>OX352301.1:24060613-26478113 GCA_947086415.1 Pammene aurita
TTCTTTAGGACTTCCAGGTCTTCTACGGCCTGCAAGTAGGCATTCCGAGCATCCTCAGGACTATTGAATCGCGTGTCACGAAGTCCGAGTTTCATTTTCGGGAAGAGAAAGAAATCGCAAGGAGCTAAATCGGGGCTATATGGAGGATGACACAACTCTTCGATAACCGTACGCTTCAAAAAGTCTTTGGTGAGAATGGCCTTGTGTGGCGACGCATTGTCATGATGCAGAAATAGCCCCCTCAAACCAGATTTAGGTCGTTTTTCAGTCAAATTTTAAACACAGCCGGTAAGCACACTTCAGTATACCACTGAGCATTCACAGTCTTTTGGTCATCCAAAGAAATTTTAGCTACATGACCACTTGCGGAAAAAAATGTGGCCACCATTTTTTTTCCGACACTTTGCCCGCGTTTCACCTTTGTTGGAGGTTCATCGTCAGGAAACACCCAAACTGTCGATTGCCGCTTAGTTAGTGGATCGTATTGGTAAATCTAACTCTCATCACCAGTAATAATATTAAAGATGGTCCGTCCCTCACCCTGGTTAATTTTTTTTAGCATATATTTGCACCAGGTGACGCGAGCTCCTTTTTGTTCTTCATTCAATGCGTGAGGCACCCATCGTGAACATAGTTTCCTGACACCAAGCCGGTTGTGTAAAATATCATTAAGGGCCCGCGATGAAATCTTCAGAACCTCTTCTATTTGTTTATAAGTCACTTTTGGATCTTCCTTTACAATTTTTTTTACAGCTAATATGTTTTCTTCTGTAACTGAAGTAGCTGGACGACCACTTCTTTCATCGTCATTCAAGGAGAAGTCTCCACGTTTGAATTGGGTAAACCATCTGAAAACTGTTGCACACGACGGTGCACAGTCCCCAAATGCTGAAACTAAACGCTCTCTGCACTCACTTTCATTCAACCCAAACTTATAGACGTACAAAATCATCGCACGGAAATGTTCTCGCGAAAAATCCATGGTTGACGAAAAATTACCGCGGAATTGAATTAAAAAATTACCGTATTATTTAAATTTGGAAATGACTCATCAAATGGTTGTCTATGTTTGAATGCTGAACAAATAATCTTTAAAAAAAAGTATAAACCAGTGCCGTTCCTTTTTTAGGGTTCCGTAGTCAACTAGGAACCCTTATAGTTTCGCCATGTCTGCCCGTCCGTCCGTCCGTCCGTCCGCGGATAATCTCAGTGACCGTTAGCACTAGAAAGCTGAAATTTGGTACTAATATGTATATCAATCACGCCGACAAAGTGGTAAACTAAAAAGTGGATTTTTTTTTTATTAGGGTACCTCCCCTATACGTAAAGTGGGGAGTGATTTTTTTTTTCATTTCAACCCTAACGTGTAATATATTGTTGGATAGGTATTTAAAAATGAATAGGGGTTTACTAAAATCATTTTTCGATAATGTAAATATTTTCGGAAATAATCGCTCCAGGAGTAAAAAAATATGCGCCCCCCCCCTCTAACTTTTGAACCATAAGTTTTAAAAATATGAAAAAAATCTCAAAAGTAGAACTTTATAAAAACTTTCTAGGAAAATTATTTTGAACTTGATAGGATGAATAGTTTTTGAAAAAAAATTACAAAATAATTTCTGAACTAAGTTTGTAATTTAACCGTATAAGCAGGTGTTTATTGTACCTGTAATTTCTACAAAATTACAATGAAATGACGTGCTTTCAAATAAAGTAAAAACGGTGAAAATCGGTTCACGCAATAAAGAATTATTCCATAAAAATCATCTTCCATACTTTAAGCTCGCGCGCAATAGTTTACTTAATTTGCCGATAGATGTCGCTGTACTTGGAACTCTCATATCATATCCTACATGGCGGTGTTATTAACTCTTAAGTGGGGACACTTACTGTGACGGACGGAAAACTACGGAACCCTACACTGAGCGTGGCCCGACACGCTCTTGGCCGGTTTTTAAATTTGAAGTATCTCAAAACTTTCCTAGTGCCCCACGTATCAACCGTGGATGAAAACTGTTCCGCGTCATTTATCGCCAGCATCGTCGACCAACGTCACGGGATGTCGCTGGCGCTGTGTCGCTGTCGATGACCAACCAGTGTCGGGCATCACTGAACTTAGGTCGCGGGACTCGTGTAACCATGAACTTGAGGTAAGTGAATCTACTAAGAAAGCAAATTTAGAATTCAAAACTTTCGATTTGTGCATCATTTGCTTGTCGATAGACACTACTTTTTAAGTTAAATCATTAAATATTTTATATTTACATCATATATGTATATACTAGCTTTTTAATCACCTAAGTTTATCAGTCGTAATCGCTACAATATTTGAGTGCACTCACGAGACCCAGAACCACTCGTATGCAATTAGTTGCAGGATAACACGTCCCGCATTCTGGCGTCGATAGTGCACTCACGGATATCGAGTTCTGAGAAGTTAATACGAGTAACTTCGTAATTTATACAGTATATATCAGATAATCTAATTACTCCTAAAAGGTAGGTATAGCGATCGTTTCGTAAAAATAACACATCTGGTACCTACTGTAAGCCATTTTCCTACAGACCACAAGAACTTTGACTAAAACAATACAGAGATAAGATTTATTCGGCTCATACTTCACGTAGAGCCCTGTTTGATCTTAGGTAACGCTTACTAATAAAATAGTAAGTGGTGCTTATCCAAACCGTACATTTTCTCCCATAGTTGGAATTTGCTATAGTAAAATTCAATTTCGTCGCTGGAATGCCGCATGCAACTCGCCACTTTCAAGTGTTGTGGAAGTAGTGGACCTTGCCGAGTGACCTACCGCAGTACAAAGTGCTAGAGACCAGTAAATGAAAAAGACTGACAAACTCTACACGCAGTTATATATTTAAGCTATCTATGTATTAGCGCGATTTTACCACGGTAAACCCAAGCAGTGTAAATGCAAAAAGGTACGTGGAAAAGGGCTAAATTTAATGCGAAGTTTCCTGCCTCATTAATGCTGATAATGATAAACTTGTTATATGTAGATGGAGCCAGTTACAAGGGCTCTTTGCAATAACACATATATATATGTGTTATTGCAAAGAGCCCTTGTAACTGGCTTGTAATATATATATTACAACGTATTGTCATTCATTTGACTTCTCTCAGAGATCGCAGCAGATGGTCACCAACTGTAATTAACATATAATGCACAAAATAGCGCCATGTATATATAATATGTACGGTAGGCTGCAGAAATGCATTCCAACGTTATGAATGGATTCTTTCATAAACTAGGTACTTATGCAAGTCTGCATTACCTACAAAAACCGGCCAAGAGCGTGTCGGGCCACGCTCAGTGTAGGGTTCCGTAGTTTTCCGTCCGTCACAGTAAGTGTCCCCACTTAAGAGTTAAAATAACACCACCATGTAGGATATGATATGAGCGTTCCACGTACAGCGACATCTATCGGCAAATTAAGTAAACTATTGCGCGCGAGCTTAAAGTATGGAAGATGATTTTTATGGGATAATTCTTTATTGCGTGGACCGATTTTCACCGTTTTTACTTTATTTGAAAGCACGTCATTTCATTGTGAGTTTGTAGAAATTACAGGTACAATAAACACCTGCTTATACGGTTAAATTACAAACTTAGTTCAGAAACTATTTTGTAAATTTTTTTCAAAAACTATTCAACCTATCAAGTTCAAAATAATTTTCCTAGAAAGTTTTTATAAAGTTCTACTTTTGAGATTTTTTTCATATTTTTAAAACTTATGGTTCAAAAGTTAGAGGGAGGGGGGGGACACATTTTTTTTTACTTCTGGAGCGATTATTTCCGAAAATATTTACATTATCAAAAAATGATTTTAGTAAACCCGTATTCATTTTTAAATACCTATCCAATAATATATCACAAGTTAGGGTTGAAATGAAAAAAAAAAATCACTCCTCACTTTACGTATAGGGGAGGTACCCTAATAAATTATTTTTTTCCACTTTTTATTTTACCACTTTGTCGGCGTGATTGATATACATATTAGTACCAAATTTCAGCTTTCTAGTGCTAACGGTCACTGAGATTATCCGCGGATGGACTGACGGACGGACGGACGGGCAGACATGGCGAAACTATAAGGGTTCCTAGTTGACTGCGGAACCCTAAAAATGATAACTTGATAAGGCACGTGACTTTATGACAATTTTATGAAGATTGAAAGTCTATACATAGGTACTTACTTTGTCTCTAACAGTAAGTACTCTCCGCGCCTTGCTCAGATTCTGTTATGCTCGATATAAAAGTACCAATGATATCATACGTACTACGCAAGATTGCACCAAGACCGGTACGAAAGCTAGACCAAATACCTCGAGACTGGCTATAACTAGAAATCTTTATGTAAACTACTTGGACAATGTTCGAGTTATACTTGATTTTCAGGATTGTTATGCTTGTCTAATGTAATTCATCAATTAGACAATTAGGTTAAAATTATAAGAAAAAATTGAAAGTCGCATTACGAGACTCAGGTTTTCTTACGATTTTCCGTGTGAAAAAGGAAAGCGTATCAACTTATCTAGTTAACAAATAGGAAAATCTGCATAATGCTGATCATGTAACAAAACTCATTCTTTACCGATAGCATTAGAAAATTACTCTAGTTTGTAAATTAAAATTTATATATAACAGTTATCATGCAACGGATTTGTAAGTACAATATTAACGGACATAGGAACTAATAAGTAAATGCAAATTTATGAATATTACGAGTTATTACTGGATTACAAAAAAAAACTGCCACGCTATTATCATCTGATAATTATTATTGACCATTGGTGTTTAAACGGTTGGTCACTCCTCAAATTGTAATGAATATGTATGTGTGTAGGAACCAAACCGATGATTTACTGTGAAACCAATTAAGTAAGAACAATTAATTATTGATTGAGAAACCTAAGCATTAGCTCTCTGGGCAGCGCCGGCTGTCGCAAGCCATGCAAATAGCTACACTTTCAGAAATCGATCTCAATGAGACCGTATTCGGGGTGATGAAATCGGCCGACCTTTATCACCTCAATCACCTGTCGTGTATTTACTGGCCGACTATTGACCGACTAAACGCATTATGACAATAGACCCTGTGTTATGCGGAAGCGTGAATGATATATGTTTCAACATTAAGTAACAGTTTAACCTTGAGCTGTCTTTTAGAGCGAGGTTTATTTACATGTTCGGCCACACATGCTGCATACAATTCGATCCTGGCCAAAACTTGACAGATTATTATTACACCAAAATATACGCGGTTATGACACTGGCACCACAACCGGATGGGTGAACGAGACTGCGTTGCACACATGCGGAGCGCTATCTCGCTCTCATATCGTCGCCGCATACGGAAACCGCAGCAGTGTGTTATGCGCCATACAATCTATCATACCTACTATATGGAAATAAACTAAAATCATCCATCTCTTCATATTCATGTTAGAGCACTTGAGATGAACCTATAAATATCATCATCATCAGCCTATATTAGTCCACTGCTGGACATAGGCCTCCCCTAATGAGCGCCATAGCGCCCTGTCTTCAGCTTGCCGCATCCAGCATCTGCCTGCAGTCTTTCGCAGATCGTCATCCCACCTGGCCAGAGGGCGTCCTACACTACGTTTGCCGAGACGCGGTCTCCACTCAAGAACACGTTTACCCCAGCGGTTGTCGGTTCTTCGCGAGATATGGCCGGCCCACTGCCACTTCAGCTTGCTAATTCTTTGAGCTATGTCGATAACTTTGGTTCTCTGTCGGATGTATTCGTTACGAATCCTATCCTTCAGAGAAACTCCGAGCATAGCTCTTTCCATAGCTCGCTGAGCGACTTTGAACTGGTGGACCAGCCTTACCGTGAGTGTCCACGTCTCAGCTCCGTAGGTCATTACGGGTAGGACGCACTGATTGAAAACTTTCGTTTTCAAGCATTGCGGTATGGATGACGAGAAGACTCGGCGTAGTTTCCCGAATGCTGCCCAGCCTAGCTGGATCCTCCTTTTGGCCTCCTTCTCAAAATTGTTTTTACCTAACTGCAGGATCTGCCCAAGGTAGGCGTACTCAGAAACAATTTCAAGATGGTGGCCATGTACGACGACCGGTCCCGGATCAATGTGGCCATTGATCATGACTTTGGTTTTATCCAAATTCATGCCAAGACCGATGCGTCGCGAGGCTGAAACTAGGCCGTCCAGCATCTGGGTCAGCTCCTCTAGCGACTCCGCCATTACGACTATGTCATCAGCGAATCGCAGGTGTGAGATGTAGTCGCCGTTTATGTTTATGCCCTTACCTTTCCAGTCCAGCGTCTTAAACATGTCTTCCAATGCGCTCGTGAACAGTTTCGGGGATATGACATCCCCCTGTCTCACCCCTCTGCGCAATGGGATGGGTTTAGACTGCTGGCCCTGTACTTGGACACTCATAGTGGCGGCTTCCGAGAGACATCTCAGCACCTCGATATAACGATAGTCTACTTGGCATCGCTGTAAGGATTCCAGAACAGCCCACGTTTCCACGGAGTCGAAGGCCTTCTCATAGTCCACAAAAGCGAGACACAGGGGCTGATTATACTCTTCGGACTTCTGTATAATCTGCCTCACTGTGTGTATGTGGTCTATGGTGCCATATCCTCCGCGGAACCCAGCCTGTTCCGGTGGCTGGAACTCGTCGAGCCTCCTGGCGAGACGATTCGTGACCACTCGTGAGAAAAGCTTATAGACGTGGCTCAGAAGTGTGATGGGTCTGTAGTTTTTAAGGAGGGTTTTATCACCCTTCTTAAAAAAGAGCACCACCAAACTCCCGCTCCACGCCTTAGGAGTTCTCCCACTGTGAAGGACGGCATTGAAGAGGTTCTGCAGCTCCTGTATAACAGGAGCTCCTCCTGCCTTCAGAAGTTCTGAAGTAATACCGTCCTCACCGGGGGCTTTTCCATTTTTAAGCTGCCTCAGAGCTAACACGATCTCGTCTTGACTGATGTCCGGCAGTTCGTCGGTATAGTGGCGTGTCAGGGTGGCTCTGGAATCATGGTCATCTCGTTGAGTGTAGGGGGCATGTGCTGAGTACAGCCGGCCATAAAAATCCTCTATCTCGGCGGAGATCTCCGGCTTCGACAATACGGTCCTCCCGTCGTGCGTTTTAAGCTTCGTCAGGTGGCTCCTGCTAAGCTGCTGAGTGAATACTTTGGACCCTCGGTTTCGCTCTATCGCCTCTTCAATGAGGCGTGTGTTGGAGCTCCGAAGGTCGCGCCGTACCATCTTCGCAATTCGCTTGTTCAGGTCTGACCTCTCTAACGAAGTCGCTTGGGTGGTATCCCGTCTTCTTGTCATCAGCCCCAGAGTCTCATCCGAGAGTTTGGACTTTCTGCCAGTATGCTGTTTTCTGCAGAACTTGATACCCTCGTCCCTCAGCGTTTCGACCAGATTGTGTAGGGTCTCGTCAGCGTCATCAGTGGGTTCCAAGGCAACAAATCGATTCCCGAGAAGCTGCTGAAACTTCTCGGTACCCGCGATGATTTGGATTGGGTTAGGCCGGAGCGTGGACTTCATCAGACGGTTTCTTTCAAGCTTCAAGTTGATATTCAGAGAGCCTCGGAGCAGTCGGTGATCGGATCCGGTATTGAACCTGTTGATCACTGAGACATCTCTGAATATGTGCTTGCTATCCGTCAAGATGAAGTCGATCTCATTTTTTGTCACAGTGTCGGGGCTCTGCCATGTCCACTTCCTTTGAGGCTGTTTCTTAAAGAAGGAGTTCATTAAGAACAGCTCCTCTTTCTCAAGGAAGTTGACAAGCATTTGCCCCCTGTGATTCCTAACTCCATAACCATGCGGGCCTATTCGGGATTCGTTGCCAGTCTGGATTCCCACCTTGCCGTTAAAGTCCCCCATAACAACGTTGAAGTGAGCCTTTGTGGTGTTGTGCAAGGCTTTGGATATGTCTTCATACATATCCTCCACTTCATCATCCGAGTGTGCCGAGGTCGGTGCGTAAACCTGAACTACCTTCATGCTATACCTCTTGGAAAGCCGAAGGATCAGGTACGCTACCCTGGTCGACACACTGGAGATTTCTTGGACGTTGTTAGAGAGAGCCTTATTGACGAGAAAACCTACGCCACCCTGGGATGTTTTATCACCCTCGCGAAAGTAGAGAAGATGGCCCGAGTCTAGGGTTACGGTGTCCTCCCCCTCTCTACGGACTTCACATAACCCAAGAACATGCCATTTAATGTTCTCTAACTCCACTTCCAACTGCGCTAGATGATGGTCAAGCCTCAGAGTGCGTCCGTTAAACGTTGCCAGGGTCAATTTTGAAAGTGTGTGGTAGCCTGTTGTAGCCCGGGGATTCCTAGCACCCCCTGCCCCGCCGTTACCGTGGCCGCTACCATGGCCAGGAATAGCGAGGCGGCCGGGAACTGGGGGCCATTTCTTGGCTAAACTCAACATCAAGGGGTAATGCCCATAATCCCCACGCTGGGCATGCGGGTTGGGGATCGCAGTTTGGTGGTGGGATTGTTCTGCAGGGGCGCTGCTGCCCGCCCCCCGGTATGTCCCTTAGTCGCCTCTTACGACACCCACGGGAAGAGTTGGGGTGGAGCAATTCTAAGCCGGCACCACACGGCAAATAAATAATAAATATATCTTCTGTTGATTAAATAATTAAGTGCAAGACTGTGGCGTCTTGATAGCGCTGGGCCACATTTGTTACATAACTTATTTTAAAGTTGGTGTGTATTAAACATACAAAACTCAGACTAACGAAACTTTACGCCACAAAGAGCTCGAGTTTCTGGCTGAAATGTATGTAAATTCACTTCTAAATAACTTTTCTAATTTTGTATTCTGACTGTGGAGGGCTAAATTAGGGAAAACTGCTGAAAATACGAATGTTACGAACAGAAGAAAATTGAGTTAGTTGTCGTTAACAAGCATTTTAACAATCTTGTACTTTACATTATTCTAACAAGCAGTTAAACATATACAGTCGTTATAATTTGTGTGAAATAGTCAAGCCCCGAATGCTCGCAAAATGTTCGGCGTGCCGAGCACATTACACGCTTCCGCAACCCAAGGTGGCCAACTACACTTGTCGTTGTCGCCGGCTAAAAATAAGCGATTTTGTATGAAAAAAAAAAACTCAAAGCAGTTATTTCTCGAATAAAATCTACATTCATGTACTGTAAAATATTTACGACTTCGGATAATTCGAGGACAACCAGCAGTTTATTTATTATTAGCAATAATTAAGAACATTGCATCAATTTTATTATTTTCGTGTGCAGTTTTTCAGTGTTTTAATTCTTTTAATAAGTTTGACGAAGGTCTGCAATTTGTTTAGATTATTAAATGCGCTTCAATGCGCAAGTGAAAATGTTTTGTAATTATTTATTGAGATAAGTGTAAGTAATTACAAATTTTGCAATGCATGTATAATAATATTGTTTACTCAATGTGTTTATAATTGAATTGTGGGTTATTCTAATGAGTATATGCTTGATAATGAGGCATTGTTTAAGTTTATGGGGGAGAAGCAGCGGGCGGTGGGTGTGGATCGCTCGTTGAAGTCTTATGCAAGGCATTACTCACGCCGGACATTCCGGGCTATACAACTTTGGAACAGTTGCCTATTATTAATTGACGTTAAGTATACTTTAGGGCCTGTTTCACAATCTCCAGATAAACTTATCTGCCAGTTAAAATGATTGCTATCCTTTTCTCGAGTCATATAAAAGAAAAGGACAGCAAACATTTATCTGACTGATATGCTTTAACTGGAGATTGTGAAACAAGCCATATCTCTTAGAATGTTATTTATTAGTCAATTGATATTTGTAGGATATTTTAAGACTTCAAGCAGTTTTAGCGAATGTTATTTAAATAAACATAATAGTCAATGAGTGATCAAACTAAGCTTACTAAGCTGGATGTTGAAAATAAAAACCGCTTCACGCAGCGACTCACCGGGTAAAGTAATCACTTATCTGCTCTACCTGCAGTAACATAACAGCCTTGATCTTCAAATGGGATTGGTATTGGGCCACAAATTATTTTCATTATTTAGCCGTATGTGTCGGTAGGAAATAATTTTAAAGTATTCGGTGTAATCCTCTTAAAATAGTTCCGCACAATCTGATATTTTAATGAACCAATTTGAAAACTCATCCAACTAGTACAGCAGGTACTAACAATTGCAAGTTACGATACAATGGCGAATGCTTCCGTATGCCGTTGCGCTGTGGTCATGGGTAATTAGAGAAATGTAACGATATTCATAAGCGCGTGCCGGCTTATCCCGAAACCGGGGGAACTGCTCCTGAAGCCAGTCGTGGGAGGTCAGCGGAAAGTATAGTATGTAGCTGGTTGTAACTTTGTTGATTGCTCTCGTTCGTTCGTATATAACTATGTATTGATGATTATATCGGAATAATGATTCAGTGCGAAACACAACTCTTAGAATACCTGGTTGATCGGTTCTCCATGCCCTTATTGAAGTGTTGGAATTCATATTTTTAGGTAAAATTGTATTTTTTATGTTTTTTTTTAAATTATTTATTATTATTAATCAAACAACAAAGATTACATTTTAAACAGAAGTCCCGCAAAACTGCTTGACAGTTTGTCTGCAGGAAAAATTAAATACATAATTTCTAAAAATAAACTTTAACATATTACAATTATTACTTTAAAGTAAGTGTGTGTGTGTGTGTGTGTGTGTGTGTGTGTGTGTGTGTGTTCGTGGCTGTGTATTAATAAGTATCAAGAATAAATCTCCTATGGGTAGAGATGATGTAAAAAACTCAAACACAAAACAATCCGGCTTTTCTCTTTCAATTGTTTAAGTTTTTAAATGTTTTATCGGAAACTTTCCTATTCCTAATAGAAACGTAACGATTCATGCGGACGAGAAAGCACTGCTGTACAGCTGCTACAAGTAAATTATATTACAGATACAAATATAATATAATCAGATTAAAAAGGGAGTTAAATACAAATTTCTTAAGTGATACGTAAAACGTGTGTTTTTATTTAAGAGTCGTACAGAACAATTTGTCAAGGAGAAGATTTATTTGTTTAACTGCATAAATAAAATCTCCCTTTGATAAATTCAAACAAAGATCCAAGTAATTATGTTTCATCCCAAAACATGTAACAAAACGTTTGATTTGTAATAAATAAGTATATAATAAAGGGATAAAGGCAGAACCGACTATCTGTATTTAATTTATTTAGCAGATAGTTGGTTCTGCCTTTGACCCTAAATGCAGAAACGACTAGTTGGATTAAAGTTTATTTGCATATAGGTAGTTGATTTTGTCTTTGACCCGGCGATATCATAGTTAGTTAAGTAAATATGTACTTAATATGTACCTATATGAATTAAGTATTTTTCTAATAATTACTCAGCTCATGTCATCATAAACACTTAGGTAAACACATAAGTTTCGACATGAGAATTGTGGTATCATATCTGTAAACATTTAAGTAAATGCCAGTAGGTATGTGTTAATAAATCATTCGCAAACCATATCGGCTTCTATGATTGAATGGTAATATTTAGTTCCCATTCAAAGTAAAAAATACTCACACGGTTTGTGATACTATCTCTGTTGAGAAAATTTCATAGTAATAACTTTTCCCTAAGAGCTTTTACCTACGTTGACTAGCAATTTGAAATTGATACCGAAAAGGGAACACAGGAAATCGGTAACTAGTTAATCGGTTATCACCTCGATGACGTTTCGCGCTATACGATTACAGTAAAGTTGCCGACTATCTGACTTATTAGGCAGAAAACGAACATTTGAAATATTTATGTGATGTTTGTTAACGTTTACTAAGTACCGTATATTGATAATAATACCGGTAACGATCCCTGATTGAGACATTAAAGCAAAGCGAAGGCACATTTGTGTACCCTGGGCACTTGGGTAGACGCGGATTAAGGAATGCACACCGGAATATACTGGTAAATTGGTAAATTACCGATAAAACTCATACAAAATATTAAACAGTTGCAATCCCTAGGGTGAATACAGTTCCTGGGGCCATCAGAGACCATTCCATGCCCACTTTTTTGACCAATTAGTTTATTTTGGCACCACCATTTAATGCCCGAAATAATGCTTAAGATTAGGTGCCTACTGAACTGACTATATTCTAACGGTTATATTTCAAAACAATTGCATTACTTTACATACTTGAAGTATATGAACCGTACATAATAGTAATTATTTATGTAAAAAGTAAGTACGTAACGTAAGAATTACGATTCTTGCAAGCTCGGTGTCAGGGACGGTACTCCATATATGCAAGGCAAACCTCATTATTTCTGGTCCAGTGGGTGCCGAGAATCTTGGGGACAACTGGACACAGTCACATAAGGTGTTATGTTGTAATGAGAGTTGTAACTCCATCCAGATATTGCGTTGTGACGTGAGACACAGCCCCACTAAAGGCATCACATCATATGACATAGTTTACATTATAGTATAGCCTAGTATAGGTACCGGTATACTTTAAAACTATAGCCTGCACTTTTAATATTCAAGATCATACGTCCGAAAAGGTCTGCTATCGACTTGCATTGTTTAAAAATAGTTCAAGGTGCAGTCGTTTTGACAACACGGAGATAGTGGAACTAAAATAGCTTTATATTTATGTGTTGTTTCGTTTACCAATATTGACATAGCTATGTACTTACGAAGTCTGTCTTTATAGGATTTTATCTTTAACTGCCATCGACTGATATATGACAATATGACTATGAGACAAAAGTGGCAATGTTAATGACACCTTTGCAAATTGTGCCAGAGATCAAAATTTAAAGTTAAATTTTTGACTTAGGTGGTCAACAATTTGGTCTTTCCAACGAGCGCTTTGATTTTAATAACAAATGTTGTAACATTGCAAGTGATATCTGTTTTTATCTACGCCCACCGGCCGAGCCCCGAGCCTGGACTAGTAGGTAAAGTGGTGGCCCAGTATAACGTAACGTGCTGGCTTTACGTAATTGAGTCGTTAATATGACAACGCACTTGCCAAATAGTACGTTCGAACTCGACAATTAGTTCCGCCTTATTATTAAGGAGAGCAACATTTTTGTTTTACCGAAAGGTTACTTGAGATTTGTTGCCCGGTTTTAAGTGACCTGTCACTGTCAGCTGCCGCCTCAAGGTTAGCCGTGGATACTGTCACTATGATTTATTTAAACGATCGATTAAAATGCAATCGCGTACTTATCTTGGAGTTCGTGTATTGATCAAAGAGCTTTATTGTATATCACAGGCCTAGTTATTTCTGACATGACGCCATGCTGCCGGTGTATTGAATTTGCTTTCACGGTGACTCAAGGCAGCTGCAAGAACTTTTATGCTTAGCTTCCTATTAGATATTTATTTTTATGCAAACGTAATATTTAAATGTATAAATTTCAAATTATTTTGATCCCTGTTTTAACATAATAGGCATAGGTTCGTCATTATTGAAGATTTGAACACAAAAAGTATATTTTTAAGTGAATTTATTTAAATACCGCACATAAGTATGCGCTAGTTGACTTACTCGTACATTCAAATTACCAAATAAAATAAATACTGAATCCAAATCGTAACATGGCTGCATGAATAGCTATTCAAACAAGTTTACTTCGATGTCGCAATATTTATTTAAATTAATTAATAATATGAATAATTTGTTACCTATAAAAAATAATTTGTCTATGTATTTATTGGAAAAAATAATAAAAAAAGTGATTTAATCATTGATGAAAAGAAAATTTTCCAAAACGATCACAAAATGATAATGGTAGGGATGTAAGCTTACCAGTATCGTCCGCATAGTGTCCCTGCACGTCCCTCGCACGCAACTCACAACCGACAAATAAAGGAGGCGCCTCCCACGCCCGCTATATGAGGTCGCCCACTCTCGCCCTGTGAGCTGCGCTGCGCCCGCGAACACCATACAGCACCGTCGGGCACGGTCGGGCACCGGTCGGGCACGCGCCATGCCGTCAAAATGCAACACCATGCAAATTGCCTGCACTGCCAGTGATACCGCTAGGCGATCTAATTATTTTGGGTGACTATCTATTTCGAGGTTTGGCAAGCAGATTTGTTCGTCCGGCACGGGCTTTTTAGCGTTGTGTAGTGTATCGTTACGTCAAAAACAATAAAAATAGACTTACTCACAATTATTACCAAAATTATCAATACAATCCGTCCGTGATCCGTTTAAGGGCATAATCGGTATCAATACGACTAAGAAAAAGTAGGAGAACATTTTTTTGAACGCAATTTTTTTTTATTGTTTGGGACGCCTCATTCCAACTTCCAACCGGCCAGGCCTCCATAAAAAAACTATTTTTTTTGTCGCGTAAAAATTTTTTTTTGTATTTTTTCATAATTAAAATACGATACCAATTATTCCCTAAAACATATGACCACTATTTTTGATACGTCTTGTATTTACCATGTGAATTTAATTTAGTCGTTATTTCATTAAGAATGTCAAATAAAATAATTACAAACACAAAATAAAACTGCAATGAATATTGATTGATTGCTTTGAATTTTTACTGCATTTTTGTAAGTAGACATTGTTTATTCGCCTACACTTTTGTTGCCTATTTATATGAACGCCGAGTGGCATTCCATTCGCTTTAATAAATCGCATCAAGTTTGATATAATTGTGATTGTTTTAAGGTAACAATGCACCTTGCTTTAATTTTAAATTTTTGCGAGTTGAAATAATATTAATATAGTATCAAACTGAGGATAGATAATTCAGTTCGAATGCCGCTGTGTGTGAATAACGAGTGCATTATGCCTGCTTCCTGTCTCCTTGGCTCAACCCTTAACGGGTCTCATCATCCTCCTAAGCGTTTATCTCGGCTTTTTGCCACAGATCTATTGAGTCTGGGGTCCGCTCGGCAACCTTATTCCAGGAATTGGCTTAGGCACTCGTTTTTACGAAAGCGACTGCCATATGACCAACCCAGAGGGGAAACTAGGCCTTGTTGGGATTAGATCCGGTTCCCTCACGATGTTTTCCTTTACCGAAAAGGACTGGTAAATATCAAATGAAATGATATTTCGTACATAATTTCCGAAAAAGTCAGTCAGTCCGATAGAAAAAAAATATTTGGAAAAGTTCCGGAATTTCCAGAAAATCCTATATACTCGATCTAACTGCATCGGTGATTTTTCTTCAAAATAGCACCCTGCATAATATGGGCACACGTACTTAAACCTATAATCGCGAACCACTTCGTTCGTCTATCACTATCTTTCGAATATGCAAGAACGATATAGAGAGAGAGAGAGAGAGATAACGAAATTTCGGTTTACGACTTTCGCGGACGGGTTACTTTATGCCTAATACTTGTATTGTCGTAGCAAGGACTATCGATAATACTCCTCCAGAATAGATCCTATTACGATTACAAAGGGCGTGATGTAACTCGACCGATTCGTCAGGTGAAGTTGGGCATTGTTCTTTTTCAATTTGTAATTCAATCGAAATGCTCGCAGCATGCTATATGTCAGGTTAGGCAATACGAGTACCAGCAAAGCAGCTTTATATATAATCTACATAAGTTCAGTGTTAAAATCATGGATGGTAAAATTTCTTTATTAGAATAAAATATGTTAAAATCATTGATATGTTGCAAACAATACAACCTGTAACTAAATTAGGATCCAATTGAGATATAAACATTTGTTTTATGTAATAACAACGGTAATACCTGATTTGGGTAGTTTCAAAGAGAATCAATTACAAATGTAATTTAAAACTGGATTTAAAGTGACATGTTTTATTTATAGGCATTAAATGTTTACTGTAACATGCATTAAGCAATTATTGAAATTAGGTAATATTATTGTAAGCAGAAAATTATAATTTAGGCGTTACCACTAAATTAGGCGTATTGAAATTTAGGCGGAAAACACACTTGAGCTAAATTCAGCTACCATAGACAAACATCGTGTGTTGCACCTAAGACAAGGGGCCCGTTTCTCAAAAGCTTGTAACTTGTTAAACGGCTATTAGACATTGCAATTTGTAGGACCCAACCTGTCGGGTTGGTAGGTGTAATGGCACCTAGGGAGTAGGAGTCCCGATCTAGGGCGATCGGGGCGATCGGCAGTGCCCCGACACTCGCAGCTGTTTATGGAGGTCGTTAGAGTTATTTTACCTTTTTATTTATAATGTTAGCCATTTGCTTTACATTCCGTCTGGTTTTTTATTTAAAATAAAAGTTAAAATGTGTAGATTCGCTAGTAATTAATATATTTATCTAGTTTTGTATTTAAATAATAGAAGGGTTGGGCAGATGAAGTTAGATTCAGGCAGCTCGAGCGGTCATTTAAATATCTATAATAATAAAAACAGTTTCTTTTTTATTTAATGTATACTGTTATGAGTACTATCACCGTGCTTCACCAATACATTTGTTAGATGTTTTGAAGGCATCTCTGTAAACGTTGGTAGGGACGATTTGTTGGTGAGGTAGGGTTTGTAGGGACGATTTGTAGGGAAAGTGTAATAACGGGCCCAACGCCGACAGGAGTTGGATACAACAGGTTGGGCCCTACAAATTGCCATGTGTAATAGCCGTTTAATACATGCGGAAGTCCCTTTCTGGCAAAAGATGTCAAAGCTGACATCCGCTTGTATTATAAGTTACAAGCTTTTGAGAAACGGACCCCAGGGGTCCGCAAATACAAGTGGATGTCACTTTTCGCAATCTTTTGCCAGAAAGAGACTTCCGCTTGTATTACAAGTTACATGCCTTTGAGAAATGGGTCCCTGGTTCCCACTTGTCGGATGTAGGGTCCGGATTTTAATCGGTCGTTCCAGTGGCAGAACATTTTATATGAAGTTATTCACACTCGTCCGACACCGATTTAACCAATGATAATTAACTATGGATGGGTCTAACAAAATGAGCAGAAAAAATACTTCCAGAGTTATTTCATAACCTAGCAACGATTCTGTTATGTTTATCTATTTTAACAATCATTACATCTTTGTCACTCTCATTGTTAGAAAATTACAGTTTATCTCTTTCTCGCGCTGGTGACGGGAGCTCATTGGCACGTCCGCATCTCATGCTGGCCGGTGCGCGACTAGCGACAATTGTTTGAATTCCCTCATTTTAAGTGCTTCACTTTTGGAGCGTACATAACCCATCTGTAATTATTATATATCATTGGATTTAATGTGAACAGCTTCATATAAAATGTTCTGCCACTGGAACATCCGATTAAAATCCGGGTCCGACATCCGACAAGTGGGAACCAGCTCTTAGTTGTCAAATAAACCGGCGGTGCCGGTATTGTCCAAAAAATATTGACATTTACCTAATTCCTGAGTTTCCTTTCTAGAACAGGAAAGATACGAGGGTTGCTACTTATATATCCGGAAACAAAAAAACAAACAAACGTACACGGCTGAAAATGGTTTTATTGTTTTTCAAAGTATTCCCCTTGATGATCTATGCACTTTTGCATTCGCGTGAACCAATTTTTAAAGCACTTCTGCCACTCCGCCTGAGGTACCTCCATAACGTGTTGTTTGAATGCGTCGACAGCATCTTCAGCGGTCGAAAATCGTTGACCGCGTAATTTATTCTTTATATTTGGAAATAAATAAAAATCGTTGGGTGCCAAGTCAGGGCTGTACGGCGGATGACCCGTTAATTCCACATTTTGACCCTCCAAAAATAGAGTTGTTTCGCGTGACGTATGACAGCTGGCATTGCCATGATGAAGAATGATTCTTCGTCGCTGGTTAGTTTTACGAATTTGTTCAAATACTTCCGGTAAGCAAATGGTCGTGTACCACTCTGAATTAACCGTTCTACGGTTTTCTAGTGGCACTGTAGCTACATGGCCATTAATACCGAAGAAGCAGGCCACCATTTGTTTCAATGTACTTTTTGCACGAGTAACTTTCGTAGGGTTCGGCTCATTTTGAAACACCCATACCGTTGATTGTTGCTTCGTTTCGGGATCGTATGCATAGATCCAGGATTCGTCACCTGTATAGATGTTATAAACGGCTTTTGAGTCACCACGGTTATATTTTTTTAACATTTTATTGCACCATTCGACGCGAGCATCTTTTTGCTCTTTTGTTAAGTTGTGGGGTATCCAACGCGAACAAATTTTTTTTACAGCCAAATAATTATGTAATATGCTATTAATGCTGGTCATAGAAATACCCAGAGTCGCCTCTATCTCGCGGTACGTAACATGTCGGTCGTCCATTATAAGTTTTCGCACAGCCTCGATATTTTGTTGTACAACGACCGATTTCGGGCGACCTGCCTTAACTTCGTCCGTAAGCATACTACGTCCACGATTGAACTCACTAAACCAGTGATACACAGTAGTTTTAGATGGGGCTTCATCACCAAAAGTTGAAGTTAGTTGATCTATGCACTGTTGTTGCGTTAAACCACGCCGAAAATCATAATAAATCATAGCACGAATATTTTCACGAGTGAGTTCCATTCTTGCTGCGAGATGACATTTAAAACCCGTCAAAAACAAAACACGAGCGTTAATAAGAAAGAAAAAATATACCGGCCAGTACTTAAAAAAGTTCAAATTTTACCATGGAGGTCAAATATGCTATTTAAGAAGATTGTAATCCCGGTTTCCGGATATATAAATAGCAGCCTATGTACATAAAAATTCCTTGTAGGGTAGACCGGGGACAATAGAAACACGTCATGATTGAAACAAGTCAAATTTCTCGATAACTATAATACCTACGCGTCTGACGCAACACTAGGAACACGTGGTCGGCCATGTTTGAATCCTTGGCCAGGAGCGCTCGAGCGCCGGTGCAAGACGGGATTGTCCAGGAGCCAAACCAGTTTTTCGCGGTAAAAAGTAAGTATTTGTGCTCTCGTATATTTTCTTATAACTTCGTTTACTCTTGTGTTTTGATTAATCAAATTATTTTGGTGTTATAGTTCGGAATAAACGAATGTTTTTAATGGCCGTTGATCAGCGTCGAGCCTTTTTTATATATAATATTTGACCTTGAATTGAAGTGAAAAACGTGGTGTGGGGACGATAGAAACAACTTGCTTGTGGACGATTGAAACGTTTCAATCGTCCTCGCGTTTTAATCGTCCCCAAGAGTAACCGACTTCAAAATATAAGGTTCTGTATTCGATGCACATGTTTGTTCTATTAATGTTCACATTTATTTGTGTAGTTTTTGACCTAGTTGATGAAACTATGGATATACAAAGTTTTTTTTTTTAAATCTGCAGTTTTTTTTATTCGAGGTTATGTGAACATTTGTTTTTAATTTCATAAAAAAGGCGGTTCTCAGTTTGACCTGTTTGTTGATTTGATATGTTTGATATATAATAATAATGCGACTCCACGCGACACGCGCACCGCCCGCGCCGACGCTGGCGAGATGACATCGTCGCCGAGGCAGGCATCATCTGGACTAGACTAGCCGGTGACAGGAACGAGTGGAACAGGAGGGAGGAGGCCTATGTGCAAAGATGGACAGCCCAGTAGATATATAAATAAATAAATGAAAAACAAATACTTAATATCATAAATTAATTACAAGTTTTGAGTTATTTAAAAGAAAATGTTAATATAGTATAATACCTAAGAAATTAATGTCTGTAATGCATGAATATTGTAAAATTCTACTGGAAATAAAGGCTTTAATTATTATTATTATTAATAATACGTTTTAGCAACAACCGACAGCTGCCAACCGGCTGATTAAAGAGGTCGGCGTCTGCTAAAATGTATATCAGAGAAATATTAACATTTTTTTTTTTCAATTGGCATATCGCTATGTTTTTGTTTACATAATAAAACAATTGAAACTGATTATTTTATGGCGCCTATTATTTCATTTTACATTCCGTCATCTGCAACACTCGTCACAGGGTGTATGGGAAAGGTTATGATTGGAACATTGTTATAGTTGAAACAAGCACTTTTGTATGAAACATAATAATGCTTGTTTTTTGCGATTCTTTATCGTTATATCTTAGAATTGCATTAAAACTACTTTGGCTAAGGTAAATGTATAAGGTAGCAGCGACAAAGAAAACTAAAAGTAGTATACGCTTTTTTTTACCAAGTTTTTTTATCGAGATGTTCAGATGCTCATAAATTGAGAAATGTTTATGTTATGCTTGCAAACTTTTGATGAGCTCATTGTATGCCGAGGTAGGGACGAAAAAGATTGAAACAGATATAAGTACTTTTATTGTGCCGAAGATATTTGAGTGTTTCAATTGACCTCACATAGTGTTTCAATTGACACTCATGTGAGGTCAATTGAACCATACTGCCCCATTATCTTTATTACATTATTGTCAAAAAACTATGGATTATAGACCATCCAAATACATTTAATTTAGGAACCAGATAACTAACCTTGAAATATTTTGAGTTTACATCTTTCTACTCGTAAAAATATAACGGTCACAGGAGGTTAAAGGCAAATTGTTTCAATTGTCCCCGGTCTCCCCTATGACCAAAATAGAAAACAATATTAGCAGTATTTAGCCGAGACGAAAACGGAAGTTTCAAACGTTTAACGAAAATAGCGGATAACCTGATCATTTTGCCACAAAGAAACAGATATTCTGTGCATTTAGCTGCATCAACAGGATAATACATTTAGGGTATTACATCATCGGGTCAGTGAATCGCAGTCCGATCACGCACAGGAAAGTATATCGGCACTCGGCAGCATCACAACACGAGTGAGAGTTTGCAGCCATAATAGTTCATTCCCCGCGCTGCGATATCGGAGTGTATTGCTATCCCATGGTACTGACGTCGGGTTTCATTTCCTAATAGGAACATATATGCATATAGAAAATGTATCGAATCGTTACTAATATGTAGGCAATATCAATTTTTGATGTGGCATATATCGCGACATGCTGTATTGATATTATATTGAACATTCTTAATATGTCCTCGGAACATGTATTTAGTATTACATAAAAGTATTTTATAAAAAAAAATATTTAGTCTGTCTGGAAAGAGAAGTTTGCTAGTATTCATTAGTTCTCGTTTCGTAAGAACCTAAATCACGCCGCATTAACTCCATATATTATTGAAAATAGATGTCATATACTTCAGAAAAAGTGACCAAACCCTCTGGTGTCCGAGGCCAGATATTATTGTCAATACTTAGTAGACCGAGAGCGGGCCATGTCAGATATGACACAATAATGATAGCAACCACTGTAGTTAGTTTGCTTTATTATGCTTATTTCTAGTTCCGGTCATCTAGCAGCTGTTCGTTGGTGGAGGTCGAAGAATGCAAAACACTTCAATAATACATATCCTTAATCCTAGAATTCTGGGACTTCTGGGTTTGATGAAATATTATTAGAAATTATGTAAATAATTAGATTATATCATTTCCAAAAGTTTCTGTTTGGGGGAAAGTATAATAACACGCCATAATTTTTCTAATGTGAAAATATAGGCCCTGCTATAAATTTGGTATAACTTTTATCCAACTGAAAAAAAATCCTAGTCTTTCACTCTAGCCTCCACCGATTTAAAGCTGCCAGATGCCCGGATCTAGCAATAAGTATAGTATAGCAAATTAACTAGACTGGTATCGTTGCTCTCATTATTGTGTCATATGTGACGTGGCCAGCTCTTAGTCTATAGGTTTTCATGACAATTACTAGTATATACTGGTGCACAATTATTATTTATTACTTTTATTAGATATGTTATTACTCAGATCCCAATAATAAATGTGGCGGTTTTGTGGCGCATGCATATAAAAGCATCGCTATGTTACGACATGTTACTAAATCGAGTCGACTTGGGTCTTACCACAATAAAACTTACCAAAATAATGTTAAACTATGCTCATTGTAAGGTTCCCTTTTCAATCGTTTATGATTATACTTTACTATTTATTTATTTAAACCTTTGGGAAACAAACAGGCAAATACAATACAAATAGTCAATCAGATGATACATTCATAAGCCAAACAGTTTCCACAAATAAATTTTAACATACTATTAATCTGCTAACAGGCGAACTGATAGTCAGGCAGCCGGACAAGTACTTAGTAGTACCTAATAGTCACCAACTCTTTTAGTATACTCAATAAAAGGCATCTAGAAGCCGTCGGAAAATATCGGTATTCCTACTCATAGTTTATACTTTATATGCAAACAATGCATTCTAATTCCCCGCACTACTGACAGCGATACCCTTTAGGACCGCACCGAAGAATCATTCCGTTACCCGCCCCGTTTCGCCTTTTTCCAACGCCTCGTTTCTGATTCGACACGAGGCGTCCTCTATTGCTGTCCAAGTCCACAATGGGACATGTTTCGGGGTCATACAGTGTCTAAATACTTCTGCTTAATGTATTTGTGTCAGAAGATTTAAAGGTGATTGACCGAACGTTGCGCAGGAACCAGAACGATAGTTTTCTAGGAAAAAAAGTTAATGAGCTATTATGGAGAACCTTCGGAAAATTATTGTTTCACTATTTGCCAATGAGTCGAACGATAGGAATAAATAAACTACTTACTAAGTAATACTTTCCCATATTTTGTCATCTGTGCCTCTTTTTAACCCTGATCGACTTAAGGAATACTAAGTATATCTTTAGCCTAATATTGGTTAATAATTTAATGTCCCCTGTAGGTCTCTAGTTGGAAAATGGCGATTCCATCTGCCATCTGCTCTTTCTGCACTTAAATCTATTTACAATTGAACCAGTACAAGTCCATAAAGTTGTCCTCATTTTCAACCGATTTCAAGATTTTGAAGGAGGAGGCTCTCAATTCGTCGGGATATTTGTTTTTGCTATTTTCTTTGTAAGTTCACTGATTATTCGAAGACGGTTGGACCGATTTGGAAAAATATTTTTTAATCTGATGATGGGGTCCTTTGGAAATCGAGGGAACTCTTCAAATATACCTAGCGATTTAAGTATTTTTTACAGTAGCTCGGGCATTTGCTTTTGGAAATGTAAAGTCTTAAGTGAAGTCAGTTCATATTAGTTAAAAAATATTTTTAACAGTTTTCTTCAACACTTAATTGACCAAGGAAATTATGGTTTATTTTTCATGATCTACAAATACTGATAATAATTTACACCTGATTTGGATGCATAGTTTGAACCCATTGGTATTACCTTTCCCACCTAGTGGTTGTTAACCGTAAAAGGGCCATACGATGCAGGATTTATTGTTGGTGCGTGCAATGATTTTGATTGCGGTTAAATTAACGGAAGTATTCATGCTATGGTCTCTTAGAACTTTGACAGGAGCGTTGATATTATTATACTTTCTGCGCCATCTACAAACTGCGAGCTACTTGTGATTTTAGTTTTTCTAAAGTACGCTAGATAGCGCTGTGCAGCATGTGACGGCTGTGTTGCTGTTTGAAAAACATAGAAGTTTTAAATATTCTGGGTTTAAGTTTTGTTAAATTAGTTTATTATTGAAACATGCTTTTTTTATGCATTTTATAATTTAATTACGGTTAAATAGTGCAATAGTTTGTTTCTTCAAGATTTACATAGATTTTTAAAACACCAGTAGAAAGTAGTAGATATTGTGGCAACATTTGTGCTAAATAAAAAAAATCGGGATCATGATGGCGGCGAAGTCAAATTTTCTTTCTTTCTTTTAGCGCAAGCTTTGAAGATAGTGACAGTTGTCCAAAAAAAATTAAATAGTTTTTGGGTGCAGGGTAATTATTATATGAATTAACATATAAAAATTTCGCCTCCAAATTGCTGCGTGCCCTTGTGCAATAATCAACGAGGACAGGGCTAGTATAATATTATTTTTCTATAATCAATCTGCCAAGAGCGTGGACCGGATCAACTTAACGAAAAATGATGCTTGTTTCAGGAATTCAAATGCATGCATTCCCAAATCCCACCAATCTCAGGAACCCTTCAGAACTTGAAAGGTTCCGAACGTGGGTAATAAGGATCGGTGGAAATATTGTGGGCAAGGCGGACACGGCGATCTACAATAATGCGCGGGTATGCCATCGCCATTTTGAGGCCAAATATATTTACCCCAATGGACGCCTCAACCGCTTGGCTATACCAACGCTTCATTTACCAGGTTAGTTTTAACGCTATAATGTAATCAGCTTAATTAGAATCACCATCATCATAATTCTTCTAGCGTTCGTCTTGTTGCGGTTTTTTTTTGCTACGGCTTTGAGCCTGGGTACCGTCGGCAACCAAAACCTATGAACTAGTGCGACTGCTAGTTTTTACCCAGAAGGAGGTCCGATTTCCTCACGATATTTTCCTCCAGAAAAAAGCGACGGGTAAATCAAATTACATTTTGTACAAAAATTCATAAAAACGCAGTCGAGTCGCGGTTTGAACCCGAAAGCTCTGGATTGAAAGTCAGACATCTTACCGTCAGGCTACCAGCACTTCAGTGTTCGCTATAAGGATGTGCATGACTAAATTAGAGAAATTAGAATTGTTCGCATTAGTGTCAAAGCTATTGAGGCTATGGGATCAGGTATCATTGTGTTTATACTATACTTCGTTTTTTTTGAGATTAGAAATTGAGTAAACATAGAAACAGTAGTTGCCAACCTGTTCTAAATGTTCAATTTAAACACACTGCAAACACACCAACAAGCGATTAGTTAACATGATTAAGAGTTCACATTTGTGAATAAATAATAACAATTTGCAGATTAAATAATCCAACACAGCAATAAAAACACAATTTTGTTTTGATTATCACGTAAGAGATACTTACGTGAAAATTTAAAAACAGACAGTGAAGCATGTACGTTCTAAAACGGAAACTTAACGTCTAGTTCTTTATCAGTATTCACGAAAATTATTTAATTGACAATCATAATATGCACTTATTAATAAAATTTCGTAAACAAAAGTTCTTCTAAACGATATTTAATCGTTTTATTATATAATACTAAATAATAAAACAATTGTCTTAGGTGATGGTAAAAGATTTGTTGGACTACGAGGTGGCTTTTGTTGTTGTATGCCACTCGGACCTGCCTCTGATTGCTCCATAACCCTCCAACCAATCGCACAATAATAGAACAAGCAAATACCTTTACTATAAGCTTTAACATTAAAAACTATCCAGATATGTCTGAGAGATACGAATGACAGATGACGCGAGAAAATATTTAAAAATCTAACCATCCGTCTCGAACCTCTTCTTCTATAGGTTTTATATTGTGCAACATTTACAAGAACATTAAAAGTGTTAATAATAAAATAATTCCAAAAAATAATTACTATCAAAATATTGTTAAATACTCAATATAACATGGCTTTACTATAAATACAAATATATTTATGGCCTATTTCACAATCTCCAGTTAAAGCATATCTGTCAGATAAATGTTTGCTGTCCTTTTCTTTTGTATGACTGGCGAAAAGGATAGCAATAATTTTCACTGGCAGATAAGTGTATCTGGAGATTGTGAAACAGGCCCTTAGTATGTTTAATGACGGCGTAGGCACTCTGACAGATGTGACATGTATCTTGCCTGATAAAGAAACCTGTACATCTGTCAACTTTTTTCTAATCTCAAATAAAATGAACAATAGGAATAAGTAAACTGTTTGAACCAAGGTTGATAAAGGTGGGAGTTCAGCACAAAATAAAGTATATATAGTCTCTGTATGTATGTCCTTTTTAGGGTTCCTATAGGAACTACTACAGGAACCCTTATAGTTTCGCCATGTCCGTCTGTCCGCGTTAGTACGAAAATCAAAAAAGTTATAACAGTCAAAAAAGTCAAAAGTCGAAAAAGTCGAAAAAGTCAACGAAAAAGTAAAAAATGTCAAGAAAGTCAAAAAAGTCGAAAAAGTCGAAAAAGTCATAAGTCGAAAAAGTCGAAGTCGAAAAAGTCAAAAAAGTCAAAAAAGTCAAAAAAGTCGAAAAAGTCGAAAAAGTCGAAAAAGTCAAAAAAGTCTAAAAAGTCGAAAAAGTCGAAAAAGTCGAAAAGTCGAAAAAGTCGAAAAAGTCAAAAAAAGTAAAAAAAAAGTCAGTCATCAAGTCAAAAAAGTCAAAAAAAGTGAAAAAGAGTCAAAAAAGTCAAAAAAGTCAAAAAAGTCAAAAAAGTCAAAAAAGTCAAAAAAGTCAAAAAAGTCAAAAAAGTCAAAAAAGTCAAAAAAGTCAAAAAAGTCGAAAAAGTCAAAAAAGTCGAAAAAGTCGAAAAAGTCGTATACAGGTCACGATATAAAATCGGAATTGCGAGTTATTTCATTTTTATAGGTTAAAAAGGCGTTCCCGTACTGAACTTTTAAGTCCTGTTACTCGCGTGTTCTGAGTATGTTCTATAAATATCTTGCAGATGTGCCACTGCCAATGGAAGTGGGTAGCAGGAGTCAGTAAACGTTGTTCCCGTGTCTACTGTATCTTCTGCAAAGCCTACGCCTGTTCAAGGTAAGACATGAAATGAAATTTTTATTTAAAAATAAACAAGTTTTAATATTAAGCTTAAATCTAAACTATATCATATCACAATTAAAGTCTCCATGCTTATAGAAAAAGTAACTTGTTAAAAGTTGGATTGTTTTAAAAGTTTATCCTCCATAAACTCTTGGATGGAATAGTAAGCTTTTTTTAATAGAAGAGACTTCAGCTTAGTTTTGAAAAGGTGTGTTTCTTCAACACAATTTCCTTTGGAATTTGGTAGCATCATAATTTACTTTAAAAATATAAGTAACTGTCAAATTATACCTATTTATAATAATATTGTTTCAGGTTTTTGGAATCCGAAGCTCCAGTATCTACGGGTTAGCGGGGAAATAACTCCAATGACTTTAGGTATTGTTGAGTAAACATTTTAATTTTATTATCTCATTTAGATATACATATATTAAGATCAACACACACGACCACAGTCAGATTTGTATAGGTAAAGAGTGCTGATAACAGATCTTGATATTATGGTGATTATATGTGTCATTTTCAACTAAAAGGTACATCATTGTAGGTTGTCAATAAGGCGTTACTGCCATAAAAATTCATTCATTCGTATAAAATGACCTGTTGTGTGACTTTTGCTATAAGTAAAGGAGCTTTTTGGCAATCTATCCTCAAGACTAACCTTTTTCAAAAGCGATTGCCATCTGGACTTTAAACTAGTTCAAACCCAGAGCTTAACTAGACCTTATTGTGAGAAGTTTGGTTTCCTAACGATGTTTATTTTTACTGAATTCCTAATAACTAGATACGCTGCCGCTGGTTTAATTTTAATACTGCATTTACATTCAGCCGAATTGAGCAGGCAAGTGGGCAGGGAAGTGGGAAGGACGAGTGTGTAAACATGATACTTCTCATGCCACTGCTATTGCCACTCGCGCTGCACGGCGCTCCCCTAAATGGCGGTTTTTTTGTGCGAAGTCAAAGGACCGGCAGCGCGAGCGGCAGTACGTGTTTCCAATTACATTCTCCTCCGTCGCTCAGTACTCGTCGAGCACCTGGAGGATCGCAACAGACAACGCGGCCGCTGTAATTATTTCAACGTCTGCCAATGCCGAGACTTGAAAGCGAAGTGAGTGGTAGGGCAGTATGTAAACACACACTCCTCTCGATCCTGCTGCAGCAGTATTTAGGGAATTAATGCCGGCAGTGCGAGGGGCAGCGACAGGGGCTGAATGTAAATGTCGGATAACGAAGCGCTTTGTTGGTTCTTTGTGACTATCAATTCCATTAGTATGATCGAATGTCTACGGCAAAAGCCGGCTTGAGCGACGCCTTTTACTGTGCCTCTTTTTGTGTACTGACTTTAATGATTAATCTCATAAAATAACACTATGGTCGTGCACACATAGTTTGGTACAAAAATCGACTAGATTTGTTAGATCGTAACTGTATGTACAATAATTCTCTACTTTTATGTTCTAGGTATACCTAAGTCGGCTTATGAACCCACCAGAATACGGTGATGTAGCAACATAAAAGGCTGGAGCCCTATCACTTCAAGAAGAATGTATATTGTACACTTATTTTCTGTAAATTACGGTATATATGTATGATTGTACCTTCCTACGCATCGTTATTATTGTCAACACTTTCACGGCTTTTACGTATTATGATTATTAACTAAAACGGAACTAAATTGCATATATTAACTTAATAGTTACCTCCGATGTTTCGAGATCAATTATTGTTTCTGTGGTACCGGAAAAAATACCATAAATAGGTATATCAGATTTGCGTAATTAAATTTTTGTCGCCACAATTAGGTAACATACTAGTAAAATAAAATTTCCCTGTACCTAGATTTATGTCAATTGTTAATTGTGACTGAAGGTACATTTCCACCAAGTATTGTGGGATAGGTCACGTCAAATAATAGAAAAAAAAATTCCTAGTAATAATTTTCTTTCTGTCTGTATGTCTGCTTACTAGTTAAGTGATATATTGTTAGTATAAGAAAGCTCAAATGACCCCGCAGCAAACATAGGGAAAAAGTGGTTTCAGTCAAATCTCACGAAATTTTAGTACAATTTAGATTCGAGTCTCTTGATTATTTTTTTATAAGGGCACAACTCACTCAGAAGTATACTTTCAGAAATAATCAATAAGTATTGTTTCATACAAAACATATGTAACATACCAATTTTTCCTAAAATCTTTCTCTTTGCTTTTGCATAATATAAATAACTAACAAAATGCGATTTCAACGTGACAGAAACGTTATTAAGATCATATTTAACGCCAGTAAGTATCATTGTGGGTCATTTCAAAGTATTGATTTTAAGAAACACGTCATAGAAAAATAATAATATAAACTTGATTATTTCTGACAGTGTACTTCTGAGGGAGTTGAGCCCTTATAAAAAATTTATAAGGAGACCTGAATCTACATCATACTAAAATTTCATGCGATTTGACTGAAACCACTTTTTCCCTATGTTTGCTGCGGGGTCCTTTGGTATGAGTGTATGTATTATTAATCACACCGACAAAGTTGTAAAACAAAGTGGTTTTGTTTGGGTACCTCCCGTACACATAAACTGGGGGTGAATTTATTCAGTTCAACAAGTATTGTGTGAGATCTTTCAAAAAGAATATCGTCTAAGATAGGTTGATTTTATAACTGCTATCAGGAAATGCCTAATTTCTAGGCACCACCGCACCGTGTCTGTCATTGCATTAAGATTAATATTTAAATTAGCTTTTCAAATTAATATATTTAGGTATAATATAGTATTTACGAAACTTATGGCCCAACAGACTCTTGGCCGGTTTTTAGGTTTTTGTCAGATATTAAGTTATATGTGGGTATAACAATTGTGCATAGTATGTACCTAATGAAATATAATGATATGTACAATAAATATTGTATGCATTTGACATAAACTTAGTTTTATTTACAGGACGTCCAAACTTAGATTTCCCGCCGAACGGCTGTCAGGAAGGGTCGAGGGGGACGAGGTCTACCCCTCCCCCCCCTCCCTCCCCCCATACCCTGTAAACCCCTTCCCCCGTTCCCCTGTAACGTGATCAAATGTAGCACTATGAAACTAGATGGTGGCACTAGCTGCTGCAAGTACGAGCCGTAGAGTTGCCTATCTATCTCAGTTATATACATATTCATCTATGGAAGTATTCTGGTGTAAATTCGTGTCCCTAAAACGTTATAAGATAGTGCTGTTGTATGAATAATTGTGACATTTTTAAGTCAGAGCTACATTATTGTCGGCTGTCATTGTCATTAAGGCGTTACTGCCATAAAGAAGAAGTAAACTCTATTAACAACCTACAATGATGTATATTTGACTTGAAAATGGCACAATTGTTTATTCTAAAACTTCCAACTCTTTTGAGGTACTTACCTAGGTACAATTGCGACTTGAACCCTTTAAGGGCCGGGTATAGGTGGGAGAATTTTCAGATTCTTCAAAAGATTCTTCAAGATTTGTCAAAATACCCTGATTCACACACAACCAGACTTCACGCACACTACCACACTTTTGGGGGACAGGTCGTTGACCGCATATACTTTTTACAGGTTGCCATTATTAGTTTCATACTAATCACACCTCCTTTGAGAAATTTAAACTGTCATGTTTTTCCTTTGTAAGAAGACAGAGAAATAACATATTTTATATTGCTTTCCTTGTCTATCCTGTTTATATCAAATGATGTATTATGTTTGATTATAAAAGATTAAATGATTTTTGAAATGAGTTATCGAGATACGTGTTTTGGAAAGTTAGCTAGCCGAACAAACCGCGAAGCACTTCGTTCGTCGAATCGACTATTTGCATCACTCTCTTTCGAATATGCAAGAGCGATGGAAACGGACATAACGAAATGTTAATATTCGAAATTCGCGGTTGGCCTGTTGTAGACTAAAAGTCGCTTATTTATATAGGTAGAAGTGAAAGGAAATATGTCTGAATAACTTCTTAAGAGTTGTTTCGATGGATTGTAGATTAGGTAGGTACGAGTATATATATATAATCAATTACCCGTGCAAATAAATCTAAATGTTACCCTATTAATAAATAAATTAATGTTATTTACTAATTAAGTTTCGCATACTTTCGTGTGAATTTTGTTTTTGTACTGGAGCCGGCCATACTATAAATTTATCAAAATTCCTACCCGTTGGCTTCCATTTAGCTTTGTAGAGGATATCTTGGAGATCAAGAAAACATAAATCATAAAGGTCCTAAATAGTCGCTAGTAGGTATGTGCGTGAATCAACTTTTAGGACACTTATTATCTTTTACGATAGGAAAACTTAGCAGATGACTTTAGGATGATACTAAGTATGAAGCATTATAATAAGACTTCCAAAACAAAACCTGGGGCAACGTGCTTTGCTAGGTTACGACACAAAAATAAAAAATATATATTTTGGTAAACTTGTACATTGAACTTGTACCGTATTCATGCAAATAAATAATTTTGTATTTGTATTTGTATTGAACGTTGGCTTGATTGTTTACTTAATAAACAACAGAACTTAGCCGAATTCTAAACAATCTATTCGTTTTGAAAAAAAAAAAAACTTTTCTTGAAGTTGATATATTGCGTCAATTTGAAAATACACTAAAATTACATTATGTAATTTATCTTTAAGCCTACCTACCGCTACAAATATTTGCCACACGGTATGGTGCACTTCAAATAGCAAATTAAACACCCGGTAGGCGCTTAGGATTTGCTTTTATTTTTTCAAGATTCATAATTATTTATAAGTTATGGATGTTTTCCTTGTGAAATAGGGAATTTCTAAATAAGTATTTTTTTTATTTTACATGTTTTTGTTTCGGAATGGTTTCAAAATTATACCATAAATGAATTGGGCATCCCTGATTTATACGAAAACGACACCAAACTTGGCCTAGTAGCTTCACTGATGTAGATATCAAGATATAGTTGAGAGCCTCCCCCCCACCCCTAAGATTTTACATCAAAAATCTTGGTGGCTCCACTGGTCCTAACGAATAATCATGCTGAAGGAAATCTCTTGTTCATGAAAAGCCGTATTCTTATAGCTACACCTGCGAATAATAGATATGTTGTAAATTTTAAGTTACATAAAGTACTTAAACCACCTTAGACGCATATTTGTTTTACCCAGTAGGAAGTATTTTGTGCAATACAGCTTAAAATAAAGTAAAATGTGCTGTAGGACTCCCACTACCGCAATACTTTTACGACCATTTTATCAATTTAACGACTTAATACAATACATTGTTATTAAATCAAATACAAACATTGAAAACATTGAAAAAATAATCAACCCATAACTTGACCCATAGCTTAATTGGTATAGGGATCGAGCCCCGGCAAGTCGTATGGATGCAGGTTCAAGTCCTGTTGGGTTGCTTATTTTTTCAATGTTTTCAATGTTTGTATTAGATTTAATAACAATCTATTGTATGAGTGGAATGCCCCACTTTAAAAACATGCAAAAATAATTATGACTTAATACAAATCTTTAGGACATAGATTTTAAGACTTTAAATATTAAAATATGTATTTGCAATTAAAATAATTTTATTTAAGGAATTAATAATATGTTGGTATTTTCATAATAATCAAACCGTTTTTAAAAAAACCGGCCAAGAGCGTGTCGGGCCACGCTCACTGTAGGGTTCCGTAGTTTTCCGTCCGTCACAGTAAGTGTCCCCACTTAAGAGTTAAAAACACCGCCATGTAGGATATGATATGAGAGTTCCACGTACAGCGACATCTATCGGCAAATTAAGTAAACTATTGCGCGCGAGCATAAAGTATGGAAGATGATTTTTATGGGATAATTCTTTATTGCGTGAACCGATTTTCACCGTTTTTACTTTATTTGAAAGCACGTCATTTCATTGTAATTTTGTAGAAATTACAGGTACAATAAACACCTGCTTATACGGTTAAATTACAAACTTAGTTCAGAAATTATTTTGTATTTTTTTTTCAAAAACTATTCATCCTATCAAGTTCAAAATAATTTTCCTAGAAAGTTTTTATAAAGTTCTACTTTTGAGATTTTTTTCATATTTTTAAAACTTATGGTTCAAAAGTTAGAGGGGGGGGGGGACGCATATTTTTTTACTTCTGGAGCGATTATTTCCGAAAATATTTACATTATCGAAAAATGATTTTAAAAACCCCTATTCATTTTTAAATACCTATCCAATAATATATCACACGTTAGGGTTGAAATGAAAAAAAAAAATCACTCCCCACTTTACGTATAGGGGAGGTACCCTAATAAAATAAAAAAATCCACTTTTTATTTTACCACTTTGTCGGCGTGATTGATATACATATTAGTACCAAATTTCAGCTTTCTAGTGCTAACGGTCACTGAGATTATCCGCGGACGGACGGACGGACGGACGGGCAGACATGGCGAAACTATAAGGGTTCCTAGTTGACTACGGAACCCTAAAAATGGTCTTAAATAATCTTACACAAATCGACCTGGTCCATGGGTAAGTTCAATAAGGCTTATGATGTGGGTATTACACGACGATATATATACAGGGTGATTCATGAGACATGAGCAGGCTTAACACTACGGATTCAGTTAAAAATAAGCTATTGTTTGATATCAGTATTAGTGTGATAAGCGCAAAAAATTTTTTTAACTAAAAATAAAACGTTTGAAATTATTTACGACACGCATGGTCACTCTACAATTAGAATACTCCGTCGAGTACTGATATTCTCTTGTTTTTCTGTGATATGTGTCAAATTGATGACTGGTTACTTTTGAAACATCATAACTCACTTAATTTTTTTTTTAATTTTTCATAATCAAAGTGCTGTCATGATTGTACAGTACAACAAAAAGGTAAAAAAAAATTGAAAGGCGTTATTGTTTCACTTAAACATGATGGCGGTCGATTCATTATCGTTAACTAAGTGTATAGGGTTGTTCCTGCTCACGTCTCATGAATCATCCTGTATATATATATATATATATATATAATAAATAGACACAGATAAATACTTAAATTTTTTTTTTCATTACATATTTTATACAAAATGTCAACTTATATATATATATATAATAAATAGACATAGATTAAATATTTTTTTTTTTTCATTACATATTTTATACAAAATGTCAACTTAAAACTAACTTATAATTAAAGAATTTAAAATCACATAAAAAGTCAACTTAGAATCTAGAATAATAGAATGTCCAATGAAAAACTATTTTTTTTTAAATAAGCCCACTCCGAATCGTACCCGGCTCAAAGGTCCCCATTATTCCCGCCGCATTTCCCCGTTGAACAGCAATGGAGACCTGCTGAACCAGAGACGATCCCGAGCGAGGATCGCAGCCCCTCTCTCGCAAACGACGCCCTAATTCCCTGAAGAAGTTGAGCGCCTCTGTCCCCCAGGGTCCGGCTGTCTCAATGGCCACCGGCACAAAGTCATATGCGGATTCAAAAGCGGCGTACTTCGCGTGCTTTAACTTTGCCGCAGACTCCGCCGCTGAACCCGCACAACTGATGGTATGCCTTAAATGGGATGCAGCATATGTGCTAACATAAGTTGCATCCCATAAAAGACAACGCCCCATCCGCCACGGAATTAAAGTTAGGCCATCTGGCCTCTTCCCGTCCGTGCGACTCAGCCCCGGTGGCTCCAAGACGCATGGCACGTTCGCCGACACCAATGCCCGCCGCACGATCTCGTTAATCGAGTGGTGTCTCGGGAACCCCCCGGCACACCTCTGACAGTTGAGACCGTGGTGCCCGTTTTCCTCCACCATTACCCCACACCGGCAACGATGAGCCTGACACACCTTCGCCCCCAGCCTAAGAGCCGCTGCAGTTCTCAAAGAATCATTATCTAAGAGCGTTCCAAGCTGAGGCGAAGGTAGGGCATGTAGCCATGCTCCAGACTCTGCTCGTTCTAGGGCTTTAAGGCGCGCCAGATCTGCTCCCGACGCACCGCTCAACAACGAGGCCTGAACGTGCCCGCCCCACAAGTCATCCCATTGCTTTTGAACGGCAGGATTATCAGGCCGCTTATCGCCAGAGACCGTGCTCGACCACTTCGCCAGCGCATCAGACACCAACGGGACCGGAAAATTGCCACCATGAACAGGGAAAATGCGAGTGGCAAGATCCGCAGCCCCGTGAGCCGACGCAAGAAACGCGATAAGTCCCAGCCCTTCAACCGCGCGGATCCCTAAACCACCATACCGCACGGGAAGAGCAGCCTGAAGCCATTGCGACTCACTCAGCTCCACATTCAAAATTAACTCCAGGGTCACCCTGAGCTCACGATCTATATCCATCGCTTCGCTAACAAATTGCCACGTCGGAGACGTTCTGAGGATGTAAGTCATCCGAGGCGTGGCAAAGCAATTCCGTAGCAAAGTCAAGGCGTTATGGGATGATAAATTGTTTAAGTGATCGCGGACTGCTACAAGCGCATCCTTCTTAACTTGTAGAGCAGCGCTAACTCCGTCAGGGAAAATTGGCGCCCCCAATAAAGAAAATCTCGACTTATCGATCGTCTTGACCCCTGGCAATAGAGTTTTCAAATTATTTAAAGACGACTCCGATATAGGTCCGCACGTATACAACTCGCACTTTATTGGGTTAACCTCCAGGCCCACATGCTTCAAGGCTGGTATTAATATCCTCAAGTCCTCCGCAACTTCGTCCGGCTCCCCACCAATGGTCCCATCATCTAAATACCACACATTCAGTGGAGATTTAAGTGTGACAATGGTTCTTTGTATAGCCAGACAAAATAACAGAGGACCCAAAGGGTCACCTTGTTGCGCCCCTTGCTGTGACAAGATCATACTATCTTTTAAATAAAGATTAGTAGAGGCAGAGTAGCACTGGTACAAAAAGGGGTACAGAGACGGAACCAGCTCCAAGACCTCTCTTAACATAGTGTCCCTATCTAGGCAATTAAAGGCGTTCTTCAAATCAATCTTGACCACTACACTATCCATGGTATCACACTCTGTAACAAAATACCTAGTGGCGTGTATTGCCGCCTCACAACCCCTTGTCGTACCAAAACCAATCTGCGCCGGTTGTAAATACCGCGATATAGCATCTCTTACAGCTTGACACCCTAGCTTTGCTGTAAGACGCCGAATCACACTGCCCACAGCAATCGGCCTTATGCCTCCGTCCTTCTTGGAAAGTGCGCACAACGATGCCCCGTAAAGGTAGGGCCTAACCTCTAAATTAAGCATACCTCTTAACAAGAAATTGCACAAAGAGGTCAAGGATTCCAATAAGCGCGGCCCGTTATTACCTGCAATACTTAAATTCATAGAAAACATCCAGAACTCGGGAAATATCTGTGATAAACACACAAAAATCGATGGTCTTATAATCAAAACCAGCCGCAGAAAAGGGTCTAATTTTTTTACAGGATTATAATGTTCGTTTAGTATATTTTAAATAGTACTGTAATCATTTCGAAATGGTAGGCTCAAAAATAAATTGAGGATATTTTTACTAATATCGTATTTTTCATTCAAGACAGTTTTCTGACAGCTGTCTCCATACAAAGTAATTAACAATGTGGGGCAGCAGCTTTCAGATTTCTGTCTTGAATTAAAAATATGATATTAGTCTTAAATCCAAACCGGCTACTAAAATGGACTTAAATTAGCTATCTAGGTATTATTACGTACCTAAAGGATGGTTTCGGTGGATTAGAGTCTTCAAGACCTTTATGAGAAAATGTGTTCATGAATAGAACGCTTCCTACGACACTAAAAATATGGAAGCCGATTGATAGGAAATTAGATAAGTTTAACACCCGTGGCTCCAATACTTGTAGATACTAGATACCATATTTAGGTAGTACATTTTGATTTAAAATTATAGTTATTTACAAGCTTCGTTAAGTAAAACTGCCGAAGTTGTCTCATTTATAGAGGACGGGGCCTATATTTTAACATTAGAACAAAAAACAAACTATGAATTACATCATACGTCGTTTTGGACAATTTTTTCCCATCAGAAAGTTTTCGCAATGATATAATCTAGTTATTTATACAATTTCTCATAATACCGCACTACCAGACTACTAACCCAGAACTCTAGAATTTGTATTCTTAAAGTGGTTTTGCATTCTTTGACCTCCACTACTTTACAGCTGCCAGATGTCCGGATCTAATAAGCTTCGTATAGCAAACTAACGTTTCGTCGCTTTAATTATTGTGTCATATCTGACGTGGCTAGCTCTCCGTCTATTATGTTATGTTATGTTCTTATGTTCTTGGTCCCAGGTAGGTATGACTCAAAAGTCCCGTTTAAATGTAAACAATGAGTTAAAAGAGCTGGTAGCCTGGTATGATGTCCGATTTTCAATCCAAAGGTCTCGGATTTAAACCCCGGCTCGTACCAGTTATGAAAATTATATCACATGCACTAAATATGATTTCATATTTTACCAGTCGCTTTTCGATGAAGGAAAACAACATGAGGAAACCATATCTATTTCCAATAAGGCCTACAGGTTTAATTGAGCCGTGGCACAAAGCCGCTAGGAGGATGAGGAGTGAAAATTGTGTAAGTTTAAGTCGGTAAACAACATTGTTTATAAGTAAGTCATTTATTTGATCAGAGTACATTTGTGCAACGATAGATTAACGTAAAGCAAACATACTCGTATAGAAGGTTCAGGCACACAATCTGCCTGGAAATCGCCAAGATTCTCTCTCTCTCTCTGGATCTCGTGCTTTTAATGGCTCTGTTGGGTAGGAGTTGGATGCTGTTCAGATGATGTGTTGAAGTGACGTTAGTAGCCGAGCTCGAATCAAGAGGCGTATAATGAGCTCGCAATGCCCCTTTATAACTCTGGGGTACCATAACATAATGTATATACGGCAACAGATGAATGCGCGTATCAATTTGTACCTATAGTGACTATAGTCTGCAGACGGAGTCGTTCGACGTTCTTCATAGGTATGCGTGCGTTGTGCCAATGCCCATGACCAAAAAAACTGACTTGATTGTTCTCCTCGCCAGATTATCGTATATTGCATTAAATATTTGATTATATATTTCGTATAAGTTAAAGAATCAAGTCTTTTAATATTAAGTAAATAGAAATTGGAGTTATAATAATATTGTCATTCAAGTATTTTGACGTTAAAAGTCATGTTAAAATGTCGTAATATTGAGACCAGCGTAATAAAAATAAAGTCCGGTAATTAAAAACGAATCCAAAAACTCTTTTAATTTTAAACAGGTTTTCAAGCAATTAATTATGAGGATTCGGTAGAAAAGTGTCTTATATTCAATCGTTAGTTGTATTTTTGCAGTATTACGACGTGTAAATATAAAAAAAAAACACAGATTTCGTGCCTCACACGACTATCCAGCACATTGGAAATGAATCTACGGAAGTCGAAAAAATATTGTCGCTGAGCGACGAGAAAGTCGGGATAAGGAAAATGTTATAAAATAAAACTACGACGTTGAATGATAATTATTTTATTCTTAGATTAACATAAGTATCCTCGACATAACGCCTGTGAACCAGAGTTGGGCAAAAATTAACGTGATTGAAACTAAAGTTAAAAATTAGAACGTTACTCATAATCATATGAACATGATTACGAATTCAATCATGAGCTTTCTAATCTGATTGTCCACCGACATGAGTAAATCATGTCGATTTTTTATTTCACTGATGATTAGCTGAAGTGATTACATTAGTAAGATAGTATGCTTAGTTAAACTAACGATTTCGTTGATTAGATGATTAGATTTTGATTAGATTTTGCGTAGCTACTAGCTCCTTCACTTTTTTCCCTGACGAAACAGAGGCGGTACCTAGGTGAGTATAATATACATTTAGGATAAATGGCTATTTGTGACAATATTTCTAAAGGTATCATTTGGCGGTTGGCGCTTACGTCTTAAGTTGTATAGTGCAGATTCAATATTGAGCAATAAAAGCGTAAATGCCAGTGGCAAATGTTACCTTTACCAAAATATCGACAATTTTTTTGTTAGTTTTTGGTATGAGTGTACAAATGAATGCTCCCATTGAACTTTGAAACGGCCGGTTTTATTGCAGTTTTCGGCTACAGTTAAGGCAGCTATCCCACAGCTGCGGTTTCCACATGCGCTTTTCATTCTCATTCTCATTCTCATTCTCATTCGCATTCTCATCCTCATTCTCATTATCATTATCATTATCATTCTCATGCTCATGCTCATGCTCATGCTCATTCTCATTCTCATTCTCATTCCCATTCCCATTCCCATTCCCATTCCCATTCTCATTCTCATTCTCATTCTCATTCTCATTCTCATTATCATTTTCATTTTCATTTAGGATAATGAAAATTTCTACATATGTATCTGGTTCAATATGTGAAATTCAGAACAAACGCCTTATTCAACTAATAATATAAATCAGCTTAAGAACACTCTAATCATACATTCGTCAATCACATTGAACAAGTTAGTTGATTAGCGTTAATTTAGTTTCAATCAGCGTCCGTCGTTAATGATTTACTCATGGCGAAATTACTTGATTGTTTTGTGTTATGATTTAATCAGCGATTATTCAATCAGCGATGATTAGTAATCGATCACCGATTTTAATCAAGTGTGCCCAACTCTGCTGTGAACAAACAAATTGAAAAATTTCCACACGCATATCGAAGTTTGAATAATTGTCGCCGTGGCGCCTAAGTATACATATTTCATTTTTAGATTAATAAGCAGGATATAATAATGTTCAAAGTACAAGAAAATTATTACATTACAAATCCGTAGTCAACTCGAGAAATGGTAGCCACATAGCTAAATAATTTTTAAGCAAAAAAAAAACCGACTTCTTCAATGGGGGAAGCCGGTGAAGGATTATTGTAGATCGTGCACTCTATACAATGAAATTACTTGCTTAACAAATACAGCGAAGAGAAACAATCGTCAAACGTGAACTATGCGTCGTTGAAGAATTCCTTTCTCATTTTACATTTCACATGTTTATGGCATCAGCCGCAGTTCCACTTCATCAATATGTCACTGTTGTCAATATGTCAATGAAAATGCTTGATTTGTTGATTTCAATACAAAAATCACTTTATGTATGCCTTTAAGATTTGAGAAGTTTCCTTGGTTCCTCCTGGATCCCATCATCAGAACTTAGCTTAACGAAAATTTGTCCTGAGAATCTAACTTGCTTAACAAACATAGCGAAGAGGACAAATCGCCAAACGTGAACTATGCGTCATTGAAGAGTTCCGCTCTGATCATCATGAGCAGTTCCACTTCATCAAATGTCACTCTTTTGAATGAAAATGCTTGATTTGTTGATAAAAATACAAAAATCACTATGTGTATGCCTTTAAGATTTGAGGAGTTCCCTCGATTCCTCATGTATCCCATCATCAGAACTTGAGCTTGACGAAAATTTGTCCTGACAATCTAACTTGCTTAACAAACACATCATAGAGGAGAAATCGCCAAACGTGAATTATGCACCGTTGAAGAGTTCCGTTCTGATCATCATCAGCAGTTCCACTTCATCAAATGTCACTCTCTTGAATGAAAATGCTTGATTTGTTGATAAAAATACAAAAATCACTTTATGTATGCCTTTAAGATTTGAGAAGTTTCCTTGATTCCTCCTGGATCCCATCATCAGAACTTAGCTTAACGAAAATTTGTCCTGAGAATCTAACTTGCTTAACAAACATAGCGAAGAGGACAAATCGCCAAACGTGAACTATGCGTCATTGAAGAGTTCCGCTCTGATCATCATCAGCAGTTCCACTTCATCAAATGTCACTCTTTTGAATGAAAATGCTTGATTTGTTGATAAAAATACAAAAATCACTATGTGTATGCCTTTAAGATTTGAGGAGTTCCCTCGATTCCTCATGAATCCTATCATCAGAACTTGAGCTTGACGAAAATTTGTCCTGACAATCTTACTTGCTTAACAAACACCGATGTGTGTTCGATAAGAGGAGGAATCGCCAAACGTGAACTATGCGTCGTTGAGGAATTCCCTTCTGATCATCATCAGCAGTTCCGCTTAATCAAATGTCACTGTTTTGAATGAAAATAATTGATTTGTTGATAAAAATCACTACATGTGTGCCATTAACATTTGAGGAGTTCCCTCGATTCCCCATGACGGAGTTATGGAGTAACAAACATAAAAAAAAAAAACAAAATAAAAAAAACATACACGCCGAATTGAGAACCTCCTCTTTTAAAATCTTGAAGTCAGTAAAAAAAATCATAATGTGAAAAATGTCGTTCTGACTTTTTTCAAAAAGGTTAAGCTATACAGGGCAGACCCTTAACCCGATCGTCTTTTTTTAGGCTTAAATTGTACCTGACTAAATTGTCCAGAGGAGTTCTTCTCAAATTTTTGATATCATTCTTCGTTTCCAAAATATCGAACGCCAAAATAAAAAATTTGGAAAAAATTGATTTTTTTTTCACTATTCCGGCCATAACTTTTTTCTTTTTTGATTTTCACGAAAAAATCTTTTTGCATCTTACAGCTCTCGTAAATATGAGTCTTTTGAGCCATTTTTGAATATATATCTTTACAACTTTCCGAGTTATAAGGGGATCGCACTTTTTCGTGAAATCGGGGCCTATACTGGAACGAACGAAAAGACATTTCCAATGTCAAAATCTAATTTAAAAGGACTTACGGTCTTTATTTGTTTTCCCTATTTATTTTGAATACAATTTAGCTACTGGTATCCTTTTTTGTGTACGTATACGATTTTCTGTCAAAATAAATGCCAAAATGAAACGTCATAGCTGCTCATCCAACAAGACGTCCGCCTGCGACGAGGCCCGTCGGGCATCTGAGTCACAATGACAATTTGACTGATATGGCGAATGTATGGGAATTTTTCAAAAGTTTATATTTACGTTTCAATTTCTTTGTTGTCTTTATGATGAAAAATATGAATATACCCTGATGCACTAGTCTAGTTATCTGGCTTTCAAAATAACATAACCATTGAACGACTGTCGAAGACAAAATTGTATTGCGACGTGTTCTAACGGAACGCCATTTTCAGATTTTTTTGGTGCTTTTGGAGTCGGATTATAGATAATCAAAGCTAATAAAAAATAAAATATTGGAGCCTCTGCACGGCTACTTTATGAATACGTAGACATTCATATTATTGCGAATACGTAGCATTAACTATACAAATTCCTTGTTCTAAGTGAGGTCTAAAACGATGTTGTCATATATCCGCCCCTTAACGGGCAAGTTAAAGTTCACGTAGGTTTTATTAGGTAGGTAGATATTGACTGTTTAGCAAGCAAATAAAAAAATTTGGGCCCTATTTTTAGTAAGCAATACTTAAAAAAGATATTCTAAATTATATTCGACAAATTCTCCTGAGTTTCAATCGCCTACTACTTCACTGGTTATTTCATGAACTAGGTTCTTCGGAATGGACGCCTCCTGCGTACAATACGCATGCGCGTCACGTCTCGTGACACCGTCGTGCCAGCGCAGCCGTCACCGTTACCGACATTTTGTAATGGCGACCAAGGGAATGCACCGCCCTAGACGAGTCAATGTCCCACACGCATTTGAATGTCACGTATTTAATTTTTGTTTCGATTGTGGGTTCATTTATGTTCTGAAACATTTTTTTTATACCACGACGGTGGCAAACATGCATTCGGCCCGCCAGATGGTAAGTAGCTACCGTAACCTATGGACGGCTAAAGGATGATGACTTGATGGCTAAAGGAACAACGAGGTCCCTCATCGTCAACACACTGGGTCCTCTTTGAGCTCTTTGGCAAGCTTACTCACTAGCAGGAACACAACACTATGAGTAGGGTCTAGTACTTTTTGGCTAGTGATATACGTTTACACAAAGCCCCTATAATGAAAATGAAAAATAGGTACCAACATTTAGATAAACCATTACCATAAATCAATCGGTATTTGTTAACACTTTCTGATCTGATATTTAATCAGGGACTTTTTCGCTATTCGAAAGTTTAGAATCTGCCCTACTTGAATACTCATACTCATTTATTCATAATATTTTAAATATTACATGTCAATAGGTTTTATAGCATAAATTAAAATTAAAATTATATAATATTAAACATAAAAATATAATTATTTATCAATGATGTGCAAGAAGTCCGGGGGCGTATTTAGAAATCTTCTATACATACATATAATAAAGCAGAAGAGGGTCGAAAGTCTGTACATAGAAGATAATCGAAAAAAAGTTGGCTGGGGATACTTAGAATTGATAACAGAACACGTTCCAACAATTTTTAGAATTTTTGTCTGTTTATCTGTTTATCTGTTTATCTGTTTGTCTGTTTATCTGTTTATCTGTTTGTCTGTTTATTTGACCGCGCATCACGTGAAAACGGCTGAACGGATTTTGATGAAATTTTGTATAGTGATAGTTTGAGTCCCGGGAAAGGATAATATATAGTTTTAATCCCGAAAATCAACCCTGGTGGGGGTGAAAATGGGGTTAAAAGTTTGTATGGAGAATTTTTAACCGCTGAAACGATTTAGATAGAAATGAGTATGGAGATAATTTGAGTCTCGAGAAACGTCATAGGATAGTTTTCAAACCCTTGTGGGGGTGAAAAGGGGGTTGGAAGTTAGTATGAGGAATTTTTTACCGCTGAACCGATTTAGAGCTACACATTATTTTGTATCTTTAAGATCTAATAATGTATTACTGTTTTGAAAAAAATAAGTCCCGTCGAGTTTCTATTCGGCCATAATACTTCTTGGGCCAGAGGTGTAGGGTTAGAACCGGTGGTAGTTTTGGAACGAAGTTCCTTCTCGGACGGTCCGTGGATAGGGGGCTAGGCGAAAAGGCTCACGTGACCGTCACGAAAATGCGTCACGTCACGAAAACGCGACACCCATACGATTGAGAAGCATGTAAAATGAAATGAATTAAAAAATATATAAAAAGTGAAAGTGAGAAGTGACAAAGTGAAGAAAGTCGAGAACCTAAAAGTAAAAAAAAGTCAAAAATGTCAAAAATGCCAAAAACTAAAAAAATGCCAAAATTACCAAAATTTCAAAAAAATACAAAAAAAAAAAACCACATAATTTACGAAAAAGTCGAAAATGAAATAACATAACTTCGTTCCAATCGAGTGTTCCACGACACTCGTATTTTATTTTTCTCTATCGTTCATTAGTGCATTGTAATGTGCTTACATTGAAGAATCTTGATCTACACCTCTATCCTCTATTCCGCGTTCGGAACCGTATGTAATTAATTACCACCATTATTACAATAATGGCGGTCATTCTAATGGTTTCAATGGATTTTTAATATGTGTGTAGGTAAAGCAGTGTATGCTTCTGTACATAATTAGGCGTTATTACGTAACAGTTACATAAACTACTATTTATCTCTTTTTAGGGTTCCTTAGTCCCTTAAAGTTTCGCCATGTCCGTCCGTCTATCCGCGGTCTAGCTCAGTTACTTTGGTGAGGCCTGATAAGAACTTTCAATAAAAATATAAAATCGGTTCAGCCGTTTTTGAATTATCAGTAGGGCCCGGAATTTTGCGTGCTGTTTGTGAAACGTCATAGGGAGAGAACACCAATGTTTATCGATATATCGATAAATTGGCAGTTTTTTCATAAGTGTCTTTAAAAAATAATACCTCAAACTTTCAAATAATACATATTATTTTCAACGGTCATTCACGAAAAAAGCTTAATATATAAAATAAATTATAATAAATAATAAAAAATATAATAAATTATAGTTTTATAAAGGATGATGTACGGTAAACGTACGAGTGCTCGACACTAACCCAATGGATACCACCTTTATTCTTAAGTCACTTTCAAAAGAGGTGACAGAAGGGTGTCATCTATTGGGCATTAGCGTGTCGAGCACTGGTACTTTTACTTTATGTATCATTTGAAAGTTTGAGGTATTATTTTTTAAAGACACTAATAAAAAAACTCCCGATTTATCGACATATCGATAAACATTGGTGTTCTCTCCCTATGACGTTTCACAAACCGCACGCAAAATTCCGGGCCCTAATTATCAGTCAAAAACGCGTAGTGAAAGGAAGTGCCAAATAGTAAAATGACGTAAGCGCCGCCAAATATCCCTTAATAAACGACCTTTTGAACGGATGTTTTGTAACAGGGCGGCATCTACGAAACTCTACACTGAGCATCACCCGACATGCTCTTGGGCGGTTTGTTTTGCATTGTTATCCCGGAAATCACCCCTTAAGGATTACTAATTCCAATGCAAGAAAATCCCCAGCCAGGTTATACGTAGTATATAAAAATTCAACGTCTAAAAGGCGGGGGTAGCCACTACACTCGATTGAGTTCTGCATTTGTAAACCCCCCCCCCCCCCCCCCCCCCAATTTAAACCGCGTCTGTTCTTACCTTTCATGCTTAGACTGATTTGACGGGAGGATCGATTTGAATGATATTTGCCTTGGACATGAACGTATAAATACAAAAGTGGTCCTGTATCGTCCGATATACACCTACTACTCTCTATGTCGTTTAAATTATGCAAAAAAATATGATACAAAAAGTATTCATTTTTGAGTGTAGTTTCATTTAGTGGTAATTGTAAAATATTTTATTAGGACTACTGTCCTCTAGCGTATCCATCTGTCAACTTTACTTTAAGTTCCGCCTCCAGGGTAGCGGGAGAGAAATTAGGGGTGAATTAGCCGCTTACTGACACAGACCGTATTCCACGCGGGCGGAGCCGCGGGCACAGCTAGTTCTTAAACAACAAGTCCTTTGCGTGTCTTTCATAAATATTGTAAGATGGCGCCAGCATGTGCTAAATGTAGTGAGAGCCTACAAGATAAAGACATTCTGAAATGCACAATTTGCAAGAATGTAAATATATGACATAAAATGCGCAGGAAAGTCTTTAAAGTTATTTCAACGTATGACCACAGAAATAAAGAAATGCTGGGTTTGTTTACACTGCCGTATCAGTGCAAACACTCCAAGGCAAGCATTGCCTAAAAAAACCATTTTGGCAAAAAAGAAGGACGAAAATAGTTCTAAAGCAAAAATTAGTGCTAAACCAAAAACGAAGACAAAGGAAAAGTCATCGCCGCCTCCCAGCAACTCTTCTGATATGACTGGAATCGGCCTACCGAGCGAACAAAATCCCAAGACTGAATTGCCGCAATCAAATTTACAGAATCAAGTCACTGAAAACATACCCAGTCCACAAAGTACTCTCCACAGTCCTAATAGGAATTCAGACCACGAATCACCTTTATTAATTTTGCAGAATGATGGCTCACCAATAGTTCCTGAAAGCGTATCTAGTCCGCTAAGTACTCTCAATAGCAGTAATATTAACTCAAAAACCGAGTCACCTATAGTTACTGAAAACATAGCCAGCCCGCCAAATACTTTTCATAGTGCTAATAGTACCCCATCATTAAATAATGTGACACGAAGGAAAAAATTGCAAATACATGCCCAAAAATCAACACCGGAGCCTCCTTTTGACAACTCTTCACAGTCCTACGAGTTAGATGTTTCAAATGAAATAGTAAATACAATGGTGGAATCGAGTCCTCTAAACCGAAGTCTGCCTTCTATGCGAAATACGTGTGAAGAGACACTAGAAGAGTACAAATTAAAATTAAGCAGCCTAGAATTAAGATTGCAATCAGCAGAACTAGAAATTCAAAATTTAATATTGGAAAATGGTAGTCTGAAAAAAGTTATAAGAGGAAATGAACAGACAATAAAAAAGCTCACCCACATATGTTCATCCACCTCGAAAAAAATTAAAAGTAAATTGCCTTCAAAGACCTTGAATCGTCTGAAATTGGACCTTAATCAATCACGAGACAAAGAAAGTAGCGAAAAAAATTGCAACATAAGTTCAAGACCTCCACTTGAAGACCAGGAGGTGCCTCTGAGGACTCCAGAGCACCAATCAGCCAGGACTACTCCTACCTCTACTCAACAGGATGCTGACGTCATGAGTTCTAACATTAAGTCACCAATTCAACTTTGTATTTTAAGTAATAAAAAGAACAGTGGCATTTTGAAAGCCACGGAACACACATTTGAACATAATGTTAAGTACTGTCACTATAACGCACCAAACAGTAAGTATTTTGGAATTGCTAAAAAATCTACGTAACAAATTGCACAATTTTACTATGAATGACTTTTGTATAATTTTCATTGGTAAAGAAGACTTAACTGACTTGTGTAATGCTCAGGACAGTATCCAATTAATAAATTGCATTCGAGAGTCACTATCAAATATTACACACACTAATAAGATAATTTGTTTACCTACCTATATCTGTGGCGCACTTATACACAACTTCAAAGTCGAAACGTTTGGGAACTTATTGTACATGGATATACAGAGTAACAAATATGCTTATTTATTTGACACAAATCGTGATTTAACTCTAGATATGTTCTCACACTACTCTGGTAAGCTTACACAGTTTGGCGTTAGATCTGCATTTTTAAGTCTCAAGCAATTTATGCTGGACATTAACGAATATCTTCAAAATAAAGAAGAATTTACGTCGACCATGACGTCACCACAGACGTCACCAATCCAATCAAAGCTTTTAAACTCTAGCATATACGACTCTACCAGTAATGATCTTTTTCGTGATTAATAAGATATTTATTTTGCACCAAAACATTAACGGTCTGATAAACAAGGCCAGCCTTCTTACCGTCCACGTACACGAATTAATGGAATCTGAAAAAAACATAGATGTAATTTGTATCACAGAGCACAATATGAAAACAGGGGACGAATCACAACTATCGATTCCTAACTATAAATTAGCAAGCCACTTCTCACGAGATAATAGAAACGGTGGGTCATGTATTTTGACAAAAAATAAGTACAATTTTGTAACTCTGAATGAAATTGTTAACCTCTCTATTCTAAATCTATTGGAATGTTCGGCTATTGAAATAACAGATCTAAAAATTGTAATAATTTGTATCTATAGAATAGAGTCCCTAAATATGACTCTACTACCGTGACTATATTTTTTAATAGATTAGAATTAATTTTAGACATAATATGTAAAAACGGCAAGAAAATTATTATTTGCGGTGATTTTAATATTGACATCTTAAAAAGAACAACAATTTCGACTGAGTTTAAAAATTTACTGGCTAGATATAACTTTAAATTAGGTGTGACAAAGCCCACACGGCTACATAGTAATACATGCATTGATAATATAATTTATAATTTTCGTGGTGGCCAAACTGAAATTATTGACTTTGCTATATCAGACCATACTGCACAAATTATGCACTGCCCAGTAAAAAAAATCTGTCTGCTATCACACTGGTATGTGAGTAGAAGAGACATGTGTACAGAAAATATAGTTAAGTTTAAGGAATGTTTATTGAACTTTGGTTTTAATTGCGTATATATGGCAAATAATGCAAATGAAGCTTATAATAGTTTCATAGATCTGTTCCTATTATTTTATGACTTGTGTTTTCCTTATCTTAGAATAAAAATGACCCTTACAAAAAAGCCAAAATGGATTTCCTCAGGAATAAGGAGATGTTGTGTAAAGAAGAGAGCACTACTAAAAAAATATAGAATGTGTCCGAATGAAAATAATAAGATTATTTTTAAGCAATATTCCAGGCGCCTTAGAAAAATTATAACACTAACGCAGAAGTCTCAAAATGACTACTACATAAAAAATCATCAAACAAATCTAAAGCGACTTGGAATATAGTTAACAGTGTAAAAACTGTAAATCCGAGGGAAAATATTTCGCATGTAAGACATAATTGTAAGTTAATAACCGACCCTCAACTAATTGCTGAAGAATTTAATGATCATTTTATAGACCAAGTGAAGTTAATTACTGATTCTAATATTAAAAATAATGCTCTACCTAATAATAATTCATATGGACGGAACACATTGACACATAACTCACCAAGTTCCCTATTTATGCAACCGACAAGCCCGGAAGAAGTATTAAATATAATTTATTCTCTAAAAAACAGCAAGAGTACTGGATATGATGGAATATGTACTAAGATAATAAAGAAAGTTGCACATATCATAGCGATACCTATAAGTTATATTATAAATTTGTGCATAGAACAGGGCATCTTTCCCGAAAAATTAAAAATAGCGATTGTGAGACCTCTTTTTAAAAAGGGGGAAAAGGATAATATGGGTAATTACAGGCCAATTGCGCTCCTTCCTGTCTTTTCTAAAATCATTGAAAGAGTCATTAACAGTCGAATAAGTCATTATTTTGAATCTAACAACTTATTTGCACCAGAACAAAATGGGTTCCGGAAAAATAAATCGATTAATATGGCTATTTTTGATTTATTGCAAGCTGTAGTGACAATTGTAGATAAAAGTGAGCCAGTGTGTGCCCTCTACATGGATTTAACCAAGGCTTTTGACCTGGTTGACCATAATATACTAATGGAAAAATTGTATAGTTATGGAATACGTGGCAACATCTATGATCTGCTCAAGTCATACTTAGTTGGGAGAAAACAAGCTGTACAAATAGAATATATTAGTCTGAAATCGAAACGTGAAGCAACTTTTTCGTCAAAAATTAGGGAAATTAGTTATGGTGTACCTCAAGGAAGTGTTTTGGGTCCACTACTGTTCCTAATCTATATAAATGATCTACCACAGGCTGTTGGCTACCCTATGGTTCTCTTTGCCGACGACAGCACGGTAATACTAACCGGAGAGGACCCAGAGACATGTCAACTCAATATAAATAATGCTTTAAAATTAATAATCAATTGGCTTAACCGTAATAATCTACATATAAATTTCGGAAAAACTAAAATTATGAATTTTTATCAAAGGGTCAATAGGTTACCTGATTTAACTGTGACTTATAATAATAATGAAATTGAGAAAACTGACAATACAATATTCTTAGGGTTAAGTTTAGACAATAATCTGACGTGGAAAAACCAAATAGATTCTATTTGTAAGAGACTAAATTCATTTTCATATGCATTATTTCATTTGAATAAAATAGTAAGCCGGGATGCAGTCCTTGCTGCGTATCACGCATATGTTACAGCTACTTTGCGATATGGCATCATGTTCTGGGGCAATTCAACCGATCGAAACCTGGTATTTCAAGCCCAAAGGGACTGCCTACGGTCTGTTTGCGGGCTATGGAAAAGTGATTCATGCATACCTTACTTCATCAATCTGAAAATTCTGACTCTTCCTTGCCTATATATTTTTGAAATACTTATGTACGTGAAGCTAAATAAACACCGTTTCTCCGGTTTTAAGAGTGTTCGTCAACAACACAAAATCGGGTCTACGAAATCAGACTCAGCTTTACGCGCTAAAAGTGTATTCGGTATAGCACCTAAATTATATAATAAATTGCCCAACGACATAAGAGAATCCGAAATGCCTCAGTTTAAAAATAATTTATTTGACTATTTAGCACGACATGCATTTTACTCAGTTAGAGAATATTTAGAATATAGGCCGTCTCTTTATTAATTTAAGCAAATTAAACTGTCTTAAGTCCATGTACTCGTATGTTGCATGCTTATAGTAAATTTAGTCGTAGTTTTAAGATTGTATAATATTTGCATGCCCAACAGCAGGCTGAATACACTGCACCTAAAATGTATTTTGTGAACATCCACTTGACATGTATTTAAAGCAAATACATGAATTGATTGATTGATTGATTGATTGATTAAATATGGTTGCAATATTAGGGGGCGTCCATTAATCGCGTCATATTGTTTAGGGGGGGGGAGAGGGTCAAGAAAAAATCACCAATGATCACCATAGGGGGAGGGGGGGTCTGGACACATATCACGTGTAATTTTTACTGTATTATGGTCAATAAAATAAAAAAATATCAACTTTTAAATGAATCAATCTGTCAAAAGCAGAGTAAAATTTCACTAGCACTATGATTGCCAATAATTTTTAATGGCATTTGACATATTATTTTGTGAAGTAGGTTTTTAGGGTTCCGTAGCCAAAGTGGCAAAAACGTAACCCTTACAGTTCGTTATGTCCGTCTGTCCGTCCGTCCGCCCGTATATCACAGCCATTTTATTCGGAAACTATAAAACGTATATCTTAATAAATATTTAAATATAAGGTGTGTTTTTGTATGCCGCTACTTAGTTTTATAGTAAAATTGCTGAAAAAGATATTTGAAGGAGGGGCACTACTCCATACATGTAATCATTTGTCAAAAAAATTTTTTTACCAAATATCGACATGATGCACATCACTCGACAGGTCTTTCAAAATAACTCTTGTCTTGTTGTCCTGAACATCAATAAATAAAATAAATAAATAAATAAACAATGAGGTCTGATTGAATTTTTTTTAATTTAGTGAATATCTTAAGACAAAATCACCCCGTAAGTCTAAAAAACTTGTGTCCCCCTGTCACTTTTGAACCGGAGATCCAAAAAATATGGAAAAATTGAGAACACTATCGGTTTAGGAATTATTGAGTTATCTCCTAAAAACTCATTTCATACGCAGATACGACCTTTTGATATTACTTTTTCGATAGTAGGTACGAAACCGCGTGGTCCGACACGTACTTGGCCGGTTTTTTTTCTATAGATAAAGATAATTTTATTTTACATGTATACATGTAGTTTCATTTTTTTACCCTTTACGTGTACGTACGTTACGTAAGTAGTTTCACGTGTTAGAAAACTATACTTACTTTAGTTAAATGAAAAAATTACACGTCATATTGGACAGGGGGGGAGGGGTCCTGAAAATATCACCAAAGATCACCATGGGGGAGGGGGGGTCTAAAACAAGCCAAAAACGTATGACGCGATTAATGGACGCCCCCTTAGAGCGTAAATAATAGCAATAAAAATAGAACTTATATAAAATGGTATAATTTTTTCCTGTTTTAGCTGTTTTTAGGGTTCCGTAGCCAAATGGCAAAAAACGGAACCCTTATGGATTCGTCATGTCTGTCTGTCTGTCCGTCCGTATGTCACACGCATTTTACTCGGAAACTATACGACGTATCTGAATAAAACTTACACATAAGGTGTATTTTGTATGCAGCTACTTAGTTATGTAGTTGAATTTGAAAAAAAAAAATTTAGGGGGGCGCTCCATACAGGTAACTAAATAAAATAAAAAAAATACCAAATATCAACATGTGACACATCAATCGATAGGTCTTTCAAAATAACATTGAGGTTTCTTTGACTATTTTGTGATTAAGTAAATATTTTCTGAAATAATCGCTTCGAAAGTCAGAAAAGTTGTGTAGCCCCCCCCGTAACTTTTGAACCGTAAGTTCAAAAAATATGAAAAAATTTGAAGAGATGCGCCTTATCATACACTTTCTACAAAAATTATTTTGAACATTATCGGTTCAGCCATTTTTGAGTTATCTCCAAAAAACTTCTTCCATAGGCATCAGATACGACCTTTTGGTATTAGTTTGGTTCTTATTCCATTGAAGGTACGGAACCCTCCTATGCGTGGTCCGACACGCACTTGGCCGGTTTTTTTTTCTTTCTTTAGTGACTGAATCGAGTCCCCGCGAATGGTACGGGCGGCTAGATTCGCTCCAGGCTAGTCCACAATTGACTGTAGTTGATTGAGTGTAGTTTCATTTAGTGGTAATTGTAAAATATTTGATTAGGACTACTGTCCTCTAGCGTATCCATCTGTCAACTTTACTTTAAGTTCCGCCTCCAGGGTAGCGGGAGAGAAATTAGGGGTGAATTAGCCGCTTACTGACACAGACCGTATTCCACGCGGGCGGAGCCGCGGGCACAGCTAGTTCTTAAATATGGTTGCAATATTAGGGGGCGTCCATTAATCGCGTCATATTGTTTAGGGGGGGGGGAGGGGGTCAAGAAAAAATCACCAATGATCACCACAGGGGGGAGGGGGGTCTGGACACATATCACGTATAATTTTTATTGTATTATGGTCAATAAAATAAAAAAATATCAACTTTTAAATGAATCAATCTGTCAAAAGCAGAGTAAAATTTCACTAGCACTATGATTGCCAATAATTTTTAATGGCATTTGACATATTATTTTGTGAAGTAGGTTTTTAGGGTTCCGTAGCCAAAGTGGCAAAAACGTAACCCTTACAGTTCGTTATGTCCGTCTGTCCGTCCGTCCGCCCGTATACCACAGCCATTTTATTCGGAAACTATAAAACGTATATCTTAATAAATATTTAAATATAAGGTGTGTTTTTGTACGCCGCTACTTAGTTTTATAGTAAAATTGCTGAAAAAGATATTTGAAGGAGGGGCACTACTCCATACATGTAATCATTTGTCAAAAAAATTTTTTTACCAAATATCGACATGATGCACATCACTCGACAGGTCTTTCAAAATAACTCTTGTCTTGTTGTCCTGAACATCAATAAATAAAATAAATAAATAAATAAACAATGAGGTCTGATTGAATTTTTTTTAATTTAGTGAATATCTTAAGACAAAATCACCCCGTAAGTCTAAAAAACTTGTGTCCCCCTGTCACTTTTGAACCGGAGATCCAAAAAATATGGAAAAATTGAGAACACTATCGGTTTAGGAATTATTGAGTTATCTCCTAAAAACTCATTTCATACGCAGATACGACCTTTTGATATTACTTTTTCGATAGTAGGTACGAAACCGCGTGGTCCGACACGTACTTGGCCGGTTTTTTTTCTATAGATAAAGATAATTTTATTTTACATGTATACATGTAGTTTCATTTTTTTACCCTTTACGTGTACGTACGTTACGTAAGTAGTTTCACGTGTTAGAAAACTATACTTACTTTAGTTAAATGAAAAAATTACACGTCATATTGGACAGGGGGGGAGGGGTCCTGAAAATATCACCAAAGATCACCATGGGGGAGGGGGGGTCTAAAACAAGCCAAAAACGTATGACGCGATTAATGGACGCCCCCTTAGAGCGTAAATAATAGCAATAAAAATAGAACTTATATAAAATGGTATAATTTTTTCCTGTTTTAGCTGTTTTTAGGGTTCCGTAGCCAAATGGCAAAAAACGGAACCCTTATGGATTCGTCATGTCTGTCTGTCTGTCCGTCCGTATGTCACACGCATTTTACTCGGAAACTATACGACGTATCTGAATAAAACTTACACATAAGGTGTATTTTGTATGCAGCTACTTAGTTATGTAGTTGAATTTGAAAAAAAAAATTTAGGGGGGCGCTCCATACAGGTAACTAAATAAAATAAAAAAAATACCAAATATCAACATGTGACACATCAATCGATAGGTCTTTCAAAATAACATTGAGGTTTCTTTGACTATTTTGTGATTAAGTAAATATTTTCTGAAATAATCGCTTCGAAAGTCAGAAAAGTTGTGTAGCCCCCCCCGTAACTTTTGAACCGTAAGTTCAAAAAATATGAAAAAATTTGAAGAGATGCGCCTTATCATATACTTTCTACGAAAATTATTTTGAACATTATCGGTTCAGCCATTTTTGAGTTATCTCCAAAAAACTTCTTCCATAGGCATCAGATACGACCTTTTGGTATTAGTTTGGTTCTTATTCCATTGAAGGTACGGAACCCTCCTATGCGTGGTCCGACACGCACTTGGCCGGTTTTTTTTTCTTTCTTTAGTGACTGAATCGAGTCCCCGCGAATGGTACGGGCGGCTAGATTCGCTCCAGGCTAGTCCACAATTGACTGTAGTTGATTGAGTGTAGTTTCATTTAGTGGTAATTGTAAAATATTTGATTAGGACTACTGTCCTCTAGCGTATCCATCTGTCAACTTTACTTTAAGTTCCGCCTCCAGGGTAGCGGGAGAGAAATTAGGGGTGAATTAGCCGCTTACTGACACAGACCGTATTCCACGCGGGCGGAGCCGCGGGCACAGCTAGTTCTTAAATATGGTTGCAATATTTATAATTACCACTAAATGAAACTACACTCAATCAACTACAGTCAATTGTGGACTAGCCTGGAGCGAATCTAGCCGCCCGTACCATTCGCGGGGACTCGATTCAGTCACTAAAGAAAGAAAAAAAAACCGGCCAAGTGCGTGTCCGACCACGCATAGGAGGGTTCCGTACCTTCAATGGAATAAGAACCAAACTAATACCAAAAGGTCGTATCTGATGCCTATGGAAGAAGTTTTTTGGAGATAACTCAAAAATGGCTGAACCGATAATGTTCAAAACAATTTTCGTAGAAAGTATATGATAAGGCGCATCTCTTCAAATTTTTTCATATTTTTTAAATATACGGTTCAAAAGTTACGGGGGGGGCTACACAACTTTTCTGACTTTCGAAGCGATTATTTCAGAAAATATTTACTTAATCACAAAATAGTCAAAGAAACCTCAATGTTATTTTGAAAGACCTATCGATTGATGTGTCACATGTTGATATTTGGTATTTTTTTTATTTTATTTAGTTACCTGTATGGAGCGCCCCCCTAAATTTTTTTTTTTTCAAATTCAACTACATAACTAAGTAGCTGCATACAAAATACACCTTATGTGTAAGTTTTATTCAGATACGTCGAATAGTTTCCGAGTAAAATGCGTGTGACATACGGACGGACAGACAGACAGACATGACGAATCCATAAGGGTTCCGTTTTTTGCCATTTGGCTACGGAACCCTAAAAACAGCTAAAACAGGAAAAAATTATACCATTTTATATAAGTTCTATTTTTATTGCTATTATTTACGCTCTAAGGGGGCGTCCATTAATCGCGTCATACGTTTTTGGCTTGTTTTAGACCCCCCCTCCCCCATGGTGATCTTTGGTGATATTTTCAGGACCCCTCCCCCCCTGTCCAATATGACGTGTAATTTTTTCATTTATCTAAAGTAAGTATAGTTTTCTAACACGTGAAACTACTTACGTAACGTACGTACACGTAAAGGGTAAAAAAATGAAACTACATGTATACATATAAAATAAAATTATCTTTATCTATAGAAAAAAAACCGGCCAAGTACGTGTCGGACCACGCGGTTTCGTACCTACTATCGAAAAAGTAATATCAAAAGGTCGTATCTGCGTATGAAATGAGTTTTTAGGAGATAACTCAATAATTCCTAAACCGATAGTGTTCTCAATTTTTCCATATTTTTTGGATCTCCGGTTCAAAAGTGACAGGGGGACACAAGTTTTTTAGACTTACGGGGTGATTTTGTCTTAAGATATTCACTAAATTAAAAAAAATTCAATCAGACCTCATTGTTTATTTATTTATTTATTTTATTTATTGATGTTCAGGACAACAAGACAAGAGTTATTTTGAAAGACCTGTCGAGTGATGTGCATCATGTCGATATTTGGTAAAAAATTTTTTTTGACAAATGATTACATGTATGGAGTAGTGCCCCTCCTTCAAATATCTTTTTCAGCAATTTTACTATAAAACTAAGTAGCGGCGTACAAAAACACACCTTATATTTAAATATTTATTAAGATATACGTTTTATAGTTTCCGAATAAAATGGCTGTGATATACGGGCGGACGGACGGACAGACGGACATAACGAACTGTAAGGGTTACGTTTTTGCCACTTTGGCTACGGAACCCTAAAAACCTACTTCACAAAATAATATGTCAAATGCCATTAAAAATTATTGGCAATCATAGTGCTAGTGAAATTTTACTCTGCTTTTGACAGATTGATTCATTTAAAAGTTGATATTTTTTTATTTTATTGACCATAATACAATAAAAATTATACGTGATATGTGTCCAGACCCCCCTCCCCCCTGTGGTGATCATTGGTGATTTTTTCTTGACCCCCTCCCCCCCCCCTAAACAATATGACGCGATTAATGGACGCCCCCTAATATTGCAACCATATTTAAGAACTAGCTGTGCCCGCGGCTCCGCCCGCGTGGAATACGGTCTGTGTCAGTAAGCGGCTAATTCACCCCTAATTTCTCTCCCGCTACCCTGGAGGCGGAACTTAAAGTAAAGTTGACAGATGGATACGCTAGAGGACAGTAGTCCTAATCAAATATTTTACAATTACCTCTAAATGAAACTACACTCAATCAACTACAGTCAATTGTGGACTAGCCTGGAGCGAATCTAGCCGCCCGTACCATTCGCGGGGACTCGATTCAGTCACTAAAGAAAGAAAAAAAAACCGGCCAAGTGCGTGTTGGACCACGCATAGGAGGGTTCCGTACCTTCAATGGAATAAGAACCAAACTAATACCAAAAGGTCGTATCTGATGCCTATGGAAGAAGTTTTTTGGAGATAACTCAAAAATGGCTGAACCGATAATGTTCAAAACAATTTTCGTAGAAAGTATATGATAAGGCGCATCTCTTCAAATTTTTTCTTATTTTTTGAACTTACGGTTCAAAAGTTACGGGGGGGCTACACAACTTTTCTGACTTTCGAAGCGATTATTTCAGAAAATATTTACTTAATCACAAAATAGTCAAAGAAACCTCAATGTTATTTTGAAAGACCTATCGATTGATGTGTCACATGTTGATATTTGGTATTTTTTTTATTTTATTTAGTTACCTGTATGGAGCGCCCCCCTAAATTTTTTTTTTTCAAATTCAACTACATAACTAAGTAGCTGCATACAAAATACACCTTATGTGTAAGTTTTATTCAGATACGTCGTATAGTTTCCGAGTAAAATGCGTGTGACATACGGACGGACAGACAGACAGACATGACGAATCCATAAGGGTTCCGTTTTTTGCCATTTGGCTACGGAACCCTAAAAACAGCTAAAACAGGAAAAAATTATACCATTTTATATAAGTTCTATTTTTATTGCTATTATTTACGCTCTAAGGGGGCGTCCATTAATCGCGTCATACGTTTTTGGCTTGTTTTAGACCCCCCCTCCCCCATGGTGATCTTTGGTGATATTTTCAGGACCCCTCCCCCCCTGTCCAATATGACGTGTAATTTTTTCATTTAACTAAAGTAAGTATAGTTTTCTAACACGTGAAACTACTTACGTAACGTACGTACACGTAAAGGGTAAAAAAATGAAACTACATGTATACATATAAAATAAAATTATCTTTATCTATAGAAAAAAAACCGGCCAAGTACGTGTCGGACCACGCGGTTTCGTACCTACTATCGAAAAAGTAATATCAAAAGGTCGTATCTGCGTATGAAATGAGTTTTTAGGAGATAACTCAATAATTCCTAAACCGATAGTGTTCTCAATTTTTCCATATTTTTTGGATCTCCGGTTCAAAAGTGACAGGGGGACACAAGTTTTTTAGACTTACGGGGTGATTTTGTCTTAAGATATTCACTAAATTAAAAAAAATTCAATCAGACCTCATTGTTTATTTATTTATTTATTTTATTTATTGATGTTCAGGACAACAAGACAAGAGTTATTTTGAAAGACCTGTCGAGTGATGTGCATCATGTCGATATTTGGTAAAAAAATTTTTTTGACAAATGATTACATGTATGGAGTAGTGCCCCTCCTTCAAATATCTTTTTCAGCAATTTTACTATAAAACTAAGTAGCGGCATACAAAAACACACCTTATATTTAAATATTTATTAAGATATACGTTTTATAGTTTCCGAATAAAATGGCTGTGATATACGGGCGGACGGACGGACAGACGGACATAACGAACTGTAAGGGTTACGTTTTTGCCACTTTGGCTACGGAACCCTAAAAACCTACTTCACAAAATAATATGTCAAATGCCATTAAAAATTATTGGCAATCATAGTGCTAGTGAAATTTTACTCTGCTTTTGACAGATTGATTCATTTAAAAGTTGATATTTTTTTATTTTATTGACCATAATACAGTAACAATTATACGTGATATGTGTCCAGACCCCCCTCCCCCCTGTGGTGATCATTGGTGATTTTTTCTTGACCCCCTCCCCCCCCCTAAACAATATGACGCGATTAATGGACGCCCCCTAAGTAATCAAACATTACACAATCGTTTTTAATGTTTGATCCACATGCACATGATATATTTATACGGTGTCTAGGTCGCTCGTTAGCGTTGTACGCACATAAAGTTATCAACATTTCTACTATTTAAATGTAGGTATGTCACGCATATAGCTAGGTAATGTTAACTATTGATATGTATCAATGTTTATTTGATCTTGGGACGGTTATTTAGTTCACGTCGACCGCAACTGCCGCGGTTTTATTCAAGGTGGATATGCCATGTTTTGCTGCAGCTCTACTATTTTATCTAATTCAAGTTAATGCTCACTATGTGAACACAAATTATTGAATTAATTCACCTAGATATTTGAAATATGAGTAGGCTTTATTTATATTGATTTAAACTTTCACGGTTTTTAAACTTTATTTTTAGGAGTGGTAACAGCTATAACACACACAGACCCTAATATTCAATATAGTTCACTATAAAAACAAAGACGAAGCGAATCTAGCCGCCCGTACCATTCGCGGGGACTCGATTCAGTCACTAAAGAAAGAAAAAAAAACCGGCCAAGTGCGTGTCGGACCACGCATAGGAGGGTTCCGTACCTTCAATGGAATAAGAACCAAACTAATACCAAAAGGTCGTATCTGATGCCTATGGAAGAAGTTTTTTGGAGATAACTCAAAAATGGCTGAACCGATAATGTTCAAAACAATTTTCGTAGAAAGTATATGATAAGGCGCATCTCTTCAAATTTTTTCATATATTTTGAACTTACGGTTCAAAAGTTACGGGGGGGGGGGCTACACAACTTTTCTGACTTTCGAAGCGATTATTTCAGAAAATATTTACTTAATCACAAAATAGTCAAAGAAACCTCAATGTTATTTTGAAAGACCTATCGATTGATGTGTCACATGTTGATATTTGGTATTTATTTTATTTTATTTAGTTACCTGTATGGAGCGCCCTCCTAAAATTTTTTTTTTCAAATTCAACTACATAACTAAGTAGCTGCATACAAAATACACCTTATGTGTAAGTTTTATTCAGATATGTCGTATAGTTTCCGAGTAAAATGCGTGTGACATACGGACGGACAGACAGACAGACATGACGAATCCATAAGGGTTCCGTTTTTTGCCATTTGGCTACGGAACCCTAAAAACAGCTAAAACAGGAAAAAATTATACCATTTTATATAAGTTCTATTTTTATTGCTATTATTTACGCTCTAAGGGGGCGTCCATTAATCGCGTCATACGTTTTTGGCTTGTTTTAGACCCCCCCTCCCCCATGGTGATCTTTGGTGATATTTTCAGGACCCCTCCCCCCCTGTCCAATATGACGTGTAATTTTTTCATTTAACTAAAGTAAGTATAGTTTTCTAACACGTGAAACTACTTACGTAACGTACGTACACGTAAAGGGTAAAAAAATGAAACTACATGTATACATATAAAATAAAATTATCTTTATCTATAGAAAAAAAACCGGCCAAGTACGTGTCGGACCACGCGGTTTCGTACCTACTATCGAAAAAGTAATATCAAAAGGTCGTATCTGCGTATGAAATGAGTTTTTAGGAGATAACTCAATAATTCCTAAACCGATAGTGTTCTCAATTTTTCCATATTTTTTGGATCTCCGGTTCAAAAGTGACAGGGGGACACAAGTTTTTTAGACTTACGGGGTGATTTTGTCTTAAGATATTCACTAAATTAAAAAAAATTCAATCAGACCTCATTGTTTATTTATTTATTTATTTTATTTATTGATGTTCAGGACAACAAGACAAGAGTTATTTTGAAAGACCTGTCGAGTGATGTGCATCATGTCGATATTTGGTAAAAAAATTTTTTTGACAAATGATTACATGTATGGAGTAGTGCCCCTCCTTCAAATATCTTTTTCAGCAATTTTACTATAAAACTAAGTAGCGGCATACAAAAACACACCTTATATTTAAATATTTATTAAGATATACGTTTTATAGTTTCCGAATAAAATGGCTGTGATATACGGGCGGACGGACGGACAGACGGACATAACGAACTGTAAGGGTTACGTTTTTGCCACTTTGGCTACGGAACCCTAAAAACCTACTTCACAAAATAATATGTCAAATGCCATTAAAAATTATTGGCAATCATAGTGCTAGTGAAATTTTACTCTGCTTTTGACAGATTGATTCATTTAAAAGTTGATATTTTTTTATTTTATTGACCATAATACAGTAAAAATTATACGTGATATGTGTCCAGACCCCCCTCCCCCCTGTGGTGATCATTGGTGATTTTTTCTTGACCCCCTCCCCCCCCTAAACAATATGACGCGATTAATGGACGCCCCCTTACCAGTCGCTTTTCGGTGAAGGAAAGCATCGTAAGGAAACCGGACCTAATCCCGATAAGGCTTAGTTTCCCCTCTGGGTTGGAAGGTCAGATGGCAGTCGCTTTCGTAAAATCTAGTGCTACGTCATTTCATGGGATTAGGTTGTCAGGTGGACCCCAAGCTGGGACAAACGCTAGGAGGAAGTTGCTGTGGGTATTAAAACAAGTAATTATAAAATCATAATCTTTATTACAAACTGTCATTTTACAAAACAACAATGTAGACAGCGCTCACCATCCAGGTGAGTCGCTCTTCGGTTTAGTTATAAAATAAATCAGCTCGGCTGTAACGCAGTTTGTTAATAAGTACATGAGCCTGCATCTCCAGCATGAGAGGGTTGATATAGACTGCGAGTTAGTAGATGTGTTTTCTGGCAATATTATAAAATGTATTAAAACAACGGTTTTAACCTCACGCGTAGCATAAAAAGTTAAATGGCAAACCCGGCATACTAACTACAGAATAAAATAGATAACAGTCTATGCTTGCTTTGAAACCACTCTTTAAACAAATCAGAAATATATAGTAATTTAAAAAAGTGCTTCTTATGAGTAATTTTCTGGTAATTTTTAAGTGGTGTCTATATTGCGTACCTGGGCATTTTCACTTAACTGTGTACCATTAACGGCGGGTAAGCAATCGTCACAAAACTGACGGTCAATGTCAAATCCCATACATTTTGACGGTTAAATGTAACTAAAACACGACTTAAGTCGTGTTTTAAAGTACAAGTTAAAATAAAAATGCCCACCTATATATTGTTGACTGTGGGTTTCATAGATGAAAAAAGGAGGAGGAAAAAGGTATGGAGTTATTAGTACTTCCTAAAACTACACAATATACGCTATCTATGAGTGAAAGAATGAAGGCTCACGTGGACCGACAAAAAAATGGGACCTTTCACTAAACTCGTCCACAATTGTGTGCATGAATCACTTTCATACTAGAGGGGCTATGAACATTGCTGTTGCTGTAGCACCTTTAGGTGTTTAGGTAACCACAAATATGTATTAACATATGCTTAGTATTATCACGGTGATATCAACCTCCATATTCCCCAACAAAACAGTCATTTACTCGTACCAGTTTTTGTCGTCAAGTTTTTTTAATTTTATCATGATATTACGTAGTTATCGATAGGATTGATTGTCTTAAAAAATTTCATAATTAGCCTCTGTATTACGAATATTTCGTAACAGGCTGCCACGAATAACGAGTATAGTTATGTTATAAGTAGTCATTAAAATGGCTTAACAGCAGTTATTCTCAAGTAACGAGTTGTATAAAAAGAAATTTTAAATAAAATTATTATTTGATTCAATTAAACAAAAGGCTCATGAAAGATAATGATGAAGATATAGGATTAATTGAATTTACAAATACATAGATCATAATATTTCAGGAATCACTACTTACCTAAGCATTAAATTACTTAAACTGAATAAATTGTTCAACAGCGATAATGTGTATCCTTAATTCATATACACATTATACCTAAATTCGACGTCAAAGTATGTTTTCGCTTTGGCACCTTTGTCCTGTGCAGAAAAGGCGAAAATTTATTATTATTTGTACGTTTTTTCCATAACTCGGGACCATAGAGTCCCGGACCTTTGGTAGGCATGCGTGGAGCCGAAGCCAACAGCGCATAGGCCCTTTAAAACGATATAATGTAAAAGTGAGGGATACACATGGCAGATACCATCTCCGAACGCACAACATGATACATCGGGAGATGGGCCCTGCCATGTGTATCCCTCACTTTTACATTATATCGTTTTAAAGGGGCTATGCGCTGTGCTGTTGGCTCCCGGCTCCACGCATGCCTACCAAAGGTCCGGGACTCTATGGTCCCGAGATAGGTGCAATGACTATTGCAGGGCAGCACTTTTGTGCTGCGATGGGAACTAAGGTCATAAGGCTATCTATTTGAATGTTGGATGGACTGGATATCGGGCTATAGGAGGAGGCTAGCGGACACCTGCCGTGACAATCAGTCTCAAAATTGTAAAAGACATTTAATTGTGACTCGCCAACTCATTGAGTGGGCCCCGCAATGGCCGCACGTACAGTGCGACAGAGAGCAACACTTGAGAGTGGCTGTGAGATTGTCGAGAGGTGAGTCTGCGGTAGCCAGATCCCGGTAATCCGTTCAGCAGGCCGCCGGCGTTATGACATTTTACACTTCCAACCTGGAGCATAGGTCCCGCTCTTGCGACTCCACTCTGGCCGGCCAGTTAAGGCAAGCACAGAGGCGAGGGCCAGATAGAAAAGGCCCTCTGGAATAGGGGTCCGCGGTGTCGCCACTCACCGTCAGCTCGCCACAAGCTGTCCCCGCGGGTTTATTATTATTATTATTTGAAATACTCGTATATCTTTGACGTCGAACGCACAGTTGACGTGAAATATATGTTTACACTTTTGCACTTTACTCCTTTGTAATAAGGTGCAAATGTGTAAACATATCTTTGACGTCGAGTTTACACGTGCATAATTATTCAATTAAAAGTTTACCGGTAGATGCGTTACCATAAGAAATAGTTACTTTTAGGTGTTTTAAATATCAATAAAACATTAATTACATAGATGTTTCAACTATCCGTAAAACATTAGTTATGTACATACATAGGTGTTTCAATTATCAGTATTGTATTCGATATTGAAAGCAATAAAATTACCGCATTAAGCAGTAAAATGTATTGTTAGTATAAGCAATGAACATATTGACACTAAAGTAAAATTGATCCTAAATTGGTTACAATATTTTTATCTATTAACGTGTTTCTAGTTACGCGAGAAAATGTATATTTAAAGTTGTGTTTAATACATGTATATTATGACATCAATTTAATTAATTGACAATAACAGTGATATTGTTGAAAATCCTACATACTTATTACATAAATAATGGTTTTATTTCGTAGGCAAATAGAGATATGTTAACTCTAATTAATAAAGTCGTCCTATTACTAATTATCTAAGTTGTAATGTAACTATTGCTAAAATATAGGTAGTTCCCTTTTTTTTGCGCCATCCTTCGTTTCCTTAGGTACTTAATTATTAAATATAATTCTAGGTCAATAAATATAATTAACTACATGGTAACAATCGATAAACAGGTACATATATTCATCTATTTGGCGTGGTGGTAGCATTACTACGAAATTGTCCTTAAATTTAGATATATACAAAAAATTATATAACTTTAACTTTTAAATTAGGTACGTAATGTCTAAAAATAATAATTTTAATCACCGGAAATATGTATGTTTTACACATGCAAACTAGAATGTCTATACTTAGTTAAAGTTTTATTTGTATAGTTTATTTTAAACTTAAATATAAAACGTTAAGTTACAATGAAGTAAAAAAAGTTGTAGGCTTGTCTCATGCACCCTATAACTATAGTGGTGGACGGACGCAGTAAATCAAGTATATTTTTATGTGTATGGGTTATTTTGATTACTTTGACTCAAATATTAAATATTTAAATGTAATTAGCAATACGTCATTGTTAGTCAGAACTTTTTAACCATAGCCGTCCCGTCGGTCATAGGGAGCGTGCGTGAATTAGAGGGTGTATAGCACCTTATTAGTTATTACTGAAGCATGATTAGAATTAGAGTTGCTACGTCAAAATTAGTCAAATTATTTAATATGGATTGACAGCTAACTCGAGCGTATTCTCATCGCTGTTCAGTAATACCCCATGTTTAGTGTTTAGTTTGTAGTGCTAATGTGCTAATGTTAAGCATAAGTTGCTAAGTTAGTCCAGTAGATGGCAAACTCTACAACGCGCTAGGGTGCGTGCGTAATGGTGTGAAGCTTTAGTTTTCGACTTAGACCACACAAGGTGACAGGCTGTTCAGCTGGCACGGTCTCTATACAAACGCTGGGTATGCAGGGTATGAGTGCTTTTAGTAAAGAAAATCATATTATTTTATTTATTGACTGACATTCATGACAATCATGACATAAGTAAAAAAGTCACATTTTAATCACTTTGAAGTGGTTGCTTCACTATCGTAACAATACATAATATTTAATTACTAACATTATCGTTTAACTTGTTTAAATTGACACTGGCCCAGGTAACTGGAGTTGACAAACGACATCGTCTCTGATATAGTTGACTATAGAAAATAATTTAATTACCATGTTAAACTACTGGGTAAATAGGTAATTACTGTAATTACCATTAGCAAAGCGAACTTCGTGTAGGACTTCCCGTATCCAAAATTTTAACAATGTAGAATTGTTGACTGTTAAATTTCATGACCACCGCAAAACTAAACATGGAAACTACATTAAAAATATTACGATTTAGGCACAATTTGTAAATCAGTTCCGTGAGTAGGTAGTGCTATCGTGGTTACGAATAAGTTAGTCTTAAAACTTGAGTCCGATAAAGTTTTTTCTCGATTTCGCTCAACTTTTTGATACTATTTTGCTGTAACTAACAAAACTTCGTTTTTATACATGTTTTGAAAGATCGTTTCTTTTTAAACTTTTTCGATTTCGTGTTTCATTTATAAATCATTCACCATAATCTAACAGCTGTTTCGCGATTTTTGCTTGGAGAGGTGAAAAGAGTAAAATTTTTATTGATTAAAATCGTCTTAGGAATAAGTGGAACAGTATTTTTCATACTCATATATTTAAGCAAGAGTATGTTTAGCTATAGCAATTTGGAGAAAAAATGCCTAAGTGATACCTACTTTGGTGTAATTTTTGGGAATGTATTATTAATTATTATATTATATGTTTCATAAAAATAAAAACGTAAAAATAAACGTGACTTGTAATAATAAAACAAAATTGTAATAATAATAAAATAAATATAAAACATGTAAGAAGGTATAAACAATAATAACAAAAAAATCAAGCGACCATTTTGCACGAAACAACGTCCTCACTAAAGAATATCTGTAAGAATTGAGTTTTCTGGTATTAAATAATAATATTTATGGATGAAAAGTATTTTTGTGCAGTTACAATACTTCAAACTATTTTATGAAATGCAATTCATGTGCGTTATTTTCTTATTAGCGATTTTCGTTTTCAAATCGTTACCGGACTCTTAACATACTGTTTTGTCAACTGTGTCCAAATTTAACACGATATAAAGTTAATTATTACTTAATCTTGTTGACACTTAAAGTATCTATAAAATACTACACTTTTGTACCTATACATTTTTCGTTCGCATCCTTTTAAAACAGCTATACTTACTCGCTTTTCTTACCTTGTATTAAATTCGATTTTATAATCTCACTATTCACTCTAGTGTTTGTCACTGATAAAAGTTTGTTTTATAACAACAAACTCCACATTGTACACTTTTCAGAAATCCATATTTTCTTGATAGAATCATTATAATCACTGGTGCTAGACAACTAGTGCCCTCTATCGTCCGTGACTGTGAATGTGCCGTTGCACGGCGAAGCAGTGTCGAACGACGGCCTGTGAACATACAAATAGTTTTAACACTTTATGATGGTAAGTGTAGATGGCGCGACTAGCAGCGTAGACAGTTACCAATGTAAAGGAAATACCGCGAACTCGAAGTAAGGAATACCTCGTAAAAATGTGATTTAACCAGACTGATACTAATCCTTTTTCTGTCTAGGTCGAAAGTCTCAACGACTATTTTATTTATAGGATTAGAGAATGCATTCAGCAAAGCACGATAACTGATCTAGTGATCTAGGTAATAAACAGCTATTAGACATGGCAATTTGTAGGGCCCAACATGTTGTGTACCCTGCCTCTCCCTCACCCTCCTTCAGCTCCCTACAGGCCCAACCTCCTATTACACCTCCCAACACAACATGTTGGGCCCTACAAATTGCCATGTCTACTAGCCGTTTAAGGCGCATCCCACACTTGAGTTGAATTTGGCATACAGATAAAAATACATTCATACAGATAAAAAAAATCAGCAGCTGAGCTCAGCCATTGACCTGTCTTCATCATCATCATGATTAAAGCGTCATCTGTGTCTAGATCTGTGTAGAGATCTAAAAATCTTCTGTAAACAAGTGACAGCGCCGCTCGTATGTAGCCCAATCAATTCTTGAACGGCATAATCGTCTACATTTTTTACAAGAAAAAGGGCATCTTTCCCGAAAAATTAAAAATAGCGATTGTGAGACCTCTTTTTAAAAAGGGGGAAAAGGATAATATGGGTAATTACAGGCCAATTGCGCTCCTTCCTGTCTTTTCTAAAATCATTGAAAGAGTCATTAACAGTCGAATAAGTCATTATTTTGAATCTAACAACTTATTTGCACCAGAACAAAATGGGTTCCGGAAAAATAAATCGATTAATATGGCTATTTTTGATTTATTGCAAGCTGTAGTGACAATTGTAGATAAAAGTGAGCCAGTGTGTGCCCTCTACATGGATTTAACCAAGGCTTTTGACCTGGTTGACCATAATATACTAATGGAAAAATTGTATAGTTATGGAATACGTGGCAACATCTATGATCTGCTCAAGTCATACTTAGTTGGGAGAAAACAAGCTGTACAAATAGAATATATTAGTCTGAAATCGAAACGTGAAGCAACTTTTTCGTCAAAAATTAGGGAAATTAGTTATGGTGTACCTCAAGGAAGTGTTTTGGGTCCACTACTGTTCCTAATCTATATAAATGATCTACCACAGGCTGTTGGCTACCCTATGGTTCTCTTTGCCGACGACAGCACGGTAATACTAACCGGAGAGGACCCAGAGACATGTCAACTCAATATAAATAATGCTTTAAAATTAATAATCAATTGGCTTAACCATAATAATCTACATATAAATTTCGGAAAAACTAAAATTATGAATTTTTATCAAAGGGTCAATAGGTTACCTGATTTAACTGTGACTTATAATAATAATGAAATTGAGAAAACTGACAATACAATATTCTTAGGGTTAAGTTTAGACAATAATCTGACGTGGAAAAACCAAATAGATTCTATTTGTAAGAGACTAAATTCATTTTCATATGCATTATTTCATTTGAATAAAATAGTAAGCCGGGATGCAGTCCTTGCTGCGTATCACGCATATGTTACAGCTACTTTGCGATATGGCATCATGTTCTGGGGCAATTCAACCGATCGAAACCTGGTATTTCAAGCCCAAAGGGACTGCCTACGGTCTGTTTGCGGGCTATGGAAAAGTGATTCATGCATACCTTACTTCATCAATCTGAAAATTCTGACTCTTCCTTGCCTATATATTTTTGAAATACTTATGTACGTGAAGCTAAATAAACACCGTTTCTCCGGTTTTAAGAGTGTTCGTCAACAACACAAAATCGGGTCTACGAAATCAGACTCAGCTTTACGCGCTAAAAGTGTATTCGGTATAGCACCTAAATTATATAATAAATTGCCCAACGACATAAGAGAATCCGAAATGCCTCAGTTTAAAAATAATTTATTTGACTATTTAGCACGACATGCATTTTACTCAGTTAGAGAATATTTAGAATATAGGCCGTCTCTTTATTAATTTAAGCAAATTAAACTGTCTTAAGTCCATGTACTCGTATGTTGCATGCTTATAGTAAATTTAGTCGTAGTTTTAAGATTGTATAATATTTGCATGCCCAACAGCAGGCTGAATACACTGCACCTAAAATGTATTTTGTGAACATCCACTTGACATGTATTTAAAGCAAATACATGAATTGATTGATTGATTGATTGATTGATTAAATATGGTTGCAATATTAGGGGGCGTCCATTAATCGCGTCATATTGTTTAGGGGGGGGGAGAGGGTCAAGAAAAAATCACCAATGATCACCATAGGGGGAGGGGGGGTCTGGACACATATCACGTGTAATTTTTACTGTATTATGGTCAATAAAATAAAAAAATATCAACTTTTAAATGAATCAATCTGTCAAAAGCAGAGTAAAATTTCACTAGCACTATGATTGCCAATAATTTTTAATGGCATTTGACATATTATTTTGTGAAGTAGGTTTTTAGGGTTCCGTAGCCAAAGTGGCAAAAACGTAACCCTTACAGTTCGTTATGTCCGTCTGTCCGTCCGTCCGCCCGTATATCACAGCCATTTTATTCGGAAACTATAAAACGTATATCTTAATAAATATTTAAATATAAGGTGTGTTTTTGTATGCCGCTACTTAGTTTTATAGTAAAATTGCTGAAAAAGATATTTGAAGGAGGGGCACTACTCCATACATGTAATCATTTGTCAAAAAAATTTTTTTACCAAATATCGACATGATGCACATCACTCGACAGGTCTTTCAAAATAACTCTTGTCTTGTTGTCCTGAACATCAATAAATAAAATAAATAAATAAATAAACAATGAGGTCTGATTGAATTTTTTTTAATTTAGTGAATATCTTAAGACAAAATCACCCCGTAAGTCTAAAAAACTTGTGTCCCCCTGTCACTTTTGAACCGGAGATCCAAAAAATATGGAAAAATTGAGAACACTATCGGTTTAGGAATTATTGAGTTATCTCCTAAAAACTCATTTCATACGCAGATACGACCTTTTGATATTACTTTTTCGATAGTAGGTACGAAACCGCGTGGTCCGACACGTACTTGGCCGGTTTTTTTTCTATAGATAAAGATAATTTTATTTTACATGTATACATGTAGTTTCATTTTTTTACCCTTTACGTGTACGTACGTTACGTAAGTAGTTTCACGTGTTAGAAAACTATACTTACTTTAGTTAAATGAAAAAATTACACGTCATATTGGACAGGGGGGGAGGGGTCCTGAAAATATCACCAAAGATCACCATGGGGGAGGGGGGGTCTAAAACAAGCCAAAAACGTATGACGCGATTAATGGACGCCCCCTTAGAGCGTAAATAATAGCAATAAAAATAGAACTTATATAAAATGGTATAATTTTTTCCTGTTTTAGCTGTTTTTAGGGTTCCGTAGCCAAATGGCAAAAAACGGAACCCTTATGGATTCGTCATGTCTGTCTGTCTGTCCGTCCGTATGTCACACGCATTTTACTCGGAAACTATACGACGTATCTGAATAAAACTTACACATAAGGTGTATTTTGTATGCAGCTACTTAGTTATGTAGTTGAATTTGAAAAAAAAAAATTTAGGGGGGCGCTCCATACAGGTAACTAAATAAAATAAAAAAAATACCAAATATCAACATGTGACACATCAATCGATAGGTCTTTCAAAATAACATTGAGGTTTCTTTGACTATTTTGTGATTAAGTAAATATTTTCTGAAATAATCGCTTCGAAAGTCAGAAAAGTTGTGTAGCCCCCCCCGTAACTTTTGAACCGTAAGTTCAAAAAATATGAAAAAATTTGAAGAGATGCGCCTTATCATACACTTTCTACAAAAATTATTTTGAACATTATCGGTTCAGCCATTTTTGAGTTATCTCCAAAAAACTTCTTCCATAGGCATCAGATACGACCTTTTGGTATTAGTTTGGTTCTTATTCCATTGAAGGTACGGAACCCTCCTATGCGTGGTCCGACACGCACTTGGCCGGTTTTTTTTTCTTTCTTTAGTGACTGAATCGAGTCCCCGCGAATGGTACGGGCGGCTAGATTCGCTCCAGGCTAGTCCACAATTGACTGTAGTTGATTGAGTGTAGTTTCATTTAGTGGTAATTGTAAAATATTTGATTAGGACTACTGTCCTCTAGCGTATCCATCTGTCAACTTTACTTTAAGTTCCGCCTCCAGGGTAGCGGGAGAGAAATTAGGGGTGAATTAGCCGCTTACTGACACAGACCGTATTCCACGCGGGCGGAGCCGCGGGCACAGCTAGTTCTTAAATATGGTTGCAATATTAGGGGGCGTCCATTAATCGCGTCATATTGTTTAGGGGGGGGGAGGGGGTCAAGAAAAAATCACCAATGATCACCACAGGGGGGAGGGGGGTCTGGACACATATCACGTATAATTTTTATTGTATTATGGTCAATAAAATAAAAAAATATCAACTTTTAAATGAATCAATCTGTCAAAAGCAGAGTAAAATTTCACTAGCACTATGATTGCCAATAATTTTTAATGGCATTTGACATATTATTTTGTGAAGTAGGTTTTTAGGGTTCCGTAGCCAAAGTGGCAAAAACGTAACCCTTACAGTTCGTTATGTCCGTCTGTCCGTCCGTCCGCCCGTATACCACAGCCATTTTATTCGGAAACTATAAAACGTATATCTTAATAAATATTTAAATATAAGGTGTGTTTTTGTACGCCGCTACTTAGTTTTATAGTAAAATTGCTGAAAAAGATATTTGAAGGAGGGGCACTACTCCATACATGTAATCATTTGTCAAAAAAATTTTTTTACCAAATATCGACATGATGCACATCACTCGACAGGTCTTTCAAAATAACTCTTGTCTTGTTGTCCTGAACATCAATAAATAAAATAAATAAATAAATAAACAATGAGGTCTGATTGAATTTTTTTTAATTTAGTGAATATCTTAAGACAAAATCACCCCGTAAGTCTAAAAAACTTGTGTCCCCCTGTCACTTTTGAACCGGAGATCCAAAAAATATGGAAAAATTGAGAACACTATCGGTTTAGGAATTATTGAGTTATCTCCTAAAAACTCATTTCATACGCAGATACGACCTTTTGATATTACTTTTTCGATAGTAGGTACGAAACCGCGTGGTCCGACACGTACTTGGCCGGTTTTTTTTCTATAGATAAAGATAATTTTATTTTACATGTATACATGTAGTTTCATTTTTTTACCCTTTACGTGTACGTACGTTACGTAAGTAGTTTCACGTGTTAGAAAACTATACTTACTTTAGTTAAATGAAAAAATTACACGTCATATTGGACAGGGGGGGAGGGGTCCTGAAAATATCACCAAAGATCACCATGGGGGAGGGGGGGTCTAAAACAAGCCAAAAACGTATGACGCGATTAATGGACGCCCCCTTAGAGCGTAAATAATAGCAATAAAAATAGAACTTATATAAAATGGTATAATTTTTTCCTGTTTTAGCTGTTTTTAGGGTTCCGTAGCCAAATGGCAAAAAACGGAACCCTTATGGATTCGTCATGTCTGTCTGTCTGTCCGTCCGTATGTCACACGCATTTTACTCGGAAACTATACGACGTATCTGAATAAAACTTACACATAAGGTGTATTTTGTATGCAGCTACTTAGTTATGTAGTTGAATTTGAAAAAAAAAAATTTAGGGGGGCGCTCCATACAGGTAACTAAATAAAATAAAAAAAATACCAAATATCAACATGTGACACATCAATCGATAGGTCTTTCAAAATAACATTGAGGTTTCTTTGACTATTTTGTGATTAAGTAAATATTTTCTGAAATAATCGCTTCGAAAGTCAGAAAAGTTGTGTAGCCCCCCCCGTAACTTTTGAACCGTAAGTTCAAAAAATATGAAAAAATTTGAAGAGATGCGCCTTATCATATACTTTCTACGAAAATTATTTTGAACATTATCGGTTCAGCCATTTTTGAGTTATCTCCAAAAAACTTCTTCCATAGGCATCAGATACGACCTTTTGGTATTAGTTTGGTTCTTATTCCATTGAAGGTACGGAACCCTCCTATGCGTGGTCCGACACGCACTTGGCCGGTTTTTTTTTCTTTCTTTAGTGACTGAATCGAGTCCCCGCGAATGGTACGGGCGGCTAGATTCGCTCCAGGCTAGTCCACAATTGACTGTAGTTGATTGAGTGTAGTTTCATTTAGTGGTAATTGTAAAATATTTGATTAGGACTACTGTCCTCTAGCGTATCCATCTGTCAACTTTACTTTAAGTTCCGCCTCCAGGGTAGCGGGAGAGAAATTAGGGGTGAATTAGCCGCTTACTGACACAGACCGTATTCCACGCGGGCGGAGCCGCGGGCACAGCTAGTTCTTAAATATGGTTGCAATATTTATAATTACCACTAAATGAAACTACACTCAATCAACTACAGTCAATTGTGGACTAGCCTGGAGCGAATCTAGCCGCCCGTACCATTCGCGGGGACTCGATTCAGTCACTAAAGAAAGAAAAAAAAACCGGCCAAGTGCGTGTCCGACCACGCATAGGAGGGTTCCGTACCTTCAATGGAATAAGAACCAAACTAATACCAAAAGGTCGTATCTGATGCCTATGGAAGAAGTTTTTTGGAGATAACTCAAAAATGGCTGAACCGATAATGTTCAAAACAATTTTCGTAGAAAGTATATGATAAGGCGCATCTCTTCAAATTTTTTCATATTTTTTAAATATACGGTTCAAAAGTTACGGGGGGGGCTACACAACTTTTCTGACTTTCGAAGCGATTATTTCAGAAAATATTTACTTAATCACAAAATAGTCAAAGAAACCTCAATGTTATTTTGAAAGACCTATCGATTGATGTGTCACATGTTGATATTTGGTATTTTTTTTATTTTATTTAGTTACCTGTATGGAGCGCCCCCCTAAATTTTTTTTTTTTCAAATTCAACTACATAACTAAGTAGCTGCATACAAAATACACCTTATGTGTAAGTTTTATTCAGATACGTCGAATAGTTTCCGAGTAAAATGCGTGTGACATACGGACGGACAGACAGACAGACATGACGAATCCATAAGGGTTCCGTTTTTTGCCATTTGGCTACGGAACCCTAAAAACAGCTAAAACAGGAAAAAATTATACCATTTTATATAAGTTCTATTTTTATTGCTATTATTTACGCTCTAAGGGGGCGTCCATTAATCGCGTCATACGTTTTTGGCTTGTTTTAGACCCCCCCTCCCCCATGGTGATCTTTGGTGATATTTTCAGGACCCCTCCCCCCCTGTCCAATATGACGTGTAATTTTTTCATTTATCTAAAGTAAGTATAGTTTTCTAACACGTGAAACTACTTACGTAACGTACGTACACGTAAAGGGTAAAAAAATGAAACTACATGTATACATATAAAATAAAATTATCTTTATCTATAGAAAAAAAACCGGCCAAGTACGTGTCGGACCACGCGGTTTCGTACCTACTATCGAAAAAGTAATATCAAAAGGTCGTATCTGCGTATGAAATGAGTTTTTAGGAGATAACTCAATAATTCCTAAACCGATAGTGTTCTCAATTTTTCCATATTTTTTGGATCTCCGGTTCAAAAGTGACAGGGGGACACAAGTTTTTTAGACTTACGGGGTGATTTTGTCTTAAGATATTCACTAAATTAAAAAAAATTCAATCAGACCTCATTGTTTATTTATTTATTTATTTTATTTATTGATGTTCAGGACAACAAGACAAGAGTTATTTTGAAAGACCTGTCGAGTGATGTGCATCATGTCGATATTTGGTAAAAAAATTTTTTTGACAAATGATTACATGTATGGAGTAGTGCCCCTCCTTCAAATATCTTTTTCAGCAATTTTACTATAAAACTAAGTAGCGGCGTACAAAAACACACCTTATATTTAAATATTTATTAAGATATACGTTTTATAGTTTCCGAATAAAATGGCTGTGATATACGGGCGGACGGACGGACAGACGGACATAACGAACTGTAAGGGTTACGTTTTTGCCACTTTGGCTACGGAACCCTAAAAACCTACTTCACAAAATAATATGTCAAATGCCATTAAAAATTATTGGCAATCATAGTGCTAGTGAAATTTTACTCTGCTTTTGACAGATTGATTCATTTAAAAGTTGATATTTTTTTATTTTATTGACCATAATACAATAAAAATTATACGTGATATGTGTCCAGACCCCCCTCCCCCCTGTGGTGATCATTGGTGATTTTTTCTTGACCCCCTCCCCCCCCCCTAAACAATATGACGCGATTAATGGACGCCCCCTAATATTGCAACCATATTTAAGAACTAGCTGTGCCCGCGGCTCCGCCCGCGTGGAATACGGTCTGTGTCAGTAAGCGGCTAATTCACCCCTAATTTCTCTCCCGCTACCCTGGAGGCGGAACTTAAAGTAAAGTTGACAGATGGATACGCTAGAGGACAGTAGTCCTAATCAAATATTTTACAATTACCACTAAATGAAACTACACTCAATCAACTACAGTCAATTGTGGACTAGCCTGGAGCGAATCTAGCCGCCCGTACCATTCGCGGGGACTCGATTCAGTCACTAAAGAAAGAAAAAAAAACCGGCCAAGTGCGTGTTGGACCACGCATAGGAGGGTTCCGTACCTTCAATGGAATAAGAACCAAACTAATACCAAAAGGTCGTATCTGATGCCTATGGAAGAAGTTTTTTGGAGATAACTCAAAAATGGCTGAACCGATAATGTTCAAAACAATTTTCGTAGAAAGTATATGATAAGGCGCATCTCTTCAAATTTTTTCTTATTTTTTGAACTTACGGTTCAAAAGTTACGGGGGGGCTACACAACTTTTCTGACTTTCGAAGCGATTATTTCAGAAAATATTTACTTAATCACAAAATAGTCAAAGAAACCTCAATGTTATTTTGAAAGACCTATCGATTGATGTGTCACATGTTGATATTTGGTATTTTTTTATTTTATTTAGTTACCTGTATGGAGCGCCCCCCTAAATTTTTTTTTTTTCAAATTCAACTACATAACTAAGTAGCTGCATACAAAATACACCTTATGTGTAAGTTTTATTCAGATACGTCGTATAGTTTCCGAGTAAAATGCGTGTGACATACGGACGGACAGACAGACAGACATGACGAATCCATAAGGGTTCCGTTTTTTGCCATTTGGCTACGGAACCCTAAAAACAGCTAAAACAGGAAAAAATTATACCATTTTATATAAGTTCTATTTTTATTGCTATTATTTACGCTCTAAGGGGGCGTCCATTAATCGCGTCATACGTTTTTGGCTTGTTTTAGACCCCCCCTCCCCCATGGTGATCTTTGGTGATATTTTCAGGACCCCTCCCCCCCTGTCCAATATGACGTGTAATTTTTTCATTTAACTAAAGTAAGTATAGTTTTCTAACACGTGAAACTACTTACGTAACGTACGTACACGTAAAGGGTAAAAAAATGAAACTACATGTATACATATAAAATAAAATTATCTTTATCTATAGAAAAAAAACCGGCCAAGTACGTGTCGGACCACGCGGTTTCGTACCTACTATCGAAAAAGTAATATCAAAAGGTCGTATCTGCGTATGAAATGAGTTTTTAGGAGATAACTCAATAATTCCTAAACCGATAGTGTTCTCAATTTTTCCATATTTTTTGGATCTCCGGTTCAAAAGTGACAGGGGGACACAAGTTTTTTAGACTTACGGGGTGATTTTGTCTTAAGATATTCACTAAATTAAAAAAAATTCAATCAGACCTCATTGTTTATTTATTTATTTATTTTATTTATTGATGTTCAGGACAACAAGACAAGAGTTATTTTGAAAGACCTGTCGAGTGATGTGCATCATGTCGATATTTGGTAAAAAAATTTTTTTGACAAATGATTACATGTATGGAGTAGTGCCCCGCCTTCAAATATCTTTTTCAGCAATTTTACTATAAAACTAAGTAGCGGCATACAAAAACACACCTTATATTTAAATATTTATTAAGATATACGTTTTATAGTTTCCGAATAAAATGGCTGTGATATACGGGCGGACGGACGGACAGACGGACATAACGAACTGTAAGGGTTACGTTTTTGCCACTTTGGCTACGGAACCCTAAAAACCTACTTCACAAAATAATATGTCAAATGCCATTAAAAATTATTGGCAATCATAGTGCTAGTGAAATTTTACTCTGCTTTTGACAGATTGATTCATTTAAAAGTTGATATTTTTTTATTTTATTGACCATAATACAGTAACAATTATACGTGATATGTGTCCAGACCCCCCTCCCCCCTGTGGTGATCATTGGTGATTTTTTCTTGACCCCCTCCCCCCCCCTAAACAATATGACGCGATTAATGGACGCCCCCTAAGTAATCAAACATTACACAATCGTTTTTAATGTTTGATCCACATGCACATGATATATTTATACGGTGTCTAGGTCGCTCGTTAGCGTTGTACGCACATAAAGTTATCAACATTTCTACTATTTAAATGTAGGTATGTCACGCATATAGCTAGGTAATGTTAACTATTGATATGTATCAATGTTTATTTGATCTTGGGACGGTTATTTAGTTCACGTCGACCGCAACTGCCGCGGTTTTATTCAAGGTGGATATGCCATGTTTTGCTGCAGCTCTACTATTTTATCTAATTCAAGTTAATGCTCACTATGTGAACACAAATTATTGAATTAATTCACCTAGATTTTTGAAATATGAGTAGGCTTTATTTATATTGATTTAAACTTTCACGGTTTTTAAACTTTATTTTTAGGAGTGGTAACAGCTATAACACACACAGACCCTAATATTCAATATAGTTCACTATAAAAACAAAGACGAAGCGAATCTAGCCGCCCGTACCATTCGCGGGGACTCGATTCAGTCACTAAAGAAAGAAAAAAAAACCGGCCAAGTGCGTGTCGGACCACGCATAGGAGGGTTCCGTACCTTCAATGGAATAAGAACCAAACTAATACCAAAAGGTCGTATCTGATGCCTATGGAAGAAGTTTTTTGGAGATAACTCAAAAATGGCTGAACCGATAATGTTCAAAACAATTTTCGTAGAAAGTATATGATAAGGCGCATCTCTTCAAATTTTTTCATATTTTTTGAACTTACGGTTCAAAAGTTACGGGGGGGGGGGCTACACAACTTTTCTGACTTTCGAAGCGATTATTTCAGAAAATATTTACTTAATCACAAAATAGTCAAAGAAACCTCAATGTTATTTTGAAAGACCTATCGATTGATGTGTCACATGTTGATATTTGGTATTTATTTTATTTTATTTAGTTACCTGTATGGAGCGCCCTCCTAAAATTTTTTTTTTCAAATTCAACTACATAACTAAGTAGCTGCATACAAAATACACCTTATGTGTAAGTTTTATTCAGATATGTCGTATAGTTTCCGAGTAAAATGCGTGTGACATACGGACGGACAGACAGACAGACATGACGAATCCATAAGGGTTCCGTTTTTTGCCATTTGGCTACGGAACCCTAAAAACAGCTAAAACAGGAAAAAATTATACCATTTTATATAAGTTCTATTTTTATTGCTATTATTTACGCTCTAAGGGGGCGTCCATTAATCGCGTCATACGTTTTTGGCTTGTTTTAGACCCCCCCTCCCCCATGGTGATCTTTGGTGATATTTTCAGGACCCCTCCCCCCCTGTCCAATATGACGTGTAATTTTTTCATTTAACTAAAGTAAGTATAGTTTTCTAACACGTGAAACTACTTACGTAACGTACGTACACGTAAAGGGTAAAAAAATGAAACTACATGTATACATATAAAATAAAATTATCTTTATCTATAGAAAAAAAACCGGCCAAGTACGTGTCGGACCACGCGGTTTCGTACCTACTATCGAAAAAGTAATATCAAAAGGTCGTATCTGCGTATGAAATGAGTTTTTAGGAGATAACTCAATAATTCCTAAACCGATAGTGTTCTCAATTTTTCCATATTTTTTGGATCTCCGGTTCAAAAGTGACAGGGGGACACAAGTTTTTTAGACTTACGGGGTGATTTTGTCTTAAGATATTCACTAAATTAAAAAAAATTCAATCAGACCTCATTGTTTATCTATTTATTTATTTTATTTATTGATGTTCAGGACAACAAGACAAGAGTTATTTTGAAAGACCTGTCGAGTGATGTGCATCATGTCGATATTTGGTAAAAAAATTTTTTTGACAAATGATTACATGTATGGAGTAGTGCCCCTCCTTCAAATATCTTTTTCAGCAATTTTACTATAAAACTAAGTAGCGGCATACAAAAACACACCTTATATTTAAATATTTATTAAGATATACGTTTTATAGTTTCCGAATAAAATGGCTGTGATATACGGGCGGACGGACGGACAGACGGACATAACGAACTGTAAGGGTTACGTTTTTGCCACTTTGGCTACGGAACCCTAAAAACCTACTTCACAAAATAATATGTCAAATGCCATTAAAAATTATTGGCAATCATAGTGCTAGTGAAATTTTACTCTGCTTTTGACAGATTGATTCATTTAAAAGTTGATATTTTTTTATTTTATTGACCATAATACAGTAAAAATTATACGTGATATGTGTCCAGACCCCCCTCCCCCCTGTGGTGATCATTGGTGATTTTTTCTTGACCCCCTCCCCCCCCTAAACAATATGACGCGATTAATGGACGCCCCCTTACCAGTCGCTTTTCGGTGAAGGAAAGCATCGTAAGGAAACCGGACCTAATCCCGATAAGGCTTAGTTTCCCCTCTGGGTTGGAAGGTCAGATGGCAGTCGCTTTCGTAAAATCTAGTGCTACGTCATTTCATGGGATTAGGTTGTCAGGTGGACCCCAAGCTGGGACAAACGCTAGGAGGAAGTTGCTGTGGGTATTAAAACAAGTAATTATAAAATCATAATCTTTATTACAAACTGTCATTTTACAAAACAACAATGTAGACAGCGCTCACCATCCAGGTGAGTCGCTCTTCGGTTTAGTTATAAAATAAATCAGCTCGGCTGTAACGCAGTTTGTTAATAAGTACATGAGCCTGCATCTCCAGCATGAGAGGGTTGATATAGACTGCGAGTTAGTAGATGTGTTTTCTGGCAATATTATAAAATGTATTAAAACAACGGTTTTAACCTCACGCGTAGCATAAAAAGTTAAATGGCAAACCCGGCATACTAACTACAGAATAAAATAGATAACAGTCTATGCTTGCTTTGAAACCACTCTTTAAACAAATCAGAAATATATAGTAATTTAAAAAAGTGCTTCTTATGAGTAATTTTCTGGTAATTTTTAAGTGGTGTCTATATTGCGTACCTGGGCATTTTCACTTAACTGTGTACCATTAACGGCGGGTAAGCAATCGTCACAAAACTGACGGTCAATGTCAAATCCCATACATTTTGACGGTTAAATGTAACTAAAACACGACTTAAGTCGTGTTTTAAAGTACAAGTTAAAATAAAAATGCCCACCTATATATTGTTGACTGTGGGTTTCATAGATGAAAAAAGGAGGAGGAAAAAGGTATGGAGTTATTAGTACTTCCTAAAACTACACAATATACGCTATCTATGAGTGAAAGAATGAAGGCTCACGTGGACCGACAAAAAAATGGGACCTTTCACTAAACTCGTCCACAATTGTGTGCATGAATCACTTTCATACTAGAGGGGCTATGAACATTGCTGTTGCTGTAGCACCTTTAGGTGTTTAGGTAACCACAAATATGTATTAACATATGCTTAGTATTATCACGGTGATATCAACCTCCATATTCCCCAACAAAACAGTCATTTACTCGTACCAGTTTTTGTCGTCAAGTTTTTTTAATTTTATCATGATATTACGTAGTTATCGATAGGATTGATTGTCTTAAAAAATTTCATAATTAGCCTCTGTATTACGAATATTTCGTAACAGGCTGCCACGAATAACGAGTATAGTTATGTTATAAGTAGTCATTAAAATGGCTTAACAGCAGTTATTCTCAAGTAACGAGTTGTATAAAAAGAAATTTTAAATAAAATTATTATTTGATTCAATTAAACAAAAGGCTCATGAAAGATAATGATGAAGATATAGGATTAATTGAATTTACAAATACATAGATCATAATATTTCAGGAATCACTACTTACCTAAGCATTAAATTACTTAAACTGAATAAATTGTTCAACAGCGATAATGTGTATCCTTAATTCATATACACATTATACCTAAATTCGACGTCAAAGTATGTTTTCGCTTTGGCACCTTTGTCCTGTGCAGAAAAGGCGAAAATTTATTATTATTTGTACGTTTTTTCCATAACTCGGGACCATAGAGTCCCGGACCTTTGGTAGGCATGCGTGGAGCCGAAGCCAACAGCGCATAGGCCCTTTAAAACGATATAATGTAAAAGTGAGGGATACACATGGCAGATACCATCTCCGAACGCACAACATGATACATCGGGAGATGGGCCCTGCCATGTGTATCCCTCACTTTTACATTATATCGTTTTAAAGGGGCTATGCGCTGTGCTGTTGGCTCCCGGCTCCACGCATGCCTACCAAAGGTCCGGGACTCTATGGTCCCGAGATAGGTGCAATGACTATTGCAGGGCAGCACTTTTGTGCTGCGATGGGAACTAAGGTCATAAGGCTATCTATTTGAATGTTGGATGGACTGGATATCGGGCTATAGGAGGAGGCTAGCGGACACCTGCCGTGACAATCAGTCTCAAAATTGTAAAAGACATTTAATTGTGACTCGCCAACTCATTGAGTGGGCCCCGCAATGGCCGCACGTACAGTGCGACAGAGAGCAACACTTGAGAGTGGCTGTGAGATTGTCGAGAGGTGAGTCTGCGGTAGCCAGATCCCGGTAATCCGTTCAGCAGGCCGCCGGCGTTATGACATTTTACACTTCCAACCTGGAGCATAGGTCCCGCTCTTGCGACTCCACTCTGGCCGGCCAGTTAAGGCAAGCACAGAGGCGAGGGCCAGATAGAAAAGGCCCTCTGGAATAGGGGTCCGCGGTGTCGCCACTCACCGTCAGCTCGCCACAAGCTGTCCCCGCGGGTTTATTATTATTATTATTTGAAATACTCGTATATCTTTGACGTCGAACGCACAGTTGACGTGAAATATATGTTTACACTTTTGCACTTTACTCCTTTGTAATAAGGTGCAAATGTGTAAACATATCTTTGACGTCGAGTTTACACGTGCATAATTATTCAATTAAAAGTTTACCGGTAGATGCGTTACCATAAGAAATAGTTACTTTTAGGTGTTTTAAATATCAATAAAACATTAATTACATAGATGTTTCAACTATCCGTAAAACATTAGTTATGTACATACATAGGTGTTTCAATTATCAGTATTGTATTCGATATTGAAAGCAATAAAATTACCGCATTAAGCAGTAAAATGTATTGTTAGTATAAGCAATGAACATATTGACACTAAAGTAAAATTGATCCTAAATTGGTTACAATATTTTTATCTATTAACGTGTTTCTAGTTACGCGAGAAAATGTATATTTAAAGTTGTGTTTAATACATGTATATTATGACATCAATTTAATTAATTGACAATAACAGTGATATTGTTGAAAATCCTACATACTTATTACATAAATAATGGTTTTATTTCGTAGGCAAATAGAGATATGTTAACTCTAATTAATAAAGTCGTCCTATTACTAATTATCTAAGTTGTAATGTAACTATTGCTAAAATATAGGTAGTTCCCTTTTTTTTGCGCCATCCTTCGTTTCCTTAGGTACTTAATTATTAAATATAATTCTAGGTCAATAAATATAATTAACTACATGGTAACAATCGATAAACAGGTACATATATTCATCTATTCGGCGTGGTGGTAGCATTACTACGAAATTGTCCTTAAATTTAGATATATACAAAAAATTATATAACTTTAACTTTTAAATTAGGTACGTAATGTCTAAAAATAATAATTTTAATCACCGGAAATATGTATGTTTTACACATGCAAACTAGAATGTCTATACTTAGTTAAAGTTTTATTTGTATAGTTTATTTTAAACTTAAATATAAAACGTTAAGTTACAATGAAGTAAAAAAAGTTGTAGGCTTGTCTCATGCACCCTATAACTATAGTGGTGGACGGACGCAGTAAATCAAGTATATTTTTATGTGTATGGGTTATTTTGATTACTTTGACTCAAATATTAAATATTTAAATGTAATTAGCAATACGTCATTGTTAGTCAGAACTTTTTAACCATAGCCGTCCCGTCGGTCATAGGGAGCGTGCGTGAATTAGAGGGTGTATAGCACCTTATTAGTTATTACTGAAGCATGATTAGAATTAGAGTTGCTACGTCAAAATTAGTCAAATTATTTAATATGGATTGACAGCTAACTCGAGCGTATTCTCATCGCTGTTCAGTAATACCCCATGTTTAGTGTTTAGTTTGTAGTGCTAATGTGCTAATGTTAAGCATAAGTTGCTAAGTTAGTCCAGTAGATGGCAAACTCTACAACGCGCTAGGGTGCGTGCGTAATGGTGTGAAGCTTTAGTTTTCGACTTAGACCACACAAGGTGACAGGCTGTTCAGCTGGCACGGTCTCTATACAAACGCTGGGTATGCAGGGTATGAGTGCTTTTAGTAAAGAAAATCATATTATTTTATTTATTGACTCACTTTGAAGTGGTTGCTTCACTATCGTAACAATACATAATATTTAATTACTAACATTATCGTTTAACTTGTTTAAATTGACACTGGCCCAGGTAACTGGAGTTGACAAACGACATCGTCTCTGATATAGTTGACTATAGAAAATAATTTAATTACCATGTTAAACTACTGGGTAAATAGGTAATTACTGTAATTACCATTAGCAAAGCGAACTTCGTGTAGGACTTCCCGTATCCAAAATTTTAACAATGTAGAATTGTTGACTGTTAAATTTCATGACCACCGCAAAACTAAACATGGAAACTACATTAAAAATATTACGATTTAGGCACAATTTGTAAATTAGTTCCGTGAGTAGGTAGTGCTATCGTGGTTACGAATAAGTTAGTCTTAAAACTTGAGTCCGATAAAGTTTTTTCTCGATTTCGCTCAACTTTTTGATACTATTTTGCTGTAACTAACAAAACTTCGTTTTTATACATGTTTTGAAAGATCGTTTCTTTTTAAACTTTTTCGATTTCGTGTTTCATTTATAAATCATTCACCATAATCTAACAGCTGTTTCGCGATTTTTGCTTGGAGAGGTGAAAAGAGTAAAATTTTTATTGATTAAAATCGTCTTAGGAATAAGTGGAACAGTATTTTTCATACTCATATATTTAAGCAAGAGTATGTTTAGCTATAGCAATTTGGAGAAAAAATGCCTAAGTGATACCTACTTTGGTGTAATTTTTGGGAATGTATTATTAATTATTATATTATATGTTTCATAAAAATAAAAACGTAAAAATAAACGTGACTTGTAATAATAAAACAAAATTGTAATAATAATAAAATAAATATAAAACATGTAAGAAGGTATAAACAATAATAACAAAAAAATCAAGCGACCATTTTGCACGAAACAACGTCCTCACTAAAGAATATCTGTAAGAATTGAGTTTTCTGGTATTAAATAATAATATTTATGGATGAAAAGTATTTTTGTGCAGTTACAATACTTCAAACTATTTTATGAAATGCAATTCATGTGCGTTATTTTCTTATTAGCGATTTTCGTTTTCAAATCGTTACCGGACTCTTAACATACTGTTTTGTCAACTGTGTCCAAATTTAACACGATATAAAGTTAATTATTACTTAATCTTGTTGACACTTAAAGTATCTATAAAATACTACACTTTTGTACCTATACATTTTTCGTTCGCATCCTTTTAAAACAGCTATACTTACTCGCTTTTCTTACCTTGTATTAAATTCGATTTTATAATCTCACTATTCACTCTAGTGTTTGTCACTGATAAAAGTTTGTTTTATAACAACAAACTCCACATTGTACACTTTTCAGAAATCCATATTTTCTTGATAGAATCATTATAATCACTGGTGCTAGACAACTAGTGCCCTCTATCGTCCGTGACTGTGAATGTGCCGTTGCACGGCGAAGCAGTGTCGAACGACGGCCTGTGAACATACAAATAGTTTTAACACTTTATGATGGTAAGTGTAGATGGCGCGACTAGCAGCGTAGACAGTTACCAATGTAAAGGAAATACCGCGAACTCGAAGTAAGGAATACCTCGTAAAAATGTGATTTAACCAGACTGATACTAATCCTTTTTCTGTCTAGGTCGAAAGTCTCAACGACTATTTTATTTATAGGATTAGAGAATGCATTCAGCAAAGCACGATAACTGATCTAGTGATCTAGGTAATAAACAGCTATTAGACATGGCAATTTGTAGGGCCCAACATGTTGTGTACCCTGCCTCTCCCTCACCCTCCTTCAGCTCCCTACAGGCCCAACCTCCTATTACACCTCCCAACACAACATGTTGGGCCCTACAAATTGCCATGTCTACTAGCCGTTTAAGGCGCATCCCACACTTGAGTTGAATTTGGCATACAGATAAAAATACATTCATACAGATAAAAAAAATCAGCAGCTGAGCTCAGCCATTGACCTGTCTTCATCATCATCATGATTAAAGCGTCATCTGTGTCTAGATCTGTGTAGAGATCTAAAAATCTTCTGTAAACAAGTGACAGCGCCGCTCGTATGTAGCCCAATCAATTCTTGAACGGCATAATCGTCTACATTTTTTACAAGAAAAAGTTAAATTTAGGTATTAGTTGTATTCTAATTTCAGGTTAAGTGTGGGATGCGCCTTTGTATTTAGTATAATAGGTTACTTTTTGTTCTTTGGCCGCTTCTCCTCCGTGCTGGAGTTGTCTGGCAGCAGCAGCACGATGGCGCCACCGATTGCGCTCAGCGCCGCAATCGTCACCATCGGCAGATGGTCATTCAGCGCTTTCTGAAATCACATGTAGCAAGTTAGGTTTTCACCCTAAAAATGTTCAAAAAAGTAGTTTTTTAGCTAACCCAATAACCTATGATCCGTTACAAATAGACTAAATGTTAATGACTGACTTATTTGCATGTAGCTACTTAACTTTGCAAAAACTAAAATTAGGTACCTAATTAGGTGAGTTTATTGAACACTGTTGCAATAGGGTAAAAGGTGATTAGGAATGGTTTTGTATATATGTATTTAGAAAAATAGGTAAGTTTTGATAGGTACACTTCTAAAAGGAGGAGATTAGGTCAGACTATACATATTAACTTATACAGGGTTGACGATGCGAAATGTTACCCCAGAAGCAATTAAATATATTTATGTCTAGCTGATGAGATCAATTATCATGAGAGCCCATTATCCCCATTTCAATAAAACGGTTTACTTTTTTTCAAATACTCGAGTAGGTATAATGAAAACGGGTCACGTTTTCATTATCCTCGAGTATTTTAATAGGTCTCATATTGGCTTATGAATTATTTTAGTTTAAGTTTTGTAAGCATGTTGGAAATTCTGCTTACCAGTTTCCACAAATATGGTATACAGATGAGTGCTATGCCCGCAGCAATCTGGCTAGCTCCTACTCCCAAGTTTCTTATCACAGTAGGATACAATTCTGCGGTGAATATCGGCAGCATCATGTTGGTCGCACCTATCGCAAACTTGCCTATCATAAGGCAAAGGATTACGACCCATTTGTCCTCAGAAGACATCGAGAATAATTCGCTGGCAACACACGCCAAACCACACACAAGCATGGTAATAAATATCGGCGCTCGTCGGCCAGCCTTCAACAAAATTGGTATGCTTATCGCTATAGCAGGGATTTCTACGACGGCCAATATAAGAGACGTCATATGAAGATTACCCAACTGGAAATTGCCAATGTTCAAGAGTAGGCCGTAATAGGCAATAGTCATCGAGAACCATGATAGGAACAGACATATAGTCCTTTTCAGTAGGTATCCAGAGAACAGCATAAGCACGCTTGGTTCTTCCTCGGGGTTCTCAGCTTTGTGTATGATCAATAATTTGTCCAGATCCGCTGGTAATTCTCGTTTATTGAATTTGGCTGCTTTCTGTAGTATTGCTTTAGCTTCCTGAGTACGGCCCATGCTCAATAACCATCTTGGCGATTCGGGCAAGAAAAACCTGTAATATTAACAAGTGAATTTATTTCATTGAAGAATTTTTTTGCATAAATTTTATTTGGTAAACAGAGGTAGCATTTTGTTTGACACGAGTGACAGGACAATAAGTAGGTACTTGTAGTAAATAACAATAACAATCTAATAAGATAAAGACTTGACATAGTTTAGTAGCACTTACAATTGACACGATACGTATTTAATACATATCAAAGCTCTCATATTCAAGGCTTTTACGATCTTTAGGAGTCGTTATAAACGGCCATTTTAGCCTACTTAACATCAACAGTGATTTTTCCGGTGAAGTTGCTGGTCCTGGGTTCTTTATTTGAGTTCAAATTCCAAACTTGGGAAGGACATTTATTTGTACGATGAGCTTATTTACTATATATTGTAATATTAACGGCCTCCTAGCCCAGTCGGTAGTGACCCTACCTATGAAGCAGGAGGTCCCGGGTTCGAATCCTGGTCAGGGCATTTATTTGTGTGTTTATCACAGATTTGTTCCTGAGTTATGGATGTTTTCTATGTATTTAAGTATTTATCCATATTTATCTATTATATATATCGTCGTCTAGTACCCATAACACAAGCCTTATTGAGCTTACTGTGGGCCTAGGTCGATTTGTGTAAGATTGTCCTATAACATTTATATTTATATTGAAGCATTTAAATATCTCTCTCTCTCCTTCCTGTACCCTCAACGGCCTCAACACAAACGCTTGCTATACCCAATGTTAAGTAAATAGTTTAGTCTACTTACCACAAAATCACCAACAAGCATCCAGGCAGGGACAGCGAAAATTGCAAGCTCCTCCAGTTCGGCAGCACGTACGAGAGCAGCGTCACGATAACATACGCAATCGGCAGCGGGAAGAAGTTGCACACGCCCGCGATGGTCACCCACTTGCCCCCCACCAGCTCCACGGATAGCACGAAGGCGGCGTACACCACGGACACGGACACCAGACCCATGACGAGGCGGACCACCACGTACTGGAGGTACGAGCGGACGAGGAGGGACAGGAGGGCTAGGACGCTTTGCGCTAGCATCATGCCCATCAGGATACGCTTGCGACCAAATCTGGAATTAAATTACACGATTATTGAATTGTTATTGTTAATTTTTTTCGTATTTTCTATCTGGAAACCTTGTATCAAAATTTAATATTATTCATTGGCAAAATATTTTGTACCAACTCTATTTTCCTATCTCCAAAAATGACTGTAGTTAGAAAACTATTCTAATTTTTGTGTTTGTCTTTAACAATTAGCGCTAACTACTTTTGGAGTGCTTACTTATCTAATAGAGTTTGACTCACATTTAAATATTTAACATAGCACGTAAGTATATGTTATATTTACATACCCACATAATCTTTATGTCCAAACTTAAAAACTCCTACCTGACAAAGTAACGCATATTCCCAAATTGTATATTGGTTAGTAGGTTAATACGGTAAAGTCTGAGTAAAGTGTGTTGGACCAGTGGATATCTTTACGTCGTTCCAATTCTTTTTTCAATATACAGATGACTGATGATCAGATTGAGTTCACAATCTGTGTCACCTCAAAATGTGTCCTACACATCGGGGGCATTAAGTCTGATTTTCTGCCGAGGCTTCCAATATGACTGCTGACCGTCGAAGGAGACTTACAGATTATGTTATTTGCCCAAGCAACCAACCAATTGCCGCTTACCAATAAGCGGCCTACACTTTACTGACAACAAATCCTGATTTCCGAACTTGTTACTGGTTTTAACGCAACAGGAATTACTTACGACGATTGTATCAATATCACCTACCCCATTTATTAATTTCATAGCAACAAAGAGACAATTTAACATACCTGTCAGAAATCCAGCCACCCACTACTCCTCCAATGCCCACGCCGACCAAAAACACAACTTCAGCCAAACTAGTCAACCCAGCTCTGTCGCAGACCAAGTTCCACTCTGATATGATGGTGTCTCCCACCTCCGACCGGTCGAAGTCCCATTCTTGGCACTTTTGGAATGTACTCAGCAATGGCGCAGTGCCGTTCAGTATGCTTTCAACCGTGACTCCGGCAGGGATGTCCCGGACTTGGCAGTAGTTTTCATTCGGCTGACTATAGTTGATCCACTTCTCTATCGGAAGTCCTGTGAAGTTGTCTGGCATCCGACACCAGTATTTTGTTTCTCTTGCCTACAAAACAGAATTTGGAATTATTAACTAGGCTTGCACTACTTACTAACAGCATACTCGTACAGTCGTACTCTCGCAACGTATTAAATGAAATCTATATTTCCCTGGTGCAGTCTGTCCTAGTGTACTGCATACCGCTCTGGGGAAATGCAGCAAAAAGTCGATTTATTTACCTTGAACGATGTCAACGTGCTCTGATAAAGGTCATGTATTTCAAGAAAAAACAATTTTCTACCGAATTGTTATACCAGATCAGCGATCTTCTATCGGTCAGAAGGTTGTTTATCCTTAATTCAACACTTAAGAAGCATTCGTTACCATACAATCCTGCATACAAAAGTAAAAGAACAATTGTAAACGTAGCTATGACCACACATACACGTACATACTTTGCAAGATCGCAGTTCAACGCAAAGTCTGCATACCTTTACAACAAAATTAACAGGGAACTTGACATACACTCAAAACCATACCACGAGTGTAAATCGCTCATCACAAAGTGGCTAAAAAGAAAATCCTATGAGGGCACGGAGAGTATGTTGCGACCGCCATACTAGGAAGTACCACACACACACACACACACACACACACACACACACACACACACACACACACACACACACACACACAAATATTAAGTATGTTCAAGCATGTCCCTTGTATGTAGTACCTAAGCTAAGAACCTTTAATTACCTACAAAACTTTTACCTTTTACACTTTTATAAACCTAAGGGAAGAGCGGTGCCTTCCAACACAGGCATTATTTTGCTTACCGGGTGGCCCCATCCCCTGTATCATAACCTTGTATGATTTATGAAATAAATAATTTTGTATTTTGTATTTTTTACTTTACACAGTTATTACGTGTAGGAGGAAAGGCCGGGTTTGAGATATGAAAGTCTCACAAGTTGTGGTTAGTCACAAAGACCATTACAAAAAACTAGACGAACGAATGAGCCCATGGGGCAGTGTTAAAAGATCAGGAGAGCCGTGGCCCTACTTGCTCCTAACGTCTCCTCAGTCCGCTTCAAAATGCCATGATTAGATACATTTACAATATTTTCTGCCAGCGAAAGTATTTTTTGTGCATCAGTTTCAAATCATTAAAATTTGCACATTTATATCGGGGAAAGTTTACTGTTCTACCTTGGACATAGTTGTACCTCGGTGAATCGACTTTTTCTCGAAACCCACTAGTTCTTTTAAAATATTGTGTATGCCATTTTACTCTTTTTTGTGAACAATCCAATCAAGTTAGTAATGTTTTTGTCCAAATCAACTACCAAATGGTAATTATAGCTGATCATTTTGACGAATTTAAGTTTAGTTACGAAGCTTGTAAAGTAATAATGAATCTACGTTATACACCTAGCATTTATTGAACCTTGGACATAATGGACATAATCAAAAAAATAAACAGGTGAGTGGGATGTTTTTAGGGTTCCGTAGTCAACTAGGAACCCTTATAGTTTCGCCATGTCTGCCCGTCCGTCCGCGGATAATCTCAGTGACCGTTAGCACTAGAAAGCTGAAATTTGGTACTAATATGTATATCAATCACGCCGACAAAGTGGTAAAATAAAAAGTGGATTTTTTATTATTATTAGGGTACCTCCCCTATACGTAAAGTGGGGAGTGATTTTTTTTTTCATTTCAACCCTAACGTGTGATATATTATTGGATAGGTATTTAAAAATGAATAGGGGTTTTCTAAGATCATTTTTCGATAATGTAAATATTTTCGGAAATAATCGCTCCAGAAGTAAAAAAATATGCGTCCCCCCCCCTCTAACTTTTGAACCATAAGTTTTAAAAATATGAAAAAAATCTCAAAAGTAGAACTTTATAAAAACTTTCTAGGAAAATTATTTTGAACTTGATAGGATGAATAGTTTTTGAAAAAAAATACAAAATAATTTCTGAACTAAGTTTGTAATTTAACCGTATAAGCAGGTGTTTATTGTACCTGTAATTTCTACAAAATTACAATGAAATGACGTGCTTTCAAATAAAGTAAAAACGGTGAAAATCGGTTCACGCAATAAAGAATTATCCCATAAAAATCATCTTCCATACTTTATGCTCGCGCGCAATAGTTTACTTAATTTGCCGATAGATGTCGCTGTACGTGGAACTCTCATATCATATCCTACATAGCGGTGTTATTAACTCTTAAGTGGGGACACTTACTGTGACGGACGGAAAACTACGGAACCCTACAGTGAGCGTGGCCCGACACGCTCTTGGCCGGTTTTTAATGTATGGTTTTTCGTTCACTCTACCACGTTAAGTACTTTTCGTGCTACATCATAAATAATCATAATTTTAAAATCCAAATAGTATTATTAAGTATCGTTCTCAATTACAAAATATTTCTAACAATTATTTCCCTTTGTTTTATGTATATAAGGATAGTCGAATATAATAATACCTATGTTTTTATTCGTAACAACCTTCCCTACGGAATATCGGCGAATGTCCAAGGTACATTGGGGGCATTTGGGGGTGTTGTAACTTGGACACCTTTTTTTTCTAACAGCCTACCCTGTCGAAACCAGTAATGGCATGGTTTGGTTTATTTTACTGTGGAATAAAGTAGCTTAATAGTCAATCTTTAGAAAATCACACAAGCGGCGATCAGGCAGGCTTTTATTTTTTTTCTAAAAATCGTTACCAAAAAAACTGTCCAAGGTAGAACGGTTTCCCCTACTTATTCGTGTATTCTTGGTATTCAATGTATGTTTCATTATTACAATTGGGTATAAATATTTAAATGAGCATGTTGTTATATAAAAATGTTTTGGGGCTGGTTGTCTCTTTTCAACGGGAGTTGGCAGTCGCATGAAGCGAAAACAAGGAAAATATAAAACAGGTATGATTTAACCAATATGAAGTCGATGACCTAATTAATAAGGTTGGCTACAAAAATAATAGACCTGCCTCCAAAATGGTATCACCAAGTAATATCAAAACGATTACCAAAAAAATTACTTAAAATTTCCGGCAAATTACGAGTATATGGATCACCAAAATAATATACGTTGTACCAAAATCAATTTGAAAAAGTCCACCAAAAAACATATTGGTCATTAAAATAAAAAATTGATCCATCTTTAGAAATCGGTTCTGGCGCACTGTAGTTCGCAGTTCACCTAACACGGAGTTTGCTCGTTTCGCTTCGCTCGTCGTCGCACCTATCATGATTCAATCGAAATATTTTTTAAATCTACTATTCTGGCAATACAAATCTGGCGATCAAAGTTCGATCAATATTGGATAGCAATATCCATTAATATGGTGTTTCAAAATTTGTTGGAAGCCGATATTATAATTAGGGGATACAAATTAGGTGGCAAATTAAAATTTTGGTGGCAGAATATTTTCTGTTACTAAATATACTAACTATATTTAGTTGCCACATAAAACGTATGCCGGAAGATAAAAAGAGTAACGCTATAAGGTACGTGAAGAAAAGAAACTGGTTTATAACGGAAACACAAAAAAAGAAGTCATAGGGCAATGTCAACGAAGATGTGTTTTGCTTGATCTACGTTTCTCCATACTCTAGTTACTAGCAAATCAGAAAAAAACTTAATTCACATAGGTAGGTGTTTAATATCACTTTTCACCTTTAATTGACTATGTGACTTTGCCTATGACAACCGCTCCTGACACGGCGTTAAAAGTCACACATCTCTATAAAAACTGTTTTTAAGGTAAAATAAACACGCTATCAATTAATATACAATTTATCATCCTAAATAAAGAACAATTAATATCATATCACTTCAAGTGTTAAAGAAAAAAAAATGTGACTTCCAAACCCGGCTTCCCCTAATGACTGTAGTTAGCATCAAGTGTTTGTCATTGTCAGTAGATTAGTTATATGGTCTGTGTCAGTAGTAATCACCAATGAATACTTGTAGTGGTAACTATTAGAAAAAACTTATACACAACAAGCAAATTACCAAACGAAATTACAAGTGTCAAAGTCATTACTCATTACATGTCGTAATTTATCACATTTTTAAATATGATAATTTATATTTTATGAAACTATGTTACACACATCAATCTAAGCACTAAACTCATTCTTAATGTTTTTGTGATTTAAAAGTTTTTTCTGTTTTTCTCGTACAATATGCTCCGCAGCCTTCAAATAATTTATTCATGCCACTGCCGGCAAAATACAATAACAATAATAATCATTACTCAAAGATATTGTTTTTTTTTCTGAAAAAATGGTTACTCCCCGCTAAAAATAGTAAAGCATACCCTCTATTATGATGAATTTGTAAATGAATACGCACGTCGCAAGTGTTTCGAGTCATCATTGAATGAATGTATCTATTTAAATGGTTTCAATACATAAATAAATAAATAAAAAAGCATTTTTTTTTCCAACACAAGCAAGAAATTAATACAATAAATAATGAAACTAAGGAGAAAAAATATTAAAAAGTCTGAATTGATTACATGTATAGGTTAACCAGTTTTTTTCCATTCAATCAATTATGAGCCATTCAATAAATAGCTAAATAGTGATGAGAACCCCTTTATAGGGTAAAGGCCTCCTCCAAGGTTTTCCAGAGCTCTCTGTCTGATGCAGTCGTGATCCAGTCAGGGCCCGCTACTGCCTTCAGGCAGGGCTTGGAACCGGTACCAAAAATACCGGTTACATACCGGTATTTATAGGTTCTTTTCATTTCGGTTCCAGAGTACCGGTAAAGAAAAAATACCGGTACTAGCAGTGAAAAATATCGGTTCTCTATAAAGGTTCCTGGCTTGAAACCGGTACCGAAGGTACCTGTTCCATATTTATGAGTTTTTTTCATTTCGGTTCCGCAGAACCGGTAAAGAACAAATACCGGAATTAGCACCGAAAAATACCGGTTCTCTATAAAGGTTCTTCCACGTGTACGCGACGTTGTCGTTTAGTGCGGTACGCATATTCGGTGCGGAACATACCTACACTACAAACGAACGCAGCGTTGCGCTGCGCGTTGCCAGCATGCCAGGCGAATCAGCGATGGCCGATGCGCGGTGATTCAGTTCGAATTGAACACACGGCGGAAAGTGGAAGTTCATTGTTGTGTATTTATCAACCGACTTCATGATTTCGAAGGAGGAGGTTCTCAATTGGCTACTTTCCTAAAAAAATATTCGAAAATAAGGACCGTTTTAAAATCAAAGATGGCGGAAACGGGCAAAATTTTCAAAATTGTCATGGTAGTCATTTCCGACTAATTCGGGTGTGCAGATTTCGAAAATAATGTCTATTTTTAAATCCAAGATGGCGGTCATACACGTTTTTGGTAAAAGTCATCATGTTAGTCGTTTCCGATTAATTCAGGGGTGTAGATTTCGAAAATAAGGACCGTTTTAAAATCAAAGATGGCGGAAACGGGCAAAATTTTCAAAATCGTCATGGTAGTCATTTCCGACTAATTCGGGTGTGCAGATTTCGAAAATGATGTCTATTTTGAAATCCAAGACCGCGGTCATACACGTTTTTGGTAAAAGTCATCATGTTAGTCGTTTCCGATTAATTCAGGGGTGTAGATTTCGAAAATAAGGACCGTTTTAAAATCAAAGATGGCGGAAACGGGCAAAATTTTCAAAATCGTCATGGTAGTCATTTCCGACTAATTCGGGTGTGCAGATTTCGAAAATAATGTCTATTTTTAAATCCAAGATGGCGGTCATACACACTTTTAGTAAAAATCGCCATGGTAGTCATTTTCTATTAATTCAGGGATGTAGATTTCGAAAATAAAGACAATTTTAAAATCCAAGATGGCGGAAATGGATAATTTTGTCAAAATCGTCATGGTAGTCATTTCCGACTAATTAGGGTGTGCAGATTTCGAAAATGATGTCTATTTTGAAATCCAAGACCGCGGTCATACACGTTTTTGGTAAAAGTCATCATGTTAGTCGTTTCCGATTAATTCAGGGGTGTAGATTTCGAAAATAAGGACCGTTTTAAAATCAAAGATGGCGGAAACGGGCAAAATTTTCAAAATCGTCATGGTAGTCATTTCCGACTAATTCGGGTGTGCAGATTTCGAAAATAATGTCTATTTTTAAATCCAAGATGGCGGTCATACACATTTTTAGTAAAAATCGTCATGGTAGTCATTTTCTATTAATTCAGGGATGTAGATTTCGAAAATAAAGACAATTTTAAAATCCAAGATGGCGGAAATGGATAATTTTGTCAAAATCGTCATGGTAGTCATTTTCGACTAATTAGGGTGTGCAGATTTCGAAAAGATGTCTATTTTGAAATCCAAGACCGCGGCCATACACTTTTTTGGTAAAAGTCATCATGTTAGTCGTTTCCGATTAATTCAGGGGTGTAGATTTCGAAAATAAGGACCGTTTTAAAATCAAAGATGGCGGAAACGGGCAAAATTTTCAAAATCGTCATGGTAGTCATTTCCGACTAATTCGGGTGTGCAGATTTCGAAAATAATGTCTATTTTTAAATCCAAGATGGCGGTCATACACATTTTTAGTGAAAATCGTCATGGTAGTCATTTTCTATTAATTCAGGGATGTAGATTTCGACAATAAAGACAATTTTAAAATCCAAGATGGCGGAAATGGATAATTTTGTCAAAATCGTCATGGTAGTCATTTTCGACTAATTAGGGTGTGCAGATTTCGAAAATGATGTCTATTTTGAAATCCAAGACCGCGGTCATACACTTTTTTGGTAAAAGTCATCATGTTAGTCGTTTCCGATTAATTCAGGGGTGTAGATTTCGAAAATAAGGACCGTTTTAAAATCAAAGATGGCGGAAACGGGCAAAATTTTCAAAATCGTCATGGTAGTCATTTCCGACTAATTCTGGTGTGCAGATTTCGAAAATAATGTCTCTTTAGAAATCCAAGATGGCGGTCAAACAGTTTCTTGGTAAAAATCGTCATGGTAGACATTTTCGATTAATTCAGGGAAGTAGATTTCGAAAATAAAGACCGTTTTAAAATCCAAGATGGTGAAAATGGATAATTTTGTCAAAATCGTCATGGTAGTCGTTTTCGACTAATTCGGGTGTGCAATTTTATGGTAGTCGCTTGTGATTAATTGAGGGGTGTAGATTTCGATATAAGGACCGATTTGAGATCCAAGATGGGTGTTAAAGGACAATTATTGTAAAAATGGTCATAGTAGTCATTTTCCACCAAACTCAAATTGTTATGAGTGTTATGATGACATTGAACCTAGAAGAACTCAACCGCCTAAGGCACAGGTTTTTACCTAGTCTAGGGGTCGAAAGTTTGACCACTCCACACCGACTTGTCTGTACAAAAATCCTGTTGTGTAACTATTACGTAACATGATGTCTACACGATGATTCTTAATCCGTGAACAGGAACCATCTTTTCTAACTCAGTAATTGATGGAGATTACGTTAAAGTAGTAATTACGTGGAAACAAACTTGTTTTTTTTTAAATCATAATTTTAATTTTGAGTTAAATTTTATCCTAAAACCCTTGTCACTCTTCTACCTTATCGGTTTTAATGAGTTTGTAACCTCTTTACAAACTTATTAGCAATTGACAATTTATGAGTAAACCCTGTCCTTGACATTGTCAATCACTTTTGTTATACGCATAAACAAAGTCAGAGTCGTGGATATTGAATGAGAAAATTATAACTAATTTTCCAAAAATCATGCCTCCACCATATCCGTACTCAAATATCGAGCGTTACTACATTGTACGTTTGTCGATACAAACGAACAGCACAAGACGAACCCAACAGTTATTTCACGAATTTCATCCAAACGTCCCGATTCCCAGACACAATTTGATAAACCGCATGCACCAAAACCTACGTGACTTCGGACAGTTTACAGTGCCGCAACATGCTCAAGCACCCGGACGACCTCGTCGTCATCCTGACGATCTGGATCGACGAATCTTAAGATTCTTTGCTCGGGATCCTCGAAGGAGCACTAGGCAAGCAGCGAGAAGATTTCGAGTGAGTCAATCCTTCGTGTGGCGGTTGCTTAACTTGTCCGATTTACATCCCTTTCATTTTCGACCTGTGCAAGATATTCTACCAACAGATTTTGCAGGGAGGGTTGCTCTCTGTCAGTGGTTCGAGAGAAACATCGAAACCAATATCTTGTGGTCGGATGAATCAACCTTCACGCGTGTCGGTCAATGTAATGTCCATAATGAACACTTTTGGGCTGCCGAAAATCCTCGGACGTAAATGTGTGGGCAGGGATAATTAATGAGACATTAATTGGACCCATATTCATAGAAGAGAGATTAAATGGAGGAAACTACCTAAATTTGCTAAGGCATATGGTAACAGAGCTGTTGGATGAAGTGCCACTGCGGAATTTGAATAACCTGTATTGCCAGCATGATGGTGCCCCTGCACATTTTGAACATAGGGTTCGCGACTACCTGAACGCGGAATTCCCTGGGCGGTGGATCGGCCGCGGCGGCCCTATCGCATGGCCTCCACGCAGTCCAGATCTCACTCCATTGGATTTTTACCTTTGGAGTGACGTAAAACGAATTGTTTATGAACAAGAGTCCAATACTGTACTAGAACTCCGCCAAAGAATATGCAACGCATTTGACGAAATAAGGGCTAGCAATTCTCTTCGTAGAATTAAAAATAATCACAGGCGTCGAGCGGAGCTGTGTCAATAACAACACGGTGGTCATTTTGAACACCTGTTAAATTATGTTTAAAATAATCTTTTTTATGTTTTAGTTGGTCAGGTATGCAGTTGCTTTTATTGTTTTGTATTTATTTATTAAATTGTACAGTTTAAAAACAAATCGTTTTACTTGTTCAAAATTTAACTTGTTAAGTAGCTTGCAAATAAAAGTTTAGGTAATGCACTTTATGTTAATCACCTACTAATTATTTTCGTCGTTATCAGTGCAGCACTGATAAGATTACAAGTACATACAAGTATTTATTGACATAAGATCCATCAAATTTCCCGCCATACTGATGGCACTTGACGTATCGTAGTTAAACTTTATTATACTGTAGGATGACCATGTATTCAATGGTTACTTGTTTTAACTATGTTTTCACTTTTAATTAATTAAACAGTGAAGAAATAACGCGAGACCTCGCCGAATAAGTTTAATTTGGGCTAAATTTTAATATTATTCCACTCCTGTTCACGGATTAAAAATCATCGTGTATATGTACAATAAAGCTATTCTTATTATTTATTATTATTATTTTTTCTAATTCATGTGTGTAGATTTAGAAAATAATTTTTGTTTTAAAATACAAGACGGCAGTCATACAATTTTAGTAAAAATCGTTATAGTAGTCTCTGTTGATTAATTCGGCAATGTGAATTCCGACAATAAACACTGCTCTAAAATATAAGATAGCAATGATGACCTATTTGTGAAAATCTTCATGGTAATCTTGTTCGACTGATTCAGGTGTTTAGATTTTGAGAAAAGGGTCTGTTTTAAATTCCAAGATGGCGGCCATACACTTTTTTCTGGATAATCGTTATGGTAGTCATTTTCGATTTAATCGGGGATACAAAAAAGTATATAGCCGCCATCTTGAATTTTAAAACAGAATTTGTTTTTGAAATCTACATATCAGAATAACGACGATTTTTATAAATGAATGACAATTTATGCCATCTTGGATTTTGAAACGGACTTTATTTTTGAAATCTACACGCCTGAATTAATCGAAAATGGCTAAAATAACAAGTAAAGTATGTGATCGCTATCTTCGATTTTAAAATAGACATTATTTTCGAAATCTATAGTTCCCGAATTAGTCTAAAACGACTTCCATTACGAATTTATCAATTTTTTTCATTTCCGCCATCTTTGATTTTAAAACAGTCCTTATTTTCGAAGTCTTCATCCCTGATTTAATCAAAAATGACGTCCATTACGATTTTTTAGTAAAATGCGTATGGCCGCCATCTTGGATTTCAAAACAGAGATTATTTTCGAAATCTACACCCCCAAATTAGTCGAAGACGACTACCATGACGATTTTGACAAATTTTTTCCATTTCCGCCATCTTGTATTTTAAAACGGTCTTTATTTTCGATTTAAAGATTTTTACCACAAATGTGTATGACCGCCATCTTGGATTTTAAAATAGGCATTATTTTCGAAATCTGCACACCCGAATTAGTCGAAGACGAAAACCATGACGATTTTGACAAAAATTTCCGTTCCCGCCATCTTTGATTTTAAAACGGTCCTTATTTTCGAAGTCTTCTTCCCGGAATTAATCAAAAATGACGTCCATTACGATTTTTATGTAAAATGTGTATGGCCGCCATCTTGGATTTTGAAACAAACAATTTTTTCGAAATCTACACCCCCAAATTAGTCGAAGACGACTACCATGACGATTTTGACAAAATTTTCCATTTCCGCCATCTTGGGTTTTAAAACAGTCTTTGTTTTCAATTTAACGATTTTTACCAAAAAAGTGTATGACCGCCCTCTTGAATTTCAAAATAGACATTATTTTCGAAATCTGCACACCCAAATTATTCGAAAATGACTACCATGACCAATTTGACAAAATTTTCCATTTCCGCCATATTTATTTATAAAACCGTCCTTATTTCCGGAATCTACACCTATGAATTAATCGGAAATGACTACTATTACGATTTTTAAGTAAAAAGTGTATGGCCGCCATCTTGGATTTTAAAACATCCATCATTTTCGAAGTCTACACCCCCGAATTAGTCGAAGACGACTACCATAACGATTTTGACAAAATTTTCCATTTTCGCCATCTTGGATTTTAAAACGGTCTTCATTTTCGATTTAAGGATTTTTACCAAAAAAAGTGTATGACCGCCATCTTGGATTTCAAAATGGACATTATTTTCTAAATCTGCACACCCAAATTAGTCGAAAATGACTACCATGACGATTTTGACAAAATTGTCCATTTCCGCCATCTTTGATTTTAAATTGGATATTACTTTCGAAATCTACACCCCTGAATTAATCGAAAATGACTACCATAACGATTTTTACCAAAAAAGTGTTTGACCGCCATCTTGGATTTCTAAATGGACATTATTTTATATTATCAAAATATTGCATTGTCACTCGATATACATATGCGTGAAAAATGTCAGCTCAATCGGAAATCGGGAAGTTGGTCATTTGAACCATGGGCAACGGACAGGTGAAACTAAATAAAAACCTTTAAAAACATACTAATCCCTGTTATTTGGGGGGTCCAATATGGGAGTCCAGGTTTCCCGCACGTACAAATAAACATAAGTTCGATCACCAACTGACGAACGAAACAAATGAACGCAGCGAGTGAGCGAGCGCCAAGCGGACAAAGCCGACGCCACGAGTCAGAGAGAGAGAACAAATCCTTTAATACGCGGCGACAAGTAATACCGGTACCTATGCGTGATTCGGAACCGGTACCAAGTCTAATACAGGTTTATGGTTCAAGGCCACAATACCGGTTCCCATTAAATACCTGTAATTCAAGCCCTGAATACCGGTACCTCGGAACCGGAAAATACCTGTAATTCGATCCCTGGATACCGGTACCACGGAACCGGTACCAAGTCATATACCGGTTCCTGGTTCGAAGCCACGATACCGGTTCCGAAAAATACCTGTAATTCGATCCCTGGATACCGGTACCACGGAACCGGTACCAAGTCATATACCGGTTCCTGGTTCGAAGCCACGATACCGGTTCCGAAAAATACCGGTATTTCAAGCCCTGCCTTCAGGTCGTCTGACCAGCGCGTGCGCGGCTTGCCTCTGCCGCGCTTCCCTTTAGGTCCGGCCCATACTGTCACTTCCTTCGTCCAACGGCCGTCCTGCAGTCTTGCTACGTGGCCGGCCCATTTCCATTTTAGTTTTAATATTTGTGCTAAGAAATCTAGAAACTTAGTTTTTTCCATAATAGTTGCGTTGCGCACTTTGTCCGATATTTTAATGTTTAGGACCGACCTTGCCATGGCTGTCTGGCATGTCCGTATCTTCTGCTTGCTATATTTAGTCAAAGGCCATGTTTGCGAGCCATAAGTGAGGCATGGTAATATGCAGCTATCCATAACTTTCTTCTTTATTGACAATGACATATCACTTTTAAAAATTTCTTTGAGGGCCCAGTATTTGTTCCACGATAGGTTAATTCTGCGCTTGATTTCATCAGGGCTGCTATTGGGTTGGAAAGAGATCATTTTGCCTAGGTAAATATATGAGTTAACATACTCTATGTCTGTTTGGCCAACTTTGATAAGAGTTTTTGAAGCGTTTGTCATAACCTTCGTCTTGTCGAAGTTCATTTCAAGTCCGATTTTGTGACTGGCTTCGTTTAGGTCGTTGATCATGTGTTCTAGTTTGTTACTCGATTCTGCGAACAAAATGATATCGTCGGCAAAACGAAGGTGCGTCAGATGTCGGTCATTGACTACTATGCCTTGTGCGTTCCAATTTAGCTGTTTGAAGGCTAGTTCGAGCACTGCAATAAAAAGCTTGGGTGAAATCGGGTCTCCTTGTTTCACTCCTCTTCCAATTTTTATTGCAGGGCCGGTTGTCTCTAGTTTCACTCGACTCGTGCTTCTAGTGTATATATTTTGTAAAATTTTTATGTAGATAGGTTGGACGTTGTTAACCCGTAGAGCTTTCCAGATGTTACTGTGCGTAATCGTATCAAAGGCTTTTTTGTAGTCAATGAAGGCGAGGTATAAAGGCCTATTAAATTCTCTATATTTCTCTACTACTTCCTCTACAACCTGTATATGGTCGGTAGTCGAGAAGCCTTTTCGGAAACCCGCTTGCTCTATCGGTTGGTTCCGGTCTAATTGTGGGCTGATTCTGTGGCACAAGCTCGACGAAAAAAGTTTGTACAGTGACGGAAGTAGACTTATGGGTCTGTAGTTGCTAATGTCGTTAGGGTTTCCTTTTTTATAGAGCAGGATTATGTTAGATCCGGTCCATTGCCTTGGTACAGTGCCCGAGAACTTAATTAGGTTAAAGAGGTGGGCGATCGGATTCGCAAGGAAGGCGACGCCCAGTTTTATGGCCTCGTTTGGAATACCGTCTGAACCAGCGCATTTTTCAGTTTTCATGTTTTTAATCTGATGTACGAGTTCGGCCTCTGACCAGTCATCAACAGCATCGCATGCTGGGTCGCCGGTGCTTGGTGTTTCGTCTAGGGTAGCCCTGCATTTGTCATCGTAGAGGTTTTTGTAGAAGTCAGTGGCGATGTTTATAATACCTGTTCTAGATATGACTTTTTTAGAATTGTTTTCGAGGCTTGGGATCCAAGCTTTATGCGTAGTCAGCTCTTTATGCGCGCGTTTTAGACTCCCGTTACTTCTTATGTGTTTGTCTATAACGGCCTTTCGATGTTGTTGGTAGTCCGATCTGATACTTTTACTTGTTGCCTTGTCAAGCTTTGAAAGCTCTTGTTTGATTTCCAATGATTTAGGTTTAATATTTTGTAACTCGTGGCGTTTATTAATTAATTCTTTGGTGTGCTCGGTCAAAATTTCGTAGTTTTTCGTAATTGTTAGTACTCGTAAGGCAGTTTTTAATATATTTTTCTAAATTATCGTAAAATACTTGAACGGGAGTAACTTAGATTAATAGTGAGCAATTCTTGTCTGATTGTAAATTTTTCAAGTAAGAAATTGTATCTTGTTCGATGTTGAGATAGTGCGTAGAGCGGCGATAAGTTCTTCTGCTTTTCTTTGTTTTCGTGACACGTATTTCGGCTCTAACTAGGCGGTGATCTGATGGAAATGATATTCTATTTATGACGTGTATATCCGTAAAGTGTCGGGGGCAGTTTGTAAGTATAAAATCTATTTCATTTTTTGTAACGCCATCTGGTGATCTCCACGTCCATTTCTGGTTAGGGCTTTTCTTGAAAAATGTGTTCATTATTGACAAATTGTTTTCTAAGGAAAATTGTATTAGACGTTCACCTCTGTCGTTTCTCTCTCCATAGCCATATTTACCGAGTATTATATCTTCGCCGTCTTCGGGTTTTTGTGATTTAAAAGTTTTTTCTGTTTTTCTCGTACAATATGCTCCGCAGCCTTCAAATAATTTATTCATGCCACTGCCGGCAAAATACAATAACAATAATAATCATAACTCAAAGATATTGTTTTTTTTTTCTGAAAAAATGTTTACTCCCCGCTAAAAATAGTAAAGCATACCCTCTATTACGATGAATTTGTAAATGAAAACGCACGTCGCAAGTGTTTCGAGTCATCATTGAATGAATGTATCTATTTAAATGGTTTCAATACATATCTAAATATATATGTTAATGTGTAGCCAATGTCTGGTACGTAAATTTGGATTCATAAAGGTAGTATCTACATTTAAAACCCATGTAAAAAAATGGATCGGTATGCATTCTACTTTTGCTAATTTTAATTGGTGACATGTCTTTTGATTATTATTTGAATTTAAGTAATATTTTATTTTTATAATTTTTATTTTTATTTTCTCATATTGACATTTTACATTAATTTATTAATATTGATATTTAAAATCAAATTAATTTTTATTGTGAATGTTTTATTTTATTTTCATTACTTTATTCAATTGATAATTTGAAAACCAACCTATGATATTATTTCACATTATTGTTTCCGTGTTTTTTTTAATATTATTGTTTGTTTTTGCTCATCCGGTTATGTCTTTGTGCTGTTTTCTGTGTACTTACGTGTTTGTGTTTCTGACTTTTGCCTTCATTAACAATAGTTCTGTAAGTTTTTTGTATATATTAACACTTTTATGGGCTTTGCCCGAAATAAATGATTATTTGATTTGATTGAAATAAAACAGACTAATAAATAATAACATAATTATTTCTTGTTATAGAGCAACCCCATTAAAAACAAGAAAATAAAAATAAAGACACCAACTCGCTCACCACCATAACGTGCGTCTTTTCCCCCAACTTTTTAACGATTTATAGCTTTTTCCTAATAAAACTTCGCCAAAATGGCATTTTCTAAGATATCTTCATCTTTTCTAGTGATCCATGACTGAGAGTGTAAAGTGCCACGTTAAAGGGCGTCATGAGAAGCTGTCAGGTGGACTGAGAGACCACGTCGTTATATAAGGTAAGTTATACTCGTACTTTCCGTTACCGTGAAATGTGCAGGACAATGAGAACAACGACAGCAGGAACGTCATGAGCAGCTGTTAGATGGCCTGAGAGACCACGTTATTATATAATTTATATTAAGAAGTAAGTAAGTAGTGAAGCGCTGGTGGCCTGGCGGTAGGACGTCAGACTTTCAATCCGAAGGTTGCGGGTTTGAAAACCCCGGCTCGTACCACTGAGTTATTCGGAACTTATGTACGAAATATCATTTGATATTTACCAGTCGCTTTTCGGTGAAGGATAACATCGTGAGGAAACCGGATCTAATCCCAACAAAGCCTAGTTTCCCCTCTGGGTTGAAAGGTCAGATGGCAGTCGCTTTCGTAAAAACTAGTGCCTACGCCAATTCCTGGGGTTAGCGCGGACCCCAAGCTCAATAGAGCAAAAATCTGGGGCAAACGCTAGGAGTAAGAGAGAAGAAGTAAGTCATACATTACCGTAAATGTGGGCGGGTATTTATGTATAACGTACAGGGGAATGAGAACAGCGAGAGAAGGATCGTCATGCATGAGCAACTACCAGATGGCCTGAGAGACCTCGTTGTTATTTAGAAGTAAGTTATACATTACCGTGAACGTGGGCAGGTATATGTGGAACGTGCAGGGGAATGAGAACAGTGACAGCAGTAACGTCATGAGTAGCTGCCAGCGCCCGTAGTTGCCGATGGCCTGTGAGACCACGTCTCTCTCCTCAGCGCATTTCTCTTTGCTCGCTGTCCCGCTCGGGATTACTGGAAAATACAGGATCCTCTGTTAGTTTTTAATTTCCCGTTTACAGGTCCTCTGAGACGGTGAGTGGCTAACGTAGCGCACATAACGCACAAGATATCTAGGATCAAAAACAACATCACATTATTATCACAGACGTATACGCCGCTGTTTGACTTCGATTAATAAACTGCTAAATAGAATTATAATTATAAATATTACGAATATAAAAAAAATATGCCGTGACATAAAGTTTTCTACTAACTATTCTAAAGGTTCTTCTTAAGGTATGAGTAATATACCCAAGCCGGGACAAACCCTAGGAGGAAGATTCTTAAGGTATGGGGAAATAATTATGTTTTGTTAATTTATTTATTCGTTGGATTATTTCAATTTAAATTCAATTTTCAATTTATTAATAAAAACAACGTAATATTATAGAATCAATCCTATATAAGATTATGGCTAGCTATTGTTCGGATCTCTTATTAATTATACCTACTAGTTACTCTCCGTTAAGGCGATTATCACACTGTCGTCGCAACCGCATGCAGCGACGGTGTGCAAGCGTGACAGCGCTATAGACATGCATAGCGCTATCTTGTTCGCACACCGTCGCTGCATGCGGAAACCGCAGCAGTGTAAAAACCGCCTTAATTTGTGAACGCGGCACCTCACTACCGCTTAATATTTAGGTACCTAATGTAATACCTATTCGCAAATAATAATAATAACAATCCAACCGTTAAGTAAATTAATATGATCACCATTACGTTATCCTCTTTCTTAAAACATGAAATGTATCCTTGCGAAATGTGATCTGATTTTTTTTTATTCAAGTACATTTCCGTAATTTAATTACTGACATGGTTTGATGTTTCCAATTGTAACATATCTGTGTCATTTTCATTATACATGATATTGTTTTGATGAAATCAGAAACCTTAATCTGAATTGTTTTACATACCTAAATATGTCCTATAGGAAGTTTATTCTGAATATAAATGTAATAAGATATTATATTATAATAAGTAAATTTAAAGGAAACCAACAAAAAGACTTTGTAAAAATAGAGTTTGTAAAACTAAACTAATGCGAATTTGCCAAACCAAATAAAAGAGATAAGTAAGGTACATTAAAGACCGTAGGTATAGGGTATAGATGGTATAGTAGTACCGATCGATATTAATTTTAACTAAATACATACTTACATAGGTATTTACTAGCTAGCACTTATTTTAGAAAGTCCCAAACTAACAAAGGAGTAGGTTGGAAAAGTGTACGCATATCTTTGACGTCGACTGTACACATATTTTAGTTAAAAAATCGTCTCGATATTTTCGTACTCGACTTTAAAATGTTTTCTATTTAACTTTTTAATCTTTAGGTGCTAAAAATAAAGGCCGATTCTAAACCTATGAGGTCAGAACAGAAAATTATTAAATTCGTGTCGCATGCGGTTGATGCGGTTCCCCTTCCCATGAGTCCCATGACACAGGCGGCGCGAGAGTGTTTCTCGCGCGCTCGACAATTATCGAACCATGCCCGCGGCGGCGCCTTGGCAATGATCTTCAGCTTATCGAGGCTCGGTCCATAACGAGTGCTCACTGCCCGCTGGTTACGACATGGACGTGCGATTGCAATGTCATTGCTTCTCCGTTTCGGTTACTGTTGTGACTTGCGGGTAATGTGGGTTGACTCATTTTGGTAGGTACGTAATTATTATTTTTTTGTTTTCTTTTATCATGTCTAGACTAGTTCCCATCTATTTGGTGTCTTAGACGAAGAGCTAGCCACGTCAGATATGATGACACATTAATGAGAGCAACGAAACCCCTTGAGTCAGTTTGCTATACTATGCTTATTTCTAGATCTGGACAGCTGCAAGAAAATAAATCCTAGAGATCTGGGTTTGATGCAATATTATGAGAAATTATATAAATAGTTAGATTATATCATTACCAAAAGTTTCTGTTGGGGGAAAGTAGTGCCAAACGACGTAAAATGTAATTAATAGTTTGTCACCTACTGTTTTTGTTTCCGTAATAATACGCAATGTTTTTCCTTATAATGTTAAAATTTAAGCCATGTCCTTTATAAAGGAGACAACTTCGGCAGTTTTTACCTATTTTGGTATTACTATTTTCCAATTCAAAAATTTTGCTAGTCTGTCACTCTGACTTCCACCCATTAAAAGCTGCGAAATGCCCGGATCTAGCAATAAGAATAAATAGGATAGCAATCTAACCAGACGGGTTTTGTTGCTCTCATTATTGTGTCATATCTGACGTAGCCAGGTCTTTAAGTCCATTTGTGGCATATTGGTGCGGGCCTAAATATTCTGACAGCATGGATTGTCTGATATGACTTCATTTATATTATGCCGACATCCATTTTTGTCATAAATTCTCTTCTTAGGATGTATTTGTTGTTCTATTTTCTTTCTATATAGAGTGGCTGTTAATTAACGAATGATTATTTAAAAATAATTTTTAGTGACAAGCGACAATATTGACTAGTCTTTCAATAAGCAACGCGATGAGGTTACTGGTTAACTGTTAATTTCGAATAGTTAAACATTATTAAATTCGAAATATGGGCAACAACGCAAACTGTAAAACATAGTTTAGAAGGTCACTCCAGACTTCCAGAGTGTCCCGACAATGATCGGAAACGTTAATCGTAGCTCATAATTGCTACGATGTTGTCTCAAGGATTATACAGTCAAAGCTAGGGAGCACGGAAACACACAGTTTTAACGGGCTCACGTTGCCCGCTACACACACACATTGTGGTAATTTTTGGTGTTTATCCCGTTACACATAACAACTACGCAAGAGGATATGGCGATTCCAGATAGGCTCGGGTAGATTATATGCGTCGCCGTTTTACAAACAAATGTACTAGAGAGCAGGCGTCATCCGCCGAGACATTATTCTTCATCTAGCAGACAGCGTTCTGCATTTGGGGCCAAGGTTGAGGGGTATATCGATTACAGGGATCGCGATTTGCATGGCTGACCTGGCACGATAAAACTGAGCCGATAATTATTATAAGTAATAATAGGTACAGTAACAATTGCACATGCGATTCGGCTTGCATGCTTTGGACTCATATGTCAATTGTCCATGCAAGGTCGCTTATGAACAAAATCAGATTTTAGCCCCAAAACAATGAACAGTGCAGGTTGAAAAAAGCAAAGTCAGATACTTTTCGCAAGTGTCGCGGCATATATTCACTTCCAATATCAACTCGTACGAATACTTCTACTTCTATTTATATTTCCTTTTTTCAGGCACCATTTGCTAGTACTATACCTACCTATAGTTTGTCCTTAAAGTATGGCTCATTTATCCTTAAGCGTTTGATTTTGTTTACAAATGTCAAATGAATATGACGACGCAGACCAACGAACCCGCGCGTGTCATTCACGAAAATGTTTCGTCTGCTTGGTCTGCTTCATCTAGAGGACAATGCACCTCAGGCTTTAAACAATAAATCATTTATAATCTATGAACAATAGGTATTGAGTAATTATCTAGGTAATCCATTTTAAGTTAGCAAGAAAATTTATAAGAATAAGTTTTTTCCAGATTTTGACCGTGACCTACTTTCTAAATACCAACTCCGTTAGTTGTTGTAACTTAAGTAATGTAAGCAAAGTAGTCTTGCCTTAAGGTAAAAACGTTTGACCGATGCTGCAATTTAACTAATACCAAACTGTAACCGTTATCGTCACGGTGCCGGACAGGCTACTTACTTCATGTAATCTTGCAAAAAACTAATCTATCGACTTCAGAAGACCCTTGTTGAATGCAGTAAAGTTAATAGTTTCCTGCCAAATACCTTCGTAGAAAAAACGTCACAATTAACCATGGGATCTAAGTTTTTTTAATTAGTTGCATTATAGGTAGGTATAGATACATTGTTAGCGACGACCCGACAGAGTATTTTTTTCAGTGATTCGTTGCGACTACTTGTAACTTTTGTAACTAAGATTGTACAGTACATGTAAAGAACAAAGATAGAGATGACAAACAGACGTCATTTTAAAAAGAATGTCGTCAAACTTATCAAAGTCGCGTCGAGAAACGGGCTCTTAACGCCAGGTCATAAATTTCTGTCTCAAAACGCTGAAGCGCTACGAGACGGAAGGATCTTTATGGCTTTCTAGATTGCTCAGAATTAGATTAGTAGCAATGTTTCTGTCTCTTATTTGGTGTCATAGAGCGATGTCGGGGAGCGATGCGGGCGACTCTTGTTGGGGGACGCGTCAGGAAGCAAACGTGCTCAATGAAACTGATTCGACATGATCCCACCGCGCCGCGCGGTCACTGTTCTGCGTACCTACGCGCCGACGTGCAAATGACTCGTATCGCGTATCCCCTGCAATTATATTCAATCTGTTAATATTACCCGGACACTATTCTTGGAGATGCACGTGATATCATTGAATTTATGAGCATGTTTATTGAGCCCATTGCAGTAGACACATGTTGAGTAGGTACTTTCCGTGCACTTCTTTAAAGTACGACCTGGTTTGTTTCAGGATGGGTGAGGCATATTGACAAACTTAATGCTGGAGCATTTATATCAATACATTTTCTCCGTATTGTTAGCGGACTAATGTATAGTTTCAATGACCTGATAATTTATTGCAACTACTTTTAAAATGAGGTGAGCAATAAATCAAGCTATATGAAATCAATTCGAATTATGCACTAATAACCGCCTATCCTTGATTCAAGACTGCTTTATACGGATGCCGATGCAAATAAAGTGCAGTGCCTGTAATAACAATTGGCAGTAGTTAGAGGTTTACGATTTACTAACACTAGGGTTAGTAATTGAGTATTTTCTTCAATGCGCAACAATCATCATATTCAGAAACAAAATTACATGTTTAACATAACGCAATGCACATGCGATTTATAATAAATTGTCGTTTAGCTAAACGGTTAACGGTTAGTAAACATACGGGCGGAAAGAGGTGAAGGCCAAGCATGTCTTTTAGCGTCAACTCGAGATAATGGAGGCTGGTTAATACAATAAAGTCGCATTAGCTTCCGTCCACCAATTTAATGTTGAGGGTCCGAGAGGAGGCTGGGAGTACGCTGAGACTTCGCGAGCGTAAACGCGAGGCGCAGGTCGTAGACATTTGCTATTGGCCCTAATGATTGTCTTGGCACCGCAGGGTCTCTATTGTATTGCATAAAGGAATCAACTAGTTTAGAGTACCACACGTACTAAAAACTACAAAGTAAATTTAGCATTCGTAATCCTTTGCCACCATAAGAGAAGAGGTCTACTTAATGTCCACCTCCGTCGTCCGTATCTGTCCGTGTCCGTCGCGAGGAGAGTTTTTATTTTGAAAAAGTATGGGATGGTATACTAGTCGCATTCAATCTTCAAATCAGAGCCATACTTTTCTTCTTGCTCAATTTTGTGAATATGAAGATCATTAAAGCTATTCAAATCACTCTTTGGGATGGGGGAGGGGGGGTATTATAGGAGTTCATCTGACTTTTTCTTGCCTGTGTAATAAAGTCAATAAAAAGGCTATTGTTTATGCGCGGAAACCGGTGAATGACACTGTTTATCGAGTACAACTGATACGGTAAATCATTAAAGGACAACTAGTTCTCAAGTGCCAACCTAGAGACCGCAAATGAGCCTTCACCCAGAAATTTCTTTGCCTTATAAGCAATTATTGAATGCAGAGTTCATTGTAATTTTATTGAAATTTAATTTAAACAATCCGGTATTTGTTTCGGTCAATGTTTTTTTAGTTTGTTATTTCAGTCTTTACAATCTGCTCAGTATTTTACAACCTGGGTTTTTTTTTACTTTGATAGGGAAGTTTTTACTATAATACTACCCAGTTAGGTACAATGGTACTATTACCAAAATCCAGAAAGCCTGGGCGACTTTTGTTTTGTTTTGTTCACGACTTTTTTTGCCGTAATAAAAGAATTTACATTTCAAAATTACCATTTTCCGTAGCTAAATGGGAGAAACATATGAGACCATGTGTAGAATACAGATGTCACGGATATGATGTGTTCTATTGAAGAGTTTGTGGAGGTAGGCTTTGTAAGCATACATATGTAGTAATTGTCTTATCTGCTCTTGCATCATGTGTATTGATATCTTTTTTAGGACATGATGATTAAGGTATTACATTACGAAGACATCCGACTAGAACATAATAAATGTATATTTAAGAGAAAATTAAAGAAATATTTGTTCGATTCACTGCCATAGATTAAGCATTTAAAGTATTGTAATATGTTGAATTTTTTTAGAAATTATGTATTTAATTTTTCCTGCAGACACACTGTCAAGCAGTTTTGCGGGGCTTCTGTTTTAAATATAATCTTTGCTGTTTGATTAATAATAATAATAAATAATAATTTACATATACATAATATATGTTATGCTGATATGGATGTACTGTCTGAAAACCAGGGATCTTAACCGGTATTTTCAAAAACCCCAAAATAACGCGATATATTTAATTATTTTATGGGCTTCATGTAGAGCTCAATATTGTATGTAGGTATTGGCTTAGTATTATTAATAAAAGAAAAGAACGGAAAGAGATCGAAAAAGCCGGTATTTTAGTATGGAACAAAGAACGGTTCCCGCGTCCCTGCTGAACACATTATTATTGTGTTTTTTTGTTAGTTGTATACATAGAAGTCAAACACATGTTATGTATTTAAGTATAAATAACGATTTGTTTCATTCAATCTAAGCGAAACCACAAATGCTCTACTGGTTTAATAGTAACCTATTGTTCTTATGGATATGGCGTCAGCGCCCAGGACTGTTATTGAGAGTTGACCTATACTATACCTACAGTGACAAGGCATGACTTATTCGCAAATTGAAAGTAATTTATTGACAAAATAGGATATCCTTTTATTATTCAACGAAATTAGCCTTGTGACAGTCTGACACTTAATTAGTATAGTAAGTGTAGTATGTCATAAATGGTTACAGTAATAGTTTTTTATGTAAATTTTTTGCTCCTAAAGTTTGTGGTCCCTATATGACCTCTGCCCGTTTCGGTTCAGTACAAGTGGTTTGTATGTGACCACTGCCCTTATATATCAGAAATACTGACCGAAATCTACTATAAACCTTGGACTACCGTATTTTAAGAAATGTATTATTTACAATTTCAGGGTTCTGCAACGGGCTTAGGATTATACGGGCACTAGCTGTGCCCGCGGCTCCGCCCGCGTGGAATTCGGTCTTTGTCAGTAAGCGGCTAATTCACCCCCAATTTCTCTCCCTTCCTCTGGAGGCGGAACTTGAAGCACTTGAAGTAAAGTTGACAGATGGATACGCTAGAGGACAGTAGTCCAGATAAAATATTTTACAATGACCACTAAATAAAACTACACTCCAAAATCAATAGTTTTTTGTCCTTATTAAAATTTTTGACATGATTTAAACGACATAGGTGTATATCAGACGATACAGTACCACTTTTGTATTTATACGTCCTTGACTGTACCTATTCATATCATGTCCATGGCAAATATCATCCAAATCGATCCTCCAGTCAAATCAGTCTAAGAATGAAAAGGTAAGAACAGGCGCGGTTGCAGCCAAAAACTTGTGGGTTGAATTTTTATAGCCTACCTATTATTCAATATAGTTTTTATTGAAAGTACCTTTCAGGCTTCACTTCCATTTTTTTTTTTTGGACCTACGGTTCAAAAGTAAGATGGGGGGGCACCCTTTTTTGAAGATGAAATTATACTTTGTCCTTTCTCGAGACCCATACTATCTCTATACCAAATTTCATCTAAATCAGTTCAGCGGTCAAAAATTCCTCATATCAACTTCAACCCCCTTTTCACCCCCACAAGGGTTTGAAAACTATCCTATGACGTTTCTCGGAATTCAAATTATCTCCATACTAATTCCTATCTAAATCGTTTCAGCGGTTAAAAATTCTCCATACAAACTTACAACCCCGTTTTCACCCCCACCAGGGTTGATTTTCGGGAATAAAACTATCTATTATCCTTTCCCGGGACTCAAACTATCTCTATACAAAATTTCATCAAAATCCGTTCAGCCGTTTGCGCGGTCAAATAAACAGACAAACAGATAAACAGATAAACAGACAAACAGACAAACAGATAAACAGATAAACAGACAAAAATTCTAAAAATTGTTGGAACGTGTTCTGTTATCGATTCTAAGTATCCCTAGCCAACTTTTTTCGATTATCTTCCATGTACAGACTTTTGACCCTCTTCAGCTTTATTATATAGACTAGCTGTACCCGCGGCTCCGCCCGCGTGGAATTCGGTCTGTGTCAGTAAGCGGCTAATTCACCCCTAATTTCTCTCCCGCTACCCTCGAGGCGGAACTTGAAGTAAAGTTGACAGAGCGTGATCGGGGAGGGGGGGGGATTTTCCTTACGTTACCGTAGGTAATGAATTTTCATACGTTTTTACCACACTGTCACAGATAATACACTGATGTTACGTTACTGGTTGCAATAATGGTGGTAATTACATACGGTTCCGAAAGCGGAATAGAGGATTTATGATATTGGTGTAGATCAAGATATTTATTCTTCAATGTAAGCACATTACAATGCACTAATGAACGTCAGAGAAAAACAAAATACGTGAGTGTCGTGGAACACTCGGTTGGAACGAAGTTATGTTATTTAATTTTTTTTTCATTTTTGACTATTTCGTCAATTTTGTGGTTTTATTTTTTTTGTATTTTTTACTTTTTCGTCAATTTTGTGGTTTTAATTTTTTTGTATTTTTTTGAAATTGTGAAAATTTTGGAAATTTTGGATATTTTTGAAGTTTTTTAATTTCAGAAATTTTAGAAATTTTGAAATTTTGCCATTTTTGACATTTTCGACATTTTTGACATTTTTTACTTTTAGATTCCCTAATTTTTTCACTTTTATCACTTTGTCACTTCACTTCACACTTTCACTTTTCACTACGTGAAAGTTTCACTAAGTGAAGTGAAGTGAAGGTATTCTATTTTATATATTTTTCATTTCATTCCATTTTACATGTTTCTCAATCGTATGGGTATCGCGTTTTCGTGACGTGACGCTTTTTCGTGTCTTTTTTTCACCTAGCCCCACATCCGCGAACCGTCCGATAAGGAACTTCGTTCCAAAACTACCACCGGTTCTAACCCTACACCTCTGGCCCAAGAAGTATTATGACTGAAAAGAAACTCGACGGGAGTTATTTTTTTCAAAACAGTAATACATTATTTTATTAGATCTTAAAGATACAAAAAATGCGAAGTTCTTCAAGAAGATATATCAAAACAGCTTGAGAGACAGATAATGTACCTATTGATTAATTACAAAGAAAAATAAACCCTAATCTGACTGCTGCACAAAACGTTTGATATGTTTTCCTACCTAAACGGTGTCCTATAAATGTTAGATGATTTTGTAGTAGTTTTTTGGTTTGAGCCATGCATCTTTGTCCGTCATATATAGTCCTCGAACCTGCAATAACCCTTTGACATTCATGCATTTTCAAATATTTCTTAAGAGCGGGTAATGGCAAAATTTAAAGCATCGACGGGTAACATGTTAAAAATATGAACACCTTGATCAAAATATTACAAATTATTTCAACACCAAATTTCATCTAAATACGTACAGCGGTTATTGGTTGTTTCTTCCCCATGTAAACTTCCACCCCTTTTGCATCCGCTTAAGGGATAATTTCTCCATACCAAATTTTATCTAAATCGATTCTGCGGTTAATACATAATTCCCTATACAAATTTCCAATTCCCTTTTCACCCCTTTAGGTTTGATTTTCGGGATGAAAACTATCCTATATCCTTTCTTGAGACCCATACTATACCAAATTTCATCTTTATCAGTTCAACGGTAAAAAAATCCTAATACCAACTTCCAACCCCCTTTTCACACCCACAAGGGTTTATTTTCGGGATGAAAACTATACTGTCGTTTCTCGGGACTCAAATCATCTCCATACTAATTTCTATTAAAAATTCTCCATACAAACTTTCAACCCCCTTTTCACCCCCTTCAGCGTTGATTTTTGGGATGAAAACTATACATTATCCTTTCCCGGGACTCAAAATATCTCTGCACAAAATTTCATCAAAATTCGTTCAGCCGTTTTCACGTGATGCGCGGTCAAATAAACAGACAAACAGATAAACAGACAAAAATTCAAAAAATTGTTGTAACGTGTTCTGTTATCGATTCATATTCCATGAACAGACTTTCGACCCTCTTCAGCTTTATTATATGTATATATAGATAGTTTTTATTGAAAATAGCTTTCAGGCTTCACTTCCATTATTTTTTTCAAAGTTTTTGGACCTACGGTTCTAAAGTAAGATGGGGGGGAGGTTTTTTTGAAGATAAAACTATCCCTTGTCCTTTCTCGAGACCCATACTATCTCTATACCAATTTTCATCTAAATCAGTTCAGCGGTAAAAAAATCCTCATACCAACTTCCAACCCCCTTTTCACACACACAAGGGTTTGAAAACTATCCTATGACGTTTCTCTAGACGCAAATTTTCTCCATACTCATTTCTATCTAAATCGTTTCAGCGGTTAAAAATTCTCCATACAAACTTTCAACCCCATTTTCACCCCCACCAGGGTTGATTTTCGGGATTAAAACTATATATTATCCTTTCCCGGGACTCAAACTATCTCTATACAAAATTTCATGAAAATCCGTTCAGCCGTTTTCACGTGATGCGCGGTCAAATAAACAGACAAACAGATAAACAGATAAACAGACAAAAATTCTAAAAATTGTTGGAACGTGTTCTGTTATCGATTCTAAGTATCCCCAGCCAACTTTTTTTCGATTATCTTCCATGTACAGACTTTCGACCCTCTTCAGCTTTATTATATGTATAGATTAGGAGTATACGCAGTATTAGGAGCAATGGGCATATCGCTTAGTTTAAAAAAATGGTACATTCCGAAATACTCCTGTTCGCAAAATAAACTAGGTAAACGCGCAATAGGCAAAATACGTCCGTCTTTAGGTCAACAAGTTACATAGGTGTACCAAATTTCAACTCAATCGGTCCAGTAGTTTCGGAGTAAATTAGCTGTGACAGACAGACGAGCGAGTGATATAAGGGATTAAATGGCAGCATTTTGTTTCATACGTATATTCCTAATAAAAGCAAGAAACTATTTGCGACAAGTCGTAACTCGAAGTTTTAATTTTTTGTCATTTTGTTTTCTATTGTTGCTTTAATTTGCCCTTTACTTCAGTAAAAACCGTAGAAATAACAAAAATAAAATTTAATAAAATATTACTTCCTGTAAAAGTTATGAGTTACAACAAATTATATTTTTGTGTTTTTATCGAACCTCTCTTCTGAAAAAAATAGTAGATTGTTTGACAAGGGTCTAAAGTAAGCCATATTACCACGAGGTGGTTATTTTCCCGAACGAAGTGAGGGAAAATTGTTCGAGTGGTAATATGGCTTTTAGACCAGAGTAATGCATACTATTTTTCACTTCGATTGCGAGAAAATAAGATAAAAATACTTATTATTTACGCACAAGAACTAAACTAAGGTTAAATTATGGTTTAACTTGACGGTCTTTTAATTTTTTTAACTTCTTTGACATAGATACAAAATATAAGCACCTCGAATAAATGCCACAGACGACGGTATAATTAGCTCTTTAAAGTAGCTATTAGACATTGCAATTTGTAGGGTCCAACCTGTCGGGTTGGTAGGTGTAATAGTACTTAGGGAGTAGGAGTCCCGATCTAGGGCGATCAGCAGTGCCCCGATACCCGCAGCTGTTTATGGAGGTCGTTAGAGTTATTTTACCTTTTTTATTTATAATGTTAGCCATTTTCTACACATTCCGTCTGGTTTTTTATTCAATATAAAAGTTAAATTGTGTAGATTCGCTGGTAATTAATATATTTATCTAGTTTTGTATTTAAATCATAGAAGGGTTGGGCAGATGAATTTAGATTCAGGCAGCTCGAGCGGTCATTTAAATATCTATAATAAAAAAAGTTTCAGATTTTATTTAATGTGTACTGTTATGAGTACTATCACCGTGCTTCACCAAATACTTTTTTTTGATGTTTTGAAGGCATCTCTGTAAACGTTGAGCTAGGGTCGGTAGGGACGATTTGTTGGTGAGGTAGGGTCGGTAGGGGCGATTTGTAGGAAAAGTGTAATAACGTGCTTTGGGGCCGACAGGAGTTGGACACAACCGATTGGGCCCTACAAATTGCCATGTCTAATAGCCGTTTAAACAGTTTAAACACGCTTTAAAGCGCTTCCAAAAAATTACAATCCTTTTTAATGATTGTGAAGTAGGAACTAAAAAACACCTCACGTTTTTGAAATAAATTGCGTTTCCTCATTGGTCGATTTTAACATTGCTGTATTCTGATTGGTTGATATTAAATACAATGTTTTTTTAAGGACTTTAATTATTTACACAGTATACGCACCAAAAAAGTATCTAGCGTTCCGATTAACTTCGATATGTGTGTTGTGATTGGTGGATTTAATATGGTGAAGTGTTCCGATTGGTCAATTTAAAATGTTTTGTAAATCATAAATATGTATACATACTAGCCCTAGAGGCTAAATGTACTACTTTAGTCCGCCTTGGTAAGCATAATACGACACACTTTTTGAGCATGAGAAGTGAAAAAACTATTTTTGAGATGTAACGTTATTCTAGATACACAGCGATACGTTTTCTTGTGTATTATGGAATAAAGTTTAACACATCGCTACAATACTCGACTATGATAGGGAAATTATCATCGAATGTCACCATGTATGTAGTAAAATAAGCAAGTTACATACATTACTCGTACATAGAAGAAACGTCGCGTTCCCCTAATATAAAGAGCGCGTCTGAGAGCGCGACGTGGCGTGGCCCAAAGCCCTCTGCATACGAAAGTAGCCCGTGAAAGAACCGACGAGCGCGTCTGTTACTTATTCAACAGAATCCCGCGGGCCCGACTGAACTGTTGCCACTTGAAGGCCGTTTCTGTCGTTGGCGAAGTCACGGTAATAATGGTGCATTGATTCAAACCCATTGCAGACAAGTTTTATTGAGTAATGGATGAGGTGAGAACATTATTCTATTGAAATATATTTTTATTACCTATTATTAAATATTTAAACCTTTAGGAATACTATACTATACCCGTATTTATTAAAACTCGTTACCTATTGTTCACAATAAAGGTATATACACAGATTAATAACCAGTTGGTATATACGAGTACCTATTTATGAGAGTCGTAAGTGACAATTACCTGTCACTAACAATTAACGAATAATCACAAACAATTGCTAGATTGATAAATTTGGACTAAGAGCTGTGGCTACGTCAGAAATTGCTAGATCCGGGCATCTTTTAATGGGTGGAGGTCAGAGTGACAGACTAGCAAAATTTTTGAATTGGAAAATAGTAATACCAAAATAGGTAAAAACTGCCGAAGTTGTCTCGGTTATAAAGGACAGGGCCTATATTTTAACTTCTCTTTTTCTTCCTAGCCTTATCCCATTTATTTGGGGTCGGCTCTCCTTATACGGGGAGCCTATAAAACTATGAAATACATTAGACTTCGTGTGGCACTACTTTCCTCCAACAACAATCTAATTATTTATAAATAATCTCATAATATTGCATCAAACCCAGAACTCTAGGATTTGTTTCCTTGATGTGGTTTGCATTCTTTTACCTCCACCACTTTACAGCTGCCAGATGGCCAGATCTAGAAATAAGCATAGTATAGCAAACTGACTAGAGGGGTTTCGTTGCTCTCATTACTTTGCTATATCTGACGTGGCTAGCTCTCCGTCTAATTGGAGTACCTTTAAAATTAACTTCGCATTTAATCAGTTTTTGGGTTTAGGCCGCTCTAACCGTTGAATTTTTCATGTTTCAATGAGCTATTTCGAAAACCAAACTATGCGGAGGTACCATTTATTCATACAAGCTTTTGCCCGCGACTTTGTCTGCGTATGATTAATAATCCACTCCCCTCCAAATCCACTTAAAATATTCTATATTATCCTCCCCCAGAACTCAAACTATATCCATGCCAAATTTCATCTAAATAGGATCAACGGTTATTAATAACTCACACAAATTTCGACCCTCCTTTTGACTCCCTTAAGGGATGATTTCTGCGGTAAAAACTATCCCATCTCCTTCCCCGAAACTGAAACTATCTCCTTACCAAAATACCAAATTCATGTAAATATGTTCACCGCTTTAAGCGCGAAGAAGTAACAGACAGACAGACAAACACGCTTTCGCATTTATAATATTAGCTATTTCCTGCCCCTAGCATGGCATAGGTACGTTGTCATAGGGTAAGGTCAGGTCGTCATCGTGGTCTAGAAAGTACAGTATGTAAACCTACTAAACCCATTCAAAACCCGTCCAGAAATATGACTATATGGCATGTATATATTTTATTCAAAGAAGACTTTTTACGTGATCTTTTAAAAAGGGATTTTTTAAATTATTTTCTCACCCTCTGTATTATATAATATTGTTGGCAATAAACACCATGGATCACATCGGGCCATGTACATCGTACATATCTCCCTTAACAAACAAGTGTGAAATGTCAAGTGAGTTATAGTTTCTTTAACTGTGCCAGAAGAGATAGCGGTAATAAGTATTACTTCATTTACGATAATTTCCGCATTATTGTTTATTAATTATTTTATAGGGTAAAGCCCTTTAATAGGTAACTCATTACTTCCTTCTCGTATCTGGGAAGTTAAAGTCGCCATTAGTGCCTTATTATTTCAATTTTCAAGGTAAAGTGTTAGCAAATTATATATTCTCAAACTAAGCAAGGTTTGTACTATATCTAGGTACTAAAAGAAGAGTACACCCAGATTCAAAATTGCACGGGCAATTTATGAATGAATTCATTTATAATCTGTCCATGCAATTTTGAATCTCACTGTAAATACTTGGATACATAGCAAAATATATCCACAACTCAAGAATACATAAATCCAAATACACAATGCCCTCACCTCACCGGGATTTCAAGACCGTAAATTAGTTTTATAATTATAAAGTATTATTTACAAAGCTATGCATTTCGTTATCGTAGGTTGGTTATCGTAGGAATTTGCATGGACGATGGCTGAGTGAAGGGAAGCCGAAAATTGCAGGTTGCCGCTCGAACGAGAGGATCTTGCGACAGCTTATGAAAACTATTCGGACACGCTCGCCTCACCAACACTACACTAAAAGCATTGTCACGGAATACTCTTAAAATACTCTAGTAGTAATATTTCTAATATAGGAAAATTATTTCCAATTACAATTACAACTTACAAACAATTTTATACGCAGTTACAATTTTTTTTACATTTTGTAAGCGCCTCTCTGGTTATTCGCTGCAACGGTAATTAACAGAACCTTAAAAAGCCACCATAAAAACTTTAAAAGAAGCGGGGTCAAGTAGAAATGAACTAATTAAACCATTAAAGTTTCCTCAACCTTGACACTTCAACTCTCCCCGGAAATCGAGTCTTCGCACTTAAAACGTAACCTATGTTAGGTACCAATTAGCGCACAAACAGCCTCAAAGTTTCAAGGGCAGTACGGGTCGCGACAGTTCGATTAATCCTTAAAAGTCTGTCAAAATGACCCTGACATTACAAAATCTCTCCGGAAGTGAGGAAGTGCTCCACTTCCGCCGTCCTGCGGCCGCGGCCCTGCTAACGGCAACCGGTTCTTCCTACACACTGGTCGCCATTGAATTGTCCACGAGAAATTGACCTACGTGCTCTGATAAACCAATGAACTTTGAGGAAATAGATTAAGCAAATCTGTTTTGTCGCAGAAGACGTAAGATAAACAAGTTTTTTTTTTACTTATCTTGCAATGTTATCAGCTTAACATGAACAATTTGAACATGGATTAGCTGTGTTGGTAATTACTGCAATTAGAGTGTGATGATTATGTTTTTACTGCTCAAGAGCTGTCTTAGTGATAATATATTTATGGGTATCCTGATAAACAGGTATTTTTTTTAAGAATATCTATTTTTCTCGCAGAAATTAATCTTAAAAATCATACTTTAATAAAAAAATACTCTTTTGGTCAGTAAAGGTACCTTTTTTGGATTTTTGGGATTTTATAATTATTTCGTTGTTGACTAATTGTAAGTATTGTAAATTTGTAACTTAAAAAGTGTAACTGCCATATAATAAATAAATACTATAAAAGTTATTTAAGTTTAGGCTTTTAGGGTCATCTTTGCTCTGTGCTTTAGTTACAAAAAAAATTTTTTTTGCTAAGGAGTCGTCCTATTCGTGTTAGTTTTATTGGACACTAGTATCACAGTAAATGTAAGAGTCTTTTCTCAAATAATTGTACCTTTTTTTACCCACGCTCCTATATTTGTTTATTTGTTTATTCCTTAAATCAACACTTACAGTCTGTCTACACGTGTTAACAATAGGACAGATAAAAATGAGAATACGATACAAGTACTTACTTAATTATTTAAGTTATTAACATTCTGGACAAACCCTAAATATACTTACTTAAATAAGAATGGAACTTCGAGCAGAAATGGACTCCAAGTAACGGCTGCTAGTTGCAATGAAACTAGTTTCGGTGGAATGGAATATATCTAGTCCGCTGTCGCTGTCCAATATGTCATTGAGAAGTCCCAACGCATGGTGCAGGGGTGAGTGGGACAGAGCACGAGTCTGCGCTTCCGGGACTGCAAAGAGCTGACGGCGACGTGGTCGGAGCTGAATAATGGGGATTGGCGCCACGTGGAGTGACACGAGGGCTAACAACGGTGGGTTACTTGTTTGGCCGCGAATTAAATGAAAGAAATATCTTACAAGGAAGATATTCCTTCTGACTTCGAGGGAAGTATAATTCACCATTCCTAATATATATGGAGTAGGGTACAAATGGGGGTAGTATCCGTACAGTTTTTGGTAGAGGAAGCGAATGAATGTTTTCTGGACCATTTCCAGCATCAGGGTATATTGTTCTTCGTGAGGACTCCAAATGATCGCATTACTTTCGAGTCGACTTCGAACATATGCATTATATAATACACTGAGTGCATTATGCGAATTGAAGCGTTTACATGTGCGGATCACAAAACCCAAGCATTTTCTTGCGGCGTTGCAGGTGACGACAATATGTTGGTTAAAGGTAAGATGTGGATCAAACCATGTACCGAGGTCACGGGCAGATGATACTTGCTGCAAAGGCATGTTCTCAATTTTATAGTCATAATGAAGAGGATGCTGAACCCGAGTGTAGGACATGAGTGAGCATTTATCTTCATTCAGAGACAATTTATTCCTAGTACGCCATGCCACGACGCTGTCGATATCCTGTTGAAGTATAGTACAGTCATAATGGCTACTGACCGGCTTGAGTAACTTTAGGTCATCGGCAAACATTAGGCACGTTGAGTGCTTTATAAATGCTGGCAGGTCGTTAATCAGTATTAAGAATAGGATAGGACCAAGGTTGCTGCCTTGTCCTATTCCTGACAGTACTTGGTATGGAGTAGATTTTGAGTTTCCATACTGGACATACTGTTGCCTTTCCGATAGGTAGCTTGCCATTAAGGTTAGTAGTGAGAAGGAGAAACCGGCTAGAGACAATTTTTCAAGTAAAATGTCATTGTTAACCCTATCAAAAGCCTTCCGGTAGTCAAAGTAGGCAACATCAACTTGTTTTTTAACATCTAGATTATTGGCAATTATAGTTGCTGCATTTATTAGATTTGACGATGTCGAACGCTTTGGCAAAAAACCATGTTGCTCATCACAGAACCAACCATTGAGCTGCTGGCGTATATGCGAGTATAGAATACTTTCGAAAAGTTTTCCGAACACCGACAGGACTGCTACAGGTCTGTAATTTTGAATGTCCGTCTTTGAGCCAGATTTGTGAATAGGTATTACCTTCGTTGTTTTCCAGTGCGATGGGTAAGTCTTTGATTTTAAAGAAAGATTAAAAATAAATTGGAGGGGCTTCACAAATACTTTGCGACAGTCCTTAACTATATACTGCGGGATTCCTTAACTATATATCAAAGTGTTAGGAGTAGGTACTTTGACGGTTATCATATTATCGTGACATAATTTATAAGTATGTTTAAGAGTCCGGTAAAGTTTTTTTTTCGATTTCGCTCTACTTTTTGATACTTTTTTGCAGTAACTAACAATATTTCTATTAGTTTGTGTACATATTTTTTAAGATTGTTTCTTTTTAAACTGCATAAGTGGAGTACTTTTCGATTTTCTTTTTAATTTATAAATTATTCACCATAATCTAACAGCTGTTTCGCGATTTTTGCTTGGAGAGGAAAAAAGAGGAGCAGTAACAAGTAAGATGTTTATTGATTAAAATTGAGGAAAATGAGGCATCTTAGGAATAAGTGGAACACTTTTTTTCATTTACATACATATTTTTTAAGCAACAGTATGTTTAGCTAGAGCATTTTTAAGAAAAATTGCTGTGATATTTTTGGGAATAAATATTCCATAAAAATAAAAATGTAGAAATAAACTTAACTTTATGCTTTAATCAGATAATATAAAACATGTAGGAGGAAATAACAAATTATAATAATAAATCAAGCTAAACACGAAACAACGTCCTCACTAAACAATAAGCTCTGTTAGAACTTAGAATAGAGTTTTCGGGTATTAAATAATAATATATATAGGCCAAAAGTAGTTTTTTTTCAAACTATCTTATCAAATGCAATTTGTGTGCGTTATTAGCGATTTTCGTTTTCAAATCGTTTCCGGACTCTTAATGGTATCGGAATACTTATTTATCCATTTGTGGTTTTGCTCTAATGAATTTTCAAAACTTTACTCAATAATAAAAGTGCCCTGTTACTAACAACAAGCTGCGGTTAATGCGAGGTAATCCCATATCTTCTGCATTAAATCAACGAAGATTAAACTCATTTCATCATTTATTACCAAGTATTTGATGTGTGATGGAATCTTGTAACCTCATTGACTGATAAAACCACTTCGACAAGCAGATAAACAGACCTCGTTGGCTTTGTTTTCCACTTTCGGCAAGAATCGTTTTAGAGTTAATTATAAAGAACGTTAAGACTATTTACGACAAAAGAGTATAAAGGAACCCAATAGTATGAATTAATGTTCATTATCATGTAATCATCATTTTGTAAATATACCTATGTAATTATCTCAAGTTAGATAGTAATAACAGTTAGACCAAGTTCTTCACAAAAGGAGTGTATAAATAGGTTCTTAAAGGGTAGGCAACGCGCATGTGAATCCTCTGGGGTTGCAGGTGTCCATAGGCTACGGTAACTGCTTACCATCAAACGGGCCGTATGATTGTTTGCCACGGTCGTGGTATAAAAAAAATTAGAACCTGTATTACAATATGTATTACTTACTAAACCCTTAGGTAATGTAGAAAATTTTACGATGTCATCAGCGATCTGATGTTACCTCGCTATTTTAAAAAATATCGAATATTCGGGAACTCAACAAAACAAATACACATGGTAAATATCCCGTTTTAAATAGTTTTTGTAATGTTAATATTGCCAATTTGCCATGAGGGGAATCGGTTGCTTACAGACCTGTAACTTCTAAAATGGTCTAAGAGCTGGCCACGTCAGATATGACACAATAATGAGAGCAATGAAACCCATCTAGTAAGATTGCAAAACTATCCTTATTGCTAAATCCGGGCATCTGGCAGCTTTTAATGGGTGGATGTCAGAGTGACAGACTAGCAAAGTTTTTGGATTAGAAAAAAGTAATATCAAAATAGGTAAAAACGGCCGATGTTAATTTATTTATAGAAGACGAGGCCTATATTTTAACATTAGAACAAAAAACATTGCGTAATATTTCGGAAACAAACAGTAGGTGACAAACTATGAGTTACATTATTCGTCGTTTTGGACTACTTTCCCCTATCAGAAACTGTTGGCAATGATATGATCTAATTATTTATATAATTTTACATAATACTGCACCAAAACCAGAACTCTAGGATTTGTATTTTTAAAGTGGTTTGCATTATTTGACCTCCACCACTTTACAGCTACCAGATTTTCGGATCTAGAAATAAGCATAACTAGTATAGCAAACTAACGAGAGGGGTTTCGTCGCTCTCATTATTGTGTCATATCTGACGTGGCTAGCTCTTCGTCTAAAACCCGCCAATCAAAATTAAGTAGTGTGTCAATGTCAATGTCAGAACGATAATAACTAAATAATACGTATACCAATAGTTATAGCGATTAGAGCTTCTCCTTGGTAAACCATGCTTTTTCACAAGGTATACTCTGAAGCACCCTCTGAACCAGAGCAAACCAGACTTACCGCATATGGGGCCGTAGCGCCATCTAGTAAAGTTATTTTTTTTTTTTTTTTTTTTTGATATTCATACATGCAGGAAGAAATGGCATCATATAAAAAGGAAAAGAATGGATCAAAGGTTAACGGCACAAGGGTAAGCAGTGTCAACATTTTTGCATTTCCGGATTCATAAAACAACTGTTTGTGTTTAAGTAAAAGATGGGGGTGGGAGAATAAAATCTCGCAAACCTCGTTGAAACTTAATTTTCTTAAAAAAATTATAAAATCTAAATTCAAGAATGATGCAACCTCTTTTGCTTGAAACATTATATTAAGACCAAGGTGCACTGTTTATCATCTCTATAATAGCTATGTATGTAAGTCGAATATTAACCGTATAAAAGTCTTACTACGTTAAAGTCGATGAAAGCTCATGGAAGTCATGAACATTCGCTTTGTCGAGGTTCTACTACATTTTATAATGTGTTTCTAAATTGCTGCGCTAACTATAACTAACCAATCGAGTTAACTGCTGCTGCGAGGTAGATGCAATACTGCAATAGAATAGCTAGTTTGGATGGAAAAGCCGTCGTGCCTTATCGCTCGGAAGCGCCGGACAGGACGCAAGCCGCGCAGATTAGGTCAAACCTCGGCACGGCACCCGTGGCGCTGACCTGTGATTAGCGTCGTCTTTTGTCGTCGAGAGTAGTTTGTTTTCGTTATTCCGACGATGCAATGATGCTCTACATCTACACGATGCAACATGTGTTAAATTGTACTTTTACAAGCAGTTAGGTAGTACCTATGTTGTACCGTAAAGTAAAATTTACTTTTATCTGCAATTTTTTCTGGTGTAATAATGCTACCGATAATGCTCCTTATTCATAGCACCATTTAATGCTTAACTCTAAGCGGCTCAATCTATTTGATTACTAAACTTTTTGAGATACACAGTACACATCCTAGTTTGAACAAAATTTTCATTATTTTTGACTAATGTCTTATAAAAAATTGCGCAAACTATATTTCGAGGGAATATTCTATTGTGAGTTAAAACTAGGTCTATGTATATAATCGCCTTTCTATAGTTTATATACAACCATTATAGCCGATTGAGCAAGCACTGGGTTGCACACCGAAATGCATCGCCCCGCCAGTACGTTCAGATATAATTTCCCACAAACGAAGGACGATAGCAATTACCATGTTGCAATGCTTCTATGACAGTGTAAAAATATGAAATAGAAAACTACACGAGTTTTATTGTTTTAATCATTTGGTTGGGTAATTTGGGTAGTCATTAACACACGACGTTCTTAACAGTTTAATTATCTTTTTCATACGAGATGTGGGGTTTTCTAATTAATTAATAATTTATCTGGGAATTTCATTTATTCTAAAAAATAATGGGTAAGGGCACTTCGAGATAAGTAAAGAATGCAATGTCAAGCCGAGTTCCTGATCTCGTGCCGACAAGATTCAATGTCGAAAATTCGTTCGAGATCTCACGAGATCGATATACTTAGGTAACTAAAGTATATTTGTAAGCTTTTTAGCTGTACTGATATATTTTAGTAAAAGTACCGTTGAATATTACTTACATGTCTAAATTATTTATATCAAAGGACCAATTTTACAAACTTAGGTCAATACACGACATGATATTCCATCGTAACAGCAAATTTTAATCTAAGGAAACTGAACTGTTCGTAAAAGGCATAATATTTGTATCTAAGGGCATTCTGAGCTGAAAACAAACTTGTAAATGAAAGGTGGGAGCATTGTGATGTTGCACCGATGCATGCGACGCGCAGATTGTGCCCCCGCGCCCGCGCTCACGGGGCCCGCTCGACCAGCGAATTGGAAATTTCAATTTGTGTTGTGCGAAAAATAAAGACAATATCTTGAGAGCATTTGCTTAAATTAAGAAGGACAGATATTTGGTTAGGTAGAGAATTGCATTACACTCAATGTTAATATTAACGTGTAGCAATTTTTGACTGACGAAAACGGGGTTTGTAAATGTATTTATTTTCGCTGGCAGCTCTAGTGGTTTAGCAGATTTTAATATAGGTAATAGGTATAATGTAAATTTTGGATATCTTATAGGTTGTATTAGACTTTTCCTGGAAAATTTCTTTCAGCCTCAAATGCCTTCCCAAAGGTTGTCTAGAAGAGATCGCTTTTTAGCGATAAGACCGCCAATTGTTTTACCTCTGATTATTCTGTTTGTAACTTGTATTTTATGTGTTTCTTTATTTTGAGGTGTGCAATAAAGAGTATTTATGTTTATGTTATGTTATGTTAGTGATTTAGCTGAAGATTTTCTTAAAATAATATAACGATTTACAGTTTTTTATATTTGTAAAAAAATGGCTGTTAAAAACAACAATTTTCACATTCAAATGTTCGTAGTTACAGAATGTATGCTTCATTGCTAAGATAAAAGGAATGGAAAAGGATGTTTAAAATTCAATGTCACTTTATTATTTTACTTAATTACTTACTCGTGCGACTACGGTAAAGAAAAGCATTTTGCTAATAAGTAGGTATTTTGCTTATCGGTATCACAAAACAATAAAAAATCACCATTGTTTAGCACAAGTATTTAATAGGTAGGCAATTGATATTCAGTTGAGCGCGATTATACATAGGGTATTACTATATTCGTTGCAGATTATTTCCTAATTTTCCTATTGACTAATAGGTACATAAGTCCTCATTTAACATCTCTCATTAAATATTATTAAAGGTACTTAAATGCAAATAGAGACACAAAATAAGTAATAGTACAAGTAGAAGATTCTTCGCCCTGAATTTGACATTTAGCTACAGAGATGAAAACGTTAACTTTTATTGCGCTCTTAGAAAAATAAAATAGGGTTTCAGAGTGCTTTATATACCTATCCGTGCAGGTTTGAGACATGTCATAAACACTGGCTGAAATGATAATATGTGACCTTTTTAATCAATGGTACACATCATTGTCGGTTGTCAATAAGACGTTAACTGCGAAAAAAAATTTAGAAATAAAAAACCAACAATGTACCTATAACTTAAAACGTCACATATTATCGAACGCAACGCACCCATAAGGTGATAAGCGATGTGCCAACCCATCCCTCATTAGCGCTCATATGCGGTTAGCACATCGGGAAAAACGGGCACAATGGAGAGATACATAGTGCAACCCCTCTCATAAAGATACTAATGGTCTAAGAGTTGGCTGACCTGACCTCCACCCATTAAAAGCTGCCAGATGCCCGGATCTAGCAATAAGGATGGTAAAGCAGTCTAACTAGACAGGTTTCGTTGCTCTCATTATTGTGTCATATCTGACGTGGCCAGCTCTCCGTCTATAAGGAGTCCTGAATCTATTAAATTAAACCTAGCTAATTATTCTAGAAAATTTAAGAATGCATGAACAACCATTGACTTGTAATGGTTTTGTCCATTGATAAATGTCTGGTGAGTTTTTGGAGTCGGAGGTAATATGTTGTTTAAGTTAAGTACCTACTAAGTTTGTACTGTGAAGTGTGAAAGACTTAGATATCTTTCACTGTGCTGACCCTGTTAATCAGTTAATCAATTAAGTAATAGCAATCTTAGATTTTCATATAACCCAAGTAATTCGTTTGGCACATACGGAGATAACCTCGGGATCGGCCGGCCCACTTGCGTATTGATGCATTGCAGAGGAAGCGGAAGTATGACTTATTTTATTTATTACATTAGCTTCTATTTCAACGTGTTTTGAGAAAATACATTTATAGAGGTATCGATCTAGCCACGGCAGTAGACTACACTAGAGATGTTTAAGCCCTTTCAATTTTTTGTCGTGCTTCTGATTAATTGCTATAAGCGTTTTTAAATTGGACGTGATATACTTAGAACGATGTTCTTTTGTTTATCGTATTGTTGTTATTTACGAAAATGGTAATCATTAAAAGTTAAGTTCATTCGCCGTTCAACATCATGAAGCCTCAAAAACTTTGTTAATTTGAAAAGTATTTTTATTTTACTTAAATAGGTACTTACTTTTAAACAAACCCATTTTGAAACACTTTCTCATAATGTCCGGAAAACTGTTTATTTTTACTTCGCCCATAGGTAAATTTCAGTTTTTCACGGTGTATGCAAAAAAAAAATTAGATTTTTCCACAGCGGTACACGTCAACGTTGTTTTTTACTTTTCACGTTTGTCAATGTTAATTGGGTATCATTAAAAAAAAATGTTTTTTAAATCCCGCGCGAAGTAGTATTAATTTAGCCGGTATAGCACCGAACCGCTTCGAGCTGATAGATTAGACTGACACCCGAGCGCGCTGGTCGGCGGCGCCCGCGCTCCGTCGGACCATTGCCACACGCCGTGGAAATCACATACAAGGAGAACCGATTATCTCATTACGCTCATTGTCACATCTCTCCATATCTCGCATATCAGTCAACAAATTACCAGACGAGATATGAAAAAAAAACCGGCGTCGGGCCATACTCAATGTAGGGTTCCTTAGTTTTAGTTGTAGGCCTGGCACAATACACACAACTTAAGGGGGTTATTTATAGGCTATTTTGTGGCAGTTACGTCCTTAAAAAAAAGGATAACTTGTTGCGATAACTCAAAAGCGGCTGATCACCCGATGTATGTGGTAGGATAACTCTTAATTTTTTTTTACTTTTTTATTTTACCACTCGACGCAATTTATACACATACATTTTCATACCAAATTTCACCTTTCTACTACTAACGATCATGAACTAACCCGCGGACTGACAAATAGATGGACGGGCATAGCGAAACTGTTTATAAAGGGTTCCTAATTGACTACGGAATAGTGCAGAACCCTAAAAACAAATAAAAGAAATTGCACTTAAACTCACTTTCCTGAATCGTTAAATGAGTGAGTAAATATGCTTTAATGACAACAATAAAAATGTGCTTGCAAAATTTGTTTTTACTACTTTACTGCAAGGTCAAGATAAGATGACGTTTGCACTAAGCTACCTACAAACTGTTGAAAATTGTGGTGTAATAATTTTTAAGAAAAAAAAACCGACTTCCATGGGGGTAGCCGGTGAAGCATTATTGTAGATGTGCACTTAGATTCCATACAATGAAATAACTTGCTTAACAAACGCAGCGGAGAGGACAAATCGCCAAACCTGAACTATGCGTCGTTGAAGAGTTCCGTTCTGATCATCATCAGCAGTTCCACTTCCTCAAATGTCACTCTTTTGAATGAAAATGCTTGATTTGTTGATAAAAATACAAAAGTCACTTTATGTATGCCTTTAAGATTTGAGGAATTCCCTCGATTCCTCATGGAACTCACATCAGAACTTGAGCTTGACGAAAATTGGTCCTGACAATCTAACTTGCTTAACAAACACAGCGAAGGGGACGAATCGCCAAACGTGAACTATGCGTCGTTGAAGAGTTCTGTTCTGATCATCATCAGCAGTTCCACTTCATCAAATGTCACTCTTTTGAATGAAAATGCTTGACTTGTTGATAAAAATACAAAAATCACTATGTGTAAGCCCTTAAGATTTGAGGAGTTCCCTCGATTCTTCATGGATCCCATCATCAGAACTTGAGCTTGACGAAAATTTGTCCTGACAATTAAACTTGCTAAACAAACACAGCGAAGAGGACAAATCGCCAAACGTGAACTATGCGTCGTTGAAGAGTTCCGTTCTGATCATCATCAGCAGTTCCACTTCAACAAATGTCACTCTTTTGAATGAAAATGCTTGATTTGTTGATAAAAATACAAAAGTCACTTTATGTATGCCTTTAAGATTTGAGGAATTCCCTCGATTCCTCATGGAACTCATCATCAGAACTTGAGCTTGACGAAAATTGGTCCTGACAATCTAACTTGCTTAACAAACACAGCGAAGGGGACGAATCGCCAAACGTGAACTATGCGTCGTTGAAGAGTTCCGTTCTGATCATCATCAGCAGTTCCACTTCATCAAATGTCACTCTTTTGAATGAAAATGCTTGACTTGTTGATAAAAATACAAAAATCACTATGTGTAAGCCCTTAAGATTTGAGGAGTTCCCTCGATTCTTCATGGATCCCATCATCAGAACTTGAGCTTGACGAAAATTTATCCTGACAATTAAACTTGCTAAACAAACACAGCGAAGAGGACAAATCGCCAAACGTGAACTATGCGTCGTTGAAGAGTTCCGTTCTGATCATCATCAGCAGTTCTACTTCATCAAATGTCACTGTTTTGAATGAAAATGATGGATTTGTTGATAAAAATATAAAAATCACTATATGTATGCCTTTAAGATTTGAGGAGTTCCCTCGATTCCTCATGGATCCCATCATCAGAACTGCGTTTCGACAAAAACGGGACCAATCTGTATATATATACTTACAATCAAAAAAAAGAATTTTCAAAATCGGTTCAGACATGACGGAGTTATGGAGTAACAAACATAAAAAAAAAAAAAAAGAAACATACACGCCGAATTGAGAACCTCCTCTTTTGAAATCTGGAAGTCGGTTAAAAATTAAAGCGGTGTGGCGGATCTGGGATACGACAGTCTTTAGGTCTCTGAAACATACAATTCATACGAGGCTTCTAGATGACTGTAAAGGGTAGGTAAAACACAGAATAACTAATAGTGATAAAACGCGGAAAACGCTCCATAAAATAAAAGATTTACTCATGGGTAATTGTATAAGATTTTGTAATAAACTTCCAATGGAAATTACCAAATTATCAACAAATAAATTCAAGAATTATGTAAAACGTAAACATACTTTTGATTATGACTTACTTTTGATACAATGTACTATTGATTGGGTTTATTGAAAAAAAATCTTATTCAAATTTTCTTTCTGACATTTAGATTTTATTCTAGAAACATTCTAGACTAGTATTTTATTAAGGTAATCTGGACTGCAGGAAAATTTTAACTACATTAAAATATTAACTACAGAGCAATTTATATCCGAATAGCGAAAAAGATCTTTTCCGTCATTGCCAGTAGTCAATGATACAATGTAAAACACGAAAGATATTTCAATTTAGTTGATGTTTCCCGCTGTCGAGATTGTACCTCAGTACCTTATACTTTTTTTTTTCTTTTAAGTTATGATATGACGCTCTTATTGTGAAATTATTATTATATATTTTTACATCTACATGTAAATCCATTTTTAGGGTTCCGTAGCCAAACGGCAAAAAACGGAACCCTTATGGATTCGTCATGTCTGTCTGTCTGTCCGTCCGTATGTCACAGGCATTTTACTCGGAAACTATACGATGTATCTGAATAAAATTTACACATAAGATGTATTTTGTATGCAGCTACATAGTTACTCGTATGTAGTTAAATTTGAAAAAAAAAATATTTTTAGGGGGGCGCTCCATACAGGTAACTAAATTACAAAAAAAAATTAACCAAATATCAACATGTGACACATCAATCGATAGGTCTTTCAAAATAACATTGAGGTTTCTTTGACTATTTTGTGATTAAGTGAATATTTTCTGAAATAATCGCTACGAAAGTCAGAAAAGTTGTGTAGCCCCCCCGTAACTTTTGAACCGTAAGTTCAAAAAATATGAAAAAATTTGAAGAGATGTGCCTTATCATATACTTTCAACGAAAATTGTTTTGAACATTATCGGTTCAGCCATTTTTGAGTTATCTCCAAAAAACTTCTTCCATAGGCATCAGATACGACCTTTTGGTATTAGTTTGGTTCTTATTCCATTGAAGGTACGGAACCCTCCTATGCGTGGTCCGACACGCACTTGGCCGGTTTTATTATTGCATCAATATATTGCTCTAAATTATATATTAGCTTAAGATAATAATTGTAACTGACGATTCGTAAGTGTTTGTTGCTATGCCTACTTGAATAAACACCTTTTTAGGGTTCCGTAGCCAAATGGCAAAAAACGGAACCCTTATGGATTCGTCATGTCTGTCTGTCTGTCTGTCTGTCCGTCCGTATGTCACAGGTATTTTACTCAGAAACTATACGACGTATCTGAATAAAATTTACACATAATGTGTATTTTGTATGCAGCTACTTAGTTATGTAGTTAAATTTGAAAAAAAAAATATTTTTAGGGAGCGCTCCATACAAGTAACTAAATAAAAATAAAAAAATTAACCAAATATCAACATGTGACACATCAATCGATAGGTCTTTCAAAATAACATTGAGGTTTCTTTGACTATTTTGTGATTAAGTGAATATTTTCTGAAATAATCGCTACGAAAGTCAGAAAAGTTGTGTATCCCCTCCGTAACTTTTGAACCGTAAGTTCAAAAATATGAAAAAAATTTAAGAGATGCGCCTTATCATATACTTTCAACGAAAATTGTTTTGAACATTATCGGTTCAGCCATTTTTGAGTTATCTCCAAAAAACTTCTTCCATAGGCATCAGATACGACCTTTTGGTATTAGTTTGGTTCTTATTCCATTGAAGGTACGGAACCCTCCTATGCGTGGTCCGACACGCACTTGGCCGATTTTCTCACTTGACTTGGATAAATTAAAGAAGCTGAAGGTTTGTAGTTAAGTAGCTATAAGTACGTTACAGTAGTCTTAACTCAATACACATAATATAAACATAACATAAATACTCTTTACGTCACACCTGGCCATAATGTGAGTTTTATCGCACGCTACGCGTACGGTAAAACTCGCATTATGGCCAGGTGGAGACGTAAAATTGTGTACTCACCACGGGCAGTAAAAAAGAAAGCCCTCTATCGCATATTTACAACCCTTGCCTGCGGCTCGGGTTACAAATACCTGCGATTTCGGGCTTTCTTTCTTTTACAGCCCTTGGTAAGTAATGTACTATTATTGCACACCTCAAAATAAAGAAACACATAAAATACAAGTTACAAACAGAATAATCAGAGGTAAAACAATTGGCGGACTTATCGCTAAAAAGCACACATCTGTTATCTCTTAGTAAATATTTTGAGGTAGCCAAATTGAGTCATAGGAATCGGTATAGAAAATTTTAGTTGTAAATTTATTACAGTTAAATGAAAACGTTTATTGGATCCAAATTGGCAATATTTATCCTTGGATGTTGCCGGTAGTGATTATTTAAACTCAAATGTATACTGTGGCAGTGACTCTAAGATATTCATTATAAGTAATTAATACTAATTGAATTACCCCCGTGCAGTTGTGTACGATATCCTTATAATTTCATTTTATCAATAATGACGCTCTGTAGAGAGTTTTCATAGTTATACCCTAATTACTCGTAATAACGCTTTTGCAGTAGTGCGTACATTATTCATCTATTGATGAATAGCCAACATTTTGAATTAGTCATTGTCAAATGTATTTAGTAGATGATTCAAGCGTATAATTACGATAATGTGGTTAAATAAATTAGACTAAATTATTGTATAAAATACCACCATTACATTATTGAACTACCAGTACAGTTTGTGCACCAGCATTGAAATTTAAATAATTTAGGCGAAAATATTGAATAAGTACCAAAACAATGTAAGTATTTTTATTTTGTAAACTTAACTTGTGAATAATATTTTATTGCCGAATTTACCACAAGCGTTTAATGAAATAATGATTTACTTATGTTGTTCATATCAGATAATGAGTTTATGAGTAGTTAGCATGTGAAATAACAATACATTTTATCCAATAATTTTTTTCATAAAAGTTTACTTACTTCGTTTTAGTAGTCTTCTGACGATCTGACTTTTGTCCTTTACTTACCTTACTCACACAAAAATATTTAATGAGCTATATAATCAGACATTACATTAAAGTATTTAATCATAGCCATATTTACTCATATAGCACTTTTACCTATCATTTTCAGATGTGCCGGCTAACTCTTCTCGCAGTCACTATTGCAAGCGTAGTTCTCCAGTCCTATGCTGCATCCACGTCAAAACCGGGCTCACCCACCTCCATAATAAGTAGATTTCTGAAAGTCCAGGGCTATGATGACAATGATGACTATAAAGACACTATCAGCATCGACGAGGCGGCAGAGGATCTCCATACAAAAGATTTAGAACAACTTGGGTCCCTTGCTTACGCTTTTCGACACCAGTTTAGAGAGGCGATTGAAGAGCTTGCGTTGCAGGCACTATCGTATTTAAGATCGATATTTGACGATCTTAAAGTTAGACTGTTGACAAGTATTGGCAAATATACTATCTCTGATTTGTTCCATGCTGCGTTTGATGGGGTAACAGGTTTTGTAAAAAATGCCTCTGTAGACTCGCCCTTGGATGTCGAGGAAGAACATGCCAGACCCAGCTATGACTATGCGCAGTATCCATACTTTCATAATCCTTACGTTATGCGATCAAGTTCCGGTTAGATAAATAAGGATTACTTAGGAATAAGTGTACTCGTATTATAGTTTAGACATTAAAATATTTATTGTTAAAGTACTTAAATGCGCTATAATAAAAAAATAGATTCATGTATTTGCTTGCTACATTTATTCGTTTTATTGACTTGTAAATATTTTAAAAGTTCATATATCTATAAGTAAGTATATAAAACATGCAGTCGTGTCGGTTACATTACACCATTTATTGTATAACTTAAGAACGGCTGCACCAATTGTCAACATCTTTGATTTTTTTCGATTTATCTCCACCCCGAATACACAATAGTAAGTAGAATATTGAAGTAAGAGTCAGTGGAAGAAGGGTGGAAGAGCGTAGGAGAGAGGTGGAATAGTGGTAGAGTGCTGGAATGGAAGACTGGCGTAGGATTGGCGTAGGTGTCAGTTGACGGTACGAAGTTGGCCGGGATTGTTTTCTTTAATAGTTGATGAGTTCTTCCGAATGTCACAAGTTTTATCTTCTACTAGGTTAATTAATTCAATATTTTTTTAATAAGGTAGAATCATGAAGTTGCCAGTTTTGGGCAATTCAACTCATTTGCACGTCGTATTGGCATAAGTCGATTTTCACTTTAAAACATAATATAGTCCAGCAGTTATGTACATTGCACCTGGAAAGTAATCCAAACTCAATGGAACTTTAACGGGTAGTTTGGGGGTATGCCATGAAGACTGTCATAAGTTTTCGACCTCGAGGACCTTGTGGAATTTGGAGGGGGGACAAAAAACTTTTTTTTTTCAGATTTTCGCTTATATCTCAAAAATTAAACACTTTTTTTGTACACCTTGTATGGCAAAGTTAAAGAGCAATACATTTCCTGAAAGTAAGCTGTTATACCATATTTTCAGGCCAAATATTAACGAAGATACAGTCAATTTACTGTTGAGATTCCAATATGGCGGCGGAACCATAGTTTTAATAGCAATTCTGAAAAGTAATGACTTTTCAAGGTTCATAACACTTGACAGCTTAACGAAAAATAATACATCCAAAGGTTGTCTGGATGAGATCGCTTATTAGCAATAAGGCCGCCTGTTGTTTGCCACTCTTCATATGTAAATAGGTTTGGTGTGCTGTTTTCTTATTCTGAGGTGTGCAATAGAGAAGATTTAACTTTACTTTTACTGAATATCCACATAATATCATACATTAATTGCTATTAATGTATGATGACACTTGACAGCATAACGAAAAATAATATATCCACAGAGTTCCGATGTTATAAGTTTTCAAATATGTTAATATTGGTGATTGATCGACATAATTGACATAGCAATGATAAAAAAAAAGAGAAACTACTTTTTAAATTTTAATAACCCTTTTTCGACTGTGACTTTGTTAATATTTGGCCTGAAAATCTGGTACGACAGCTAACTTTCAGGAAATGTATTGCTCTTTAACTTTACCATACAAGGTGTACACAGAAAGTGCTTAGTTTATGAGATATTAGCGAAAAACTGAAAAAAAAAATAGGTTTTTGTACCCCCTCCAAATTCCACAAGGCCCTCAAGGTCGAAAACTTGTGAGAATCTTTGTGGCATACCCCCAAACTACCCGTTAAAGTTCCATTGAGTTTGGATTACTTTCCAGCTACCCTTAACTTCATTCGACATAACTGCTGGATTAATATGACTTGGCTGAATAACAAAAGCTCCAGGTTAAGCTCCTTTTTATGTGCAAATAAATGATTATGATTATTATGATTAAAGGTCGGCAACCATTTTTTGTTATTACCAAGTGGAATACTACTTTCGAATGGCATGAGGTTAAATTTGCTACTCGATGAGGTAGATTTCATTATGATGTTTTGCTAGCTTTACGTTTATGAAATTAAACCTGGCTACGTCTTATATGACACAATATATGACTATATATGACACAACGAGAGCAACAAAACTCATCTAGTTGGACTGCTCTACTATCCTTATTGCTAGATCTGGCTGCTTTTAATGGGTGGAGGTCCGAGTGACAGACTAGCAAAATTTTTCAGTTCGAAAAAAGTTATACCGAAATACCTACGTAAAAACTGCCGAAGTTGACTCATTTATAAAGAACAAAGCCTATATTTTAACATTAGAACAAAAAATGTTGCGTATTATTGCGGAAACAACAACAACAGGCGACTAACTACGAATTACATTATCCGTCGTTTGTTACTACTTTCCCCCCAACAGAAACTTATATCAATGATATAATCGAATTATTTATATAATTCCGTATAATATTACATCAAAAGAACTCTATAAGTAATTTTTATTCTTGAAGTAGTTTGCATTTTTTGACCTCCACCACTTTACAGCTGCCAGAAGTCCGGAACTAGAAATAAGCGTAGTATAGCAAATAACCTAGAGGGGTGTCGTTGCTCTCATAGTGGCACAATAGTGCCATATCTGACGTGGCCTGCTCTCCGTCTTAATAGACGAAGGTAATGATCAGGCTACTAAGTAATAAAAGACATAACTTTTTACCGTGCATTGCCTTACATAAGCTGAATTCTGCTACTCGCTGATGTAGGGTTGCCCACGGCCTTCTCTTGATCTATAATCAGTATAATCACTCTCAGTGCGACAATCAAACCCTGTATCAGTACTAGCTTTGGAATTAATATCCGCCATAAGAAATTAATGAAACGCCTTAGTAAAATCTCACAGCAAAAATTAATAATTTAGCGCACATGCTATTTTACGTCTACTGTGAGCAACAGTTCCATACAAACTCCCACCCCCCCTTTCACTCCCTTAAGAGATGATTTCTGGGTTAAAAACTATGTTCTTCCCCGGGACTCAAACTATCTTCATACCAAATTTCATCTAAATCGGTTCAGCAGTAAGAGGTAACAGACAGACAGACAGACAGACTTTCGTGTTTAAAATATGAGTATGGATGTATATTCAAACTTGAGTTTTCACTAGGTAGTTCACCTACTTTATACCGCTTATTTTACACATCATTATCACAAGGCCACCCAGACATTGTCAGTTATAATTATATTATTTCTGTACACATCATTTCCTAAAGCAGTCCAGATCCAGACACTGTCAGTTATAATGTCATTATTTCTGTACCCGTCCTTTTCTATGTATATGAAGAATGAGAAGGATGAGTAGAGAAATAATGTAATTATTACTGACAATGTCTGGTGGCCTACACAGGTCATATTATCAATTATTTTTGTTTGTAATCTTCTGTAGCGATAAGTATAACATTGGCGATATTTTTAGCGAAATATACGACGTTATTTTATTACGTTTTCGTCTCGTACACTACTACTTTTCTCGATTATTTCTAATAGTTGCCTTATTAACTACTGACATTAACGAACAGCAAAATTACAAGAAATAATTTAAAATCTCCATCCTTGCGTAATCAATAGCAGAGGTACGGATGTAAATTAAACTACACATTGAACATAAATATTATTACCTTATAGACCCGTACCGATAAATTATGAAGTTTCGATAATATTAAAGATGCTTATTTTTCACATACAGAGTTCAGGCCATCCAACTTAGCTAATAAAAATAATTTGTGTCATCCTAGGTTGTTGCTTAGGTAGAAACTTAGACATTTCTTTTTTTAAACATTATTCGGTAAATAGAAAATTAGAGATCAAAATTGTTTTTTCACTGTAACAGCAAAGTTGTTACTGACGCACGCACGCGTTTTGTGTCACTTTCGTCAACGGGAAGACTGACATTCAATCAGCACATATATGTGGACTTTTATAAGTCTATATAAAATTAGAGTTGATCGATTAGGTACTGTGCTTTCTAAAATATCGGTATCTATTATTTGAATAAATTTGTGTCATATTAATCAATGATATTTATTTATTTTAATTTTTTTCCTTGTATGACCCTGTTAACATTACAATAAAATTATTAAAGTTTGCGTCAATATTTTTATAAAAGCGTATCGAAACAATGTTTGAAATTTGTGTTGTTATAATCAATGGATTATTATTATTTTTCAAAACAAAAACTTGCTTTGCGTAAAGGGTATGCGCGGGGAAGGGTAAGGCGCAGGCAGGGTGCATGTGCCGGCCAGGCTGCCTAGCAGCTCGTTTGTTTTCTATACATTATTACTCTATACATACATATAGTATGTATGTTTATTATTTGTGTAACGTTATGGATATAGTATAATATGTATCTATTGTTAGTTTTTCTTCTCTTATTAATTCTGTCATATTTAATGGACCCTGCACCTACTTAACCTTTCTGTTTAGCCCATTGGTTGACTGGTAGAGAATGCCTTATGGCATTAAGTCCGCCATTTGTACCATCTTTTATTGTGCACTAAAGATTAAATAAATAAATAATCTAAATATATAAAAGAAGAAACTGACTGACTGACTGACTGACTGACTGACTGACTGACATATCAACGCACAGCCCAAACCGCTGGTTCTAGAGATTCCAAATTTGGCACGTAGGTTCCTTATAAGGTCTAGGGGTGCACTAAGAAAGTATTTTTCAAAATTCACCCCCTAAGGGGGTAAAATGGGGGTCCAAAGTTTGTATAGCGAATCAAGATTTGTTAGATTATTTTATTCGAAACTTCACAGGAGTATTCCTAACGACAAATGAGTAAACACGTGTTTAAGGTTTTTGAAAATTCAACCCCTAAAAGGGGCAAATGTGGTCACAAAGTCTGAAAATCAACATGGGTATCGTATCCTTTTTGAGTACTTAAAGTACGCGGGCGAAGCCGCGGGAAAAGGCTAGTATAGTAATAAGTGCGACAAACCACAGTAGTCCGTAAGGGACTGCAACGGCGGATCTGTGTGCCTCGCTAAACCTAGTTTACCATATAAACAGTATTTTGACAAATTGTCACAGATAATTTGTAACTAATAAATATGTAATTTATGCATCAAGGCGGTTTGTTTACAGAGTGCCAATCGTGAAACGCGAAAATCGAAATTTCATTATCTGCCTCTCGGTTGGACTAGCAAAGGGCCGGGCTGGACTTAATAATTTTTTCATCAGTGTGATGAAATGATGATATCATTTGGACTTCGAAAAAAAACCATCAATGGGGTGTCATTATAAAATTTATTTTTTATGATTTTTTCATATAGAAAACGCTAAAATAAGCGTATTTTATTCGAAAAACTTTGGTCTAAAATCAAAAATGCCCGAGATAACGGACTTTGAACTTGTATATAATTTAGACTTCGAAAAAAAACATCGACGGGACGTCATTATAATGTGAACTTTTTATTATTTTTCCGTATTGAGTACGCTAAAAAAGCGTGTTTTATTTGAAAAACTTTTCTCTAAAATCAAAAATGTCCGATTGGACATGGAACTTGTATATCATTTGGACTTCGAAAAAAAAACATCGATGGTATATCATTATAAAGTTTATTTTTTATGATTTTTTCGTATAGAAAACGCTAAAATAAGCGTGTTTTCTTCGAAAAACTTCGGTCTAAAATAAAAAAATGCCCGAGATAATGGACTTTGAACTTGTATATAATTTAGACTTCGAAAAAACATCATCGACCGGACATCATTATAATGTGAGCTTTTTATGATTTTTTCGTATTGAGTACGCTAAAATAAGTGTTTTATTTGAAAATATTTTCTCTAAAATCAAAAATGGCCGATTGGACATGGAACTTTTATATCATTTGGACTTCGAAAAAAACCATCGACGGGACGTCAATATAACGTGATTTTTTTATGATTTTTCGTATAGAATATGCCAAAATAAGTGTATTTTATTCGAGAAACTTTTCTCTAAAATCAAAAGTGGCCGAGATAATGGACTAGCTCTGAACTTCTATATAATTTGGACTTCGAAAAAAAAAACCAGCGATGGGGTATACTTTTAATAATTTTACCGTATAGAATACGCTAAAATAAGCGTGTTTTATTAGAAAATATTTTCTCTAAAATCAAAAATGGCTGATTGGACATCGAACTTGTATATCATTTGGACTTGAAAAAAAAAACATCGACGGGACGTCATTATAACGTGTATTTTTTTATGATTTTTCCGTATAGAATACGCTAACATAAGCGTGTTTTATTCGAAAAACTTTTATCTAAAATCAAAAATGTCCGATTGGACATGGAACTTGTAAATCATTTGGATTTCGAAAAAAAACCATCGACGGGATGTCAATATAACGTGTACTTTTTATGATTGTTCGTATAGAATACGCTAAAATAAGTGTGTTTTATTCGAGAAACTTTTCTCTAAAATCAAAAGTGGCCGAGATAATGGACTCTGAACTTGTATATAATTTGGATTTCGAAAAAAAACCATCGACGGGACTACAATATAACGTGTACTTTTTATGATTATTCCGTATAGAATATGCTAAACTAAGCTTGTTTTAATTTACAAACTTTTCTCTGATATCAAAACTGGCTGAGATAATGGACTTTGAACATGTATATCGGGACGTCATTATAACGTGTACTTTTTATGCTTTTTCTGTATATAATACGCTAAAACAAGCGTATTTTATTTCAGAAAATTTTACTCTAAAATCAAAAACGGCCGAGATATTCTCCTCCTTTTTGTAAAGGGTCAGCAACGCACTTGTGTCACCTCTGGAGTTGCAGGCATCCATAGGCTACGGCTTACTATCTGGCAGGCCGTATGCTTGTTTGCCACCGTCGTGGTATAAAAAAAAGAATGAAATAAGAATAAAATAAAAATAAAATAAAAACAGAATAAATACAAAATGAAATCAAAATAAAAACAAAATAAAGACAAAATAAAAACAACATACAAACATCAATAAAAAACTAAAGTAAAACAAAAATAAAACGAAACTAAAACAAATATTATACGATGCGTTTTCTACCCATAATTTACGATGCTTGAAATTTTCGAAAATGTCCTCAACAGTCTAGTCAAAACACAAACAAAGCGGTAACCTACCGCTTAAAAGGTACGTATGGGCGAGATACGCACGAGTTCATTGCTCCGTCGCCGGCTTCCCGCGCCCCGCTCCTCCGCTCAGTTCCTATGTCGAGTATGTAAGCTTTATCACCCCGCGCGCGCCTCCGTGGGCAAGTACCTACAACGTAACTGCTAAGATACCAGCGCCTGGTTGACCCATGGTTTAGCTTGTTAGGAGCGAGCCGGGGGTCTACTTCTAGTGGTCACTACAGAGGCACGCCGAACAGGCATGCCATCAAGGTCACGCGCTATAGTTAGGAAGGAAGATTTCCTCTGAATTTGCATTCAGAGGAAATCTTATTGTTTTTGTTTAATTTTTGACGAAATATCATTGATGAAAGTGACACAAATTGAAATATCTACTTTAAAATCCCTTTTTGATTATTATAATGTGAACTCTGATGACTTTAATAATTTATTAAAACGATAACAGCCTAAAAAACGAAATTACCAAATAACTTAAATTGTCATTGCTTAATTTTACACATATTGATTTTATTGACATATTTTAAGGTGATGATTAATCCTTAATTTATGAACTCTATTTTTTTATACGTAGTTTTTCAGCGTTGTCATACTATATCAAATTGCACTCGACGTAAATGACACAAACTGGTTTTGTACAACAATAAAACTGTTCTAAATACAATACAATTATATTTTTTAACTCTAATATTCTATTACTCAAGTTATGGCAAGCTAAAAAAGTTAACCTTAAATTATTGAATTACAAAAAAAGCACCAATTGAATATGACACAAAACTCACTGAAAGATTCTCATGTACACACTGTATTTCCAACTTCAATAATAAGTTACTTTAGAATTTTCGAAACTTAACCCTCAACATATTTCCAGCGGGACGGGACTATTAGTCGGTAATTTAGGAACGAAATTAAACATTGGAACAGTTCCTGGTTTTAAAGTTATTTTATTTTTATTATTTGTTGCAGTAGCATAAATATAGATAAACATCCTAAAAAAATTTCAATATTTAAGATATGGATCCTGCGCGCCATACATATTTTAGATTTATACGCTCTACGTGTTTTACTTCTTATTAATTTAACTTTTTTATTTGCCTACTTCCGGGTCGATGATGTTTGTAAGATTTTTACATTTATTATCTACTAGCTTTTGCCCGCGGCTTCGTTCGCGTTAAATTCGGGGTAACACAGTTCCCCTTTCCTGATTGCCCCCCGTAATGCTCCATACAAATTTCCACCCCCCCATTTTAGGGAAGTGGGGGGTTAGAAAGAGACAAAAAGTAGCCTATGTCACTCTCCATTCCTTCAACTATCTCTACTTAAAAAATCACGTCAGTTCGTCGCCCCGTTTTGCCGTGAAAGACGGACAAACAAACACACACATACACTTTCCCATTTATAAGTATGAATAAATGTCATTAGGATGAAATAATAGTAGTTTATGTAACTGTTACGTAATAAGGCCTAATTACGTACAGTTGCATACACTGCTTTATCTACACACATATTATAAATCCTAAATGATGTGTTCGGAAACCAGTAGAATGACCGCCATTGCACCGCCATGACCAACTCGATTGTGTCGGCGGCGCTCGGGGAGAGGGCGGATCTTGGTATCCTAACGTTCCCGTGGGTAATGAATTTTCATACTTTTTTACCACACTGTCAGAGATGTTACGTTACTGGTTGCAATAACGGTGGTAATTACATACGGTTTCCGAATGCGGAATAGAGGATTTACGATATTGGCGTAGATAAATATATATATATATATATATATATATATATATAATTTAACGTTTTGCGCAACCGTATTTTCAACTACTACTACGTATTAATACTAACACTATATGGATTCCTTCGTCCGAAATAAATGCTTTTTATTTTATTTTTACTGATTGATTGAAAATTACACGATGGCTGTAAATATGTGTGTAGGTACCTATACTTACCTATTATGTGGTTATTTAGGACTAACCTTTTCCCGCGGCTTCGCCCGCGTACTATAAGTACTCGAAAAGGGATACGATACCCATGTAGATTTTCAGACTTTGTGACCACATTTGCCCCTTTTTGGGGTTGAATTTTCAAAAAACCTGAAACACGTGTTTACTCATTTATCGTTAGGAATATCCCTGTGAAGTTTGGAATAAAATAGTCTAACAAATCTTGATTCGCCATACAAACTTTGGACTCCCATTTTACCCCCTTAGGGGGAGAATTTTGAAAAATCCTTTCTTAGTGCATCCCTAGACCTTATAAGGAACCTACGTGCCAAATTTGGAATCTCTATAACCAGCGGTTTGGGCTGTGCGTTGATATGTCAGTCAATCAGTCAGTCAGTCAGTCAGTCAGTCAGTCAGTTTCTTCTTTTATATATTTATAGATGTCGTGTTTCTGACACGTTTTGCATCTAAAAGGATTTTATGATTACGAAAATAGATTGTGATCTATTAAGTGTACTATACTACCAACATTAAAAAAGAGTTTTATAATTAGCTGGTTACATATTGCATAAATACCTATTCACAGTACTACAGGTAATTACCCCACCTGTTTTAAAAATTAACCGCTGCTTAAAATATAGAACACTCAATAAAATGTTATGTTTTTAAATTCATTAATTTTAACTAATGAATCGACTTAATAAATCAATCGTCCAAAATATGCCACTGAGGATATTCTCATAATATGAAGCTTGTGACAATACAAACTTGGTATTTATGTATAGGTGTGTGTGTCAGTTACGCGTATATCAACTGTTACTATTACGCGTATATCCGACTGCGGCCAAAATAGTGACGAGGGTAATGATGTCAAATATGAAAAATGTCGGTTTCTCAATAACAAACCACAAATGAATTGTCCGTTTGTCACACCTCGCCTACAGTAGGTATAAACCGCCTATGTAAAAAAGATTGCTATAAATAGTGTTACAGGCAAATTTAAGTTATTTACTAGGTACTTTAGTAGCTTTAGGTGCTTTAAAATTAAAACATTAGTAGTATTTTTTTAATTTCCATAGAATAAAATAATTCTTCTACTATCATAAGTTGCCATTATTATTGTTAGATTACATTAATTGCGTTATTTCTTAAGGTTTAATCACGCATCATTGTTAATACCTGAGGTTAGAATATTAAAGTAAAATATAAAGCTCGAATCAAAAACGTTATAAAGAGGTGACGTTACCTAGTTTTAAAATGAAGATGTACATTACTTATTGATCTAAGTACTTCTCTCTGGTAACTATTAATAAAGTACTTAAGTAGTTCCTAGATTCCTACGATGTCGCTCTTCTCTAGAAATGAAATTTACGAACGACGAGTAATGTAGTCAGGACACGTTACACGCTCACGTAAGAACTAATAAACTACATTTATATTGCAAATTGAATTTCGAGTTGTAGGTATATTGTTTAGAACTTTTAGAAGGTTCGATGTAAGCCAGTAGAATATGGCAGTGCATTGGCGCCTAAATACACAAAAAGTAATTTAATAAGCAGAAAAAAAACATGTTGCTATTATAAACCGTAAGGGGCTGTTCGATTTTTCATTAAAGTAATTGTACGTCTAAATTAGTACGTTCAAATAACTAGATAATATTTTCATGGTAAGTAATACAGTCTTACAATACAAGTTTATATTTTAGTCAACATAATTGATGACAACTATGCGTAAGTAGATGTCGGGTAGGTTGAATGCATTGAACGACAAGCGACAATCAATTCGATTTGAATGTAATCTGTTTATCTGTGAATCTGTTAGTATCATTGGGCGTAATGGGCAACCAAGCACATACGAGACAGTGTGGATTTGTGTAATAAAATCATATAAATAAATAAATAAATCTTTATCGCAGCTGGTAGCCTGGCAGTACGAAGTTCGACTTTCAAAGTTTTTCGGAGCTTATGTACGGAATATCATTTGATATTTACCAATCGATTTTTAGCAAGGAAACCAGACCTAATCCCGATAAGGCCTAGTTTAGTTGGAAGGTCAGGTGGCAGTCGCTTTCGTAATATCTAGTGCCTACGCCAATTCATGGAATTAGGTTGTCAAGCGGACCCCAAGCCGGGAAAAACACTACGAGGAAGAAATAACACAATCAAGTAACACAAAGGAATGAAATCTGTCCCATAACTTTAGCATGATATACCTAAAGCTACAAAAAACATATTCTAACGAGCTATAAATGATTTTACAGATACTCTGTAATATATTCAATACATCCTAAAAATATAATATTCCCATTTTTCTAAAATTTTGAATAATGTCAGAATATATGATTGTGCAAATCGTATAAAATTATAAATTTTCCTATAACAAAATGTATATGGAGTGCAAATAAGTTAAGTCATTATTTTTTACAGATTTTTAACGTTTGAAAACATATTACCTATTTTGGCTAGTAATTTTTTTTTCAATTCAACCAATTAGCACAACCGAAAACACTGCTGTCAATCAAATATCTTCTTCTGCCTAGCGATTTCCCAGCCTACACTACCGGGGCCCGCTTTTCGACGGAATCATCTCCACTTTGCCCGGTATTCGGCATTCTCTTTCGCCATAAAAATATATTTTTTGATCATAAACCGGCCAACTGCGAGTCGGACCACGCATATTGGAGGGTTACGTACCTAATTTCGAAAATACTAATATCAAAAGGCCGTATCCGTATCTGCCTATGAAAGAAGTTTTTTGGAGATAACTCGAAAACGCCTTAAGACGATTGTCGCCGGAGTGTCCTTGAGCGTTTGGGCGCTCTCTACCCGCGCCACCCGCGTACCCCTCTCATTTCGATCGTGCGTAAATCCACCGCGATGCACCGCAACAATGTTCAAAGAATGTGACTTTACTCAGAGGCGCGCGGGCAGCTTTATAATAATTATAATCCTTTTGCGGATGTTTTGTGTAGTATGTAGGTGATTAGTAGATTTTTATTAAAAAATAAAAACCTAGATTTTGAATTTAAAGTACAGTGAGCGGCAAAATATTTACGAATTTACGAAATATGCTTAATAGATGGTTATTTTTTGTTGCGATTTTAAATATTAACCGTAAAAATTCACTTAATTACGATAAATTAACAAAACTAAGCCTGTTGCGAGTTGCGTATAGTAAAAATGCACATGTAAGGAGCGGTATTTGTGCATGAAATCGTCATACAATTGTCATGAGAGCTGTAAGCCCATTAAATTTAGATCTTTCAAATATAACACAGCGCAAACACTTCTTAAGGTTCCATATCCAAAATAGCAAAAACGGAACCCTTAAAAGTTTTTTGAAACATGTCCGTCTGTCCGTCCGTATGTCAAAGCCATTTTTATTATAAAACATATATTACTGAAATTTTATCTAGAAGTGTGTTTCATGTGCCGCTACTTAGTTTTCTGGCTAAATTGCTAAAAAACTTTTAGGGGAGGCACTCCATACATACATATGCCAAACTAAATGTCAAGAATATATTTTTGTAAATATGAACATGTTGTACGATACGATTTTAAAAATATTTTATTAACTACTTTCTACGGAACCCTACAATATGTGTGGTCCGATACAAACTTGGCCGGTCCTTTAAATATATTTGATAGGTAGTATTAACCCTTACTAGTAATTTATTTATTTACTTTGTGTTGATAATTAATATAAAATTTGTATTTATTTCACCGACATAGTAAAGTTTTTTGTAGGGTAGTCTACGCGCATGTGAATCTTCTAGGGTTGCAGGCGTCCATAGGCTTTACTTACTAACTGCTTTCCATCAGGTGGGTCGTATGCTTGTTTGCCAGCGTCGTGGTATAAAAAAAAGCTTTTTTCCTTTATTCTTACATACATTGAACTCTTAGATATCAGCCATTTTTTATTAGAATCTCAATCAGGCTTTGCTCAGTGATAGTTAGTACACTGAAATTTGGTATGAGTATGTGTTTTAATTACGCCTACAAAGTGGTAAAACAATAAGTATCTGAAACACATTGTTGGATAGGTCTTTCAAGAAGAATAAGCCTTAAACAACTTTTGGATAAAACGAATACTTTCGTAAATAATAGCTTCGAAAGTAAAACATGCTCTTTGATTTTTGAACCGTGGGTCCAAAAAATTTGGAAAAATTCCTGGAAGTGAGGCCATTGAAATACTTATCACGTATTTTCAATAAAAAATATATGGAATAAAATCGGTTGAGCCGTTTTTGGGTGATGCCAATAGTAAAATAACGTAAGTGCCACAAAACATCTCTTTATAAACTACCTTTTGAATGGATGTATTGTAACAGGCCGGCAACTACGGATCCTTACACTGAGCATAGCCCGACATTCTCTTGGCCGGTTTATATGCAATCATTTGCAGTTTACTTCGCAATTTCTTGATTTGATAAATTAGTATAAAGTATAACATTAAAAATTGTGTTTAATCTTTAAAAAAAAACGCATATTACATTCGTTTAGAACACGGTATTCTTAAATAAATATGTTTAAATAAATTCGGTGCTTCGGAGTTTTTATTAAATTGATTATTAGTCTATTGTATTGCAGTACTAGCAGATTTCCACAACTCGACGACTAACGCCTATTTTGCGTGATGCATTAGTCTACTAAAACATAATAATTGTAGTTTACTTACATAACCAAATTTGTTTTCAGAGAATTGTGAGATTCATGATATTTGTTTTTTCCTCCATTTTAATTTTATTTGTTTTTTACTTGTATTATAATCTAAATAAAATACACTTTTCATACGAACATACATAAACATACATACGAGAACATTATCTTAAAAGATAAAACGTCTATACTTTATAGATTCCGGGAAGACACGTTATGTCCGCATCCCATGAACCCTCTGCAGTTATCTAGTCTTTAGGCACAGTAAGTCCGATATTATTGCTCACGGGCCAATCACAAGTATATGTAGTACAAGGGAAGCACGGAGCGACGAGCGACACAGCCTCCTCGTCTCAAAGCTAGCTCACGACTGCCAGCAACGCCGTTTTCGAGCTACCAACGCACAAAATGTGGAATTATGATCAAGTTGTTTAAGAAAATTTAATCAATTTAAATATCCTACGTTGAGTTTGTAGTGTTCTGTAGTACACATTTTTTTAGTTCAACAATATTTTAAATCGAATAAGCCGTAAAATTAACCGTAAAACGACATTTCGTTACATTTAAATAACGGAGAAACTATACGTTACATGAGTTATTTAAACGTTGACAATGTTGTACATGAAATGGTAATTAACATATATTTTTTTCAAATTATTTGAATGACTCGTTATTGAGATATATCCCTTAGAAAGTAACAGTTTTCGGCCACATTCAGCGCCTAGCGCCTTAACCGTTTGGATCTCCGGTTAAAAGTTACAATTTTTATTTATTTTCGGGGTGATTATTTCTGAAAACATTCACTTAAACAAAAAATGTTTAAAGAAAACTCAATTTTATTTTTAAAGACCTATAAATACGATATATTAAAGACGATATTGGGTCAACTTTGGGTTGACCCAAAGTTGGGTTTTTTACATTTAGTTACATGTGCATTTAGTTGCATGGAGTGCCCCCTAATAATATTTTATTCATCAATTTTACTACAACACTAAGTAGCCGCATACAAAATTCATCTTATGTAAAAATTTCATTATGATACGACTCATAATGTCCGAGTAAAATGGCTGTGACATACGGACGGACGAAGGGATGGACGGACAGATGGACATGACGAATCTATAAGGGTTCCATTTTTCCAAGTCCCGACTTACTTAAAGGAAAAATATTATTTATACAGATCGCGTCCGCGTAATGCCTTGGTAATGTATGATAACAATTACTGCGACAATCTTGCCTCTTGACGTAGCTATGTAATGAAATGTTAGGTCTGTTAGTAGTATGTACCTGTATTTATCAATGTCAGTATTCTAAAGTAATAACATTGATAATGCGTAGGTTCTTGCTGTGATAAATGGGAGTATGTTTTAATATAAACAAGAACTAACTATTGAAAAACAACCTAAATTTCCATGTAAATAATATAAGTTCAGCGTGCCTCTGACCATATGTAAGGATCGATTTTGCTCATAAAATTGAACTACAATTGATATTTAATTAGGTGCAGAGGGACAATCTCGACTGCGGGGCGATTTCAACTTAATCGCAATATCTTACTTATTGCTATCTATATTGCTATCTATTAACTTTATTGCTATCTATATCCGGATAGCGAAAAAGCGCTTTTTCGCTCTTTAAATGGCACAATAGTTAATTATGTTAAGCACGTATAATATTTTTATTTAGTTGAAATTTCCCGCAGCTGAGAATGCCCGCTGCACCTTACAACATTTGAAAATTACTAAATTTGTAAAAAAAACATTATATTCCAAATCTTATTTGAGCAAGCAATGTAGGTACTTTGAAGTGTGACAGAGGATGTCAATTGCTTCATTGGATGATATACCGGGTGTTGCCTGTAACATGAGCAATAAATCAAAATGTAGATTCTACTCCTCAAAGTAAACAACCTTTGTTCAGCGACTTTGAAAAATAACTTGTGGTCTAATTTTTAGGGTTCCGTAGCCAAATGGCAAAAAACGGAACCCTTATGGATTCGTCATGTCTGTCTGTCTGTCTGTCTGTCCGTCCGTATGTCACAGGCATTTTACTCGGAAACTATACGACGTATCTGAATAAAATTTACACATAGGGTGTATTTTGTACGCAGCTACTTAGTTATGCAGTTAAATTTGAAAAAAAAAAAATATTTTTATGGGGGCGCTCCATACAGGTAACTAAATAAAATAAAAAAATTAACCAAATATCAACATGTGACACATCAATCGATAGGTCTTTCAAAATAACATTGAAGTTTCTTTGACTATTTTGTGATTAAGTGAATATTTTCTGAAATAATCGCTTCGAAAGTCAGAAAAGTTGTGTAGCCCCCCCCCCCCGTAACTTTTGAACCGTAAGTTAAAAAAATATGAAAAAATTTGAAGAGATGTGCCTTATCATATACTTTCTACGAAAATTGTTTTGAACATTATCGGTTTAGCCATTTTTGAGTTCTCTCCAAAAAACTTCTTCCATAGGCATCAGATACGACCTTTTGGTATTAGTTTGGTTCTTATTCCATTGAAGGTACGGAACCCTCCTATGCGTGGTCCGACACGCACTTGGCCGGTTTTTTAGTACACTTTAAAGTTTATTCGAACACGCAATGTATTGCGAAATTGATTATGTCTGTAAGGTGACAAGACTGACAAGCAATGTCGATGAGAAGGATTTTAACGTACATTGAAAATACTATTTAGTTTGTATAAAAAAGAGACAATCTAAAGACTACATATTTTTTAAAAGTTGTTGAACAAAAGTTGTATTGTTTAAGGAGTAGAATCTATGTTTTAATTTATTGCTCGTGTTACAGGCAACACCCGGTATTAAAAATTGTATTTAGTTTTAATGAAAAAAATATAATAATTAATTAACCTTTATTCAAATAGTGGTTTACTAAATAAAAAACAAGATTTAACTAAGCCTAAGTTGTAAATTTGATTAAAATGACAAGATACTGAAATAAACAGCTTAAATAAATATAAAATAACTAAAAGTAGCTCAGTTTGAGGAGCACAATCGGTCCTTGCCTGTATAAGCATATAAAAATATACAGCTGAATTAACGTTAACGGAATTTACGGGACTCTTTGTAAGGACTGTAACGAAAAGTTTTAAGAAGACATAGCCCTAATCGGTGTCCTAAAGTCCTAACTTTGATAAGTCGTACCGTACCTAAATATTGAAAAATCACGAAAAGGGATAACAAAAAAACCGGCCAAGTGCATGTCGGACCACGCATCATCGGGTTCCGTATCTTCAATGGAATAAGAACCACACTAATACCAAAAAGTCGTATCCGTGATGCCTATGGAAGAAGTCCGCAAAAAAGCTTGCGTTTGTTGCTTCACCACGTTTTGAAAGCACTTCTTTAACTAACTTCTTTAAAAAAGTTTTTTGGAGATAACTCAAAAATGGCTGAACCGATAATGTTCAAAATAATTTTCGTAGAAAGTATATGATAAGGCGCATCTCCTCAATTTTTTTCATATTTTTTGGACTTACGGTTCAAAAGTTACAGGGGGGGACACAAATTTTCTGGCTTTCGAAGCGATTATTTCAGAAAATATTCACTTAATCACAAAATGGTCAAAGAAACCTCATTGTTATTTTATATTGATGTGTCGCATGTTGATATTCGGTAAAAATTTTTTTTTTTAATTTAGTTACATGTATGGAGCGCCTCCGCTAAAAATATTTTTTTTTTTAAATTTAACTACATAACTAAGTAGCGGCATACAAAATACACCTTATGTGTAAATTTTATTCAGATACGTCGTATAGTTTCCGAGTAAAATGGCTGTGACATACGGACGGACAGACAGACATGACGAATCCATAAGGGTTCCGTTTTTGCTATTTGGCTACGGTACCCTAAAAAGCTTGTTTATACCAGCACCAGGGACCGAATAAATCAATAGGACTGTCAATGTCTATACAGAGCGTTACGCGGAAATGGGAGGTTTCTTCAGACTTATCATAGATCGCGTGATACATTTTGGGTTCGCAGCGCGGTCTATTGAACGCAAACTGTTTTTTGAGACAGAACTAAAAAGGAACTTAGACCTGCTATTTTAGAAGAGCGCGAAAATGTATACAAATTCAGTCCTCTTAAGGTAACGGGATACGCAAAATTGAGGTGTACAATTTTCGAAAAAAAAAAACAATGGCAATAATAATAAATTAAAAAGTTAGGGAAGGTCTTCTAAGACCATTGTCGCATATCGGCACAGAATCTAGTAGCTCCCTACAAACTGGTTAAAAATATCCCCTCATTTTGTACCCCCGATATACACGAGAAAACCATTATTTTCAAATAAAACCTGACTACATGTCCCTTCAGATCATGCCACATTCAGATCACGCTCCCAAGTGTTTTGATTTCATCACGAAACTTGCAGGAAAACACCAAAATTTTACGTGTTTGCGTATCCCGTCACCTCAATCTATAGCTCTAAGAAAAACAACACTGGGACGTCTGGAACGAGGCGGATCTGCGACAAAAATATATTATAAAAAAAAAATAGTATCCTCATTTATTTCGTTTAAAGCAGAGCAACAGAGAGGTAACTTTAAGAGTCCGGTAACGATTTGAAAATGAAAATCGGTAATAATGAAATAACGTACGTTGCATTTGATAACATACTTTGAAGTCTTGTTATCTAAATATATAAAACCGGCCAAGAGCGTGTCGGGCCACGCTCAGTGTAGGGTTCCGTAGTTTTCCGTCCGTCACAGTAAGTGTCCCCACTTAAGAGTTAATAACACCGCCATGTAGGATATGATATGAAAGTTCCACGTACAGCGACATCTATCGGCAAATTAAGTAAACTATTGCGCGCGAGCTTAAAGTATGGAAGATGATTTTTATGGGATAATTCTTTATTGCGTGAACCGATTTTCACCGTTTTTACTTTATTTGAAAGCACGTCATTTCATTGTGATTTTGTATAAAATAACAGGTACAATAAACACCTGCTTATACGGTTAAATTACAAACTTAATTCAGAAATTATTTTGTAATTTTTTTTCAAAAACTATTCAACCTATCAAGTTCAAAATAATTTTCCTAGAAAGTTTTTATAAAGTTCTACTTTTGAGATTTTTTTCATATTTTTAAAACTTATGGTTCAAAAGTTAGAGGGGGGGGACGCATATTTTTTTACTTCTGGAGCGATTATTTCCGAAAATATTTACATTATCGAAAAATGATTATAGTAAACCCCTATTCATTTTTAAATACCTATCCAACAATATATCACACGTTAGGGTTGAAATGGAAAAAAAAAACACTCCCCACTTTACGTAAAGGGGAGGTACCCTAATAAATAAAAAAATTCCACTTTTTATTTTACCACTTTGTCGGCGTGATTGATATACATATTAGTACCAAATTTCAGCTGTCTAGTGCTAACGGTCACTGAGATTATCCGCAGACGGACGGATGGACGGACGGACGGACGGGCAGACATGGCGAAACTATAAGGGTTCCTAGTTGACTACGGAACCCTAAAAATGGGCTATTTGTTACATTGAGTTGACATATTAAGTACAGAACCCTAAAACCCTAAAAGCGGGCCCACAAAGGACGGTGATAACTAAAGAAAGAGTCATAGATTCCAACTACACATGGAAGGTTCGAAAAAATGTTGTCTATTTGAGTCCCACCACGAGTAGTGGGAAGGGGTTGTAACATGGAGTGATAACCAGCGTCATTTAGTAATTTAAATACTGCAGTATTGCTGTTACTAAGATAGTCTTCGTTAAAATCTCCAAATATAATACAAGAACTGTTATGTGACAATAAATTATTTATAAAACCCACTGCGACGCTGTTGGGGCATTTGCATGATCTATACAAGGCTACTATCTTCACATTGTTTACTTCAATAGATACTGCTTCACAGTGTTCAGTTCCGGTAATTTCACTGTATGATCGCGGGTTGGAATATTCTACATTATGTTTTACCATTGCACATACACCGAAGCCGGGGTTGCAGAATACTGTTTCGGGCCATTTGTTCGGACTATTTCTTCAAAATTATTCATGTTGAATGAATCTTGAAGGCAACTCCAAGTTTCTACGGCTAAATAAATGTCGCATGCCATTGTCTGCGGATCGGTTACTATATCCTGCAAGTGTTTACGTAGAGATTGTACGTTATGGAACATTATTTGACAAGAACTGCGGGGCTCTCTTAAAAAGTGATATATGGGTATCAGGGGATTTAATCTTAATTTTCTCATTTCCATTACGACGGAATCATGCTCAGATGGTGGACGTGGAGGACGAAAGATCTCAGTAACAATGAATAAACCTTGAGCGCTAGTGGCACGTGAGCAAGCGACGTATAACATAGATCTTAAAATATTGGGCTTTAAATGTACAACAACTTTTTGTAAGGTGGAACCCTGACTTTTATGTATAGTAACAGCTTCAGCGGGAACTAGCGGGAATTGGCTGCGACGCACTTGTAAGTTTGAAGATTTGTACCTTTTTACAGTGTACGTAACTGGTTCTATTGGAGTCCAATTATTTTTTAACCGTGTTTTGTAACGAGCGAGGGATGTTGAGCTCTGAATTCTTTTTAATTTGCCTATATTTACGTCATCGAAACATATCCAAATGCGTAATGGTCTTCGCTCACCGGTAGTAGGATTGACTGCAAAATCAATCGCAGTCAATACCCCCGTGGTTCCATTCACTAGTCCGTCTGAAGTGTTAATATTTACCGTCATCATATATTTAGCCGTGACTTTTAAAGTTATAGCATTAGGTAATCCGTAGGTTTGAGACGTAGGTAACTTGGCAACTGTATTTAGAGCTTTTTCTTTCATGGCAGGATTAGCTTCGCCACTTACTCTATCGACAGCCCGGGATACCGCTCCTTCGGTAGTCATATTTGACAGTACTTTAGAATTATGCTCATCAACTTCACGGTTACTGCCGAATAGATGAACTGCACCCTTACACGTGTCCGGAAGTGATGAGTTACTAAAGCACCGACTTTCAATTAAATTGACATCTTCAGGTGACATACACCCACTAGCCATATTATTTAATGCCGTTGCAAAGGCAGCATCATCCCTTTGGCGCATTATTTCTTTAAGCTCTGTCAGTACAAATAAATCCCAAAGCGGTGTACCTGCTATTTCTGCTAAAGGATTTCGAGAATTAGCTTGAAACACCCAGTTGTCGCCAACAGGTGGTAATTGTCTGAAGTCTCCAACTACTATTACTGAAATTCCGGAAAAAAAGGTAGAAGAATGAAATATTTGCTGAAGTCTACGATTTATTTGATGGAATGTCCTGGATCCTAGCATTGAAATTTCATCAATTACAATTAAACGTAGTTTTGCTAGTTTTGTGGCCAGAGTATTGGCTACACTTGGCGACAGCTCTGGTAAAATATTGCCCGCTTGAGACACTGGAAGTCCAAGTGCACTATGGATAGTTTGCCCTCCTATTCCGAATGCAGCTTTACCGGTAAAGGCTGTTAAAAGTATTTTTAATTCATCTGGATTACTGCCAGGTTCTCTGTTAAATAAGATAGTAAGGCACTGATAAATTGCTTTAATCAAAACACTTTTGCCAACGCCAGCCCCACCACTGATAAATAAATATAGTGGAAGTGGAGAAGTAAAGGAAAAGTGTTGATAAATATGAAGTAACGTGTCCCTTTGAGCATCATTTAATTTTCTAGCAAGAACCAAAAAATCATCATGGGACAAGTGAGGCGGTTGCGCAATGAAAGTCGAGGGGTCACCACACAACTGTGGCCCGGGATTTCCACCTGGAATGAGGTCTTCTGCTACATCTACTGTTTGTGTCTCAAATTCAAAGCCTTCAAATACATCCACGTTGACTCCTCTTCCTTGCAAATTTTCTTCTTCGTTTATTAATTCTACATTTCTTATTTCTGTTAACAATCTTTCAAACATTTCAGCGTCACCTAACTTATTGAATTGTTTACTTTCGGCCTTTATTCTTTCTTTATACTCGTCAAATATGTCCTTTATATTTATGTTGGGATTTAGTAATTCTTCTTCCTCGCATCGCCAAGGGATGTACAGCATTAGTTGTTCCCTATAGAAATTGTCTGGATCATCAATATAACTGTACCGGCGAAATCGTATTACTCGAGCCTTCGTTCTTTTCCGTATGTATCCTAAATTATCTTGCAGAGGAATCCAATTCCCTTCAGCTTCAACTTCTTCAACAGCCTGGGAATAATCAATTCCTTGAGAACTATCATTGAGAGTTTCTATTGATCTAGCCGAATGAGTTTTTTTGGAATAGGTGTAATATGCTACAAAATGGGCAAGACTTATGTTTTCTAACGATAGTGGTCGCTTTGAGTAATAATCAATAATACCTTTTTGAAATATATCGGACGAATCAGGTTCGAGCCTTTGTAATTCAAGATGACTTTTTAAAATATGCACTCGCTCTTGTGGCAAACTAGTGTTTATGTACATTTCAGCTTCACTAGCTCGTGACAGCGGTAAACCAGTCAAAACATAGATTGCCTCTTGAGCAGAAATCTCACTAGAATTTAAGAATACATTTGATACTATTCTTAATGAGTCTTTAACACTTTTATTTCCTTTTTTGGCTTCATCCAAAGCTTCACGCAAAAGACGTGACATTCCTCGGTCAGCTTTGTTAATGTAGTCAACAATGTATACTGCGCACGCAAACGGGTCTAATATAAATTGAATGTCCATGTTTGCTTTATGTAAAGCTAATATTTTTTTACTAAAAGGATTAATGAATACATCCTGAGGTCTACGTTTAAGAACAACCGTTGGTCGTTTTAAGGTGCTTCTAATAGCTAATATGTATTCTTCATAACCAACTCCAATCCAGTCGAAAAATTCAACGAAATTGTATATTTCTGCAGGAATATTTTGTATTTTTTGGCAGATGTCTTTTGCCAATTGTTTTGACTTTTTGAACTCTAAATCGTCTTTTGAAAGTTCTACTAATACTTTCGTTTCATCCATGGGGAAAAATGGTATTCCAAAGCGACATAGTCTCTCTGTTGTTGGCCGGCATGTATGTGTGTGTTTATGTAGTTGTAGACGTCTAAGTTCATCAGGTACTTCAGTACTGTTACAGGAAATAATATTGTCCACAAATTTGGAAATATCACGAGCAGATGCTGTATCACCGGGTACAAAAGTGGGCGCTTCGTCTAACCATAACATCATATGAGCATGAGGCGATCCTCTGTGCTGAAACTCAATGCGATAATATAAGTGGCTGATGTTGTAATTTAAGAAAGGTCCAGATGAACAGGACCAGGTTTTTTGAATTTCTTTTAATTTAATTTCAAAATATGTGGCGCAAATGAACGGATCGGATTGTATAAGGCGAGCTTTTGTATCGTATGGCAAATTTTCCGCTTCGGGCTCAGTAAGTTTTTTCTTATCAACTACTTCACTAAGCAAGATTAATAATGGAGTCCATTGCACTTCAGCAGCAGATAAAGTTAAAAACAAAGTGGGAACACCGAACTGTCTAACCATTGCCAACAACTTTTTTTTTTCACTTTCCCAGTGAGCAGGAGAATTCCTGATTCCACCAAGAACACGATATCCATCGTCATGTTGAACTAAATTGTCAACAAAATTATTTTGAAGCACATTACATGCAAGTACAGGGGCACCTCTGACAGTTTTTTTGCGTAAACAGGTCGTAACATTATTTTTGACGGCAATAGTTTGTTGTTTTTTCAGGGCAGTAAATAGATAGTCAGGTCTTACAGCTCGCCTGTCATTTCTGGAAATTTCTGAACGTGTGACTTCAGAATGACTTAAGTTCACGAGAAATTTTCGCTCAATAGCGCAATGTACTTTTATGAAGGCAAGCTCTTCCAGATGTTGATCAAAAAGCAAGGAAATTGGCCGTTCACCTTCTCCTGGAGCCATAACTATTGTTAGGTCTTGGTTTTCATTTAACAGAGTTTCTGTGCCACCAGGATTTAATTCAAGGATCTCATCAACATCGCTCTCCTGCTCAGGTGAATCACAGGTACATTCGACAGTGTCTTCAGGTTCATTATTTGTCCATGAACCTTTAAGTTCTATACCATATGTCTGAAACAAATCACACGTTACTAAATATTCCGCTGCTCTTCGTATTATTTCCGGCCGGACTTGTTCTTTTCGACCATGTATATAACAGAATTTACGCTTCAACTCTACAGTAATGACATTATCATCATTTATCGACCGAGGTAAAGCATTTACCATGTTATTAATTTTTACAGGTACATTAATAACATTTCCTGATAAACCATGCTGATATCCTAATCCCTGGCCTCTACGAACTATTTTCAAAAATACGTGACGGGGACTTACTAATCTCTCTTCCATTGAAGTTAATTCATTCAAAACATCCGGAATATCTGGAAACTTCAATCCATTAGCTATTGCCAGTCGCGGCATTCGCCCTTGAATAATATATTTAGCACACGTATAGCAAAACTCTGCAGATTCATCAAAAGGATTTAAATTAAATACATTTAGCGCGAATTCTGCATTATATTTAGTCGAAATAGCATGCTTTATTAGTTTTCTTACAGAATTTTTGTGCCATAATCTACCACAACATGAACAAGGATGATTGTATCCTTCCTTGGTGTTATCAAAATATTTTCGTTTAATAGTCTCCCAATCATTAATATAATTACAACGCGCCGATTGTCGAGCTCTGGTGTCTCTAGCTCGTTCAATTTGTGAATAATGTGGATCTTGGCGAGCTATTTGGTAAGCCTGCGTGTTTCGCTGCCGTTCTATATCTCGAAAGATAGGGTTTTCACGAGCTGTGCGGTGAGCCTGCGTGTTTCGCTGCTGTTCTATATCTCGGAAGATAGGGTTTTCACGAGCTGTGCGGTGAGCCTGTGTATTTCGCTGTTGCTCGGTAGCCCGGAAGGTAGAGCTTTCACGAGCTATGCGGTGAGCCTGCGTGTTTCGGTGCCGTTCTATATCTCGGAAGATAGGGTTTTCACGAGCTGTGCGGTGAGCCTGTGTATTTCGCTGTTGCTCGGTAGCCCGGAAGGTAGAGCTTTCACGAGCTGCGCAGTGAGCCTGCGTGTTGCGTTGTTGCTCTGCCTGTCTAATGACGGGAATCTGACGAGTGGCCCTGCGGCTCTCAGTGTTTCGTATTTGCTTTGTCTGTGTATAATCAGTATTTTTTCTTCTGCGTTTGGCTTGGCCGGATGCAGTATGTTGGTTGTTGGTATGTTCTAATGTCAGACTTGGATTTTCTTGAGTACTATTCGTAAGTGTTAAACACCCAATGGTCTGGATATCATTAGTCGGACTTTTGGTTTTCTGTGATTCATCTGTAAATGTTGGACTTTCAATTATCTGCGTAATGCCTGTAAATGTTGGACTTTCAAATATCTGCGTATTAACTATAAATGTTGGGCTTTCAATATTTTTCTTGTCATTAAAGTTTTGACTTTCAGTTTCTTGAGACTGTGTCTTTTGAGACCTTTTGTTTTTTTTCTTGTTGGCATCTTTACCTTTATTTTTTTCCTTTTTTGCTAGGACATTAAGGAATAAATTTACTGGTGGCCGGCCCGCTCCTCTTGCGGTGTTAGTTGATGGAAAAAGCTCTAATACACCTCGAGATAACATATTAAACAAATGACGTCGCATGTCCTCGGCAATGTAATTGACACAGGATGGATTTACTCTCAAAGCTAAAGCGGTGGCAAAACAAATGGCAAATAGCCCACACTCAATACTATTATTTGGTTGACGTTGGACACTAGGGAATTGTATTTTATTACTGTCCAAATATGGGAATAGTGCCTTAACGTAAACGTGCTGCGAGTGACTTAAATTATTATATAAACTATCATAGACCCGTAATATTCCATTTATGTAATAAATGCAAATCCAATGTCCTACAAACCCGACTTCACCGCCATATATAATTTGTAAGTGAGACTCGTCTTGAGGCACAGGGTCTATTAGTTCCGGATAAAGAAAAAAAGACACTTCTCTAGGCCGAAACAATGTGTGTTGGGCTAACAAATCATGAAAGGCGCGCACAGCGTCGTCCTCAACATGATTATTACTGTTCAAAATATACGAGAACATTTTAATACCGGACAATAAGTAAGGACACAATTGTTCAATGTAACTATATACTGTACAGGCAATCGTAATTAGCTAGTAGTTTTACGTATCTAGTAACTGCGTACATATAAATTAATTAATACGAACAATATCCCCAACAACTTAAATTTTACCCACAATGTAATTTAATTAAACTTAATTTATCACAATAACACTACAACGACTATCAACCAATTTTTTCCCCGTACAAGATAAAAAATAAAAACGAAAGAAGTTAAAACCTCAGTAACTATCAAGGAGTTAAACTTTTGCTTATCTTCGCGAACAAAATATATGAATCAATCTTTTCATTTCAGTGAAGCGTTTTGCGCATCTCTAATTACACACTACGAAGCCAATTTTATCTTACATTAGTATTATGAACCGAATGTATGAGCAAGAGAGTTCAAATTCACAAATCAAATCGACCCTGTATTATAGATACAATACTTAGCGAACGATTTTATTATTACTATTAGACATCGAACGACCAAAGAAAACTACGACAATTTGAGCACGACAAATTTTCGACCTAATGAATGGGCGCATCTGCTCCGACCCCATTAAATCAGGAAAAATCTTAACACCGCCATGTAGGATATTTGCGTTCCACGTACAGCGACATCTATCGGCAAATTAAGTAAACTATTGCGCGCGAGCTTAAAGTATGGAAGATGATTTTTATGGGATAATTCTTTATTGCGTGAACCGATTTTCACCGTTTTTACTTTATTTGAAAGCACGTCATTTCATTGTGATTTTGTAGAAATTACAGGTACAATAAACACCTCCTTATACGGTTAAATTACAAACTTAGTTCAGAAATTATTTTGTAATTTTTTTTCAAAAACTATTCAACCTATCAAGTTCAAAATAATTTTCCTAGAAAGTTTTTATAAAGTTCTACTTTTGAGATTTTTTTCATATTTTTAAAACTTATGGTTCAAAAGTTAGAGGGGGGGGGACGCATATTTTTTTACTTCTGGAGCGATTATTTCCGAAAATATTTACATTATCGAAAAATGATTTTAGGAAACCCCTATTCATTTTTAAATACCTATCCAACAATATATCACACGTTAGGCTTGAAATGAAAAAAAAAATCACTCCCCACTTTACGTATAGGGGAGGTACCCTAATAATAAAAAAAATTCCACTTTTTATTTTACCACTTTGTCGGCGTGATTGATATACATATTAGTACCAAGTTTCAGCTTTCTAGTGCTAACGGTCACTGAGATTATCCGCGGACGGACGGACGGACGGACGGACGGGCAGACAAAGCGAAACTATAAGGGTTCCTAGTTGACTACGGAACCCTAAAAAAAGAAACTGACTGATTGACTGACTGACTGACTGACTGACTAACATATCAACGCAAACCGCTGGTTCTAGAGATTCCAAATTTGGCACGTAGGTTCCTTATAAGGTCTAGGGGTGCACTAAGAAAGGATTTTTCAAAATTCACCCCCTAAGGGGGTAAAATGGGGGTCCAAAGTTTGTATGGCGAATCAAGATTTGTTAGATTATTTTATTCGAAACTTCACAGGAGTATTCCTAACGATAAATGAGTAAACACGTGTTTCAGGCTTTTTGAAAATTCAACCCCTAAAAGGGGCAAATGTGGTCACAAATTCTAAACATCAACATGGGTATCGTATCCTTTTTGAGTACTTATAGTACGCGGGCGAAGCCGCGGGAAAAGGCTATTACAAATAGAACCGACTTCACTCAGCATCCACCTTTCCAAAAGCAAATGCTCGAGCTACTGTCAAAAACACTCAAATCACTATACATAGGCTGCTATTTATATATCCGGAAACCGGGATTACAATCTTCTTAAATAGCATATTTGACCTCCATGGTAAAATTTGAACTTTTTTAAGTACTGGCCGGTATATTTTTTCTTTCTTATTAACGCTCGTGTTTTGTTTTTGACGGGTTTTAAATGTCATCTCGCAGCAAGAATGGAACTCACTCGTGAAAATATTCGTGCTATGATTTATTATGATTTTCGGCGTGGTTTAACGCAACAACAGTGCATAGATCAACTAACTTCAACTTTTGGTGATGAAGCCCCATCTAAAACTACTGTGTATCACTGGTTTAGTGAGTTCTATCGTGGACGTAGTATGCTTACGGACGAAGTTAAGGCAGGTCGCCCGAAATCGGTCGTTGTACAACAAAATATCGAGGCTGTGCGAAAACTTATAATGGACGACCGACATGTTACGTACTGCGAGATAGAGGCGACTCTGGGTATTTCTATGACCAGCATTAATAGCATATTACATAATTATTTGGCTGTAAAAAAAATATGTTCGCGTTGGATACCCCACAACTTAACAAAAGAGCAAAAAGATACTCGCGTCGAATGGTGCAATAAAATGTTAAAAAAATATAACCGTGGTGACTCAAAAGCCGTTTATAACATCTATACAGGTGACGAATCCTGGATCTATGCATACGATCCCGAAACGAAGCAACAATCAACGGTATGGGTGTTTCAAAATGATCCGAACCCTACGAAAGTTACTCGTGCAAAAAGTACATTGAAACAAATGGTGGCCTGCTTCTTCGGTATTAATGGCCATGTAGCTACAGTGCCACTAGAAAACCGTAGAACGGTTAATTCAGAGTGGTACACGACCATTTGCTTACCGGAAGTATTTGAACAAATTCGTAAAACTAACCAGCGACGAAGAATCATTCTTCATCATGACAATGCCAGCTGTCATACGTCACGCGAAACAACTCTATTTTTGGAGGGTCAAAATGTGGAATTAACGGGTCATCCGCCGTACAGCCCTGACTTGGCACCCAACGATTTTTATTTATTCCCAAATATAAAGAATAAATTACGCGGTCAACGATTTTCGACCGCTGAAGATGCTGTCGACGCATTCAAACAACACGTTATGGAGGTACCTCAGGCGGAGTGGCAGAAGTGCTTTAAAAATTGGTTCACGCGAATGCAAAAGTGCATAGATCATCAAGGGGAATACTTTGAAAAACAATAAAACCATTTTCAGTCGTGTACGTTTGTTTGTTTTTTTGTTTCCGGATATATAAGTAGCAACCTCGTAGGTGTGCCTATAGTGATTTGAGTGTTTTTTACAGCAGCTCGAACATCAGCTCGATCCAGCCGTCCTCGAATAATCGGTGAACATACATTAAAAAAAAAGTTCTGACGAATTGATAACCTCCTTCTTCGAAATCTTGAAGTCAGTTGAAAAATTGTTTAGGTTCCACTAATTTCCCCAATCAGCACACCAAATGAGGCACAGTAAAAGTCGTTGCACTGCGACAAGTCTTGCCGAAAAGAACCGAGCCCGAGTTGAGCGAAGCCTGATCGTTCCGAGGAGGCTATTCACAAATGAACAAATAGAGCGTTTCGCTAAAATATGACCAGTGTAAGCAAGATTCGCCAATTAAGCTTAAATGCTACAACATGAAAGTCAAGGTACACTAGGCACAAGTGGCGATAGAAAGAACAGGTTTCGTGAATATACGAGTAAAACGAATTGACAGTATTGAGGCATATACGTTAGTGGAGTAGTTATTGGTCTTCTTATAATTATGAAAGTTAGAAAATAATTAAATCTTCTACTGTAAATGTTATTAACATATACATGTTGTTCCAAGTTACTAAAAATATGGTAATAAAATTAAAGAGAGTGATTACTTCATTCTTTGTTTCAAAATTAAATTAACCTAACTCTCCGCAAGGGTCTAACCTATCCTGCCCTAAATGACACAAGTTTTTTATTCTTGAAAATTTTATTCTTTGGCTTGTACGTATAAAGTAGGTACATACATACTACAAACTAAAAAAAAAACGAGTTTATTGCGTACACTTACTTTTTCATGGTTGGTTCATGGTCATGGTCGCAGGCTCACTGGCCAGGAGTTGTACTTTTAGCGGGTTCTTCTAGAGGGCTGACACTTTGCCTACACACAACACTCATGGTATCCGACTGTTTAGAAGTGCATGTTTAACTTTCTGTCTCCATAACCCCTTAATCGATCTTGCTCATATACGAACTCTCATATTATATTTATCTCAGCTACAACCCCAACAAATTTCATAAAGATCATAAAAATATTACTTATTAAGTTATCGTGGTTTAGACGACTGCCTAAACGGTCATCATTCAGTTTACAGACTGGTATCATACGAGTATAAACAGCTGTACGTTAACAACGCATCGACAGCGGTTTATACCCGCATGATACCTAACTTGGGCTCCAGCTCCACTACAGTGGGCAAAGCCCAGCAAGCGACGCTTCCTTGCTTCGTATGATCCTTTAAGGTCATGGTTTGGACTAGGGCTGGCGTTCGTGTCCCGGTTTCGTGTAGACGTGTCTAATACCCGTTTCCGAACTACACGTACCCGGTTTTCGGACCCATTCGGCACGTGTATTTTGGAAACGTGTAATTAAGATCCGTGTACTCGTGTACCTGGGTACACGGATCTTAACTACACGCGGGTCAACCCGTACTTGACGTGTAGCGGAGATTTGAGCCGTGCGATTTTAGAACTAATATAAAAAAAGCTTCGGTTGTTCCGATCTTACGCATTCGCTCGTAGCTCTTAAACATCACTCGTATCTCCACATCACACGGTAAAGACGGGTCGGACCGTGGGTAAATAAGAACCGTTTTTTCGTGTACCCGTGTAATCGTGCACCCGTGCACACGTGCATTCGTGTACTGTATATGCAGGTTGGCAGTTTCGTGTAGTTCGGGTTCTTAGCACCGCCGGGCTTAAGAACACGTGTACCGTGTGTATGCGTGTACATGTGTATCGGGAGCTCTACTTTGGACGGAATTTATAGTGGGCACAACACTTCAATGACCTTCATGATTCTGAATTACCATTATTTTTACTCTATTTACCTGCACGTGCAATACGTCACTGTAAATATGTCGATTAACGGCTATTATGTTACATCAAACAAAGCTCGGCGCGTTATTATTTGTTCAGAATAAAATACTAATAAATAACCAAAAATAGTTTCGGTAAAGAAAAACATCGTGAGGAAACCGGGTCTAATCCCAACAAGGCCTAGTTTGCAGGTGGCAGTGGCTTTCGTAAAAACTAATGTAAAATATATTGTTAATGATTTTATTTTAATTTAGGAAAACCATATGAAGCCGTAATAAAATACACACTATAAAAGTCGATTAAAACGAACTTATACACGCAATCGATATAATTATGAAGTTATCAATACTTAATCAAACAATTTCATAGAAATTTTAATTATTAATAATAAACTAATTGATTCAAGAGCAACTCCATTGCTCTTATGTGCCATGTGATTTTTGTCTTTAACCTGTAATCGATGTTAAATTTTTCACACTGGCCGGTTACAAATTTTTAATACCTAAAACTCATTTCTTACAGAGCTAGTTTAGTGAGGATGTTTTTTCCTATAAATTTCTTTTTGTGAAATATTTTAAATATATTCCCAAAAATACCTCCTAAACAACGACATTTTTCATAAAATTTCTCTAACTAAACACATTATTCAAATATAAATAAATAGCCGTTAGATTCCGCTGAATTCTTAATTAATGAAACATAAAATAAAAATAGTGTTCAACACAAACAAATGTTTAAAAAGAAACGATCTTTTAAAATATGTATACAAACAAACTAATAGAAGTTTTGTTAATCAATTACTTACTGCAAAATGGTATCAAAAAGTTGAGCGAAAAAAAAAAATCCGTTACCGAACTCTTAATTAAGAGTCCGGTAAAGTATTTTTCGATTTCGTTCAACTTTTCGATACTATTTTACAGTAACTAAACTAATAAGACTACTATTAGTGTGTATGCATATACTCGTAATTATTAATTACGTTGCAAAATGAGTCGTTTAAGGAACAAGTAGAACAGTTAATTTTTCATTTTCATACATATTTTTTAAACAAGAGTAGGTATGTTTACCTAGAGCAATTTTAAGAAAAATTGCCGAAGTTTAGGTGGTATTTTTGGGAACGTGTTAAAGTATTTCATAAAAAAAATGAATGTAGAAATAAACTTGGTTTTATATTTTAATCAGATAATTTAAAACATATTGGATGGCATAACAAATGCTTAATAATAAAAAATCAAGCAACAAGTTTGCACGAATCAACACGCGTCCTCACTAAACAAGCTCTGCAAGAATTGAGTTTTAGGGTAATAAAATAATAAATGTACATGTACCAAAAGTATTGTTTTGCAATACCTATCTTATCAAATGCAAATCATGTGCGTTATTTCATTTTTAGCGATTTTCGTTTTCAAATCGTTATCGGAGTCTTAAAATATTTAGCAACGTTTTTGTCTCGTTTAGCTCGCTAGCTTATGTTAAGGTCCTTCATTTTCTTCACTTTTTAGGGTTACGTAGCCAAATGGCAAAAAACGGAACCCTTATGGATTGCTCATGTCTGTCTCTCTGTCTGTCCGTCCGTATGTCACAGCCATTTTACTCGGAAACTATACGACGTATCTGAATAAAATAAAAATAAATATTTTTAGGGGGGCGCATCAACATGTAACTAAATTTCAAAAATTTTTTTTTAACCAAATATCAACATGTGACACATCAATCGATAGGTCTTTAAATAACATTGGGGTTTATTTGATCATTTTGTGATTAAGTGAATATTTTCTGAAATAATCGCTTCGAAAGTCAGAAAAATTGTGTCCCCCCCTGTAACTTTTGAACCGTAAGTCCAAAAAATATGAAAACATTTGAGGAGTTGCGCTTTATCATATACTTTCTACGAAAATTATTTTGAATATTATCGGTTCAGCCATTTTTGAGTTATCTCCAAAAAACTTTTTCCATAGGCATCAGATACGACCTTTTCGTATTAGTTTGGTATTTATTCCATTGAAGGTACGGAACCTTCCTATGCGTGGTCCGACACGCACTTGGCTGGTTTTTTATTATATTTCTGTTACTTGGTTTTCTTAATAAACAGGGCTAGGTAAAGCTGTAATTAAAATGTTTATTTACTGTATACGTAATTGTAGGTAACTTACCTACAATTACGTATTCAGTAAATAAACATTGCTAGTTAGCAATATTGATAACCTGACAGTTGACATTTCTTTGACGTATGTGTAATGAGAATGCCGTAACTCCGATGTATGTACAACTGTGCAGGAATGTACCATTCCTCGTTCAGAGATCTAGTACAAGTATCTGTCCATGCTAAAACACTTAATTTAATAGGTTTTACCTTTAAATTTACATTTGTAGCAATCAACCACCCACAAGACGTCTAATTACTCGGCAAATAATGCGAGTTGGTCTGGACAGGGCACAATCTTTTAATTTGCATACTTGTAATAATTAATTGTAAATGTAACAACTATAGCACATTATATTTTATTAAAAAAAGATAACTAATCAAATAAGGCAGTAGCAGGGCCGACTGACCAACTGGGCTGCGATTCGAAAAATAAACACACACACTGGACAGACACAGCTCCAACCCAACTCAACTCAACGCTATAACGACATTGACATTTGCTATTCGAACAGATTTTCATTCAACATTGGTCTCACATTGGTCACACATTGTAGCAAATGTCAATGTCGTTATAGCGTAGAGTTGAGTTGGATTGAGTTGGGTTGGAGCTGTGTCTGTCCAGTGTGTGTGTTTATTTTTCAAATCGCGGCCCTGCTGATCGATCAACCGTGTATTTCTAATATTGCTATATCAACTGATATAGTTTAGGCGGCTTTCATACTAGGGTTTGCTCCCGGTACTCGTTTTCTATACAAATCCAGTACCGGAATCGGGAATTCCCGGTTCTCGCCATACAAAATCAGAACCGGGAGTATTCCCTATTTCATACTACTGCGGTTTCCGCATGCGGCGCCGATGCGCGAGCGAGATAACGCTCGGCATGTGTATTGTGTATAGCGCTGTCACGCTTGTACGCCGTCTCCGCATCCGGTTGCGGCGCCAGTGTGATATAGCCTTAGTGTTACTCTCAGGAAAATAACGTAGAGTAGACCGCGGTAAATCGGATCGCAGGGCGAAATAGATGGGTCGTAGCAGGGCTTGTAACCGGTATTTTGCTCCATACTAAAATACCGGTTTTTTCCGTTCTTTCGTTTACTATTTCAAATTTAATCGAAAAATCTTACAATATAAAGTCATAACCTAAAAACAATATTGAGTTCTACGTAAAAACCATAAAATATGTAAACATATTGGGTTATTTCGGGGCTTTTTGCAAAAACCGGTTACAAGCCCTGGGTCGTAGGGCTAAATGGATGGATCGCAGGGCGAAAAGCTAAGCATTTCGTCAAATTCATAAGATCACGGGTAGCTACGGACAGCAAATCACCGTCATGCGTTGGCCTTGACCTTCTCGCACGCCGCGGTGGCGGCCGCCATGACATAACATAAATGCTTAACTTGATCTGTGTCGCCCTGTTATCCGATTCGCCTCGGTTTACCCTGTTTAATGCTCATTCAAATCTTCCTTCTCACCGGTGCGTAAGTCGTGGGGGGGAAACCACAATTAAGAGGATAATTTCACGTTAACATTTCTCTACTTGCAAAGATTTGTAACCTGTTTTATGGTCGTAAACTGCTTACCTGTAGGAAAGTACAGACAAATTAATAGCTCACTTTTTTGAGTTAAATATCTATAACTATATACTTATATATATACAATGCGACAACTTTTTGATTTATGTAAGATTGTCCCATTAAAAAAAAACTAGCTAAAAAAATTTGGTATGTGATGTTTTTATAGGTAGGTATTGTAATTGTATATTTTTTCTATGACTTAATAAATTAATACAGTTTAGAGATTGATTGATTCATATGATTATGATGATTAAAAACGAATGCCTTCATGAAAAAAAAAACTACATATATGTACATGTACAGTCGCCATCAGATATATCGGAGCGGCCAAGGTGGTCATAAATAACAACGCCTCTATTGTCAAGGCGATAAAGTGCATGTTCAGATATTTTTGAGTACCCTGGCCGCTCCGATATATTTGATGGCGACTGTACAATGCTACAACTACAACCTAGCGTGTAGTGTTTTTTATTTACGGCAGCGTAGTAGACCTCCTTAAGTATAGTTAAAAGCTGTCTTAATGATATAACCAGGAGGCGTGCTATATCGATTACCTATGGTACTTACTTTAATCATTAATTTAGGTAAGTACATGTTGGCTCATACTATACTCATACATTGTAGCTAAGTTTTATCGTTAATGTAATCTGTGGATGTCTCCATACAATAATCTAGTTATAGAAATCTCATAGACTTGACAAAGAGATGACAAAAGTCAAGTAAAATAAATACTACGACGCAAGCCGCACCAGTTAATTGCATAATAGAGACTGAGAATCCCATCAAAACATCACATGTACAAAAATTCAAGTTGGTTGTACCAACTAAAACATAAGATTTTAATGCCAATGTGCGGTGGCTGCGTTTGGTCAAGACCAAACCCACTATACTACACTCTATCTGGTAGGTATATTATATAGTCTGTGTGTCAACTATAGACTAATTAGTAAATGACTAATTAAATTAGCATCACGCTTAAATAAATTCGCTAATCAAGGCAAGTTTCATGCAATTTAGCCAACTTTCACATCATTAAAAAATTAGGCGCCCTCGATATGGCCCAGGTGGTATGGATTTGAGTAAAAACAATAACGATAAATGTTTAAATACTTTAAATTAAGTAATTATTTAAATGCAAAATAATTGTTATTTACTAAAAGGGTGAAGTAACGAGTGGGCATGGACAGGAAGTAAATGGTAAAGAAAACAGGGCAAATTCAATATTTTCTAAAATATTTTACAAGATTAGGTGTGACCGGGTTGTGAACATTTTAGAATACTGTTTTTTTTAATACAAAGGTCGGTCTCTACTTAAAAGTTCTACACTCGCTACGATAAGACGTCAACACGATGGTACTTCACAGTTGACATCCCCCGCTCCCTACTTGACGTTTAATTTTACACACGTTTTCAACTAATATTAACACACTACCTAATAGTTAATAACTAATATGTTTTTGTAAGCAAATTATATTCTTTAGTATTTTTTTAATAAGATTTGTAAGTAAACTAAATTATTTATTTCCTAAAATAATTTCAAATATTTCGTAAAACGAAAAACCCGGCGACTTAGTTCCATCTCGGCGGCGATACATCCATCTCGTTTTAATCGTTTGACTAACGAGAAACGCTTACGTCTGTAGACCGCATTATTGTCTATAATCTAGAAAAACTTAAATAATGAGAATCACAAACTCAACCTTTCCCGACACTATTACCTATAGGGTAGACCTAGGCGAATCGGATCAGTTTTTGGTTAATGTCAAATAAATACAGTTTTCAATGAGATACAGTGTTTATTAATATTACTCTAGATACAAGTGTTAGGTGTTAGTTATCATTATGACAACTAAATAGAAAGACACTAATAATATTCGATACGCTCCATTTTAGAGGCAAAACAGATTAAACAAAACTTCATAATTAAATACTTGTTTTCATTTAAAAACACGTGCACAAATAAAATAAAGAACAATCAATATTAACATAAACATAAATACTCTTTATTGCACACCTCAAAATAAATAAACACATAAATTACAAGTTACAAACAGTAAAAACAGAGGTAAAACAATTGGCGGTCTTATCGCTACAAAGCGATCTCTTCCAGACAACCTTTGGGAAGCCTTTGGGATTATTAATCATATTATTAAGATTAACTACCGTTACCATGATCAAAGTGGTATTTTTGGAATATTTTGACTTCTCTTCTAGAGCAACTTTCTTTTTGAAACCATTAAATAAATAAATGTAACATGAAATCAATGTTTAAACCAGACCTTAGTGTAGTAGTAGTAGCGAATTCGACCTTCGCAGAACTTGGCGCTCATCGGTAATAAATTATAATCTCTGCCCTGCTGCTTTTCACTGCACTTTTCACTGGGATTACCTAATAACCTCGAACAATATGGCTAGCAGTTAAAAAATACTTGCTAAGTACCTATTTTGTTTGTACTACTACCCAAACTCTAGTCGTCGTAAAATAAATGTACTACCTTTTTACTAAGCTCAGTGGCGTCCTCAAATATTCCCAATAACTATACCTGCATAACAAAAATGCATTCTTTCGTCCTAAATAATTGCTACCTTTATTATAGATCATTGATTTTTAATATAATGTTGAAAAATGTATCCAATTCCAAAGTAGTGATCCAGCTCGCCTCCTAACAGGTGATCCGAATAGCCTCAAATCATATGTTGACTCGACGCGATGCATCGCTGAGATTTATACTCGCGCGGCCGAGCTAAGTGCGACTGCCACTAAGACGTGCGGGAAAGTCGAACCCAACTCGAGACGCTAACTGGCTGTCTGTGGCTACATGGGATTTTAAGAAATTTACAAATATGTTTAACTTGATCCGGTTCGCCCTGCTATCAGATTCGCCTCGGTCTACCCTATCGGCTTTTAAAACGTATTCCCAGATATTAAATTTAAATACAAACTGAGTCGTACAGTACAGGCTGTCTTTAGTGTTAAATTATGGTAATGTGTTTAGCTTGTTTCAAAGGTGAACCCTGCATAATAACGACCATTTTATGTCTCAAATTATTTATGTTGTAAGTATACCTATTCAACATAAAAAGATGAAGTAGATTATAAGATTAACAACTATGTTGCAGATATAAAGTGAATTTAGATGATACTGACGGTCCGCAAATAAATGCGGTTTGTATTGTACCGCTGCATAGGAGAGATAATGCTTCTCAACGTTTTTTTATGAAGTCACTTTTCTGCGCCTGACAGAATGTCTGTCTGCATTTAAGGATATGTACTATATGGTTATATAAGACGGAAACTGGCAAGTAAATTAACAATGGGATTTAAATAATTAATGTAACGTGCCAGTATCCTTTCATTTGGGCTTTGTTGAGCGCCGGTAATTTCCAATTAAGCAGAGTTTAACAAACCAGTATAATTTAAAGCATTTTCCTTTGTAAGCAAAGTGTGAATACGTAGGGGTAAATTAAATTATTTTATAATGAAGGCAATGTATTTCAAGGTGAATAATTAAACTTTGGTTAGCTCTGGTTCAGATGGCGCTTCAGAGTTACCAAATAATGTATGGGACGGGTAAAGCTAACAAACTTGGAGCACAAAAATTTATTAGACTGTGCCTCTCCATCGCCACCCCATGCACCATGCGCCATGTGTACATCGCCATCGCAGAACCGACTTAGATAAAATTAGTTAAGAAAATAGTTTTTACCAGGGAAGAATATAACATAGGTTTTAACAAATCTTCTCCAGGGCTTCTCCTTCTATGTAGTGAAAATAAGGGAAGAATTTTTTTAACACCACGATGATGGCAAACAAGCATACGGCCCGCCTGATTGTAAACAACTACCGTACCCTATGGACGCCTGCAACTCCAGAGGTGTCACAAGCGCGTTGCCGACACTTTACAAAAAGGAGGATTCACTGTGTTGACGGCTAAAGGAACAAGAGGTCCCTCGTCGTCAACACACTGGGTCCTCTTTGAGCTCTTTGGCAACATTACTCACCAGCAGGAACACTACGCTATGAGTATTATTATAAATGCGCTGAGACAAAGTCGTAGGAAGAAGCTAGTCTACTCTAAACAACACCGTACTCATACGCAGCGTTGCACAATTACGCGATTAACATGAGATACTACGCGCGTGTGACATTGGATTTACGCAGATTTAAATGCCCGAGCGGTTCACGTTATTGACCACGACGAATTAGAATTTTATAAATATGATACAGTTCTTGTTTGGAATCGTAGGTATACCGATTATATTTAGTTTTGCATAAACAAGATACAATTGCGTTTTGAAAGCTGGAAGGATATTTTCTTAGAGCAACACCACTAGTCCGATACACTAGTTATTATAAGATTGTAACAGTCAGGGGCGTATTTACCCTATGGCCAATAGGGCCATGGCCCGGGGCGGCAGGCTGCCAGGGGCGGCGCGAGCCGCGCGAGTGTGCTTGGTTCTGGGCGCCTTTTTCGACGCTGAACTTCAGTTAGGTACCGGCCCATTAGGCCTAAGAAAGAGTAATTTTAAACAAACAATTTCAAAACGCCACAATCTAAATAAACATGAAGAGCGTTATTTTGTACTTATGCCAACTTTCTATCTCTGCCATTACCATGTATCACATAAAGTAAGTTTGCAATTTTTTCTAAAAGGGAGGACAATATAACTATGCCTGGTTATTTAACTAAGCTTCCGGTTTCAGTCAGAACAACTTAATCAAGTCAGTAAAAGCTGATCGTTGAGAATCCCCGATACGGGTCTATAATCTTTCCTGATCTTAGCATTCGTCCAATCTAGTATATTTTGCACCCTCCAGAAACTCAGTCGTCAAGTTACTGGGAATGGTAGTTTCGGTATGGGTAATGGTTGGGAAAGATGGATAGGCTACGACTACAAGCCTATTGGGCCGGGCGGCCACCGTATGATCACTTACCTCATAGAGGAGCAGTTTGGAACCTTTATTCATCGAAAAGAAAAAATATATAGGTCACAAATCACTTGGCCGGACAGCTCTCAGCCTGGTCCATTCCGTTTTCGGACACTTTTAGTAGTGCAATTTTTGGGGTGATTTTACCTCATCGAGTAGCACGATGAAACCAATCTCATTTGATAGCTAAAGTGATGCTCTTTCAATATTTTTTGGTCGGACAGCCCTCGGCCTGGTCCATTCCGTTTTCGTACACTTTTAGTGGTGCAATTTTTGGGGTGTTTTTACCTCATCGAGTAGCAGGATGGAACCAACCTCATTTGATTGCTAAAGTGATAGTCTTTCAAAATTTTTGGTCGGTCAGCCCTCAGCCTGGTTCGTTCCGTTTTCGGACACTTTTAGTAGTGCAATTTTTGGGGTGCTTCTTCCGTCTGTAGCCGAAATTTATGGCCCTATATTAATAAAATTTGGTTTGTGAATGGCTTTTATAATCTGCCATATATTAGAGCACAAGAATTCTTTTAAAAAACATTTTTTAGGGGTGCATTCTATACATGTAACTATTGTAACTGTTGAATAAAACAAAAACAAATGCTGAAAAATAAATTTATAATTTGCAGTTCGGTACGCGTTCAAAAATAAGTTTAACACATTAATTGCCACCCAGCCAAACAAGACATCCGCGCTAGGCCACAAAAATTTCGTCATAGAAAGCTGTAGTACCACGATCCCGACTATCGGGTCGTCCGGCCTGGGAACGAAATCATAAAATACCCGATAGTCGGGGTTTCGGCACTGAATGTGTTAAGGTTACAAAATGTTTTTTTTTTATACAATACTATCTTTTGCCCGCGACTTCGCTCGCGGTAACAAACCATACAAACTTCCACCCCCCATTTAGGGTTAGAAAGAGACAAAAAGTAGCCTATGTCACTCTCCATCCCTTCAACTATCTCCACTTAAAAAATCACGTCAATTCGTCGCCCTGTTTTGCCGTGAAAGACGGACAAACAAACAAACAAACAAACACACACATACACTTTCCCATTTATAATATTAGTATGGATATTTAATAAAATAATTGACTATAAAGCTTTATTATCTATCTAGCTTCTAAAATATGCAATTAAAAAATAAAAAATAAATCCAGAAGATAGCTCTTAATATACTGTTTCATGTAAAATTAAATTTGCATACCAAAACCTAAACCGACCAGGCTGAGGCTTACTTTTCGATTTATAAGGCTCCTCGATGAGGTAAGTGATCATACTGTGACCGCCCGGTCCTTATACCACCTTGACCTTACACATACACACGTTACTCGGTCCCATTACGCCTTTTGCACATATTCGTAGTGGATCGTTACGCGGTACCGCAGCACGTTTCGCCGCGAAACCAAAGCGGATCAAGAGCGAATCAAGAACGGAATCAAAACTGCGGAATCTCGCCCCACGAATTCGCACTTGTTTCGCTCTTGATCCGCTGAGGTTACGCGCCAAAAGTGCCAAAACATGTAGCGCTGTCCCGCGGTGTCGAACCCGCTATGCAGATGTGCAAAAGTCGGGTGTTTTTTCAACGTTTGACCGTACACTAAGGGTTCAGGGTCTCCAGAAAAAAAGAAATTGTCTGGTTAAGTAACAGGGGCGACAAATTTTTCTGGCCCAGGGCGCCAAAATTCCAAATACGCCTCTGGTAACAGTAGTAACAGTTGATCACGTAGTTCTCGTTTATTTAGAATGGTCTTGTGTAACACTAACACTAGGTACAGTCACCGGCAATAGTATCTTCCTATACGAAGGCCGCAAAAATGTGTGACACGCTCTTATCTGTAGGGCCATAAGAGCGTGTCACATATTTTTGCGGCCTTCATGTAGGAAGATACTATTGCCGGTGACTGTACAGTAGGTACTGCGTATTTTGTGATGTTAATATCTCTATGTTTCACATTTAATCATTAGCTTTATAATCATTAGCGCGCCATACTCTTTAAATTAATTTCATGACAAAGGCGTGTGATGTTTGAATGATGTATTTTATGAATGCCGGTTGCTTTCGGGAATTGAATAAGTACATTTCAAATGTTCAAGCTACGGAGCGCTTTTCTTGCTGTTAATGTAATTAAAGCGTTTTCTGAATATAAAACATTTTCTAACTGAATATAATTATAAGAAATTCGGATAAATATTCGGTAAGATCTGAACCAAACATTCGGCCGTATTAAGCATGCATATTCGCTCCATCTCCAATGTATAGGTACAGATATACATATGTATGTAATACATTCAATTCGATTAACTACATTTTTTGGTTAAAATAAAACCAAAATACGTTTATTTCGAAACACTAGGCTTCATAGAACATTACAATACATTAATAAGATAAAATACATACATACATATATGTTTATTATAAATAAAATAACATTGGTACAGTGCGACAATAAAGACTAGAAGTTAATTGAAGTCGCTACTGTGCTTCAGCAGGCCACATTTATACTAAAACTAAAACGATTTTGATACTAGCTTATGATAGTTATATGATTTAAAAAATCGGTAATCCGTAGCGGCAACGATAAATACATAGTTTGTTTACGTTTATCTGTTTGACAACAAGACACTGAGTGATGCCATGGAAGGTTATGTTCTATAATTTTTATTTAATTTCGAGACTTTATTGTCGAACTGTACTTACGTCGAAATCGTTTTACATATCTCATATCCATATCATATGGATATAGGTAGATGGATGATCCAGTACTAATTGATGCTTATGGGTGTGTGTAGGTACCTCTAATACAAGTAAGTGAGCACTTGTATTAAATTAACCACGAGTTAAACATTTATCACAGATGAATGATTTACTGGGCAATGTTTATGCCTGTGAATATTTTTTACACGATTATAAAACTCAATTCGAAATAAATATTATTAAAATACCTAAGTACAATTCGGGGTCGGTGAAACCTGAACTGAATTTGGTCGTTTTAATAAACGAACAACATTTAGGTCTCTGTAATATGGACATAATTAGTTCATGTTCCGAATATATTTTTGTATAGACACTGATTGGTGGATAATAGGTTGACCGGAAGTAGATGTTTTGTAATAAAGGTATATTAGGCACTTTTATGCTTGCTGAGGGTTCTAAAATATGACAAGTGCATTGTACTCGCACTCATATAATTCTGTAAATGTACAGGGTCAAATATGAGATTTTAATCAATAAAATCATGCTACTATGATGTAGTTCTATGTATAGGTATGTTAGGTAGGTATTCTGTACGTAATTTACGGACCTATTGTTTTACATCTAATCGGCAAGTGGTTTACATCTAACATCAGGAGTGCGATTTTTGAATCTCACCAAGTGACTAATTCTCACCGATGTGAGTGATTTACTATCGGAAATCACTCACATCGGTGAGAATTAGTCACTTGGTGAGATTCAAAAATCGCACTCCAGTTTTCGAAAAAAATCATCCGTGATAAGACGCGAATCATTTGATTGGTGTCATTGGGATCTTTGATCCTTATAGGCAATCCCAACAACACATATAGCAATTGATGACTGACATTAAATTTAAATCGGTGGGTAGGTACTTTACTCGCACACCGACGTACTTAGAGAAGTGCAAAAAGGTGTGTAGATAATCAATATTCTCACGTCGTGCCTGTCTCAACCTTAAAGTAGAACCACACCTTATGAATAATATCTTAGATATTAATCCGTTTAATAAAAAGGTAACGTGTTATTATATGCTGGGCCATTTATCAAAAATCCTAACCCTTTATCATAATAATTGCGGTCCCAAAACTGACACCCGGTGCTGTTGGACAAGTTTTTTCTCACCAGCTCGTGACTTATTGTGTACTAACCTTCACTGAGCATTGCATTAATTCGTGTAGCATTAAATAAATTTGATAAACGTAAGCGCCCTGGCAGTTGTCTACCTTTCACAATATTTTGTTTCCGGATTTTATTATCGGTGATAGTAAATTACTTGTATAGTGTTTAAGCACATATTGTTACTTTTTTATGAAGAAAAAAACAAAGATGGACAACTTTTGAGGAAACTTTGTTATGGTCTCATTGGTGCTACCATTACATACATATACTATACTTACTCAGTTTATTAACGTAACAAGTGAGCTACCTTGTTGCCTGATAATAAAGTTTTGTCATTCATGAATGAATTCAATCAAAAGTGTAAACATTATCTTCCACATCTAATGTAAGTAATGTTATGTTAAAATCTGGATTCGAGTGCATTCATACATAAACTTTGACTCATACTTTCCAATATCATCAAATGTTCTTTGGAACCATTCGATCCTCAATCAGGTTCCTTATGTATACTTATAAAGATTTTTCGGTTATTGTTTTTCAAAGTAAATTGACGCAGTGACAGTGACCCATTAGCTCTGTCTGTATCTTCAATACCGTGATACAAAATTACAAGGTCTCGTTAACTATTGAATTTATTGCTCATGTTATCTATATTAATCACTAGTCAGTCTCTGCAAAGTTAATCAATGAATTATTAAAGTTTTTTTATAGATATTTTATGGAATTGCTCTTGAGTATCCATCATCAGGCGGCTTAGCATAACATGTGTTGTCGCGCGCGACTTCATACTTCGAGTCGCTCCTGAAGCATGGAGAGTCGCGCGACAATTAGTCATGCTAGCAGCGCTGATCAGGCAGTAAGATCGTAATCGCAATACTGGACGGAACACGGGTTAGGCTTATGCCCGTAACGAGAGTTATGGAAATCGGCGGTAGAAGCCTTTGCCCATGCCCAGTAGTAGGGCTAATAAAAAGTAGAATTTTTTATTGATTAAAATTCGTACATGGCGGGAAGAAGTTGACAAGTCGAGATGAAAACTTGATGTTTGAATTTAAAATAAAATTGCATGAGGTTCAAATTTCCTCAATTTTATATCTCGAGTTACCAATTTCTCATACAAAGTGGTTTGCAAATGTGTAAGTTAAGTGCTGTCAAATTATATCCATTTGTCCCTTACGACATATGAAATTTCCAGCGTTACTTTTGTTAATATTGTTTCCTAGTGAGTATTTATTATCTTATATTCTTTGTTAACAACACGTATTATTTTTACTTTTTCAACTAATCTGACTCAAATTTTTGTTTTGGTATAGGTATAGGTAAATGAAATAGCTCAGTTCATAACTGTAGGTACCCAGCAATAAGTCTTTCTTAACAGGATAAATGTAAAAATTACATAGGCGTTTGTAACCGCCCGCTGCGGTCGATCCTTCACGCAAATTCCATTGCAAGTATATCATAGTTGTTGTTTCGTGAGTAAGCACTAAGCATCTCGTAAGAATGTCCCTGCAAAAGTACCTAAAAGGACCTATTAACTATTAAGAAAACAGAACCTTGATCAGTTTAACCACAGTTTTTAGTCTGGGAAAGGCTGAAGTTATATTTCAATGCATTAATAGCCGTGTGAAGCAACATCAACAAATGCTTTAAACTGCTTCGGACACCTTGATATTTATTTTGAAGGATGTCGGATTGTCTGAGCTTGGTTAAGATTAAAGTGCTTTGGGCTAAGACAGGATTGGCAGATAACCAAATATTTCGATTATCTATAAAACTAGCTGTTATCTTCAAATGCAGACAATACATGGGGACATTTGTGGGGGGGTTAAATGAGAAATTAAAGAAAAAGTTTTGCAAACTATATTGTGTGGTATATCAAATAAAAGGGCTTAATGTAAGAATTTCAAATATATTTTTTCTGTAATTTGAATATATACAGGTAATTCAGCATACGTGACACGTTTGACACCACTATTGGTGTAATTAGCGCAAAAAAATTAAGTAAAAAATAAAAAGTTTTAAATTATTTACCATACGCGTGGTCACTTTACAATTAGATTCTCCATCGAGTACTGATATTCTCTTGTTTTTTGTGATATGCGTCAAAATGATGTCTGGTTACTGTGGAGACATCGTATCTCACTTAATTTGACAATTATTTTTTTCAGAATCGAATTGCTGTCATAACTGTTAAAGAGGGTTTATCTTTATTGATTTGTGTATGTAGGGTGTAGGGTGACCATGATTATCGAGAGTAAAATTTCTAGGTAACAAAAAATAAAAAATAAATTGAAAGGCGTTATTGTTTCACTTAAACATGTCTGTGGCCGATTCATTATCGTTAACTAAGTATATATGTAGGGTTGTTCCTGCTCACGTCTCCTCACCCGGTATAGTTTTGAAGTTGTTTAAAAAATCCCCCTATCTCGGAAACTGCTAGATTGAAAATTAAAAAAAAAATACGAATAATAGTCCTTTACGTATAGAGATTACAGGAAAAATAATAAGAATCTGCAGTCAAGCGTGAGTCGGACTTAAGAAAAAAAATTAATTGAGGGGCGCGAGTCCGGCTCGCGAAATCATGCTGAAAGCGTCATTATTCAAATTAAAAAATATGTATTTAAAATCGGTTTACGTGATAAATAATTATCCTTGAAATACCAACTTTCGTACTAAGGTTAGCTAGCAAAAATTAGTGACACAATTTTCCAAAAGATGGGGCTGCACCCTGTACGTTCTTTTTCTACTTCGCGGTGTTAAGATTTTTTCTGGATTAAATGGGGTCGGGTATTCTTCAAATAAATATTTTTTTACCAGCCCCTGCCCCCATATGAAGAGGCGTAGTCGGCGTAGCGGACAACACTAAGTACTATTACTACTACTGAATAGTTTACCTATTTGGGTTTTGTTTAAAATTGTATATGTTGGTACAGTCAGCTGCAGAGAAAAAAGATCCCCCTGCATACAAACTTTGTATGCAGCGTGGGCCTTTTTCTCTGCAGCTGTGTTTATGGAATGTTCGTACGGAACCCTCGGTGCGCGGGTCAGTCGCGCACTTGCCCGATTCGATTTCCTCTCGTACTACATAATATGTATTATATATTATATGTATAATATAAGACCGTAAATATAATTCTCTCGCTATTCATCGAGTTCTTTCACCCCTCTGCACTTTGGCTATACAACATTGCATCTTTTTCTTTCTCAGAAAACCTAAGTTCATTTTGCAGCATATTTACATTCTCTTAAAAATCCTATAAATAACTAGTTTAATTTCTTGTAAAATAACTTTTTAGTTCCTATATTTGTAGAATAGGTACCTACTCGATTTATTATTATTTATGTTTTAAATGCGTGAGTCCATTTTCAAATGAAAACAACAGCTTCCGGTTAGACTACATTTTCAGGAGTTTTTTTTAGCACCTTGCAGTATTGTATTGTGTTAGCTACCTTAAATGCTTTCTTTGTATTTTAGAACTCTGTTAGATGATGCATCGTAAGAGTTATGATGCAGCAGGAGAGACTTTCCTGGCGTTTTAGACATTCGCGAAAGTAGTACTTATATGAGCTGGAATGAGGGAATGACCAGGGGTTCTGGAATCAGAAGGCCTAAAAGAGTAACTTTACTAATCCAACCAATCATACGACTGACTTGAACAAGGAACATGTGATCTTCAAATTAGGATCCCATGTTTTCTGTTGTTTTTAAGATTTTAAGGCTCTTAAGGGTGGGAGGCAGAAATGTTAACCTTGTGTCCTAGCTAAGCGCTGAAAGCTACACTGCACTCGGCCGGTCAAAGGCACAGCACATTTTTATATATCTATTAGGTACGTAGGTATGTAGGTGGACAAGTGACAGTGACAAGTATTACTATCATATCATGACGTTAACACTGAAGGATATGTTACTATAATGATAATTTATAGGTTATTGTATGTATATCATACAGAACATTACTTATACTGCTTAGACGCTTATAATTTACTAATCACGTGCTCTGCTGTACCGAGAAAGCAAGAATTCAGGTACTTAATGTTTTGACTTTAGTTCACGATTAGTTATTCTCAAAATACTGGTTCTACTGGTTTACTTCATTAAAAGTATAATAAATTTAGTATCCGAGCCGAACGCCGGTCAGGTCCAGCGCTTGGGTATAGGTACATTCCGTGATGTTTATGTCTTTGATTGCATGAACTTGGAGGCGAGAACTGTCAAAATGAGAATTATAACTTTATATAAACTTTAAATAAGTACTATAAATAATTTCCAATGAAAAAATACCAGTTCTGACTGGCAAGAGAAGTCACTGGACATTATCAAATCAAGGATTTTGAATAATTAACGGCTATGTTACTCGTACCTGCTGAATAATAATTTTGACAAATAATAGAGATTCTGTTTTAGTTATGCACGCTTTACGTCTTACGTCCAAATCTAATCCGGCGTGACGGAGTTCTTTACATACGTTTCTCTTAGAATATTTACAAACATTGGTCAACGGATTTAAAGAAAAGTAAAAAAAAAACTATCGTACTTGTTGCGCGTTTCCGATCGGACAGAAGAGGCAGGCTGCCCGGCTTCTGGAGGAGCTCCTGCAGCTCAGGCTGGGGTGTAGGATCCTCACTGCGGCCCTTCATCTTGTAATATTTCACTGACACTAGTTATTTAAATCACTGATAGTTAATTATTCGAAGATGTGAGTGTAAAGTAAAAAGCGTAAAAGCGCGATCGGGATGTGCGTAAAAGTCGCGTTTCGGCGAGCATCAGCGACCGCGTTCAGAAGGAGGCGCATTGCTCTGGACTGTGGTGATCGCGGGGTGGACCGGCTTTATAGCTGACGGTGGTAAGCCTAGGCACGAGGATGCTGACCGAGAGTCGCGCGGCGACTGACGGCCGGTCAAGGGTATGCCGACACCTCTAACACGGACGCAGCCTTAACAAACGTCGCCTTCGCGTTTTGCTGCAACAATTTTTAATAGCGATATTGTTTACCAATCAAGGTCCATAATTAAATTGATTATATAAAAGTAGATTTTTTTTTAAAAGGTCACGTTATACGTAAACCGGCAATTACATACAAAGTTTCTACGTTTTACGGTAAATTCTTGCTATTGTAATGAACATCGTAGTACGTTATTGTATAAATAAGATCACACTACGAGTACTTGTGAACGTATGCAATTAATGAATTGATTCGGCTAATTAAATATTTATATAATTATGTAAAACACGCTCTATTTACTATTACAAGATTATCTCGGTTTTCTGGGAATGTAGGTGATACTTATTCTTATGTTTTTACTTGTTAACTTTAATGTATGTACAGACAGCATCAGAAGTAGCTAAGCGGGTGAGGTGTTCAAAAAGACCTTCACACGCTCAAATTCTCTTACCAATAAAGTCGTGACAAGCTCATTTTGAATACCTCACCCGCTTAGCTACGTCTGATGCTGACTGTTAACCGAGTATTCGATATATACTTGACCGTTGGTTCAATTGTCATCAGGTCAGGATCTGATGATGAGACCCTGTAGGTTGTGGCTTGGTAGAAAGCATCAAGTACTTAAGTAGTTTACTAAATATTATTACACATTATACGTGACCATATCGATAAGTATTAGACGCCATAATAAGTTATAGTACGTCTAACTAGCGTAAAATACTACTATTAAAACAAAACAAAAATTGGGTTCCGTAGTCAACTAGGAACTCTTATAGTTTCGCCATGTCCGTCTGTCTGCTGCCTAAATCAGTGGTCGTTAGCACTAGAAAACTGTAACTTGGTATGAGTAGGTAGGTACCTGAGGTAGACAAAAGTGGTAATAGCAGAGCTTGAAATTAAAAAAATTGTGCGCATCTTTCGCGTCCTGGTGTATATGTTTTTTTCTATAGTAAGTATCGAAAATCAATGTAAACGTGAACTCCGTAGTGTATTGACCTAAAAATGTATGTATTGTTTATTATTAGTCAATTTCAATTTCTACAAAATGCAGAAATGGAAAAAAAAGAATCGATTTATGTTTAAGTTAGAAAGGACCAAATGTGTTTTATACTTTTTTTGCATTTTGTACAAATTAGATACAACACAATATTGTACGGGACCCCTGATTTAGACATGAAGGTCCAAAAATTTTACGGACCTCCAAAACTAAAAATATTCATCGTGGGGCACTCTATCTATGTATGTTCAAAAATTCACAACTTTTTTTTTACTTTTGTACTGAGTGAGTAGATGAAGTGGGGGTGTTCTTTTTCCGTTTCAACCCTATATTGTGAGGTGTCGTTGGATAGGTAATTTAGAAAATATAGGGGTCTCCTGAAACAAATTTAGGATAAAATCAATAGTTTCGTAAAGCTAAGAAAGTTTAAAGCGTTCCCCCCCTTGTAACTTTTGAACCGTGAGTCAAAAATATATAAAAAAAATTCGTGATATGTGTGGCTTAATAAGTAGTTTCAGTGAAAACTATATGGAATGAAATCAGTCCAGCCGTATACAAATACGGATAACTAAACAGCAAGGATACGTTGTGCTATACGGATAACACCATGACCCGACCCGACCCGGACCATGACCCGACATGCTCTTGGCCAGTTTTTCACTCTTAGTAGGAGAAATACAAAACATGCTCCAGGTGCCTCTAAAACTCGTTTAATTTTTTTTTTAAGTCAGCCATCATCTTTAATGCCAAATAACTACACCTAGATATTTTTCTAGCACGAATGACTTTTTGTAAGTGATTGACAAAATAAAAACATCGACAGTCCTGTTCTCGATAAGTACCACTTCAACGTCATAGAGGTAATACATAGACAAATATATATAGGATAATAATAGGGTACGTTACAAAGTAGATAATAATAACAAAACTATCAGTTTATTTATATTTTACATGTCAGAAAATAATTTGGTATACTTTCGTAACTTTCTTTCTCCACTTCTGTCACTGAATTAATTATCCCATAAGTCACTCCATAACACACACACACATACACCGAAATTGTCTTTCAAATTGACTAAGAATATTACAACATGTAGTTCTTCCCAAACCCACTTTGAAGCATGTACTTATCGATAACAAGATTGTCGATGTTTTTATTTTGTCAGTCACTTACAACAATTCGTTCGTGCTAGAAAAATATCTAGGTATACAAATAACACAAAGAGGAACACCCTAACCCTAACTAATCACTTAATCAGTATCGTATTCTGATAAAGAACAAGTAGAAAAACGCTAAATAGTTTCTTTCACATTGTCCTGCTCCTATCGTCGATTTTTTCGATTACAGAGATTGTCTATAATTGTATATTGTGAGATTGTCTAGCTGACGATTAACGACAAGTTAGACTCGCCCTCGCCAGGACATTCCATTCTTTATATTATTACCTTGCAGTACACGCCTTACTGCGATCGTATCTCTTAACTGCCCATTTCGACATGCATAGCTTATCTGATAGGCTAACTTGGTCTATGTGTTAACAATGGCAGTAAGCATACACAATTACATGTTGAGATATTAGCCAGATTTTGTTAATGAATATGTAGGTACCAATCGTCATCAAAGTAATTATACTAACAGGGGCCCGTTTCTCAAAAGCTTGTAACTATTAAAACCTCATCTTGCTGAACTCCGTGGTTTCTAAGCAACAAAGTTTTATTTACACTTGTCAGATTTTTGCTTGTCAAAAGAAAATAATATATACGAGTTGATGTGTTGAACATAACTGTTTCGTTTTTATTACATTATTAATTATATTTCTGCTATCCATAGCTTCCAAAATCGTGCTACTCTAATAGGTTACGTGCCAAGTAACATGGAAAATTCAATGACTACAAAATTGTTGATCGGTAATCTCGAAGGCAAAAACAATTGGTCAACGTGGAAACATAAAATATGTATCGCCTTACGTAGCATCCCGAATGCTTTAGATGTGATAGAAGGCAGATTAACGAAACCCGCTCAAGTGGCAGGAGGAGAAGCAGCAGCAGTGGTAGGAGCAGGAGACCAGCTTGCTACCTTCACTAAGGCTGACTGTAGTGCTTTACTGCTACTGACAAGTAACATGACAGATGAAACACTTCAAAAGGTCATGCGGTTCAACACGGCTCGAGAAATCTGGTTCGAACTTCATAGATTGTTCGACGGGACCAGTGAAGACAAAAGCTACAATTTATGCATGAGTTTCTTCGGATTCAAACGGAACCCAGAAGATGACATAGCGACGCATATGAGTAAATTGAAGAATATATGGACCGAACTTAACCAAGATTTACAAAACGATAAGAAAGAGTTACCCGAACTCCTCTTAATTTGCAAAATTCTTGACACAGTAAGTGAGGACTATGCATCCTTCAAAAGTAGCTGGCTCTTGGTACCGAAAGCAGATCGAACAATTGAGAGTTTGACGAATCATCTTTGCGCCTTTGAGAGATCTATAAAAGGTAACTCAGTGCCTAATCGAGATCAAGAAGCTTTAGTCGCACACTCGAGGGCTCAAAAGGAAAAGAAGAGCTAAGACAAGAAAATTTGATGCAACTACTGTTCTAAAATCGGCCATCGCGTCAAGAACTGACAAAAATGGGTTCAAGATGGCAAACCTCCGGAGAACAGCAATGCACAGAAGGGCGACAGTACGCCATCTACTTCCCAAGCCTCAGTAGTAAATATGACAGTTATGCTGGAGCAGGAAGAAGTCTTATCGGTCGAGCATGACATGGACAACTGGTACGTAGACAATGGTGCCACCAGCCATATCACTAATAGAGGTGACTTGTTTACAACTTACCGAAACTTCTATGGCACGCACACTGTAACAACAGCCAATGGCAATGTCTTACACGCCAAAGGAAACGGATCGATAGTCCTTGAAGCAAACGTAAAAGGAAAAGTCTTACCTGTCACTTTAGAAGATGTGTGGTATGTTCCAGGTATCCAGAAGAACCTATTCTCGGTCCTAGCGGCTCACGATAAGAATCCCGATAGCAAGTTCAAGTCTACAATTAAAAATTGCAGTATTTCAATTAACGGAACTATAAAGGTTATCGGAAGACGACAAAAATGTGGTGGTCTTTACAAATTAGATGTAAATAATGTTATACCCAAAACGATGGTGGCTAATCTTAATCTTACAACAGAGACCAAGCTCTATCATGAGAGATTTGCCCCCCAGAATAAGCGGCATATTAGAGCGCTTGTGAAACGAGAGTTAGGGATAGAGCTTCCCTTAGATGATTCGCTTTGTGAAAGCTGCATATTTGGTAAATCACACAGACAGAAGTTTGGTACGAGAACTAGAGCATCACAGCCCGGTGAGCTAGTACACAGTGATGTGTGTGGACCATTTCCCAACTCAATCACAAATTTACGATATTACGTTCTGTTTCATGACGATTACTCAGGATATCGTCTGATATACTTTATGAAAGCCAAGTCTGAAGTAAAACAGAAATTAGAACAAATGATTTTAGAAGTACGCAATACAGGTCACACAATAAAGACGCTTTTGAGCGATAATGGCGGTGAATACGATAATAAGGATGTCAGGGAGATTCTAGCTCAGAATGGAATCAAGCAGAGACTGACAATGCCGTATAAACCTGAACAAACAGCTTGTTGTGAACGTGACCATCGTACTCTAGTCGAAGCAGCCCGAACGATCATGTACAGCGGCGAAGGTTTCCCTCAAGCGCTGTGGGCTGAGATTGTCAACACGGTGACATATGTCATTAATAGAACAGGACCCTCCAGAGTGGAAAATAAGTCACCGTTTTAACTATGGAATGGTAATAAGCCTAAAATATCCCACTTAAAGATAATTGGCAGCACGTGTTACGCTCACATTCCAAAGCAAAAGAGGCAGAAACTCTCTAAGAAAGCACTTAAAGGAAGACTCGTTGGATACGATAATGACGACGGTTATCGTATATGGGCAGCAGTAGAAAACGACAAATATAGACTTATACGATCCCGAGATGTCATATTTGATGAAAAGCCCTTACACAGAGTAAATACTGAAATTGAAGTGCCCCAGAAAACCAGATATATGAAACCCAATGAACTGGAGATAAAGATATCATCGCAAGAAAGCCGTCCAACATTAAACCTTGATCAACCTCTACCGAACGACTTAGTAGTAACTAACCAAGATAATACACTACCGTTCGAATTTAGGGAGGAAAATGAAATCGAAGATTCGAGAAGTATCGGTGAGGCTTCGATTCATACTGATGAAGGTCCAGAATTGGAAGATTTGGAAGGCGCAGGTGAGAATCAAATTCCTGCCGAAGAGGGACCAGTGGAGCCAATATTAGCTGAAGAACTGCATCCAATCCCCCCTGAACAGGAACAAGAGGAAGATGAAGTCTTCTTCGACACTGAGCAGCCGCAGCCCAGATACGACCTAAGGCCAAGATCGACCCTTCGACCTCCAGAGAAATTCGACGACTATGTATGTAATGTTGACAGCTTTATATCTACTGAGGATCTCCTCAGTCTTACAGAGAGGCAATTAAGAGTCCCCTGAAAGAAAAATGGGAGGATGCGATGAAAAAGGAGTTAGCATCTCTAAAAGAGAATGATGTATGGACACTCTCAGATCTACCGCCAAATAGAAAAGCGCTTTCTTCAAAGTGGGTGTACAGAATCAAAAGAAATCCCGACGGCTCGGTTGACAAATTTAAAGCACGCCTAGTGGTAAAAGGCTTAAGCAACGTAAAGGAGTCGATTACGATCAAACCTTTAGTCCAGTCGCAAGAATGGGAACAATAAGAGCGCTCATAAGCGTTGCGGGTAAGGAAAGACTAGTACTTACGCAATTTGACGTTTCAACAGCATTTCTATATGGAAAACTTCAAGAAGACATATACATGGAGCAACCTGACGGCTTCAATGATGGGTCAAAGAAAGTCTGGAAGTTGAAACGAAGTCTGTACGGGCTGAAACAAGCACCACGCTGTTGGAACTCATGCTTCGCCGAAATTCTTTTGGACTTAGACTTCACACAAAGTGATGCAGACAGTTGCCTATTTATCAAAAATATGAATGGAAAGAAAGTCTTTATAACATTATATGTAGATGATGGGCTTGTTGCTGCTACAGATGCAGAAGTAACAAACGAATTTCTGAAAGACTTGCAGAAACTTTTAAAGATCAGAAGAAGAGAAAGCCTGCATCATATTACTTAGGACTAGAAATTGAAAAAGATGAAGATGGTTCTATCAGTATAAAGCAGGAATTTTATACGAAGAAAATTCTAGAGCGCTTTCATATGGCTGACTGTAATCCTCTGTCAACTCCTATTCAAAAAGAATCTGTTACGTCGATTACTGAAGTAGGGAAAGTGTTTGAACGGAAAAAGGACTTTCCATATCGAGAAGCAGTAGGTGCCTTGACTTACCTGATGGTAGGAACCCGTCCAGACATAGCATATGCAGTAGCATCTAGACGACTTGAGAATCCTGACGAATCGGACTGGTTGATGGTCAAGAAGATCTTCAGTTATTTGAAAGGAACAAGCAGCTTTGGAATAAAGTTCAGAGCAGACCACCCCAAAGACTATGTGGTTGGGTACAGTGATGCTGACCATGGAGGAGATCAGACAACAGGAAGGTCTACTACTGGTGTCACTTGCCTACACGCGGGAGGAGCTGTATCGTGGCTGAGGCAAAGGCAGCCATCAGTCTCAATTTCTACAACAGAAGCCGAGATAGTTGCAGCTAGTGAGGCCACGAAGGAACTTGTTTGGCTTCAACGAATATTCAGCCAACTCACTCAGCTTAAGGAGATTCCGACTCTTTTTGTCGATAACGAGGCTGCAATTCGCCTTGCTCATAACCCTGAGTTCCACAAAATAACCAAACACATATGCATCAGACATTTCTTTGTGAGAGAAAAGGTTCTTGAGGGACAAATAACTGTGGGAAGGATAACCACAACGGAACAACTGGCAGACATGTTTACTAAACCAATGCCAAGACCGAGGCTTGTTTTGTTGCGTTGCGAGATAGAATTGGCCTTACAAACATTTGTTGAGGGAAAGTATTAAAACATCATCTTGCTGAACTCCGTGGTTTCTAAGCAACAAAGTTTTATTTACACTTGTCAGATTTTTGCTTGTCAAAAGAAAAGAATATATACGAGTTGATGTGTTGAACATAACTGTTTCGTTTTTATTACATTATTAATTATATTTCTGCTATCCATAGCTTCCAAAATCATGCTACTCTAATAGTAACTTGTAATACAAGCGGATGTCACTTTTCGACATCTTTTGCTAGAAAGGGACTTGATGTCGAAAAGTGACATCCGCTTGTATTACAAGTTACAAACTTTTGAGAAACGGGCCCGTCTTAACAAAATCGAATCGATTTCACCAATCGATCGGATTCCATGGAACTGACAGAACAGACACCTGAATATGACTGAATATGAAAAGGTTAATTATACCCTTAAGTAATTATTCGATAACGTGGTTAATCTTATCTATATATATAAATGCCTTTGTCCTGACTGACTGACTGACTCATCACCGCAGAGCCGAAAGTACTAAAACTAGAAACTTGAAATGTACAACACGGCTTTCTTTTATAACGTAGGCAAGAGATAAGAAGGGATTTTTGGAAATTCTATCCCTAGGGCGGTAAAAAGGGGGTTAAAACTTTGTATGGGTGGGATAAAGTTCGTATGTTTGCTGCTAATAAAAAAAAGGAATTTCAGCATTTTTTGATATTCAACTCCTAACGGGGTTAAAAAGGGGTTGAAACATTGTATAGAGTTTATTTTTGTTACGGACCGACTTGAAAATTCGTTATTAGGGTACTAACTTCGAAGTAAAAAAAGCGTTTTTCAAAATTCCACCCCAGAGGAGTTGAAACGGGAAACAGTTTGAAATAAAAAACCGGCCAAGAGCGTGTCGGGCCACGCTCAGTGTAGGGTCCGTAGTTTTCCGTCCGTCACAGTAAGTGTCCCCACTTAAGAATTAAAATAACACCGCCATGTAGGATATGATATGAGCGTTCCACGTACAGCGACATCTATCGGCAAATTAAATAAACTATTGCGCGCGAGCTTAAAGTATGGAAGATGATTTTTTTGGGATAATTCTTTAATGCGTGAACCGATTTTCACCGTTTTTACTTTATTTGAAAGCACGTCATTTCATTGTGATTTTGTATAAATTACAGGTACAATAAACACCTGCTTATACGGTTAAATTACAAACTTAGTTCAGAAATTATTTTGTAATTTTTTTCAAAAACTATTCAATTGATATGTTGAATAGTTTTTGAAAAAAATTACAAAATAATTTTCCTAGAAAGTTTTTATAAAGTTCTACTTTTGAGCTTTTTTTATATTTTTAAAACTTATGGTTCAAAAGTTACAGGGGGGGACACATTTTTTTTTACTTCTGGAGCGATTATTTCCGAAAATATTTACATTATCAATAAATGATTTTAGTAAACCCCTATTCATTTTTAAATACCTATCCAACAATATATCACACGTTAGGGTTGAAATGAAAAAAAATCACTCCCCACTTTACGTATAGGGGAGGTACCCTAATAAAACATTTTTTTCCACTTTTTATTTTACCACTTTGTCGGCGTGATTGATATACATATTACTACCAAATTTCAGCTTTCTAGTGCTAACGGTCACTGAGATTATCCGCGGACGGACGGACGGACGGGCAGACATGGCGAAACTATAAGGGTTCTTAGTTGACTACGGAACCCTAAAAACGCGCGGCCGTTACAACTGAAGTTATAAAGTTGTAATTTGCAGGTCAGGTTACATTTATAATGTGTACAAATAATAAGAAACTAATTATTAATTAATTAATTTTGTGTAATTTATAATGTATAGAAGTGATATTGAAAAATTCAACCCCTAAGGGGGTAAAAAGGGGGTCAAAAGTTTGTACTGGTTTGATTTAAAATTTTAAGCTATAGACTTGAAACTTCGTACGTTCGCTAATAATAATAAAAAAAATGATTTTAGCGTTTTGGATAATTCCAACCCTGAGGGGGTTGAATAGTGTGTATGCGGGAAACTTCTTTCTTCGAGCTAGAGACTTAAAACTTTGTGGGAATATTACTTATTAGAATACAAAAAAAGCACTTTCAGCGTTTTGGATAATTTCACCCCTGAGGGTGTTAAAAAATGGTGCAAAGTTTTTATAGGGGAAATTTATTTTTTTGAGCTAGAGACTTAACTTAACTTTAACTTTGTATGAAAACTACTTATTAAAAGACAATAAAAGTACTGTCAGCGTTTTGGAAAATTCTACCCCTGAGGGGGTTAAATAGGGGTGCTAACTTTGTATGGGGGAAATTTCTTTTTTTAACTAGAGGCTTTAAACTCTGTGTGAAGATTACTTAATAATACACAAAAAAAACTACTTTAGCGTTTTGGAAAATTCCACCCCTTTCAACTTTGTAGGAAGATAACTTATTAAAATACCATAAAAATACTTTCAGCGTGGGAAAATTATACCCCTGAGGGGGTTAAATAGTGGTGCTAAGTTTGTATGGGGAAATTTTAATACATACGTAGCGCGTCGCGGGGCAGAAGCTAGTAGTCATGGAATAAAAACAACAGGGGCCGGATCCCGAATTCTCCAGGTTTAGCCTACCAAGTCAATTTCAATAAATGCATAACATTTTAAAGTGCAACGACCTGTACCTATATGCCGAATCTCGCTACCCAATAAGGTATTTTTTTGCACCCGAAAAGTTAGCTGCATTCCTTTGCTACCCGATGAGGTAGGGTGACCAACTACCTAAGCTTAGTCTCATATGCTTCCTGTCCTCGCTTAGTCGCTTATAAGCTACTGGTAATGGTTTTGTATGAAAGAACCGGGAATCTGTCGATCCCACCCGTCCAGAACAAAAATGTAATGGGAATTGTCCCATTAATTCCTTATTTTAACAGTGCTAGTAACGCGCGCAAAGATTTCATGACATAAAACATGCGTCATGCTTGGCGCAAACCTGAAAAACTGCTATTACCGGCTTCCCTCGCCTTGAAAATATCAGATCATGCTGCTGCTTTGTTTGTTTATGATTAAGATTTATGAGGCCTCCCATTATTTTTAGGTCAAATATACAAATAGATAGGTACGAGTACAGTCGCCATCAATTATATGGGAGCGGCCAGGGTACTCAAAAATATCTGAACATGCACTTTATCGCCTTGACAATAGAGGCGTTGTTCTGATATTAAGACCACCTTCGCCGCTCCGATATTTCTGATGGCGACTGTAAATACACCTAAATTTATCAAAAAATTGGTTTTGAAGACCTCTAAGTATTATTTTTTAAAGTCCTATCTATTGATACCCCACACCATAGGGTTGGAGAGTAAAAACAATTCCCCCCCCCCCCCCCCACTTCATGTACGGGAGGGAGGTACCTTAATAAAAAAAGTTTTTACAGTTTTTATTCTACCACTTTGTCGGTGTGATAAATGCCATACTCATACCAAATTTCAGCTTTCTAGTGCTAACGATCACTGAGCTAAGCCGCGGACGGACAGACAGACAGACGGACATGGCGAAACTACTTTCTAGTTAGCTACGGAACCCTAAAAAGGTATAGAGGGTAGATGCTGGTAATTCGATGTATTCCTAAAAAGGGGTTATTCTAGCTAGAGCATAAAATAATTAAAATATATTCAATGTTCTAGCCCAGTCAACGGAGTCGAACTTAGGGGTGCGATTTTTGAATCTCACTGGTGATATCAAAGTCACCGGTGACTAAAATTATCACCGATGACTTATAAGTCACCATTTTCCAAAAGCCGTATTTTTGAAAGTCACACGCTGTTTACCAACATGCAGAAATTTTACAATGTCAGTCAGAGACAATCTTCCCGTTGCGTTCCTTTTTACGCAGATATTATAGTGTTGTCCTTGATACCGGTTTTTATTTTCTCATACTATAACATACTTAAAATAGATTCATCAAATTGGTCAAACGAAAAACGTAGCGTGTCTGTCAATGTCGTGTAAACGAAAATTAAAGTTTTGAAAAAATCACTAGAAAAGGACGAACAAAGAGCTGATATAACACCGATTTTATAATTGATAATTAAAGGTATGTACATTTTTCAGTGGCACGTATGATGTACGAGTATATTTAACTTAATATTTGTATTAACTAATAACTTGGATATTGTTTTACTTGATAATTGTAAGCTTTTAAATAATTGTGTACATTCTTTGTTTTATAGATGTCCGACGACGACGTCCCAGTCTCTAAAAAGAGAAAAGTCGGGGCTCACATAAGCCCGGCGCAAAAAAACAGACTTCAAGTTCTCATGCAAGAGCATGAGAAACTCAGATGTGGCAAACTTTCTGCCACATTTACGTTGAAAGACTCCGCCAAGGCTTGGCAGAATATAGCGGCAGAACTAAATGCCATTCCGGGGGCGTCCAAGGATTGGAAGGCATGGAGAAAGGTAGGATGTTTTCATTGTTATTGTTATCTGAATGTCCCTCTATTGCTTAAGTGGGAGAGTGCATGTTCAGATATTTTCGAGTACCTCGGCAGCTTCGATATATCTGATTGCGACTGTACAAACTAAAGGCATAGATTATTGTAATATACCTAGTCGGTTACTAAGTTCTGTTACTAGAGTTTTCACTAAATAAATAGGAATAGGTAGCAAAATTTTAATTATTCATGTACATAAATTAAAAGCTTATTTAACAGTCAATAGATTACAATATATTGAATTAAAAACTATTGTCGCAGTTTTTCAGAATTCTTTATAACACTCGGAAAAAGGCGTGAAAAATATACGTCAAAAGTACGCTCCTTGTTCATGTTGATTTTAAATCCTATTTATTTTTATCACGGTTAAGACGCATCAGTCTTGCACAATTCGGTAGCTATATTCTTTAGCTTCAATTTGGTGTATGTATAGTTCACGTGGGTCTATCCGATAAAATACTAGACTATACGTTGCAAGTCTGCTTGTTCCATAGCAGTCTAAATCTATGTCTTTTGTGCAAAACTTAAAAATAGGCAATGTTTCAAATGGGAATATCTGTGGGATAAAATCGCAAGAAAATTAAATGGTGGTCACGCAATTACCTCTAATAAATAGGTTTCTTACAAACAAGCAATGGAACCTTCTAAACAAAGGTGCAATATTTATTTGATGTACTTTTGTAAAGTGTCATTTTCTTAAATTTACCGCGTGTTTGCGTCTTCAGGCAATCTTGTGCTTTACAAGGATTTTCAATAAATTTCCCATCTGATTTGTATATTATTATACCATATTATGTTCATTACAAATTAGGCTATTAAATAATTACTTTAAATTTTTATTTTAAACTTTATTTTATATTTTATCAGTCAGAAATCTGGTAACAGAACTTAGTAACCAACTAGGTACATATTACAATAATTTTTAAATGACCTACCTATATAAAATTCTAACCATTTACCCTAAAGTTTGAATGCAGTTTGCTAAATACCTAATTCCTATTTCTGTGGCCAAGATATGACTATATTATACCACCTACTGGTCAGGGTACAGTCAATTTGAGGAGTCTGTTTCTGCCCTAATAAACCCGAGGGTAGTTTCAGGACACCAGGAGTCACAGGAGTCCACAGTAAATTTTGATTGTAAGTTAGTTAATGCTTGCTGATATTGAATGAAGCAGGAAATTTAAAATTTATTAGTTACTTATTACAACCATTTTTTGTTTATTCCAGTTTCACAATTTGACAATACAGAAGCTAGTGGAGAAGAAACTGTAATAGTTTATCAGATTGGTAAGTATAACTGCAAACAAATTTATTACTATAGAAATAATATGCAATATTTGTCTAATAGGTATCTTGTTTTTCTAGCCGATGATCGAGAAAACACCAATGCCCTATCTCAGCCTCAAGTGCCACCACGCAGAACAAAAATAAATATGAAAAGTCTGCTTAAGGATAAGGTAGAAATAAAAAAAAGTTATTATAAGGAAAAACTTGTAATAATGAAGGAAAAGAACAACATACTTAAAGAAATGAATAATAACTTGATACATCTATGTGATTCATTTAATAGATACACTCAGCACGAATAAAAGCAGACTCATATTTCACATCTCGACATCAACAATTATTATAACCATCATATCATATTATGTCGTCCATGACTACTGTAACTTGTAATGTGATTTGAAAGAAAAATTCTATTAATAGGTATGTTGTTAAGTTTTAGATGAATATTATTTAATTGAGAACTTTAGACTTGTTGTCAATATATAATACTCGCTTTACTGCATTGTCGGTTCTATCAAAATTGAAATGTTAGTAGTAATAAGAGCTTTAGACTGATGGTGTATTAATAGGTAGGAATACTGTTATATATATTTTAACATTTTTTTATTTAATTGAGAAATTTAGACTGTTGTCAATGTATAATACATGCAATAAGTACTTGCTTTACTGCTATTGGCAGTCTTATTAAAATGTTATTTATTAGTGTTGAAATCAAAGCTTTAGGTTGTTCTATAAATAAGTATACTGTTATGTTTTAAGATAAATATTATTTCATTGAGAAATTTAGACTGATGTTGTCAATGTATAATACAGTAGTCCGTCCGATATATATGATGGCGACTGTACATGCAATAAGTACTTGCTTAACTGCTATTGGCGGTTTTATGAAAATGTTATTGGTATCAATGCTTTAGATTGTTTGTTCTATTAATAGGTATACTGTTATGTTTTAAGATGAATATTATTTAATTGAGAAATTGAGACTGATGTTGTCAATGTATAATACAGTAGTCCGTCCGATATATATGATGGTGACTGTACATGCAATAAGTACTTGCTTAACTGCTATTGGCGGTTTTATTAAAATGTTATTGGTATCAATGCTTTAGATTGTTTGTTCTATTAATAGGTATACTGTTATGTTTTAAGATGAATATTATTTAATTGAGAAATTTAGACTGATGTTGTCAATGTATAATACAGTAGTCCGTCCGATATATATGATGGCGACTGTACATGCAATAAGTACTTGCTTAACTGCTATTGGCGGTTTTATTAAAATGTTATTGGTATCAATGCTTTAGATTGTTTGTTCTATTAATAGGTATACTGTTATGTTTTAAGATGAATATTATTTCATTGAGAAATTTAGGCTGATGTTGTCAATGTATAATACAGTAGTCCGTCCGATATATATGATGGCGACTGTACATGCAATAAGTACTTGCTTAACTGCTATTGGCGGTTTTATGAAAATGTTATTGGTATCAATGCTTTAGATTGTTTGTTCTATTAATAGGTATACTGTTATGTTTTAAGATGAATATTATTTCATTGAGAAATTTAGACTGATGTTATCAATATATAGTCAATATAGTCATACATGCACTACTTGCAAAAGTGCTATTAATGTTCCTATTAAAATGTTAGCTTAGGCCAGCTTCACAAACTTTCCTTGTTTCATTCAGTTCCTATAGCTACCTACCTGCCTAGCTCTCTCTAAGTACAAGTCCATTTCCTACATAATGGTTCACCGGATTATGGAACTGTGGTTGATGTAATTCACTTGGATTACTAGGAATTGAAAACATTTTTTGTGGGGATTGTTACTGACCGTGTTAAGATACATTCGTTAAATCAATAATATAATGTTTTATTTATATATACTTAAATTTTCAAAAAAAAAGTCTTTATTAGGTGATAACCTGATAACAGACGGACTTATCTCTAATGCTTTTTTATGAGCCAACAATTGTGTCCTACTGCTGGGCAAAGCCGCCTCTCCCAATGATCTCCACAACTCCCGGTCCTCTGCTTTTTCCGGCCAAGTGTCAAGGAAAGCATCCAGATTGTTCCTCCATCGCTGTTTAGGCCTACCCAGTCTGCGCCTCACTTGCGGCATCCACTTGGTGGCTACACATGCCCACCATGCGGCAGATGTGACCGGCCCAATCCCACTTCAGCCTGGCAGTCTTCTCGCCAACGTCAGCTGTGCGTGTTTTTGAGTGCAGCATAGTGTTTCGGATACGATCCTTCCTGCCGACACCTTAAATACTGCACCCCATTGCTCGCTGGCAAACCTTCAACTTGGACTTCTGAATCTCGGTGAGCGACCATGTCTGAGCACCGTGGCTTAGGACAGGCAAGGCAAGAGTACACATGTCAACGAGTTTGGGCTTCAGTAACATTGGAAGGTCGCCCTTCATGGACCAATAGCTCTTCCAGGCGTTTTGAACACAGTGTTCAACTTCCTCGTCTGTTTGTGAAAGAGAGTACCTGGGCTGGGCCCAAGTAGATATACTCGTTGGCATAATCTTACGCAAAATAATTTTCCACTATATTCGCTCGAAGAGCTTGCCCTGCCACCAAATCACCGTGAGGCACCTCCTCATGTGGCACATGGTACAGGCCAAAATCCACGTCATCATCCTCATCCTCATGATCAAATTCCACGTTGTTTTGGATACAGATGTTGTGAAGTACCACACAGCTGTTAATTATTTTTGATGCCTTTTCTGGGGCATAGTGCAGCACTCTATATTTTAATAGGCAGCGGAATCGCCCTTTCAATACGCCATTGCACCTTTCAATTGTGGCACGCGCTTTCTTGAAGGCCTCGTTGTATCGCTCCTCTGCCATATTATTTGGGTTTGCAATTGGCACTTGCAGCCACGGCCTTAATGCATATCCACTGTCTCCTGATAAAATATAGAAACACAACATATTATAAATCACATTTTAAATAAATATACGCTCATATAACACATTGACCTAGACATTGCCAGCTTACATATGATTTAAAATTCAAAATACAGACATTCTAATTAGTTTTATATATTTTCTGTACTGTTTTTTCTTTTGAGGTGTTCAATAAAGATACAAATACTCTTTTGTATTGTATTCTAAGTGTCGGTCTCATGGGCTCTTATACCTACAAGGCAATACATCATTAACAACAGCATATATCCCTAACCCACATATATCCTGCCGAGGTTTTCCCAGCGGGCTACAGTATGAGGTTCTTCAAAAAAGGAGTGAATAGGTACCTAAAGGGTAGGCAACGCGCATGTGAATCCTCTGGGGTTGCAGGCGTCCATAGGCTATGGTAACTGCTTACCATCAGGTGGGCCGTATGCTTGTTTGCCACCGCCGTAGTATAAAAAAAAAACCAGTACCCGCAACATAAACCTTATTGGGCTTGTCCAATATATTTTTATTTATATCTTCCTTGCAACCTCGGTGCTGAGTGCAGAGTGTGCCATGTGTACTGGGCAAACATGCCGCCATGTTTGTTTCTAGATTAAATAAATAAATGCATATATGTATATAGTAGCTTAGTATCTCACCAATAAGGTAATATGTTCCACCACGTTGATGAATTTCCTGCATCACCGGTTGCACTGCACTTTGATTCCAAATATAATTATCATGAGTGCACCCAGGGAACAGTGCATTCACGTTAATTATATTTAGATCCGCATCACATATCTGAAAAGTAACAATTTAACAATGTTTCATGAGATATGCAATGCTTAAAAAATATTATGGTTATATATTAATGCACAGACAGCTTACAGCTGATACGTGCATATCAATGTCCGCTTGTGTTTTGTCAATTTGTTTATTTAATTTAGATGTTTGTCCAGTCTATTTTTAAAGAGATCACTGAGGGCGCACTGATCACTGATTCAGGCAAACTGTTCCACACTGTCACTATGCGGTTCGATAGAAAGTGCCCCCTGGGGTTGCTACTATGAGTCTGGGTCAGTTTCAGAGATTGTCCTCTCAGTCTCTCGTTCATACTCCGAGTAAAGATATTGCTGATTCCTGATAAATTGTAGTGTCCTGTGAGTATTCTATATGTTTCTATCAAGTCACCTCGTTGCATGATGTAGCAATATAATTACAAAAACACTAATACAGGCAACCCAATATTACATTCAACATTTGCAAAAATTTAGTACACAGAAAATAAAGAGAAACAATAAAAAAAGTATCTTTGATTAACACATTACCAACTGAGTATTGATGGCATGATATCCTTTGCGGTTAACATAACTCCGCTCATCATATTCCTCGTTGTTAGGTGGTGGAAATATAGCCACATGGGTACAATCTATGCATCCAACTATCCCAGGCAAGCCATACAGTTGATAACACCTAAAAAAAAATATTTTACTATTAACCCTTATTTAGACAATGTAGGTAAGAAACAACAAAAACTTTGAGCCTTTTTAGTATTTATTTCTTAACCAGAATTTTTCAGACTATTTAACATCATCATTTGTTTTTTTTTATGAGCTTTAAAGAGGTAGGTGACTGACAATCATCATGGGTAAAATTTACACTAACAACTAGATGAGGTGCTTACTTTTGGGCAATAGCGTTCAGTTCCAAAGGGTTCCTAGGAAACTTAATATATTTATCCATAATTAGTGGGTTGTTGATTGCCTCCACTACTTCTTTTATTGATTTTGAGACAGATGCCTGTGAGATAGCTGCGTTTTTATTACTGCCAACACATGTCTGGTAGGACCCAGCCGCAAAGAAATTAAGGGCCACAAGAACCTGCAAGCAAACATACTTAGAGTACATTACAAGTAACCAGTCTTTGAGGAGATTGACCGATATTGCAAACTCCTTTTATTGAAAAAGGATAGAAACATTTGGTTAAAATAAATTTAAGACTAGTAATTTAAAAATTTAAAGAATCATACCTACAATTTAGGCATTACGTTATAAAGATTCATTTCGGAAAACATCGCAATATGGCAACATACCGTAGTAACAGGAATAAGTATTTAGTAGATAGGAAGTATTCACTTACTCACCTTCATTTCTACAGTCAAGTCACTAGCTCGGTTAGGAGCCGGAATCAACGGTCTTAAATCTTCAATTAGGGCCCGTACCAACGGTTTCGTAAGCCGATAATATTTTTTAAATTTCGCATTAGACATCGCAAATGCTTTCTCGTGATGAATTCTTTCTGCGACGCCTACCGCAGCTGGGATATGTTGACGGTAAGGAACGTCGTCGTCTTCGTCGCTGTCCGTGTCCGTCATCGTCATCATAATGTACTCCTCCAGGCTTACCATTTTTTATATTTTTAGTAAATCGTCGCAATCACAAATATCACAATCGAGCCCCGCTGCTAATTCTTCCGAAAAACATACTTTGGCACTTTTGGCAGATGTCACATACGTCAACTGTCAAAAACAATCGCATGGTGATTTCAATTACGAGTGGGTAGGGGCACTCGTAAATCGATATCATAGGTATGACAAATGTAAGTCACCGATGAGTTTCAAAAATACGAACTTTCGGAAATCGCTCACATCGGTGAGAATTAGTCACTTGGTGAGATTCAAAAATCGCACTCCAGTTGTTTCAGAGCTCCGCGAGATTTTTTTTTTAAACAGCGTCCTCCGATCTGAAAAGGGTAATGATTTTGTAAGTAACTACTTAACTAGGTGCCTACCAAAATCCGGTAGGTTACCTATAAAATGAGTCAAGCTAAAGCATATGTATGTAATTTGCATACAGGAAAGATTTCCTTATAAATTGTTTTACAGGTGAATTACCGGGGCCAGCAGAGCCCAAGGAATATCTACAAAACCTCATACATTATTAAAACTTGGTCAGATACTTAGAATTGGTTAAAACGTGCCTAAATCATTGTGCCTAACATGATTTTTCATGTACGAGTAGATGTCGGATGAGAGTGATGTATAAAGATAAAGATCTCTGAATCTACTTACGTAAGAGATATCTTTATGATCTCTTATAAAAATCTCTCCTACGTAGATTTAGATTTTTTTAAAGAGATTTTTTTTTGCACTTTGAAACTGGTATACAAAATCCATCCACAAAATAGTATAGGTATTTTGTGGATGGATTTCGTATACCAGTTTCAAAGTGCAAAATAAATTCTCTTTTAAAAAATCTGAATACTTTAATCTCTCGAGCTATTGAAAAGATTTGTAGTTACGATACGATAGTATAGGTACCTACTAACTTCAGTTTCATAGAACTTCACATTTACTCGTAGTTTTTATAGTATTATTAAGTTAAGCTTGACGAGTAAATGCCGAGTTGACTAAACGTATTACGAATGTTTAATTACTATAGGTAATAAAATACAAGGACCTATTGATATACCTTAGGTACGTGTCTAGAGTCTACATATATGTGCAAAGTAAATAGACAGAAATAGCTGCATTTTTATGAGTACTAACATACGTAGCTACGTTATTCCCAAATATCTAACGGTAGGGTTCGTCCAGTTCGTCCCCAATATAAGTTGATCGAGTAATTCTTGCCCATATTAGGCAAACCGTCGGACCCTATTTATCAGATAAAGAACAAGTATACGCATCGAGCGCGTATAATAGTCTAAAGGTCTGTACCCACTATTCCGTCCAAGCCATGACCGTCCTCGTCCTAGGACACCCCTTAGGGTTCTTAGGGTTGAGATGTTTATACCCGCCGTACCCGTATGGAACGCGTATGATAGCCGTTTGTAACGTCCGTACAACGCGTAGGTATAATACTCGTACGATAACGGTTCTCAACACGACCGTAGGCTATAAGCGCCGCTCAGTATATCTTCGCAGTGCATACGCGTTTAGAACCTGTTGCAAACACGTAGCAAACGTGATTGCAATACTTGCAATGCAACGCAGTCAGACATCGTTTTGACACCACCGTGCCATCCAGAGACCGGCCCGGCACCTGCAAAATATTCTCGACAAAAATGCTGATCATGGTGAGCTGGTCATGGCACGTTACGAATACGATGCACGGTGGTTGGTCTTTGGTGTCTGTGCCGAAACGGTCTAGTGGGCCTAGCCTCATAATACTTTTATTGCATGTACGATCAGTACGAGCACGGCCATGGTTTGGATGTAATAGTGGGCACAGGACTTAATAAGTACCCCGTTGGGGGCCATATACTTAGTTCGCTTGAAGCGTTTACTCGGTAAGCGAAGAGCCTATATTATAAACTCAATTTGTCAACTATCGGCTGAGTATTCCATTGGTAGATACTTAATACATATACCTATGTTATGTACATTGCGAACAAGTGGGTATTGCCTGAGATCTAGTTAATGACTTTAATAACATGGTGTAAGTCGTAACTAATCGATCGAACAACTATGCAGTCTTTGTACTTACAAATAATAGTACATATAATAGTACATAGGTACATATTCACAATATTTGTGTATTTCGTATACCTTGCGAGATAAATAATATTTTAATGTTGTTTACTACCACACCATGGCAGATAGATATTTATCGAGTGGACGAGTGCCACTCCCAACAAATCATATGAATATTATATGAACGTCCATTATTTGGTACTTCATAAAAACAATTGCTTATTAAATTGATTAAGTGTATGAATAGTTTTTTTAGGACCCCTGTGCCCCCAAAAGAATAAAAAACCGTAACCATTATTGTTTTTTTTTGTACGCATTGTATACAATCGGTGACCCAAAAATTAAAATAATATGTATAACAATAATTTTATACAGGACGCTTGGTAATACCAATAATAAACATTAATTTGTTACAGGATCATTTTAAATATAGCTACATTGATTTTACCATTATTATAGTTATTAATTAGCGATTTTAGTTTCATAGCGAGGACTCTTTAAACACTCCTTTTTTAGAGAAGTCGTGTAAATGTACATTTTCGTGGATGCGCAGGCGGCGGACTTTATGTTCAAGAATGTCAAGATCATTAGGCAGGTTGTAAGATAGGGCTTTCGAGGTCACGAAACACGGGCTCGGACTCGCCCTAGAACTTGATAAGTTACTACAATTATGAACACACGTTAAGCCTGAGTACGGTCAGTAACCCCATCCCTGAGCTTCGCCTCTACTTGGAAAAGGGTAGGTATACTTACCGACTCCAGAGGTAGATGCCTCGTTATTAATAGCAGAGGCCTTTCGAGAAATCAAGACTAGGTACACCGGTTTCGATTAGGTATATATACGTTACACCTATATTCTTCTTGCATTTCACGAATACGAAAATATAGCAATATACACATATATAGGTAAATGATATTTAACTAATGAAATGAACAACATAAACTTACAAAGTTTAGAAATAAAGGAAAAATAGAAAAATCCACAGCCTCAGGCGAGACTCGAACTCGCGACTCCGGGCTACATGCCCGCTGCCCTAATTTTAAATGATTTTAATAAAATAAAATCAATGAATGAAATTAAATGCAGTGTACCTGGATTGTGGTATCGTTAGCGGACGTTTCTGGTTAATACAAAATTAATCAAGTTAGTACAAATTAATTTGATTCTTGGGGGCTGATTTTTGACAATCGAGCGTTCAAATTCAAAGAATTTAACCTCGAATATAATGGCACACAAAAGTTTGACGCCACTATTTAAGCATTAAATTAATAGTAAGTATAAATAATCATGATTTTAAATTAGTATCGCTGTTAATTTTAAAACATCATTTCTTCGTCTTATTCAGAGTTTTAAATATCATATACGAGCGCTCGAGTCTCAAAAATTGCACTAAACAGGTTAAAGTACATACAAGGAGTGACAAAAATGCTGGTGATCATTTAATTAAAGGGCATAATAGGCATGATGATTTTTTTTCATGTATGGTATCAATCGATTCGTTTTGTTGTGAGGATCAATTGTCTACATAGGTCCAATTGCGTTAAAGCAACATAAAAGTCAGAAATGAGATTCCAATTTTAACACTCGCTTTTGTTTCTCCAAACGCTAATAAAACCGGCCAAGTGCGTGTCGGACCACGCATAGAAGGGTTTCGTACCTTCAATGGAATAAGAACCAAACTAATACTAAAAGGTCGTATCTGATGCCTATGGAAGAAGTTTTTTGGAAATAACCCAAAAATGGCTAAACCGATAATGTTCAAAACAATTTTCGTAGAAAGTATTTAAGGCGCATCTCCTCAAAGTTTTTCATATTTTTTGGACTTACGGTTCAAAAGTTACAGGGGGGGGGGCACGATTTTTCTGACTTTCGAAGTGGTTATTTCAGAAAATATACACGTAATCACAAAATGGTCAAAGAAACCTCAATGTAATTTTTAAAGACCTATCGATTGGTGTGTCACATGTTGATATTTGGGTAATTTTTTTTTAAAATTTCGTTACATGTTTGGAGCGCCCCCCCTAAAAATATTTTTTTTCAAATTTAACTACATAACTAAGTAGCGACATACAAAATTCACCTTATGTGTAAATTTTATTCAGATACATCGTATAGTTTCCGAGTAAAATGGCTGTGACATACGGACGGACAGACAGACAGACAGACATGACGAATCCATAAGGGTTCCGTTTTTTGCCATATGGCTATGGAACCCTAACAAAATGATATGCAATAGTGACGTCACGGTTGCATAGTTGCCTTGTTTAAAGTATGGAAAAATTATGAAATTTCTATTTTGACAGTGAAATATTGCGTTTATGTATATGGTTGCCATACAATTTATTTTTCATTAATATGTGATAAATCGAATGGTGCCATTATTAATTTTATTTCATTTCGTTTAAAAAAATTTAGAAAGGGTCTAGCAGGCTAAGCTAACAAGAGTGGCCCCCGCAAGGGATTTGGTTGTAATTTGAGGTGCAATAGTGGCAGGACCTTAGAACATTGTATGTGTAATATCAGCCTTCGATCTTCTTTCGTTTCAGACTTATTCACGAAAATGTCAAAATATTAAGGTAATTTTAAAACTGTTATTTTAGCTAAACCAAGCAAGCAAGAGAAACCAAATAAATTCAGAATTAAGGAGCATAAAATGGGGTTCATAGTGCATTCGCGGAGACACAACTATCAAAAAAAAAACTTGATAAGCCACAATTGTCAGCTACGTATACATTTAAAAACATTTTGAAAAATCATGGTGCATCATGCCAAAAAAAACATTTACGAACGTATGTTTACTATTTCATATCATATCAATAGAGTTATAGTGGCAAATCAGTCTGTAGTAAATATATAGGTATAACATACTCTTTCGTTCCTTATGAAATAATTAATTGACATTGATCAATGACGTAAATACTGTTCTGTTTGCTCTACTGAGTTATTTGTTGATATGGAATGGTACTAAAAAATGTTTTTGTCAATGTACATACAGCACAGCCAATTCTTAATATGTACCCACCTTTTTCCTTATTTCCTTATTCCTTAAAAAAATTTGAAGAAAAAAACACATTTAGAATAATACCTAAAGCAAAGTAGCATAGCATGTCCATTTTGCAGCTGACGACAAAATCAAAAAACTTACAATCTGACATTACGATTTCTTCTACAGATATAGTAGTGCGATTAAGCTAAGTCTGCATACGTCAATCACGACCTAATGTGTCCATCAACTCTCTTTCTGTGGTGTGACAACTACAGACTTACCTTAGAAGGGCTCTACACATTTGCCATTACAGTATAGTAAACATACGTTAGTAAATGTTCTTTTTTGACATGACGCACCATGATTTTTCAAAATGTTTTTAAGTGTATATTTAGTTGACAATTGTGGCTTATCAAGTAATTTTTTTTATAGTTGTGTCTCCGCTAAAAGTGGCAAAAAAATGAAGCAAAAAAAACTTTATTTTTTTTCATCCAAGTTCAAGGATATGAATGTCTGTAAAAATATGCATTATGAACCCCATTTTATGCTCCTTAATTCTGAATTTATTTGGTGACTCTCGCTTGCTTGGTTTAGCTAAAATAACAGTTTAAAAATTACCTTGATTTTTTGACATTTTAGTGAATAAGTCTGAAACAAAAGAAGATCGAAGGCTGATATTACGCATACAATGTTCTTAGGTCCTGCCACTACTGCAACTCAAATTACATCCAAATCTCTTGCGGGGGCCACTCTTGTTAGCTTAGCCTGCTAGACCCTTTTGAAGCCTGTTATATTTCAACCATTTCAATAGATTTTTAAAATTTTCACTTTATTAGGATATATTTACTATTTTGCATCTATTCAACTTAATTATATTACAAAACTCAACATGTGTCATCATCCCTATTGGTATCGTATTCAGATTATGAAAAACTTAGAAAAAAAAATGCTCGCGAAAAATAAATTGGGTTTTATGGAGGGTTTTCCGGCCGGGACGACGTGTCCCATACAAACATATTTTTTTTTAAACAAAAAAAAAAATCTACTTTTTCTTACTCGCCATAAGTACGATACCAATTATGCCCTCATCAGTATTTGTGTTACACCCTACCCTGTAAATAGATAAGGATAGAGATATTGTTAAAATTATTTTGGTAAGTTGGTTACTTAGGGGGTTATAAGACTTCTAAGTGTTATAACTATCTATATCTATCACTGCTGCGGTTTCCGCATGCGGCGACGGTGATAGCGTTCGAGATAGCGCTCTGCATGTGTATAGCGCTGTCTCGTCCACTCTTGAGGATTCTTAAATTTGTGTCAAAGAAACTGAGGTACTTAGTAGAAGTAAGTTGGCGGCGTGTCCATATAACTCGATTCTCGCCGGCTTGCCTAATTTTCAGGTACCTAAGCAGTTTTCCTACAGCTCATGAAGAAAGAGCTAAATTAAGCTCCGGCTTGTCTAAAAAAAATTTTGACCCGCTACCACTGGTATCTAACTGGTACCTAAGTTCCTACGGTAAATTTCTACTGCCGGGCATCCCTCGTGTGTCGGGTCAAAGGTATAGTGTATAGTGTAGGATTACAACCGGTGGGTAATAGTTTTATTTAACTTTTTTATACTACCCTACCCTGTAAATAGATAAGGATAGAGATATTGTTAAAATTATTTTGGTAAGTTGGTTACTTAGGGGGTTATAAGACTTCTAAGTGTTATAACTATCTATATCTATCACTGCTGCGGTTTCCGCATGCGGCGACGGTGATAGCGTTCGAGATAGCGCTCTGCATGTGTATAGCGCTGTCTCGTCCACTCTTGAGGATTCTTAAATTTGTGTCAAAGAAACTGAGGTACTTAGTAGAAGTAAGTTGGCGGCGTGTCCATATAACTCGATTCTCGCCGGCTTGCCTAATTTTCAGGTACCTAAGCAGTTTTCCTACAGCTCATGAAGAAAGAGCTAAATTAAGCTCCGGCTTGTCTAAAAAAAATTTTGACCCGCTACCACTGGTATCTAACTGGTACCTAAGTTCCTACGGTAAATTTCTGCTGCCGGGCATCCCTCGTGTGTCGGGTCAAAGGTATAGTGTATAGTGTAGGATTACAACCGGTGGGTAATAGTTTTATTTAAGTTTTTTATACTTTAAATAGTGCTCAACAACAGTTAGATTATTTTATTAAATACCGGCTGATGTTTATTGACCATCTTATTCATAACATTAGTTCCATTCAAACTAGGTAGGTAAGTACGTGAATCATTTAAATATTTGTCATCTCATTTATGCTTATGCAAATATTTAAACTCATATGGGTTTATGTAAATCATAATCATACCTGTATCGGAATCACTTATCTGGCTTTCCGGTAGGCGGTTGTTAATGGGGTTTCCCGAAATACCCGCAGACTATTTCTGCGAAAGAACACTTACGTCAAATATGTGAAAAGGTTTTACTCTGAACAACGCTATTTTGTGGTCCACTAGACTACGTCAATGGAGTTTTTTAATGCCTCTTCACAAAAATGGACAAAGATACGTTTAGTCTGACCAGGCTAACTATGCACTATTAAATGATTTAGGGTGAGGGGGCGACCATATCTTATTTTTCTTACGGGGCGGAGGGAAGGGGGGAAGTAACAATTATAAATTAGTAGCAGTTACAAAAACCAACGTTTCTTGTCTAGTTTCTTAAAAAAAAAAAAAATTGTCCTATATTCCTTAAGATAATATTACATATACATTGTCCTATTTATTAAAATATGAAACAGGGGCCGCCACCCGGGTCAGCCGATTCTTATTTGTTCTTACCTAAGGGAGGGAGGGGGTCAAAAAGTGTCAAAAATTCTCTTACGTAGCAAATGAATGATGCCTTTGCAAGCCAGCATAAAAATCAAATTAATATGTAAAAACCGGCCAAGAGCGTGTCGGGCCACGCTCAGTGTAGGGTTCTGTAGTTTTCCGTCCGTCACAGTAAGTGTCCCCACTTAAGAGTTTTTGAAAGCACGTCATTTCATTGTGATTTTGTAGAAATTACAGGTACAATAAACACCTGCTTATACGGTTAAAACAAACTTAGTTCAGAAATTATTTTGTAATTTTTTTTCAAAAACTATTCAACCTATCAAGTTCAAAATAAAGAAGGTTTTTATAAAGTTCTACTTTTGAGATTTTTTTCATATTTTTAAAACTTATGGTTCAAAAGTTAGAGGGGGGGGGACACATTTTTTTTTAACTTCTGGAGCGATTATTTCCGAAAATATTTACATTATCAAAAAATGATTTTAGTAAACCCCTATTAATTTTTAAATACCTATCCAACAATATATCACACGTTAGGGTTGAAATGAAAAAAAAATCACTCCCCATTTTACGTATAGGGGAGGTACCCTAATAAAACATTATTTCCACTTTTTATTTTACCACTTTGTCGGCGTGATTGATATACATATTAGTACCAAATTTCAGAGTCTATTCGACATGGCATAACTGACAGTCGCATGCGAGACAACTATGATATCACACTTTTGTGACAGTTGATTCATCTAACCACCTACGTCAAAATCAACAGGTCTCACTAGAGGAATTTCTCTATTGGCATGGGCGCCATCTTATTGTTTTGACGTTGACGTCAGTAAATTATGGGAATCCCACGTAAGGCATTTGTTTATCTCTAGTAGGTAAAGAGAGCCTTGAAGCATTTTATGAAAACTCATTTGAAAGCGACATCTCTGAATGTCTTCTGAAACTAAATACGTGTGTGAGTATGTGTGTAAATCATACGTGTATTTTCGTGCTACAATACTAGGCTAGAACTAGGGTAGTCTACATAGACGGCTTACAAGCAATTTTTTAGATTTGACGATGCATTTTTGGGTGTAGCAACTATGACGAAACCTGTGCTTTGGGTAAAAGATATGTGACAAATATTACATATTGAATAAAAATGACTGGTATGAATGATTTTAAGATTTCTTGTAACCAATAAATGTTTTTTGTCACAAGAAATAAAACAATACATTGACTTGTAAACCGACCACGTAGATCCAATATTATGTAGAATAGGTTTAGTGTAAATAAATTATAATATCAAGAATACAACCTTGATATCTATCTCACGTGTTTATATCGAGACCCGAAAAAGTGAAAGATTACAAAATTACAACTAGTGTATGGTTAAAAAAGTGGTATCTTGAGCATTGCGGGGGGCACTAGAAGCAAACAAACTGCTGCCGAGAGTATCACAACATTTTTCACCACGCCACGGCAAAAAAATACGAGCTTAGGTAAATACATAAAACAAAACAAATTAATTCTGCCAAATATTTAAGGTTCAAAATCATCGTTCTATAACGTAAAGTAATAACTGTTCTCCCTTGTGAAAAAATAACAATTTTACTAACGCTTTAAAAAAATCAAGATGCTGATGGTGGTGCTGATGTGGTGAAAAAGCATTCATACAAAAGAAAATAATTTTAATAAGAAAACAGAACCTAACTACTAATAATATAATTATTTAAATTTGCAATGTTTCTGTCTGTTTTAATACCTACTTATAGTGCTGCAGTCTTCTTTGTTACGTCAACGTCTATGGAAAGTTTGAGGCATTTCAAAAACATCAGAAAATAAATTAAATTCAAGAAATAAATGAATCTTACACAAATCGAACTAAGCCCACAGTAAGTTCAGTAAGGCTTGTGTTATGGGTACTAGACGATATATATATATTAGATAAATATGGATAAATATTTAAATACATAGAAAACATCCATAACTCGGGAACAAATATCTGTGATAAACACACAAACAAATTCCCTGACCAGGATTCGAACCCGGGACCTCCTGCTTCGTATGCAGGGTCACTACCGACTGGGCTAGGAGGCCGTTATTTCTATCGGTAGCCTGGTAGTCAGTGCCTTAAAGGATTGTTTGAAATTTGATACTTCACGCAGATAAACATAGTAGAAAAATGGAGCAACAGTATAGTAATTATCAAAACAAACTCTGGTAGCCTGGCGGCCAGACGCCCGACTTACGCTCTAAGGATCGCGGGTTCAAACTTGGCTCCTACTACTGCCTCCTAACTTAACTAAGGTTTTAGACACTTCAAACAATTTTACACATATTCTTCATAGATTCTAATCTAATGTAAGACTCTTATACAGGGTGTTTGGTAACCGGATGCAAAGCCGAAAGTAGGAGATAGCCTAGGTCATGTAGAACATTTTTAGCCATACTTGTCTTAGACAAATGTTATTAGTTTTTTTTTAATTTAAATTTAAAAATTTGTCGGAGAAAACTGCAAAACTTCAGACTAAATCGATAATTAGTACTTTTTTTACTGCAGGTAGATTTTTTTTTGTTTTATTTCGTATTGTGCAATGTCTATCAAACACTAGAAAAGTGATTTCAAACATCTGTGTCTAAAGAAAACAAGTTGACAGCGATTTAAAATTTTAGTTACATGAAAATGTAAACGATTTAAGTGATTTCAAAGTACGAAAAAAAAAAACTAAAATAGCCACGAATTTTCAAACCATTTTAAAAACATGCTTGGCTTTTACCCTTTTATTTAAGCTATCAAACACGACTGTAGCTACTGTATCCTTGAAAATAAGCCACCTAAACCAACTGGGTAGCTAAAATGTTTCACTCTACTTGTGATACTTGTGGTAGTTGTGGTGACGAATCTCATTATGATTTTACAATAAAACATTGGTTCTGAATACTAAGTTGGCGTTGACTTGACATTTGACTTGTTTTAAAAGGGTTAAGTGTACTGGACAAAACTACCACATGCAATTTTAACAAACAAAGGCTTGCGGCGGTGAGAGACAAAAGGGACTGATAGCGGCAGGCGGCGGGCGATAAGACAATCATGTCTCAAGCCATTTTATCTTTGAAAATAGGCTACCTGTACTAATAAGAGGGAATGTTTAGGGTAAATTAAAACAAAAGCATAAAAGATAAGTTATTTATTTTTACGATCAACACATTAAAATTACACATCATCGCTCGTTTTCAAAATGTGACCCGCCGTTTCGAATACAAGCACGAGCCCGTCTTCTTACTTCTGTGGTGGTTGTTCCGAATATCATTTCTTCCCTCATCCTTTCGAACGCCGCTTCTATCCTCTCCCTCAGCTCTTCTACGGTATTAATGACCTCTTGTGTGTAGACTAGCTCCTTAGCTCGGCCCCAAACGAAAAAATCCAATGGTGTCAAATCAGGTGACCGAGCGGGCCAAGGGATTCGTCCGCCTCTGCCGATCCAACCGTCCGGGAAACAGTTATCCAGATGCTCCCTTACAGCCAGAGAGTAATGGGCGGGACAACCGTCGTGTTGAAATGTCACTGCACCGGGCAGCTGGTCTTCGTCAATAAGCCTGGGCAAATCGTTTTGTAAAAATTCCAAATAATTTGCCCCATTTAAATTATTTGGCAAAAAATGTGGCCCAATAAGGACTCTGCCGATGATTCCAGCCCACACATTGACGGAAAACCTTCTTTGGAAGGACACTTGCTTTTTCCAATGTGGATTGTTGTTTTTGTCAGCCCATTGGTGTAGGTTATGGAAATTTGTGATCCCCTCCCGGGAAAATTTCGATTCATCGGTCCAAAGAATGCTTCGCAAAAAACGTCGGTCTTCGATATCCGCATTGAGTAAAAATCGGCAGAAGTCCACTCGGCGTGCAGGATCTCCTTCGTCCAAACCTTGAACTCCGATGCCGCGAAAAGGATATTTTCCCTCACGATTCATTGTGGCCCATACTTTCCATGTGGACAAGTTCAGATTACGAGCTACCACTCTGATGCTCGTATTCGGATCCTCTGCAAATGCCTGTAGAACGTCTTCCTCCACTTCAGGGCGATTACGTCCTGGATTCCCTCCATGTTGCACAGCAATACCATTCTCACGTAGCCTTCGGAATGAATTGTAAAACACTCTCACATTAGGCAATCTCCGGTTTGGAAAACGCTCTTGGTACATCCGTCGGGCCATCGCTCCATTACTGTCAGCTTTGCAGTACATGTAGATAGCGTATTCTTCGTTCGTAAACTCCATGTTTACAATGAAGAAGTCGTAATTACACGTGAAGGAGCGCCTACGGCAGCTACAACTTGACACGGTAAATTGAGATGAGAGCGGGAAATTAAACCACAATGAACGTCTAATCGCAACTGAAGTTGTAACTAGACTAAATTACTAGTTTTTGCACAAATACTCATGTAGCTAATCAGTTTATCTTTGTCAATAAAGCACAAAACCGATCATCTTTGTTTAACGCCGCTCACCGCCTGCCGCTATCAGTCTCTTTTGTCTCTCACCGCCGCAAGCCTTTGTTTGTTAAAATTGTATGTGGTAGTTTTGTCCAGTACACTTAACCCTTTTAAAACAAGTCAAATGTCAAGTCAACGCCAACTTAGTATTCAGAACCAATGTTTTATTGTAAAATCATAATGAGATTCGTCACCACAACTACCACAAGTATCACAAGTAGAGTGAAACATTTTAGCTACCCAGTTGGTTTAGGTGGCTTATTTTCAAGGATACAGTAGCTACAGTCGTGTTTGATAGCTTAAATAAAAGGGTAAAAGCCAAGCATGTTTTTAAAATGGTTTGAAAATTCGTGGCTATTTTAGTTTTTTTTTTATCGTACTTTGAAATCACTTAAATCGTTTACATTTTCATGTAACTAAAATTTTAAATCGCTGTCAACTTGTTTTCTTTAGACACAGATGTTTGAAATCACTTTTCTAGTGTTTGATAGACATTGCACAATAAGAAATAAAACAAAAAAAAATCTACCTGCAGTAAAAAAAGTACTAATTATCGATTTAGTCTGAAGTTTTGCAGTTTTCTCCGACAAATCTTAAAATTTAAATTAAAAAAAAACTAATAACATTTGTCTAAGACAAGTATGGCTAAAAATGTTCTACATGACCTAGACTATCTCCTACTTTCGGCTTTGCATCCGGTTACCAAACACCCTGTATTACAAAGGTATTCCTAATCCTGAGAGTTGAGGATGTTATGGAAATATAAACATATCAGGTAAATAAATACAGTGCACAGTAGTACTAGTCATAATCCTCATGATTATAACTAATTGCCACTAGCAAGACCCAAGTTTTGAATTACTATTTAGGAGACTCGGGATATGAAAACCAATGGGTCTTCATTTCAAAAAAGAAGTTGACGTTTACTGCAAGTAAATGTAATTGTGTATCTGACTGACTTACGTGTAAGTTATATTCCAATATTATATCATATTATATTTCTTATATAATGAATTGATATGGTTACACATGGCACTTTAAACTATACATACTTGTTTCTTTAAATATCGTTTTTTTTAAGGGTGTTCAGTTTTTCAGCTGCTTTCGCCACCGCATCTGTATGTTTATTGGATCCGGTGAGGTGAGAAGCCGCCGGTGTGTCTACGCATGTAGTATCCCACATGCACACGTGCATGGGGAATGGCTATACAGCCGCATACAGTCAGGCGTTGTAGGAGATTTATTGCTAGTGGCTTGCTTAATCTGAGGAAATCTACTCTAACATAGCATCCAAATTACACAAAATAATGCAGAGCACAGTGAATACAGGGTACTGTAGAGATATTCCCAACAGCAGGGTGGAAGAACACCTACAACTCATCGCACTTTTTGATGTTTATCCATTCGCTCCTCGGCCAGATATCGACATTTCTTTTATGGCATGTTAATTGAACTTTAGGTTAAATAGGTAATGCCAATCATATTATATTTTAACAGTTATATATTTTTAATAAATACCTACAATTAATAATCATAAAAATTATAAATATTAATTTGCTCTCAGTGAAAATGTCTTAAAATCATATCAATTTTATAATTACTTCTAGAGGTATCTTACCTAGTTTGAATAGTCAGAAATCAACTTCGCGCAAAAGTTTCGTGGGGGCAATTACTAGAGGTCGCCTCCATCATTACTATCGGTAGCCTGGTAGTCAGTGCCTTAAAGGATTGTTTGACATCTGATACTTCACTACTTAAACATTATAGATACTGGTGCCGGCTATACTGTAAATTTATCAAAAATCTAAAATTACCGGTCGGCTTCCATATAGCGTTGACAGCGTTGTAGAGCCCATCACGGAGATATTGAAAACATAAGTCTTAAAGGTCGTAAATGGGCGCTAGTATGTGTGGCGTCAAGTTAAAAATACAAAAAAAAACCGGCCAAGAGCGTGTCGGGCCACGCTCAGTGTAGGGTTCCGTAGGTCACAGTAAGTGTCCCCACTTAAGAGTTAAAATAACACCGCCATGTAGGATATGATATGAGCGTTCCACGTACAGCGACATCTATCGGCAAATTAAGTAAACTATTGCGCGCGAGCTTAAAGTATGGAAGATGATTTTTATGGGATAATTCTTTATTGGGTGAACCGATTTTCACCGTTTTTACTTTATTTGAAAGCTCGTCATTTCATTGTGATTTTGTAGAAATTACAGGTATAATAAACACCTGCTTATACGGTTAAATTACAAACTTATTTCAGAAATTATTTTGTATTTTTTTTTCAAAAACTATTCAACCTATCAAGTTCAAAATAATTTTCCTAGAAAGTTTTTAAAAAGTTCTACTTTTGAATTTTTTTTTATATTTTTAAATGTTATGGTTCAAAAGTTAGAGGGGACACATTTTTTTTTACTTCTGGAGCGATTATTCCCGAAAATATTTACATTATCAAAAAAATATTTGAGTAAACCCCTATTCATTTTTAAATACCTATCCAACAATATATCACACGTTAGGGTTGAAATAAAATAAAAAATCACTCCCCACTTTACGTATAGGGGAGGTACCATAATAAATAAATAAACACTTTTTATTTTATCACTTGGTCGGCGTGATTGATATACATATCAGTACCAAATTTCAGCTTTCTAGTGCTAACGGTCACTGAGATTATCCGCGGACGGACGGACGGACGGACGGGCAGACATGGCGAAACTATAAGGGTCCTAGTTGACTACGGAACCCTAATACGTTAATTTATCGTTACGCTTAAATTTTGACACACGGCGAAGCCCACTTACTTAACCACCCACAAAATCTACATACTTACCAAATTTAAGGCCATTACGGTGGGCGTATAAGGTTTTAAGACCAGTTGAAATCGCAATTTGTTGAGCCTTAATTTATTTTTGAGCTTACTGATCGAAATTTTTACAGAAGCTATAAGACCCGTTTAGCAAGAAAATACCAAATTTAAGACCATACCCGTGGGCGCATAAGGATTTAAGACCATTTTAAGAAATAGTCGGCTTCATAACATCAACTGTAAGACACTCCTCCGTCTACAGCTCAGCCAGCCTCGTAGGTAAAGTCACTAAAATCTTACAGGACCCCCACCCCCAAACCATGGAACTGTGGGCTTAGAGGAGGCCAAAAAAGCTTGGTGAAGTGGTTAGCGGGTCAGGATGTTTTTACCCATCCAAATTGTCAATGGAGCTGGGAAGACGTATTGTGCCAAATTTCTTATGAGTCACTCACTCCTAAGCCGCAGCACTGGCTACCGGCTTACAGTGTGGTCAGCTTTTCCAGACACTGTCAGTAATAATGACATTAATTCTCTACTCATCTTGCTCATCCTTCATTCATATACATAGAAAAGGATGGGTACAGAAATATTGACATTATTACTGGATAGAAATAAGTCAAATAATAATAACATTAAATAATTAAAATACTTTAAAAAAAAGAAAAAGAAAAAATATATAAATGTACAAAAATCTATATCATAAAAAAGTTAAAAACTAAAATAAAAACGTCTTCTAAGGCTTTTCCACAAAATATGCACTTAATGAATACACACAAATCATATGTAAGTTAACCAGTGAACGCACCGGGTAGTTCGGTTTAACTGGTCCCTATGCACAACATTACATTGTTGCATTGCGCTTGGTGTTACCGAGCGCCTTTGTTCTTAACTCGTCCACCAGTTTTTGCATTCTACCCTCACCCGTTTAGCTTTAAGATAAATATTGTTTTCTCAGTAAGTGATTTATGTAAATCTTTTTGAGAAATAAATGTCTTAAACCGTATAGTATCTGGACCGGCACCTGATTGATTGAAATCTGATTCCGGCTTTGAGTCCGTGTTTGTGCTCCACACAGGTGTTATTGCGGTACTTAAGTAAATACCACATGCGTGCCTGTGGGATGCTATATGCGTAGACACACTGGCGGCTTCTCACTTCACCGGAACCAATAAACAAGCAGGTGCGGTGGCCAAAGAAGCTGAAAAACTGAAGACCCATAAAAAACGTAGTCGAGACCCTTGGCGCGTGGGGACCCAGTGCTCAGTAACTTTTTAAAGAACGCAAAAAGAGGCTCGTCGACTCAATTGGTGACCAAATAGCTGGCAGCTTCCTCGCTCAACTCATAAGTTTTGCGATACAGCGGAGAAATGCTGCCACCATCCTCGTTTGCTAGTTTCTAACATGTCGATACATATAATATATATCGGAACCTCGACAAAACAAATACCCACGGTAAATACCCCGTTCTAAATAATTGCGTTCTACGACGTTAAAAAAAATTGATTTATTTAGAACGTCATATAAATATTGAATACCATTTTTTTTTTCAAAAATAAAAAAATTTAAGGATGAACATTTAAAGCATTCTTTTAGAAACATGAATGAATGAATGAATGAAAGATTTATTCATGACAATTACAAAAAACATAAGTGTGAATTGAAATGATTTTTAACATTGTACTGTAAAATAAATTGTATGGCAACCATACACATAAACGCAACATTTCACTGTAAAAATAGCAATTTCATATTTTTTCCATACTTTAAACAGGGCAACTATGTGATCGTGACGTCACTTTTGCACGTCATTTTGGAGCGTTTTGAGAAACAAATGCAAATCTCGGACTTTAAGTCTCATTTCTGACTTTTCAGTTTGCTTTAACGCAATTGGCCCCATATAGACATTTGATCCTCACAACAAAACGAATCGATTGATACCATACATGAAAAAAATTCACCATGCCTATATTGTATGCTCCCACCGGAATTTGGTATGTAGGTTATTTGAAGTAGACTTTACCGTAAGTACAAATTTGGAGCGGTAAAACCACTGATTAATTAACGTTATTTTCTTGTATTTTCAACTTGACGCCATATGATATGATATGATATTTATTCAAAAACAATTTACATCGTGTTATACATACTAGCGCCCATTTAAGACCTAGTAAGACTTATTTTTTCATGATCTCGAAGATGGGCTCTATATCGCTATATGGAAGCCAACCGATAAGATTTTTGATAAATTTACAGTGGGGCGGGCTAACAGGGTGTAATCTAATCTGTGTTCGTATCACGGATTTATATGAAGTGGATCTTTTTCTTAAACCTTGTCCCTAACCAAGGATGTGCATTTCTGTCATTGAATTTGACAACTAGTATCCGATACGTTTGCCTAAGTGAGAAAGAGAACTTGCCATGCGTGAAGAAGGGACAACATGATTCGTAACGTCAAAGAGGGACCTCTGTATAGTACTATTGTTTACTCGGTGCCCTAGCCACAGTTGAAAATTATTACCGAGTAAGAGTCGTTCATAGGCGACTAGCATAAAACCGGCCAAGTGCGTGTCGGACCACGCATAATAGAGGGTTCCGTACCTTCCATGGAATAAGAACCAAACTAATACCAGAAGGTCGTATCTGATACATATGGAAGAAGTTTTTTGGAGATAACTCAAAAATGGCTGAACTGATAATGTTCAAAATAATTTTCGTAAAAAGTATGTAATAGAAAAATAAGATAATCTTCTCAAATTTTTTTAAGTTTATTATATGGACTTAGGGTTCGTTACGGGGGGGGGGGTTCACTAAATTTTTCTGACTTTCGAGGCGATTATTTCTGAAAATATTCACTAAATCACAAAATGTTCAAAAAAACCGCAATGTTATTTTTAAACACCTATCGATTGATGTGCAACATGTTGATATTAGGGGAAAAATTGTTTTTTGTAATTTAGTTACATGGGGCGCCCCCCATAAAAATATTTTCTCCTTCAATTTAACTACATATAGTCTGTCCAGCCAACGAACGCAGTAGCAATGTACAGCGACCAAAAGTATGACAACACTAAGAATCAGTGAAAAAAGCAGCAATGATCATCAAATTCTATATTTTTAATTTTAGTTGGTATTTCCACCCCTTTCATTACGTGACATTCACGGTGTGTAAAAAGGAGACGGATATATTTCGTCTGATCTGTCATCAACTGTAACAAATAATCTGGTTGAGGCAATTGACATATGCCATAAAAACGAATTTAAATTCAATGTAGAACGTTGCAGGAGTTCTATCTCACTCGCGCTTAAGACGAGAGAGTGAAATGCACTAGAAACAAATTCAATGTAAAAGATATGCGAATTGAAATGTTCGTCACGAACACGGTGTCTCATCACAAAGGGTCGGCACATGTACGTATTTTGAATTTGCCGCGCTTTTCTACTGAAAAAATGGTTTGCCAGACTATAATTAAATAGCGGCATGAAAAATACAACTTATGTCTAAATTTTATTTTATTCGTCTTATAGTTTCCGAGTAAAATGGCTGTGACATACGGACAGACGGACTGACGGACAGACAGACGGACATGACGAAACTATAAGGGTACCGTTTATGCCATTTTGGCTACGGAACCCTTAAAAGTACTAAAAACGGTCCGATAGAGAGCATAATAGTGGGGGGCGAAACCTCACTCGCACTCGTTACAAAATTGTCACATTTGACACATATTCACATTTTGACTGTCTGCTGACGTCATTACCTCCTTAGTCAAAACGAGACACTCCCTTAGATAAGCTTCTCTGTCGGCCTCACTTTGTGACCGAAGAATGAGATCCACTTCTTGTACATCCATGGTTCGATACCTACGTATACCTACTAAAAAAAACCACCAAACTCTCTGCCATGGGGTTCCCTACGTCCTGTCAACATATCTAAAATGGTGGCCATAGCCATAGACAAAACGCTCTAGCGAGACCTACTGACAGCTTGACAGTTAGGTGTATCACTCTATCACCTAGTGAGACAACTGTGAGAGCAACGTCTTACAGTTTGGCATCTCGAATAGGGGCCCAGCTTTCTAGTGCTAACGGTCACTGAGATTATCCGCGGACGGACGGACGGACGGGCAGACATGGCGAAACTATAAGGGTTCCTAGTTGACTACGGAACCCTAAAAACCGGCCAAGTGCTAGTTGGAGTCGCGCACGAAGGGTTCCGTACCTATCTATCCTTCTCCGAATCCTGGTCAGGGCATTTATTTGTGTGTTTATCATAGATATTTGTATCTGAGTTATGGATGTTTTCTATGTATTTAAGTATCCATATATTAAATATATCGTCGTCTAGTACCTACTCACAACACAAGCCTTATTGAGCTTACTGTGGGACTAGGTCGGTTTGTGTAAGATTGTCTTATAATATTTATTTATCTATAAAAACGGCAAAAAAACATGTCTGATGTATGGGAGCCCCCTTAAATATTTATTTTATTCTGTGTTTTAGTATTTTTTGTTAAACAGTTTATTTATTAGTTTGTTAACAGAAATACATCATCTTTTGAAATTTTCAACTGTTTAACTATCACGGTTCATGAGATACGCCTGGTGACAGATAAAAACGGCAAAATAATCATGTCTGTTGTATGGCAGCCACCTTAAATATCTATTTTATTCTATTTTTTTGTATTTGTTCTTATAGCGGCAAGAGAAATACATCACCTGTGAAAATTAAACTGTCTTAACTATCACGGTTCATGCGATACAGCCTGATGGTGAGGTAACAGACTGACAGCGGGGTCTTAGTAATCCCGTTTTTAGGGTTCCGTAGTCAACTAGGAACCCTTATAGTTTCGCCATGTCTGCCCGTCCGTCCGTCCGTCCGTCCGCGGATAATCTCAGTGACCGTTAGCACTAGAAAGCTGAAATTTGGTACTAATATGTATATTAATCACGCCGACAAAGTGGTAAAATAAAAAGTGGATTTTTTTATTTTATTAGGGTACCTCCCCTATACGTAAAGTGGGGAGTGATTTTTTTTTTCACTTCAACCCTAACGTGTGATATATTGTTGGATAGGTATTTAAAAATGAATAGGGGTTTACTAAAATCATTTTTCGATAATGTAAATACTTTCGGAAATAATCGCTCCAGAAGTAAAAAACTATGCGTCCCCCCCCCCCCTCTAACTTTTGAACCATAAGTTTTAAAAATATGAAAAAAATCTCAAAAGTAGAACTTTATAAAAACTTTCTAGAAAAATTATTTTGAACTTGATAGGATGAATAGTTTTTGAAAAAAAATTACAAAATAATTTCTGAACTAAGTTTGTAATTTAACCGTATAAGCAGGTGTTTATTGTACCTGTAATTTCTACAAAATTACAATGAAATGACGTGCTTTCAAATAAAGTAAAAACGGTGAAAATCGGTTCACGCAATAAAGAATTATTCCATAAAAATCATCTTCCATACTTTAAGCTCGCGCGCAATAGTTTACTTAATTTGCCGATAGATGTCGCTGTACGTGGAACTCTCATATCATATCCTACATGGCGGTGTTATTAACTCTTAAGTGGGGACACTTACTGTGACGGACGGAAAACTACGGAACCCTACACTGAGCGTGGCCCGACACGCTCTTGGCCGGTTTTACCCTTTGGTTACAGAACCCTAAAAAAAACCCTTCTGCTAAGTCCATCAGAACTAATCGGACTTTAGGTAGTAAGGCTCTTCGAGCACCTACAAGTTACGACCGACAGAGTTCTGGAGCAGTACCCATCCACTGAATTGGTGATTTTGGGAGATTTTAATGCCCACCACATTGAGTGGCTTGATTCTCGGTCCATCGACTATGCGGGGAGGTCTGCTTACGAATTTTCCCTGGCCTATGGTCTCTCGCAATTGGTACGTTATCCCACGAGAATACCAGATATCGAGGACCATACAAGCTCTTTACTGGACCTCCTGCTGACCACACGTCCGGACGGATATTCCGTCTGAGTGAATGCACCTCTCGGCTCGTCCGATCACTGCCTCGTCCGGACGCTGGCACCTTGCGCGCGGCACCACGGCCAACTGGCTCGCGGCGCGTGTGGCAGTATACGTCAGCAGATTGGGATTGCGTGAATTCTACGCATCGTACCCGTGGAGGCAGCTCTGTTTCACATCAGAAGATCCTGACTCCTGTACAGCTAAAGTCGCCGATACTATACTGGTGGGAATGGACTGCTTCATTCTCAACTCGGTAATCGCTGCAGGAGCAAGGAGTCGTGCCTTCTGGTCACTTGCCAAAGCTGCCGAAGGAAACTTTTGTCGGTCGTCCTTACCACCACTGCGTAATGCTGATGGTAATCTCGTCTATAGTGCAAAAGAGAAAGCGATCTTCTGGGTACTCTCTTTGCTTCGAACCCGACCCTGAACAATGATGGCAGCACCGTACCGCCTGACATCCCACGGTGCGCAGCCTCGATGCCGGAAATTATCAAACAAAGTGATATCCGGCGGGAGCTGCTATCATTAAACGTTCACAAGTCGAGCGGACCAGACGGCATACCAGCAGTTGTGCTCAAACGGTGTGCTCCTGAGTTGTGTCCCGTGCTAACGCGCCTTTTCACACTCTCTTACCACAAACGGCAATTACCGTCTTCATGGAAGACTGCCCTCGTGCACCCTGTGCCTAAAAACGGTGATAGTTCGGACCCGTCGAATTACAGGCCTATCGCTATAACCTCCCTTCTCTCCAAGGTTATGGAGCGCATATTCAATGCAAAGCTCCTGGCATACCTAGAAGAGCACGACCTGATCAGTGATCGCCAGTATGGCTTTCGTCACGGTCGCTCAACTGGTGATCTTCTAGTGTATCTCACTCACCGCTGGGCTTCAGCCATTGAGAGTCAGGGAGAGGCATTGGCAGTCAGCTTTGATATAGCTAAGGCGTTCGATCGGTTCTGGCATCGAGGTCTTCTATCGAAGTTGCCAGCTTACGGCCTACCCGAGGGATTGTGCAGATGGGTCGCCAGCTTTTTGTCCGGAAGAAGCATACGAGCTGTAGTCGACGGCAGTTGCTCCGAAAGCATGGACATAAACGCTGGTGTCCCGCAAGGCTCCGTGCTATCCCCAACGCTGTTTTTGCCGCATATCAATGATATGTTGTCTATCGCCAACATTCAATGTTATGCGGACGACAGTACTGGGGATGCCTGTTACACGGGCCGTGCCAATATCCCTCGATCCGTTGTGGTAGAGAGTCGTGAAAAACTTGTGTCCGACATCGAGAACACTCTTTCTGGAGTCTCGGTGTGGGGTCAGGACAACTTAGTCCGATTCAACCCCACAAAAGACACAAGTTAGCGCGTTTACCGCTAAGAAAACCCCATTTACTGTGGCCCCTCAGTTCCAAAGCACAACCCTTACAATGTCAGGGAGTATTGGGATCCTCGGTGTCGACATTTCCAGCGACGTCCAATTCCGTAGTCACCTTGAAGGGAAGGCCAAGCTGGCATCCAAAAAGCTCGGTGTGCTCAATAGAGCGAGGAGATACTTCACTCCGGGGCAGAGACTGCTTCTATACAAGTCGCAAGTCAGACCCCACATGGAGTACTGCTGTCACCTTTGGGCGGGAGTACCATGGATACCAGCTTGGACCCTTTGACTCGGTGCAAAGGCGCGCTGTGGGGATCGTCGACGATCCCAAAATTACGAGCGATATTGAACCATTGAGTCTATGGAGAGACTTTGCCTCCTTATGTGTGTTCTATCGCTTGTACAATGGGTTGTGCTCTGAAGAACTGTTTGATATGATGCCCACGGCAGCTTTTTATCACCGCACCGCTCGCCGCCGGCAGGGTGTTCATCCTCACACCCTGGAGCCTAATGGGTCGCGCACTGTACGGTTTAAGAGGAATTTCCTCCCACGAACGCTGCGACTGTGGAATGAACTCCCTGCCGAGGTTTTCCCAGCGGGCTACAGTATGAGGTTCTTCAAAAAAGGATAGTATAGGTTCTTAAAGGGTAGGCAACGCGCATGTGAATCCTCTGGGGTTGCAGGCGTCCATAGGCTACGGTAACTGCTTACCATCAGGCGGGCCGTATGCTTGTTTGCCACCGTCATGGTATAAGAAAAAATAAATAAAAGTAAGTACAGTTAGCAATGAAAGTTGCAGAACGAAATAAGATTATAGTTATAAAATGTGTATTGATTGAGTATTCAACTCGTCAGTCATTTTCCGTCCGGAATATTTTTTCAGTAATAAAATTTCGAATTTGCCACTCAGAGAGTTAACTGGTGCCGTATTCTAATTTTGATATACATAAACAATACAATTAAAGTCTCAAACATAGCTCCAACACAACAAATAATCAACCAATATTGAAGTTGTATCGGACTTGCATCGGAACAATTTTCAAGCAAATTCTGATATTTCTGATTCAGACGTTTAGGCGCTAGGTGTACCTATTATTTAGTTAACACTTTCGCAACCGGGCAAAATTTTGAACAATACCCCAGAAACCGACAGAACCCGCCAGGCGGCCTACGACCAGGGGGGTTTCACTACGCAGTTTAGGTACATTTGGCCGGCGCGCCTCCCGGGCAGGCGTATGGCAGCGGGCTGCCGCTCGGCTCGCACGATACTCGTGTCACGTGGCGCTCGCGCAAAATTGAAAATACACAATGGCTTCGAAACCTAAATCTCGATCTAATCCGTATAAAAGATGTCTTTACGGATGTCTGAATAAACGGAAGAACAAGGAAGCAGAAATAACATTTTTAAATTCCGGACGATATTGAAAGGTCCCGAAGTCCTTACTTAGTAATAGTTAAAGTAAACATCCTTAATTTATTGAAAATTGCTTGCCCAGAAACAATATTAGGAACTGACCGATATATTTTCAAAGGAATACAGCTGTGGCATACCTACTTCTGTGAGAATCAGCATAATCTCTATAAAAATTTCTATCTCTGGATAAAAATTTCATGTTTACAGAATCAACATTTGTAATTCCTACATATTTATCTTAAAAATAATAAATCAGTAGGTATAGGTACAAAAACTTGTCGAGTGACAACCCCGTGCCGACGCTCACAGCTCGGTCATAAAACTGCGGCGCGCAAAGAAGATTCACGGTTCGTGCGCGGTTATAAGTTTCAATTTTGCTTGCAGGCGGCGAGTATAGGTATAATTTTATACCTAAATCTGCCTTTTGTGAAGGAGTGAATTTTCTGTACGGTAGTACTATTAGTTATTCTGTGCTACGACGTGCAACGCAATGCCGCACGCCGCGTGCCTGGCATCTGAGCAAATATTACGAGTGCCTACCAGGCGGGTTCTCGGTTGCGAAAGTGTTAATGCATTGGAGTTGTATTGAAGTTGTGTCGTGTCTACACGTGTTTTAAAGTTAGAATACGGCCCCTGGTCACTTCCTCCAGTGGCCATTACCCCCTTTACATATAAACGTCTTACAAGCCTCATTTAGTTCAATTAGGTATGTTTAATCTGTTTCTAACAAACACACCAAAGTGCACGATAAGTACAAACGATTATTAGTTAAATGAGGCTTGTAAGACGTTTATGGAAAAGAGGGTAGACCCTGTCTAAAACATTTTGTACACAGTCTTCGCCAAAATATGCATGGTACTGTTTGGTTTATTCATGTTTTAAGGATGATTTAATAAAACAACGTAAAATATACAATCAACCACTTTAATAATCATACTTCCATAGGCTGTGGTTGATTCGCCATTTTCTTGGCTTGCTTTTTCTTCATAAGCATTTGTTTCCTTTCCTCCGGAGTCTTCTTCAATCCCTTCATCTTGCGAGTCTGCAGACGGTTGATGTCTTGCTTGCCCATGTGGATACGACCCAGCTTGGAACCAAAAGCATCTCTTGAAATATTCTTCTTTGTAAGAGTCTTGGCTTCTCTGGGAACCCGGCACGCTTCTTTGTATAAATCATCAGCTGCTAGCATAGTTCTTCTTAGCTTGAAGTCTATTGAAGGACCTAAAAGCCGATGGCAATATTAATACTTAAATCTTCTGAGCCATATTCAATATAGGGACATTTATAACCATAGCTCTGACATTTCATAGCAAAAATAAATATTGTATAGAACAAGATGCACATTTTTGGACACTTTTTGGGTTGTGGTTATGAATGTAATATAGAAATATATTATTAAAATACTGTACATAATACGAATTTAATATATCTTGTTTTATTTCGGTGTTATATTCGTTTTGCGACGTTTTTGCTATGAAATGTCCGAGCTGTGATTTCATGGCTTGGTTGTAATTTTATTTAAAACGGACGTGGTTAATCAATAAAAAAGAGTCCATTCTCAAAATTGTATCATTGAAATCAATGACTTATTGGCATAATGTTTCTCTAAACTACGTCCAACTCAAGATTTCAGTACTCTACTAGTTAACTACTACTGTTCCAACTCTGAACTTAACTAGTATTCCATATTTTTAAAAGCCAGCTCAAAAAGAGGAGTATTAGAAAGAAAGAAAGAAAGAAAAAACGTTTATTTGTGACGTAATATATCGTCGGGTGACAAGCAAAAGTCACTAAGTACACTTGGAGACAAAACCGTTTTTTTGGGTACAATGTAATCTTTTTTTGTCTATTTGCTAATGACAAACACATTAATCGCAATAAAACAATTTAAAACTAACTTACGTTTTACAAATAATCATTAAATACTAATGCTATAATAACACTATGCAGCAAAAACTCACTGTTGCATTTAATGAATTTGTTCTGCCTAAAGTTTTCACTTTGTTGGCAGTTAATGATATTTCGATATTCTAGATCTCTCAATGATATTGTAGAACATGCTATCTATTATTATTATTCAAGTAGTTTTCATATCGTAGCGATAGACAACCTTTAAAAATAGTATCATGGCTTAAAATAAAATGCCTGAAATTTGAAAAGCAATTCTCCGCGGTAATATTTTACCGTTATGTTATGACCACGAAAAGATACAAAAATATAAATATCCTCCGACTACAAAAAGATAAATATCAGGGGTAAAGGTCGTCAACGGACGTTACCGGTAGCACTAAAAGCAGTGTACAAAAACTTGCAACCAATTTCTGAACAGAAAAAGGCAGAACTCATCAAGCTAGTTAAAGCTAAGCAGATACCAGAAGAATTCGCTCCGTGGTATGAGAATCTTAAAACGCTGAAATCGCTCCGAAATCGCTTGCCGGAGCCAAACAGAGCTAACTGATAGTTAAGTACTTTTAATTGCCAAGATAAACTAGTTTATTTATATTACCGAGTTGGTGTAAAGTTTAGGTTAAAGTTTTAATAAAGATTACCGCTGTTCATATAAATGTTTCACTATATACACAGATTTTTCAAAATTGCGGCAGCAAAAACTCATTATGCTTAATAACTATTAAACTATGGATAATTTTATGAAAATTTAATTTTCATATATTTGCCACATTTCTTAATATTGAAAAAAATGCATTACACTTAGTTTAAGTAATATACGGATTTATTAAGTCGAAAAAATATCAAAACACAATTATCTCCCTTGTGTCAATTTGGTACTTAGTGACTTTTGCTTGTCACCCGACGATATGGTACACATTATAAGTTTGACCACTATGTGTGTTTGTCTGTCTGTCTGTGGCAACATAGCTCTTAAACGGATGAGTTTTTTTTAAAAGCAGGTATTCCAAGGCAGAATTCATCGATACAAAGTAGTTGACAAATGTATGAAAAAATTATGAATTCTACCTTAGTGATGGTTCTTAGACATATTTAATCAAAATTGGTTTAGCATAGAGGGTTTTCGAAATTTTTAATTAGGCAAGATTTCAAAGAATAATAAAGTTAATGGTATACCTATTTCCTCCAGCTCAATCCTGGGTGTGCGCTGGCCACTCTTCTTGAGCAGTATCCTGTAGGAGCGCACATAGATGTTGCCCTCGTCAGTGGCTGTGAAGCTGAGGGTGTGTTCCAAACCCTGCAGCCTTATGGATTCAACCTGGAAATTGTAATGATGAATTAAAATCACTACATCTGTAACCATTCATGTGGTATACGGGCGAATCCAGTTTTTGACCATCACAAATCTGTCCTCAACTTTTAAATTTAGTTGTAAAATTTCACCATTTAATAATGTTTTAGTTTATGGTGTATGCTAAAACATTCGCAGCCCCAAATGTTAAACTTAATAAACAGAAACTATGTATATTAGAAGCCCCATTCCTTGATAACTCCAGAGACATTTTGAATAATGCCAGAGACACTAAAAATTGTTGGTCAAAGAGATGATTGGCCCAATACACCTATTTTCTAAGTAAGTCTTTCTAAGTAAGTAAAGTCGAGTAAGGTTGCCAAAGAGCTCAAAGAGGACCCAGTGTGTTGACGATGAGGGACCTTCTTGTTCCTTTAGCCATCAACTCAGTGAATCCTCCTTTTTGTAAACGGTCGGTAACGCGCATGTGACTCCTTTGGAGTTTTTTGAAAAAAAAATAAAAAAACATAAAATATGGTGGCTTGGTCATTCCATAGAGAACTTTTTTATTAAATCAAACTTTAATGATGATGATGTTAACAGACAGTTTGGAACCTTCCTTAAATCACCTGGGAGCCAGCGGAGCGAGCTAGCCACATTACGGAATAACTTTACTAAAATTTTAGTTCTGTTTTAACTACTCACTTATATCTTTGGTCAATTTGTGAAAACTAACCCACATCTAAAAGTAATCCTTTGGCAGTAAAAGCAGCATTTATCATTACCAAACTAAACAAATACAAATTCTTACCTTTTCCCTGTGAAAGAAGTCTGTTAACAAAGACTTTAATCTTTTAAGCTCATTATTGAGTTCCCAGGCTGGTCCATTAAACAGCAGGCATGGTTTGAGCCCGGCCAGTACTTTCATGTTTTGGAACTCTGACATGGCCTTAAAGTTCTCGGCACCAAGTTCTACCATGTCAAATATTCCATAGTCAAATGTTCTGCCTAGAATGATGTTGTGAGGGCGCTTTTTGTTGTGTGACCCAACACCAAACAATGATGCCTCCTTCTTGTAGCACATTCTGTAAAATACATTAGGAATTTACTTTAATAATATTATTTGTGCAGTTTTTTCAACTTTATTATTGTTTGTTACACAAAAAATTGGTGCATGAAGTTTTACAGCCATACTAAATTGTAAATTGTTTAAATTGTTTTGTGGCAAATTAATAATTCATACATAAGTTACAATACAGAAATATATAATAGTTGAAATTGTTCAAACATTCTGCTTTTTACCCATGAAATTCAACTAAAATAATGATGAAATTAACTTAACTTACTTTTCAATGAGAGTAGCGTCTTCAAAGGGAACTAAATCATTCTTGCGTCGAAGATAAGCACCATCTGGTTTTTTCAAATCGTATATATCTTTCAATAGCTGTTTAGTCCGCTCCGAGGGATTCCTTCCCTGCAGGAAAATACATTGTTTGGGACCTTCAGTAGGTTTTGGTTCTTTTGATTGTAAAACCTTCTTGCCTTTTCGAGTCGTAGGTTTTCTGAAATAGCCCAAAAATTAAACTAAATGAAGGTCACAAATAAGATGATATAACCCAGCACGTTAACAATAAGCGCTCTTACTTTATTCTTTGCATAACAGCCATTTTAACGCACAATATAGTTTAATTTCATCCACTACAAGTAAACACGTGGAGATTGGGAAACTCAGAAAAGACATGACATTGACATGTCTGACATTGACAACAAAGGTGGCCACAAAGAGTGCGTAGGGTACGTTCCGAAATCACTAAAACATCACAACGAATTAGAAGACCGCTTGTAGACAGACAATCAAAGCAGACAATTTAATCATGTAAAAAAATATTGTGATAATAATTGAGAATAAATACTTATTGATTAGCAGTTATCGTAGGTTTTCCAGCATTGTTGGTGCAGTGCTAGGGTTATTATTATTTTGAGGCTTTTAAATGTTTGAACCAAGTATCAAATTAAATCAAAGCCATTTAGAATAGAACTGAGTAATAATGTAGAGATAGTTGGTAATTAAATAACAGTATCACAAAAAAACGTAATTGAACCGGTTTTGCTGAAAATCTACGATCACTGTGGATTAGTCATAAGTGTCATAACAGTTCCATGTGAGTATTTTTGCAATAATATGAATACAGAAATACCTATTACAATGTAACAACATGACATCGTTTTTGAAAGTACCCTTATAACTTAAACCGGTATTAGACATTGCAATTTGTAGGGCCCAATTTGTTAGTTTGGGAGGTGTAATATGAAAACGAGTTGGAATCCTAATGAGGATGCTAGTTAGGACACAAAAAAAAAAAAGTGTAACAGGGCTCGTAGGGAGCTGAAGGAAGTGTAGAGAGAGGCAGGGTACACAACAGATAGGGCCCTAGAAATTGCAATGTCTAATACCAGTTTTACAGCATGCATATGCATAGCAAGTCGGTAGCAAGTAGAATTAGTTAACTATCTGAACTATTTCACCTGCAGACAAACTGTGGAAACAGTTTTGCAGGGCACTGTATAACTGAATGTGAATGTATACTTTTCTAATAAAAAATCTATCTATCTAATAATTTATAAGGTACGTTCGGAACTAAGAAAATAGAAAAAAATATTAAATATGAAAAATAGTTATTAGTTGATTTGGCACTGTGATTATCCATCGAGGTACTTACTTCAGATACTATAAAAATAGAGACCTAAAAATAAGGGCTACAAATAACATAGAGTACCGCCGCTCAACACGGTTAGCATTGACTCACACAGTATCTGGAACGAGTCACGCGCGAGACAGTCTATCCATCTTTTTCTGACTGTATCATTTAAAAAGAGACGGGCAGTCAATTTCGCGCGCGAGATACTGTCGCGGCACAATCTCACATCAATGAATCAATCTCAATGTCTGCGAATAGAAGATCTAACCGCGCGTTTGTTTTTCCTCGGACCACCGAGCCGAACCACCACCTGCACCCGCGCCTTTTCGTACCCTGTCGATTTAGGCCAACTCAATTCCCACCGGCTTGTTAAATAATTAAATTAAGCATTGAATCTTACAGGGGTTTTCGAAACAGTAACTCAAATATGCTTTGAATTGTATACTATAACATGGTAGATAAGATAATGAAATAGTAGTTTGAGCGGATTTCAAAATCTAAATTCTGGTTTAGACACCCATTGTTGAATTTTTTATCCTTTATATGTTTATATAAATAAATAAATAAATATTATGGGACAATCTTACACAAATCAACCTAGTCCCACGGTAAGCTCAATAAGGCTTGTGTTGTGGGTACTAGGCGACGATATATATAATAGATAAATACTTAAATACATAGAAAACATCCATAACTCAGGAACAAATATCCGTGATAAACACACAAATAAATGCCCTGACCAGGATTCGAACCCGGGACCTCCTGCTTCATAGGCAGGGTCACTACCAACTAGGCTAGGAGGCCGTTAAATATGTTTTTTTTTTATTTCATTTTCACTGTTATAATTACAATACCTATTATACTGTTACATAACACCATCATAACACTAACACACGCACAATCACACTTCGGTCATTTAATACCACTCTGTGTACTTACATGTTAACTATAATTCTGTGCCCTCAAATATTTAAAATATATTCTTACTTGAAAGTAACGTGACACGCGACCTGGGTTTCGGCAGAATATCAGTTTTTGCTCGAAAGAGCCCTTTTGCTTTGCAACGCACACAACCTTTCTAACTGGGTACCTCATCTCATCTTTTGATTTTTATTAAAGTTTTCATCTTATTCTCTGTGTTATTGTTATATATTTTTTACTGTTTTTTGTATTGTATGTTATTGCAGTAATTAAATAAATCATTTATCTCTCTATCTATTGATTTGAACTGATACGATTTTCTGGATTTCAACCGCGTACACTTTCTTTTATTATTATGCCTGACGTTTCAAGCGTTCTTAAGTTCCATAACACTCGTTGTCACATTGTCGCAGGCCGACTAAAACTGAGTGTCCGCGATGAAATCCTGTTTTATTTAAATTATTAAATATGTAGTAAGTTTTCGCTGACAGTCGGGTCGGACCGTTACTTTAAATATGCAATACATACAGCATACAATGCTATTTTATGCAGTCTTAAAGACGAACTTTTCGAGGGCGACAAGTGAAAATATATTTTAAGTACCTACTTGAGTTGAACCTATCTCACTCTAAAGTCCTCCTTGGCGTCATTTATTCTCCCTCTCTACAAGTTAACTACTTTGATTCTTTTGAAAAGCTTCTCGAAGATTTGATGCCATCGTTTACCCATCATATTATTATGGGAGATTTCAATACTTGTCTTCTTAAGAATGATTTTCTTAAGAATGACTTAGAAGTCTCTTAGATCTCTTGTTGAGGCCTGCAACATGACCATTCTGCCTTCTGGTCCCACGCATTATTTCCCTAACTGCTCTCCGTCGCTTCTCGACCTTACTCTTGTTTCTTCTGTAGACCATGTTGCGAGGTATGAGCAGTACTCTGCGGACGCCTTTTCGTATCATAATTTACTTTTTTTGTAATATAAAATCCGTGCCCCTAAGGCCACGCCAAAAGTACTTCTTCAGCGCAAATTTTAGTCGGATGTGTGTTGAGAAGCTTCGTGAGGATGCCCTTAAAGTCGACTGGAGTGTGGTTTTGAAGGCTGATTCCGTGGATATGAAGGTATCTCTTTTTAATACTGCACTAATTCAACTGTATGATGTTCATGCCCATTGGGGCACGTATTGACGTCCGGTAAAAATCAAGCATCTTCCTGCTCCCTGGCTCACTGAGGATATTCGGTCAATGATTGCAAAAAAGAACTTGGCTAAATCTAAATTCATGGCTGTCTCCTCCGATAAAAATAAAGCCAAGTATCATGCGCTGCGGAATCGCTGTAGTACAATTTGCCGAGACGCCCAGAGGCGTCACATTCACAATTCTGTGGAAAATGGGGATCCGGCTAAGGTATGGAAGTTTCTAAAGTCACTTGGAGTTGGGAAACCTTCACAAAGTTCAATTAGCAATAACGTTGACCTCAACCAACTCAACCTGCACTTCTCATCTTCTGCCACGTTCTCTGGGCCAGTCAACTGCCACGTTCTCTGGGCCAGTCAAAAGGGATACCCTTGAGTCTCTTTCCAATACCCCCGCCCCTAACTATCCACCTTTCTCTCTTGTTTCATTTACTGACAGTGATGTTAAGAAGAACGTAATAGCCATCTCTTCGAACGCCGTCGGTGTTGATACCTCAGCCGAAACATGATCCTCCCTCTTATTGACATCTTAGTTCCCGTAATCACGTGTATCCTTAACTGCTCCATCTCTTCACATGTTTTCCCGTCACTTTGGAAAGATGCCGACGTTATTCCTTTGCCCAAAAAGTCCATTACCACCTCCTTTTCAGACTACCGTCCAATATCCATCCTTCCTTTCCTCTCTAAAGTTCTTGAGTGTCTTGTACACCAACAGTTGACTTGTTTCTTGAACAGACATGAGCTCATGAACCCCTTTCAGTCCGGTTTTCGTGCAGGGCATAGCACAACCACCGCCCTTGTAAAAATTACCGATGACATTCGGGCAGGCATGGATAATCGCAAGTTCACGGTTTTATCACTTTTGGATTTCAGCAATGCTTTTAACTCGGTTGACTTCGATATTCTACTAGGCATATTGCGTTCTCTTAATGTATCTCCTGCACATATACCGGTTCTGTACATATCACGTATGTAACCTATACATGAGTCGTACACAACGTACAAAGCGGGACGCGAAACGATTGCAGAAACCCTACTCGTATGGGGAAAATCCCTGCGCTGGTAATATCGTCATCGTCACTTTAGTACTACGTATACCGTAGGAATCTACTTACATTTCGTTATGGAATGTCTAGGTGAACTTTAGCTCTATAGGCGACGCGATTAGAAAAAGCTTTTGCTACAACTACATTTGAGCATCATGAAACCGGGTCACCTTGTATGGATTTTTTTTTGTTTTCATAGTCTTAAAGTATAGTTTATTTTTTCTGATATTACGACGTGAATGAATGTGGAAAATGGGAGATTATTTGTCTGTCTGTCTTCACAACTAAACAGATAAAAACCGGCCAAGAGCGTGTCGGGCCACGCTCAGTGTAGGGTTCCGTAGTTTTCCGTCCGTCACAGTAAGTGTCCCCACTTAAGAGTTAAAATAACACCGCCATGTAGGATATGATATGAGCGTTTCACGTACAGCAACATCTATCGGCAAATTAAGTAAACTATTGCACGCGAGCTTAAAGTATGGAAGATGATTTTTATGAGATAATTATTTATTGCGTGAACCGATTTTCACCGTTTTTACTTTATTTGAAAGCACGTCATTTCATTGTGATTTTGCACAAAACACTCGCACACACAATGCGGTTAAATTACAAACTTAATTCAGAAATAATTTTGTATTTTTTTTCAAAAACTATTAAACCTATCAAGTTCAAAATAATTTTCCTAGAAAGTTTTTATAAAGTTCTACTTTTGAAATTTTTTTCATATTTTTAAAACATATGGTTCAAAAGTTAGAGAGAAAAAAAAAATATTTCCGAAAATATTTATATTATAAAAAAATTATTTGAGTAAACCCCTATTAATTTTTAAATACCTTTCCAACACTATATCACACGTTAGGGTTGAAATGAAAAAAAAATCACTCCCCACTTTACGTATAGGGGAGGTACCCTAATAAAACATTTTTTTTCCACTTTTTATTTTACCACTCTGTTGGCGTGATTGATATACATATTAGTACCAAATTTCAGCTTTCTAGTGCTAACGGTCACTGAGATTATCCGCGGACGGACGGACGGACGGGCAGACATGGCGAAACTATAAGGGTTCCTAGTTGACTACGGAACCCTAAAAATAACGTTACGTAAAAATTTAGCCTTACAGGTGTGGTCATAAGCTACTTAAGTTTTTGAAATGTATCCCCTACATAACGCGTCTGATGTAAATTATAATTATTTACAAAGCTATACTCAGTAATGCGATTATCATTATCACACTGGCTCCGCAACCGCATGCGGCGACGGCGTGCAAAAGTAACGGCGCTGTAGACATTCATAGCGCTATCTCGATCGCACACCGTCGCCGCATGCGGAAACCGCAGCAGTGTGAAAACCGCCATAATCATAGTATAGGACTATACCTAGTCGGTCCATAAGTTCTGTCACAAGGGTTTTAAGTGATAAAATATAATACAAAGCTTTTATTTAAAAAAATTAGACCTGATTAGAAAGCATATTTCATACAGATTAAAATATAATATGATTAACTTATAATCAAGATCGCGTATTTTATAGATCCTTGTAAACTTGAAGATTGTTGTCAGTCCAAAACACGCCGATGATTTATGAAAATTGTACTTCACAAAAATTGGTTTAGATCATTTTTATAGTTGTCCAGAGTTACAAATTGTTATTTTTATGAAAGTAGATGATTGAGGCATATTTAAAAACCAATATTTAGTTGACTTACAAGTCTGCGCTTCAGCTATTCTTCTCCTGAACCTCAACGTATTTTTCAGTTTTGAGCAAAACACGATGATTTTGATGCCATACATCAAGGTAGTCTTCCAAAATTGCGTATACTAGCCTTCTTGTCAGTCAGACCCATGTTAATTATATATTAAAATGAAGGTTAAAGATCAAGCTAATGCAGTATGCAAGACTGAAGCTTCTTAAAATTGAATAAAAATAATGATGGTCAAAATCAACTCGAACAGGGCGCGTGTTTTTGACGTGGTTTTTTATTCCGCTTTTTCGAATGTTACAGGGAATTGTGTAAAACTGCCACAACTATTTGCCTTAAATAATATCGTAAATTAATCAGTATTAAATAGGCTTTTTAATCATATATTGAAATAGTAAGCAACCTCTAACAGTTCGTATTTTACCAGTCCAAACCCTAGTGACAGAACTTATGAACCGACTAAGTATGTACTTGAAAGGCCGTCCCGTCCCCTTGTGACCCCACCAGGGTTGCAAGCGCTCATAGTCTGCGGTGGCCGCTTAATGTCAGGCCTGCCGCACACTTATTTGTCACCGCCGTTGTATTAAAATAAGTTATATTACCCGTTAGATGTCTGCACACAGTGAGGGGTAGGTTGTTGATTTATTTAAAATTTAGATTTAATTTTCCGCGTCAAATAGTCGCATTAGACGAGTGGACCTATGCATGAGCTAAGCAATTAAACACTGGCTGATTAACGCAGAATTCCCGACCGTCACAACAAAACACAGACGTCTTCTTAATTCGCACAAAATAACAGTTAATTTATAGGACGGGTTTTTATTTGGCAAATTCGTTGGAGAATATATACGCCGCCGCAGCCGCCGTTTTCTCAATGCGCATAGACACGTCGAGCGGACGGCCTGCGCGACCAAGACGGCCAGTCGACGTGTATTTTCGCATTTGTGAAGTTCTATTTTATTACTGAAAGTGAAGTGAAAAATAGCAAAAAGTAAGTGTATCTGGATTCCACTTTGTAGATTAGATTACCTAAGCCGAAACGTAACAGTTTGTCTCGTTGATAATTTAAAAAACTATCATTTATATGCATTTCAAAATTCGTCTACAGATGTTATATAAGAATATGAATATTTAATTAACTGTTTAGACTAGTATTTAGGTAGGAACGTATTAAAATATGTAAAGTAGTTACTTAGATATCTTATAAAATTTAAGCAGCACAAAAACCAGACCTTATTATAACCACCCTACCATAGTTCAAAAGCTCCCAAGCGTAAACAAAACTAAACAGAAGTATGGGAATAATACTTAATTATGTATTTTACTTGTAGACCATAATTGCAGTCTTGGTGCCGTATTCTAATTTTAAAATACATAAACGATACATTAAAAACACAACTTCAACACACAACAAATAATCAACCAATATTAAAGTTGTATTGGAGTTGTATCGGAATAATTTTCAAGCAAATTCTAACATTTCTGATTCAGACGTTTAGGCAATAGCTGTAGCAAGATAGCAGTTTAGGTATGGCGTAGTTAATGCATTTATTCGGAGTTGTATTGAAGTTGGATCGTGTCATAATCATAACGTGTTTTAAAATTAGAATACGGCCCCAGATTTAAAAGCGTTTGCTTCGTACATATAAACTAATATAGGTACGTTACTACTAACTACGTTATTAATTCAATTCACTTATTAGGTAAGTATGTCGAAGGGCTATACAAATGTCAAGTAAAACGGGAACCATTAAACTTGAGAGAAACTGCTCTTTTACTATTTTTTTTATACGTAAGTCCAGAAAGTTTGCATTTGTGTGCATGCTCCGTTACCCAAATATTAGGCACCTAATTATCTAAAAGTAATTTGTACTTATTTACATATATTTGTATACCGACCTAATTACGCTATTGCTAAGTACAACATAAACATTAGCGATATTCATTTGTCTCTATGAACGACTTCTAGCTAATCAACAAAACTCCTTATCAGATGGTACTCGAGGTTGTCGCCTTGCTCCCGTGCCACCGAGTTTCCGCACTCTGTCAGCTATCAATAATGTCACCCTCTGATGTGTCTGTCTAGTTCCTAATGTCAGTGCCTTTTTGAGAAGCCGCTGCTTCCTTGCAACATGTCGCTGTACTTATCTAGTGTTTATATACGTCGGTACATATATATTTGATTGACATATTGTCAATTTAGCTGGATTAGTTAAACTTAAATTAATAACATTAAGCTCAAGCGCACCGCTTCAAGTAAATCAAGAAATAAATTATCTAGGTACTCGTAACTATCATAATTATAACGGTCTCATAGTCTCTAGATAATTAGAGTATGCATACGAAGATAGAGAGAGTATTCAAATCCCGGTAATGGCATAGGTATATTTATGAGTTTATCACGAATATGTTCCTAAGTTACGGACGTATCTTATGCACTTATTTTGTATTTATCTACTTAGAAATGAGAATGTACATATACCTACATTGAGTTGAGCCCAGGTAGAGCCCAGGATGACCTGTATAAAATAGTCGTCGTCTTCTGAAATGAGTGAAATATATACAGATCCCTGATTATGGCAAGGTATAGCTAGGGGTAAAAAGAGAATTGAATCTCTTAAAAAAATATTTTAATACACAAGCCATGAATATATGCCTAGAGTTTGGTATTTTTTTTATTTTTATACGACGACGGTGACAAACAAGCATACGGCTCGCCTGATGGTAAGCAGCTACCGTAACCTATGGACGCCTGCAACTCCAAAGGAGTCACATGCGCGTTGCCGACCCTTTACAAAAAGGAGGATTCACTGTGTTGATGGCCAAAGGAACAAGAAGGTCCCTCATAGTAAACACACTCGGTCCTCTTTAAGCTCTTTGGCAACCTTATTCACCAGCAGGAACACAACACTATGAGTAGGGTCTAGTGCTATTTGGCTGTGGTTTTCTGTAAGGTGAAGGTACTTCCCCAGTCGGGCTCTGCTCCAGATTTGAGCGAGATAACATTCGCTGAACGTGCGGCGCCCTACCACACTTAGCGAGATGCCATTCGCAGTGCCCATACCTCTCTTTTTGGCGTAGTTTAAGGACATACCCAAGTCCGGACGTAGTTTAAGGACATACCCCGGATCCAATTAATAGCTTTCTTAATATTGATAACTACCTAATCGATAATCGCCTCAAGCTTCATTATCTGAGGAACTTTGTACTGCGCAGTACCTACCGATTAACACATAAAATTTAATTTTCCTTGTAATAAATATTAAAAGTTTCATCATTAATTTGACCTTACATTATCGTGTCACAATAATCCACTGGAATTTGACTCCACCTTTGTAAAACAGACAATTTAAGTCTGTATTTATGTATTGTGCCATTTGTAGGTACCTTTGCTGAACTGACCACTTATATTATAATTATAACGTATCCTTTGTATAATAAAAATAAACGAATGTTCAGTTCCAATTTTTGCATTCAGTAATTATATAATACATAAATTGTTACATAAAAAATGTTTGCATAATTTTTAAGTCAGTTTTTGAAAGTTGTTTCAACCATTTGCGTAAAATAGTAACAATATAAACAGGTTTGCGAAGATGAGCGTTCGATCTACCTACCAAACTCTCCTAAAATATTCCGTTTTACGTTGAAGATATTAAACACCAGTTTTTAGGTATATCGTGAAAAAATCGTATAAGGTACCTAAGTATAATATACCTAAACAAAAAAAATGCTTGTCAAGATAAAAACTGCTACCTATTATAGGTGTGTTTTATATTGTTATCCTACTCTATCACAGTAGTTTTGCTATAAAATAATTAGAATAGGTACATGCTTTAACTGATCCGCAAAAAATATGTTTTGTTCAGCAGAAAAATCTGTTGGTCAGCAAAATTCTTGCGATATTGAACTTTTGAGTCTAAGAAGAGACTTTTGCCTCCTTTTGTGTGTTCTATCGCTTGTACAATGGGTTGTGCTCTGAAGAACTGTTTGATATGAAGCCCACGGCAGCTTTTAATCACGACACCGCTCGCCGTAGGCAGGGTGTTGATCCTCACACCCTGGAGCCTAAAGGGTCGCGCACTGTACGGTCGGACGCTGCGCTGCGGCTAATGACGACCCAATGACGACCATCAAATTTTTCTGCAGACCAAAATATATTTTTCTGGCTGACCATTTATTTAAATACTTCCCAAAAAATTATACATTCACTGCGGCACAACTAAGTATGTGTAAAAATGCCATTTAGCCTTTGAACCGTGGATCGAAAACATATAAAAATAAATATGAAAGTGAGGCTTAATAGGTAAGTAGTTTTAATGAAAATTGAAAATTGAATGAAATCGGTTGCGCCTTTTTTGAGATATCGCAAAAAAATCATTTCTAACTTAAAGGACGTAAGTGCCGCAAAATTTACTATAAAAAACGCACTTTTGATTGGATGTATTGTGACGGCTACGGCGGAACCCAGCATGGGCCGGCATGCTCTTGGCCGGTTCCTCTTATTTGCGACGCCACCCATACCGATTTGATTCATGACTATTAACGTCACGTGTTAATACGTGTTAATAGGTTATTAACGACACTCAAAATTTTGTGGCTTCTTGACGTACATTATCTATTACGAGATAGATCCTTCCTAATATAATAGTCATTAAACGACGCGTTGATTACTGGCATGCGTACGAGTACTTGTATTATGATCTTTAATTACAAACACACAATGTCAATTAGTACTAAGGGCAAGGTCTTAAATATTTATGATATCTACGACGTTACTCCATACTTTTTTGTCTTAATTAAACTAGTAGAAATATAATTCCTATTCGATTAAAATGTTTAAGGGTTTCTCATTAAAAAAATATGATGCGTACAAGCGATCGAATACGATTTCAATATAATGCTTCAACGACTAATTTTCGGCCGAGAAGTGACGCTCTAATGACAATAATAAATTGTAGGATAATAAATAAATAAATATTATGGGACATCAAACCGACCTAGTCCCACAGTAAGCTGAATAAAGCTTGTGTTGTGGGTACTAGACGACGATATATATGTAAATAGATAAATAAATCCAATAGAAAACATCCATAACTCAGGTACAAATATCTGTGATGTTTATCACAATGATGTTTGTTGTGTGTTTACACAAATAAATGTCCTTACCATGATTCGAACCCGGGACCTCCTGCTTCGTAGGCAGTGTCACTAACCGACTGTGCTAGGAGGCCGGGCCGTGGCAATAATATATATAATACTTAGCTATCTACTTTATCCCATGCATCTCAAGGGTGAAAGAACTTTTAATGTACTTTTCCATCAGTCTGACCTCTTGTCGTCTTGTGACGTTACGGCGGAGATAGCCATTAAGTAGAATTTCCGATAAACAACTCTATCACGAAGTTATTAAATTAAACTTGCGTCAAACTAACAACAGTTTAAAAATGAAACATGCGAGTTTTTTGTGTTTACGCAAATCGGTGATTAAGGAAAATACGCCCAAAAATTAAAAATAATTTGGGACTCGTTTTATAGTATTCTGCTAAATATGTGTTTGTGACGTAGTATAGGTGAGGTTTATTTACGTTTATTACTTATACGATTTAAATTGATACTAATACATGGTTTAGGTAGGTAAAGGTATTTTTTTCCTATATATTCTTGTCTAAAAATGTTGTTGTCTGATAAGTTCAAAAAATAATTCGCTTACATACATTATTCCGTACCGTTAGCAGAAGAAATATTGCAATTTATTAGTGAGGCACGTTTATACCTTGGGTGGATCCCGTACCTAATCTAATGGATTACCTTCCGACATAACCATGAAACCCGACCTAGGTTCGTCGTTATTACAATAGTATTGTTGTTCGATCCTATACAGTATACACTACGACACGCTCCGCTGGCTCCCTGTGTTGTACGATGTACTCGTATGGTTTGATTAGGTAGGTACTTCTCAGTAATATTGTAACAAATGGTGATGGTGACAATGTATTTGAGTATTTGAGAATCGGTACATGCAGTATTATAATCATCATCATCATTATATCAGCCGAAAGACGTCCACTGCTGAACATAGGCCTCCCCCAAAGAGTGCCACAATGACCGGTCCTGCGCCACCCGCATCCAGCGGACTCCGCGACCTTCACCAGGTCATCAGTCCACCTTGCGGGGGGTCTACCCACGCTGCGCCTTCCGGTTCGTGGTCGCCACTCAAGAACCTTTCCGCCCCAACGGCCATCGGTTCTACGAGCAATGTGCCCCGCCCACTGCCACTTTAGTTTAGCGATTCGGAGGGCTATATCGGTTACTTTAATTGGTTCTGCTGCGGATGGCCTCATTCCTGATGCGATCACGCAGAGAGACTCCAATCATAGCCCTCTCCATTGCCCTTTGGGTGACTTTGAGCCTTCTTATGAGGCCCATTGTAAGCGACCACGTTTCAGTTCCATATGTCATCACTGGCAACACACACTGGTCAAAGACTTTCGTCTTGAGACACTGCGGAATATTAGACAAAAAGATGTGCCGTAGCTTCCCGAACGCTGCCCAACCGAGTCGGATTCGTCGATTGACCTCTTTCTCGTAGTTGGATCTAACTAACTGGACAGTCTGTCCTAAGTATATATAATCGTCCAAAGTTGAACTTCGAGTGTAAAGTCTCCGATTGTAACGGGAGTTGGTGCTACATGGGTATTTGACATGATCTTCGTCTTATCCATGTTCATCTTTAGAACAACTCGCTCGGAGGCTTTACTGAGGTCATCGAGCATCGTACTTAAATCCTCCATGTATTATAATAGGACATGGATTTTTTTTTTTTAATATTTTACAAACTCTAATTAACACTTTAATAACTTAACTATTCGTCATATCGCTTCGTCTTTATTTATTTTGAAATTATTTTGGCAGTAATCGACATTATTTAAATGAAAAAGTTGGGGTATAGTTTTCTAATCTGCCGAAAAAAACCTCTAAAAATATGTCGCACAAGTGAGGTAAAGGGGTCTCCCCGCTATACAAATCTAAAGTTAAGACATGTAACGAACCGTTTTTCTGCAAATAAACATATTACGATTATGATTATGATATCTTCACGAATCGCCACCATTTTGTTTCAAATAGGTAATGGACTATGGACTAAGCGAGCTGGCCACGTCAGATATGACACAATAATGAGAGCAACAATTCATTTTTTTTTGTTTTATTAAGGTACACCAACAATTGTTGACATCGATACATGTTTACATTTTAAAAGCTTACCTACTTAAAGAATAATGTCACAATTACTTATAGGTAAACACCGCATGCAAAATAATTTGGATATAAACAACTATGTGTAACATAAAAAATGATCAAGACATGACAACATTAGCATGTTAAATACCTACCTATATTAAAATTATTATATAGATTTGGTGCTTCTTTTTGATTATTGTGTTATAATGTGACCTTAGGATGATACTAAAAGTAATGCGGATATGGACGGGATATTAGTGATCGAGGGCTTAAAAAAACTGGGCACCCAACAGTGGGCGGTATTCATATTTTAATTCACTATTTCAGCTCAAAATTCTCAGCAGCACTCAAAATTTAGATTTGTTTTAGTTTTAAGGCAAAACTTTTTACTCATTTCATGTTTAGTTACTTATATAAAGATTTTCAGTTAGATAAAGATAAAAATCTTCATTTTATGATTTTACCTACTTGGAAGTGCTGGTCACTCTGTGTTGTAGTGATTTATTATATTTATTTATACTGTTCTAAAAGTGGTTTAATTGGGTTTTCTAATCACTAAAGGTCATCAGTTGAGTTCTTTGCAGACGGCATTATTACTGATAAAAGTATAAGAATCATACCATACTCTCATATTTTATTATCGCAACGCAAGTAGAAGCCAAATAAATGTTGTTACTGTTATTAGTCACCATAAAATATTATTTCTTCGTCGGAATTATTTTTATTCGCGCTTTTTGAAGCCTCGTTTAAAGCCGGTTTAAAGGTGATTTTCAGAAGCGTTTCAACCGCTGGTTCGATTGTGTTGTGTGACGTTACAAAAGTAGGTATAATAACACTGCAAAGAATTCATAAAATGACTTGACTTGACGAAATTATTCTAAAATGCTAATCTTTATAATTACATAGATTCCAAATTATTAGCAACGTTTATGTTATTCATTTCGTTACACAATTAAAAACCGGCGGTTGAAACGCTTCTGAAATCTAGCCTTGAAATAAGTGTAATACATTTTAGGGTTCCGTAGCCAAAATGGCAAAAACGGAACCGTTATAGTTTTGTCATGTCCGTCTGTCCGTCCGTCCGTCCGTATGTCACAGCCATTTATTCGTATATACATTGATGAAATTAGAATAAATCGTACCTAACCTACTGGGTACCAAAATACATATGTAATATGTATAAGCTCCCTCGGTACACGCATACCCAGAAAAATTAGTCTGATCTGGAACAGGAGAGGAGATAACATACTTAAAGATATTTGTAGTCATTAGTGTCATTACACATTTGTCACATCGACTCGTGGAATAGTTTATGAAACTCTGGCGTGATCTTTACTCGTCATTGAGTTAAATTACGTATATATCAAACAAAACAAACTTCTAATAAACATTAATAGGAAATAGGTACTTAATAGTAGATCATTCCATTAAGCATAGGTAATGAATCGTCACTTATTATATTTACGTCATAGTGATAAGTATAACAATAATTCGCTACATACGAATTAATTAGTTCTTCATACCTTGAAATGTAATTTTATTAAAACATGTTATCATAGAGTGACAAAGGATTATTATAGGGCCGTGGAGGCTTGGCCCGCTATCTCAAACGCCGCCGCGACGTGCTGGCTCGAGATCTTGAAGACCTTATCAAAAGGTCATGACCCTTTCCTTTACTGCAACATCAATTATTTTAAGAGCAAAGTTTACTCGATAACACTGCCAATCGCAATGTCCATTGCCGAATTTTATTAACCTCAATTATAATGACCGTTGGTAGTTTTATTTTATGTTTAAGATATGATATTTAAATGTTAAGTTCCTTGCAGAGTCATAACAAATATTATCCAATCACACCACTATCACTATGAACCTTATCCAACGGCTAGGCTCACTAAAACCTAAAACTCTACGACTCCCCTTGTTTCAAAAAAGAGTCAAATATAATTACTAAGGTATTTTAGATAAACTATCACTATAATTTCACGCTCCTTTTCAATAATGCCAAAGGTTATCTCTGGGTACCTAACGTTTAAGTTTTAACGCGAACAAGTATCACTGAAATAATAAAAGCCAGTAAATCACATCATTTTATTGACACGTGAATAAATGGGGTTACACTGCCACCCACTTTGTAAATATTCCGTGGATGGAACATCTCCGGCCGATACGTGCAACTGCTCTACTGACCTATATTTTATTGATAGTAAACCAATTAATCTAATTGCAAGGAGTTGCCTCACTATTACAAAATCTTGCACTAAACAAGGACTATCCTTCCTTAAAGAGACTTCCTTAAAGCGGCTACGTAGGTTTAGATTAAGTTTCGTTATCCCTTTTAAGAGAGTTGTCATAACTTTATCATATACAAAAATAGATGCATTATTTTACATCATTCAATTTAACGCGCGTGCTCAGTAGCACCAAGTGGTCATTATTCAATTTTTAGTCAAACATTATCCAATATAGTGTGTATGGGCACCCCTGTTAAGAAAACACCTCCATTCCATTCTATTCCAAGAAGCAACTCCGTCCCGAGCAGTCGGGCTCAGCTCGGCCGATCGACCGAAAAGTAGAGTATTTTTTAAATAAAGAAAATTCAAATATCAAATCAACATGACATCTAGGACAGAGCCCGAGAAAATAGGTGAAATGGGTAAGTAAATTGCCGATTTTACTTTTAAGTAACGTCAAATCTAATAATCCACCACGAAAATTTAGTACTTACCTACCTATGGATAAATTAAACCCAAAAATTTTAGGTAGGTAGACAGATTCTTCTCTTCGTATTTTGGTATAGATTCTATTCTTGTTTGGTGTCATCTCCCCAATTGGACGCTAATAATACTAAATAACTGTTTTTTTTACGAACTCCAGATGTCGCATAGTTGTCACTTGTCCCTAAATCCGTATTTATTTTTAACTTTATTTCGGGCTCAAGGTAATCGCCAATTTGTTTTGAGTATCTGTTGTCGCTTTTATTTCTTCGGACACTCCTCTTTCACAATTAAACATTCCCATGAACTTAGAATACAATACAATACAATTCAACCTCACAATGCCTCTTTTCTATACAATTTACCCTCAGACTTAAGGCGCGCTAAATCTCTTGCTGTGTTTAAGAAACACCTTTCTGTCTCTCCCATGATACGTTTATCTAACCTGTGGCAAATTCTGTATCATGCCCCTAGATTGTATTGTCTTAGTTATCAATTTATATATCTATGTTTAAGTTTATTAATGTTTAGTTGATTTGCATTTGCAACATATTTCTGATTATTTTCAATGGTTTCCGCTTTCCAAAGGTTGTCTGGAAGAGTTCGCTTTTTAGCGATAATTGTTTTACCTCTACTTTTATTGTTTGAAACATGTGTTTTGTGTGTTTCTTTACGTTGAGATGTGCAATAAAGAGTATTTATGTTATGTTATGTTATTCTTTATTGTTCACCAATAGCAGAAAATACAAATAACAAGATAAAAACTTATGTATACTTATAATAAGAATGGTAGACAAAAGGCGGTCTTATCGACAACCTTTGGCTGCTGGACACACTGCAAAAGAATAATCAGTATTGAATATGAGTAGGTGAAGAATAGAATAGTTCAATACAGGAGTAGAACTAGATATGTATAAAAAGATTATATTATTGTAATGTTATCTGTTTTAGATCTTTAATAAAATCACTTTCATTTTGAGTAGAACTTAAGAAAAATTTATTTTTATTAACGGCGCTTTAGACTACCCGTACCTAATACAACGTTTTTCTTAATTTCATCATATTCTTGATATATTGGCAAACCTGCCACTCGTAAACCATATCCATTATAAATAAATAAATAAATATTATAGGACAATCTTACACAAATCGACCTAGGCCCACGGTAAGCTCAATAAGGTTTGTGTTATGGGTACTAGACGGCGATATATATAATAGATAAATATGGATAAATACTTAAATACATAGAAAACATCCATAACTCAGGAACAAATATCTGTGTTATCACACAAATAAATGCCCTGACCAGGATTCGAACCCGTGACCTCCTGCTTCGTAGGCAGTGTTACTACCTAGGAGGCCGTTTAATTATCCATTTGTAAATCAGCTCTGGGGCCGATTTTTACTTTCGAACGCCGTAATTTCTTTGAATTCCAGCGCTCGAAAAATCGGCTCGAAAATAACCGCACGCAAAAGTTTGTCGCTATTATTTTCACATTAAAGTAATAATCATGATTTTAAATTAATATCAATTTTATTTCTAAAACACCATTTCATCGTTTTAGCCAGAGTTTTAAACATCAGATTCGAGCGCTCGAATCTTTAAAATCGCCGTCCTGTGCTTGTTATCATTATTTAACAATAAACACGATAAAACACGTCCTTAATTGTTAAGTCGTAGATTACCACAGGTTAATGAAAATGATGAAATGGGAAATTTTGAGTTTGCAGCGCTCGATTCTGCCACTTCTAAAGCTTTGTGACCAGTCAAATGTGTGGAAATAGTGGTAACAAACTTTTGTATTCGATTATATTCGATTTTTTTTTTACTACATTTAGACTTGCGTGATCGCACGCACTCGCGTCGGCGTCAGCGCTAGTCAAATCGTTAGACGAACCATATTCGGCAAAATTAAGGAAAAAAAAAGCTATTGTCTACGATTCTTGACTCGCGTCAATATATCGCTCCCCGACGAATGCTGAGCCGAGTATATAGATAGCTATTCGCCGCGTCATTCGGCTCGCCCCTCGCACGCAAGTTTAAATGCGGCATCTAATTTCGAGATTTTCGAGCGATGATTCTTGTTCCATATAGGTACTCGTAGTGGGAACAACAGAAAGAATGATTGGACACGTCTAATTGAACTTATAAATTTAAATTTTTGAAGAAATTAGTTACTTCAATCGGTTTGAAGATTCTAGTATGTAAACGCCTTTAGCTGTAGGCGAGCCAAATGTTGCCTCTGGGCGTGATACGATAGGAGGTGCAGCGGGCTAGTAATTACGGTTCTAATAAGTAGCTAAATTTGTTACTCTTTTTTTAGCAAGTACCTACATAGTCGTAATTAGTAGCACTGCAGGCCATCTCATACCAAGATATTAAATAGATCTATAGCTTTAAATTTCATCTAATAAAGCAATGTATCCTAATTTTTAGTGTTGGAAAATGAAACAAAAGACACCGAGGGCCAGAAGACGGCCCAAGACCCGCTAGAGCGAGCTATCGGCGCCATCGGCAAGTGGCAGATATGGGTCTGCTTCGTCGTGTTCCTCGTGAAGTTCCCCGTGGCCTGGCACCAGATGAGCATCATCTTCCTCGCACCCCCGATGAACTTCACCTGCACAGAAGAATCAAGCACCTTCGACAACGTCTGCCACGCCAACTGCACCAGCTACAAATACGACCACAGCGTCTTTAAAGAGACCATCGTCTCGCAGTGGGACCTCGTCTGCGGTCGACAATCGCTAAAGAACCTCACGCAAACCTTCTTCATGCTCGGTATCCTCGTTGGCAACATGGTATTCGGCCATCTATCTGATCGGTAAGTTTTGCGTAGGTGTCATAAGTGATATCTTAACAAGAAGTTATGCCCGTCATTTTGCATAAATTGGCACATCCTGCCTTGGGTTGGGCTCCGGAAACTATTACTTTGACAGTCTGCTGATTACCAGCCATTGACCTACTTGTAAATTTGTAAGTGCAAAATACAACTACATCTACATTGAGCACATAAACTCCACAGATAGGATGAATATAATAGATTTTTCATATATAATTTTGTATGTGTAGAAGAGGTCCATTATATTACGAGTATTATTATAAAGATACATGTGGTCATAGAGTATGTAAGAGGATACAGTCCTTGCAATAAATTAATTACATTTTATTAGATTATAATTACTGTCTGCGTCATGATTGAGACTTCAGACGTAATGAGACGGAATATTTACGTAAAGTTCGAACCGAATCGATAATACTACACGTGATCTTACAACACTTGTCACGTTTGCCTCCATTAGCAGCCATTTGTATCTCCCTCAAGTCTCTTTGGATCATATCAAGCTGTAGGTACAAACTATAAATTAATGATATAAGTATAACGATTACAATAAACTAAAATTACTTATTGCAACGGAATATTAAAGATTTGAAGAAGCAAGAGAATTAAGTAAGCTTCGAGTGTTCAATGAAAGAAGAAAAATCCACTGAATTCGATATAGCATTCAATGAGTACAACCGTATTGACAACATTTTGATACCTGGAGTGCGATTTTTGAATCTCACCAAGTGACTAATTCTCACCGATGTGAGTGATTTCCGAAAGTAAATCACTCACATCGGTGAGAATTAGTCACTTGGTGAGATTCAAAAATCGCACTCCTGGTCGACTGGAATATTCATGAGTGTAAGCTATTGATACTGATACTAATGATCGTGTTTTCCAGGTTCGGTCGACGAATGCCATTCCTAGCAGCAGTGTTCCTGCAACTGATATCCGGTGTGGCTACCGCTTATTCAGTGAACTGGTACATGTTCACTGCACTCCGGTTCATGCTGGCCGTGGCCACTGGCGGCACCATGGTGACCAGCTTCGTTCTCACCATGGAGCTAATCGGCGCCAAATACAGGGACACCGTGGGCATCATCTATCAGATACCATTCAACCTGGGACACCTGTCGCTGGCAGCGTTCGGTTACTACCTTAGAGATTGGGACAAGTTTCAACTGGCTATTTCGCTGCCTTCGATCATCTTCCTGAGTTATTACTATTTGCTGCCCGAATCGCCAAGATGGCTTATCACTGCTGGAAGGACGGATGAAGCCGTGAAAATCATGACAGTCGCTGCTAAGAGGTAATTATGGTTAAGTACATTATTAAGCTTCTGATAATATTGTATTCATACTTAATTATCCTGAAAATATAATATAACACGCAATAATATAATAAACATAAAATAACGTGGTGACTATAACAATAATAAATAAATATTATTAATGGGACAATCTTACACAAATCAACCCTATACTAGACTATAGGGTCCAAGTCATTCACAGGTGACAGGGCCTGAAATAATTCTTAGTCCGTTTGGCAATATCCCAAGTGTTCCAGGATAGGTACAAGGTACAAGGACCAATGGTAAATAGCCAGAGTCGACTGCATATATTTAATAGAACAGATTAGATGACGTTCGTCGCAGCCACAGTAGGAGTTAGTTGGTAGCAACTGATGGTCCAAAATAGGATTGCCCAAGAGTTGCTAGGCCGTCCGTTATTATTCTTGTTCTTTTGTAATCTAAAAGCATTTCACAATTTACAGAAACGGGCGACCAACGGAGAACATCTCCTCAACCACCCAGAAGCTGAGCGTGGACGTGAGCAAGCCCGAGCACGTGTCGTTTCTGGCGCTGTTCGCGCACCCGCGGCTGCGCGTACGCACGCTGGCCATCTGCTTCAACTGGTTCGTGTGTGGGCTGTGCTTCTTCGGTGTGTCGCAGTACATCGGACATGTTGGCGGGAATATATTCACTAATGTAGCCATTTCTGCAGCTATACAGGTATGTGCTATAAATATTATACTAAATATTATTTGACAATCTTACACAAATCGACCCATACTACCCACAGTAAGCTCAATAAGGCTTGTGCTGTGGGTACTAGACGAAGGTGTATATTGGTAATAGATAGATAAACGCGTGATTGAACCTTGTATACAGTGAAATACAAAATTGCATGGACACATAATGAAGTAACTTCTTTATTGCGTGAACATATACAAATCGAAATCATTAAAACTACATGTCAAAACTTAGAATTCAAAAGACACAAAAAAAATCAAATCTAACATAAAGCTAACAGTCACAAAAATGTCATATAAAATAATCACAATAAATAAAATCTACTCCTAAATAAAACTACGCTGAACACAATAAAAAACAAAAAAAAAACCTATCCGACATCGTCGCCCCGCGACCCTCCAGACGCAAAGGTGCCCATCACGCTCGCAGCATTTCCTCGTTGAACCGCGATGGACAACCTCTGCATCAGGAAGGAACCGGAGCGAGGATCCAACCCTCTCTCCCGTAAACGCCTCCCCACTTCGCCAAAAAAAACCCTGGCCTCAGCACACCAGCATCCGGTGGTTTCCACTGCGAGAGCAACGAATAAATAATTCTCAAGGGCCGCATACTTCTCTTGTTTCCGAACGGCGGCTAACTCAGCCGCTGCCCTTCTTTACGGTGTGGCCAATATGTGAAGCCGCAAATGTGCTGACACACGTTGCGTCCCACAACAAACACTTTCCTCTCTCCCAAGGGACCAACGTCAACCCATCAGGCCTTTTTCCATCAGACCGACTGAGGCCTGGAGGCTCCAGCACACATGGAATATTTGCGGATACTAGCGCCCTCCGCACGATATCATTCAGCGCGTGGTGCCGCGGGAACCTCCCAGCACACCGACAGCAACTCAACGCGTGATGACCGCTACTCTCCACCATGGAACCGCAGATGCAAGTGTAAGGTTCACACACAACACAACCCAGACGAAGAGCAACGGCAATCCGCGTCGAGTCGTTGTCAAGCAACCAGATTCCGGCTTCGATACCGCAATGAGCCTCGCCCTGTCCACACCTACTGCACCCTCCATTAGGCTCCCGATCACCCGCTTCACCCCCACGTCATCCCACAAACGCTGGCGATCCGGATTTTCCGGCGCGGACGCACCCGGATTGAGAGTCAACCAGGCCGCCATAGCATCAGCAGCGAAAGGTATGGATACCTTGACACCATCAGTAGATAAAATTTGAGTGACAAGATCCACAACCCCCGCCGCCGATGCCAGGAAGGCCGGCAAGCTCTCGTCCCGTGCACGCCTCACGCCCAGCCCACCCGATCGAATGGGAGTGAGGCCAGATCCCACTGGTTCTCATTGAGGGAGACGTTCAACAGCGACTCAACAGACCCCTTCAACACGCAATCAAAGGAGTCAATATGACTGGGGTGAAGCCAAGCCGGCACGATCCGTAAAATATAGGTGACTCTGGGAACGGCGAAACAGATCCGCAATAAATTAACGTAAAAAAGTTTTAAGTTAAACGGTTTTATTTCAGTCAAATGTTGTACCAAAAACTAGAAAATAAAAATTTACACGAAATTTAGTCCCACATACATTACTTCCTGGAGAGTAATCATGTAAGACGGATAACAGAATAGGCATCTCGAGTCGGATGCTAAAGGCCCTATTTGTCTCTATATCAGTGGATTAAGTCATAATCGGAAGCTTTTATCAGACTAAAATAAAAACGTGGGGCGTCTAATATAAGGTAGAGTGGGTTAAGTATGCAATATCCTAAAATCAAAGTCACCTTCAGCTATGCTTTAATGATGTTGGAGGTGGCGTTAGTGTGAGTACTACGAGTAGTATTAAAAATATGTATATATAAATTATAAAATGAGTCAAATACTTCCGTTTGTATATATAAATTATAAAATGAGTCAAATAAAACCGTTTAACTTAAAACATTTTTACGTTAATTTATTTTTAAGTTTTTAGTAAAATTTTGTACTTGTAACCAGCCCTATTGACTGTAGTATGTGGTGGGAAAATTATATGTGACGACATCTCAAGTGGTATTATATTAATTGTATGTGACCTTCGTGTGTTTAAACTAGAGGGTACCTACATTAAATTGGGTACCTACGTATATTATAGGGGACCCTTATTACGTAACAGTTACATAAACTACTATTAAATGACCATAAGGATATTTTATAATAGTTTCCCCAAATACTTATACTCGGGAGAACCTTTCTATAAAAACGTTTCTAATGAAATGACGCTTGCTATGAATGCAATGCGCGCTAAACGTGTATTTTTTTCTAGTATGTTTCTAGAGCTAGGCGTTAACGATTTAACGCAATTCATGCTATGAACTAACGTCAGGCGTTTGCCTACGATTTGTGCAGCAGCCCCACAAAACTTTATATGCTAACAACAAGCCATCACATTTTTATATTATCTAGAAATATTAATAATTTTTCAGGTAATAGGTATGCTACGTAAGTCCCTATTTGATAGAATTTTCATAACCCACCCATGGAAATTAGAATATTTTTTTTTTTTTCGATAAATATGATTACTGTTTCACAATTCCATGGGCATAAAAGTTACTTATTCAACTATAAAGTCGAGGTTTACGCGACGTTTAGTTTTTTACTTTGTGTAAGTAGGTACCGATATCGTATAAATTTTGCTAGTTTGTAACTTAAACTAACAACATTACACAGTGTGTAAATTCAATACGAGCAATGATTTAAACCAAATATAGGATTATCATTAATTAAGAGGTTTTTATAAGTCACACATAAGGGGGTCGACTGACGTAAGCGACTAGTCAACCGACAAGAGTGTGAGGGAGGGATAGTTAGAGTAAGACAAATGTTTGACAGATCGGTCGTGCGTGGTGGCATAACACTGCGCAATCAACCGGCGTTTTGATGGGCTTTTCGTTTTACAAAGTTTTTGTAATTATTTTAAGAAATAAATAATTTTGTTTATTTACAAATTTTATTCAAAAATACTAAAAACATATTAGTGATTAACTAATAAGTAATGCGTTAATTTTTGTTGAAAACGTGCTTATAATTAAACGTGGAAGTGGGGATGTCAACTGTGACGTCAACATCATTGTGTTGGCGTCATATCGCGACGAGTATATACTTACCTCTTAATTATGAGTAGATATTATGACCCCGAGCCCCGTAATACATTTACCGAGCCGCAATGTAACTACTTACTGCAAACATGATTGAAGTAAGTAACTGCATGTCTACTAAATATGAACGAGCGAACATGAGTTTGTTGTGTTCTGTTGTGTAAAACATTTTCATTTTAATTCTAAGTAAAATTATCTAAATATACTACCTATATCCTTATGCAAACCACACTTCAAAGATTCGCCCGTATTGGATTTACAAAATGTAAATATTATAGTAGTAATAAACTTATATACTTAACAGATACTTACTCGATCAGGCAAATAAATTGCGCTCGATTCACAATCGAATCAAACATACCACCAATCGATCTTGATTGAATAGTCATTACATTATAGGGTAATTGTGTTAGTTTCCCGTCCAGGTCCAGTTTACCGTCCACTTGATTAAACTGCTGCATTTAAATGGGGATTTTTTAAAAAGTCAATATAGTTTATATTTATAGTTTATTCTTTTTTAGTTTTTTTTAATTTTAAGCTTTTATTTTGGGAAAAACTTGAAGATAAACATATAAATAAGTATGGACGGAAAACTGTCAAGAGTGGACGAAAACTAGCACAATCACTAAACTACAAACAAAATAGTTAATTAATTGCATTGCGATTGAAAATATTTTTATTATACGATAGTTGAAAGATGCATTTGTTCATTGTTTAGCACATAAATAAAAACTACATACAGACCGTACCTTATCGTATGAATTCTTATCTAAAATTCGATATCTATGCATTTGTATCATTTATCTGACATTGGTCCCCTATCCTATCTTGTCCCCTATCCTATCCTGTCCCCTACTCGTTCTTACATCTTGTCAGTGTCACTCACTTGACCATAGTATACGTATAATTTATCGTATCTTCAAAGCTACGCCACTTTAGATAATACCGCTACTATGTTAATATTTTAATATTGTTAGCCATCACGTGAATCACATCTGTTGTCGTCATGTAATATATAAATACGATACACGTGTCAAACGTTTTAGCTCAGTAGTTCACGGTTCACGAGCGTGCCGGAGTAGTAGCAACTTGATCCCATTAATTCCTTGTTTAGACGTATCTCAAACAATTGTTGCAACAAGAAGCCTACTATTATTATCGTCAGAGAGTCAAATGCCACACACTATTGTACAACATCATTAGATTGCAGAAACAATTACCGAAAGAAGTATTTAGTAATAATGACTTTGTTTATTTTCAGGTCCCAGGCACTTTGATCTCTATCTACGCGAACAGACTTCTCGGACGGAAGATAACGCTTGTCAGTTCCAACTGTGTTACTGGTCTCAGCTGCCTGCTCATCACCGTGGTACCGCACTCAGGTGCGAGTCACCTCGCGCTCGGCTGCATCGGCCTCTGGGGCATGAGCATATCCTTCTCCACTGTATACTTGTACGCTGGAGAGATATTCCCCACAGTCGTCAGAAACTCTGGCGTAGGTTTGTCTTCGACTGTAGCTAGAGTAGGTTCTATGGTGGCTCCATTTGTAGCAACCTTATCTTCCACAAGCCCGTGGTTGCCACCTCTGATTTTCGGTATCACTCCTCTCGTTGGAGCTGGTCTCTGCATACTTTTACCCGACACGAGGGGAAGAAAGCTGCCTGACACAATAGAGGAAGGCGAAGCGTGAGAAAACGGTTTAGTGTCAATGAGTATTTTTCATTTGTGCCTTTTATTTATTATGATATATTGCTGTTATTAATCGTTTAGTGACGTACTCATAATATATTAACTTTTATACGAAATAAATACAAGGTTGTATTAATGAGGAAGTTGTGAAATGCAGCTGATTGGCAGGTGCAAAGGGATACAATTTTGATCATGAGCAAAACATTTTTGACATGTAGGTACAAACAGCAACATACTTTACTGACCATCGATAGACCTAATGCCGTTGCAATAAGGATTACAAATGGGCAGTTAACAGTGTTGGCGATGGTACCCAGGCGCGGATCCAGGATTTCGTACAGGGGGGGCACTTTCCTTCACAAAAAATCTCGCGGTCCGCACCTATGGGCCCCGTAGTATACGAGGTTTGCGTTTCAGGGCAACAGGGGCAATTGCCCCCCCCCCCCCCCTGTATCCGCGCCTGATGGTACCTAAGTATACTCGTAGGTATCTTGTTCCAGACAGTAGTCTTTTTCTAGACTGAAGGTCCATTCTGTTATAGGCTGTGATAAATTGATAAAATAAATAAGTGTATTGAATAAAGAATTAAGATAAAATAAAGTGTTCATATAATTTTACGTTATCATTGTTTTCCTACCCAGCTCAGTCAATCAGAAGATTTTGCCGTGCAGATCATTAAATGGTCCTTGAGTTTTACTGATGTGATGACCTGATGACTCGATTACGTACCAAAAAATAATCAGTATTTACATAATAAATATATGATGGATATATGTATAGGTATGTAATACATAACTCTCATGATGCGGTAAGTCATTATGCCATTAAAGTCTCATTACAGTCAGTACATCATATATAAAATGCTCAACGCATCTGTAATAAAACAAGTGACAGCATTAAAGTTGATGTGATATTTACAAATGCAGTTTATCGTCATTCTTATCAAAGACTGTACAAAGCCTATGATAATAACTAATACACATACCTATTCTTCTATACCTACAATGTAACAACCCGGTGTAATATAGGTCTGCATGATAAGTAAGGCTACATAAAGTCAAGTGTACCTAAAACTTAGATGCTCTTAACTCAACATTTTAGATGGTACATACCAACTTGTAAATCAATAATCATATTTACTTACAAATATTGCACATTGATATGAACAGGAACATAAGGTCATGTAGGAACTACCTATGTAGGTACATTACAAATATAGCATTCAGTTAGGATATATAGTAGAGGTACAGTATCAAACAAGATTTACCGAAAATATGGCTCGTGAACATTTGTAACCGGCCAGTGTTATACCGTAATAAGACTGTCAGAGAAACTGCTGTACGAATCGTTCTTACAGCACTATTGTGGAGCCATTTTTTTGAGCTGATTGTGTATCCCATTCTTTATTATATATCAGTGATACCGAGAAAACATCTTTACAGCCATCCGATCGGTACAGACGAGTTCGTAGGTAATGTAATATCTTCGGTTCGCTCGGTTGATCTGTGATTAGCACGATCTAAATAAAATTTCATTCCATGAAAGAATTAGTAAGTTTACTGTATAATTACGCCATGTCTGTGTCTGTCCGCGGCCTAACTCAGTGATCGTTGTAATAGAAAGCTGAAATTTGGTGAGTACATATTTGTATTAATACCGGGTATGCGTATGTGTATGCGTGATATCCTGTGGTAGGCACAGCTCAGCGAATCATCCATCAAATCTGGAGCAGAGCCCGATTGGGGAAGTACCTTTACCTTACTGAAAACCACAGCCAAATAGCACTAAAGACCCTACCCCTACTCATAGTGTTGTGTTCCTGCTGGTGAGTAAGGTTGCCAGAAAGCTCAAAGAGGATGTTGACGACGGGGGACTCTCTGGTCCCTTTAGCTCTCAACACAGTGAATCCTCCTTTATATCAAACGGTCAGCAACGCGCATGTGACATCTGGAGTTGCAGGCGTCTATAGGCTAAGCTAGCTTGCTTACCATCAGGCGGGCCGTTTGCTTGTTTTCCACCATCGTGGTGTAAAAAAAAACATACTGACAAAATGACAAAACAAACACTGAAAAAAAATCATTCGGAAATAATTGCTGTGTCCCGTCCCTCCTGAACTTTTAAACCGTGGTTCCAAAATATGAATAAAATCATAAAAGTAAGGGTTAATGCGTACTTTCACCAAAAACTTACATATTTGCAGATTGTGTTTTTGTACATACATAAATACAAATATCTTTTCATAGGTTCAAATTTATCGGGTCCACGTGAGATTAGATCTCAGTACAAACATAAACTACTTAAGCCATTTATAAATTTGTCACTTACTAAGAATAATTCGTATATCAAGTGTATTTCAATATACAATACAATAAGCTGCTTGACAATTTCAAAGTTATGAGTTATGACACTAAACACATTTAAGTCTAAAATTAAGTTATGGCTACTAGGCCAAGCAAATATTAGGCTACTATATGGCTACTAGGCTAAGCAAGCAAAAATCTATAAAAAGTGTTTTGAGGAATTAAAAGATAAAAAGATAAAAAGATAAAAGATAAAGATATTTATTCTTCAATTTAGGCACATTACAATGCATTTATGAACGTCAGAGAGAAAAAAAAAACTACCTCCAGTTCTAACCCTACACCTCTGACCCGAGAAGAATTATTTATGACCGGCAAGAAACTCGGCGGGACTCATTTTTTCAAAACAGTAATACAGTAATATTACATCTTAAAGATACACAATAATGCGTAGTTCTATAAGAAGGCATATCAAAACAGCTTGAGAGACATACAATGTACGTATTGTTTAATTAAAATAAAATAATAATAATAAAATCCAAATCTGATTGCTTCACAAAACGTTTGATATGCTTTCCTATCTGAACTGTGTCCTCTAAATGTTAGATGATTTTGTAGTACTTTCTGGTTTGGGCCATGCATCATATAGTCCTCGACCCTGTAATAACCCTTTGACATTAAACTTTTTTTCAAATATTTCTTAAGAGCGGGAAATAATAAATTTAAAGCATCGACGGGTAACTTGTTATAAATGTGAATACCTTGACCAAAAAATGACTTATATGCTTTGCGGATACGACTACTTCTGATAGCAAGCTTGTTTTTATTTCTAGTGTTATAGCTGTGGATGTCAGAAATTTTTTTGAATGTATGTATATTCTTTACAACAAAAATAATATTGTCATAGATATATTGGGAAGCAACAGTTAAAATATTAATTTCTTTAAATAGTTCTCTAACTGATGCACCTGCCTTTAAGTTATACAGAAAGCGGATGGCTCTTTTTTGTAAAACAAATATAGTCTGTATGTCAGCTGCTTTGCCCCAAACCAGAATACCATATGACATTACACTATGAAAATAACTGTGATAAACTAAGCGAGCTATGTCAATATTCGTTAATTGTCTAATTCTCCTAAGGCATGAGCGGCCGAGCTTAATCGAAGAGCGAGTTTTCTTATATGAGGACTCCATTGTAGATTTTTGTCCAACGTCGAACCAAGGAACACTGCTTTTATCTACTATATCTAAATATTCACCATTCAGGAGAATCTTAGTGTCCACCGGTGCAACGTTTGGCAAAACAAATGTAATACATTTGATTTTCTTACCATTAAGTAGCAAATTGTTAATAGTAAACCAGTTCAGTACAGCAGCTAGTGTGTTATTGATTACAGTAAAATCGGTAGATTGCCGGTCAACTTCGAAAATTAAAGATGTATCATCGGCAAATAGAACGATATCACAAAGGTTTTGTACTACACAAGGTAAATCATTTATATAAACCAAAAACAGGAATGGGCCCAAAATAGAACCCTGTGGCACTCCTAATTTTACTGAAGTCCCTTTAGACTGGGTTTTATTTACAACTGTTTGTGTTCTGTTGCTAAGATATGAAGACATGAGATTCAAGGCATTTTCTGACAAACCATAATGTTCTAATTTAGGAATGAGGGTTGTATGATCTACACAATCAAACGCTTTAGAAAGATCAAAGAATATACCAATTGCATCGTAATGGTTTTCCCAGGCAATGAAAATATGTTTGATGAGTACCGCAGCAGCGTCGGTTGTGGAACGTCCCTTTGTGAAACCAAACTGATTGCTTGTAAGCAATCCATGTCTGTTGAAGTGGCCCAGTAGATCATTTAACATTAGCTTTTCAAAGACTTTACTTAGTACAGGAAGTATTGATATCGGCCGGAAGTTATTCAGATCGCTAGAATCACCCGATTTAAAAAGAGGTATGACTTTACTACATTTCATAAGATCTGGAAAAACGCCTTGTGAAACTGAATTATTATAAATTAAGGCTAAGTAAGGCGCTATGACGTCTATGATATGACTGATGACTACAACTGATGTACCCCATAAGTCTTCTGTTTTCTTTCAATTCAGAGATTTGAATATTTTTACATTTTTTTCTGAATCTACAAGGTCAAATTCAAATATCATCTGACATTTCTTAATATTAGTGCAAAGTAAGGAATGAGCTTGAAACGAAGATGATTTTAGACATTTTGTGGTGTGTGGTGGTGGGAAATAAAAAAAACACGGTGTATAAATAGTTTTCTGATTGGGTACGTTTTAGAAATTTGCACCTAAATGTTCTTAGTTGTAACAATGCATTAAATGTACGCCTCACACCTCATATTTATGGAAAATATGCAACTTAGAAGGAATTAATAAAAAACCGCTTTTGAATTCATGCCAAATTTAGTCTTTCAAAATGACTGAATTTGAAAATTGAAATGTCTATATAACGTGAAATTATATTGTCTTCAACTTTTATTCTATAGGTTTTACACCAGGAGTCATCTGTTTCAAAGATATGTGGTATGGAAGTCAAAATATGAGTTTTTCAATTAAATGAGACATTTTCCCGGCTTATAACTTTTGATTTCGGCTGTACTGCTGAACCTAATTAGAAGTAAAGATACTCATGCAAGGCAGAATTTAACCCTCTTTAATATTGATATAGATGACATTTTCCGTCGGACGTACCGTTTTCGAGCTACAAGCAAAAACTTGACAAACAGCAAAATTTTCGCTAAAAAGTTATGCACACCTCTTGGGATTGGGCAAACTCGGATTACATGTATTTAGGCCCACATGAAGGTATTAAAATGCTTTCCAGCCTGCTGGGAATTAATTCTTCAAAAAAATCTTATTTTCTTGGCCTATACACAACGATGTTTTTATAGCATAGAAGAATATAGCTTATAATTTTTCAGGCATCTAAAATATGAATCGGCAGCTTTGCGAAGGTTTATAATAATATAAATTGGCTGCGTATTAATATTTTAGCGACATTAAATTTACATAAGCCTCAAACATTAGGCACCATATTATTGAAAACCGGTAGCAATATATAGCTGACCAAAAAATAAACAGGAAACTTGAAATAATAGGTTAGCATCAAAAATGGTTGTACGTTGTTTTATAGACTACATTTTCGCAGAATATTGGTTCATAGAAAATGTTTCTCATATTTTCATTTCATAGAGTGATCATTTGTCAGAGCTCTTACATTGTAGAATCTGGTTTTGTATATTTTTTATTGTTCAGATAAGTAGTTTTTCGAATTTCAGTTCATTACGTTTTAAATCAAATATTATTAATCCGTATAGTATTTAGTTTGTATAACATTTGTTTCAAAGCCTGCATATTCATAAAATGTAATTTCTGATTTTATCAAACTTAATATTTTCGTTTCATAGAAGACTCAGTTTCTCAATACTTATTGTAATATATGTATTTATTCAAACAGAATTAAACTGTAGAATTTTCATATCAATTAAGCTGATTATTAAACTCAAATAAAAAAAAATATGTTTTATTAATGTATTTCATTTAATATATTTAATTTAGCAATATGTTTAATTTTACTATTCTAATTGTACTATTCTAACAACAGTTTGTTTCTGTGGGGGTCGCAATTCTAACCTAACCTAACCTACTTTTCTGGTAACAGTTTGTTTCTGTGGGGGTCGCAGTTCTAATCTAACCTAACCAACTTTTCTGGCAACCGTTTGTTTCTGTAGGGGTCACAGTTCTAACCTAACCTAACCATCTTTTCTGGCAACAGTATGTTTCTTTGGGGGTCGCAGTTCTAACCTAACCTAACCAACTGTTCTGGCAAACGTTTGTTTCTGTGGGGGTCGCAGTTCTAACCTAACCTAACCAACTTTTCTGGCAACCGTTTGTTTCTGTAGGGGTCTCAGTTCTAACCTAACCTAACCAACTTTTCTGGCAACCGTTTGTTTCTGTAGGGGTCGCAGTTCTAACCTAACCTAACCAACTTTTCTAGCAACAGTTTGTTTCTGTAGGGGTCGCAGTTCTAACCTACCCTAACCAACTTTTCTGGCAACAGTTTGTTTCTGTGGGGGTCACAGTTCTAACCTAACCTAACCAACTTTGCTGGCAACAATTTATTTCTGGGGGGCCGCAATTCTAACCTAACCTAGCCAACTTTTACGGCAACCGTTTGTTTCTGGATTTTTTTTGTGTGTGTAACAGATCTAATATCATTATGTATATTCTTTGCAATTAATGTAAATGAAGTACATAAATACTAAAATAATAATATTGGAAAAGAAAATACTGGAACTAAATATTATATAAAACAGTAACTATGAAACAACAATCTATGAAATCTGTGTCTACGAAACAAAAATACATGAAATATGATTCTAGTGTTCGATAATTTTGTAAATTAAAAAAGTTTGATAGCAATATACATGGAACTGAATGTCTGTGAAATATGTTTTAACCAACTGAATAGTCTATGAAACAATAATATTGGAACAGAAAGTATATGAACCAAATAATCTATGAAATAATTTCTGAGAAACGAAATTCTATGAATTTTCTGTCTATGAAAGAGGGTGACACCATCAAAAATATTAACTTGGCGTCTATTATTCAAAGCAAGCTTGTTTGAAATATCTGTTGCCAGCTATTTGTTTATACCTAATTAACCATTTTGTTCCGTACCAAAATGGTAAAAAAAGAACCCTGTCTTGTCACAATGCCTATTTTTGATCCGAAATCGCTAGACCGATTTACCTGAAATTTGACGTTTTAAGGGCGTAATTTAGAAAAATAAATAAAAACATGGCCCGATATGCTCTTGGCTGGTTTTTTTTCATATTCATTTCTTACTAATTAATACCTATGCTATTAAAACTCCATTTGAAGTGTATTGTGACAGACCGGCGCCTACGGAACCCTACATTCAGCATAGCCCGACATGCTCTTGGCCAGATTTATAATATAAACACGGCATTTTATAGTTTTTTACGGTATAGTGTTAAGTACTTCCGTAGTGTAGCTGCTTAGAGTAGGTACCCATGTATAGGCAATTCATTTAGTGTCGGTAAATGACGTACACGGTGCAGTCTCCATGCATTCAGTCAGCGAACACTTGTGAGGCACAGTTGTACGGTCAGCAATCAAAAGTAACTACGCAATCGAAGATGTCAAAGGCTCTTATTCCCTTTTAAGAAGGACTTTTGACGTCTTCGTTTGTGTAGCTACTTCTGATGCTGACTATACCTACACCAGTGAAATCCATTATTTTTCATAGTAGCTAACAGTAATTTTTTTATTAATAAATAAATATTTACTAATAAATAAATGCCCTTTAATTCTTTAGTTTCGCCATTGGAGCGGTCAGTAAAGGGTGCGTGATGCGTCGCAATTCTCCTTGGTTACTGGTGGGGACTATCCCACAACAATTCGTAGTGAGCATACATATACGTATACCTGAGCGTAGTATAATCATTCAACGATACATTCCGACCATTCAGTCTCGATGCTCGATAACAGTGAGTCGGCCGAAGACGGTTGTTACTTAGTGCGGTACGCTTAGCTATTTATTACGATCCAAGAATAAAATTCACCGGTTTTTTAACCTATAAAAGTAGTCTGCGTATTTGTATCACACGTGTATTAAACGCTCGACGCCCGCATATGGAAAAACTTTGTTCAATAATATTCCTACTGACATTAAAAATAAATCATACTTAACTATTCAGTTTCAGTAAGTAATCCACCATGTGTTTATTTAACGTGTATCACAATCACAGTGCTGTTATTGTGTAGGCAAAGTGTTTTAGTGTGAATGATATTTTAATAGGACCAGGAAAAACGCACATGTTTATAATACGTAACTTGTATCAACCATGGTTCAGTTCGCATTAAAAATTCGTTAAATGAAGAACTCTGATCATATCAAAAGACTGTGTAATTATTTAAAAAAAACACTTGTTATTATTGCCTTGGAATTGCTAATTGCGGTTATTTTAAGTATACTTTAAATTTCAGCTGAAAAATGTCATTTACCGAAGACCGCATTGAGCAAATTATTGGCAAATTCGGCAGATATCAAGTGTGGATATTATTTCTGGTGACTCTTGGACGGTATCCCGCCGAATTCCAGCTCGTGAATGTGGTATTTTTAGTTCCTAGCGTCGAGTTCGTGTGTAAAGATGCTGACGCTTTTAACATCACCAACCACTGCCCTTGCCAGCAACCGGAGTATGACCAGAGCACCATCCTCAGCTCGGTGACCACGGAATGGAATCTTATATGCAACAGAAGTCACTTAGCTAGTTTAGCACAGTCTATTCTTCAGTTCGGTATTCTAGCCGGAAGTTTGGCATTCGGACACATTTCAGACAGGTGAGATAAAAATCTTTTAAAAATATACTTGCGTCTATTTTAATAATTAACTTAATGATAAATAAATGTACCTAATGAGTGACTAAATACCAAGTTAAAAGAATTATCGATTATTTTGCCCGGCCTTGCAGGGACACACATAGTCACTGTCATATTTGAAGTATTTTTATATTTCTTTCATACCCTGAAGTTATAATCTAGAATCTACCTACTTCTACCATAATACCCATAACGTGGTATGCTCACTATACTCGTATATGTACTACCTATAATTCCTATAAACTGTACGTGTTCACTGAACGTACGAGAAAAGCAATGAAATAATTAACATGTGTTTCTACAGTTCATATTACATTATTTGATGTAGGCACATATAATCGCTGAAATTAAAGGTTTAAAGGTGGTTAAATTAAATAGTGACTGAATCTGTATTGAAATTAATAGTAGAAAAGCGATACACTTGGTTTTCCCTACCATAAGTAAACCTACAGTTTGACCAAACCCTACGACTTCTGACTTCTGATAGTTCTGATAGCTGTTCGTCGGTGTAGGCCAGTGTGACGCGCATTTTTGTTAGGCAGTATAATTATTAATTGACTTCACGGAGTCTAGTCTAACTAGCGCAAAAGAAAGTCATTTAAAAAATCGAATGTTTATAAGCAGACATAGGAATCCGCGGGGCAAAACTGATTGACAAGTAGGGAGTTCCTATATCGATAAACTCAACTATCGATGCTAGTTCTATATACTAGTGATCACTCAAGGGTTTGCTTGTAAAAATAGGTTTTTATTAATATTAAAAAATAACAACTCAATCAATACTCTTTTTCGTTTTTAAAAACAATTTTATAATTTTACTCGTCCCAATTTTTGTCTTCGTGAATGTCCCATTTACTATCCCATTTATTATTTAAATTATCGGTGCTCGTTCTACATACTAGTGAGCCTCCAACATGATGTGTTTTTTGTTCTATTGTTCAACATAGCATAATTTAAATAATCGCTAGGTTATATAAAGGTAGGGCGTAATACCTATTGCTCTACAAAATAGTTAATATTATCCCACGTAACATGTGCAGCTCATGGATTAAATAGGGTGGCTGAGAAAGTAAGATCTCTGTTTCCAAGTGTTAATACCTTGATATCATCGGTCAAAAAAATATTTTTGAAGTGTCCGCCAACAATTATAAGATGGGGCACATGGTTGCAAGCAGCAAACTATTATGCTATATATTTTGATGATATAAGACGAGTTATGAATACATTTTCTGTATCAGATGGCATAGCGGTTAAAAAAGCAAAAGCTGCATTTAATAAATCAAATATCTAGGGTGAACTTAAGTTTACAGCCGAAAATCTAAATATTATTCAAGAGTCTATAAAAAAATTACAATCGCCATATCTGTCGCTAGACTTTGGTGTACGAATAGTAAAAAAGTACAGTCTACATTATCTAAAATATATTTGAACGAAAAGGGAAAAATTATTTACACTAAATTTAAAAATGTTTTTAACAAAAACTTCGGGTACGACACTATGGAAAAAAATAATATGCTACAAAAAGGTGAAGAAGTCATTTTACAACCGAACAATAGGCGAAGTACAATAGATCACTTTATGAAATTTTGTTATGCCCCTATAACCTCCACAGAAATTGAGAAGTCATTTAGCCACCTGAAATGGATTTATCAGCCAAGACGGAGACGCATAACGCCCGAAAATATGGAGCAAATTTTGGTCGTTTACTTTAACAATAGTAAATGGGACATTCACGAAGAAAAAAATTGGGACGAGTAAAATTATAAAATTGTTTTTAAAAACGAAGAAGAGTATTGATTGAGTTGTTATTTTTTAATATTAATAAAAACCTATTTTTACAAGCAAACCCTTGAGTGATCACTAGTATATAGAACTAGCATCGATAGTTGAGTTTATCGATATAGGAACTCCCTACTTGTCAATCAGTTTTGCCCCGCGGATTCCTATGTCTGTTTATAAGTAAAATATTTTAACAAATGTTTTAGATATGGCCGTAAAATCGCTGTCGTGCTAGCGCTGTTTCTTGAAGCAGTATTTGTCACAATTTCAGCGTTTGTGACTGATTACTGGATGTTCATGATCAGTCGGTTCTTGATCGGCACAGCGCTCGGCGGCACCATGCTTTGCTGCTTCGTGCTCTTGGTCGAGCTGAGTGGACGGACGATGAGGCCCTACATCATGGGGCTGTGCGAAGTCCCTTACGTGTCAGGCTACGTGGCGCTGCCGATAATAGCGTATTTTGTGAGAGAATGGAGACCCCTGCAGCTGGTGACAGGCGTGCCCTGGCTGCTCACGCTGGCGTTCTACTGGATGCTACCTGAGTCTCCCCGGTGGCTAATTACCGTGGGAAGGAAAACGCAAGCCATAGAGCTTCTTACTTATATAGCCAAGAAGTAAGTATTGAAAATATATTTATTGTCATTGTAAAATTAACTTAATTTTAAAAATAGAATTAATGAACGAATCATATTTCTATTTCAGAAACAACCGCCCAACTGACAATATTGAAAGCATTGTAAATGAAGTTGAAAAGGAATCAATGTCAACAAACGAGAACAAACATGGCAGTTACATCGATCTGTTCAAAACACCGAAGATCAGAAAATACACAATTATTTCAGCGTTAGTCTGGATGTGCTGTTCCCATACATTTTTCGGGATAAACCAGTATGTGGGTCTTCTTCAGGGGAACTTGTACATAAACGTGATAGCGACGGCCGCCAGCAATGCCCCTGGAGTGATCATAGTGGTGATTGCTACATTGCACTTCAAAAGAAGAGCTACTCTAATAGCAAGCTTTGCTATCGCCGGGGCATCGTTTGTAGTTTTCGTCTTAGTCCCAAGCCATCTGCAGTGGGTCACCCTAACGTTTGCCATTATCGGACAAATGGGTGTCTACACTGCGTTCATGCAAATATACATGTATTCATCCGAAATGTTCCCTACAGTAGTGAGAAACTCAGCACTCGGTTTCTCATCAGTGTTCGCTAGACTAGGTGGATTCATAGCGCCATATGTGGTCAACATTGGAATAGAGTGGGCGTCAATATTAATATTCAGTGCTGCGGCATTTGGAGCTGCGATATTATGTTGTTTCTTACCAGAAACGAAGGGGGTTGTGCTATCAAACGCAATAGACCAGATAGAAGACAAAGGGAAAAGGTCATCTGAAAAAGTTTATCTTTCTACAGCATCACCAACTCCGTAATACATTGAATGCTCTTAATTTTATTAACGTAAGTTAAAACTTGACTCGGTATCTTACCATCATCTAGTGTCTCACCAAATATATAACCTGGTAGTTGGGTACCCGCATATTCCTGTACAAGCTATTGAAATCAATTGTAAAGAATAAGGCGATTGTTATCATGTCAGTGTTACCGAGAACCGGAATGATGTTTCAACTGGTTTTCTGTATTCTACAGGATGTTTTGCTTTTATTACCTAACCTAAAAGGGAGCACTCAAACACGTTAATGTGATACCTAACTTTTAATGCATTTGTAAATCTTAACGTACCTATGTGATAATGTAATCGTAATTTATATTCCTAAACAATTGGGTATTTACATGTACTTGTACAATTTTTGGCATATAATGAGAATTCACACATGACTTTTCTTAATATACTTTTTTTACCTAATCAAATAATTAACTTGCTACACCTTTAGACTTTCGGATAATTTATATTGAATGTTTTGAAACCCGCCGAAATACCAGGTAACGAAAATAAACAGTAGAGTGTGGTAGAGGACCCAGAAGCGGAACAGGACGTTTGTGAGCAGCGCGTAGGAGAAGAAAGCGTCGACAAGCAGCCAGAAGATGAACCCCAGCACCGCTGCGTGGAGTGAGCGAGGCGGTCGCTCCGGAGGCGGCCTTTTCGTCGTGATGTCTACGAATTGCCCTGAAAACAGGTGGATTTTCAACAAATACCTAAGTTAGCAAAATATTGTAGGTCTATCCCCTCCGGCGTCATCTTCGATCATGTATGGCGATTTCGTTTTAAAAATAGGGGAAAAAACCTAATATGAACGCCCATCCAATGAATTCCAATGTATTTCCATTTGTCATGCTCTGAAAGTGAAAAATTGTTTACCTATCTATAAAAAGGATGGAACGGTGATTTATTCCTACCTTAGGGAGTTTCACTTTTATGAGTACCTTCATAGTACTCGTATTTTGTACTTTCACTATTAGCGACGATCGGTTCAAATGGATTAGTTGTATAAAATGGAGTGGCGTTTTCCAGTAGGTGGCATATTCGAACTTATTATATAAAATGATATATCTCGCTCACAATATTCTTATATGCAAGAACGAGACGCATACGACCAAATTGCAACAACATTTTGACCATTCTAATTTGATGGAACCAGCTTAGGGACCTATCGACCGCTAGTAAACTTACAATTTCCTGAACCGTCTCTTGAAATTTCATTACCTAGTGATAAAAAAACTTATCCACACGGTACAGTTCAGCGTTTATTAAAATTACCCCTGTAGCAAGGAGCACACTCAGATTACGGTCATAAGTGTAATAAAATAACACATGGGGAATACTAGATAATCGAGGCGACTTTACTATACGAGTAGGGAGGGAGGTAATGATGATTTTATTGATCGGCCTTGAATTCACTGTAGAAAAAGTAATATACAAAAAGCCAGTCTAGCAACGCAGTTCTCCTACTGCAAAAAGTATTGCGAGACTGAACTGTGTTGAAATTCAATGATCTTGGGAATAGATCTTCCTTGTGTTATGGCCTCTTTATCACATAAATTTCAGATGTCAAGCTTTATCGACAACAGAATTAGAGGGGGATCGAAAATGGCCTGAATGGCGTCGGAAAAAGGATGGTACGGCCGTGCCTTTGTTGTTTGTTTTGCTCGACTTGGCGAGGGTACTGCCGTGCCCTCAGACTCTCTATAGTATCTTCCACGCGAGTCAAATTTAACACAAATAAATAAGCAGAAGTGTAAAGTATTAAGTAAGTCATTGTTTAAACCTACAATACAGTTCCTGCAGGAACTCTCTTCTCGAACTTCCAAATCATTCTTAATGTAAAGGCAGATAAATTCCCATAGGTAATTATTTTTCGGAGACTGATTTTAGTTAAGTTGGTAGGTTTACGAGTATTTGTAATTTCTCTTATCCCTAAATTTTTAATGTCAGTCTAAGTAATAAAATATTATATAAAAACTATAGTAGTGGTGACATAATGAAGAGCTTTTCAGTCGAGTACCGTGTTTAGGCCACGAAGCTTGCTGAGCGGTCTAAGTAACCTTACGTAGGCCGCTAACTTACGAGATTGAAAAGCTAATTATGATGATGTCTTTATTATATTTTATACAATATTTTTTCTACGAGTGCTCAAAAGAGGCAAGCCGGTAAGAATTGAGTTCTACGAACGCCTTAGAGCGTTTTCACACTGTCCGATCCGATATCGGATGTCGGATGGGCCAAGGATGAAATAAGCTGCTGGAGAGTACCTTTTTGCGTTATTAGTACTTTATTTTGAGCAATTGACATTTGGTACTTTAAGAAAAAGTATAGAAATATAGGTACACATTTTAAATTTTCCTTTTTGTGGTGCAATCCGACATCCGATATCGGATCGGATCGGATGTGAAAGCGCACTTACAACCAGCTGATTCTATACAGTAACCTCAATCTCCCGGTGGATTGTACCGGCGATCGGGGAGGAGGACATCGTGTTATAATATTGTATGAAAATACATAAGACAATGGAGGAACAATGTTTATTAAGTATATCCTTATTTAATATACCTGTCAGCAATTTAATTGACAGTTATAATCATGGAGTAGAAAAAATACCTACAAAATACCTATAGGTGAACCTACTGCGCCTTATTATAAAGGTAGTCATTTCATCAATAAAAAACCGGCCAAGTGCATGTCGGACCACGCATAGGAGGGTTCCGTACCTTCAATCTCAATGTAATAAAAACCAAACTAATACCAAAAGGTCGTATCTGATGCCTATGGAAGGAGTTTTTTGGAGATAACTCAAAAATGGCTGAACCGATAATGTTCAAAATAATTTTCGTAGAAAGTATATGATAAGGCACATCGCCTCAAATTTTTTCATATTTTTTGGACTTACGGTTCAAAAGTTACCGGGGGGGGCTACACAATTTTTCTGACTTTCGAAGCGATTATTTCAGAAAATATTCACTTAATCACAAAATGGTCAAAGAAACCTCAATGTTATTTTTAAAGACCTATCGATTGATGTGTCACATGTTGATATTTGGTTAAAAAACATTTTTTTGGAATTTAGTTACATCTATGGAGCGCCCCGCTAAAAATATTTTTTTTTTCAAATTTAACTCCATAACTAAGTAGCGGCATACAAAATACACCTTATGTGTAAATTTTATTCAGATACGTCGTATAGTTTCCGAGTAAAATGGCTGTGACATACGGACGGACAGACAGACGGACATGACGAATCCATAAGGGTTCCGTTTTTTGCCATTTGGCTACGGAACCCTAAAAACGTGATAAAAATTTGCGAGTAATTAATGACATGATGATAAATTGTATTTACTAAGCTACAGTAAGCCTGTCTCTCACACAGGCCAATAAATATGACAGCCATATCTTTACAAACGGTGTCTAGACTTGAGCCTTTTGATCCTTGAAATGGTAATTCAAAGATTAAACATGATTCCTACCGTCGTTATGAAATTTTCGTAAACTGGTTTCCTTTTCTCGCCAACGGTCGTTCAGCCAAGATTTAAGTAAATCGTCTTCGAGCGGGAGATCTTCAATCGGGTAACTGAAAACAATTGATTTTATTGGAGAAGTCACCAGTCCAATACCTACTGCTAAGCCAAATTGCGCTATCTCAGGAAAAAAAATCAAAATTATACTTTAATTTCTGTAGCTCAAAGTTCAATTTCCAAGAGAATTTTAATTATGTGATAGCGCCCTTCGGCTTAGCAGGGCAGAATAGTAATATTTTGTGTGTTATGTTATGATTCTGATTACTGAATAGACAAAACTGTCAGCTTTAACGAGTTTCAAAACGGGCTGCTAGGCCTGCTAGTTCATGTATATGCTACTTCCACGGAAACTCTATGTCCGTTTTAACAATAATGTTCGCTTCTGTCTCTACTTATAACACTTTATAATAGGTTTTGCATTAGCTCCAGTAGGGATTCAGAATGGTTGGACTTTTGTCATCTACAGTGTCAAAAACAATAATATGCTAAGGTATTACAATTAAAAGTATTAAAACGGGTAGAATCATGCGTGTGTGTGTGTGTGTGTGTGTGTGTGTGTGTGTGTGTGTGTGTGTGTGTGTGTGTGTGTGTGTGTGTGTGTGTGTGTGTGTGTGTGTGTGTGTATTTGTGTGACGGACTGATATGGTATGCGAAATGCGCCTTCAGGTGCCCTGATTCGATAACCGTATCCGAGAACCTGACACGAAAACTTAAAGCCAAAACCGGTACATAATAATTAGTTTACTTAAAGATAAAATTGTAAATTTCTATAAACAAAAATATGCCGGAAGACGGATATCCGGTTGAAAATTGTCAGTGTTTCCATAAAAAAAATCAGCTACCACAGACAAATTCCTGACTTTTTCCTATGGTATAGGAAAAAGTCAGGAATTATGCTATATGGTGTCATATAGCATAATTCCGCTCAAATGTGTGATGCGCAATTACTCCCTAGTACGCAGGTGACCTCACCGCTCGAAGTGGAAGTAGAGATCTAGAGAGATGCGAGGGTACTCGCCCTCGCAGCAAATTGGCCTCGGTCTGCGCGTGCGCGGGCGCGTTGTATGTAACGGACGTGGTGTCGTACACAAAAGCCCCACGTCTTGGAGAGCCGTATTAGCGCAGCAGCAATACTCCCTAGTACGCAGATGACATACCGCTTGAAGTGGAAGTAGATGTGCGAGGGTACACGCCCTCGCAGCAGATCGGCCTCGGTCTGCGCGGGCGCATCATACGCGACGGTGGTGTCGTACACTGACGAGAGCCCGACGTCTTGGAGAGCCGTATTAGAGCAGCAGCAATACTCCCTAGTACGCAGATAACATACCGCTTGAAGTGGAAGTAGATGTGCGAGGGTACACGCCCTCGCAGCAGATCGGCCTCGGTTTGCGCGGGCGCGTCGTACGCGACGGTGGTGTCGTACACCGACGCCAGCCCGGCGCCGCGGAGCCGGGAGCACAGCGCTGCGAACCCCGTGGTTCGGGGGTGGAGCACGTATTCGTACAACTGCAACCAAAATTCGTAAAACTGTAAAAGCACGCTGATTGTTGAAAAATGTGACACATATTTAGTACGCAATTGCAATTTTACTAAAAAGGTTATAGTTACATATGTATATGTTTTGGACCAAGTGATAAATAGGTCATTATGCATAATGCCCGGGCATTATACATAATACCCATCCCCTATTTGTCAGCGTAATAAACCTTCGATAATAGCTATTTAAGCAATTAAATTGTCCGGGCTTTATACATAATGTTCATTAACTATGGGCAGAGAAAAAAAAAACAAATTTAGATAATAATTAATCACTTGGCCTGATACAGCTGGGCATTATAAATAATGCCCGCATTAATAACTTGGTCCATAACATATATTTAGTATGTAAGTTACAGATGTAGTACATAATAGTTTTCTTGTAGTGCATAGTAGCATTAGTAAATGGGAACTGAGGCTAATTGAGAGAGCACGATAAAACGAACTTTTCCGAGAAAAGACGATGGAAAACTATTATGCACTACACCGTATCTTATCTAGACACAGTACCTATATACCCACATTAATGAAAATGTACTATAGATATACATTAGGGATGTACATAATACAGAAGAATCACTACATACTCCTCCTCTTCCCTTCTCTCAACCCATCTATGAAATAAATGGGCCCGAAATGTGTGTTATGTAAGTTACTGCAGTTATTTTGACTAGGTCATCTGTAAGCTGTAAGATATATTTGGTTGCTTTTTTGAGCAAAGGTAAACTCACAAGTAAGTTATGTGCAGTGGCGAATTTCTCGCTGCGTATTTTATTTCCCTCGCTCAAGTCCGTCCCTTCAGGGAACAGCACTATCCGACAGGGGCAGCTCAGTCTCTTGTAGTAATCCACGAACTGTGCCAAGCTCAGCTGATCTTCCCGCCAATTCCTCTTGACGTATAGGAAGAAGTTGAGCTGCATTATCCAGCCTAGAACATGATAGTTTACTCGTAACTCAAGAAATTAAGGTAAAGTAAATAAATATAACATAGTTATTTTTATAATCTTTCATGGTTTTTAATAATGTATTTAATCACATTAAACGCCAGAGTAAGTTTACTCCAATGCAAGGTTTCAAACGAAAGTTGTGGTACTTTATGTCCATCGCTGTCGACAACAACAATATAACGGATAACTTTTTAAGGAACCTTCGTATACTTGACATTTTTCACATTCATGACCGTAAGATTATTGGTGTTCTCAAAATAATAGTTACCTTGTCACGAATTTCCATTTTAAACAACATAATATTAGTCATTCAAAAAATCCAAATGTGAAAAAAACACCTCTTTTTACATTTTTTTACCAAACGACGTGGCCGTATTTTCGGTTATTTTTTTTATTTTTTGTAGACGATGAGCGTAACTTTTCTTAATTGTTAACTGATACCTATGTCTTCAAGATATTTTAAAACAGTTTTACTACCACATTTGAATGCCTTCCTGAGTTCTCTATAAGATTTAGTGACTCAGCGGGCTGTCATTTTCTTTAATCGATCTCTCTCAGCAAACTGGCTAATGCTGGAATGTTTCCCTGAACCAGGCTTTCTAGTGGCAATTTTTGTAAAGAAAAGGACGCAAAATAATTATAAATAGCTCTTTAGCTCTATCCCATTTCCACAAAATTTTCGACGGTCTTCGCTTTCAGCCATAGGGAATGAATACTGTAGAAATTACATACTGTTTTGCGACGTTGTTCTCCTCGATTAACCATAATTTTAAGATAAAGAATCCAATGCCCATTAAAAGTACAGGATTAATTAACAGATGTAAATATAAGCTTTCAATTGGCATTTATATAAAATTTGAATTTATTTCTTTACTTACTTATTACGTCTTCAAAACTTTGTCCAGATTTCATTCCGCATACGTTATGATCAAACTGTTGCAATAATAATTTACGTAATATTTATACATATTTAGAAATTATTATCAATGGGCGGCTGACGGATGCAAATTACGTCAAAATAATGTCGAACGATATCCGGAATATGGATATGACAAAAGCGCATCGTCTCCGCTGGCTCGGCCACCTCGAGAGGATGGAAGAAGATCGCTCTATAAAAAGAGCATATTTGGGTCGACCGAGAGGACGGCGTCCTGTCGGTCGTCCTAAGAATCGCTGGGCAGACAGAGTAGAAGCGGATCTTCAGGAGCTCGGCGCCGGTGAAAGCTAAATGGCGTGCTCTTGTGTCGGAGGCAGAGGAATATGACATTTAAAACTCTGAATAAAACAAAGGATTGATGTCATGATTTAAGGTTTCCGCTTCCCAAAGGTTGTCTGGAAGAGATCGCTCTTTAGCGATAAGACCGCCAATTGTTTTGCCTCTGCTTTTCTGTTTGTGACTTGTGTATACTTTGTGTCTATAATTTGAGGTGTGCAATAAAGAGTATTTATGTTGTTATTATTTATACTATTAATTTCATGCCTAAATAATGAAGACTAACTTTTGTGTGCGATTATATTCCAGGTTGAATTCTTTGAATTCGAACGCTCGATTGTCAAAAATCGGCTCCTTGGACTCATTTTGGGTCGTAGCGCCAAATAAGTAAGTAAGTAGTCAACAATTTTTTTTTCCATATACTTAGGTATTTTCAGTCCATTCATTTTATAGTTACCTGTCCATCTCATATAGGCAAAATGACTGGCGTAAGGAATCGACAGACGTAAGAAGCGCGTATTCGTAAAGTTAATCTTCACGACTGTAAGAATTTATACTGATTTATTACAAAGCTGCATATATTTTCAACATAAATAATACTCGAAATAAATAATACTTATAATCTTATCCATCTTATGCATTGGTCACCATTTTTCATCCGTCAGCCGCCCTATAAATTATTATATAAACGAATATTAAAGAAAATACTAACTAAAGTTATGAAACTAAAATACTCTACTACTTAATTGACATATTCCCATGTATAAAGTAAATAACCAATTAAACCAATAGGGAGGAGCTCGGCTCGGTACTTTCCTACTCTATTATAAACGCCTCGTGGAAAACAGAAAGCAATGAGTAACAACGTGCACTAACAATAATTATTTTCCGTCATAGAAATCTAATAGGTACTATTCAAAAGATAGGTATATGCTTAAGTCTAGTGTATTAAACCTACCCATTCCCGGAACAACCTTTAACTCATCCTTTAAAACGAACTTAATCTTAGATCTTCCACCGACATCCAGTAGATGGCTCTCTGTAGTGTCTGCATCAGGTTTCTTTTTACACGTACACTCAATACCGCTTTGGGTAGCGTGGTACAAAGCTATCCAAACATAATTCCAATCCACTCTTGTGCGGTGGTTCATCACAATTATACTCCTTTCATCTGGATTCACGTAATCGCCATAATGATGCAATTCTGCGTTAGAGCACCATTGGAAAAGTGCCTGAAAATAATTTTAAGTCAATACAAATAAATGGTCTAATACAAAACATTGAAGAAAATCCTCAGAAATCAAAAGAATACTACCTTACCACTGGATACAGTTCCCAAAGTTCAAAAACAGCATCAGCAATCCTTCTGTACAGTTTGTGATTAAAGAACATTAGATACATGACTGGGCAGTACAAGGTATAAAATCCTGAAACAAGTTAGATTAAATAGTTAAGAGACGTTACGCCAAAAAACGTATTCAAAATATATGTACATAAATACTTCTAAAAGGATCAAAGACTGAGGTCGTTGAAGGGTCAGGTAACTTAGAAGACCTTTTGCCAACTAATGGATGAAGTTTGAAATCATCCAATCCACTTCTAATGATTTTCGAATTCACTAAAACTTGGCTGTCCAGCAAGAAGCTGTTACCTATATTTTTTAACGGATGTACCTATTAGCTGATGAATACCTATTGTTGATGTTAGACATTAAGTGAGAAATTCTAAATAGGCAATTTTGTGTTTCTCTTGCCACTGGACTTTTTGGAGAAGTCATGCACCATCAGCTTTATGTTTTATAGTACTTTATTATTTTTATTATTGTATAGGTATGTAGTAGTTAGAGGTTGTAACTTACCAGCTAATATGGTGTAATACCATGCAGCACACAGGAGCAGCCCGGGCGCCATAGCGCCGAGGACTGGAAGCGTTGAGCAGCCTATCTATTCACAGCAGTCCTTACCTCACCAATGAACTGTTACAACTTAATCCCGAAATTCATAAGGACAAAGCGTATTAATAGGTCAGATTTATACTGGTGTGCTAGTTGTGTGGCGCGTAATAGCCTTGTGGACAATAGCACAGAAGCCCTGCCGATGCACGTATTAGAACCCCTATATGACCCACTAAACCTTATTAGACAATACCTCTTAAAACGTTATTCACTTGTGCCTGAGCTAGCTTTAGTTAAGAATTAACCTGTATGAATCTCCAGGTTTGACTGAGATACATTGAGGGCAAATATAAAGTATACACTTTATTTAGAAAACTTTGACTGTTAAAGAATGATGGGCTTGTTAGTATTAGCATTGATACGTTCCTTTATAGATAGCCCCAAAGAAATAAACATTAGAGGTTAAAACATTAATAGTTATTGGCGGAGGTAAAAGGTATTAAAGAGGAGGTGGTTTCTTCCCTAAAATAGCCGCAATGTCCTCACAGTTTTCACAGTGGATTTGATTGGTACGTTTTAATTATATGAACAGTATTCAAGCGAAAAATTATCCACAACAAATTTGAAGTACCTATCTAAATGAAATAAATAATGGTACGTTAACTGTCAAATTTGACGCCAAATTAAATGGCAGCATAAAAAGATCTAAGTTGCCCATCCTTAACTATGAAGGGACAATATACATATAATAACTTTATGAATACATATAGATAAGAATATTGTGTAAGTTTCATAAAGGAAAACAATATCATTTCAATACCAACATTTGTCATTAAAAATGTTTAAATTAAACAAATTAATAAAACTATGTTTAATACTTTAGTATATTGGTAACTTAATGATGATTAATCAATATTATGTGATCGTTACTATACACCATCTGCAGGTGTTGGCCTAGGCCGCGTGCCTAGTGCTTCTCCTTCTTCTATCGTTGTCAGTAACTCGCAGTCTTTGGTTTCCGGTAGCCAAAGGCACAGCACCGCAGCTACCAGCGGCAGCAACCCGAACGCTACGGGGGCAGCCCATTTGTCGTACATTCTAAGGTTACATACAAATGGAGCAATCATAGCTCCGAGACGGGCCATCATGGACGATATACCCAGCGCAGCGTTTCGCACAACAGTAGGGAACATCTCCGTGCAGTACAAATACACCACGATAAAAACAACAAAGCTGAATAGGACTCCGATACAAGCTAGCACCACACTAATTATGCCCTGGGGTAAACCGGCCAGGAGTAGTAAACAAATACCGCTTATGGCGTTACTTATTACTACAGTTGTCCTCCGCTTCATATACCGCATCATAGGAATCGCAAGAAAACAACTGATGAAACAGAAGAAGCCACTGAGGGCCACATTAAGGAAAATATCTTCGGTAAGCTGGCTGATGTACTGTGCGATGCCGTAAAAGCAATAGCTGCAGGTGAACCAGGCGAACGACATAACCAGAATATTCCTTCGCAGATTTGGCGTACGAAACAGATCTATTGTAGAACCACGCTTTGGCAAGTTAGTTCTGTGTTCGAATTCGTACATCTCCACCTTATCCTTAATGTCATCTGTGGGCATGTTGTTACTGAAAATAAAATGCGAGTTTAAAGTTATTTTACCTACAGACGACCTATGCCTATGGTATGGCCTTAGTGCCTAGTTGCCAACTCCATAACATAAAATAGATTAGTGAATTACTTAATAATTATGGAACTACTGATGAAACAGAATAAGTATATTCCTGCAAAATATGACCTATACTAGATTACTTTTTAAATTGGTGATGTGCACACCGTCGATCTGCACAAATGGATACTTTTTCTGCAATACTTATCAAAGTTTGAACTTACATCTTAGCAACGTTCGTCAGCAATATAACGGCTTCTTCCGTCTTATTTTTCGCCATTAACCATCTAGGCGTTTCAGGTAGCAGGCATATATAAAGTAATAGATATACATTTGCTAATGATATTGCCAGCTGAAAATGTGTGTAATCGCGCAAGTAATAACCAAAAGCCGCTAAGAGCATATGTCCAAGTGTAAAAGGCACTTGATATAGCGCTGATATAATGTATCGTTTCTCATTTCCGACGAATTCCATGATTATTACGAATCCGACTACCATTACTCCTCCGATAGAAAACCCAAGGATCATCCGGATTATGGTGAAACTCCAATAATCGGGCACAAAGGATGATATCACTCCAGTAAACACTTCCAGTACCACAGAGGCTATCATGGCTTTTTTTCGTCCATACCTATGATGAAACAAAAAATATGTTTAGGAATCTCTATAGGTGACTTAAAAGGCGTAAAACAAAATCAACGTTTTAAAAATGATTATTTTCGGAGCTGTTTCTCTCAGAAGTGTTTTGACTTTATTTACATTGTATTCCTAAAGACTTAACGTATGTAACGAAAATTTCATACATTAAAAAAGGATAATAAAACAATGTATCATCGTGAATTGAGAGATAATCTAGAATTTTGTGATAAGTATTTTTAAGTAGTTATGATTAAAATCGACACTAACCTATCAGATGCCATACCGAACAATAAACTTCCTACTAGTACACCAAATTGGAACAGGGTTTGAGTAAAGTCCTTCATCCAAGAGTTCTCACATATAAGGTTCCATTCCATGACTATAGTGTTCCTAAAGGTGGAAGTGTCGTAGAGAGGCTCTTCACAGCAGGTGGCGTTATCTGGACACTGATATGCCACCGGGGGAGCCAGAAATATTATTGCCATCTGATGCCATGCTATTCCAAACTTGTTGATATATATTATGAAACATATCCACCACTGATACTTTCTGAATGTGCCTATAATATCGTTTATTAGCACCATTAAGTCTGATTACTATGAATATTAACAGGTAAACAAAACATTTGTAAAAGTAGAAATCTATAAATCAATTTAAAGATTTAATACAACGCCAAATAATGCAATCAAGTGGGCTTTGATTTTCGTGATCGAATATAGGTCGTCAGTCACATCACAGTAGGTACTTACCATTCAAAAACCAATCACCTGAAATGATAACCGTTTTTTAAGGTTCCGTAACCAAAGGGTAAAAACGGGACCCTATTACCTAATAACACACCGCTGTCCGTCTGTCGGTCTATCGCCAGGCTGTATCTCGTGAACCTTGATAGTTAACAGTTAAAATTTTCACACATGATGTACCTATTTCTGTTGCCGCTATAACAACAAATACTAAAAACCGGCCAAGAGCGTGTCGGGCCACGCTCAGTGTAGGGTTCCGCAGTTTTTCGTCCGTCACGGTAAGTGTCCCCACTTAAGAGTTAAAATAACACCGCCATGTAGGATATGATATGAGCGTTCCACGTTCAGCGACATCTATCGGCAAATTAAGTGAACTATTGCGCGCGAGCTTAAAGTATGGAAGATGATTTTTATGGGATAATTCTTTATTGCGTGAACCGATTTTCACCGTTTTTACTTTATTTGAAAGCACGTCATTTCATTGTGATTTTGTAGAAATTACAGGTACAATAAACACCTGCTTATACGGTTAAATTACAAACTTAGTTCAGAAATTATTTTGTAATTTTTTTTCAAAAACTATTCAACCTATCAAGTTTAAAATAATTTTCGTAGAAAGTTTTTATAAAGTTTTACTTTTATACCTAATAAGTACCTTTTTTCTAATCTTTATTTAATTTATAAAGGGGTTTGTTCACACAATGATTATGTTACCCCCGTTAACAAGCCAAAGTATTAATACACGATAAAATAACTTTTCTCACAAATAAATCACATTATTTTTGAATATAATTTGCAAAGCCTGGCTTCGTCAGACAGCGGCGCCGCCAGAATTTCGTCCAAAATAAGCCATTTTCCGTACCTCGAAAGGAAAAAACGGAACCCTTATAGGATCACTTTGTTGTCCGTCTGTCTGTCTGTCTGTCTGTCTGTCTGTCTGTCTGTCTGTCTGTCTGTCTGTCTGTCTGTCTGTCTGTCTGTCTGTCTGTCTATCTGTCTGTCTGTCTGTCTGTCTGTCTGTCTGTCTGTCTGTCTGTCCGTCCGTCCGTCCGACATCCATCCGTCATAACAGCGAGGTAACGCAGCCAGCCTTATGGGCACCTTACCAAATAGCAGTGACATAGGGGACATTTGTATATATAGTTTAAGCACCGTAGGCTGGGCTAGGCTAGGTAGTCAGTATTAATTAGTGTAATTTTATATATATTGTTGTTTGTCCTTTGTTTTATCTTAACAACATTAACTTAATTACTACTAACAATTATAGTACATAATTTTAATCAATAAAAATCTTACTTTATTCACATTTATAAATAAAACATAAATTCAAAAAACTGTTCCACTTATGCAGTTTAAAATGAATCAATCTTTAAAAATATGTATACAAACTAATAGAAGTCTTGTTAGTTACTGCAAAATGGTATCAAAAAGTTACCGAAATCGAAGAAAACGTTACCGGACTCTTAAATTGAAAGTAACAAAGGTTAAAATGTGAAAGAGGTTATACTTTATACTACACAATTCATTCGTCGTTAAACTATTTGTTTATCTACAACAGGAATTGTCAGCATATTGTCAATTACAGCATGAATAGGAACAATGCGGTTGCGTGTATAGACTGAGCAAGCCAAGTCAGATATGATATGACACAATAATGAGAGCAACGAAACCCGTCTAGTTAGATGGCTATACTATCCTTATTGCTAGATCCGGGCACCTAACAGCTTTTCATGGGTGGAGCTTAGAGTGACAGACTAGCAAAATTTTTCAGTTGGAAAAAAGCAATACCAAAATAGTTAAAACTGTCGAAGTTGTTTTATTTACAAAGGACAGGTTGTTTAATTTACCTATATTTACCTATATTTCAAGATTTGAAAAAATATTGCATGTTATTGCGGAAACCAAAACAGTAGGCGAACTATGAATTACATAATACGCCGTTTGGCACTACTTTCTCGCAACAGAAACATCTGACAATGATATAATTTAATTATTTTTATAATTTCTCATAATATTGCACCAAACCCTGGACCAGATTTTTATTCTTGAACTTATTTGACCTCCACCAATGAAAAACTGCCAGATTTCCGGATTTAGAAATAAGCATAGCAAACTAACCAGAGGGATTTCATTGTTCTCATTACTGTGTCATATATGACGTAGCCAGCTCTCCGTCTAGTAGGAATGGGAAGCCATTCTCTATGTTATTACGAAAACTGCATTTATCTGCACGGTAGGTGGTTACTCTAATGCGAGCATACGGAACATACCCACTATATGTATTGTATTGTTAGATATAATGCTTCAGCAACTTTCAGTAAGTACAGTCCGGCATTTTATTACAGTAGGTAGGTAGATATGTAGTATATATTATTTGAAATAATAACTAACTAACGTGCTAATAAGCTGACAAACTCGGATAGCATTATTTCTGGCGTAGATACGGTGGATCACTACATTTATCTAGGCGCACAAGTGAACAAAGACGGTAGCTGCGCACCAGAGATAAAGAGACGCATTGGAATGACCATCAGGGACGCTATGACTCGCCTTAAGAATGTTTTGGAAGAAGAGGGGGTTGTCAATCAACACCAAGATCCGTTTGATTCGGGCCTTGATATTTCCCATCTTCCTGTATGGTGCTGAGACATGGACTATCTTGACTCGTGAAAGGCAAAGGATTGACGCTTTGGAGATGTGGTGCTGGAGGCGCATGTTGAGGATACCCTGGACCGCCCGTCGCACCAACAAGTCAATCCTTTCGCAACTGAAAATCAAAACCCGGCTATCCACGATATGCCAACAGCGAATTCTGGCCTATTTCGGCCATATAGTGAGAAAGGGAGATGAGAGCCTGGAAAAACTAATAGTAGTTGGAAACACTGAGGGCAGCCGAAGAGGCAGATCTCCTACTAGATGGACAGACCAAGTCAAGGACTCATCTTCCTCAAGACTTTGCGTTGTTGTACAGAACGCCATGGACAGAAGCCGATGAAGACGGTTCATACACACAAAGTGCATATCATCCGGTGATGACCACGATCCTCAGTCATGAGGGAACGACCGGAGAGAGAGAAAATAATAACAATAATTTCAACATTTTGTGTCCGAAATCTGATGTTATGAATTTTTATCAAGTCGCCGTTTCGGTTCAAGAAACGAAAATCAACACAAAATGCACGTTTTTTATTGCTGTTAAATATATGTTTAATTATTCATATTATAACAAGACAATTTAACTTCGTATGAACATCTAAATCGTCACGAGTCATTAAAAGACAACAACAATCTACTTACTTAAAATAAACAGCTCAAGAGATGTTTTAAATCTTAAGTAATCAGTTAAGTAAGTAGGTGTTTTTATATCTAATCAAATAAAAAAATATAAGCAAGGATTAATTTATAGTTAAATATTTGTAATGAAACGACGATTTCGTATGCGGGGTATTTTTTTATTTTTTTTATACCACGACAGTGGCAAACAAGCTTTACAAAAAGGAGGATTCACTGTGTTGACGACTAAAGGAACAAGAAGGTCCCTCATCGTCAACACACTGGGTCCTCTTTGAGCTCTTTGGCAACCTTACTCACCAGCAGGAACACAACACTATGAGTAGAGTCTAGTGCTATTTGGCTGTAGTTTTCTATAAGGTGGAGGCACTTCCCCAGTCGGGCTCTGCTCCAGATTTGAGCGAGATGACATTCGCTGAACGTGCCCTACCACGTGCCCGTGCTGTACCACACTTAGGAAGATGCCATTCGCAGTGCCCATACCTCTCTTTTTGGCGTAGTTTAGGGACATACCCAAGTCCGGACGTAGTTTAAGGACATACCCCGGGTCCAAAACCGTAAACGGCTTATAATATAAATACGGCTAAACACACGCACTTTTTGGCTCAATCGATACAGGGTAGGGCATGAATACCGGAATTCCGGAATCTCGAAATACTGGAATCTAGGACCAATATTTACGATATTTCAATACCGGTATTGTTAAGGACCAATATCGAAATATCGGAATCCCGGTATTGGAAAGTTTTCGTAAAATTTTATATAAATTTGATTAAATTAATGGGTAAAAGGACAAATTTGCAGATATTGAGTCTAATATTATAAGTAATTATTATTTTGCATGTACCTACTGCACTATTTATCTTCTTTAATCTTTGTTTGTTCAGTTTAAATATGGCTGGCTCATTAGTTCCGCAGGGACATTTAAATTGATACAAAATCAGCCCCATATTTTTTCGATTGATTGACGATTTTTATCAAATCAACCTAAGATGTTTTGGAATTTAACTACGAGTACTACGACTAGTAAAATGAGAAAATCCGTTGATGATATTTAACAGAATTTATTTTTATACAGCGAAATGTATCATTATCCGTAGAAAAAATACAGTTAAAATATCAGTAAGAAAATGTCGTAGACCCTTGCACGTACTTGTACTACTTATTAAGTACCTATCTAATGTGTTTTCTCATATTGAAGTAATCAATCGAAGCTTGAAGAAAACAAGATTTGAATAGTTTTGTTAACTATGTAATGACAGATTCACCGATGATATCTGTTTGTTTAGGTCAAAGACGTGCGAAACTTACATCTGAAAATGTTAGTTTACGGTTCTGTTGAATGTCCGCTATCGAATAATATTTATATATTTTTAATACTGGATAGGTAATCCCCTACCTACAAACAAGCAAAAACTATCTAAGTTTTAAATTATGTTAATAAAACTCAAACGATAAGCTTTTGTTTTTTGGGAAGTTATAATATCACAAAATAATAACATTAGCTTTTTCGAAAAAAACATATTATCTTAAGATTGCTTATGTTTTGAGAAACAGAGTAGACAGACTACTCACCATTAAGCTTTTACAAGGAGCACGAGGTCACCACACATAAGCTCAATTTAATTCGTAAATTTCTACGATTCGAACAGCACATCTCAATAGTATTCTACACCATTTTGTAGTATAACAATCCACTAACCCCTATAACTTGATTTTCCTGGATATTTTTAATTCACATGAGTAATGATCAAAAACGTTAACTCAGCTGAAATAAGCGGTCGCGCTCTCATACTAAATTAGTACGGGAATATGAAATTATATAAAACGTTATGTACCCAGTACAAATTAAAAAGACCAAAAATCATCGATCAAGACGACTGCACTAATATAAAATGAATATTAACAAGTTGCAGCTAATAAATACACCAAAATATGATTAACTTGATTGATTAAGTTGATTGAGTTTTTAACTGATTTTAGCGTTTCAATAACGTTTTTTAATGGTCACCTCTAATACCGGAATTCCGGTATTGAGCCTTAATATCGGATTCAATACCGGTATTGAGAATCGTCCGATATTGCATGCCCTAATACAGGGCAACTGACTAAATAGGTGTTTGTTAAAATTATTAGTTTGACCGTGAAAGTAGGTACTACGGAAATATCCCGCAGACGAAGTTGCTCTATTGACAGAATAGACGTAACATTCTCATTCATAGTTAAGGAATCTCTTTTGTTTATCGTTTTAAACGCCTCCAAAATTGTGTCAAACTTAATGAATAATGATAATGAATAGCGATTTACATATTCCGAATGACCGAGTAGCAGATGTAAATCACATATACATATACACACGCAATGAACATGCATTCTAAATTGCAATTTGTATAAGTATAGACCTCGTCAAGTACACCGAATTAAACAACAAAGCAACCGTATTTAAAGACAATTTCGCGGTTTTTCATAAACAATTTTTATGTAATCGCCCGGGGATATAATATAACTCGTAAGGTATTTTTGTGAAGTTGAATTAGAATATAAGTCATTCTAATCGATTAATAAGTGTTATATAATCCTCTTAAAAACAGCGTTGTTCCTTCTGAATATAATGTGAGATTGAGCAGTCAATTTAACAAAGTAGACGAAAATAAATTATAAATACTTACTGTTTATTGACAATAGCCTTTTGTAAACTTATTTACCTAAATAGATTTAACATTTTCCAGTTCGAAGTTCTTAGGAACGTCGTTTTTTTTAGAAAATCGTTTCTAACCGGCACCAACGTGATTTCACAAACAAACGCCCGCACTAGCTCCAAAATGGGTATGTAAATATGTCTACTTCACCTATGGACCTATTAGGTATATACTTATTGATTAATTTAAAAATGATAATTAGCTTAATTTAAAAAAGTATGTCTGCAGCGTTGACAACAGTGCGACAGTGGTCATAGTGGTGTACGAGGACCTTGGAAATAAAATGTGAAGCATTTGTGCCTTATGCCGCCAGGTAACGTAAGTACATAAGTATCAAGACTAATGTCTGGCTATAAGTAAATAGTAATAAGACTAATACTCGTAACTAATAACACTACTAGTGTTAATGACTGGACTACGCACTTAATGAACTTGTACTTGTCGACTACAGGGGCCTATTTCTCGAATGTTACAAGTTCACAAGTCTACAAGCTTACATTTTAAACTTAATTATACAAGTGTATGTTTAATTCTGTTTCTCAAAGGAATGATTACTACAAGTGTGTACTTCCCGGCCAATTTGCGTAGTAATAATAAAATTTTAAATCCGGACCACACACAGCCATGCAATTGATCGAATGATTGCCATGTCGATCGACAAAAACTTCCTCGTGTTCGCTAGGTGCATCTATATCGATTAGAATTCCATCCATACAACCGCACACTAAAGGCATTCCGGCGATGTCATAGAATTTTGCAACCATGGGGGCGATTTTTGAGATTCGAGCGCTCGAATATGACATTTAAAACTCTGAATAAAACAAAGAAGTGATGTTTTAAAAATAACAGCGATAGTAATTTAAAATCATGATTATTTATACTATTAATTTCATGCGTAAATAATGTCGACAAACTATTGTGTGCGATTATATTCGAGGTTAAATTCTTTGAATTCGAGCGCTCGATTGTCAAAAATCGGCCCCCAGTGCGTGCATATTTTCTGGTCATTTCACATATTCGGGGTATAAAGCTTCATTTACAGCGGCAACAAAGTTGTGAATGACTCTGCAAACACTGGCTTTACTAATTCCTTGCATGTCTCCTCCTGCGTGGTATTGCACGCCTGTCCCCAAGCAGTGAAGAGCGGTTTGCAGCAGTAAATCGACAGACAATGCTCTACTTCTATTAGTAAGTCTGGCCAAATGTTGACCTAATATATTTCTTAGATGTTCCAGCTTCACTGCTGTAAGTCGAAATCTCTCGTTGTACTCAAAAGTATTTTCCATGTACGTATAATTTATTCTGTCTCTATATACTCGAGGCCTCCTCACCACAACCACTTCTTCATCATCTGAAGAGTCGCTAGACCACATTACCACCAAACGAATACACGTCACTTTATTGAATTTAAGTGACAATCAATATCATCAACTATTCCTCAATAAATGGCCGACTTGTGTCTTCGGAATATACAAGTGTAATAATACTAATAATACAAGTAGTAATAAAAAGCGTTTCTCAAAAGCATCAATTACAAGTGTAAAATCAAACACATTTTCGCTAGTCACTCAATGAATGTTTACAAGCTTCAGGATGAGTCAGTTTTTAGGGTTCCGTAGTCAACTAGGAACCCTTATAGTTTCGCCATGTCTGCCCGTCCGTCCGTCCGTCCGTCCGCGGATAATCTCAGTGACCGTCAGCACTAGAAAGCTGAAATTTGGTACTAATATGTATATCATTCACGCCGACAAAGTGGTAAAATAAAAAGTGGAAAAAAATGTTTTATTAGGGTACCTCCCCTATACGTAAAGTGGGGAGTGATTTTTTTTTTCATTTCGACCCTAACGTGTGATATATTGTTGGATAGGTATTTAAAAATGAATACGGGTTTAGTAAAATCATTTTTTGATAATGGAAATATTTTCGGAAATAATCGCTCCAGAAGTAAAAAAAATTGTGTCCCCTCCCCTCTTACTTTTGAACCCTAAGTTTTAAAAATATGAAAAAAATCTGAAAAGTAGAACTATATAAAAACTTTGTAGGAAAATTATTTTGAACTTGATAGGTTGAATAGTTTTTGAAAAAGCAAATATTAAATAATTTCTGAACTAAGTTTGTAATTTAACCGTATAAGCAGGTGTTTATTGTACCTGTAATTTCTACAAAATCACAATTATTCAGAGCAATGACGCGTAGTTTCAGTGACCGCTAGGGAACCGGATGGCTCGCGGTATTTAAGCTCCTGAAGTGATCAGGAACCGCCCTGTGCAACCCGAACTGACCCAACTTGGACTGGACCGGAAATAGAGGGGGGGTGTAAAAAAAAAATTTTATCGCGAGGCAACCGATTGAAACAGCAGTTGCCTGAAAGAATGTACCCTGGTTAAATAACAAAATTTTAATGCCATCCCTCCTGGTTGGACTGGTTCCCTGTACGAGAGCGAAGAAAAAATTTTTTTTAAAAATGTGAATTTTTCTATCGGTGGAGGAGAACTTAGGAAAAACGCACTTACAATCATCGAAATCGGATGGCATTTGTTTTTTGAATTTTATATGATGTGGCAAACGATATGCCTAAATGCCATCCTCTCCTATCAAATTTCATCCCTCTGTGGCCACCCCTACAAACGAGAAATTCGTCAAATTTGAATACGCGCAATAAAATGTTTTACAATCAATTGCCACAGAGGGATGAAAATTTCATAGGAGAGGGATGGCATTTGGGAATATCGTTTTCCACATCATACAAAACATATAAAACAAATGCCATCCGATTTCAATGATTGTAAGTGCATTTTTCCTAAGTTCTCCTCCACCCATCGAAAAATTCACCTTGCGTCCGGCATCCAACACAGATGGTTCGATAACTGCCCGGCCTGGGCGGATGGCAATTTGTATCCGGTGTCTGGATGTGATGAAGAACAAGCATGCTAATTTTCAAGCGGTTGCCTGACAATTTTATTTTTTTCTTCACTCTCGTACAGGGAACCAGTCCAGCCAGGAGGGGTGGCATCAAAATTTTGTTATATAACTAGGGTACATTCTTTCAGGCAACCGCTGTTTCAATCGGTTGCCTCGCGATATTTTTTTTTGCACCCCCCCTCTATTTCCGCTCCAGTCCAAGTTGGGTCAGTTCGAGTTGCACAGGGCGGTTCCTCATCAGTTCATGAGCTTAAATACCGCGAGCCATCCGGTTGCCTAGCGGTCACTGAAACTACGCGTCATTGCTTTAACTAAAAGAAATGACGTGCTTTCAAATAAAGTTGACGGACGGAAAACTACGGAATCCTACACTGAGCGTGGCCCGACACGCTCTTGGCCGGTTTTTTATATAATACGAGTGAATTCGTTAAAAAATCACGCTAACCCTTAATATGTTAGTGGTCATTTACTGGTTCTTTCCAGTCATAGCAATGGGTTTACTGAATTTTATTTGTAATATTAAAGGCCAATTTAAAATATATTACTGATTTTAACGAAGTCCGTTCAAAACTTACACGTTTGAAATCTTCATTTATGTATTAATCGATTTTAGCGAAAAAATCAATATTAGCAGATTATAGAGACTCTTCATTATTTTGTGATAAGTCACAAGCTACAAGAGTAAAATACATCCTTCGAGAAACGAAATTACTGTTTCAGTATATAATATCTACTTACTTGTATTTGTCAACGATACACTTGTGAACACTCTTGTATCCCCGCTCTTGTAACAATTATACATTTACGTGAAACGGAAACTTGTGAAAAATATTGAAATACAAGCGTTACCATAGATACACACTTGTAATACAAGGCTTGTACTTTTTGAGAAACAGGGCCCAGTTAATTATAAGGGTTTAGACGGAGAACCAGCACCACAACACAGCTGCACAGTTCTGGGTTCTGGGCTGGATTTACCCACTATCTTCATGTACTTATTTAGACTTTTAGAATTTCGAACAGGGTTTGCTATTATAATTATCTACGTTAAGGTTTGTTCAGTGTGTTGTGTGAATCACTGATGTTGTTTTACGGGAAGTCACCTCTTGCTAGGTGTTGATAATAATTTATTCTTCTTAATGAATATAATCTCCGTTATCCTCTTGATTCTTACGCAGTTAAAACAACAGGGTCGGAAATACCTAGTTATATTACTTATCTGCGTATTAATGCTGTAGATATTTGTACGTTATACTACAGTGATATGTAAGATAAACCACAAGATCTCATCTTCCGCAATTTTTTTACTGTAGATAAATATAATATTTACAACTATTAGGTAACGTACATTTAGTAACACTTGCCTATATCACTTACAAGTACAAAATATCTATATATATAAAAGAAGAAACTGACTGACTGACTGACTGACATATCATAGGGGGTAAAATGGGGGTCCAAAGTTTGTATGGCGAAACAAGATTTGTTTGACTATTTTATTCGAAACTTCACAGGAGTATTCCTAACGATAAATGAGTAAACACGTGTTTCAGGTTTTTTGAAATTCAACCCCCAAAAGGGGCAAATGTGGTCACAAAGTCTGAAAATCAACATGGGTATCGTATCCTTTTTGAGTACTTATAGTACGCGGACGAAGCCGCGGGAAAAGGCTAGTATACGTATAGGAAGGTAGCGTAAGGTAAACGACCGTTCTCGGTGGACACTAGTTTATTACTGACGCTTGGGGTAGGTTGACAAAACATCACAGTGACCAATGTTAGACCAATCCATACTAATATTATAAATAGGAAAGTGTATGTGTTTGTTTGTTTGTTTGTTTGTCCGTCTTTCACGGCAAAACGGGGCGACGAATTGACGTGATTTTTTAAGTGGAGATAGTTGAAGGGATGGAGAGTGACATAGGCTACTATTTGTCTCTTTATAACCCCCCACTTCCCCCAAAATGGGGCGTGGAAGTTTGTATGGAGCATTACGGGGGGGGGGGGGGGGGGGGCAATCAGGAAAGGGGAACCGCGTTACCCCGAATTTAACGCGAGCGAAGCCGCGGGCAAAAGCTAGTATTCTAATAAAAAAAATTGCCTATTGCTTACGGTCTGGTTTTTTTCCAAATTGTTCACCTTCTTCTATAGTCACCATTAACTCACAGCCTTTAGTTTCAGGAAGTAAGAAAGCTACGAAACCCGCTACGAGGGGCACGATAGCAAATAACACGGGCGGAACCCATGTTCCCATACTGCTCGACGCTATGACAAACGGGGCAATCATAGATCCCACGCGTGCCATCATGGAAGAAAATCCCAGCGCGGCATTTCTCACCACCGTTGGGAACAGTTCTGTACAATATAAGTACACAACTACGAAACATATGAAGCTAGATACTACTCCAATACTCGCGCAGACTACAGTGCCCAGGCCTTCTGGAAGTATAGCCAGGACCAGCAGGCAAAACGCGCAAATGAAATTAAAAACAATCAGTATAGTTTTTCTTCCCATTACTTTCATGAGCGGTATAGAACAGAGTGAGCCCAGCAGAGTTACACTGGCGCTGGCCGCGACGTTGATAAAAGCATTTCCACTGAGTTGACCAACATACTGTGACACGCCGTAGAAGCAGTAGCTGCAAGTCAACCAGTTAAACGCCATTGCTAAGATGTTTTTTCGTATGTTCGGTGTTCTAAAAAGGTCTACGATGTTTCCCTTTTTAAGTTGAGTCTTTTGGAGTGCCGCTTGATAGTTTTCGATGTCAGTTCGTATAGTTTCTGTTGGGCGTTTATTTCTGAAAGGAAAACCATGTGTTAACTTACGGCGAGGCTAACAGACATCTAATGTAGTTGTTATGACAATAGGATACGTAATCCGTAAATATCATATCTTATCTTGTTACTTACACTTTTGCAACACGTTCTAATATCATGACAGCCTCTTCAGTTCTTATAACCGCTATCAACCAGCGTGGAGTTTCAGGTACTAAGAAAAAGTACGACAGTAAGACTATCGTTGGTATCGAAATTGCCAGTTGAAAGTTCGAGTAATCCCTGCAGAAATACCCGAATACTGGTAACAGCATATGGCCCATATTGAAAGGTACTTGATACAAAGCTGATATGACGTCACGGTACTGGGTGCCCACAAATTCCATTACTATGACGAATCCAGTGACCATGGTACCCCCGACGGACATGCCCACTAGGAAACGAAGAAACGTGAATTCCCAGTAGCCCGGCACAAATGCGGCGGATATGCCCATGGCCACTTGTATTACAACTGCTACCAGCAGAGGATACTTTCGTCCGAATCTGAAAACATAAAAGAGTTAATTAGAGCAGCTATTATAAAGGGCACTGGTCACGTGTTGTCTCTGACCGCAACGCCAAGTGTCTCAATAGGGCAAAATCTAATTTGATATTTAGAAATCAATTTTTAACGATCCTGCATTGACACAGTTTATATTGTTACTTATTCATAAAGTAAACTTTACGAAGAATATATTTTTCTTAGTCACGTCATCGCATTCATACCACTAGTAAAAACATTGGAATAATTAAGTGTGCATATTTCACATAACAATTGAAAGTATAATATTACCTGTCCGATGCCATTCCAAACAGTACACTTCCCAACAGCGTACCCAATTGAAACAACGTCTGCGTAAAACTCGTCAACCATTTCCTTTCACATATTAAGTCCCACTCCATTATTATGCTCCGGCTGAATATTGATCTATCATACTCTGGGTCGGGGCAGGGACAAGTTTCCTCTCCAGTGTCCGGGCATGTGTAGCTGAGTTTTGGAGCCAGAAACAAAATAGCCATTTGGTGGAATGCGACTGGAAACTTTGTCAAGAAAATGACGAGACATAGGAACAGTTGATATCTTCCGAATGAGCCCGTTATTCGCTGAATTAAATCGGTCTGAGGACGTTTTTCTTGCGGCTTGGCCCCTGAAACAAGGAGAAATAGGATAAAATCGTTGTTTCCAGTACGGGTATTCCAACTAGACTGCAGAACTTATGTGCAGTTTAGGTAACTAGCAATCAGTGATGACTGGTCAGGCCACTTGTAAGTACTATTAGTATGTAATCCTTAAGATCAATTAAAAATAAAATTAACAATAATAAGGTAAACCCAAATTAATACACATAGCGCAGCTACTAATAAGGTACGTACCTGAGTATATTAACAACCTAATTTAATATTATATTCCAACAAATATGCGATTTGTTGGCACATGCCTTCTTTTAATGAAGCTATCCACTTACTTCTACCACAAAATAAGCAATAGTACCAACCAAAGTTCTGCTAGTTAACCTGCTCAATGATTAAAAATAAACTTCATATCCGGTCTCCCCAACTTTAATAGAAATTCTCTTTAACATATTGTTTTTTTGCAGAGCATAAAAACCGCGTAGTAGTTTTCCTCACCGTGTAATCAGAAAAAAATTTCTTTTCTATACTGATTTAATAGTCAATAGGTATCACACATTCAGTTATGTTATGTCAGTCACCCTACACCTGTAGCTGTATAGGTATATATGAAAGTCCGTAATTGGTTATTTATAATTACCGTTGTAGTTAAATAAAAATAAACCCTCATTCAAGTTCCGAGCTCATATCCAGCCAGTTCATGTTAAGAGCAGCACTAGGATCAATCTGGTGGACATGCCCGGCGGACAGATCCGTCATCGCGATATACAAATCTGTCCGCAGACACATCCGTGACCGTGTCCAATTCCCGCCATACATTATCGGATCTGTGTGTATACTACACTAATGACCATACTTGCTCTGTAGCACAAGGGTCTCCCTTATAGGTACAGTTGTGCCGTTCTCGAGAACGTTCTCCGTTTTGTATGGAGAACATTCTCGCTCGAGCATATTAAATTCCCCCTACAAATCGGAGAACGTTCTCGAGAAAGTACAACCCTCCTCGGATGGAGACTCTCCCTCCAAACTACTGTGACTGGTCCTCGGAAAGGAAAGCAGGTGAGGCGGCACAACCTTTGGCAGTAGCGATGTTAACAATAATGATCAACTATTAGACATACACTATAACCATAAAGTAATCTGTGCTATGACGGACAAAACCGTTACCATTATGTGTGTTAATATAGGATAGGATCACTTTGTTGTCCGTCTGTCAGTCAGTCAGTCAGTCAGTCAGTCAGTCAGTCAGTCAGTCAGTCAGTCAGTCAGTCAGTCAGTCAGTCAGTCAGTCAGTCAGTCAGTCACTCACTCACTCAGTCAGTCAGTCAGTCAGTCAGTCAGTCAGTCAGTCAGTCAGTCAGTCAGTCAGTCAGTCAGTCAGTCAGTCAGTCAGTCAGTCAGTCAGTCAGTCAGTCAGTCAGTCAGTCAGTCAGTCAGTCAGTCAGTCAGTCAGTCAGTCAGTCAGTCAGTCAGTCAGTCAGTCAGTCAGTCAGTCAGTCAGTCAGTCAGTCAGTCAGTCAGTCAGTCAGTCATTCAGTCAGTCAGTCAGTCAGTCAGTCAGTCAGTCAGTCAGTCACTCACTCACTCAGTCAGTCAGTCAGTCAGTCAGTCAGTCAGTCAGTCAGTCAGTCAGTCAGTCAGTCAGTCAGTCAGTCAGTCAGTCAGTCAGTCAGTCAGTCAGTCAGTCAGTCAGTCAGTCAGTCAGTCAGTCAGTCAGTCAGTCAGTCAGTCAGTCAGTCAGTCAGTCAGTCAGTCAGTCAGTCAGTCAGTCAGTCAGTCAGTCAGTCAGTCAGTCAGTCAGTCAGTCAGTCAGTCAGTCAGTCAGTCAGTCAGTCAGTCAGTCAGTCAGTCAGTCAGTCAGTCAGTCAGTCGTAGTCGTAGTAGTAATCCTTAAGGGGTGATTTTCGGGATAACAATGCAAAAAAACGGCCAAGAGCATGTCGGGCGATGCTCAGTGTAGAGTTTCGTAGTTGCCGCCCTGTTACAAAATCGTACCGTATCTTCTTAACTACTACATAAGTACTTATTCCTATTTTATTTAATATAATACCACGACGGTGGCAAACAAGCATGCATTTTATACAGTAACAAGGCCAGTTACCGAGTGACACGGCGGTAAACAAGTCAGATACCTAAAATACATATACAATATTCATATTTGGTTTTAACTTTTTAGCGCTTCAACGTCACAACGACAGTTAATCTTTAACTTGTGTGCTCTGCTGCGTTTGTAAAAATTAAAGGGTTATAATATGTAGTCATATATATATGTAGTCATATGAGATACAATCTGCGTTTTTAAGGGGATTACAACAGCTAAATTCCGTGTTTATCTTTTTAAGCGCGAGTGAAAGAGAAACACCATGTTACGATTAGTATGGGAGCTCATTGAAAATTCTGCAAAATGATGAATTAAAAAATGATATTTTTTAAATATAATGAACATTAAGATATACTTTTTTACTTTCCCAAAACAAATAGTTATCTATTCTATACATATAATAAAGCTGAAGAGGGTCGAAAGTCTGTACATGGAAGATAATCGAAAAAAAGTTGGCAGGGGATACTTAGAATCGATAACAGAACACGTTCCAACATTTTTTAGAATTTTTGTCTGTTTATCTGTTTGTCTGTTTATTTGACCGCGCATCACGTGAAAACGTGTAAGCATTATTATTGATAAATACTTTAACTTGTAAGGATAACTACTTTTTATATAACATCATCTTAAAAGACTGTCAATTGACTATTCCTTGTTGCTCGTTCCCGCCATTTTGATGTTATAAAATGACGGGTATACAGCTGCAGCCGCCATTCGGATCTTGACCAGATTGTTGTAAAGACGTCTTGAAAATATTATTGTCATATAGTGTAATTTATTCATATTTAAACCTTGTAACAAACGAATACAAGTGTAAATACTGGTAAAGTACTGGTTTATTTTATAATCCTAGTGATATCCCCTACAACTCAGAAGTGGGATCTAACAAAAATCGACAGGATTTTTGCCACGCCGCACAAAAACGTAAGGTTTTCATTTTTTATTATTTTAAATAATAAATTATATTGATTGGTGAAACTATATTTTCCGTAACGGAGTAAGTCCGGAGGTTTATATGGTTAGTTTAACATGGTCATTTTGCCAAAGGTTACTCTTTTGGATATGCCCATGTTGGATGGTATGTTTATTGATAATTGAAGGTAAACTGTATTTTTCGTAACGGAGTAATTCCGGAGGTTTATATGGTTAATCTTGCATGGACATTTTGCCAAAGGTTACTCTTTTGGATATGCACATGTTAGATGGTATGCTTATTGATAATTGAAGGTAAACTGTATTTTCCGTAACGGAGTAAGTCCGGAGGTTTATATGGTTAGTCTTACATGGACATTTTGCCAAAGGTTGCTCTTTTGGATATGCACATGTTAGATGGAGATGTTTGTTATGTTGTTACATAATCAATATAATTAATTATCAGAGAGAATAGTAAGTCGGATATTGTTGTCATCATTCCTAATAAAGATAACTTCACAATCCATAAAAACATGTCCTGTTATTTAAAATCAACTTTTATGACCTAACCTTCAATGCAATAAGTATAGTTTGATATTCGCTTAAATTTTGAATAAAATAACGCTGGTATTATTATAACCGTATAATTTGCCTACAGTATGTCTCAATGGTATATATGTTTATATTTATAGTCAGTCAGTCAGTCAGTCACTCACTCACTCAGTCAGTCAGTCAGTCAGTCAGTCAGTCAGTCAGTCAGTCAGTCAGTCAGTCAGTCAGTCAGTCAGTCAGTCAGTCAGTCAGTCAGTCAGTCAGTCAGTCAGTCAGTCAGTCAGTCAGTCAGTCAGTCAGTCAGTCAGTCAGTCAGTCAGTCAGTCAGTCAGTCAGTCAGTCAGTCAGTCAGTCAGTCAGTCAGTCAGTCAGTCATTCAGTCAGTCAGTCAGTCAGTCAGTCAGTCAGTCAGTCACTCACTCACTCAGTCAGTCAGTCAGTCAGTCAGTCAGTCAGTCAGTCAGTCAGTCAGTCAGTCAGTCAGTCAGTCAGTCAGTCAGTCAGTCAGTCAGTCAGTCAGTCAGTCAGTCAGTCAGTCAGTCAGTCAGTCAGTCAGTCAGTCAGTCAGTCAGTCAGTCAGTCAGTCAGTCAGTCAGTCAGTCAGTCAGTCAGTCAGTCAGTCAGTCAGTCGTAGTCGTAGTAGTAATCCTTAAGGGGTGATTTTCGGGATAACAATGCAAAAAAACGGCCAAGAGCATGTCGGGCGATGCTCAGTGTAGAGTTTCGTAGTTGCCGCCCTGTTACAAAATCGTACCGTATCTTCTTAACTACTACATAAGTACTTATTCCTATTTTATTTAATATAATACCACGACGGTGGCAAACAAGCATGCATTTTATACAGTAACAAGGCCAGTTACCGAGTGACACGGCGGTAAACAAGTCAGATACCTAAAATACATATACAATATTCATATTTGGTTTTAACTTTTTAGCGCTTCAACGTCACAACGACAGTTAATCTTTAACTTGTGTGCTCTGCTGCGTTTGTAAAAATTAAAGGGTTATAATATGTAGTCATATATATATGTAGTCATATGAGATACAATCTGCGTTTTTAAGGGGATTACAACAGCTAAATTCCGTGTTTATCTTTTTAAGCGCGAGTGAAAGAGAAACACCATGTTACGATTAGTATGGGAGCTCATTGAAAATTCTGCAAAATGATGAATTAAAAAATGATATTTTTTAAATATAATGAACATTAAGATATACTTTTTTACTTTCCCAAAACAAATAGTTATCTATTCTATACATATAATAAAGCTGAAGAGGGTCGAAAGTCTGTACATGGAAGATAATCGAAAAAAAGTTGGCAGGGGATACTTAGAATCGATAACAGAACACGTTCCAACATTTTTTAGAATTTTTGTCTGTTTATCTGTTTGTCTGTTTATTTGACCGCGCATCACGTGAAAACGTGTAAGCATTATTATTGATAAATACTTTAACTTGTAAGGATAACTACTTTTTATATAACATCATCTTAAAAGACTGTCAATTGACTATTCCTTGTTGCTCGTTCCCGCCATTTTGATGTTATAAAATGACGGGTATACAGCTGCAGCCGCCATTCGGATCTTGACCAGATTGTTGTAAAGACGTCTTGAAAATATTATTGTCATATAGTGTAATTTATTCATATTTAAACCTTGTAACAAACGAATACAAGTGTAAATACTGGTAAAGTACTGGTTTATTTTATAATCCTAGTGATATCCCCTACAACTCAGAAGTGGGATCTAACAAAAATCGACAGGATTTTTGCCACGCCGCACAAAAACGTAAGGTTTTCATTTTTTATTATTTTAAATAATAAATTATATTGATTGGTGAAACTATATTTTCCGTAACGGAGTAAGTCCGGAGGTTTATATGGTTAGTTTAACATGGTCATTTTGCCAAAGGTTACTCTTTTGGATATGCACATGTTGGATGGTATGTTTATTGATAATTGAAGGTAAACTGTATTTTTCGTAACGGAGTAATTCCGGAGGTTTATATGGTTAATCTTGCATGGACATTTTGCCAAAGGTTACTCTTTTGGATATGCACATGTTAGATGGTATGCTTATTGATAATTGAAGGTAAACTGTATTTTCCGTAACGGAGTAAGTCCGGAGGTTTATATGGTTAGTCTTACATGGACATTTTGCCAAAGGTTGCTCTTTTGGATATGCACATGTTAGATGGAGATGTTTGTTATGTTGTTACATAATCAATATAATTAATTATCAGAGAGAATAGTAAGTCGGATATTGTTGTCATCATTCCTAATAAAGATAACTTCACAATCCATAAAAACATGTCCTGTTATTTAAAATCAACTTTTATGACCTAACCTTCAATGCAATAAGTATAGTTTGATATTCGCTTAAATTTTGAATAAAATAACGCTGGTATTATTATAACCGTATAATTTGCCTACAGTATGTCTCAATGGTATATATGTTTATATTTATATTTTGCAATAGTCAAATTAATCTTTTAAAATACTACCCGGTAATTTATGTTCGAAGATCTGCGGGGAATAATTTTAAATTAATTATTTTATATGAAGGAAATTATTTTTTCGATATCTTACGATATTATTTGAAAATGCAATTATGAATTCTTTTGGAAAGCGCATATTATTTGAAAACAATTTTACGAATATCATGCCATAAGCAGGCTGCATTCAAAATACTTTGTATCTCTTTCTAATAAGTAAATTTGTAAACAAGTTGAAAATAATAATAAATCTTAGGAAAAGGTAATTTAAATTCCTTTTCCATTAATACCACAAACAAATACAACATTATTTCGACAACGGAATATTCAGTAATGAAATGAATATGCTTTATGAATATGATTAAAATGAAACAATAATTTATTAGAAACTCCTTAATGCCTGTAGTGTGTACAATGTCTCTAAGTGGTTCACGCTTATGTATCACTTCATATTATTAAAATGTTTATAATTACTATTTCTTCTCGTGAACCATTATTGTCGTTAAAAATAATTATGGTTAAATGTCAATTAATACTAAGTGCGTTTGGATATTCATAAAAGTGTAAAGTTTTCAAGTTAACGTGATTTTTCACGCCACATCTAAGTAACAGCTTAAGACTGGTATTAACTTGGATTTAGTATAAATCAATTTCAGATAGATCATATGAACCAAGGTGATTAAATAAAGTGTGTAAAGAAAAGTAAGTATAATTTACAATAATTAATAAATGGCCTGTATAGCTTTGTCTAAGTACAAGTTATATCCCGTACATATTTCGTCTTAATAAACGGTACTATAAAGTTCATAGAAATTACCTTTTATACTTATATAAGTCTCGGTGTGGTAACTGACCACGTATTTTTGAGTTCTCTACTTCCTTCCTGTATTCAATCCAATAAATAAAGTTGATGATTAAATCACAATAGTTAAGTTAAATGGGAAAATGGGTACATTGACTATTCAGATGTCTGTTTATATACAAAATAAAGTAACAAAATAAGAACAAGAACCTAGTCGAGATTTGTTAATCTCGTGTATGTCGTCGGCATATTACCACGCATATAATCCCATGTGTGTATTCTGTTTTATCGAGGTATATGATCATAAATAATATAATCACTTATAATGTCAATTGATCTCTATTTTTCGCCTGATAAAGGTTTAGATGGCAATTGACAAATTAAAGGATATTACCGATTTTAATTACACAGGAAGTTGATGGAAAATCGACGTGACATGATGATTTGACGATCTATTATAATTGTGTCCACTAATGACTAATGAGCAAAGTATTGCTTAGAAATTTACGAACTGAGCCCTTTTTACACAATATCAAAAGAAAGGAGAGTTATTATTTAATCATAGAGTGAGAAGTATACGCCAATGATAGTCAAAACGCGTATAAATGCCAATTATAGTCAAACGCGAATAAATAAAACTGAAGTTGCTTGAATATAATAACTAGTATGTCGAGTATAATCGTTATAACATTTATTTTAGATAATTAATTTAAACGTTAATTCAAGCAATACCTGTATTTAACATGTAGAGTCACATGTAGAGTCGACATGTAGAGTCAGGTGTAGAGTCAGATGTAGAGTCAGATGTAGAGTCAGATGTAGAGTCAGATGTAGAGTCAGATGTAGAGTCAGATGTAGAGTCAGATGTAGAGTCAGATGTAGAGTCAGATGTAGAGTCCCGCTGTACGTATTTAGATGAAATTTGGTATTGAAATAATTTGTAATTTTTTGGTCAAGGTGTTCATATTTATAACATGTTACCCGTCGATGCTTTAAATTTACCTTTACCCGCTCTTAAGAAATATTTGAAAATGGCATGAATGTCAAAGGGTTATTGCAGGTTCGAGAACTACATATGACGGACAACGATGCATGGCCCAAACCAGAAACTACTACAAAATTATCTAACATTTATAGGACACCGTTTAGGTAGGAGAACATATCAAACGTTTTATGAAGCAGTCAGATTAGGATTTATTTTTCTTTATAATTAAACAATAGTTACATTATCTGTCTCTCAAGCTGTTTTGATATGTCTTCTTGAAGAACTACGCATTTTTTTTTATCTTTAAGATCTAATAATGTATTACTGTTTTGAAAAAAATAAGTCCAGTCGAGTTTCTTTTCGGTCATAATACTTCTTGGTCCAGAGGTGTAGGGTTAGAACCGGTGGTAGTTTTGGAACTAAGTTCCTTATCGGACGGTTCGCGGATGGGGGGCTAGGCGAAAATAAGTCCCGTGACCGTCACGTCACGAAAACGCGACACCCATACGAGTGAGAAACATGTAAAATGGATTGAAATAAAAAATATATAAAATAGAATAAAGTGAAGTGAAGTGAAGTGTAGTGAAAAGTGAAAGTGAGAAGTGACAAAGTGATAAAAGTTTCAAAAATTTCAAATATTTCAAAAATTTCAAAAAAATACAAAATAAATTAAAACCACAAAATTTACGGAAAAGTCAAAAAGGAAATAACAACTTCGTTTCAACTGAGTGTTCCACGACACTCACGTATTTTTTTTTCTCTGACGTTCATTAGTGCATTGTAATGTGCTTACATTGAAGAATAAATATCTTGATCTACACCAATATCCTGAATCCTCTATTCCGCGTTCGGAACCGTATGTAAATACCACCATTATTGCAACCAGTAACGTAACATCAGTGTATTACCTGTGACAGTGTGGTAAAAACGTATGAAAATTCATTACCTACGGTAACGTAATGAAAAATCCAAATTTCAATGGATTTTCAATATGTGTGTAAGTAAAGCAGTGTATGCTTCTGTACATAATTAGGCCTTATTACTACTATTTATCTCTTTTTAGGGTTCCGTAGTCAACTAGGAACCCTTATAGTTTCGCCATGTCCGTTCGGCTGTCCGCGGTCTAGCTCAGTTACCGTTTTCGCACTAGAAAGCTGAAATTTGGTGAGGCCTGATAAGAACTTTCAATAAAAACTATATTAAATAAAATCGGTTCAGCCGTTTTTGAATTATCAGTCAAAAACGCATAGTGAAAGGCAGTGCCGGATAGTAAAATGACGTAAGCGCCGCCAAATATTCCTTAATACCGACCTTTTGAACGGATGTTTTGTAACAGGGCGGCATCTACGAAACTCTACACTGAGCATCGCCCGACATGCTCTTGGCCGGTATTTTTTGCATTGTTATCCCGGAAATGGGGTGATTTCCGGGATAACAATGATTTAAGGATTACTAATTCCAATTCAAGAAAATCCCCAGCCAGGTTATACGCAGCCTATAAAAAATTCAACGTCTAAAAGGGGGGTAGCCACTACACTCGATTGAGTTAAATTAGCATGGGTCATGGACTCCCCCCCCCCCCCCCCTCCAAGTGCACCGCAAATAGAAAAAAATCATTTCTGCATTTGTGACCCTTCCCCAATTTCAACCGCGCCTGTTAATACCTTTCTTTCACCTTACTGATTTGACGCTCCCGATCTATTTGGATGATATTTGCCGTGGACATGAACGTATAAATACAAAAGTGGTTCTGTATCGTCCGATATACACCTACTACTCTATGTCGTTTAAATCATGCCAAAAAAAATTAATAGGATAAAAAAAAGTATTCATTAATGAGTGTAGTTTCATTTAGTGGTAATTGTAAAATATTTTATTAGGACTACTGCCCTCTAGCGTATCCATCTGTCAACTTTACTTCAAGTTCCGCCTCCAGGGTAGCGGGGGAGAAATTAGGGGTGAATTAGCCGCTTACTGACACAGACCGAATTCCACGCGGGCGGAGCCGCGGGCACAGCTAGTATACGATAAAAGCGCGACCAGTAACATTTAAAGAATATTATGGTAAACGGCAGGGTGTCCACTATTGGGCACTAGCGTGTCGGATACTAGAACGTATACCAAAAGGGAATTTCCATACGAAATACTAAAATGAAACAGCTCTTTTATGACACATTCATGCCTTATTTTCCCGTGTAGGTAAGTCGACTTTGTTTGTCTTTTTAAACCTTTTCATCCGCTTTAGTACAAACACCTTCGACTTATTCATGGCGGCCCGATCACGAGACATTTTTGATCTTTTCGGGTTTTCCAAAATATGCTTTTGGTGGGAAAAAGTACAAAAAAAAAACTTTTTACAAATCATTGTAGACAAAAGACCAGCCAGAAGAGGATGTAGGTGGAAGGTAGCCAGAAGTTTCTTCTTATTCTTCTCCACCAGAATTAGTAGCAAAAACTAATACTTAATAAAAAATATACTGGTCACGTTGACGAACAGACTGTACTACCCTACTGCTTTGTAAATAAATAACAACCAGTGATAAGGCAGTTTAGTTTAGTATCTATTACCGGTCACGCGACCAATTTGGCTACTTAAGTGCTGACTGCTGACGTCGGGAGGCAAAAAGGTAGGGCAGATGCACTGGTTGTAGCCACTGTGCCAGTTTTGGCCATTTTCAACCTCGTTAAGGTATAGAAAAAAAATATAGTTATTAATTATAAGAGTAAATTATGGTAGCACAGATGTAACAGTCTTCTTCATATCATATGTCAGTTGTCATTCAGTTATCAGGAGCCATGGAAAAAAGTGGCCAAAACTGGCTCCTGGGCCCGTTTCTGACATTTTATTAAAGAAAAAGATAAATGAAAGATAAGATCTAATGTCAGAATCTTAACCGCGGAGTTTCATAAACTTATAGTATATATTTTTAATAACATGCATTAAGAGTGTCATCATTCCTTATTGACAAAAAATAACGGACGTCTGAAGAGACAAACTCTCCTTAAAGTAGCCCAGATCAGGCCTTCTGCCCTACCTAGGTTTTGAAAGTTACACATTAAGTGCTTAGAATAGTTAAGTGCTTGGTTAGTGCTTGTAATAATTTCTCGCACCTAACACCTTTTTAGGGTTCCGTAGTCAACTAGGAACCCTTATAGTTTCGCCATGTCTGTCCGTCCGTCCGTCCGTCCGCGGATAATCTCAATGACCGTCAGCACTAGAAAGCTGAAATTTGGTACTAATATGTATATCAATCACGCCGACAAAGTGGTAAAATAAAAAGTGGAAAAAATGTTTTATTAGGGTACCTCCCCTATAGGTACATAAAGTGGGGAGTGATTTTTTTTTTCATTTCAACCCTAACGTGTGATATATTGTTGGATAGGTATTTAAAAATTAATAGGGGTTTACTAAAATCATTTTACTGATAATGTAATTATTTTCGGAAATAATCGCTCCAGAAGTAAAAAAAATGTGTCCCCCCCCCCCCCCCTCTAACCATACCATATTGAACCATACATTTTAAAAATATGAAAAAAATAATTTCTGAACTAAGTTTGTAATTTAACCGTATAAGCAGGTGTTTATTGTACCTGTAATTTCTAAAAAATAACAATGCTTTCAAATAAAGTACAAACGGTGAAAATCGGTTCACGCAATAAAGAATTATCTCATAAAAATCATCACCCATACTTTAAGCTCACGCGAAATAGTTTACTTAATTTGCCGATAGATGTCGCTGTACGTGGAACGCTCATACCATATCCTACATGGCGGTGTTATTTTAACACTTACTGTGACGGACGGAAAACTACGGAACCCTACACTGAGCGTGGCCCGACACGCTCTTGGCCGATTTTTTTAATCTCTGTTTGGCCCGACGGTTAACAGGTAGAAGTGGTAGAATGTCTTTTGGCATTAAGTTCGCTTTTTGTACTCTTTTTTTTATTGTGGAATAAAGTTTAAATAAATAAATAAATAGTCAGAAAATTCGGATATTTTTTTTACATTTAATGTGACAAAATTATGTACCTAGCCTAGCCACGACTCGATTATTTACCAAGGCGTAAAGACCTGGATACATGTTTAACCCAGCTCATATAAAAAATACCTGTATAGCTACAAAGGCGTATATGAAAGCAAATAGATTTCCGGCAATAACCTTGAATGGATAAGTTACGAGTAAGTTGTTAAGTAACAAGAGTATTTTTATGTACTTTTTCTGTATACTTATTCTTTTTTTTTTTTTCTTGTGGGTCAATTTTACGCAGAGTACAGCGACTTCAGCGTGTCCAATAAGTATAACATAACAACGCATCACTGATAAGGTGGTTCTCTGTGCAACGCATTTAGGCGATTATCACACCGCAACCGGATGCGGCGCCGGTGTGCAAGCGTGACAGCGCTATACACATGCAGAGAGCGAGAGATGCGAGATAGCGCACCCGCACCCGCGTCGCATGCGGAAACCGTTCACTTCGTTTAGAGCGGCGTATTGTTAAAGATTAATTTTACTCAACCTAGTATATCTAACATTACCTATTTACACATTAACCCAGTTTTCTTGTGTCCATTTTGTGGAATGCGTCAATTAAAACCAACCGTAATGATTAAACACGAACCATGTTCTTAGTTTAGTACAACTCTATTATTATACAAGTTGTTAATTCAATATCAATAGTTGTATAAAAAAACCCTACCAACAACTAAATCGACTCATAACGCATAAACTTCTATGTATCAATATCCTATTTTTAAAATCTGAATGCACCCCTCATACCCATTGTAAAGGGCGGGGAGTGGAGTGGTCCCCTCTACCTATCTGGCTTGGTAACAATTTACTGATAGTTAACAAAGAGCATTTTTAATTAATTTCTACTTTTAGTTTTTTTAAGAATAAGTAACTACACAAAGACTTGCATACAAAATACAGTAAAAAGATTGAAGTTTCCGAATGGTAGGTAGAGCTCGTTCATATTATTAACATCTTTAGAAAATCTTACTGTAGCTACGTAGTGTTCTTTATTTATATTATAAGTTATGGTGCAACCACACTTCGCCTATGCGGACAAATATTCGTGTTGCGTCTCTTTCCTATTCTATACAATAAGAAAGAGACGCAACACGAATATTTGTCCACATAGGCGAAGTGTGGTCGCAGCATAAAATAACTAAATACGACTATGTACGGTCAGCTGCAGAGAAATAGACCCCCCCTGCATACAAAGTTTGTATCATATACTTATCGTGAAATTGCTATACTAAAACTTAGTCAGTACAAAGTTTTCTGAGAGAATATCTGGCAAATTGAGATGAGTGAGACATATCTAAATTAATAAATTGAAGCAAATAACATCGCCGATCTTGTTCAAGGGAACTAAATACTTAAACCAATCAATGTTACCAATCCGCATAGTGCATTAGGGTCTCTGGTAATTGGGTAAATAGACTATTCCTCGAAAGGGATGATAAATGATTATATTACTCATATGCATTTTTGGCATGGTTTCTTGTTTTAAGTAATCAGTCATTGATGAGCTATTTACCTACTATTTAACATATTGTTTTTTGTTTATCCACATGGAAGTATACTTGTCTCTCAATAACAAATAAATAAAATAAATTAATTACAATGTACTTAGGATGCAAGACGGGATTTTTTGAACTTGATCGTATAAACCCTTATAAAGGTGCGACCACACCGCTGCTTAAAATACGGCGACGTTACGGAATCGCAGTAACGCATCGTATCCGTACCGTTTTTATCATATGCCCTCCACACCGCTGCGACGGTACGGAATCGCAGTGACGGTCGCACCTTAACTTGAAAACTACTGAATGACCGCGCTGGTTGACTTGGCTTGAATTTTTCGGTCACCTATCAGTGTCGCCAATCGTTGCTATCTATTTAGTCTGAGCTTGGTATAGAGAAAAAAAAGTAAGTGCTAAAAATATGTCATAAATAAATATAACGAATAGCTTTGTTTTGTCCAACTGTCCGATTTGGCGCGAAAACTAATTAAATTAACGCTGACTTGACAGCGCTGTTATGGAAATACTATCAATATTTTCAAATCTTTCTTAAATTGGAATCGACTAATTTGGGTCTCAGGAAATACCTCCTGAGGTAGCTATCATGAAATGCACTGACTGAACTATGACATTCGCCCTACTTGCATATTTATAAGTTTAGGTAGGTGAAAAATTAAACAAACGAGCATCAGAAAGCATAACGGATTTAATGTTCGACGCTACGCCATTGCTATTTACAAATAATGTTGTATATCACAGCGATTTCTATTATTTTTTTATACAAACTTATTTTATTGATCAGTTATTTGATAGTATCTGTAGATACAATAACAAAATGCCACACCGCAAACTCAATATTCCATATGAATGATTCCATATAACAATGACGAGGGTCATTTATTTTATAACCTAGACGTATGTCGCTGAACTAACTTTTAAACTGTAGAGTTTAAAAGTTAGTTCAGCGACAAATCTTTTCCAACACCCTAAACCGTGACGACCGTGACTTGTCACGAGTTTAACAGCAATAAATGCGGTTACAAATTCCAACGTGAATCGTGGTTGCATGTTGCAAATCCACAAGTTACCGTTAATTAGTTAATTTTATTACTTTTTTTTAAATAAAATGTAATAATACCTAATTGTTTCTAAACTCTAATCTAATGAAAAAGTTCGTTAACTATACAAAGGAAACTGTAAAACCTGCAAGTCTATAGATAAATGTAAATATATTGGTAGGTAGGTCAGTCAGTACGATACGATTATCAAATTAGATAAAATATGAAGTTTAGTTACATACTTACAGGTACAAAAACATTTGGATTCCTGGTAAAGAACGGCCTCCTAGTAGGGTTGCCAGACCGTCGGGATGGCGGGATTCTCCCGAATTTTTGTATGTCCTCCCGACTCCCGACAAACTAAAATATCTCCCGCAAAAACAACTTCATTAAAAAAAATACAAATGCGTTTATTTCATTACTTTTTTTACAGTTGTTCTTAAGGTATCGAAACAAAAATTAAGTTAGTTCCGAATTCCCGGGGCATGTGTTTCGTGCTATCCATTCCAGTAAGCAATTCTTATGTATTGTGAAAGAATGTTTAGTTTACTGAACAATTGTATACAAAAAAACCGGCCAAGTGCGTGTCGGACCACGCATAATGGAGGGTTCAATTCACCGCAATGAAATAAGAACCAAACTAATACCAAAAGTTCGTATCTGATGCCTATGGGAGAAGTTTTTTGAAGATAACTCAAAATGGCTAAAACGATAATGTTCAAAAAAATTTTCGTGGAAAGTATATGTGATGAGTTGCATCTCCTCAATTTTTTTCATATTTTTTGGATTTACGGTTCAAAAGTTAAAGACAATTTTTCTGACTTTCGAAGCGATTATTTCTGAAAATATTCACTTACATAATTACAAAATGTTCAAAGAAACATCTATGTTATTTTAAAAGACCGATTGATGTACAACATGTTGATATATGATTTAAAAAATATTTTTAAATATAGTTATATGTATGGAGCGCCACAAAATACTTTTTTCTGCAATTTAACTACAGAACTAAATTGAGGCATCAAAAATACACCTTATGCCTAAAGTTTATTAAGATACGTCTTATAAACTGAAAATAGATGTCATACGTCTTATAGTTTTCGAGTAAAATGGACATACTGTGACATACGGACAGACGGACATGACGAAACTATAAGGGTTCCGTTTTTGCCATTTTTGCTACGGAACCCTAAAAAACGAAAGGAACCGAACGTGCATGGAATTAATAGAAGCAGAGTTAATAGTTCGACTCAATTTTGAGGAAAATTGTTTGAATTTCGAGTCTTCTATAAATAGTAAAAAAGAACAAAATGTTGTTAAATCTGTGAAAAGCAACACAAAATACATGTGGCAAGCTAAAAATAAATTAGGTACTTTTTATATTTGGTTAAATACTCGTATTGTAATTTTTTAGGATTCCGTTCGCAGCCAAAGTGGCAAAAACATGTCCTTCTGTCTATCTGTCCGTATGTTATCAAGAGGTATGTTTTGTATGCACCTACTTAGTTTTGTAGTAAAGGGGGCACTAAATGTAACTAAATATCAACTTTTTTTCACAAATATCAACTTATTGCACATCAATCGATAGGGCTTTCAAAATAACTTTGAGGTTTTCTAAAACTTTTTTTGATTATGTAAAAATTTTCAAAATAATTTCTTATAGTCTAAAAAAATATATGTATCCCCTCAACTCTAACTTTTGTATCGTTAGTCCAAAAAAAAACAAGATAAAAGATACATCTTTCTATATTCTTTCAATGTAAATTATTTTGAAAATTATCGGTTAAACCGTTTTTGAGTTATCTCTAAAAAACTTCTTCCATAAGCAGATACGACCTTTTGGTATTAGTTTTTTTCTTATACCATTGAAGCTACGGAACCCTCCATTATGCGTGGTCCGACACGCACTTTGCCGATTTTTTTATTAATATTTAATTATGTAGACATTTCTATCGGTAGCGGACTATGTAATAATAATGTTAAATGTTGTTGTTTTTACTGTATTTACCTTAATTTGATTTTTTTTGTTTCTCCCGACTAAAGTCCCAAAATCCCGAAAATTCCTTTTATTCTCCCGATAATAGGGTCAGTCGATCTGGCAACCCTACCTCCTAGCCCAGTCGGTAGTGACCCTGCCTATTACGAAGCAGGAGGTCCCGGGTTCGAATCCTGGTCAGGGCATTTATTTGTGTGATCACAGATATTTGTTCCCGAGTTATGGATGTTTTCTATGTATTTAGGTATTTATCCATATTTATCTATTATATTATATCATCGTCTAGTACCCATAACATAAGCCTTATTGAGCTTACTGTGGGCCTAGGTCGATTTGTGTAAGATTGTCCTATAATATTAAAAAAAAATAGTTTTACGTTTACTAGGAAATTATCTAAATAACTATTATTTAAAATAAATATATATACTCACTTTACCTATTAGAACCTAAGTAGACCTTAAAGCACCTTGAAATATGTGCCTTATATTCTTTAAATATCATGGCGCTCAACTAAGAAAGGATTTTTGGAAATTCAAACCCTAAGCGAATAGATAAGGAGTTGAAAATGTTAAATTACTTCCATGTAACACTTCCATTAACAATATATTAATTGTATAATTTACGAAGCAGCAATAAAATTTTTATGAACGAACGTGATTAACGCTAATAATGAATAAATTCCACACTTATTAATACACAAAACAGGCACGTATTATTATTATTATCGAACGACAAGAGCCTACAGCTGAGACCTTCACTAATGTTAAATGCTACTTTCCAAGGTTTATCAATAAGATTGCAATTTGCAATATCGGGGTCATTAACTTTCGCGCAACTTTCTCCTTTACTACGTACCGTTTTCTGTGATGGGCTCCTGTTTATCCATTGTGAAACGATTATTTAAGTCAACATGCACAATTATAAACACTGGGTTGTAAGTTTAACGTGTCATACAGGCGAGCCGCCGGAGGTTACAGTGAAACTGGCTTTGAGCGGCGCGCGCGCCGATAGGGACGGCGTATTCGCGTAGCACTCGACGCACAACTGTGCGCTCGCAAGAGATGCTGGTTATCAACGACCTGTCACTGACACTGTCACAGTATCGACTGCTGTTGCACACGAGTACCTACTTAACCAGCGGCAGACAGATGCAGTACATTGTTTTTATTGGCCTTTATAAGCCTTGTAAGATCAGATCTTTGTAATTAATGTTGGGATGCCATACAGCTGTTTAATTAGCATAGCAGCTCAATTATCCCTGGGGTTGTCTTACCCCACCTGAGCTTAACAATGAATTCCCTTCTTAATTTCATAGTAATTATGATCAACTGGGTTAGTCCTTTAGTCGCATTAAATAGTCGGCATGATGTACCATATTCAGACGCAAAGTAAAACTCCTGAAACGGTTACTCCGTGGTCCTTCGAGCCGGATGTTTCCTGGTCTTAGCAAACTCTTATTTGACGTTTGAGCAAGCGAAGCGACTTTGTAATTTAAACCTAATTAACTTAACAACTTTAACAAGGAAGGCTTGAACAAGGTCGCCTGAACACAAAGTATGTTATACAGCGAGCAGTTATCGAAACCGATTATGAATAAGAATCAATATTTCCCTCAGAGAAAACATGAAGTCAAGTAAACATTGAAATTAACCTTATGAACGCCCTTGTTACGTCAATAGGCAAGTGCAAGGCAATCGTTATTATTGCAAAGGCAAAGATAAACCGAAGCCACATTAAACACTTAGGTTATTTGCTTTGTCACATCTCTAATTAATAAATTAATAAAAAAATTAAATAAATTAATTATAATATATTAATAAATTAATAATAAGAGTACTGACAAAGGTGCCCCTGCCCTGGGTAGCCTTTGGCACAGTAGGTATATAGGCACACATGTATATTTTGTGTAATTTTATTTCTGAAATAAACTTTTGTATTTAGTACTTAAATTTCTGCACTAAAAGTAATGAAAAAGACAAAAGATCGCAGTTACAATTATGTTGGTTTGTCTGAGGTCCTCAAGCTAAAATAATAACAACACTGTATCAAAAAGGTTATTGTACCTCTGCAAACAAAACATATCTAATTAATACGAAAGCATTGCACGAGAATATGTGCCGGGAGATAACTTCGTATGAGTCATGACACAATTCTTAATAAAAACAATAACAGATATAACTCCCTACTTATACCTAAAAGTACTGTAAACTGGCCAAGTTCAGACTGCGAGTACGATAAATATTTCATTGTCTACCAACCTACTTAACTTTTGCCAGTGTAGTAGTCACATTGCAATATTCCGAACTTTCAGACCTTCTTTGACGTAAAATGCTTCTTTGTTTTTGTGATGCACGTTCATTGTTTGTTTTCATTGTTATTATCTCTCAATGTTCATGTATTAAGCGTCACAAATACATGTTTTTAGTCTTATTATTCTTAAATAGTACAATAGGACAAACACCTGCAATATTTATATATTTAAACTTTATTGCACAAAACAAGAAAATGTCCAATGACGCACTTAATGCCACAATGCCATATGTGGCATTAAATGCGCCATTGGACACCTGCAATCCATACTTAATTTTATAAATGGGAAAGTGTATGTGTGTGTTTGTTTGTCCGTCTTTCACGGCAAAACGGGGCGACGAATTGACGTGATTTTTTAAGTGAAGATAGTTGAAGGAATGGAGAGTGACATAGGCTACTTTTTGTCTCTTTCTAACCCCCCACTTCCCTAAAATGGGGGGTGGAAGTTTGTATGGTTTGTTACCCCGAATTTAACGCGAGCGAAGCCGCCGGCAAAAGCTAGTATTTATATATTTAAACTTTATTGCACAAAACAAGCAAATGTCCACTGACGCACTTAATGCCACAATGCCATTGTTAAATTAAATGGAACAAGAAAATGTCCAATGGCATTAAATGCGCCATTGGACATTTTCTTGTTCCATTCTACCATGTCAACCATTGGGTTAAACAGACATATCGGTTGGTGCAGGAGAAATTTAATAGAGAGAATTGTAATATCTTGCACAACTTAGCACGAAAAAAAATCATGATACCAGCCAGCAGCAGTTGGCTGAGAAATTTGCCGCAGAGTGCAAATTTCCCCCATATGGGGCCTCTTTAAGGGGGCGCCTAAGAATTCGTTTATTGTGGTAAGAGAATATAAGTAATGGTGGTGCATTCCGTTTCAGTTCAGGCCATTTCGCGCCATATTATCCAAGAAAATTTCATTTTTAGGTCGTGTGCAAACACAACTATATCACGATCGGAAAAAAAATTGTTTAAGTAGATTTTTACCATTTCAATTTCAAGCACCATCATAAGTTTTTTTAGTACACCCTTAGTACCCCATTTTTTGTAATGAACGTATAATAGGACTCTCTAAAGCACGTCTTTTATTTATTCAAGATTCATAATTGTTTATACTCGTAAGTTATAGATTTGTTTCTTGTGGCCGTTACGGGAATCGGACAAACAAGGAATATAATAATATGTTTACAGCGGCCATTCGGGGAAATGGATAAAGTAGGATTTCCAACAGTGGTCATTTGGTGAAATGGTCGAACGAGGAAGTGAACAAACCAGGAAATTGACCATAAAGGAATTTGGACGGTGGTCGTTCAGGGAAGTGGCCGTAGATGACCGGATCCTTCCCGTGCGGTGTAGTCATTGCCGCGCTATTTGAAAGCCAATTCGAACGTTAGTGACCTTGTTGATATAGTTACTTTATGCCAGTAAAAACTGTATTTTCTGTTCAGGGATATAAAGTTGCAATTCGACGGTGGCAAACAAGCGTACGGCCCGCCTGATGGAAAGCAGCTACCGTAGCCTATGGACGCCTGCAACTCCAGAGGTGTCACATGCGCGTTGCCGACCCTTTACAAAAAGGAGGATTCACTGTGTTGACGGCTAAAGGAACAAGAGGGTCCCTCATCGTCAACACACTGGGTCCTCTTTGAGGTTTTTGGCAACCTTACTCACCAGCAGGAACACAACACTATGAGTAGGGTCTAGTGCTATTTGGCTGTGGTTTTCTGTAAGGTGGAGGTACTTCCCCAGTCGGGCTCTGCTCCAGATTTGAGCGAGATGACATTCGCTGAGCGTGCCCTACCACACTTAGCGAGATGCCATTCGCAGTGCCCATACCTCTCTTTTTGGTGTAGTTTAAGGACCACATTTTATATCGACATTTTCTTTTTTTTTTTCAAGGGAAGACCGGCATATGTCTAGAAAATGTGGTCGTAAACCCTTAAAATATGCCCTGTTCTCGATTTGACTTCTAATTGCTACGTACCTATAATAAAGTCTATTTTACGAAAACAGTTGACAATAGCCGATCAAATACAGAACTAGCATATATTATGACGGACTCCTCTTGAACCGTTATAGATGGACTGTCCAACTCGTACAATTTTAAGATTAAATTTTTCTAGAGCTGAAATTATATTAATTATAACGTTTTGGATAATTTAAATACGTAATATAAGAACAGTGGTTAATAAATTACTTAGTTACACATTTCTTAGCCCAATGTTATGACTATTTGAATTTTTTTCTTATTTTTCCCCGAGCTTCGTCGCACTCGCAATTCGAGATCAACACGCATTTTTTTTTAATTCAATTTTCGTCAATAATTTACGTCCTAGCGACATCTGCATTAGAGATATGGAACCAGAATGAATTAGCGCTTTACCGATCATGTGCTAAGCAGAATACTCATACAAACACCGGAGATATGGCACCTAGACGGGCTTGCCTTATTGACGGACTTGCCCACATCGACCTTAAATGTGACAGTCTACGTAAGAGGACCCCATTTGGCGTAACGGGCTTACGTTGTACATTATAAAGATTCAAATATTCAATATCGTTTTCAAGTAATAAAAGCGTAAGCGCCGGCCGCCAGTAGTACCTTTTGACGTAAACTGTCACAAATCTTTGTGTAACCTACAGTAGATTGTATTGTGCAACCTGCGACACCGATTATTTCGAAAACGAGTACGATTAGTCGAGTGTTTACCTACCTGTAAATTGAAATGCAACGCGGTTAGGCTTGACGAGGCAGAATGCTGGTCTCATGCCATCATGATGGAGCCGGAAGGTCACCATAAGTAGGTGCTTTTTAACATAACAGCGTAAAAATATCAAGCACTTATGTACGTACCGTCAACCAATTTCATTCCTAGGCCACTCTAGAAACTTGTCACAATAGCTAGTTTGGTTGCGAATAGGTTACGTTTATACGTATCCACGGGCAACTGTCATTACGACAAGGTTCTACCATGAAGTTAAATACAATCTGGAGGATGACCTCCAGATTTACTCCAGAAGTATAAACTTGAGTCACAAAGTGAGGCCGAAAGAGAGGGTAATGTGGGGGGCTGCATCTCATTCTAAGTAGAGTGACCATATGTACTATGATGTATGTGGGATTGGGATAGTATGAAGATAAATATAAAATAAAATATGCTTGTCGTCTAGTAAGTATTGTCCAGAAAGAGAAGTCTCATGGTTCATATGGGAACTTATACATTTTACTGACTTAAGGAGCTGGCCACTTCAGATACGTTGACGCAATAATGAGAGCAGAGAACCCCTCTAATTAGTTTACTATTTTGCTATTTTAAACTTATTGCTGGATCCGGGCATCTGGCAGCTATTTATCGGAGGACGTCAGAGTGACAGACCAGCAAAACATTTCAGTTAATAGGTAAAAACTGTCGAAGCCTATCGCTAATATAATAACAAAAAAGTAAAAACATTGCGTATCGCTAGGGAAAAAAAACAGTAGGTAGGCGACAAACAATACATTAACGTAACGTCATTTTGCACTATTTTCCCCCAACAGAAACTCCTGAAAATGATATAATAATATTAATTACATGATACTGCACTGCATCAAACCTAGAACTGTAAGATATTTATTTCTTACAACTCGTTTGTATAACACCGATGAACAATTGCCAGATGTCCGCGTTTTAAAATAGGGGATAGTTAGTGTAGCAAACTAAAACTAAGTAAGTACAGGGGGTTCGTGGCTCTCACTATTGCGTCATATCTGATGTAGACAGTTCTCCGACTTTAATATACTTAAAGGTAAATAAAGAAAACATCAATACATCAAACTGCTCAATGGTTGACTGCAAGAGATTTCTTCCATGTACAAATATTGTATATTCTTCCTGTTGTATTTTTCTTTGTTGTACAAATGTTGTACAATAAAGTATATTTTAACGGCCTCCTAGCCTAGTCGGTAGTGACCCTGCCTATGAAGAAGGAGGTCCCTGGTTCGAATCCTGGTCAGGGCATTTATTTGTGTGTTTATCACGGATATTTGTTCCTGAGTTATGGATGTTTTCTATGTATTTAAGTATTTTTATATGTATATATCTATTACATATATCGTAGTCTAGTACCCACAACACAAGCCTTATTGAGCTTACTGTGGGACTAGGTTGATTTGTGTAAGATTGTCCCATAATATTTATTTAATATTTATTTATTTATTTATTATACTGCCACTACTACATTTTTTTGTATGGCCTTGTGCCATTTTAGGATCCTTCCGAAAGGGCCTAAAAAGACCCGCGGGCCACTCCCGTCCTGTGTAAGTAATACTTAGGAACAGACCATGTACTTATGTACATTTCTGTAAAAACAACAAAACCGACCCGCAGCTTGCCGACAGCATAGTCACCCTATTGTTTGGCAATCTTAACTTGTTGTTAAATCGTAAAATTGAATGATTGTGGTTTACCGGTGAAAGGAAAGTCTACTTTATTGTAAAGTCTCACCCCTGCACCCTTTTACGCAACATATCTTGACCATTTTTACTTAAAAATGTTGTTACGAAATGTTGTTGAGCTGAGCGGCGTCATTTGAAATAATATCAGTGACATATTATGTCAGTGATGGGACTGATGGGATGGGGATACCAGACCGTATTTTAAATATTACAAAACTTACTACTGTCTGCAATATTAATTGCAATTCTTTAATTTAATGAATGAATAATATTTACGTCGTAAAAAAATTCAAAGCAGCTAAAGGGAACAAAGTATTAATTCAAAACTTGCAATAAATTACTATAAGTAGGAATTAACTTCTAGTGTGTTACTAAAATAAATGTATATAAATACAATCACATTGGTAAGTTTCATAAGTTGGCAGCATTGTGCGAGTGAGACACCGCCCCCTACATTATGCTCTCTATCGGACCGTTTTTAGGGTTCCGTAGTCAACTAGGAACCCTTATAGTTTCGCCATGTCTGCCCGTCCGTCCGTCCGTCCGTCCGCGGATAATCTCAGTGACCGTTAGCACTAGAAAGCTGAAATTTGGTACTAATATGTATATCAATCACGCCGACAAAGTGGTAAAATAAAAAGTGGAAATTATTTTTTTATTAGGGTACCTCCCCTATACGTAAAGTGGGGAGTGATTTTTTTTTTTCATTTCAACCCTAACGTGTGATATATTATTGGATAGGTATTTAAAAATGAATAGGGGTTTCCTAAAATCATTTTTCGATAATGTAAATATTTTCGGAAATAATCGCTCCAGAAGTAAAAAAATATGCGTCCCCCCCCCTCTAACTTTTGAACCATAAGTTTTAAAAATATGAAAAAAATCTCAAAAGTAGAACTTTATAAAAACTTTCTAGGAAAATTATTTTGAACTTGATAGGATGAATAGTTTTTGAAAAAAAAATACAAAATAATTTCTGAACTAAGTTTGTAATTTAACCGTATAAGCAGGTGTTTATTGTACCTGTAATTTCTACAAAATTACAATGAAATGACGTGCTTTCAAATAAAGTAAAAACGGTGAAAATCGGTTCACGCAATAAAGAATTATCCCATAAAAATCATCTTCCATACTTTATGCTCGCGCGCTAGTTTACTTAATTTGCCGATAGATGTCGCTGTACGTGGAACGCTCATATCATATCCTACATGGCGGTGTTATTTTAACTCTTAAGTGGGGACACTTACTGTGACGGACGGAAAACTACGGAACCCTACAGTGAGCGTGGCCCGACACGCTCTTGGCCGGTTTTTTATTACTTTTTACTAGTGACCTATGAACGACTGTTTTGCTCGGTAATAAGGTTCAACTGTGGTTACGGAAATATAGTAAAAATACTATCCGGATTGTCTTCTGATCCATGGGTTCTACAGTGGCCTAGGAATCAAATTGGTTAACCGTACATACGTCAAACATGTTTAATTTTTAGGTACTCCTTTGTAAATAGTGCAATAATATCTTTGGCGTCGACTGTACCCACTAGTGGGGGTTTTTAGCGACATAATAACGTCGAACCTCAAATATTGATGCACAAGTATAAAATTTGGCACAGTTGTTTCTTGTTTCAGGTCGGTACCCCAAGGTACCCCCCCCCCCCCCTTCTGGCGCCGGGGTTTAGCTAATAGGTCAAGATTGGTATCAATTCCGGATAAAACGACCATGTAGAATTCGTTTCTGGTATTAAAAAATGCAATTTACTCAGTAATATTTAAAAAAATATATGAAAATCGAAAATCTTAACTAAAATTTTTATATTCCAGTCATCATAAATATTAATTTGCTAGTTTTTTTCATACACTAAAAATACAATATTAAAGCATATTTCATGTAGATTAAAGAAAATATAATATTTAATAACCATTACTAACAGCAAATGGCATAAAAAAAAATTGCGTCGTGCGTCGTGAAATTATTTTTACCGCCGTCGGCATCCGCAGTCAAAATATCCAAATAACGCACTGTAGATAGGTACCATGTAAACTTGTTATTTATTGAAATCGATTATATATATAACAAAGATAAAAACCGTACCTGAAGGAATGTAGCATTCCGTCAGAAAAAGGACTTTTAATATAGGATTTGAGTGCGCAACCTCTTTTCCTTGTGCTAAAATAAGCCAATTTGTAAGCAGAATAAAAAACCGTTACTTATTTAAATTTAAGAAATGTGGACTTCTGTTAAAAAGGTAACGTAGAAAGATTGGTGTATTTGTATAATAGTATTGCTTAGCGTCAGTCATTATATATCTTCAATAAGTCGCTTACCTGTCATACAAAATCATCACATATTTTTGGAGAATGCTATTGGCTTCTACTATTGCTCCATCTTGAAGTAGTTTAAATACTTGTGTGGCCGGGTTAAAGGCGTTCCGAGCTTCAAAGGCACTTTTCTTAACTCTTCCATTAAATAAGGATACTGTGTCGCATCCAGTGAAGGCATGGAACACGGGCAAGACTGACGCTTTGTCAGGGCCTCTCAGAAACAAAATAGAGTTTAGTTTGCGGAATGTATAAACTATAAAATAATGTATGGCTATTATAACAAAATACTCTTACCTAATTAATAGAGTGGCATGCGATAAAATTGTAGTTTTTCCCTGTGCCAATATGAACGTACAATTCCTATAGTTGAAGTAAGCGACCTATTGAAGAGTTCATGTTTCAACATGTAGTTGAAATTTAAACGTTTTTAATTTTCCTCATATTATTGCAGGCCGAGTCTCTGCTCAACACTAAATGAATGCCGGAAGTACTTCTTCTTCTTCTTCTACCTAGCGTTATCCCGGCTATTGCCAGCGTCCACTTTCTTGCTCGCTTTCCTTCACTTTGCACGGTCCTGGGCATCTTCTTTTACGAGCCCGTTTTCATTCATGTCGGCCTCCACGACATTCAGACAGCGCTTCTTTGGTCTTCCGCGACCGCGTCGCGGGCTGTCCAGGGCTAGATCAAGGTATATGATCCCTATGTAGTCTGGTGGCCTGCGAGAGATGTGACCGAACCAACAAAGGCGACATTCTTGGAGCTTCTCTGCTACGTCACGTACTGCGAGGCTGCCGCGTATGTACTCATTACGAATGCGATCAGCACGTGTAACGTCGCACATCCACCGCAGCATCTTCATTTCTGTAACGCAAAGCTCCTGAATATGCCTTCCACGAACCGGCCACGTCTCGCTTCCGTATATTAAGACAGGTCGGATGATGCACTTGTACACTAGCCCCTTCAGTCTTAGCGGAATTCTGCGATTGCAGATGACTCCTGTGACCTCTCGCTATTTAGACCAAGCTGCGCTGATTCGGGCTCGGATGTCGTGGTCAATGGACCCGGACTCATGCAGTACGGATCCCAGGATCCCTTAAACTTGTCCGTTTTCACGGCAAGTTCGTTCCCTATTTTGATAGGAACGGGATCAGTACTTTCACAGGCCGTGTATTCGGTCTTCGAGACATTTAGCTTTAGACCACCGTTCTCTAGCGATCCCTTCCATAGGTTCACCTTTCGCTGTAGTTCCTGTTAGTCCTCGTCCGTCAGTGCAATGTCATCTGCATACATGAGCAGCCACGGCGGCGGGTCCTGAATTTCCGCCGTAACAGCATCAAGCACAACACTAAACAGAAAAGGACTAAGGGCCGAGCCTTGGTGCACGCCAACTGTGATCGGGAAGGGTTTAGTGTCGCCAACAGCGGTCCTCACTAGAAAAACCGAGTTACGGTACATATCTCGGATAATGTCAATATAGACTTGTGGCACGTTCTTCACCTTTAGTGCCCACCAGATCATCTGACGAGGGTTGCAATCGAAAGCATTTTGCAGGTCAAGAAATGCCATGTAAAGTGGCCTAATGCCGGAAGTACTTTTATACGAAAAAAGATCGTCAGCTGGAGAATGTACCACCAATAGAAACAGCCCTATATCAGCATTTACTACGCGTAGTGTACATTTAAATAAATGTACCCAGCTACTCGTATGTCTTTGTGGAGGGCACTATGATGAAATTGATGAAACACAAAATGTATAATTAAATAATTAAATTGTAGTTAACTCTCTCATTATTTTTATGCTTTATTTTGCGTTTCTTGTTAAAGTGTGACTGTCCACAATCTGTGAACGACGCTTCCGAAGTTACTTTGGCCATATAATGAGAAGCGAGGACGAAAGTTTGGAAAGATTAATCGTTGTTGGCAATACTAAAGGCAAAAGGTCACGGGGACGTTCACCAGCACGATGGACTGACCAACTCAAAGGTGAGGAACCCTCTCAGAAGTTCTACGATGTGGTAAGGAAAGCGATGGACCGAAATCGATGGCGAGAGTGTGTTCGTGCCAATCGTGCCCGAACAAAACCCACCAAACACGATCATTTGTCATGATGGATGCGACCTAGAAGAAGAATGCGTTTCTTGAGAATACGCGGAAAATATATAATGACTGACGCTAAGCAATACTATTATACAAATATAAGCACCAATCTTTCTACGTTACCTTTTTAACGGAAGTCCACATTTCTTAAACTTAAATAAGTAACGGTTTTTTTATTCTTATTATAAATCGTCTTATTTTAGCACAAAGAAAAAAGGTTGCACACTCAAATCCTATACTAAAAGTCCCTTTTCTGACGGAATGACACATTCCTTCAGGTACGGTTTTTATCTTTGTTATATAAATAATCGATTTCAATAAATAACAAGTTTGCATGCTACCTATCCACAGTGCGTTATTTGGATATTTTGACCGCGGATGCCGACGGCGGTAAAAATAATTTCACGACGCGCGACGCAATTTTTTTTAATGCCATTTACTGTTAGTAAAGGTTCTCAAATGTTATATTTTTTTGAATCTACATAAAATATGCTTTAATATTGTATTTTTTGTGTATGAACATAACTAGCAAATTAATATATATGATGACTGGAATATGAAAAATTTAGTTGAAATTTTCGATTTTCGTATGTTTTTTTATATATTACTGAGTAAATTGCACTTTTTAATATCAGAAACGAATTCTACGTGGTCGTTTTATCCGAAATTGATACCAAACTTGACCTATTAGCTAAACGTGAACAGTTAGAATTTTTTGAATGAAGCTGGGTGGAGTGGTATTTTAACCCCCCCACCCCGGCGCCAGAAGGGGGGGTACCTTGGGGTACCGATCTTAATCAGCTTGTCTGGGGACAAGAAACAACTGTGCAAAATTTAATACTTGTGCATCAAAATTTGAGGTTGTGCACTTAAGACCCATACTACACGAATAATAACATTAATAACTATAAAAACTTGTAACTACGTGATATTTTTAATAGAAAACAGAGAGCGCAAGCCAATTAGGAACCATCGGATTCATAATTGCATACTTACCCAATTTATCAATGAATTCATTCATAAATTGGGTATGCAATTATGAACCCGATTGTATCTGTACCTATTGCGCTTCAACCGGAATTGAGCAGGCATTTGTTTTTTGCCGGTTTAATTGGACCAAATTAAAACTAATGATCATCAGTTACGGCATCGACTTGTCACTGTGCCTTTCGTATCTTTCAAACGTGTATATGATAATTCTCCATACCTATAGCTTCTGTGGCTCTACGGCAGCGGTCGGCAACAGGCGGCCCGCGAGCCTCCCTGGCCATTTTGTATGTAAAGGTATATATATTATTCAGAATAGAGAACATGCATGAAAAATATTTAATTGAATTTGTTCCATAAACCCGTTCAACAACCCCAAATTAATATAAATAAGTAGAAATCCGTAATCATTTTTAACAGTTTTTTAAAGATATTGCGGTTTAAAAACTTAAAATTTTAGGCATTTTTTTTTATACCTCAAATGTATTTTCGAAAAATCAGTTCGATTACTTATGTTCTGACAAGAAAAAAATGTACGACAACTATATAGCTAAACGCATTTTTTCATGCCTAAAATTACAAAAATCTTCCAAAAACTTGTTCCTTCCAAACAGTTTTCTGCAACTTTGTGGTCGGTGACGTCACAATCCTCACACTTTTTGTATGGGTCGTTTTGACGCGCGGCGCAGACGCCTAACGTTTATTAGAGACATTTGAATCTACGGGGAAATAGAATTGAATGACGTCTTCCAAAAAAAAACATGCATATGTAAGTTATTATAAACGAAGTGCGGCCGGCATCAATTTCGTTAGCTACTGTGTGGTCCTTGTCTGCTAAAAGGTTGCCGACCGCTGCTTTACGGTGCTGAAATGGGGTATTGGAACTTTTGATTTGATATTACTAGTAGGGCAGGGTTTTGGCCACTTTAAGGAGAGTTTGACTATTCTTCAGACGTCCGTCATTTTGTGTCAATAAGGAATTATGATTCTTTTATGTAATGTGCCATTGAAAATATAATACTATATTTATATGAATTTCAGCTGTTAATAATCTGACGTTAAATCTTTTTTTTCTTTAATTAAATGTCACAAAGGGGCCCAGGGACCAGTTTTGACCACTTTTGTCCATTGCTCCTGACAAATTGAACGACAACTGATACAATACTAGATGACAGTGCCATCTGTGCTGCCATAAAGACTTGTAAATTTGTCTATACCTTAATAAAGTTGAAAATGACCAAACCGGCACGGTGGCCACAACCTGGGCATCTGGCCCTACCTAAATATTCTGGCCCTACCTAAATATTCTGGCCCTACCTAAATATTCTGTCCCAACCCATGTAGACGGAGAGCTAGCCACGTGAATGAGATGGATATAACACAATAATGAGAGCAACGAAGCCACTGTAGTTAGTTTGCTTTACTATACTTATTTCTAGTTCCGGACATCTGGCAACTGTTCATTGGTGGAAGGCGAAGAGTACAAACCACTTAAATAATACAAATCCTAGAGTTCTGGGTTTGTTGCAATATTATGAGAAATTATGTTAATGATTAGATTATATCATTTCCAAGTTTCTGTTAAGGGAAAGTAGTGCTAAACGACGTATAATGTAATTTCTAGTTTGTCGTCTGTATAATGTAATGTGTAGTGTAGAAATATTTTGAGGTAACCACGGATATGTAAAAAAGAACGGGATACACAATCAGCCCAAAAAATGGCCTTACAATAGTGCTGTAAGAACGTCCTCGTACAGCACTTTCGCGGTTAGTTTTATTAGACTTTAGTTAGTGATAAGACTGGTCGGTTACAATTTTCAAGAGCCATATTTTCGGTAAATCTTGTTTGAGACTGTTTCGTTTGACCTCTAGTATTTTCAAACTCAATGGAGTTAACCATATTTTACGGTAGGTCAAACGAAAAAAAATATGTTTAATATCAGTGTTCAACAATAGATACAAACTATAGTTACCTATTCAGAATATTTATAACGGGTTACTCACGTAATTTAAGTCGATTTTTGCTCGATATGTTTCGATCAATTCGTGAAGGCCGCTCGTGAGCATGACAACGTAAATTGATCGAAACATCTCGAGCAAAAATCGACTTAAATTACGTGAATAACCCGTTATAAATATTTTTAATATGTTAGTCTCACGAAAGTTTTATATAGTTACTTGATCAATAATATGGAAGGTGACGTGATAACAAACAAATACAACATTATCATTCGCACTTTATATTTATTTATTTATACAATGTTGTTTTTAACTATTCGCTTATGTACATAAAATAAATTTAGTTTCTACTGTAATAAAATATGTAAAAGAATTTGCCTCGAAATTTCATCAATTTATATGGTGTTACATGGTGTCCTAATATATACACACACTCGTAGGCAAACACCTCTACCTTGAGTTCTATGGATAATATAATTCTATTGCTTTTCTAGTTACCTACAATGAGCTTCATAAACCAAATAGGACGTTTACTCGGTCACGCGGATATCACAAACATATACTTTCAGTTGCCCAATAAAAATAAAATAAAGGAAATACCTAGGTATCTTAAAATAAAGAGGACCTCTCCTACACTTTCGATATGACAAGAAAAATACTTTATATTACCAAATATATATACAACAACAAAGTACAGGCTTTATATATAAATTTTCGCACTTACAAGTTATCATGTCATGAAAAAACTTAAAAAGTATACATCACGTAATGAATAAATCAACATATTCTAATATTTTTAATCATTTATCACGATAACAGATAACATGGAAATATCACATGATGAAATATTTAAATATCAATTTAATTATAACTTCAAAATGGCAAACTATACTTAAATATCATAGATCATAGCTTTAGGTAATGACTTTTACCATTTCACTACTGCAGTGTCACGTTGCGAACTTGCAATACTAAACAGTAGCAGTGAAATAGTGTCAGTATGACTTAATTCGGTTTAAATTGAAAATACTATTATGTTATCTATATTCTAGTGACATCGGTAAGGAACATAAAGTAATACAGTACGGGTTAGGTCAATATTGGAAGCGATTTCATTTGACACAATATGAATATTCTGCATTTGTATTATTAAATCACAGCTTCTGTTATTGGTGTCCTTGAGCGCTTACATGTCATTACACTGTGGATAATGGATGTCTTGAAACACACCTACATGGTGAAAGGCACTAAGACCCTAATCTACTATAAAATTTCTGTACACTGTATTTACTGAATTTACGTCTGCGGCGTCAGTAGTAGGTAAGTGGGTGAGGTGTTTAAAATGAGCTTAATTGTTATGAGAATAAGCGCGTGTGAAGGTCATTTTGAACACCTCGCCCGCTTAGCAACTTCTGCTGCAGACTGTACTATGATGCTGGCAAATAGCATACGCTCGACTAGCCAATAATATAACAGTTAGTATGTACAATATCAAGTATCTACTAATCAGAAATATTAAACATTGCAATACATTTTTTTGATTATGCAAGATGAGTACTAACTACATTAAATGCATTTAATTTAACTCATTTATAATGTTTATATACATGACTAAATCAATAAATTCGCAAAATAAATGTAAATTATGCAATGATAGGAATTACATTTTCTAAATAATTTATTGTAATGTTTCATCCATACAAGTACTATTCTCAGATAAAGGCCTTTCCACACTTTTTGACAAGCGATTATAGTGATCGATGAAAATAGCCTATTAAAAATGTTGTTGTGTGCCTTTACTGTTCATCAAATTTTGTAAGTATAGTCTGGCAAACCATTTCTGTCAGTAGAAACGCGCGGTAAATTCAAAATACGTACATGTGGCAACCCTTTGTGATGCTGATGAGACACCGTATTTCATGACGAACATTTCGAATCACATTGAATTTGTTTCTAGTGCATTTCACTCTCTCATCTTAAGCGCGAGTAAGATAGAACTCCTGCAACGTTCCCAATTAAATTTAAATTCACTTTTAAGGCATATGTCAATTGCCTCAACCAGATTATCTGTTGCAGTTGATGACAGATCAGACAAAATATATCCGTCTCCTTTTACACACCGTAAATGTCACCAAACGAAAGGGGCGGAAATACCAACTAAAATTAAAAACAACAAAATTTGATTATCATTGCTGCTTTTTTCACTGATTCTTAGTGTTGTCATACTTTTGTTCGCTGTACATTGCTACTGCGTTCGTTGGCTGGCCAGACTATATAACATAAATGAAGACTGGCTGGCTGCTACAATGATGTTATAAAATGTTATAAAACAGAGTGTGACAAAGATACCGTTATTGTGTCATAATAGCGGCATCCTTGTCACACTATGTTACATATATCGCATTTAATAACATCGGTGTCTAGCACCAATAAATATATTAATAATCCGTTTGTATACTAATATTCTCGTCGCTATAATCTCGTAGCAGAAATGTCTTTAACATCAAGACAGGATAATTTAAAATGCAGAGATTCAGGTAAAACTGAAACTTTAGGCGAAGCATTTATAGCTGAAATGCATGTAAGTACTTAATACTAATAAAACTTAGGAAACTTATAGTTTCAAACTCTTAGAGTGCCTTATTGTAAGTCTAGGTGCTATAATGCCGGCGATTTTTTATTTTCGATACTAAATTACAAATTTTTAGTGCAGGGCCGAGCTTCAAACCCATGTACTTCATCATCATGTCGGAATTGAGAAGAAGTAACGCCTTGCCATCGATTTCCTGAAACAAACAATATAATTAAACCTTTCTGATATATAGCTTCAAGCGTCTGCTACACGGTCGCCAACAAGTCCCTCCGACCGAGCGACCAAGGTCTGGGCGGACCGAGTAGACAATTGTTTCCAGCGATATTGTATGAAGTACCAACCTAGGTCAGGGTGACCTTGGACCGTCGGCAGCCTTGTTGCCGACCGTCTAGCAGACGCTTTACCCACAGCAGCCATGTACTCTATACCTAAGGTCAATACCAATGGCAAACAATAATTAAACGCTGCTCTGTTCGTCCATCATATAATTATATATTAAATGTTGATACTTCTAAAAATGTTGGGACACCGCATTATGGTCTGGCCTAATAATAGTAATAATCTATGGCATGGGTTTTAACTTTTTATAATATACTTAAATAAATTCTTTTATCTACACCAATATCATAAATCCTCTATTCCGCGTTCGGAAACCGCATGTAATTACCATCATTACTGCAACCAGTAACGTAATATCCGTGACAGGGTGGTTAAAACGTATGAAAATTCATTACCCACGGTAATATGCCCTCCTCTCAGCCTGCCGGCACGCGCCCGCGCGACCGCCGGCACAATCGAGTTGGCCATGGCGGTGCAATGTCGGTCATTCTAATGGTTTCCGAACACTTCATTTAGGATTTATAATATGTGTGTAGATAAAGCAGTGTATACAACTGTACGTAATTGGGCCTTATTACGTAACATCAACTACTATTTATAGTTTTAAACCAGAAAATCCGTTTAACTGAGACTTACCAAGCCATAAAATTAATAATTCAACAACGCAATTTTTTTCCTTTGCAATAACAATCAATATTAAGTACACGCGAAGTCGTTGTATTGTTCTAAATTATTTATTTATAAGCTTTACTTTCTAGCAAACTTTATAATCTTCAAAAAACATCTTTAAAATAAAATCTGTATGGTCCAGTATTATTACTTCTACAGTTATGTTATGTAACAAAATTGTTCGGAATTATTATTCTGAACCATTAGTTTTCGTAAATATTTTAATACAAGCTTTTAACGCCGACTGCACTTTTGTTCCAGCTCTATCACCAGACCCTATATCATCTAAAGATAGGGCTGCCATCCGTCCGGGTTTCCCCGGATTTGTCGGCTGTCCGGGGGGGGAGGGGGGGCGGCGGTTTAACAGTGTCCAGGGAAAACCCGGACACCTTTTATGTGAGGAAACACCAAAGCAATTGTTTTTTAATAATATTATTTTCGGACACGTCCGGGGAAAAAATGCGATTTACGCGAAATGTCCGGATTTGTTTAAGTCTTTGTCCGGGTTCGGTGAATTTAGAGATGGCAGCCCTATCTAAAGACAACGTACTTGTCAAGTCCAATCAAACGAGCCCAAACTCGTTGGGGTTGCGTCGTTTCATTACAGAGTTCCTATAACCAACTTCCAGCTCCATCATCAGACGAGCTCCATATCATCATATATATACTGCCGGCCGGTTTCGGCCACGGCGACTGCTTCAACTCCGGAATTGCTGAACAAAATTCTAATAGGTGTGATTTCTGCAGGACCCCACGATCAGATCCTGGCCTGGTGACAATGGGACCAACTGTCAAGTATATATATCTACCTACCCTATCACAAGGGTCTGCAAACTTTTTTGACAAAGAGCTCAAGGCCAATGGCGGAAAAATATGGAATTTTCGGAAGCTCATAGAGCCGCAGTAGTGTTTTTTTACTGTAATATTAGATTTAAAAAAACGCATGCGGCTCGCCGACCCCTGCCCCATCGTACAAAAAAATGTTTTTCTAAATCGGTCCACCCGTGTTTGAATAATCGGTGAACATACAAGAAAAGTTAAATTTTTATGGCGCGAAGTAGATTTTATTTATTTTTGCGAAAATTAATCAATGTTTTGTCTTGAATTGCTCCGAAATTGAAATCCAACGGTTTCTGAAATACACTACAATTAAAATACTGTAGAGTAACGCCATAGGGAAGGTTTTTGCCCAAGAACAGCTTTTTGACTGCATACTATACTCTGTATCTTTAGGTATTTAAATAAAAGTAAAAAAGATCTACCCTCAAATGGCTCCTTAAGCCAGTTGAGGGTAGATGAAAACATTACACGATCAAATAATATTGGTTAAAGCCAGGTCGTTAAGTGACAGATCCAGGCAGTTTTGTATTTGATTGGTTAACCAATCAAAGTTATATGTAACTACCCGAAAATGTAAAAATTGTTAGTTTACTTTTATTTAAATACCTAAAGACATAGAGTATAGTTAAGGACTATTCATCTTCCGTCTCATTCTCTCGTTGTATGTATCTCTTTCTTTCACTTTATGGAATCTGGACCATCTATGGGCATCAGAGCATAAAGAGTTTTCACCGGCCTTCCCCATTAGACGGAGAGCTGGCCACGTCAGATATGACACAATAATGAGAGCAACGAAACCCATGTAGTTAGTTTGCTATACTATGCTTATTTCTAGATCCGGACATCTGGCAGCTGTAAAGTCGTGGAGGTCAAAGAATGCAAATAACTTGAAGAAAACAAATCCTAGAGTTCTGGGTTTAATGAAATATTATGGGAAATTATGTAATTAATTAGGTTATATCATATCCAGAAGGTTTTGTTGGCGGAAAGTAGTACCAAATGATGTAAAATGCAATTTTTAGTTAGTCGCCTACTGTTTTTGTGTCCGCAATAATATACAATGGTTTTTAATCTAATGTTAAAATATAGGCCCTGTCCTCTATAAATTACACAACTTTTGCATTTTTTACCTATTTTGGTATTACTTTTTTCCAACTTAAAAACTTTGTTGGTCTGTCACTCTGACATCCACCCATTAAAAGCTGCCAGATGCCCGGATCTAGCAATAAGGATGGTAAAGCAGTCTAACTAGACAGGTTTCATTGCTCTCATTATTGTGTCACATCTGACGTGGCCAGCTCTTAGACCACATTAAGAACCTCCTTCGAAATCTTCAAGTCAGTTGAAAAATATCACACTCACATGTTTCCGGAAGAGATCGGCGTGCGCGGCCAGCGCGGGGTCGGCGGCGGCGATGAAGCCGATCACGTCCTCCACCGACCAGTCCGCGGGCGCCGCGCCCCCCGGCCGCGCCCCCGGGGCGCCCCCCGCCCCGCCCCCGGCGCCCCCCGCGCCCCCCACACCCGTCGTGGACGACGCCACGCCCACCGAGTGCCCGGCCTCGCGCGCCAGCTTGCTGCTGCCCGCGTCCTGCTCTTCCTGCAACACCACCACCTAGTTAGGCCAAGGACTCTAATCGCGGATGTTAAGGGGCTGACAACAGCTAAATTCCCTCCCTATCTTTTTCAGCGCGCGTGAAAGAGAAACACTGTGTTACGATTAGTATGGGAGCTCATTGCAAATTTTGGAAAATGATGAATAAAAAAGAAACTACTCATTCATTGAGAAATATAAAACAACGAAGTTTTTAGTATTAGTGCGGTGGAATTTTGTCCTTAGTTAGAGACGTATAACTCAAGAAACTAAAGACATACGACTGTTTAAAGTAAATTTTAAGATGTAACTTTGGAATTATTTTCTATCGAGCCGATTTCGTCCAATCGTGCATCGGAATCAACGAGGTTCTTCCAAATATAACGAACTAGCCTTTTCCCGCGGCTTCGCCCGCGTACTATAAGTACTCAAAAAGGATACAATACCCATGTTGATTTACAGACTTTGTGACCACATTTGCCCCTTTTGGGGGTTGAATTTCAAAAAACCTGAAACACGTGTTTAGGTACTCATTTATCGTTAGGAATACTCCTGTGAAGTTTCGAATAAAATAGTCTAACAAATCTTGTTTCGCCATACAAAATTTGGACCCCCATTTTACCCCCTTAGGGGGTGAATTTTGAAAAATCCTTTCTTAGTGCTCCCCTAGACCTTATAAGGAACCTATGTGCCAAATTTGAAATCTCTAGACCCAGCGGTTTGGGCTGTGCGTTGATATGTCAGTCAGTCAGTCAGTTTCTTCTTTTATATATATAGATAGATAATAACATATATTTTTTTTACTTTCTCAAAACAAGTAGTTATAGCTAAAACACTGTTTGAGTAAAGTCAATTTGAAGGTCATCGGGTGTTGTCAGCCTCTTAATCGGAGCGGCGAGTACGCGCGATTCAATCCAAATTTATAGACTTCAATGGACGACGGCGGTGGCCGCTCGGCTCGCCGCGCCGCCAGTCGTAGGTATCAAGTCTGTATTTGGGGGCGGCAATACGCATGTGACACTGGAGTTGCGTCCATAGGCTACGAATGCTCCTTTACCATCAAACGGACTGCTTGTTTACCACCGTTGTGGTATAAAAAAATATATATTTCGCTTAATATCCACATCAACATTATCGTCTAAGTATAATGTTTTTAAGATTATAATATATGTCTCTCAATATAAATGTGGAATGTGAATCATCTCAGTATAAACATAACAAACACCAACAATTTCCTTATTCTTCTCGGTTTTGCATTTGTTATGTTATTTTACAATTGAAAACATTTCCGATATAATACGCAAGTTACGCAACTAATACTCGTATTAAAAATGTCATCATGTAATTTTTTAAATCATTATGCATCAGTTCATTAAACTTACACTTGTAGTCCTCTTAACGGCCGTAGAAACATTCTCCGAAGGGGACTCTCCACACAACTGGCAGGTCCTGCCCGCAGCATCCCCAGAGTCTATCTCAATCATTCCCAAACAACAGTTAAGTCCTTCGCACACAGCTTTGAGCCAGTTCTTCAACTCCTCAGTTGTTAGTTCTGATGGCACTTTCACTGTGTAATTCTTACTCCCCGTTGAAACCTGAAATTATGTTTTACATAACATAACATAAATACTCTTTATTGCACACCTCAAAATAAAGAAACACATAAAATACAAGTGTGTTTTAGTGTTTTAATGTCACCAAAATAGTAGTCATTTATTGGGTTTTTTCCCTTATTTCTAAACAGTAAGGCTTTATTAGTGCTTCACTAGAATTAAGATATTAAGATGCAATTAAAAGGCGTCTATATTGTCAACCAATAAATTTGACATATTTCACAAGACCACGATTTATTTAAAAAAATACGTCATCATTTTACGTCGTCGTCGTTTTTAACGTCGTCATCGTTTTATCATAAACATGTTAAGGCGGCTTTCACACTGCTGCGGTGTCCGCATGCGGCGCCGGTGCGCGAGCGAGATAGCGCTCTGCATGTGTATAGCGCTGTCACGCTTGCACACCATCGCCGCTTCCGGTTGCGGCGCCAGTGTGATTATTATGTAAGACACGATCCAACTCTGATGCATTCACTATGCAATACAGCTAACGCTTATACTCTTGAATCAGAACTATAAGAATTTGCTTGAAAATTATTCTGATGTGACTCCAATACAACTCCAATACTGTTGTCAGTTGGAGTTGTTTTAGAGATAGATTGTGTTTTTAATGTATTGTTTATGTATTATAATAGTACATTACTTACCAAGGACTGTAAAATAAAGAAAGCCCAAAATCGCAGGTTTTTGAGACCCGAGCCGCAGGCGAGGGTTGTAAATATGCGATAGGGGGCTTTCTTTTTTACTGCCCGTGGTGAGTACACAATTTTACGTCTCCATCTGGCCATAATGAGAGTTTTACTGTAGCGTGCGGTAAAACTCACATTATGGCCAGGTGTGACGTAAAGTTAAATACAGCACTTGGTATAGTATTTGTATTATGCCACTAACATTGTATTTATATATTTAATCCAACTACCAACATAGGTTGTTTCTGTGCCCTTTTGTTTATGGTAAAGTAAAAATAATAAATTAAAAAGTTGAAATAAAACAATTATAAACGGATTTTATCGCGTGTACTGAGCTTAAATTACATCCCGACGTTTCGAACACTTTACAGCGTTCGTGGTCAACGGGTCGACTGAGGAAAAATATACAATTACCTCCGTTCAAAAACTATCACAATATGCAAACCTACCCACATATTAAATATTAAACAAATTTAGTGTTTGCACATGCCAGAGGGGCCTTTATAAAAAACAAATTATTTATTACAAAACAAACTATTAAACAAATTATTAAACAAATTATTTTTATTATTATTAATTATTATTTTTTATTTTTAAAATTTTAAATACCAGACTAAGCCAGACTAAGCGGAGCATCTCTACTCGGGTAAAGGAACATATAGCCGATGTAAAGCACCGTCGACCAAGGTTAGCAGTCTGTGAGCATGTCATGGATAGGCCCAACCACTCAGTTAAATTTGACAAACTGCAAATCCTCATCAAGGAGAAACGATACATTCCCCGGATGATGCGAGAGGCAATCGAGATTAAAAAATATCCAAATTTCAACAGAGAGGATGGTTTTTCGGTACCACCAGCTTGGGATCCAGTTATTCATTTGGTTAAGGAGCAAGCTAGACATAGGACTGTGAGACCATAATGGTGGACACTAATAATAATTTAATACTAATTTAAAATTTTAAAAATAAAAAATAATAATTAATAATAATAAAAATAATTTGTTTAATGGTTTGTTTTGTAATAATAAATAATTTGTTTTTTATAAAGGCCCCTCTGGCATGTGCAAACACTAAATTTGTTTAATATTAAATATGTGGGTTGGTTTGCATATTGTGATAGTTTTTGAACGGAGGTAATTGTATATTTTTCCTTTGTCGACCCGTTGACCACGAACGCTGTAAAGTGTTCGAAACGTCGGGATGTAATTTAAGCTCAGTACACGCGATAAAATCCGTTTATAATTGTTTTATTTCATGAATAACTATCGCGGCAACCGAAGACAATATTAAATTAAAAAGTTTTAATTATACATTATTTCCACACCTTATTAGGCGTGTCCACACCGGACGCACCGCCTCGCGAAGAAATTGCCGCGCGAGCCAGCTCGGCTAGTGTGGACGTGCCTCGCCCGAGACAAACGCAAGCGCGGCCGCAATGCCTCAGGCGAGGCACGTCCACACCAGCCGAGCTGGCTCGCGCGGCAATTTCCTCGCGAGGTGGTGCGTCCGGTGTGGACACGCCTATTAATTTGAAAATTTTAAATGTAATTTGCACTGTGTAAACATATCTCTTTCCTGTCTAAACTAATATTATTGTAATCAACAACTAAAATTACCTGTACATTATTTATATTAGAATAGCTACTAGATGCCGTAAGTATAGCCCGAGTCAGCCTCTGAGGGTCAGGATGAACACTAAGCAAGTCCTTAGCTAGAGCCTCTGCTGCCCCCGAGGGCCCTGAGCCTGAGATCACACTGGGCAAGGAAGTGCTGCCTCCTGAGCAGCCACTGCGGATGTGCAACCTGACAGTTGCCGCAGGTGTTGATGTGATGGTGGTAGAATTACCCGCCCCAGTAGAACCACCTTCAGGTAGGGCTGGATTTGGTATTCCACTGGATCGGAACTTAAACCTGAAAAATAGATGCATCTGATTGGATTAATTCATCTTTACCAGTGTATGATGGATGGTAGTGTATAGATAGCATACAACATACTATTAACACAGATGTGCTAATATTCCCACCCTGGCTAAATGAGAACTAAAGATTTCAATAGGCCACAAATACCTATTTAGTTTTGCCAAAAAAATTAAGATTTATCAAAAAAATTGTTGATTTAGTGTTTGTTACAGAATGTCAAATACCTGGATGGTGTAGTAGCACTTTTCTGCCCTGGGGGCTGCAACGGGTGGCCTGCCCTGGCACACCAACCAACAGGAAAGATATCCCTTGAATCATATTTACACCAGTAATCAAATGCACCTCTCCAGCCATCAAAGTTAACATGAATCTGATCATTTCTCACTGCCCCAATTGTTGCGCAGCAAATGAGCTGAGGATTCTTTTTATCTACTGCTTCTAGTTTCTGTCCAACTACAAACAAATTGGACTTGGGAGTTGGAGGCTCAGGTTGGAACACCTTAGCTGGAGCCATCTCTGCTCCATTCAAAGTTTTGAGCAAAAACATTGGCCAGCTGCTTGCGTTCATTCGAAAACCTAGGGGAGGCTGTAGCATGCCTTCATTTTTCTCACAATATCCTATTGTGTGGATGTCGCCCGCATCCACGAGTCGCCAAAAATCATTCTTATTGTCGCTGCCGTCGAGCCGCAGCCGCAGCCGCGGCCCCAGCACGCCGACTACGCTCGCGATGCACGTTGACGTTAAGTTACGCGGATCCAGAGCCTCCAACTTCATATTGATTTTGAAATCATTAACAGGTGGCATTGGCGCCTGTTTGAAACATTCCTGCGGTGCAGCCGTACTATTAGTTTCTTTCATATACTCCGTCCAGTCAAAGGTCTGATAAATATCGTAAAAAGTTCCGGGTGTGTTGTTATTAGAATGATTTTCGGAGCCGTTAGCTCCGTTACCGGAATGAGGAGAGGTCGTCCGTTTTTCATTTTTCTTTTGATATTTATTTAAACAGTATGTCGAGCAAAAGTTCTTGCTGTTCGAGGGAGCATTTCCTCGAATAACAGTGTCGCAGTGAAGACAGGCGCCTTTGCTATACGCTTGCCTGAATTCTGATAAGCACGTTTCCGAACAAAACTCCTTTTTACTGTTTTCTGTCGGCCAGACGTACTTGAGAGGCGTCTTACTTTCAGCGCACCAAGTGCAGGTGCGTTTTGGTGGTCTTCCAGGTCCACGTATTTTGCCGGGAGCTGGCCCCGATGAGCCAACTGTATTGTTTGACATCGTTACGCGTTATGATTCTCAGTACATTGTTGGACATTCGCACCTTTATAGCATATCCCTATTCACATTATATCAAAACTTGCCACAGAAATTCACTATTTGAAATAGAAATCGCTATTTCGCACAAATAAACAGATACTATTTATGACGCCGTTCTACAAACGGCCATGATAGATCAGTGTTGCCAGGTGCGTCCAAGTGGATTATCGTACCAACCTTTAAAAATTATCGTACCAGACGTAAAATTATGCTACATTTATAAAAGTGACACTATCGCTTATTTTTCATTGGAAATGAGTTGAAATATGAAAAGAACACACGCACTTTACATACTACAAGGTTGTTTTCACTTAAATTTTGTGAATGACGGGGTTTTTTTTCTGACAATCAATGGCATGAATGGCAAAACTCAGTTTCTTAAGGCCTCAAAAGCCACATGCTGTCCCTTTCCTTAGGGTCACTAAAAAGATATGGCAGTTGGGACATGCGAATGTCATTTCTGCTCTAGTCCGTCATATTTCTTAGTTGACGATAAATGTCAAAATGGACCAAATAGACCAATAGCACATCAGCCTGGTACACGATGCCATAGATAGGATAGTTTTTTTAAAAAGCGTAGTACACTACACTGAAACCTTAAAATTATCGTACTTTTGCGTACGATAATCAACATTGGAACGTACATCGTACGGAGGTGCAAATTATCGTACATGTACGACAATTATCGTACGCCTGGCAACGCTGTGATAGATATTTTCTTTAAAGTTGCCAGGAACGAAAACTACAATCAAATTAAATATACCTATTAAGTATTAATTTCTTAAACTCTGCCGCGAATGCAGAAGACGCTGGTTCGATCCCAGCCCTGGGCACCGGAGGCCTAGGTCACTTTTTCCTTTGTATATGACATCTATATAAGTTTATGATTTATATAGTAGTGTGTCTACTTAAAATAAACAAATCAAAATATTTATTAAAAATAATTTGATTTGTTCTTCAGTTATTAATTTCTTATACAGGAAATTAATCATTTGAATTAATTCTGGATTATTTTAGCAATAAATTCTATATAACTCAAGTTTTCTCAATCTATAATCCATATGAATCAACATTTACACATATTAATTTTACGTTGTGGCACTTGTGGCCGATTAAACTAAATTAAAATAATGCTTTTCTACTAGTACATTTACACTAAAGTTAATAGAAGACCGGCAATCATTACACATTTCTAGAAACAGCGAACAGTATAGGACCAAAGACAAAGAAGTAAAACGAAGCATACGCAATGATGTCAGAAATTATAGGACAAAAATAGTCGAACTGGCATTGACCAAGAACACATCTTTAAGAAACGCGAAAGAAGGAATAGCTAGAGATAAATCCTGGATAACATCCCTAAAAGATGATGCTGGCATTCGCCAAGGAGACCGGAATAAAATCTTAACCATAGCAACCCAGTATTATAAGACCCTTTATTCCGACCCTCCAAGACCACAAGCACTACCTGCCTTTGAGGAAAGCTTCAGAGCCATCCCGCCAATTACAGAGCACGAGGTATACCTGGCTCTTCGGAAAATGAAGTACGGCAAAAGCCCTGGCGAGGATGGGATCACCACTCAAGCACTGAAGGCAGGAGAACCATTGTTGATCCCTCGTATCAGTAAATTATTTAACACAATAATAAGTACTCAAACTTTTCCACGAAACATGTGCCATTATAATATAATTCTACTACACAAGAAGGGAGACAGGTCTGACATAGGAAATTACCGTCCAATCAGCCTTGTCTCCCATATTTATAAAATATTTCTCAAGATAATAGAAAGCCGCCAGAGGCGTATTTAGAAATTTGGCGCCCCGGGCCAGAAAAAATTGCCGCCCCGGTTACTTAACCTTTTGACCGCCAAGCATTGAACAAAAATGACGCGCCACCGACGCCACGTAATCGCGTTTTGTCAAGCGAAATTGAACTTTGCGGAAGCCCGCGTAGGTCCCTATTGCATTACAAAGCCTGTCGGCTGTAGCCGTCGTTGGCGTCCATGGCACTACTTTTTGATGTCGGCCACAGCCGACTGTGGCGGTCAATAGGTTAACCAGACAGAATATTAAAATTTTCTTAAGACTCTCTGAACCCTTAGTGTACGGTCAAACGTTGAAAAAACAGCCTGCTGACGCCTTTTGCTCATCTGCGTAGTGGATCGATATCGCGGTACAGCGCAGCACGTTTCGCCGCGAAACAAAAGAAAATCGAGAGTGAATCAAGAACGGATCCAAAACCGCAGAACCTCGCCGCACGAATTCGCACGTGTTTCGCTCTCGATCCGCTCTGGTTTTGCGGCGGAACGTGCTGCATTGTACCGCGATATCGATCCACTACGCAGATGAGCAAAAGGTGTAATGGGACCGGGTAACGTATGTGTACGATCAAGGTGGTATATGGATCGGCGGCCACAGTATGATCCCTTACCTCATCGAGGAGCAGTTCGGAACCTTATTAATGAAAAGTAAAAGTTTTATAGGTCGGTAAATCACTTGGTCGGACAACCCTCTGCCTGGTCGGTTTTGGTTTTCAAATTAATTTTACATGAAAGAGTAGTGTATTAAGAGCTATTCTGGGTTTATTTTTTAATTGCTTATTTTAGAAGCTAGAAAGAGAATGAAACTTTATAGTAAAATATCTTATATTTATTTCATAAAAAAAAACACATTACTTAATGTCCGACCAAGTAATTTACCGACCTATAAAACTTTTACTTTTCGATACCTTAAACTTATTTTTGAAAACGTACCGAACTGCAAATCAGAAATATATTTTTCAGCATTTGTTTAATTTTGTTTTATTCAACAGTTACAATAGTTGCATGTATGGATGGAGTGCACCCCTAAAAATATTTTTAAAAATAATACTGTTACTCCAATATATGGCGGGTTATAAAAGCCATTTACACACCAAATTGTATTAATATAGGGCCGTAAATTTCGGCTACAGACGGGAAAAGCACCCCAAAAGTAGCACCACTAAGAGTTTCCGAAAAAGGAACGGACCAGGAGGGGTGGTTTTTGAGAGTCGAACGCTCGAATCTGACATTTTAAACTGTGATGATTAATTAAACTATTAATTATTTAATGGAAAAATAATGGCGACAAACGTGCGAGTATTTTCGAGTTAAATTTTTTTGAATTCGAGCGCTCGAATCTCAAAAATCGCCCCCCAGGCTGAGGGCTGTCCGACTAAAAATTATTGAAAGAGCATCACTTTAGCAATCAAATGAGGTTGGTTTCATCCTACTACTCGATGAGGTAAAAACACCCCAAAAATTGCATCACTAAAAGTGTTCAAAAACGGAACGGATCAGGCTGAGAGCTGTCCGACCAACCAAGTCAAACCAAGTGATTTGTGACATTTTTTTTTTTCGATTAATAAGGTTCCAAACTGCTCCTCGATGAGGCAAGTGATCATACGGTGGCCGCCCGGTCTAATAGACTTGTAGTCGTAGCCTATCCATCTTTCCCAACCGAAACCGAAACTACCATTCCCAGTAACTTGACGACCGAGTTTCTGGAGGGTGCAAATTATACTAGATTGGACGAACGCTAAGATCAGGAAAGATTATAGACCCGTATCGCGGATTCTCAACGATCAGCTGACTGAAAACGGAAGCTTAGTTATTTACCAGGCATGGTTATACTGTCCTCCCTTTCAGCAAAAATTGCAGTTTACTTTATGTGATACATGGTAATGGCAGAGATGGAAAGGCGGCATGTACTAAATAACGCCCTTCATGTTTATTTAGATTGCGTTTCGAAATTGTTTTTTTTTTAATTACTCTTTCTTAAGCCTTATGGGCTGGTACCGAACTGAAGTTCAGCATCGAAAAAGGCGCCCAGAACCAAGCACATGGGGCGGCTCGCGCCGCCCCTGGCAGCCTGCCGCCCCGGGCCATGGCCCTCTTGGCCATAGGGTAAATACGCCCCTGAAAGCCGCATCTCAGGAACACTCGATCGTCATCAACCACCCGAACAAGCCGGTTTCCGTCCAGGCCTCTCCACAACCGACCACCTACAAGCACTTAACCAAATAATTAAAAAATGCCAAGAGTACAATATTCCAGTCTATATCGCATTCGTCGACTACTCAAAAGCGTTCGACAGCCTTCACCACGACTCGATTTTCACAGCCTTACGCAATCAAGATATAGACCCAAGTTACGTCCAGCTTATAACCGCCATATAGCGAAATAGTACAGCCGCAATAAAACTACAGTCCTCCGGTGTATCCTTCGATATTCAAAAAGGAGTCAAACAAGGAGATCCGTTGTCGCCGAAGCTCTTTACCAGCACGTTAGAGCATGTTTTCCGGAAGCTTGTGCCAAGTTGGGGAGACAGAGGCATTGTCGTCGGGAATAGAAGATTAACTAATCTTCGATTTGCGGATGACATTGTGCTGTTCTCCACGACTTCTTCCGAGCTACGACTAATGCTTCAAGACCTTAGCAATGCAAGCCTCGAGGTTGGATTAAAAATGAACATGTCGAAGACTAAGCTCATGACCAATGGCATCGCATGCAGGAAAGATAAACGGAGAATCAATTGCATATGTCCATGAGTACCTTTACTTGGGCCAAGTAGTCTCCTTCCAGGCGCGTCAAGAGAAGGAAGTCGAAAGACGGACTGAAAACGCCTGGAGGAGCTATTGGTCCATGAAACATCTAATGAAAGGTGACCTCCCACTTTCACTTAAGCGGAGGCTCATGGACATGTGTATACTTCCAATTCTCACCTACGGTGTACAGACTTGGTCTTTGACAGCATCTCAGAGGTCCAAACTTGGGGTTTGCCACCGAGCCATGGAGCGCAGCATATTAGGTGTAAAATTAATGGATCGTATCCGGAACACCATGCTGCGCTCCAAAACACAAATAGTCGACGTAGCTCGGAAAGCGGCCAAGCTGAAATGGGACTGAGCTGGTCATGTCTTCCTCATGCCGAGCGAGCTGTGGGCCAAGATCGCCACCGAGTGGCAGCCCAGCTCAAAACGGGGATCTGGCAGACCTCGTCGGCGATGGCGAGATGAGTTTTAAAGGAATGGCCGGATGCTGCACAGAATCGGGAGGATTGGAAAAACCGGGGGGAGGCCTTTGCCCAGCAGTGGGACATTACAGGCTCCTAATAATAAACTAGTACATTTATCTCGTTTTTAGGGTTCCGTACCTCAAAAGGAAAAAACGGAACCCTTATAGGATCACTTTGTTGTCCGTCTGTCTGTCTGTCTGTCTGTCTGTCTGTCTGTCTGTCTGTCTGTCTGTCAAGACCATTTTTCTCAGGAACGCGTGGAGGTATCAAGCTGAAATTTATACCAAATACTCAGGTTTATTGTCTCTTGGAGCTGTTAAAAAATCAAACTTAAAAGCCAACGCAATCAAAAGATACAGTCATTTATGCTGCAAATTTTAGTTTTTCGGCACTCGCAAAACCTACGGGGTACTTCCCGTGAACTCAGAAACTTGAAATTTGGCACGAAGCAACGTCATATAGCATAGACAATGGAAAAATTACAAAAAGTAGACATTTTTAATAAAATCATACAAAAAAACATTTTTTAAAATTTTAAACTTACATTTTTTTTCTCGTAAACGCGTGGAGATATTAAATTGAAATTCATGTCAAATACTCAGGGCTATAGGACCTTTCAGATGTAGCAAAACCAAACTTTTATGTCAACGCAATCAAAAGAAATAGCAATTTAAGTCGCATATTTTCAAACTGAGTACTCGCAAGAAACTCAAAACCTACAGGGTACTTCCCGTAAACTCAGAAACTTGAAACTTGGCACGAAGAAACTTCATATAGTACAGACGAAGGAAAAATTACGAAAAGTAGACATTTTTAGTAAAATCATACAATAAATATTTTTAAAAAATTTCAACTTACTACCTTTTTCCTCGTAAACGCGTAGAGGTATTAAATTGAAATTCATATCAAATACTCAGGTCTATAATACCTTTAAGTTGTAAAGGTTTGTACGGAACCCTCGGTGCGAGAGTTATTTACTATTTATAGTCTGGCCAGCCAACGAACGCAGTAGCAATGTACAGCGAACAAAAGTATGACAACACTAAGAATCAGTGAAAAAAGCAGCAATGATCATCAAATTTTATGTTTTTAATTTTAGTTGGTATTTCCGCCCCTATCATTTGATGACATTTACGGTGTGTAAAAAGGAGACGGATATATTTCGTCTGATCTGTCATCAACTGCAACAGATAATCTGGTTGAGGCAATTGACATATGACTTAAAAGTAAATTGGGAACGTTGCAGGAGTTCTATCTCACTCGCGCTTAAGATGAGAGAGTGAAATGCACTAGAAACAAATTCAATGTGAATTTAAATGTTCGTCATGAAATACGGTGTCTCATCATCACAAAGGGTTGCCACATGTACGTATTTTGAATTTGCCGCGCGGTTCTACTAAAAGAAATGGTTTGCCAGACTATATTTCCAAGATTTTTTTCCAATGTACGCTCGTATCACTCATGAATGCGTGCCAGAACCGTAGATGCAGTATGCATGCAGTGCGTAGATATGACAAACATGCGGTGACAAATCAAAGCAAGTATCTTTAGAGGTGGAGCACGAACCAAGAGAGAAACCGGGCATTACTCTTACTCTATTTCCCTAACCACAGTTGAACCTTATTACCGAGTAAAACAGTCGTTCATAGGTAACTAGTAAAAACGGTCCGATAAAGAGCATAATGTAGGGGGCGGTGTCTCACTGGCTGGCACTCGTTACAATATTGTCATATTTGACATTTTGATTGTCTGATGACGTCATTACCTATTTATTAAGTCAAAACGAGACACAGTCCCCTAGATAACGCTTTCTTACGGCCTCTCTTTGTAACCGAAGAGTATCTCCAGTTTAAAATGGTAACATACGTAGATATAGTCCGGCAAACCATTTCTGTCAGTAGAAACGCGCGGCAAATTCAAAATATGTACATATAGACAAACGAGATACCAATAGAAACTTGGCTTTAATAAGCTAGATAAATATTAGCTACATAGGAAAATAGCAATAAGATTAATGACAGATTTCAAATAGCAAACACATATGTCAACAACTCAACATCATAGACAATTAAAGAAGATATATCACAAAGGAGATTATATGTCATTCTCCCCCTCTATGGTTTCTTGGCTGAGGATGTAGTCGTTCAGATGTTGCGGAATTTTCTTAGCTCTCGTAGATCTACGAAAGACGATCGAAGGTTGCGCCTCTTGAGGCGGAGTACCATAAACGTCTTGTTCATCATTACGAGCATTAGCATCATCCTCTTGATTTTCGTCTTGTATTGAAGCTTCAGCTTCTTCATCAGCATTAACGATCTCAGGGTCAGGGTCTTCATCGTCCAATAGGGGTAGTGGCGCTAAGTGTCTGTTGGAGACGGTAGACTCCTGGCCATTACGTCGTCGTACATACGAGTAGCTTGGATTGCTGTGTAGTAACTCAACTTCTTCGACATAGGGATCGGTTTTGGACCACACAAATTTCTTTAGTAGAACAGGCCCTGGAATGAGCCAGGACGGGAGCGACTCGCCGATTGGTGTCCTCCGAGGGAAATTGAATAGCTTTTCGTGAGGAGTGGCATTTATTGAAGTGCAAAGGAGCGATCGAACGCAGTGAAGAGAAGGTTTCAAGACATGTTCCTAGTTCTCAGTGGGTAAGTTTTTAGATCTTAAGGATAGCTGTATAGTTCGCCAGAGGGTGCCTACAGTTTTTCCACCTGTCCGTTGCCCTGGGGATTGTAGGGAGTTGTACGTGAAGTGGCAATGTTGCAATTCTGGAGGAAGGTTTGTATTTCATCCGACATGAAGGCAGATCCTCTGTCACTGTGTATATATAAAGGTTGACCGTATTCAAAGAAAAGGTCTTTTAAACACTTGATGACAGTCGTCGAAGAAGTATCAGGGCAAGGGTACGCGAAGGGATAGCGTGAGAATTCATCAATTATAGTTAGGATATATTTATTGTTTGTGCTTGTTGGTAAAGGCCCCTTAAAATCTATGTTCAATCTCTCGAAGGGTGATAGAGCTTTAATTAAAGTGCCTTTTGCTTCCGCAAAGCGCGGTTTAATTTCCGCACATACACGGCAAGACGCAGTCATCTGTTTCACATCGTTTATGTTGTAAGGGAGATTCTTTAGTTTAATCCAATGATACATTTTTGTTATGCCAGGGTGTGAAAGAGCATTATGCAGTTCATATAATTTGCCGTTGCCCATATATGCACAAACCCTTGAAAGGGCATCCGCGGCAGTATTCTCCACCCCTGGTCTGTAAATAATGTCGTACTTATAACATGATAGTTCTAGTCTCCATCTTTCAATTTTGTCATTTTTAATTTTGCTTGCATGATTTTGATTGAAAATATAGCTAACGGATTTTTGATCAGTAATAAGTAGGAAGTGCCTGTGGATAAGGTAGTGACGCCATTTTCGAAGGCTTTCAACGATAGCGCATGCTTCTTTTTCTACAGAGGCGTGTTTGCGTTCTGATTTTAAAACTTCAAAGCTTCGCTGTGCATTTTCGTTCAAAGGAAAGTTGTTGTTATTAATCAAAGGTTGAATCTTTTCAGAAAAGTTATGGACCCATTTAGCGTAATGAGCAAATAGCCCAAGAGCTCGCTTTAGTTCGGCGGAGTTGCGCGGTAAGGGTAGTTTTATTAACGGTTCAAGTCTATCTTTATCTGGTTCAATTACGTTATTGTTGATAGTGTAGCCAAGTAGGCTAATAGAATTTTTGCTGAAATTACACTTTTGTTCGTTTAACGTGAGCTTATACTTTTTTGCAGCAGTCATAAAATGTTCTAAGTTTGTATCGTGTTCTTCTTTGTTTTTGCCGCAGACTGTGAAGTCGTCAAGATAAGCAAATGTTCCTTGTAGTTTCTCCTTTTCGATAATGTGTTCGAGAGTACGTTGAAAGGCGGCAACGCCGTTTGTGACACCGAATGGGATTCGTTTGAACTGCCATAGTTTGCCACAGGCTTCAAACGCCGTGTATATTTTCTCACGTTCTAAAATCGGTACCTGATGGTAAGCACTCTTCAAGTCAATCTGGCTAAAGTGATTGAATTTAGCGACTTTCTGAACTATAGACTCAATGTTAGGCAGTGGATATGCGTCTAGGTATGTAAATTTATTGATAGTTCTAGAGTAGTCTACGACCATCCTCTTTCTATGAGCTCCACCACCAGCAACGAGAACCTGAGCGCGCCAGGGAGAAACGCTCAGTTCTATAATTCCATCGTTTAAGAGTTTGGATAACTCAGCTTTGAAAAATTCTTCTTCTTCGTAGTTGTGACGTCTAGACTTGATAGCAATAGGAGTAATGTCAGCGGATAAATGAGTGAAGACGGATGCTGGCGGTACAGAGGCTTCCATTACGCAAATATGCAAGGGCTCCCTAGTCCCATTAAATTCGAATTCAACCTTGCTATGAGTTTTCAGTATGTTGTGGCCGACGATGACGTCCGCGCACAAGTTGTTCATCACGAGAAGGGGGCATTGCTTATAAATGAGATTATTTATTTGAAGTGTAGCAAAACAAACCCCGTCTACGTGTGATGTGTGGCTTAGAGATGCTAGATTTACTGTCTGTTTGTAAGGACGTAGTTGCAGTCTCATCATTCGTGCTATGCTTCGATCGATATAGCTCGTGGAGCTCCCCGTGTCAATTAGGGCGTCGGCGCGAGTGTTGTTGACGATGATAAGGACCGTAGCCTTTTCTAAGCTTGATGGGCTTGCAGCAGAATATTTAGTTTGAAATGTTAAGCAATGTAAACATTCGACGGGACTCGGGATGGCGTTGTTCGTGGAAGAAGAGCCACGGGATCGACAGACTGAGGCAAAATGACCCTTCTTAGAGCACAGTTGACAGAAGGTATGAAAAGCGGGACATTTTATTCTTTGGTGTACTTTTCCACCGCAAAAGAAACAGCGCCGTGTCGATTGTTATTGAGAGGAAGGGATAGCAGCATTATTAAGATCTGGTGCAAGGGGTCTTGACGTTTCTTGTGAAGACGATATTGGTAAGGCGTTCAGGGTACTAGGAATATTGACGCCCATCGTTCTAGAGTCCTTTTCAGCTGTTTCGAGACTTACGGCCTGATTATAAGCCTCATCCATCGACAAAGTTGATTTTTCTAAAAGACGTTCTCGTATTTTAGGCGACAGAATACCAGATATAAATGCATACCGAACCGCTTGTTCTTTATGTTCGTCGGCTGAAACGGATGTGAAATTGCACTTTTGCGCTAAAAGATACAAAGCGCGGCTATATTCAGCAACACTTTCGTCTTGTGTGCCAAGGTTATGGCGCGCCAATATTTCATTTTGTGGTTTCACGTAGGCTTTGTTTAAAATTGTAATTGCCGAGTTATAGCATTGACACTCTTTAATAGTAATGAAAATGCTGGGTGATAAATGGTTGGCTAGTAACTTTAATTTTATTGTATCTGTAGCATCGGTGGCAGTGTTTTCAGTCAAGAAGTTCGTGAATGTATATAGCCAATGCGTCCACTTATCTCCGGCAGCGGAATCCGTAGGCTCAACGTCGAACCTATCTGGTCGAAGATATCTTGCTAAATATTCCGAATTTTTCTTTGACTCCGTCATTGCTGATCTAGCTTATTAAATTGATACATATAGACAAACGAGATACCAATAGAAACTTGGCTTTAATAAGCTAGATATTAGCTACATAGGAAAATAGCAATAAGATTAATGACAGATTTCAAATAGCAAACACATATGTCAACAATTCAACATCATAGACAATTAAAGGAGATATATCACAAAGGAGATTATATGTCACGAACATTTCAATTCACATTGAATTTGTTTCTAGTGCATTTCACTCTCTCATCTTAACCGCGAGTGAGATAGAACTCCTGCAACGTTCCCAATGAAATTTAAATTAATTTTTAAGGCATATGTCAATTGCCTCAACCAGATTATCTGTTGCAGTTGATGACATATCAGAAGAAATATATGCGTCTCCTTTTTACACACCATAAATGTAACCTAATGAAAGGGGCGGAAATAGCAACTAAAATTAAAAACATAAAATACGATGATCATTGCTGCTTTTTTCAATGATTCTTAGTGATGTCATACTTTTGTTCGCTGTACATTGCTACTGCGTTTGTTGCCTAGCCAGACTATATCTACTAAGTAGTCTATGATGATAACTTCATGAGGTGGAGCCACCAGAGCCTTAGAGAATTAAATCAACCGGAGTCGCCATTGCCAGGCGTTCCCCTCTGCCGAAAACATATGATGACCAGTGGTCATACACATGTATGGACTGACGTTTATCTGACGTAGCTATTTGTACGTTACGTATGAATAGCCAGACATTTGACGTTCCCTTCCCCCGCAAAAATCGGCAGACTTTTTTTGTCTAGAAAATGACAGACATGGCTACTACATCCGGGTTGAATTCTCTAAGACCAGAGCACCTGTGTACCGTCGTGTTGCGTATCTTCGCCTGTGCTACCTATGTTCGCCTATTTTTACATAAATTGACTTTAACAAAATGTTTTTAGTGCAAGCCTTACACAAAACTACTAAATACAAAGTATTTCTTACGGGTGTCAACATTCTTCGAGTGTCAACATTCAGTGAGGTTTTTGCGCGACACCGACCACACGTTTTTTTAAGCCAATGTTTTAACTTCAGTTTTAAACAGTGATACAGGCCAGGTAATGTTAAACTTTTTACATGATTATATCCTGTAACTATTGCTATTTAATATGTAACTATTATTTAATGGCTAGCTTACGTTTAGAAGTCACAATTGAATAAAACATTGGTGAGGGTATTTGGCGGCCATCTTATTACCGAACTTCGCCTACCCCTAGGGTTGTCAAATTTGTTTCCAAATGTACATATTTTCTTATGTTTGGTTTTTCGGAAATGGAATTAGCGATTTGGAGGAAAGTTAGTAAGATAAAGATATATGTAGATGTACCCAGTAGTACTAGTAGATACGTGGTATGAACAAGGGACCCTTAGAAGGCAATCATTGTACGGTTGTACGGTCTCACTTTGAAAAGGTAATTATGTGTAGCAGCCAAAGGTTGATTTGATCTCAATTACGAAAATACTGATAAGCGAAAAGAGATACGTTTTTTGTTTATATAATAAACATTTTTTTACTTATAAACCATTACTCTCCTTTATTTGACATGTTGGTTAATTTTTGGCAGCCCTAGCATCATTTTAGAAAATGTATGTAAACAACTTCAGACTGTTGCCAATCTTCGCCTACTACACATTTTTTTTTAATGTGCCTAGTCTGGTGTAGTTAAGGTTCATATTATATTAACACGTTCCAGGGAGATAAGACTTGATAGGTGTAAGTCCCAGAAAAATTTATAATTAGCGGTAAGGCATGCCATAGGCGAAGATTGGAGAAAACACCCAAACTTCGCCTATTGCCTTCGGGGCCATTTATTGCCAAGTTACCCAATGAAATTCAAAGCTTTAATGGTATATACTGATAGTCAGGAGTACTAAAATACGTTTTTTGGCCATAAAGGACTAAAATGCTTTCAAATTTGAAAGATTTTTTGGGAAATGTGTCAAAATCCAGGCGAAGATATGGAACTCGACGGTATCTGTTATTGATGTTGCAAACGGTTGAATTAGAAATTTTTGCGATTTTGGTAGAACCGATATAGATTAGACATTTGTAGGGTCCAAGCTTGGGAGGTCTAATAACAGTTAGAGTCCAGGGAGCTGAAGGAGGGTAGTGAGAGGCAGGGTACACAACAGATTGGGCTCTACAAATTGCAATGTCCGATACCGGTTTAAGGTACCTGTCAATAAATTGATATTATTTGAGACACTGGTAAACACACTATTGCTAAAGTTATTAACGTCAAACTCCGTACTTTGTGAGTGACGTGAATATACGAGAATGAAAGTTTTTTTTAGGTTAACTATGTTTTTAGGAAAATAAGTCTAGCACTTTGAGGCTTTGATTGAGCAGCTCCTTCTCTTCTGGGAACTTTTACATGATAAACTTATTTTTCAGACGTAACATGTCGCAAGATATAGTTAATAAAATATTAAATAATGCTGAAACAGCAGAAAAGCGCCTTGCCGAGCTAAAGTCAAAGGTATTTCGAAAAATATAATTTATCTATTCCAGTAGCTTTAATGTAATATTGCTGACATATTTTTGTTTCATTAGATTAAAGTAATAACTATTTAATATCGTTTTAGCTTGAAGAAGTAAGAAAGATAAAAGTTCAAGAAAAAATCAGAGAACTTACTCGAGAAAATGGCATTCTATCTGCAAAGGTAGAAAAAGCTAAAGCTGAACTTATTAGACTTGAAACATTGAATGGTAAAAAACAAATCTCCTTGCCAAGTAGAGTAACATCTACATTACAAGGTGATAACAAACCATTCCAACCTGAAGGAGACCAACCAACACAAAAAAAAGAGAAAAAAGAAAAAGACACTTCTAAAAAAGCTAAACCAAGTGTGCCTCCGGCGGCAGACAGTCCAGTTACTGTCAGCAAGCTAGACTTCCGTATTGGAAAGATTGTTGAAATCAACAAGCACCCTGATGCAGATTCATTGTATGTTGAACAAATTGACTGTGGTGAAGAGAAGGCTCGGACTGTTGTGTCTGGGCTTGTGAACCATGTTCCCATTAACGAAATGCAGAATAGGATTGTTATGGTGTTGTGTAACTTAAAACCTGTCAAGGTAAGAGTAATGTTCTAATGCAAATATACAAACTATGGTTGTTTTTTTTTTTCTTTAAATGAGTAACTACTTTTTTTTAGATGAGAGGTGTCACTTCAGAAGCTATGGTAATGTGTGCTTCATCGCCTGAGAAGGTAGAAGTTCTTATCCCACCCAGTGGAGCTGTGCCTGGGGACTTGGTCTCATGTGAAGGCTATCCTAGAGAGCCTGAGGCTCAGTTGAACCCGAAAAAGAAAATCTTTGAAACCTGTGCCCCTGACCTTAAAACTAATGCAGATAAAGTGGCTTGTTATAAAGGAACACCCCTTGTAGTCCCTGGTAAAGGACCAGTTACTGCGGCCACTCTGAAGGATGTCCATGTTAAATAAGTGTTTATTTATTCTTGTGTGCTTTTTAAGTTAACTGTTCAAATAAAATGTGAACTAGCAAATGGATACTTATTTTCAAAAGGTACTTTTACCTTTTGTATGCAAATGGAAGGGATGGATATGGCACGAGGTATATCAGAGCTTTACCCATTGAACACTCAAAATAATTAAAACATGTCTCATCCCATTTGCCGGCTCGCGCGCCAAATAGACTGCAACTAGATCTTCGTAGGGTAAACCTATTTATCTGCAACAAAACAACTGCACAAATATGAATTTTACTGTTTAGTCAAGAAGATTCAGAATTCCACACTGATTACCTATTTGATGATATGATTAAAAGAAAAAATAAAATAAAACAAGATGTAAGCAATGTCAACAATAATATATTACATCTCTAATTGATTACGAGTTGTCCTATAAGTAACAATTTACGGTCATTTCATTTTATCTACAAGTCAAAAAATAGACAATTGAGGTGATGTAACAGTAACATGATCTTTTACCCTCTTATTCATAAATGTCTCTCAGGTCTCAATTAATTTATGTTTTGTCCTTATCCATCACTTTGACAGTTGTGTTTGTTAGAAACAGACATAAATTAACTGAGGCCTGATTAATGAGCTTCAAGATGGCTGCATCGTCTTTGGAATAGTTTTTAGTTTTTTGATCATTTACGTAGTGTCTAATATTGATAGCTTATTGTGCGGTGACCTAATGAACAAGTGTGCAGCTAATGAAAAATTAGTCCCAAAACGCGAGTAACCATCCTTCAGTTGAACAATCGGTTATCCGGGGTCCCGGCCACCCACGTGTTTGTAAGGAGGCTATCACTTTACAATCAACAAGGCCTTAACCAAACAACGTTGCTTTTATTTTATTTTACAAAAATGAATAAAATCATAAGTGTACCTTGACATTGGCAGAATTCACCTCGCTAAAATAGGCAAGGAGTAAAAGCCATTAAGTAATAAAAAGAAAAAAAAAACTGAGGCCTTTGAGACGTTTATAAATAAGGGGGTTAATCTTCATCATTAAATTTTTCCTTACTGAATTAACTTTTATCTGTATTCTGTAGTTATCAGGTAAATAAAAAACTAACCCATAGTTATTATGTAAAAAAACTAATCCAAGCTAGAATTAAATTGGCGTGTCTTCAATTAGATTATATTATAAATAAATATAATTTATCTGTTTAGTGCACCAGTAAAGCTTTAGTCCAATCAATAAAGATTTTTAGCAACGAGAAAAGTTTTCTCATGTTTGTAACATATATTTATCCGAAAAAATATTCAAGGAACCAACATATTGTGTGACCAAATCCTTCATTGACTGAACTGCATATTGTCATTGGAACTCCAGCAACTTATCAAATAAGCTCCTAAAATGTACTTCTGTTACAAATTAGTATGTGTACATACATGATGCACTAGAAACATTATATAAAGCTCACACTGACTTCCATTTTCATCTACTTATTTATTAGAAACACGTGCATAATAGCTTTCTACTGTAAATAGCTAAAGTTCATCGTGGTTGTACATGCCTGAAATTACGTAAGTACCATAGAATATCTAATTTAGTCTTCAGACCATCTCCAGTAAGAAAATATTTATTTAGAAATATTTAACAAGTGTGCATCCCAGAGGTAAACAACATTTTATTGTGGAACATCATTTTGATCATACTTAATAGCAAGTATTTGATCATTTGCTACTTACTCTAATCAACAATTATTTACACAGGTAATAGAAACGTTTTTCTTGGCTTAATACAAACCAGCATCATCGTTGAAGTTTATTTTGCCTTTTCAATTTTAGGGCAAAGAAAAAAAAATAACGGTAGTAGTTTTTTTTTTCTCTTGACGTTCATAAGTGCATTGTGATGTGCCTAAATTGAAGAATAAATATCTTTTATCTTTTTTTTATTGGTAAGTGACAAACGAAAAAGATGCCTTGCTGCGCCACTCTGAACTTTACTGCAATTACCTCTCAGAACTATCGGCGTATGTTTTCGTCGTGTTTGGGGTCATTAATTAAAGAGGTATAACCGTTGGAGACAGAAGATTCTATAAACTGTGCTACCAGGTAAGGGGGCGTCCATTAATCGCGTCATACGTTTTTGGCTTGTTTTAGACCCCCCCCTCCCCCATGGTGATCTTTGGTGATATTTTCAGGACCCCTCCCCCCCCTGTCCAATATGACGTGTAATTTTTTGCTAACTAAAGTACGTACAGTTTTCTAACACGTGAACCTACTTACGTAACGTACGTACACGTAAAGGGTACAAAAATGATACTACATCATCATCAAACACTTAAGAGCCATGCTCTTGTCGGTGCAACTCAAAGTGGGCTCTCCATTTGCTTCGGTCCCAGGCCTCCTCTTTGATCTCTTGGTACGACCTGACTAATACTACATGTATACATATAAAATAAAATTATCTTTAATAGAAAAAGAAACCGTCTAAGTGCGTGTCGGACCACGCGGTTTCGTACCTACTATCGAAAAAGTAATATCAAAAGGTCGTATCTGCGTATGAAATGAGTTTTTAGGAGATAACTCAATAATTCCTAAACCGATAATGTTCAAAAGTGACAGGGGACACACAAGTTAATTAGAATTACGGGGTGATTTTTTTCTGAACTAAATTAAAAAAAAATTTTGGCAAATAATTACATGTATGAAGTAGTGCCCCTCTTTAAAATATATTTCTCAGCAATTTTACTACAAAACTAAGTAGCGGCATACAAAAACACACCTTATATTTAAATATTTATTAAGATATACGTTTTATAGTTTCCGAGCAAAATGGCTGTGATATACGGACGGACAGACGGACATAACGAAAAGGGTTACGTTTTTGCCACTTTGGCTACGGAACCCTAAAAACCTACTTCACAAAATAATATGTCAAATGCCATTAAAAATTATGTACAATCATACTGCTAGTGCAATTTTACTCTGCTATTGACAGCTTGATTAATTTAAAAGTTGATAATTTTTATTTTATTGACCATAATACAGTATAGCACAAGGAACAAAAAAATTACACGTGATATGTGTCCAGACCCCCCTCCCCCCTGTGGTGATCATTGGTGATTTTTTTTTGACCCCCTCCCCCCCTAAACAATATGACGCGATTAATGGACGCCCCCTAATCCAAAATAACAGGAGTATTGAAATCCGACGAAAGTTGATTGTTACTCGTAATTTGTGTTATCAATGTAACTTAGTCACAAGGAATAGTAAAATGTGCTCTGAGATATGTTAGAAATGACTTATTATACTTTGTGACACTGTAGCGTCTCTATAGTGCTTGTTTTATTAACATTCTTATTATTAAAAATTATTATTACCTACAATACGCCTATTAAATTTTTGAATCAATTCCTTGAGTTGATAAATGATGACATATAATTCACTTTTCCATATCTAAATTGGTGTACATACCGAAACTTGGCGTTATGATTCTTTTAAGTTTTAAGCTGCAATGTAAACAGCAAAGAATGTAAAACATAATATATCTACTCTTTCGCGATAATTAATTTTGATTCACAATCAAATCTTTATGACAGTAATTACATTCATTAAAATACTTAATATACTTTGTAGTAGTAACTACATAATACATTATTCAAAGTTTATATTGGCCAAACAATTATATAGCATTGTTTTACATAGTTACTATATTTGTTCCAGTGGGCCCTTGTTACATAAAACCCTTCGTAGCATTTTATACTTACTCGGGAGGTTACAATTGTTAAAACCCATTGACTATTACATTTCTTTGGTAAAGGATCCAATACGATTAAAATACCTAAAACATCGACAATAGAGAACGATTATGAATATATAAAATTAATACCATTTCATGACATGATATCAATACAAGTAATTCATACACTGATTAAAACTAAACCATCACCAGTATCTTACTTATAAAACATTACCCAGGAAGTATATACAGGGTGGAAAGATAAGTCGGGCCCTGGAGGGAAACTACCTTAAAACCTTGAGATAGCTCAATTCGCTCAAAGGAAACATTATTTTATTTTTCCTAAAAACTAAAACTGCATTCACAGTTTTTTTCTCAATTTTCACTTTCTTCCATACTAATTGTATGAAAAATATTATTATTATTATTTATGGGTTCTCTTGTGCCCTAAACTTGGTTGGTATTAAGAAGGTTTTATCCTTGTTGGAAATAGGATCGATTGGCATCAATTGTCATAAAAAATATTTATGGCAAAAATTACAAAATAAATAGTTTTTTTGTAAACTGTACTATTTTCCAAAAAATTGTAAATGCAGTTATGCCCCTTTAAAAAAAATAAAGAATGTTTCCTTCCAGTGAATTGAGCTATCTCAACGTTTTAAGGTAGTTTCCCTCCAGGGCCCGACTTATCTTTCCACACTGTATATATATAAATATATATATAATGCCTAATTAAAATTTTACTATTGTATAAATCATTTCGAAAATATACTAAAGAAATTATGACTGTCTTCATTACATTCTTTAATTTTGTTCTCATCTTACTAAGAAGTTAAGACAAAACATGGCCAAGCCAGTAAAACATTGGCATCAAAATATTATGCCTTCATTTAGAAACTTAGAGAATTCAACCAACCGAAGCGGCCATTGACAGGCGTTCCCCTCTGTCGAAAAGATATGACCAGTGGTCATATTTATTGTATGGGCTGACGTTACGTACGTAACGTACGTAATAGCCATACATTTAACGTTCGCCTCCCCCGCAAAAATCTTTATTTGTATAGAAAATTACAGACATGGCCGCTCCGGTTGGTAGAATTCTCTAAAAAAATATACACCGACAAATGAAATACAATAAAAATATATCTTTATACAAAAATATTTATGATTTTATGAATCTTATGTTATGATCTAATCTAAGTTATCCACAAAATATGTAACTTAAAATAAATATTTGAGATGTAAAGAATTTGGAAGATTTTTTGCATGTTTTATGCATTTGTGAGCAAGTTAGGCCTTGATATGAGTGAATTGATGATGACAAAGAGAAAACGCGATGAAATATTGACGCACGTGATGTGTTGTTCACGCCAACCCTATTCTAAACTTATTTATTATATGTTAATAAAAGCCTTTTTTAAGTATTTCGATATACTTAATCCTAATTTTCTAAATATCTTAAAGCTAGTGAATACTTAAAATCTTACAAAAATATAAACGACATCTCATTAGAGTAAAGGTAAAATAAAAGGAAGGGACGAAGTATCGCGAATGTAAAAAGAGTAATACTTTACAAAAATAAAGCTATTCCAGTAATAAATGTTGTACGTTAGGTACATTTTTTGTAGCATACATAGAAAAGAAAAACATTTGGTAAGGTATAAGAGGATAGGTCTACACTAAATATGTATATTGATTGATCGTAGGATATAAATTTCATGGCACAAAGGGACAAGTAATGTCATTGGGTGGGCAAGTAAAATGACTATAAAATAAATGTAAATTGTTACATACTAATTCCAAACATTTTGAAGGAAGACTATTAATAATATAACCGTTAAAGAGTAAAACGGAACGGATGGAATGCTGAAATGCGTCTTACAGGAAAAAGCAATCTACTTATCAATTCACATAACAATTTTCCTTCAAACAAAAATTACGATTAATTGTTACGTCAGTTATTTCTTCCCGTTCAAATTAAGCTACTCACATAACTTTACATTCACATGACTCATTCAGTAACATCGAAAATACAACATATAACATTCGATACTAACGGGGAAACAACCGCTTGCAGGACGCTTGTTCTCTTACTGGCCCATTGATAACGGGACGAAAGTAGATCTAATACGTATTTCGGTGTTTATTATGCAATTTATGGAACGCTTGAACACGCAGAGATCGTTTTTTATATGATTAACGACAACCGTCTTGAGAGGTATCATAGAATTAAAGGAATTTGAACCTTCTATGCGTGCATTAGTAGCTCCACCGAGTACTTCTGAGTGACTTAATTTTTTTGTTTATAATATTTTATCCCTAACGCAAGTATACAATAATAAAGTTTTGCAGGGCACTGTATAAATTAATGTATACTTTTCGGATAATAAAGAATCTATCTATCCATCTATCTGTTACATTATTACTTGTTAGGTAAAGTAAGTAAACGCGGGCTGTTTTCCACAACTCGACGTCTTTGAGTTCTTTGTAAGCTAGTAATAACTGGTACTTATGTATTACTGAATTTGGAATACCTTCGAGAAATAAATTTCAGAACTTAACTTATTTAACTACTGGAAGAAAAAAAGAATTGTCGCAAGGAAATCTCCACTTCATGTCTCTGTTCTATTAAGTTTAGGCGGTTATCGTTATCACACTGCTACGGTTTCCGCATGCGGCGACGGTGCGCGAGCGAGATAGCGATCTCCGTGTGTATGGCGCTGTCTCGTTTACCGGAGCGCGACGCGGCGCCAGTGCGAGATCCGCCTGAGGTATTTATTATACCGATTACTACTAATAACCATTAGCCCTGCTATTTAAATATGAGATCTAAACTACCGTACACAAGGTTCAAATTCCTTTAACTCTAACGCGCCTCATCCGTATGATGTACATTATGTTATGATGTAACAAGTAGAATATTAATCTTCAAGCAAATCGAATTATTTTGTTCAATATTTTTTGATTTGCAATTTTTAAGTAGTTACACTACTATATATAAACTGAAAATAGATGTCATATACTTTAGAAAAAGTGACCAAACCCTCCGGTGTCCGAGGCCAGATTTGAACTGGCGTCTTCAGCTTTCGCGGCTGACGTCCTGACCACCAGACCACCCGGTCACGGCGGAACTTGACAAATTTTCTCATGTATATGCAATCTCTGAATTTGAAAAGGCTAGGCGCCGTTGACCATACTCTAAGGGCATGCGCAGTACGTGCTTGCACCTCCTATCCGAATCTCTCCGGAGGGTTTGGTCACTTTTTCTAAAGTATATGACATCTATTTTCAAGTAGAATATTAGTTGGTATACCACGTTTGTTTAAAGCTGAGTAGGCGGGTAGCGGCGCTGCGGCTTGCTGCGGCGCTGCGCGAGAGTGGACTGGGACACCGGGCCCAGCACCTGCGGCGTCATCGGCGATGACGTCATCGCCTGCAATGTACAACTTGGTTACAAAGGGATTCGTCAGTAGTCATTTACGATCTAAACCGGACAGAAACATACAGGTGTAGTGAGAAATGATTTTCCTTCGGGAAAACTTGGATCTTTATCGGAATACGATGACACCCAAACTGTCATGAATGATCGTATTAAATGAGTGACATTTCATATACATTAATATGGAACACAGCGATGGATCAGGATCTTGTAATTCCGGTTATGGTTGCGCTTCAGTAGGTGCCCTTTCTAAGCCAGGTCTCGCAGTAACAGCTAGTTTCATTGCAGTAACATTAGTGTATACCTGGTGAGATCAAAAGCGCGACGCAGGTCTTCAGGAGAATCAAGAGGCACGAGATCTTCTAATTCCGATCATGGTTGCGTCAGAGTAGGTTCCAGATCTCTCGCAGTAATTTAGTTACCTTACAGTAACAATTGTGTATAAGGAAAGGACAGATCAACAGTCCGGCGCAAGTCCTCAGGAGTCACAGGATCTCTAATTCCGGTGGCGCCTCGTAGGTGCCCTGGAGCAATTAAGCCAGGATTCTCGCAATGATTCAGTTACATACAGTAACAGTATACCTGGAAGATGAGGTCAACAGCGCGACGCAGGTTCTCAGGAGGCACGAGGTCCTCTAATTTCGTCTATGGTGGCACCTCAGTAGGTGCCCTGGAGCAACTAAACAAGGATTCTCACAATAATTCAGTAACATTACAGTAACAATTATACCTGGAAGGTGATGTCAATAGCGTGACGCAGGTCCTTAGGAGGCACGAGGTCTCTAATTCCATCTGTAGGGGCACCTCAGTAGGTGCCCTTGAGCTGCTAAGCCAGGTCTCTCCCAGTAATTTAGTAACATTACAGTAACATTAGTGTATACCTGGAAGGTGAGGTCAACAGCGCGACGCAGTTCCTCAGGAGGCACAGGATCCTCTAATTCCGTCTGTGGTGGCACCTCAGTAGGTGCCCTGGAGCTACTAAGCCAGGATTCTCGCAGTAGCTCGTGAGCGCGCGGTCGGTGCGCGGGTTCTAGTTGCAGCATGCGGCGCACGCAAGCCTTCGCTTCGCTCGACACGGAGCGCCACACGCCAGATGACAGTTCAACCTGGGATGAGATGATGTTTATTTGAATTGGCTACTTGCATGGGTAAAAAAAATACAATTCTATTTCATCTGTCAGTTAGATTATCAAAAAATATTGGACACGTATTTTTTATTTTGTCAATCAAACAAATATTGGTGAAGATATAGCCCGTTAAATTTCCGCGTGACGTCACATTATACTAAAAATTGTACTGAAATGTGACGTCACGCGGAACTTTGACGGCCTATATCTTCACCAATTTTTGTTTGATTGAAAAAATAAAAAATACGTATCCAATATTTTTTGATAATCTAACTGACGGACTAAATATTTTTTTTTAGGAAAGTAGCCAATTATGTACAGTCGAGTTCATAAATATATGAGCAAATCCGAGGCTTCAAAAATAAATGAGCATAGAAAGGTACACATGCATCTGAACAGATTTACCAATCAAAAATATGTGTACATATCACCTGTCATATTAATCTGAGCAAGTCTAACAATAATATGTAAGCACCTGAAGCATGTATTGGCACATAAATATATGTACTAACGTTCTACAATTTTATGTGAACACGTGGAAGTTCATAAATATTTAGATATCTAAACAAACATAAGACTTAAGTAACAGTTTGACAATCATCAAATCATACATTCGTCTCTTTCACTTTAAGTGTAACGTCATAGAAGTGTCATTAGTATTCGATTGCAGCTTCTTACCCATTTTTGCTGTTTTCGATTTATGGTCCACTTAAAAGAGGTTGTTATCAACTTTGATGACTGGCCACTAACAAATTTTTAAATGATAAGCATACGTCGTTATCGCGGGAGCAAAAACGATTTGACAGTAGTCAAAGATTATGACAAATAAGAAATAACAGAAGTGACAGTAGTATTAAAACGTTTGTAACTACAAGTTCAAAATTTATCGATGTTTTTTCTAATATCTAAACTTTGTAATCGACTTGATTTTAGTACATACTAAAAAGATTAGCCACGCAATCCTAACGACAACCTCTTCAGTCACCTGTTATTCGAAACATTTATCATTCATGTTCGATTTGTCTAGACTTGTAAATAAACGAGTATTTTAGACACACGAAGAGTATTTTTTTCTCAAAAATCAACGTTAGGTACTCGTAATTTTCATAAAATTAATCCTCTGTAAAACGAAATTTCTACTCAAAAAGACGCACTTTAACGAACGTAGAAAAGGAGCAAGTCGAGTTTGATTGATCATTTCTAGCAAAAGCATTGTGCTCTAGATATGAAGAACTTCTTAGAGGCTAAGACGTGTAGGCATAATATTCTGTTTATGTTAAACGGACATTCTGTTATACATATTCGTCAACACATTTGTATTTGCTCCCGCGATAACGATGTATGGATAAGCTGTTCTTGAATGAGGGTTTCCGCGATCGAGTTTTTCACTAGGTGGCAGCACCGTGGCGAGAGGTCTAGCTGTCACAATCCACCAATCATGTTTAACCATATATTTTTTGATTGGTGGATTTTGACAGCTACTGTCAAAAAGACCTGTCGTCACGGTGCTGCCATCTAGTGAAAATCTCAATCGCGGAAACCCTCATTGTAATCATACACAAATAGTGATTCATGTTCAGTCGCCATCAGATATATCGGAGCGGCCAAGGTACTCCAAAATATCTGAACAACGCTTCTATTGTCAATGCAATAAAGTGCATGTTCAGATATTTTTGAGTACCTTGGCCGCTCCGATACATTTGATGGCGACTGTTCATTGCATTGAATATTGAATTATACATTTTGTGTAGGTATTTGTGTACTTTCACTTGGTTAAATAATTTTGAAAAATATTAGTACAGATATGAGACTTGCTCAGATGAATATGACAGGTGATATGTACACATATTTTTGATTGGTAAATCTGTTCAGATGCATATGTACCTTTCTATGCTCATTTATTTTTGAAGCCTCGGATTTGCTCATATATTTATGAACTCGACTGTACGTTACACGAGATATTAAAAGGCTTTTTCTCGTCGGTTTTAATCGCATTAAGATAACTAATTTTAATAATAATTAATTCCGAGACGAGTTACAACAAGGTATGTGGGGTCGTAGATCATACTTTAACAAATTCCCAAGACTTACTTGTATTGGTAACCAAATAATATCGTAAATTAATCAGTGTTAAATAGGCTTTTTAACCATACATATATTGAAATAGTAAGCAACCTCTAACAGTTCCTATTTTACCAGTCAAAACCCTAGTGACAGAACTTATGAACCGACTAAGTATTTATAAGTACCACAAAGACTCCCAACGCATGAGTGCGTGCTGATGCAGCCGTCAAACAAAACACTATTTCGTAAGGATGTGCTAAACACATTGAAATAGTAATTTGGAGGGGCGGGACTTGTTATCGTAGTTTATCTCTAGAACATGTATTTCCAAACAACCCGATTACCCACATCGCATTTAATATTAATCTTAATACTACCTACATTACATAGATAAAGTTATTGACTGGTTCCTACTTGCAAATATCATGTCCAGTCCAGACTAACACCGAATGGGAATGACGGTAAAATACAATTGCTACTGTCTACGGCGTCTGCATATAGAATAAAATACAAATAGTTTATTCGTTAACACATACTGTAGCATGACGCTACGTCTATCGATCGACATCTGTCGACGTCCTTTGGAACTACTTCCTTGTTTAGTTTGTGTAAGGAAGGTCTAAGGCTAGGTCGTGGTTGATATAAAAAAGTGTACATTGTGATCCACGCCATTACGGTTAGATGGCGCTTATATCAGTCCACATTTTGTCATAGGCTACTGGCATTTATAAAATTGAGATATTCATGCTACAATACACATAAAATAAGTAAAAGGTAAGAAGACATAAAACGAGAAAGTGCTACGAAATAGCCTCATCTCAGCATGATGCTGGCGGTTGTCAGCGCTGATTTTCCGATGAGACCATCAGGTGAAAACAATATAATATCAAGACGAGTAAAGTCAAACAATGCTCATATGAAAACAACCCATTATAATACTAAAATTAGTTTAGTAGTGTGCCCACCTCACAGATAACCTCAACCACTAGATATATCATAAATACAACTCGAGGTCACCACACATCAGCGCTCCCGTACTAATTTAGTATGAGAGTGCGACCGCTTATTTCATTTGAGTTAACGTTTTTGATCATTACTCATGTGAATTAAAAATATCCACAAAAATTAAGTTATAGGGACTAACCTGGATTGTTATACTACATAACTTGCTTAAAAAACGCAGCGGAGAGGACAAATCGCCAAACGTGAACTATGCGTCGTTGAAGAGTTCCGTTCTGATTATCATCAGCAGTTCCACTTCATCAAATGTCACTCTTTTGAATGAAAATGCTTGATTTGTTGATAAAAATACAAAAGTCACTTTATGTATGCCTTTAAGATTTGAGGAATTCCCTCGATTCCTCGTGGAACTCATCATCAGAACTTGAGCTTGACGAAAATTGGTCCTGACAATCTAACTTGCTTAACAAACATAGCGAAGAGGAAGAATCGCCAAACATGAACTATGCGTCGTTGAAGAGTTCCGTTCTGTTCATCATCAGCAGCTCCACTTCATCAAATGTCACTCTTTTGAATGAAACTGCTTGATTTGTTGATAAAAATACAAAAATCACTATGTGTAAGCCCTTAAGATTTGAGGAGTTCCCTCGATTCTTCATGGATCCCATCATCAGAACTTGAGCTTGACAACCATTTGTTCTGACAATTAAACTTGCTAAACAAACACAGCGAAGAGGACGAATCGCCAAACGTGAACTATGCGTCGTTGAAGAGTTCCGTTCTGATCATCATCAGCAGTTCTACTTCATCAAATGTCACTGTTTTGAATCAAAATGATGGTTTTGTTGAAAAAAATATAAAAATCACTATATGTATTTTTTTTATCTTAAGATTTGAGGAGTTCCCTCGATTCCTCATGGATCCCATCATCAGAACTGCGTTTTGACAAAAACGGGACCAATCTGTATATATATACTTACAATCAAAAGAAGAATTTTCAAAATCGGTTCAGACATGACGGAGTTATGGAGTAACAAACATAAAAAATAAAAAACAAAAAAAAAAAAAAAACATACACGCCGAATTGAGAACCTCCTCTTTTCAAATCTTGAAGTCGGTTAAAAAAGAACACGTTTTAAAAATGGCACATATGTGTCAGTGTATTCACTGGTCCCACTTTGTCGATATGGAGTTATTAGTACCTACTTCCTAAAACTACACAATATAAGCTATGCTCTGTTAGTGAAATAATTAAGGCGACGATATATGCAAACACGTCAAATCGAGGTGTTTTTGTGCAAGGTTTTTGAAGAAAACAAACCACGTTGGAGCATGAATGTTACATTTTCTGTAGGGGCATATAGTTGGGTTCGCTGTACCGATACGTGCTTGGTCTTGTATAACATAATTAGGTATATATATCATCGTTAAGAAACTGTTTTGGAGAAAATTTGTCGCAAGTTTTATGTCGGTCAGAAATAATTCTATGTTGCGAAATTAAACATAACTACTTCTTAGCACATTACTAATGTTCGGCCGATAACTATAGTCGTATTAAGTGCTTAATAAAGGTTTTAGACGCAAAACCTTGTAGAGCCTGTAATAATTCAGAACTATGCAATTGCTGCAATAAAACTTATAGGCGTTTATTCTATTGCAGCCAGAGACATGTTTCATGTGTCAAATTTGAGTAATATGATTAGTAATTTTGAGTGCGGAAATTCGTTCCACATAGCTTAGGTTATAGTACGCTTGCTTTCTAAGTAGATATGTCCGAGTTCAAATCCAGGCTGATGTTAACTTTTTTGTTTATTTTTTATCTCATTTCTCATTTATATTTTCAATCCTGATCCTAAGCGATTTATAGGTATTTTTGGACAAAAAAAAAGTCAAATCATACTATAGTCAAGTTACTAGTTAGTTTAATCTTTTTATTTTGACTTTTTTACCCAATATATTTAAACTACCAACTTATAAAAGAGACTAATTCATTATTCAATTTTTACAGTGGGTATGGGTACTTTTTACCATAGACGGCTTCGTCCATGTTTTTACCATAATTTGTATTACAAGAGCGCGTTTGTTCGAGCAGTTTCCATCCGCGGCGACGTTGCCAGCTTACTTTCATTTACTCATTTCGCGTCTTGCTTTGCGCTGTTGCAAGCTAGATCTATATTATGATATGAATGACGGATACATTGAATAAAATCAAATGCGCTTGAAGTTGAAACACATTCGTGCATTTGTCAATGATTTGTCCACATCATCGTGATAGGTTATATCTCTCTCTTTACTATGGAATAAGAAAGAAACAATCGGCTCGGCTGTCCCGGTACTCTACGATGTCTGGTCGCGCCATTAGGTTTATATGGCTTATTGTATGTTCGTTTTCGTACGATTTAAAAGATATGGTGAATTATTAATATTATTATTAGGTAGGTAAGTAGATATGGAATTAATTTAATCGTATAAGTATATATACCAATATAATTTCTCACAATCCCTAAAATGAAAAAAAACAATAAGTAAGGTACGATGGGATAAGACCGGACCATTTTTGAACTAGTTGGTCAGCTTTGAGGGCTGACTTTTATGCTTTACCTTTGTAAAAATATCTCGAAATATTAATCCTTGTTTCAAATCAGTATGAAGTGTACCTGAGCTGTTTTTCCTGTATAAATTTTCAAAATCTACTCCTTCTACTTAAGATTGGACTATTGAATAAAATGTACTCTTAGTAAGTTTTTAGGTGCTAGTTTTCTTCCACTTATCGATTTTGCCAGCTTTGTAATGCAATAATAAATTTTGAAGTGCCCTTACTTATCGTTCTAGAGCTTATATGGTCTTGTTTAGATTAATATTATACGAGAATAAATCATACTCGAAAGGTTTTTTTATAATAAAACATTTTTTGTAAAAGTGGAGTATGTGTCAGTTTTCCGTCCATACTTATTGATATATTGATATTCAAGTTTTTGAAATAAAAGCTTATAATTAAAATATCAATTAAAGAATAAATAATTATTATCAATGGCAAATTTGACCTCAAAAAGTTTTTTCCATGTAGACGGAGAGCTGGCCACGTCAGATATGACACAATAGTCAGGTTTTATTGCTCTCATTATTGTGTCATATCTGACGTGGCCAGCTCTTAGTCCAATAAATTTGTAGCAGTTTAATCAGGTGGACGGCAACCCGGACGGGAAACTAGCATAACCACCCTATGCACGGTTTCAAATAATAGATATAATTATAAACCGCCTTTATTATGTTAATTCATAATAATTCAAAAACGAGTGAGTTAAAAATATCGAGAGTGGAAAGACAAGATGTTTCAAACCTTTGAAGCAAGATGTTTCAAAATTTAAAAATTTTAAAAAACGCTTTTGGTTATAATTCTTTTTTTTCCCCAGCCTACTTGAAGAGATATAATACGTATCCATACTAATATTATAGTGTGTCTGTCTGTTAACTCTTCACGCTTAAACCGCTCAACTGATTTAGATGAAATTTGGTATGTATAAGGGGATGAAAACGGAATGGAAGTTTATACGGAATTGTTGCTCCCTGTTGACTTGAAATAGAATACGTGCTAGTTTTATATTTGCTCATAGATTTTACTAACTAGTAACTTTTATTTTGCGTTTTATTATGTAATTCCATATGGCTCATGTTAATTTCGCCATAAAGTAAGTATATGATAGAGGGCCCATGCCTTGTTACAAAATGCGACCGCCTAAAGAACTATCAGCACTAGATGGCGTTATTGAAAATTCACTGTTTACATCTCTCGATTAGAGATGGCGTTACACGTCACAGAGAAGTCATAATACTTGCCATGGCTACTAACGACATCTACACGTCTTTATGTAAAAGTTCCCTAGATGAAAATCCTTCAACAATACTATTAATCAATAGATGTCGCTTTACAGTAGAAATATTGAGTAAATTGTATTTTTTTTATTTGTTTTTTTTGTATATGTAAATCAAATATGAACCCAACGGGCGTCTCCGAAAGTTGTCTGCCGAGCTATGCTACATATATAGCACTCGCGAACAAGATACTATATTATTAAGTAAGTAAACACTAATTATCTGCAAATCCTGCAATGAAACAAAAGTAAGAGATAATTTTTTCGATACATTAGGCCACGTGTGTAGCAGGGTAAAAACCAAAAAATAAAAACATTAAAATTGTCTGTGATAAGGTTTGAACTCCGGACCTTCGACTCATAAGTCCATATGTATATCCGCTGCGCTACGAGGTCTTTAAATTTAAGATGCAAATTGTTAACCACTTTTCTACATTCAAATATTAACCTACAACTGATTTGGGAATGACAAGACGTTGAGTAAGTTTTGTGCGTTGTTGCCAATTCGGCCGCCTGCGTCACAGCAAGCTGACAACGTCGCGTCAGGCCTTGGTAACGCGCGAGCTCTGTTAGTTACCTACCTACGCGTCGCGAACCGTCGGGCGCTGAAATTCGACTTCCACGTGTGCGTGTCGCGCGACTCGCGCGTAAACACAAGGAAATCGGCTTAATATGTAATCACAATTTTGTCTTCACTATGGTCTTCAAGGCACCACGTCTTTTTATTTTATATGTCTATAGTATACCGTTTCATCCTCATGGGTGCCTATATCTAGTTTCAATACTACTAATTATTTATGATTTTTGACGTAATCATTACTGTCAAATTACTGACTCAATTATGAATTGTACTCTAAGTAGGTACTCTAAGTACCTACCTTCAGATCAGACCGCGAATCGGTAACAAATTTCTGAACTATTTGCTCATAGAAATTTGTCGCTGACTCGCGGTCTGATCTGAAGGTAGGGTCAACCAATTTGATTCAGTCCTAGGCCACTCTAGAACCTAGTCACAATAGCTAGTTTTGTAGCGAATAGGTTACGTTTATACGTATCCAAGGGCAACAGTCATTACGACAAAGTTCTTTTTGGTTTTCTGTACCTACTTAGAGTAGAATTCGTAATTGAGTGCAGTGGCGGTACCTTAAAACTTGTAAAGTGGTTAAAGGATGGTATACAATAAAACCTTATCTTATTAACTTCAACAATAGCGTAAAATAAGTACCTATAGATTAAAAAAAATACATTTAATGAAGATGCGATGGTGATGTGGTGGTGATATTTAGTAAAATTACTATATTTAACAGCCTCCTAGCCCAGTCGATGTTTAGCCTATAAATAATGGAGGCAGTAGACAGAAAGCAGAAAGTCAGCGGGGCGGTTTTTGAAATTGGAGCACTCGAATATGACATTTAAAACTGAATAAAACGAAGAAATTATGCTTTAAAAATAACAGCGATACTAATTAAAAGTCATTATTATTTATACTATTAATTTTGTGTGCGATTATATTCCAAGTTAAATTCTTTGAATTCGAGCGCTCGAATGTCAAAAATCAGCCCCCTGGTTCGAATCCTGGTAAAGGCATTTATTTGTGTGTTTGATCTGTGACAAATACACAAATATTTGTACCTGAGTTTTGGATGTTTTCGATGTATTTAAGTATTTATCTATATATATGTATCTATTATATAATTATATCGTCGTCTAGTACACACAAGCCTTAACTATTGATTACTTTACGTACGGACGATTTTTGTAAGATTGTACTGTAATATTTATTATTATTATTACCTAGCCGAATTAAATTATTAAGTACAGTTAGCTGTAAAAATATGGGTGTACTCATCTTACTCAAAAATATGTCCCATAGTATCTTATTCCGTTGTAATAAAGTGCATAGTACCATATTTATGAGACGATTTTTTCGATACGTATTTTTGCAGCTGACTGTACATAATTTTCATTGAAAATTCCAATAATTTTTGTTTTTGTTGACCAAAAAGTATTTTTGAAATTTATTTTAGTGACATCTATGAGCTTTTATTATTAAAGAAACTAGCTATATAAAGTGTTACTTCGAGATCGAGCTAAACTGTAAAATTATGAGAAACTACAATAGATGGCGCTTAAACTAAAAATGCGATTTTACGTGGAATTGTTTTTTTCTTAGGTTTAATCAGTTATTTTTAATTGGTTTTGTTGTAATCCGTTTTGGTAATATAATGACGTAGTTTTAGATAACTAGGTACTAGATTTCAAATAACATAAAAAATGATTACGAGCCAGTGGTACTCTGAGCGACATCTATTGAAGAACATTGGAACAAAACGAGCGATGTTCCTAGTGAAATATCTATTTAAACTAATTAATCTATGATTTCGCGCAGACGAAGTCGCGGGTAAAAGCTAGTATTTTAATATTGTAATGGATTTTGATATGATAAAACTTTTGAAATAGATGGCAATTAACCAAAACTAACCCAAAAATGTACCCAAAAAACCGTGACGACCCTATACACGACACGATACAACTAATCCATACTAATATTATAAATGGGAAAGTGTATGTGTGTGTTTGTTTCTTTGTTTGTCCGTCTTTCACGGCAAAACGGGGCGACGAATTGAAGTGATTTTTTAAATGGAGATAGTTGAAGGGACGGAGAGTGACATAGGCTACTTTTTGTCTCTTTTTAACCCCCCACTTCCCTAAAATGGGGGGTGAAAATTTGTATGGTTTGTTACCCCGAATTTAACGCGAGCGAAGCCGCGGGCAAAAGCTTTTATATGTTATTAACTTACTCGTGCTGACTTTTCGTGTTTTTAAATCTTTTGTGTAATTTCAATTTATAATTCTTATGTGAGACGACAAACGCTTTTATATTTGTCAATATTTTTAGTAAAAAACACTTATGGTATATAAATGAAAATGGTTAAAACATGTTAAAAAATTAATCTTAAACTTTAGGTTGAATTAAGTTATTTGCTTTTTAGCTATGGTTTTCTGTAAGGTACTTCCCCAGTCGAGCTCTGAGCCAGGTCCAGATTTGAGCGTGATAACATTCGCTGAACTGTGCCTTACCACAGTTAGCGAGATAACATTCGGAGTGCCCATACCTCCCTTTTGGACATAACATACCCGTGTCTAAACCTGTTCCTAGTAACCAACTAGGTACCAATTTAAAAAATGTTCACAGCAACAATTAATTGGATCCAGTCTTAAATGCCACGCAAAAACAAATCAAACCATTTTTTGTGACAAACAATTGAATTTATAGAACGAAACTTTTTTGTCTATAAAGATCACATGTATGCGCGACTTCGGCAGCAGATAGCATACATCCTCCATACTACCCTCTTGAACCTGATGTTTATTCAGTGTTGGGCGTAATTTATTAGATGGTACCTACTTTTGTAATGAATTAAATTGCTAATTAAATTACATGAAAATCAATTATATTAAGTAATTGAAATTGCTTGTAATTGAGATTACATGTCAGTAGTATTCCCGATTACATATAATTTGTAATTGCAATTACTTTTATCTTAACTACTTTTACTTGTAACTTCGATAATTTGAAATAATATACAAGTTCAATTTCTTTTTGGGTCAGTGGGGGCAGCTACCAGATCCCTCGCTGCAACGCGAAAATGGTCTTAGAAGACCTTCCCTCAATTTCAAATTAATCAATCTTCATTAATTTGAAATTGAGGGAAGGTCTTCTACGGATTTTGGAAAAAAACATACAGGATGCGAGATGAGGTCACATTTGGTAAACTTCTTTTTGATGCCAATCGATCCCATTCTTGTATGGGATCAAAAATAATTTGCGGCTAGAAAAGCCACAAATTGAGAAAATTTTTTCCCATACTTTATGAAAATTGTTTTTTTTATTTTTCACATGCTGCTTTTTTATGCCAATCGATTCCATTCCTATTGTTTCTAATAGTTTCCTATTATTAGGTATTGTACTAAAAAGCCACAAATTAAATATTTTCCATACATTTACTATAAATAATAAATAAATATTATACGACAATCTTACACAAATCGACCTAGGCCCACAGTAAGCTCAATAAGGCTTGTGTTATGGGTACTAGACGACGATATATATAATAGATAAATATGGATAAATACTTAAATACAAAGAAAACATCCATAACTCAGGAACAAATATCTGCGATCAACACACAAATAAATGCCCTGACCAGGATTCGAACCCGGGACCTCCTGCTTCGTAGGCAGGGTCACTACCGACAGGGCTAGGAGATCGTCAAATAAAGAATAAGTGATTTTTAGGGTTCCGTAGCCAAATGGCAAAAAACGGAACCCTTATGGATTCGTCACGTCTGTCTGTATGTCTGCCCGTCCGTATGTCACAGCCATTTTACTCGGAAACTATACGACGTATCTGAATAAAATTTACACATAAGGTGTATTCTGTATGCCGCTACTTAGTTATGTATTTAAATAAAAATAAATTTTAAGGGGGGGCGCTCCATACATGTATCTAAATTTCAAAAAAATTGTTTTTACCATATATCAACATGTGATACATCAATCGATAGGTCTTTAAAAATAATATTGAAGTTTTTTTGATCATTTTGTGATTAAGTAAATATTTTTTGATATAATCGCTTCGAAAGTCAGAAAAATTTTGTAGCCCCCCCTGTAACTTTTGAACCGTAAGTCCAAAAAATATGAAAAAATTTGAGAAGATGCGCCTTATTATATACTTGCTACGAAAATTGTTTTGAACATTATCGGTTTAGCCATTTTTGAGCCATTTCCAAAAAACTTCTTCCATAGGCATCAGATACGACCTTTTGCTATTAGTTTGGTTCTTATTCCATTGAAGGTACGGAACCCTCCTATGCGTGGTCCGACACGCACTTGGCCGGTTTTTTAAACTTTTCACTTAAACAACAGTCGTTTTTATTAAGCATACCTACCGGAAGAAACATTTAAGTAAAATGTTAATGTACCTGAAAAAAGCGGCATCGCCATTATATCAAAATGCAACTAGGTACAGGTACACAATAGTGTTGGAGGATGTGTGGTTTGTATTTGCAACTAAAGGATAATTTTCCAGATAGGTAATTGAATTATCCGATGTTCTCCCGATGCGGTCTTATCCCAACGCACTTTACCGTCCTCATTGAAAGCGATTTTGACCATCTCTAATTTCGTTATAGATACTAAAAACCTGGATTTTTCAGAGCAGAAGAGGACATAAAACAAATTAGTTACAAATAATATTATCTTCAGTTAAGTACATTTTATTTGAACTTTTATTTTGAAAGACTTGACACGTACTTGACACATAGAAATATAACCGCCATGATGAATGCTTATTTTGGATATTTAGAATAAAACATTATAATTGTGCGATTATGATACTGTAGGTAATGGCGTGCGTTGGTCAAGTAGTTTTATATTATAGGTAACTTTAATTATTTCGTCATTGATTACCTACATACAATAAACTTTAATTAAGTAAGTACCACGGATCAGAATACAATCCGGATAGTACTTTTACTATATTCCCCTAACCACAGTTGAACCTTATTACCGAGCAAAACAGTCGTTCATAGGTCACTAGTAAAAAGTAATAAAAACGGTCCGATAGAGAGCATAATGTAGGGGGCGGTGTCTCACTCGCACAATGCTGCCAACTTATGAAACTTACCAATATGGTTTTATTTATATACATTTATTTTAGTAACACACTAGAAGTTACTTCCTACTTACAATCATTTATTGCAAGATTTTGAATTAATACTTTGTCCCCTTTTAGCTGCTTTGATTTTTTTTACGTCGTAAATATTATTCATTCATTAAATTACAGAATTGCAATTAATATTGCAGACAGTAGTAAGTTTTGTAATATTTAAAATACGGTCTGGTATCCCCATCCCATCAGTCCCATCACTGACATAATATGTCACTGATATTATTTCAAATGACGCCGCTCAGCTCAACATTTCGTAACAACATTTTTAAGTAAAAATGGTCAAGATATGTTGCGTAAAAGGGTGCAGGGGTGAGACTTTACAATAAAGTAGACTTGCCTTTCACCGGTAATCCACAATCATTCAATTTTACGATTTAACAACAAGTTAAAATTGTCAAACAATAGGGTGACTATGATGTCGGCAAGCTGCGGGTCGGTTTTGCTGTTTTTACAGAAATGTACATAAGTACATGGTCTGTTCCTAAGTATTACTTACACAGGACAGGAGTTGCCCGCGGGTCGTTTTAGGCCCTTTCGAAAGGGTCCTAAAATGGCACAAGGCCATACAAAAAATGGTAGTAGTGGCAGTATAATAAATAAATATTATGGGACAATCTTACACAAATCAACCTAGTCCCACAGTAAGCTCAATAAGGCTTGTGTTTTGGGTACTAGACGACGATATATGTAATAGATATATACATATAAATACTTAAATACATAGAAAACATCCATAACTCAGGAACAAATATCCGTGATAAACACACAAATAAATGCCCTGACCAGGATTCGAACCCGGGGCCTTCTGCTTCATAGGCAGGGTCACTACCGACTAGGCTAGGAGGCCGTTAAAATATACTTTATAGTACAACATTTGTACAACAAAAATGCAACAGGAAAGTACAAGAAAAATGCAACAGGAAGAATATACAATATTTGTACATGGAAGAGATCTCTTCCAGTCAACCATTGAGCAGTTTGATGTATTGATGTTTTCTTTATTTACCTTTAAGTATATTAAAGTCGGAGAACTGTCCACATCAGATATGACGCAAACTATTGCTCACTAGAGAGCCACGAATCCCCTGTACTTACTTAGTTTTAGTTTGCTACACTAACTATCCCCTATTTTAAGACGCGGACATCTGGCAATTGTTCATCGGTGTTATGCAAACGAGTTGTAAGAAATAAATTTCTTACAGTTCTAGGTTTGATGCAGTGCAGTATCATGTAATTAATAAGATTATATCATTTTCAGGAGTTTCTGTTGGGGGAAAATAGTGCAAAATGATGTTACGTTAATGTATTGTTTGTCGCCTACCTACTGTTTTTTTTCCGTAGCTATACGCAATGTTTTTACTTTTTTGTTATTATATTAGCGATAGGCTTCGACAGTTTTTACCTATTAACTGAAATATTTTGCTGGTCTGTCACTCTGACGTCCTCCGATAAATAGCTGCCAGATGCCTGGATCTAGCAATAAGTTTAAAATAGTAAAGTAATTAGAGGGGTTCTCTGCTCCCATTATTGCGCCAACGTAGCTGAAGTGGCCAGCTCCTTAAGCCAGTAGAATGTATAAGTTCCCATATGAACTATGAGACTTCTCTTTCTGGACAATACTTACTAGACGACAAGCATATTTTATATTTATCTTCATACTATTCCAATCCCACATACATCATAGTACATATGGTCACCCTACTTAGAATGAGACGCAGCCCCCCACATTACCCTCTCTTTCGGCCTCACTTTGTGGTCGAAGTATGATCTCCAGATTGTATTTAACTTCATGGTAAGTACACATAAAATGGAATCATTATCAAAGCGCCATCTTACTGTAAAAGACCGCGATTGCTTGACTATTTAAACATGTCAACATTGAATTGTCATAGTTCATCTCAAGTATACTAGATGGCAGAAGCGGAAGCTGCGATTATAAAAACGCAAAATGCAGTCGTCAACCGCGATACCCGTCACCTTAAGTCTCTATGTGTACCGTCAAATTGGGACATTTTAGTAAAGTGAACATAGCAGATTAAAAACTAAAAACTACCTATTGTCCCAACTCAAAGTTCATATAAGGTACTGCGCCGCACCAGTTCTATAAACATTCTATAGGGAGGTAATATTAGTAAGTTATTCATTATCAATAAATCTCCTTAGCCTTGAGTAATGTTGTTTAATTAACACTAAGGCTTACCCTATTTGTTTTCTCTTCAAAACGTTCTTTTTCTTGGTTGTTCCCTCATGACTGAGGAAGTGTATCGTGACCATATGCAATTGTCCTCCATGCAGTCCGGTTCTTGCTCACTTTACTGCCCTGATGAGGCTTCCATTAGCAGCCCTCTTTATGGCATCGCTCCAGCTCACTGGAATGGGACCTTCGCTACGCTCGCCCTTCATGCATCCAAGAATAATTTGTTTCTCCAGACAGTGCCTATACCTAGTTGACCGCATAAAGTGTCCGAAGAAACAAAATCCTCTCTTGACAGATATCCCGCAAGTCTCTTTGTGATGCTGAGTTCCTCCAATATGGATTTATTTGTCCTTCTGGCTTTAAAACGTAACACTACGTAAACTTACCTTTCCGGATTCGATTCTCGTTAGGATCGCTTCAGGACTGTCATCGCCGGTCGAAGCAAAGGGTGTTCTGCCAGATAACATGATATATGCCAGCACACCTGTAGTAAAAATTCCCATTTTACTATACCATTATAACCAAAATCATATACCATCTATTTATTGATGAATTTACGAATGTATTATATTACTAGATGTTTCCGCAGCTTTGCCCGCGTGCATTTTGGAGAAAAAACTACCTTAAATGTTACCTCTGGGGTATAAACTGTTACCACAAAATAAGCAATAGTACAAGTACAGTAATAGAATTACACAAGAAATAAAAGTTCAAATATCTTCAAGTTTTCATCTCGACTTGCCAACTTCTTCCCGCCATGTACGGAAATATTTTGTGATGAACACACAAACAAATGCCCTGACCAGTTTTCGAACTCGGGACCTCATGCTTCTTGGGCAGGGTCACTACCGACTCGGATAGGAGGCCATTAAAAAAACCCGTATCAATTTCGAAAGCCCATTGAAAAATATTCGAAGATAGATTAAGAAATAAATAAATAAATAATGTTACCATACAAAATTTTATTAAATTCTGTGCTGTAGTTCGCGAACAAACAGATTTCCCCCTACGTGCTTATTATCAACCGACTTCAAGATTTCGAAGGAGGTTATCAATTCGTCGGGATCTTTGTTTTTGCTATTTTTTTATTTATTTATTTTATGTATGTTCACCGATTATTCGAAGACGGCTTTTTTTTTTTTTTTTTTTTTTTATACCACGACGGTGGCAAACAAGCATACGGCCTACCTGATGGTAAGCAGCTACCGTAACCTATGGACGCCTGTAACTCCACAGGAGTCACATGCGCGTTGCCGACCCTTTACAAAAAGAAGGATTCACTGTGTTGACGGCTAAAGGAACAAGAGGGTCCCTCATCGTCAACACACTGGGTCCTCTTTGAGCTCTTTGGCAACCTTACTCACCAGCAGGAACACAACACTATGAGTAGGGTCTAGTGCTATTTGGCTGTGGTTTTCTGTAAGGTGGAGGTACTTCCCCAGTCGGGCTCTGCTCCAGATTTGAGCGAGATGACATTCACTGAACGTGCCCTACCACACTAAGCGAGATGCCATTCGCAGTGCCCATACCTCTCTTTTTGGCATAGTTTAAGGACATCCCCCGGGTCCAAAGACGGCTGGACCGATTTGGAAAATTCTTTTTTTGTTTGAAAGAGTATACTTCCCAGTTGGTCCCATTGTAACCAGGTCAGGGTCTGATGATGGGATCCTGGAGGAATCGAGGGAACTCTTCAACTATTATAGGCACACCTATGTATCTGAGTTATGGGTGTTTCCTATGTATCTAAGTATATATTTATCTATATAAGTATGTATATCGTCGCCTAGTACCCATAGTACAAGCTTTGCTTAGTTTGGGACTAGGTTGATTTGTGTAAGATTGTCCCCAAATATTTATTTATTTATTTATTTATAGTGATATGAGTATTTTTTACAGCATCTCGAGCATTTGCTTTTGGAAAGGTGGATGCTAAGTGAAGTCGGTTCTTTTTTGTTTAAAATTATTTTATACCTAGATTTGTTTTATATTACTTAAACTTGGAAACATTTACATTAATAAATAGCATTATAATGCAACTACTAATATTCAAATATGTGATGATAGTAGGCCGTTTTAACTCGTTTTAACACCTGACGCGACGAAATTCGCCGTATTACTAAGAATCATGAACACACTTTACCTTAGTTAAACCTTAATCGCTAGTACGTTTAACAATGTCCGTTGGTAATAAAGGTTAATCAAGTTTAATTACCTAAACTCCAGATATCGCAAGCAGCATCGTAGCCAGCCCGTTTCAATACCTCAGGCGCCACGAAATTGGCCGTGTAACAAGGAGTCATGAGCAACCCGTTCTCTGCGCGTAACTGCTTGGCTAGTCCGAAATCGACCAGGCGGATGTCCTCGGGCCTTCTTTCAGCGGTTGCAAATAGGATGTTTGATGGTTTTATGTCTCTGTAAGAAAAAGTAAAAGACAAAAAAGATATAAGATATTTATTCTTCAATTTAGGCACATAACAATGCACTTATGAACGTCAGAGAGAAAAAGAAAAACTACCACCGGTTCTAACCCTACACCTCTGACCCGAGAAGTATTATTTATGACCGGCAGGAAACTCGGCGGGACTTATTTTTTCAAAACAGTAATACAGTAATATTATATCTTAAAGATACACAATAATGCGTAGTTCTATAATGCGTAGTTCTATAAGAAGACATATCAAAACAGCTTGAGAGATATACAATGTACGTATTGTTTAATTAAAATAAAATAATAAATAATAAAATCCAAACTGATTGCTTCACAAAACGTTTGATATGCTTTCCTATCTGAACTGTGTCCTCTAAATCTTAGATGATTTTGTAGTAGTTTCTGGTTTGGGCCATGCATGTTTGTCCGTCATATAGTCCTCGACCCTGTAATAACCCTTTGATATTAAACTTTTTTTCAAATATTTCTTAAGAGCGGGAAATGATAAATTTAAAACATCGACGGGTAACTTGTTATAAATGTGAATACCTTGACCAAAAAATGACTTATATGCTTTGCGGATACGACTACTTCTGATAGCAAGCTTGTTTTTATTTCTAGTGTTATAGCTGTGGATGTCAGAAATTTTTTTGAATGTATGTATATTCTTTACAACATAAATAATATTGTCATAGATATATTGGGAAGCAACAGTTAAAATATTAATTTCTTTAAATAGTTCTCTAACTGATAACTGATACTGAATATATAATTATTATAAGGAACGTTACCTAGTCCTTAAGACTTTAAGACATTAAGACCCAGTTGCGATGCTGATAACATCCAAAATTTTACTTTACTGTTTCACTTGCTCTCATGTCAGAACTTGATCATTAATTACTTTTGAATTTATCAGACTATCAGAAATGCAAAAATAACATTAAAATTCAGTGAGATTTTTCTTGAATGCCGGTGTCAAGAAAAAGCCAAACTGGTGGCATGATTGGCGTTTAAAATTTGATTTGATTGTGATTTGGAATTTAGATGGCACTTACTACTGTAGGTGGTGGTGTACTGTGTCACCGATCTATACACTCACTATGGTGTAACTGTGCACTGGGCAGATAGCACCGCTGTATACCTAGTGTGCTAAAGTAATCCCCGGCATAGTTTGGTGCTGTCAGTATTGTGTTACCGACGTGTGCACCACGGTGCGCCTATACAGGTAGCGCTATTGTGTGACGTGCTCGAGTAGTCCCCGGCATAGTTCGGTGTCAGTATTGCGTCACCGACCTGTGCACCACGGTGTGCCTGTGCAGGTAGTGTACCGCGTGCAGCACGTTGCGCAGGATGGGCGCGCACTCGTGCTCGGGCAGGTAGCGCCGCTGTGTGATGTGCTCGAGTAGCTCCCCGCCGCGGCATAGTTCTGTGACGGCAAGTATGCGCGCGCCTTCTTCGTAGACGCCGCGGAGGGTTATTATGTGCGGATGTTGGCTATATCTGTTCATAAATAAGAAATAATATATATGTATGTATGTATGACATTACAATGCACTGGATCGTATTAAAAGTGCAAGGTTTAGAGATTGAAGTTAGGCCTCTTCAAATACTCGATGACTTTTTCGTCAAGGTTCGCGAGGTCTTCAATTTGTCCTATGAATTTGGTGACCGAGCATTCAAAAATCAGGGGGTTGGGGGAGTCGCACTAGCCCCATTTGTACCAGTGGTGGCCGCAGTTTCCAACGCCTGTTCGTATTGGTTTATTTGGCTCCAACCTTGCGCGGTTAGTTAAAGCCGAAAGAAGGTTCGGTTTCGGTTACGGTTTCAGTCAGTTTCGGCAAAAAAACATGTTTCGGTCGGACACCAGTTAAAGCAGCCAATCTAAGTATTGGTTATACTATCATAGGAATTGGTGTCTATGAACACGTGTCGGTTAGAAGTACAAACCTTAATAAAATTTCGATTTCTTCGCGCGGGTCATATTGCATCTTGTCCATAATTTTAACAGCATATTGCACTCTTGACGCCTTGTGCTCACAAAGACGGACTACTGAAAATGATCCAGTACCTAATTCTCCCATTAACCTGAAAACAACAAGAAATAATTTCACTTTTCTTTGCACCTTCCGCAATACATCCCTATACAAAAGCGGAATTTCTATATATAAAATAGTAGATTGTACAACAAGTGCATAAAACGTACGATTTTACGCGAGGCGTTTATCCATCCGAGCGAGCTTGCGAGCGAGGGTTGATATAAAGTCGAGTGTAAAATGGGTTTTATGGACGAGGGTTACACTCTAATTTTCACTTCAATTGCGAGGAAATTATTTATCGGTAATCGTAAAACACTTTTAAGTTGTAACAAAAATATTACAATTAAAACAAAATATGGTTCTCACCAATTAATTTTTTAATTTTCAACATGTGAATTTAAACATAGATACTTGTTTCTGCCAACTCATAAAAACATTTCGGGGCATTTCTAAACTATTATGAACTCCTATTTTATTTGATTTCACTTATTTAATTATAGAAAACACGCAATTCAAATAATTATAGCAAGAATATAATAAAATAACAAGTTTCAGTATTCTACGAAATATTACTGCACTCTGGCTCTGTTTGGCTGTTTAGCCACATTCTTAGTCTTAGAAGAAAATTTTACTTTATGCCCTAGAGCCTAAAATGCGATTTTATGTCGTCCACGCACGACTTAAAGTCGAACTTTACGAGCATGAGAAGTGAAAACATCTTTACGTCACTCCGGGCGGTAAGTAAGCTTTAACGCCCACGCGCGCAGCGGAAAATCTCTCTGCATATCCCAGAGAAGACGTAACATTGTATACGCACCACGGGTGGTAATAATGAAGACCTCAGATCGTTTGCTTGTGGTCCTCACCTTCGGCGGGCGGTAAAATACAGAAGCAGAAACGCCAGCGATTTGCACCTTTCTTTTTTTTACCGCCCTGGGTGCGTAATGTACTTTTATCATTTTGCAAGATTTTTCGCGTAAATATTTTAAACTCAAATATTAGTATTTTTATAAGTCATTCATAACAAACTTAATCCTTACCGATATTCATCAAAGAAATTATTCCTATTAACAAAGCCCGCCAAAAACTCTTCTGTAGACGTTTTATTGTTCTGTACGACATTGTTCTGCGTCTGATTGGTAACGGTTTTGTTGTTGTCGTCATCGAGTAGGCACGGAGCTACGAAGCTGAATCCTCTGAAACAACACAATTGACAATTAACATAATGCAGGTTATCGTAGTTCAACTACTTTTAAGTTTTAGTATATATTTTGTCCCATCAAGGAGGTTACAACACGGACCTATACCTATCCTCCGGATAGCCCTGTTACACTTTTTCTCAATCCACAGACCACAGTAGAACCTTGTTACCGGAGGAGTCTAGAAAAAACAGTCCGATAGAGAGCATAGCACCCGTTATAAAACTGACATATTGGCACGACTTGCTATGTTGGCATAATTATCCAATGACGTCAATACTCCCTTGATCTAAACGAAATGCGGTCCCCTATTTGACGGCTTTTCGGGCTCATTTTTCGGTCGGCTATCCGGATATGTTTAGGTTTGTTACAAGTTAGAAGGTATCTTTTTCCACGTTTAACTACCAATCTTGGTAGTTCCCCCAATAACATTAAAGTGCCTGTTTAATAAATTTAAATACCATATAACCAGGTTTTCAAGGCTGACTCGGGAAAAACGTAACCGGGTGACGAGAAATTACTTAAATATACAGTAGCCTGTATGGTATTATACATCTGCCTCAGTGTAAAGGCAGCTTGGCGATTATCACACTGCTGGAGCCGCAAGCGGATGCGGCGACGGTGTGCAAGCGCGACAGCGTTATACACATACAGAGCGCTATCTCGTTCGCACACCGTCACCGCATGCGGAAACCGCAGCAGTGTGAAAACCGCCTAAGGCGGCTTATTGGTTGATTCCGCACGTCTCTGCTGCTCAGCTCGGCCTCAGTGGCCTTATCCAGGATTTTCTCATTATGACCCTTTTACCTTGAATTGACTTCTTCAAAGTCAACAATACAAAATTTATCTATCAATGATCACCAGGTGCCACAATTATCAATAAATATTGGTTCAATTTTATCCATTTTATTTGCCTGTCCAATTTTTAATTGACCCATCGTGCTTGAGTGCTAATGTAAAGAAGAATCTATTATTAATATTATTATTTATTGATCGATCGACGACGATTATTATTAATTTCATTTCGCCCCGTGTACTGGGCGAGGCTCATAAAGTATAAATAGTAGTAGTATACGGTAACGTAGTTATCGTTAAACAAATAAACTCGGCGATAAGATTGGAACGATAATGTTTTCTTGACGGAAACGTTTTCACTTTTCAGATGAACGTAAAGCTTGTCCCAGAAAAAAATGTCGTTTATTAGCTAGTTTATGGAATAACATAAGCAATAAAAAGTTACCAAATTTTTGACAACATTTTATTAGAAATGTAGTAAACAAAATATATTTTTGGTATGTTTTTGTTATATTGTTTATTCATCCAGAAACTTCGTAATTTTCTTTTGATACCTGCCTTCAGGTTTTGTACATCAGTGTCTGTGATTAGTTTTGAAGCTGTATTCCATTTTCGCTTGAAGTTTTCAACTGATGTGGGGTTAGTTTTATGTTTTAAGAGTTTCTGCTTCATACGAGCCCAATAATTTTCTATAGGTCGTAATTCAGGGCAGTTAGGAGGATTTAGGTATTTTTCCACAAATTCAACATTATTGGCTTTGTACCATTTTATCACATTTTTAGAATCAGGCCAGATCAGGCCAAAACAGAACTGGCTTCTTGTGTCGCTTAATAAATGGCAATAATCGCTTTTCCATGCACTCTTTAAGATATATATCGCCTTTCATAGTTCCCTTAGCAAAGTATTGCCGCAAGAACAGATCGCTTGCCATACAAGAACCTTCTTCGCAAATTTATCCGTTTTTAATACCTTGTACTCATCATTGACAGTTTTTCTATCGGTCCCCGAATAAAAATGATGTCTCGGCAGTGATTTAAAATCAAGCTTGCAATATGTTTCGTCGTCCATCACAGCACAGTACTTTTTTGTCGTTAATTTTGAATATAGTTTTCTTGATCTTGTTTTAGCGTCAGTTTCTTGTTTCGAATTTCTATTAGGCACTTTAGTTTGTTTGAACGTCTTTATAGAATTATTTTTCTTTACTCGTTGCACAGTTGATTTAGACGTTTATCCTTTTTAGCTAAATATGTTACAGATAAAGTAGGTTTTTTAAGCAAAGCAGCTATGATACTCTTCTCAATATTTTTCTTAACAAACCCGGTCTTCCGACCACTTCCAGGACGCCGTCGAATACCGCCAGTCTCTCTGAATTGTTTTAGGACCCTTTGGACAGTTCTAACAGACGTGTTTAGCTCCATTGCCACTATTTTCGTGGAAATGCCTTGATATTGGACATATTTGTACAATATTTTCTCATGAAGTTTTTCTTGTGGAGACGACATCTTTGAAAATGTGACTGTGCCAGATTTTTTTCTAATATTAAATAAAGAACCGAGATGCATTTAACATATAACCAGCCACTTACAACCATTTTGATTGAAACCTGATATACCAACGCTGCGTAAACTAACGACATTTTTTACTGGGACAAGCTTTATAATACTTATTCCAATTCACGATGACGCTTCCTTGTCTACACAAGACTTCACTAAGCCAAAATAAATAACTAAAAACTAAACTTCCGGAAAATTAGGCAAGCCCATAGGAATCGAGTTCTATTGACGCCCCGCCATTAGTAGGGGGCGACTACGAGGCCGCCCTCCCTATTTATTATCAAACATACTCTTTGCCGGTTTTTAAAAATAACTACCTTCATGGACACAGTTACTGAAAGCCATTTAATTGGAATCGCAGATTAATCAAATTTAACAGACGTGTAGAGTCCAAGAATGTTACAAATGGATTCGATGGCACTGTACGGCATTCGTGTGACCGCGTGACGCTGTACGTCATTAGGTAACTCTGGTTGGTAAACGTTAACTTTTGGCAATTCAGTGACCACCAAACATGTAGCGCCTTATACATTCCATTCTCTTCAACTAAGAACGTTTAGTTTTACCAATTACCTCAATAATTCGCGAGCGTTGGCGGACGCGGGCACCCCGGGCGAGTCCCTCAGCGTGCGTCAGGTGAAGTCGAAGTAAAAGGCGTCATCGGCTCGCGACCCAGCCGGCCCAACGGTGGGATTATCTATCGAAGAATGTTCAGAACAGTTACCTAAATAGTTCGTGAGCGTTGGTGGACGCGGGCACCCCGAGCGAGTCCCTCGGCGTGCGGCAGGTGAACTCCGAGTCGAAGTAAGGCGTCATCGGCTCGCGACCCAGCCGGCCCAACGGTGGGATTACCTATCGAAGAATGTTCAGAACAGTTACCTGAAAAGTTCGTGAGCGTTGGCGGACGCGGGCACCCCGGGCGAGTCCCTCGGCGTGCGGCAGGTGAACTCCGAGTCGAAGTAAAAGGCGTCATCGGCTCGCGACACGGTCCGCCCAACGGTGGAATTACCTATCGAAGAATGTTCAGAACAGTTACCTGAAAAGTTCGTGAGCGTTGGCGGACGCGGGCACCCCGGGCGAGTCCCTCAGCGGGCGTCAGGTGAACTCTGAGTCGAAGTAAAAGGCGTCATAGGCTCGCGACACGGTCAGCCCAACGATGGGATTACCTATCGAAGAATGCTAAGAACAGTTACCTGAAAAGTTCGTGAGCGTCGGCGGACGCGGGCATCCCGGGAGAGTCCCTCAGCGGGCGTCAGGTGAACTCTGGAGTTGAAGTAAAAGGCGTCATCGGCTCGCGACACGGTCAGCCCAACGATGGGATTACCTATCGAAGAATGTTCAGAACAGTTACCTGAAAAGTTCGTGAGCGTTGGCGGACGCGGGCACCCCGGGCGAGTCCCTCAGCGGGCGTCAGGTGAACTCTGAGTCGAAGTAAAAGGCGTCATCGGCTTGCGACACGGTCAGCCCAACGATGGGATTAAAATAAAAATAAAAAATAAAAAGCCTTTATTAGTTCTCTGCGGTACAGTAAGGTAATAAAATAGTAATAATAATAAAATTTATGTTATTAAGATCGCAGGGACCCCTCGTCGGGTGAAGGCCTCCTCCAGTTTTTGCCAGTATTTCCTGTCTTGAGCTTTCTGTAACCAGTCTTTGCCAGCTGTGGACACGATTTCATCGAGCCATCTTTCCTTGGGCTTTCCTCTTTTTCTTTTTCCCGAAGGACCGCGCCATAGAGTAATTATTTTTGCCCACCTCTCTTTGTGCATTCGCGCTGTATGGCCGCACCACTTCCATTTTAATTTTTGTGCGAAAGTTAGGGCGTCTATTATTCCAGTTTTCTTCCTTATGTCTGTATTCCTTTTTTTGTAAATAAGCTTAAAGTTTAAAACACTTCGTTCCATGGCACGTTGACAGCGTTGTATTTTATTTCTCGCGTCGTTGTTGAATATCCACGACTGGCATGCATAAGTCAGACTAGGCAAAAGGCAGGTGTCGAGAACTTTTTTCTTTAGCTTCATGGACATGTTTGATTTTAAAATTTCTTTATATTTCCAAAATTTGTTCCATGTAATGGCAATTCTTCTCGAAATTTCTTCGGTTTTCCTATTTTTGTTAAAAGAAATTAATTTGCCCAAGTAGACATACTCTTGAACATATTCTAAGGCTCTCGAGTTCACTTTTATTTCTCTACAAATAGAGTTTGTTATAATCTTAGTTTTTTGTATGTTTAACTCTAAGCCTATGTTTTTGCTGACGTGGTTTAAGTCATTTATCATTGTCTCTAAGTCGCGTGCCGTTTCCGCGAAAATCACGATGTCGTCTGCGAACCGTAAGTTGCTTAAATATTTTCCTTTTATTAATAAGCCTTTGTGGGTCCACTCTAGGTCCTTCATAATATTTTGCAGAACTGCAATAAATAGTTTTGGCGACAATGGGTCGCCCTGTTTTACACCACGCTTTATGTCTATGGGCTCACCGGTTCGATCCAGTTTGATTTTGCTTGTACTTTTACTGTAAATATCTTTTAATATTTGTATGTACGTCTCATGTACGTTTTGAGCTCTTAGTGCGTTCCAAATGCCGTAATGTGATATAGAGTCGAACGCTTTTGCGTAGTCTATGAACGCCAGGTATAACGGTCGTTTGAATTCCGTATATTTTTCAATAACTTGGTCAACTGTGTGGATATGGTCCATAGTACTAAAACTTTTACGGAACCCCGCTTGCTCTACTGGTTGATTTTGCTCTATGTTGTGGCTTATTCGTTCCTCTAAGCACATAGCGAAAAGTTTGTATATGCTTGGTAGCAGGCTGATTGGGCGATAGTTAGCTATATCTGCGTGACTGCCTTTTTTGTGTAGAAGTATTATGTTCGATTCGGTCCATTTAGTTGGTACTTTTTTTCTTGTAAGATTTTATTAAATAGGTGCGTAAGAGGCGTCGCTATAATATGTCTAGCTAACTTAAGCGTTTCGTTGGAAATAGAGTCCGGGCCAGGGCTTTTATCTGATTTTAATTTTTCTATTTTTTTAATTATGTCTGTGGGGCTAAAATTGTGCGGCGGTGTTATACTGCTTTCGTATTCTATGTCTGTTTGCTCGGGCTGTTGGCAAGAGTAGAGCTTTCGGTAGAAGTCAGTAGCTATATTAACAATGTCTAATCGCGTCTGTTTTTCCTTAGTCTTTTTCCCATTTTTTGTTAGAGCCGGTATCCATTCTTTTATCTTGTTGAGTTCTTTAAAAGCTTTTTTCGAACTTCCTGAGCTTTCCATATGTTTTTGTATAGTTTGAAGTCGATGCTGGTAGTAGTCATTTTTTATGTGCTTGCTTGTTGTCTTGTATAGAAAGGCTAATTCTTTTTTTTGTTCCTTTGTTTTTGGTTTTATTTTTTGTAGTTCTTGCCTTTTTTTCAGTAGTTTCTTTGTTTGTTCTGTAATGACGCTTGGTTTTTTAATTTTATCTTGTGTTTTTATTGATGAGAGTCCCTCAGCGGGCGTCAGGTGAACTCTGGAGTCGAAGTAAAAGGCGTCATCGGCTCGCGACACGGTCAGCCCAACGATGGGATTACCTATCGAAGAATGTTCAGAACAGTAACCTGAAAAGTTCGTGAGCGTTGGCGGACGCGGGCACCCCGGGCGAGTCCCTCGGCGTGCGGCAGGTGAACTCCGAGTCGAAGTAGAAAGCGTCGTCGGCTCGTGACACGGCCGACCCAACAGTGGGATTACCTATCGAAGAATATTCAGAACAGTTACCTGAATAGTTCGTGAGCGTTGGCGGACGCGGGCACCCCGGGCGAGTCCCTCGGCGTGCGGCAGGTGAACTCCGAGTCGAAGTAGAAAGCGTCGTCGGCTCGCGACACGGCCGGCCTGAACGGTGGGATTACCTGCAAAAACACAATATTCAATATTTATTTACAGACTCAAACAATATTTACCAATAAGTCCGTTACATCACAGGTTATATTCAATACCTTTTGACTTCTATAACTTGTTTTTATAAGCTCTGCTTCCCAATTATAAGTATAAAAGTTAAATCTACAACAAAACCGAAGTGGATATCTCATGGTATTAAGGTATGTAGTAAAAAGATAAGGTCCTTATTATGGGAGTATCGTCTACGCCCCACAACGCTAAATAGAGATGCATTTAAAATGTATAATTCTAGATTTAAGATAATATTGAACCTTACGCAACGTTCGCAAAATGACCACTTTATCAGATCTGCGAATAATAAGTCCAAAGCAACGTAGCAAGTAATAAATAAAACCAGACAGCAGCTTCCCAACGAACCAATTAAAAAAATTGTTAGCGAAGATGAAGCTACGATTGTTACAGATCCGACAGACAGCGAATATGTTCAACAACTTTTTTGTTGATCAAATACCTTCCGAAGGTACTAGGCTAGGATATAACATCAATGTAAACTGCGTTCAATCTATGTACATGAAACCGACTATCCCTCATGACATCCACAAAATTATTAAAAACTTGAAAAACACGAACAGTGTTAGATACGATGATATATGCACTAAAGCTGTAAAGAAAGTGGCGCATATAATCGCTACCCCCCTTAGTCATATTATTAATTTAAGTATTATAACTGGAGTGTATCCCGATAAATTAAAACCTGTTATTGTAAAACCATTGTTTAAAAAAGGTGACAAGACTAGTATAAAAAATTACAGATCGATTGCACTGGCAACAATTTTTTCAAAAATTGTTGAAAATGTTTTATACGCGGCACTTTATACATACTTAGAGAAAAACAGCCTTTTTACAACAGAACAAAAAGGTTTCCGAAAACAAAAAACTGTTAATACTCGTATGGCTATATATGATCTTTTACAACCCATTATAGATAGCATGGACAGGAGTAATCATATTTGCGCAATTTTCATGGACATGACTAAGGCGTTTGACTATGTAGACCACACAATACTCCTAAAAAAACTGAGTGCATATGGAATACGAGGCAATGTGTTGGACTTGTTTAAATCGTATTTAAGTAACAGAGCTCACTCAAATCTGTTTGCGTACTAAGCAAGAAAAAAAAATCCGATCCACACAACGTAAAATAAGATACGGTGTGCCGCAAGGGAGTGTTCTCGGCCCTCTGCTGTTTTTACTCTATATCAATGACCTACTACGACACATCAAATACCCTATCGTCCTATTTGCTGACGACAGTACTGTTATTATTGAATGTAAGGTTATGAATCTGAAATTAATAATACAATTGCTGACATAATTCAATGGCTTAAACAAAATAATTTATTGATAAACCTGGATAAAACTAAGATAATTCACTTCAGGCAACGTAAAACGCCTCCTCCAATTTGCTGCAAATATGATGGTAAAACTATAGACTCTGTTACTGATACTAGGTTTTTGGGTGTACAGATAGATGAGCATTTATCTTGGAAGGCACATACGGAAGAAATGTCCAAAAAGCTTAGCCAATATGCCTACGCCTTACATAAACTAGCCAAACAAGCCAGTCCTCACGCAGTTTTAATGGCATATCATGGTTTTGTGGCTTAAAAATTGAGATATGGCATTATTTTTTGGGGCAACTCCACAAATAAAAAATTCATTTTCAAGGCACAAAAAAACTGCATTAGATCAATGTGTGGCCTAAAGACAACTGACAGTGTTGTATCCTATTTTAAGAATTTAAAAATTTTGACAATGCCCTCGCTTTTCATTTTCGAAGCAATTATGTATATAAAAAACAATGCAAGCCTATTCACAAAACATAGAGATATTTCTCGTAGAAATTTAAGAACAAATATCCGCACAACCTCTGCCAATACAGCACTGAAGAAGAAGAGTGTGTATTACTTAGCTAGTAAAATATATAACAAGTTGCCGAATAACCTTAAGTCCTTGAATATACCAGAATTAAAAAATAAGTTAATGACATTATTAATCAATAAATGCTATTACTCCCTTGCAGATTATTTTAAAGATAGTTTAGAATGAAATGTGACTAAATAACTATTTTATTCATTATTCTGATTATGTTAAAATATTTGCCTTGACTAGTTTTTTTTTTTTTTTAAGTTTCATATATTTACATAATGACAAACTGCTGTAGCTTTAATATTACAATCTGTATAGTCTGTGCATGATAGGATAGATATGTAAATACCTTATTGTTTAGGATTAAGTTCATATTTTTTGTACGCCTGATGGCAAAATATAGTGAAACCATGTATGAATTTACCACCATTGTAACTACCTATATTTACAAATAAATTTACTTACTTACTTACTTACTCTACCGCGAGTACTGGCTAGTATAACTTGCCCGCCATGTTTTCAGCATTTATACGCTTAATCGGTAGTCTTGCTTGTGCTTATCTAATTTTAACCAAACGCTCGGCCGGACCTTTGTGATTTGCAATGTCCTAGGAACAATCGGCTCTCTTTCGGCAGAAGAGACCGTAGAGGACGCCTTTTACAGTGTCACATTTTGCTCGTTGATCGTGATTGTCTGTACTATATGTAAGAGTTCTATTCTAGCATCAAAATCGTGAAGGAACGGCAATAACGGCATTATACCTAAAATTATTTTTTTCTCCTCGTCAAATGAATTAAGAATTTGTAGACCAAACTACAAGCGAACACTTTTCGATGGAGCTTCCGACAGACCTTCAATCATTAATAAGTATCAAATCTCGAGAGAATATACACCGTGGGCTGGAATAACCCGACAGATCTTACCACGAATTTCTAAGACCAAAAGAAGTAAAAAGTATTATGTGACTTTAGCAATTTCGCAAAAAAAAATTTTTTTCGTTTTTTTTTCCATTTTTTGAATGTTTATTGCGCATGAAAAGCAAATGTTATTAATAAAATTATCGCCTAAAACAAATTGGTACATTTTTTTTGTAAAAATTTAGTTTCTGCAAAGTTTTCCATGTCACTTTGATATCTGCCAATAAGGACGTGTAAACTATGTCCAATAGTGGCAACAACGAGATTAGAAAGGCGTTTTGTGATGAGTTATAATAAAGTGTATTTTTTTTTAAATTGGTATTAACTCTGAAACTAGGCGTATTCCAGAAAAGTTTATAGGACATTTTGGTATCTAAATATGACCAGGAATACACTGTTAAAATCTGTCTAGTTATATGGGCCCACGGTGTATAAAGTTATTAATTATGTCATGATTGTATTAAATACTACTGACCTCTTTTTTTAATAGCGCATCCCATTCTATACTTGCAAAGAACTCATGATTCTTTACGTCTTCTATGCCATTGGGGCCCGCACCCAACCTGTTGACAAATTAAAATAATCATTAACAATAAATCTTGATCGTCATCATCATCATTTTAGCCGTTTGTCGCCCACTGCTGAGCATAATATATTCGAGTACGCCACTTGTCCCGGTCCTAAGCTAAGCTTATCCAAAAGTGACCCGTGATCTTCCAAAGGTCGTCCACCCAACGAGGCAACGGACACCAAGGACTATTTTCATCCGAAATGGCCACTAATCCGTCAACATTTTTGTCCACCTGCTATCGCCCTGCCTGGTAACATATAATGGCATCATCTACGTCTCGCACCTTGATGCGACGCCGGATCTCTACATTCCTAACTCGGTCTGAAGTTTCGTGCATAGCATGGCGCGTTCCATATAAATCTAGATAACTACACTAACTATGATTCCTTTGTATTGTGTAGGTCCTACGTCTACATATAAAACTAATAGCAATACGATAAGTGACTTGGTAAACGTGTTTTACGTCGACACAAGGTAGATTTTATCATTAATATTTTATAGTAAATTTACAGTTTTGTGTTTCTATATCTGCGAAAATCGGTTTTTATAAGTGCAAGGCTATGATTATCATTCCTGTGTGTTTCAGAACACGGTTTAACCCTTTGACCGCCAAGCATCGAACGGAAAAATCGTGCCCTCAGCGCCAAGCGCCCAAGGTAAACCGGTTATATTTTGGACGTGCTGGTGGCGCTGACTGACGCGCACGACTTTCCGTGCGCGTGATTTCACATCTGTGGCGGTCAAAGGGTTAAAATACTAGGCAACTTGTTGCTTGACATCTAGGTATTTATCATGTAGACACTATAATTATAAGTACGACCACACCACCAGTATTAGGCGTAGTAGTCTGTAGTATCAGCGGGATTCAGTTATCATACACATGAAGCCTCGCCGGAAGTTGGATATTTCGCCTTCTTTCTTACAACATATCATTTCATACAACAATTCAGCGACCATAGACAAATTACCGATTTCCAGTCCAGCTGATTTTTGTCTATGATGGCTAAATTCCACTCAAGTGTTTTGCGCCTTTAGTTATCAGCAGCCACTATCTACCAGGGTCGCAAATGCCACAATTTACTTCAAGTTAGTACATAATTTTGTATTGTAACAATTCAAGACAATGGTAATTGAACAGTTTGCTTGAACGTAGTAGTAAATACTTAAATAGGGACGTAACAAATATTGGCATTCGCAGTCGCGTCAGCGAATATATTGCGAATATTCGTAGTTCATATTTTTAAGATAAAAGAGAATGAGACAATCATCTTAAAAATAATATGATTATTTATCGATTCATGGTGATATTGAAGAGAACAATATTCCGTGCAAAAGTGTCTAATAGCTTTAAATGTGTACCATATAAAATGTAAGTTCAAGACCATCAGTTTGAAAGTAGCACGCCTAAATCACTTTACTATCAAAATTATATTGGTCCCATAAATCACAAAAAAAATCAGTTACTTAGGTAATTTTTTTTGTGATTGCTCCCATATTCGAAATTCGCACTCGTGAATATTAACAGCAAAATTTCGTTACATCTCTAGTAGTCTAGTACTAAACAAAAACAACCTTGGTTCTTATCTCAGTGCAGTACATAAGCCTCGACAGAGGAAATAGGTGACAGTTTGACAGATTACCTAAACTATCCGTAAAAGATGGATCCATAAATTAGTCAAGCACCCGCATTTGTTAGTTAGAAGTTATATTACACAATTAACATTTTACACAGATATATATGATATGATACAAATTAAAGTACCAATTAGAGGTCAGTTCTACAATATATATATAAGTTTACATGGACGTTCAAATATATATGAACACAACCTTATTCATAGGTGTTTAAGGTCGAGTACACATATTTCTTAACGTCTGTGTGTAGAGATATTGGAGAACTCGACTGTACAGTCACCGGCAATAGTATCTTCCAAAATAGAGACCGCAAAATATGTAACACGCTCTTATTTGTAAGGCCCTAAGAGCGTGTCACATATTTTTGCGGCCTTCGTGTCACAAATGTGAGTAAACTTATCTAGGTATTCACTTTGTGACTCACACAAGTATTTTTGTAGAGTAAACCGCTACCTATAAGTATATGGCTGAAGGCATGCCAAACAATTATCGTATACAAAGTAAGAGGATTCACTGTGTTGACGGCTAAAGGAACAAGAAGGTCCCTCATCGTCACACACTGAGTCCTCTTTGAACTCTTTGGCAAGTTTACTCACCAGCAGGAACACAACACTATGAGTATGAGGGGGGTACGAGTGATATGTGACATTTGGGTAAAGGGACCAAATACAATATTAAATCTGTACAACGTACGACTTAAGTGCCAGCCGCCAAATGGTACCTTTACCAAAAAACTGTCCCATATAATTTTAAAGCAATTCTCACCTATTTTGTGGTGTCCGCTTGAACAACGCTCGTAGAAGTGATTGTGCTTCCTCACTCAAATTTGATGGCATACCAAGTTTCGCTTTTAGGATTTGCGTCATTGTTTCATGCCTCGTAGACCCGTGGAATGGTAAATTTCCAGTTAACATTTCAAACTGCGGGTAAATTAATGCAATGGAAAATTATGTTAAACAATATGCAAACTTATAACAGTTATAAGGCAAAATAATTGAGGGCAACAGAATACCTATTTAAATTTTACTTTTACTAGGAAATCCTCGATTTGAAAATATTGAGGAGGTAAAATAACGCTATTTTAATTATGTTGTAGGTATATTATCGAGTATTTGAGTAATAAATTATTATTTACACTGTATTATGTAAAAAAAAAATTGTTTACCTACTTTACAATTGTTATTTACCATTTGATAATGCAACCTTACAGTAATAACATATGTAGGTTTCAACAAACACTTTTCACACTGAGAATATCTCAAAAAATAATTTTGTCTTTGTTTCAATATGATGAGCCTATTGGATATTAGGTTAAGGAAAGGAATTAAATAATATCTATACAGTTAAAGATAGTTTGTGAGTTAAATAAGTGAGACTTTCTAATAATACTGACTAAAAATACATGAAAATATCAGAGAACTCACTACTAAGATCATGAATAGAGTGTCAACTAGGTCTAATTTATTTAAGTAATACTTTGTTGATCGGTCACTTACCATAAGAACTCCAAAAGACCACCAATCAGCAGCAAAGGTATGCCCTCTTCTGTTGACAACTTCTGGTGCCATATACTCAACTGTACCACAAAAGCTATATGCTTTATCACTACTCGGTGGAAGTTTAGATAAGCCAAAGTCAGTAAGTGCAATGTGACCATCTGCATCTAATAAAATATTCTCTGGCTTAAGATCCCTGTATATAATGCCCAATTTGTGCACATGTTCTAATGCTAAAGCTAACTCCGCTAAATAAAATTTTACATCCTCCTCAGTGAACATTACCTGAAATTGCAGTTTATTAGCACAAAGCAACGTGAGTACAAAATACGTACAGTAAAACCCGCTTAGTGTGATTTTTAAAAGACCTAACATATTATTTAAACAACCGGCAAAAAATATACTATATACAATGCCATACACACTGAAGATAAATTAATCAAAGTGTAACGGGACATATGGTCCTAGTATCCATGGTGTACATAGTATTGCATGAAATGTCCAGCATTATATAAAACGGGTTTCACTGTTCATTAAAAGGTGCATTTAATTTAGCATACAATTAGTTATTCCATACAGCAATCAACATACTTATACTAGTTTTTTTTTATAATTACATATGCACATTAATAATAATAACATTGTCAGGTGAGATCCAAAAGTCACTAATTCCAAAAAAATAACTAAATGATAATAATCAACCTTGTTTTGTTACTAGTATGGTTCATTATGGCTATAATTAATGAATGGCAGTGACCTTTGGCTGTCTACTGACGATCAATATGTACCTACATAAACACTATAAATATATATACACATATCTCACCTCTTTACTAAGTCTTGAGAACAAGTCACCGCCACGTAAAAAATCTAATATTAAATAAAGTTTCCCGGCAGTTTGAAATGCATAGTGTAATTTTACAATAAATGGATGGCCCATGTCAACTAATATATTTCTCTCCATTTTTGTACGTTCTCTGTCTCTCACTTTTAGGGTGGCCTTTTTAAGTACCTAAAAGAATTTCAAACAATATATTTATAAAATAAAACAATATACTTAAAAAAGACAAATATTTTCTATTAATTTTAAGTGTGAGAATTACAAATGCTTGTCTGAAATCAAGAATTTTAAACAGAATATGCACTCCTGTCTTCACTTCCTGTTTTTTCACATGTTTATTACTTATTTCCTGGATGTGTGTATGCTTTATAAAATTAATTGTTTTCTCCATGGTATAATAAAAAGTATAATGCGTGGTGGTACTTTAACACATTCAGGGCCGAGAACCCGACTATCGGGTATTAGATGATTTCGCTCCCAGGCCGGACAAACCGATAGTCAGGATCGTGGTACTACAGCTTTATATGACGAAATTTTTGTGGCCTGGCGCAGATGTCTTGTTTGGCTGGGTGGCAATGAATGTGTTAATAGTATACCATAAAAACAAGAAACAGCTATCCAACACTCCCAAACATTATATCTTATACAAATCTATAGTGAAATTACCTTAGGATTAGTAAACCTTAAACGCTTATAATGTCAAGGTTAAATTGGGCTTCATACTCTCTTAGTAGGAAGTCTTGCCTTAACCTAGAAGGCTTTCTCCTTAGAGGATGGACACTAATACACATCCAATCATGAATCTTACAGACCATCTTAGAAATTGTATTTACTAGTTTAGATACCAAATTGTTATTCTGAGTCAAATCATGTCTAAGGGTTGTGACCACCATATGTTGCTCTATACTGTAATACTCTTTATCCTGGTCAATTCATTAGAGCAAGGCATTAAACTTATAGGGCAACGTAACTTTATTGCAAACTTTTAAATTTAGGCATGCAAGATGTATCAAATCAAAAACTTTACCTGTCTGTGGTTGGAGCCCTGCAATTGATACCAATCTATGTTCAAAGCATACCACTATCCACAATAAAGTTATACACAGCTGAACTGCGTTAGCATTCCATTGGACTTATTTGGAATGTGAATGCAGAACTCCAGTGACTGGCTTCTGTATATTTGGGCTCTATTATTTACTGATATCACTAAGAACTTATCAGCTTACCTTCATTGCATAAAGTGTGCCTGTATCAGCACCAGTCACTTTTCGGACTAGGAAAACTTTACCAAAGGAACCTTCTCCGAGAACTTTGAGCAATTCAAATTGAGACGGATCTGCTTTCTCATGGCCTTCCTTGACAACATCCTGGAGTTCCACCTCTCTTTCACAGCTGATCTCGGGGGCGGAATCCAAGCTTTCTGCTGTAGACGCTTGACGCGACTCTGCCGAGTTCTCCACCACCATCGGAAGACTGTTGGTCGTCTGTATACCCCTCTACAATTTCCAAACTCAACTATTTCACTAAGTCCAAGTGATAAATATTTCAAGTTGAATTTTTAATGTAATAATTACTAACGAATGGGTGGGCGTATGTGCATTTTGAACCCCCTAGGCAAGTGATTCGTGATAACCATTTAGGGCCAGACGTCATTGTATTATAATAATTATATGACTGTGGTTTTAAACGGTGAGTAATCACGGATATTGAACACAGTATTTATTGAACATTAACACAAGGCAAACAGTTCGATCACTTACGTTGTCTCCAACATTCTGCATTCGCCATGGGTCAGAGGAGTTTGCTAGTGGCATAATTACTATTGATCACAAATAAACCTTCAAAGAAAAATCTAATAATGTTTTTGCAAATTTGATTAAAAACTAGACCACCATGTTTTTTCATTCATAAACAGAACAGACTGAGACAGACGACAGGCGAATCAAAGCATTGCAGGTTGTGGTAGACAGAAACGTTTTGTTCATCTACAAATTCTACAACTCCCAACAGGTTTGACATGACAAGCAGCGCAAAGCTGTATATTCAATTGCGTCAATGGCTACGATTCAAGGCTAACATGCTCCTTACGTCTGCTATTGGTTGAAATAATAAATGGCGGAAAATTTATCCAATCGGGTGTAATTATGGCTACATGTGATTTTTCCTCGATTTTTCTATTTTTTCTTAGGGTTTCGTACAAAGGTTTCGTACCAAAAACTGGACTAAGAGCTGGCCACGTCAGATATGACACAATAATGAGAGCAAGAAAACCCGTCTGATTAGATTGCTATAATATCCTTATTGCTAGATCCAGGCATCTGGCAGCTTTTAATGGGTGGAGGTCAGAATGAAAGAAAAGCAAAATTTTTGAATTGGAAAATAGTAATACCAAAATAGGTAAAAACTGCCGGAGTTGTCTCAGGTATAAAGGACAGCCTATATTTTAACATTAGAACAAAAAAACATTGGGTATTATTTCGGAAACAAATACAGTATATGCGACAAACTATGAATTACATTATACGTCGTTTTGGACTATTTTCCCCCATCAGATAGTTTTGGCAATGATATTATCTAATTATTTATATAATTTCTCATAATACTGCATCAAAACCAGAACTCTGGGATTTGTATTCTTAAAGTGGTTTGCATTCTTTGACGTCCACCACTTCACAGCTGCCAGATGTCCAGATCTAGAAATAAGCATATTATAGCAAACAAACGAGAGGGATTTCGTCGCGCTCCGTCTAAGGGGGCGTCCATTAATCGCGTCATACGTTTTTGGCTTGTTTTAGACCTCCCCCACCCCCATGGTGATCTTTGGTGATATTTTCAGGACCCCTCCCCCCCTGCCCAATATGACGTGTAATTTTTTGCTAACTAAAGTAAGTACAGTTTTCTAACACGTGAACCTACTTACGTAACGGACGTACCTACACGTAAAGAGTAAAAGAATGAAACTGCATGTATACATATAAAATAAAATTATCTTTAATAGATTTTTTTTTCTTTAATAGTGCGTGTCGGGCCACGCGGTTTCGTACCTACTATCAAAAAATTAATATCAAAAGGTCGTATCTGCGTATGAAATGAGTTATTAGGAGATAACTCAATAATTCCTAAACCGATAATGTTCTCAATTTTTTTTCATATTTTTTGGATCTCCGGTTCAAAAGTGACAGGGAAGGCACAATTTTTTTAGACTTCCGGAGTGATTTTTTCTTAAAATATTCACTAAATAAAAAACAATTCAAACAGACCTCAATGTTATTTTGAAAGACCTACCGAGTGATGTGCATCATGTCAATAATTGATTAAAAAAAAATTTTTTTACAAATAATTACATGTATGGAGTAGTGCCCCTCCTTAACATGAACATGAACATGAACATAGGTACCACACCCAGCTAGGGACATGCCTGCTCCGGACAAGCCGGCATACCGGGGGGCACAAGTTTTTGAGGAGACACGCTCTGGGATGGGTAAGGACGAGTTACCACACGCGGCAGTAACCCACAATCGACCGGCTATGCAGCCTTAAGCCAATATAGGATACGAGGAGAGACGGATTAAGTTGAAGTGGGATGAGCGTTGATGAAGTGCTGCCAGTTGCCGTTCTTGTTCTTCGCTGCTTGAGGAGATGTATTTTCTTTTCTGTGTCGAATCTGTGACTGGTCAGTCGCATTCTTTCTTCGTTATCTTCTTGTTGCAGGATTGTTGTAGTTAGAGGTGTAGATGTAGGTGCATTTTATTTATTTTCAGTTTGATCAATGCTCTTGGCTTGAGTTTTCTTGTAATACAGTCGATTGCGATATTTTAAATTTACCCATTGCGCCGATCGATCTCGTGGTTGTTGGATACCGTTAAAATATTGTATGTTTAGTTAACGGTCTGGCACTTATCATTATCACTACCAATCTATATCGTAGTCTTGATTCAATTAATAATCACTCAGTGCGATGAAATCAAACTTGAGTAATGAATACGTTGAAACTAAACAAAGCCGCAGGTTTAGAGCTGTTGTTGTTAGAGTTGTTTGGTTTGATGATAGTGTTAGCACTATTCCCTAGACACTGGTACTATGCACTCATTTTTGAGAACCAAAACACTGTACAAAAAATTACAAATCAAACTAAAACACTGCCACTTGTCATCCTTATCCAAAGGGACTATTTTACGGTGGGTGGTATGGTGGTTCGTCTGTTCCGGCTACTATTAAGTAGCATTAGACCCTCATTGCCTTTATGTCAGAGTACCGTTCCTTAGAAACCTGCAGGTTTATGTCTATGCAACTCGCTCGAATCGAGAGTTTTTATAATGCAGGCGTTAGCAAATGCTTGACGCTTGGCTCCTTTTTCGGCTTTTGTTTTTGTCGGGTTTATGATATTGTTGTTGCACAAGTGTCACAGACGAGCAATAAGAAGTAAGTGCCTTTTTTTCAAACTCTTAAGCAGGTAGTGGGTTTGGGACCATATGACCGGCTCGTAGTAAACTGGGCACGGTACAAAAAAATCACTATTGGTATAGCGACGCTTGGACAAACGTATTTTATATATTTTTACTGTCTGCTTTGTTTCATAATAATCATAATGTACATCATAGCCACATGTAATCATACCTTAGAGCAGTCACATTGGGTAGGTACATAATAACAGCAGACTTAAAATATGTAGGATGTACACAGCAAATTGGTGACCTTAATTTCCAAGTCTTAATGCAGATCCTTTGATGGATCAGGCCCGCTTCATGTAGCCAGCAGAAGTTTTCCTTTTGCCTTAGCTTTTGCTCGATTTATATGAGTAGGTATATTGATTACCCGATATTGTATGTAGGTACCTGTTCTTAATAAAAAGTCTATGGCCATAGTGTAAGTTAGTCACTACTTGCGTAGTAACGTAAATAATTCAAACCATCGAAATAGGTATTCATCGTTCTTTCCTGTTACATATTTCTTCGGGTTGTGCGGGCACAAAACATGATGTCCTACGTGCGAAATTGCGGCAAGCTATGTAACATAAAATAAAATAAAATAAAACATGCGACTTAAAATAAAATTAATACTATTGGTTTTGAACCTCATTTACCGTCCGTTATTGATACCTGAATTAATAAACGAATATATCTGTCCGGCTATATAAATCTACTTTGTTAACTATTTGAGGTGTCTCTTGGAAGTTTAACCATTGTACTTAAGCTTAAGCTTGAGCTAACATAATAGTTAAAGTAGGTACCTATACTGGATGCTCACTAAGTTAGTTGCGAATGAAAGCAACTTGACACACCTTAGGATATAAATATTATTCGGGACCTAAGAAAGTGATTTAATTTCCGTACCGTTAGTTGTCCAAACTGGCTATACCCCTGTACCGGCGGCAACACTAAGTAAACAAAATATTTTTTACGAAATTAGCGTAATTAAAACGATCTCACCCAGTCACAGGGATATTGGCGTGTCTTCGGAGTATTACTTGCTGCAGCTCACGAGCTCAGCAGATCGAGCAGGCCTGCAGACGCGGCGTCGTAGATTCAGGCTTGCCGCCGACGTGTGCGCGCACATGTGGTGCCAGAGAGGCATCACCCTTAAGCCAACGCGATTTGGCTCATGTTCGCGCGCGGCGGGATTCCGGTACATGCGACTTTTCGACAAAGACAGATGCACATGTTTGTTGTCTATTGTTTTCGGACGCTCAAGAGGATACGTCCGCTCGGGTTCGAACCCAAAACCCAACTCTGGAGTAGTGCCCCTCCTTAAAATATCTTTTTCAGCAATTTTACTACAAAACTAAGTAGCAGCATACAAAAACACACCTTATATTTAAATATTTATTAAGATACGTTTTATAGTTTCCGAGTGAAATGGCTGTGACATACGGACGGACGGACGGACGGACGGACATAACGAAACTATAAGGGTTACGTTTTTGCCACTTTAGCTATGGAACCCTAAAAACCTACTTTACAAAATAATATGTCAATTGCCATTAAAAATTATTTACAATCATAGTGCTAGTGCAATTTTACTCTGCTTTTGACAGATTGATTCATTTAAAAGTTGATAATTTTTATTTTATTGGCCATAATACAGTATATAGCACAAGGAACAAAAAAATTACACGTGATATGTGTCCAGACCCCCCTCCCCCCTGTGGTGATCATTGGTGATTTTTTCTTGACCCCCTCCCCCCCTATACAGTATGAAGCGATTAATGGACGCCCCTAAACAGAAAAACCATATAAAAACCAAATAAAGGCACACTTCTTGATAACTCAACCTTTCGTTTGGCGACCAGTTTGCGGATAGGGACGGAAACCAACGCTCCACATCGCTGCCAATGCGGTACCATGGTAGACAGCCTTGGCCATCATGGGCTGTTCTGTTGCAGGGCGCATTCCTCGCCATGCTAACATCAATGATGTCATCCGTAGGGCCCTTGTCAGCGTCAAAATGCCGGCCATCTTAGAACCTGTTGGCCTGGCGAGAGACGACGGCAAGAGGCCCGACGGAATGACATTGGTGCCTTGGAAGATGGGGCGGCCCCTAGTCTGGGATGCTACATGTGTAGACACCCTAGCGTCGTCCCATCTTCCAGGCACCTGTAATAATGCCGGGACTGCTGCATCCACAGCCGAAGACCTCAAACGCCGCAAGTATGCTGCTCTTGGCAGTGGCTATATATTTGAGGCGTTTGGTCGAAACGCTGGGGCCATGGGGACCAGGCGCGCGCAGAGTCTACAAGGACTTAGCGTTGCGCCTGGTAGACGCAACAGGTGACCAGAGGGCTGGCCACTATTTCGCTCAGCGAATAAGCATTGCCATTCAACGTGACAATGCGGCCAGCCTTCTGGGCACACTACCCATTGGTAGCGACTTAGGAGACATTTATTATTTGTAGGTAGTTTTAATTTATATTATTTTTAGTTTTTAGTTAGAATTTTTCCAATTGTACCATGACGTTACGTTAAAAAACACTGATTTAGACCTTTTCGTTTAAAACGTCCGAGAGCTAACATCCATAAGTAAGTACTTTTTCACACCACCTGCTCGACAATGCCAAATTATATATCATGCAAACCTCACCGAAAGCAAATCATTATAGCCCTTGGCTTTAGCCGGGTTATAATGTTGTACTAAATCTCATTATAACCCGCTGGTTAATAATGTGAATTCACTTCCCATAGCTCTTATTGTTATGTGCTTAAAGTCTAATTTCATAAAGTCCGCACGGTGCACAGCCCCGCGACGCCAGCCGGGGCCCGCGCCGCCGCGTCGAGCTGATTTGAAAATCGAATTTATTCGGAAAATCGTGCTGGCCACCTCAATTTTAAATACCTAAAACAAATGCCGCGAGTGTCATAAGACGCTGCAGTATACGGAGTAAAACTGCAGGTTCTATAAAAATAGAAGATAAAATTAGAATAAAATGGACTAATGTATCAAGAATCAATTTTTAGGGTTCCGTAGCCAAATGGCAAAAAACGGAACCCTTATGGATTCGTCATGTCTGTCTGTATGTCTGTCCGTCCGTATGTCACAGCCATTTTACTCGGAAACTATACGACGTATCTGAATAAAATTTACACATAAGGTGTATTTTGTATGCCGCTACTCAGTTATGTAGTTTAATTTGAAAAAAACAATTTTTTAAGGGGGGGGCTCCATACATGTAACAAAATTTTTATTTTTTATATTTTTGACTAAATATCAACATGTCACACATAAATCGATAGGTCTTTAAAAATAACACTGAGGTTTTTTGACCATTTTGTGATTAAGTGAATATTTTCTGAAATAATCGCTTCGAAAGTCAGAAAAATTGTTCCCCCCCTGTAACTTTTGAACCGTAAGTCCAAAAAATATGAAAAAAATTGAGGAGACGCGCCTTATCATATACTTTCTAGGAAAATTTTTTGAACATTATTGGTTTAGCCATTTTTGAGTTATCTCCAAAAAACTTTTTCCATAGGCATCAGATACGACCTTTTGGTATTAGTTTGGTTCTTATTCCATTGAAGGTACGGAATCCTGCTATGTGTGGTCCGACACGCACTTGGCCGGTTTTTACTTTTGATTTACTTTAATAAAAATCCGTTTCTAGTAGCCTTAGCTATTTTATTGTCTCGCAAGAGGTTAGAAAAGTAGAGTATACTCCTCGGGGATAAAGCTGTTTTTGTCACGGGCGCGCTTGAACCCCTCACTGCACTCATGACTCAGTCTTAATTACCTCGCTTCGCTCGGGAATTAAATCATAACCCCCTCGCTGCGCTCGGGAGTAAAATCTGGAGTCCTTCGTTACGTTCAGGATTCAATATAGCGCCCGTGACATAAAACAGTGCTTTATCCCCTTGGTGTACAATCTACTAATAGTGCTGGAGCCCGCCTAACTGGAAATTTATCAAAATCCTAACCAATTTTCTTCCATATAGCGTTGTAGAGCCCATCTCGGAGATCATGAAAACATAAGTCTTAAAGGTCTTAAATGGCCATAAGTATGTATGGCGTCAAGTTGAAAATACAATTTTTTGGCCTAAATTTATCAACGAGCCTACCGCTCCAAATTTTGACAGTAGTTAAAGGACCCATTCACCAAACCAAATCACAATTTTAAGACCATTCTGGTGGGCGCATAAGATTTAAAGACCATTTTAAGAAATAGTCGATTTCATAGAAAAAATAGCAAATTACTATAAATTCGTCAAAAAAACATTTTGCTGGCACAAACACAACTGCATATTCATATTTAAGTGTCTTGTAATTAAAAATCCCGTATTCCGCAATAAGTTGAAAATTGGAGAAATTGGTCATAGCAGTACTTTAGTTACGGGGGTCTTAAAACACTGAAATTATTATTCATTTTAAACTTAATGGAACAAAATATGACTTGAAAAGCCAGACGTAATGCCTATAGGCATTTTCTAACAGTCGCTCATAACTTTAAACTGATAAGCGTCATGTTAGGTGCACTGAGAGTATATTACTGACTGAAAAATGACCTAAATTTATTTTAAATACTACCATTCCAAATATTGACAAACGGTTTAGGTCACGTCAAATAACCTACATACCAATGTTAAGACCATTCTGGTGGGCGCATAAGATTTTAAGACCAGTTGAAGTTGCAATTTTTTGGCCGAAATTTATCAACGAGCCTACCGCTCCAAATTTTGACAGTAGTTAAGGGACCCATTCACCAAACGAAATCCCAATTTTAAGACCATTCTGGTGGGCGCATAAGATTTTAAGACTATTTTAAGAAATAATCGATTTCATAAAAAAAAGCAAATTACTATAAATTCGTTAAAAAAATATTTAGCTTGCACAAACACAACTGCATGTTTATATTTAAGTGTCTCATCATCATCATCATCATCATCAGCCTATTTTAGTCCACTGCTGGACATAGGCCTCCCCCAATGAGCGCCATAGCGCCCTGTCTTCAGCTTGCCGCATCCAGCATCTGCCTGCAGTCTTTCGCAGATCGTCATCCCACCTTGCCAGAGGGCGTCCTACACTACGTTTGCCGAGTCGCGGTCTCCACTCAAGAATACGTTTACCCCAGCGGTTGTCGGTTCTTCGCGAGATATGGCCGGCCCACTGCCACTTCAGCTTGCTAATTCTTTGAGCTATGTCGATAACTTTGGTTCTCTGTCGGATGTATTCGTTACGAATCTTATCCTTCAGAGAAACTCCGAGCATAGCTCTTTCCATAGCTCAAAGCTCGCTGAGTGGACCAGCCCTACCGTGACTGTCCACGTCTCAGCTCCGTAGGTCATTACGGGTAGGACGCACTGATTAAAAACTTTCGTTTTCAAGCATTGCGGTGTGGATGACGAGAAGACTCGGCGTAGTTTCCCAAATGCTGCCCAGCCTAGCTGGATCCTCCTTTTGGCCTCCTTCTCGAAATTGTTTTTACCTAACTGCAGGATCTGCCCAAGGTAGGTGTACTCAGAAACAATTTCAAGAAGGTGGCCATGTACGACGACCGGTCCTGGATCAATGTGGCCATTGATCATGACTTTGGTTTTATCCAAATTCATGCCAAGACCGATGCGTCGCGAGGCTGAAGCTAGGCCGTCCAGCATCCGGGTCAGCTCCTCTAGCGACTCCGCCATTACGACTATGTCATCAGCGAATCGCAGGTGTGAGATGTAATCGCCGTTTATGTTTATGCCCTTACCTTTCCAGTCCAGCGTCTTAAACATGTCTTCCAATGCGCTTGTGAACAGTTTCGGGGATATGACATCCCCCTGTCTCACCCCTCTGCGCAATTGGATGGGTTTAGACTGCTGGCCCTGTACTTGGACACTCATAGTGGCGGCTTCGGAGAGACATCTCAGCACCTCGATATAACGATAGTCTACTTGGCATCGCTGTAAGGATTCCAGAACAGCCCAAGTTTCCACGGAGTCAAAGGCCTTCTCATAGTCCACAAAAGCGAGACACAGGGGCTGATTATACTCTTCGGACTTCTGTATAATCTGCCTCACTGTGTGAATGTGGTCTATGGTGCCATATCCTCCGCGGAATCCAGCCTGTTCCGGTGGCTGGAACTCGTCGAGTCTTCTGGCGAGACGATTCGTGACCACTCGTGAGAAAAGCTTATAGACGTGGCTCAGAAGTGTGATGGGTCTGTAGTTTTTAAGGAGGGTTTTATCACCCTTCTTAAAAAAGAGCACCACCAAACTCCCGCTCCACGCCTTAGGAGTTCTCCCACGGGTATTGAAGAGGTTCTGCAGCTCCTGTATAACAGGAGCTCCTCCTGCCTTCAGAAGCTCTGAAGTAATACCATCCTCACCGGGGGTTTTTCCATTTTTAAGCTGCCTCAGAGCTAACACGATCTCGTCTTGACTGATGTCTGGCAGTTCGTCGGTATAGTGGCGTGTCAGGGTGGCTCTTGAATCATGGTCGTCTCGTCGGGAGTGGGGGGCATGTGCAGAGTACAGCCGGCCATAAAAATCCTCTATCTCGGCGGAGATCTCCGGCTTCGACAACACGGTCCTCCCGTCGTGCGTTTTTAGCTTCGTCAGGTGGCTCCTGCTAAGCTGCTGAGTGAATACTTTGGACCCTCGGTTTCGCTCTATCGCCTCTTCAATAAGGCGTGTGTTGGAGCTCCGAAGGTCGCGCCGTACCATCTTCGCAATTCGCTTAATTAATTTAAGTGTCTAATAAGTAGTAATTAAAATGCCTTAAAAATTTGCCACAGCATAAAGTACTGCTATGTTCAAATTTAAACTACTATAAAATAACATTAATTGGAGTAATCGTCACTTTTGTCATTTCTGGGACATTATTTTTAAAAAATCTGACGTCATAGGAACATTTACCTTGCATCAATAATAATCGACCAAAACTGCATGTAAAACACATACCTACTCATAAATACATATTATTGCCAGATCACAAACTCATTTAACCTCTGTAATCCTCAACCACTTCCTTATTAATTTATCATTACTCAAAACTACACTGGTAGTGCGAATGCAATGCAAATGAAATCAAATACAATCGCTTATTAAGAAAAAAAAATTGCAAGCAAGACTTAGTAGTATTCTCAATTACTACATACGTCGTTTAATCATGTGTTTTAAAGCTACCTGCACTGCAATTTTTATCACGAATTCTTTTCTAAATTTCATTCCCAAAACTTCGTTTAATCATGTGTTTTAAAACTACCTGTACTGTAAAACTATTATATTTAGGACCTTTCAGTAGTAGGCAACAATCTACCAATGACAACCGACATTAGCTCTTACACTTTGTGAGAGTTTTATAAGACCATCCCGTTTAGTCTTGGTAAAATTTCAGGTCATCAACGAGCCTACCGCTCTCTAAGGTTCGTTGATAAATTAAGGCCAAAAATTTCCAACTTTAACTGGTCTGGTCTTAAAATCTTATGCGCCCACCTGATTAGTCTTAAATTGGGTATGTAGGTTATTTGAAGTGGACTAATGCGTTTGTCAATATTTGGAACGGTAGGATTTAAAATAAATTTACGTCATTTTTCAGTCAGTAATATATTCTCAATGCACCTAACTTGACGCTTATCAGTTTAGAGTTATGAGCGACTGTTAGAAAATGTCTATAGGTATTACGTCTGGCTTTTCAAATCATATTTTGTGCCATTAAGTTTAAAATGAATAAAAATTTTAGTGTTTTAAGACCCCCGTGACTAAAGTACTGCTATGGCGAATTTCTCCAATTTTCGACTTATTGCGGAATACTTTTACGGCATTTTTAATTACAAGACACTTAAATATGAATATGCAGTTGTGTTTGTGCCAGCAAAATGTTTTTTTTTAACGTATTTATAGTAATTTGCTATTTTTTCTACGAAATCGACTATTTCTTAAAATGGTCTTAAAATCTTATACGCCCACCAGAATGGTCTTAAAATTGGGATTTGGTTTGGTGAATGGGTCCTTTAACTACTCTCAAAATTTGGAGCGGTGGGCTCGTTGATAAATTTAGGCCAAAAAATTGTAACTTCAACTGGTCTTAAAATCTTATACGCCCACCAGAATGGTCTTAAAATTGGTATGTAGGTTATTTGATGTGGGCTAAATCACGTGTCAAAATTTGGAGCGGTAGGCTCGTTGATAAATTTAGGCCAAAAAATTGTATTTTCAACTTGACGCCATACATACTTATGGCCATTTAAGACCTTTAAGACTTATGTTTTTATGATCTCCGAGATGGGCTCTACAACGCTATATGGAAGAAAATTGGTTAGGATTTTGATAAATTTCCAGTTAGGCGGGCTCCAGCACTATTATATAATTATTTATTGCACATTTTTTGCTGCTGACAGCCGTGGGTGGGAGAAATTTGCTCTCGGTAGTGTGTCACTTTTTGCGGGGCTAGCTCTCCGCTGCATCGCTACGTCATTTTTGTTTTGATTGCACACTTCTTTCTTGAAGTCCAGAGGCGTATTTGGATCTTTGGCGCCCCGGGCCAGTAAAATTTGCCGCCCCTGTTACTTAACTAGACAAAACTTTCAATATACTAGACAAATATTAAAAAAATTCTCGAGACTCTCTGAACCCTTAGTGTATGGTCAAACGTTGAGAAAACACCCTGCTGACGCCTTTTGCACATCTGCGTAGCGGGATCGACACCGCGGTACAGTGTTACACGTTTCGGCGCGTAACCGTAGCGGATCGAGAGCGCACCAAGTGCCAATTCGTGCGGCGATGTTCTGTCAGTTCTGTGGTTTTGATTGCGTTCTTGATTCGCTCTCGATCCGCTCTGGTTTCGCGGCCAAACGTGCTGCGCTGTACCGCGGTATCGATCCACTACGAAGATGTATAAAAAAGCGAAATGGGACCGGGTAACATGTGTATGTGGTCAAGGTGGTATAGGGACCAGGCGGCCACAGTGTGATCAAATACCTCATCGAGGAGCAGTTTGGAATCTTATTCATCGAAAATTTAAAGTTTTATAGGTCGGTAAATCACTTGGTCGGACAGCCCTCAGCCTGGTCGGTTTTGGTTTTCAAATTAATTGTACATTAAGAGTATATTAAGAGCTATCTCCTGGTTTTTTTTTATATTTTTTGATACATATTTTAGAAGCTAGAAAGATAATTAAACTATATAGTCAAATATCTTCTAAAATCTTTATTGTATAAAAAAAAACATTTAGTACTTAACCTTAAACTTATTTTTGAAAACGTACCGAACTTCATATCAGAAATTGATTTTTCAGCATTTGTTTTTATTTTACTTAACAGTTACAATAGTTACATATATCCTAAGGAATAATCATGCACCCCTAAAAATGTTTTTAAAAATAATTCTTGTCCAATATATGGCGAGTTATAAAAGCCACTCACACACCAAATTTTATTAATATAGGGCCGTACATTTTGGCTATAGACGGAAAAGCACCCCAAAAATTGCACCACTAAGTGTCCGAAAACGGCATTGACCAGGCTGAGGGCTAACCGATCAAAAAAAATTGAAAGAGCATCATTTTAACTATCAAATAAGGTTGGTTTCATCCTGTTACTCGATGAGGTAAAAACACCCCAAAAATGGCACCACTAAAAGTGTACGAAAACGGAACGGACCAGGCTGAGGGCTGTCCGACTACAAAATATAGAAAGAGTATCACTTTAGTTATTAAATGAGTTTGGTTTCATCCTGCTATTCGATGAGGTAAAAACACTCAAAAAATAGCACCACTGAAACTGTCAGAAAACGGAACGGATCAGGCTGAGGGCTGTCCGACCAAGTGATTTGTAACCTATTAAACTTTTCTTTTCGATGAATAAGGTTCCAAACTGCTCATCGATGAGGTAAGTGATCATACGGTTTCCGCTCGGTCCAATAGGCTTGTAGTGGTAGCCTATCCATCTTTCCTAACCATTACCAATACCGAAATTACAATTCCCAGTAACTTGACGACTGAGCTTCTGGAGGGTACAAACTTTATTTTACGCTAAAAAAGGAGTTACGTTTATAAAAAAAAAAACCGGCCAAGTGCGAGTCGGACTCGCGCACCGAGGGTTCCGTACAAACCTTTACAACTTAAAGGTATTATAGACCTGAGTATTTGATATGAATTTCAATTTAATACCTCTACGCGTTTACGAGGAAAAAGGTAGTAAGTTTAAAATTAAAAAAAAAATTTATTGTATGATTTTACTAAAAATGTCTACTTTTCGTAATTTTTCCTTTGTCTGTACTATATGAAGTTTCTTCGTGCCAAGTTTCAAGTTTCTGAATTTACGGGAAGTACCCTGTAGGTTTTGAGTTTCTTGCGAGTACTCAGTTTCAAAATATGCGACTTAAATTGCTATTTCTTTTGATTGCGTTGACATAAAAGTTTCGTTTTGCTACATCTGAAAGGTCCTATAGCCCTGAGTATTTGACATGAATTTCAATTTAATATCTCCACGCGTTTACGAGAAAAAAAGTAGTAAGTTTAAAATTTAAAAAATGTTTTTTTGTATGATTTTATTAAAAATGTCTACTTTTTGTAATTTTTACATTGTCTATGCTATATGACGCTGCTTCGTGCCAAATTTCAAGTTTCTGAGTTCACGGGAAGTACCCCGTAGGTTTTGCGAGTGCCGAAAAACTAAAATTTGCAGCATAAACGACTGTATCTTTTGATTGCGTTGGCTTTTGAGTTTGATTTTTTCACAGCTCCAAGAAGCAATAGACCTGAGTATGTGGTATAAATTTCAGCTTGATACCTCCACGCGTTCCTGAGAAAAATGGTCTTGACAGACAGACAGACAGACAGACAGACAGACAGACAGACGGACAACAAAGTGATCCTATAAGGGTTCCGTTTTTTCCTTTTGAGGTACGGAACCCTAATAAGTGGAAAGCGTTACAGTTTACTTATTTGGCACGGGGAATATCCTATCTCTACCTTATTATATTACAGTGTAATTAAAATTGATGATTTTTTAAACTTATCATTCAAAATTAGTTCAGTTGATCGCCAGACAGGTAACGTAAAAAACAGACCCTGACACTGAAAGCTTTCATCTAAACTCTTTTCTATTCTTAAATGAAATTAATCGTGTCCCTTATCTGCAATTAAAAGCAAGAGCATCCTCGGAGTTTAGTTTTCGGTCTTTTCGCGAAGTCCAAAATTTAGCCCCGTAAGGCAAAACAAATATATAGGCTCCTATGCCGAGACGCCGTTTTTAGACATCCTATTACCATTTTTGGGCAGTACTAACCTCGCCTGCAAATCAGTGCACTTGCTGTATAACGGACTAGGCACTGGTGAAGGCTTTCCCTTATATGTTGAGTTGAGACGCAAGACCGCAGTCGCTTCCGTAAAAGTCATAAACACGCAATTCTAACATACGGCGTTCCAGAAAAAGAGAGAAGGGACGTGACATCGTCACAAAACGGCGTTCAGGAGTCCCGCCCAACATCTGTCAATGTGAGCCAATGGGCTCTCTAAATAGGATGCCGAAATCGGTGCGAAGTAGAGGAGAAAATATACCAGATTGGACCCTGGGCTTCGATACAGTACTTAAGAATGCAACCAAGATGAACGCTAAGATCAGGAAATATATAGACCCGGATCGCGGATTCTCAACGATCAACTTTTACTGACTTGATTAAGTTTACTGACTGAACCGGGCATCGTTATATTGTCATCCCTTTTCGAAAAAAATGCAGTTTACTTTATTTGATATATGGTAATGGCAGTGATGGAAAGGCGGTATAAGTACAAAATAGCGCCCTTCATGTTTATTATTACTATTTACAAAACAGATTGTGGTGATTTGAAATTGTTTGTTTAAAATTACTCTTTCCAAGGGGTTATGGGCCGGTATACTTATTTTTTTTACTATAACAAAACTGTAATGTTGTAACTAACATTACAGTTTCCCGATGCGATCGAAATGCGCATCGAAAAAGGTGCCCAGAACCAAGCACACGGGCTGGCAGCCTGCCGCCCCGGGCCATGACCCTCTTGGCCATAGGGTAAATACGCCCCTGTTGAAGTCGTAGTTGTAGCTATAAAAATACGGCTTTTCGTGAACAAGAGATTTCCTTCAGCATGATTATTCCTTAGGACCCAAGGATGGATTTGCGAAAGTGGAGCCACCAAGATTTTTGATGTAAATTATTAGGGGCGGGGAGGCTCTCAACTATATCTTGATATCTACATCAGTTGAGCAACTAGGCCAAGTTTGGTATCGTATTCGTATAAACCGGGGATACCCAATTCATTTCTGGTATAATTTTAAGACCATTCTGAAGAAAAACTATGTAAAATTAAAAAATAAGTAATTTAGGTATTCGTTGCCTAGGCTTCAACCACATATGAGATTACACCCTTGTAACTCAGCCCTAATCGAGTGGATTCCTCGACTAGTAGCGCCATCTGTCGCGCCACTCAGGTAATAATGTCGCCCGGTGCCAGCGCCAGGCTGATTTCTCCTCAGTACGCTTTTGTAACTCAGCCGAGCAACACGTGCTCAATCAAGTTTAAAAAAAATCGAAAAGTAAATTGCAAACGCAAATTGTGTAATGATTGCACAGTTTCTTTGGAATTTATTTTGTGCAAATTGCATAAAGATGTAAAAGCAAATTCTATAATGATTTTTGCTACTTCAGACATTGTGACATTCCGCTCGGAGCCCGTGGCCCAGCGACGAGACGCAGTGACCTCCAATAGGCACCGTCAAAACACAATGCGTTGTCCTATAAGACGACATTGTTGCTACTTCAGATATTGTGATATTCCGCTCGGTGCCCGTGGCCCAGCGACGAAACGCAGTGACCTCCAATAGGCACCGTCAAAACACAATACGTTGTCCCATGACAGGATATGCGTCGTCCCGTGAGACGACAGGCGTCGTCCCGTGAGACGACAGGCGTCGTCCCGTGAGACGACAGGCGTCGTCCCGTGAGACGACAGGCGTAGTCCCATGAGAGGACATGCGTCGTTCCGTGAGAGGACATGCGTCGTTCCGTGAGGCGACATGCGTCGTCCCGTGAGGCAACATGCGTCGTCCCGTGAGACGACAGGCGTCGTCCCGTGAGACGACATGCGTCGTCCCGTGAGACGATATGCGTCGTGTTTGAGGACGTTGCGTTGTCCTGTGGGACGACATTGCGTCGAATATTGTGACGACATTGTGCCAGCCTGTAAGACTACACTACTTCACCCCTGGACACGACTTGCATCGTCCTGTAAGACAACATTGTGTCATCCTCGACATGATACAATGTCGCCATATAGGAGTACTCATGTCTATCATTCGGGGAGATGCCATTGTATCGTCTCAGATGGCTTGCATTGGCCTGCATCATGATATGGCGTCGTCCCTTGAGACGTCGTGTAATGTCCATGCATCGTTTTGTAACTGTCGCTCTACAGGCTATGTCCATATAGATTTAGAATATCCATATAGTGGATACAGTTAATCTTATTGGCTTATCTACTGCTTTAACAAACGACGCCAACGTCTGTACAGTCAAACTTATTTTGACATCGTCATGGTCACAATATTGAACGATATAATATCGATTTATTAAACGTACGTACCTCGTACGTTGGATACGAAAAATAGAATAAGCAAATTCTTTTAATCGCTAAAGCATGGTTTGTGGGGAAAATAACTGTCTGGTACATCTGTTAGGAAGAATGGAACACACGTGGTCTCTTGTAGACTTGCTTGTAAAAAAGTTGTCCACAGTCACCAATAATTAATTTGTGGGTCGGCATTTCGATTTATCCCAAGAAGTAGGTACGCGTAAGCCTATAATGATTTAAAAATCTTGCCAAATACAGTTTACATTACAAATCACTGCGACTAAACGCAAAATAAGCTGTTTAGATCAAGATCTATGTAGAAGTCAAAACCAACAAGGTTTTAGTTAAGCACCCAACCAGATCCTTTACTTTAAAAGAAAGGGGGAGGCAAGAAAAACCAACCTAAGACGTAGGAAGTCGAGAACTCTCTCCTCCGCTAACCGCATTAGGTATTATTTAGACAAAGAATAGCATAACCGTTTTGGCTCTGTCGTATAACATCAAAAATAATAAATATGTGTTAAGGTCGTGGAATTATTAGCTGAGCTGAATAAACGGCGTTACCTCATATCAATCTAAACAGCAAACGCCTGCTCATTGGAGGTACTTAAGAGTCAAATTCTGATTGTCTCAGGCATACTGAAACACCTCACAAACATTGATTCTTAGTTACCAAATAACTGCTTGACACAAAGAAGGATTGTTGTTTGTCAAGCAACAAATTATTTAAGTTAACACCGAAATAAATAAAAATATGCAAGAACCCTAAGAACTTACAATTGTTATTAAAAAAAAACTAAGACGTCCTTATTAATAAGTATGTAGCTGTGTAAACAACAAAATGCTGTACATAATGCCAGTAACTAAAAAAGCCGTGCTGACAAAAACATTCCATTCATATCACTTCATTCGCATTACAAAACGTAAAAACGCAGTTTTCAGTGCGACTACTAAGAAGGACCAGCTCTAGTTTGAAAGATTATCAATGTACGATAGGCACATGCCACAAAACTTTAATAGCAGCGGTTCAATAGACTTGTAATTAGTATAACAACAGAGGCATTAGAAATATAGTTGATCAGTTTAGGTATAAAGATAAGGTTACAAGATTCCATTTCGAAAGAAATCCTACTATAGGCATGACAACAAACTTAAAATATTTAGTAACAGTGGAAACATAGCAAACTTTTCCCTAAATATCTAAATATATAAAAGAAGAAACTGACTGATTGACTGACTGACTGACATATCAACGCACAGCCCAAACCGCTGGTTCTAGAGATTCCAAATTTGGCACGTAGGATCCTTATAAGGTCTAGGGGTGCACTAAGAAATAATTTTTCAAAATTCACCCCCTAAAATGGGGGTCCAAAGTTTGTATGGCGAATCAAGATTTGTTAGACTATTTTATTCGAAAATTCACAGGAGTATTCCTAATGATAAATGAGTAAACACGTGTTTCAGGTTTTTTGATAATTCAACCCCTAAAAAGGGAAAATGTGGTCACAAAGTCTGAAAATCACCATGGGTATCGTATACTTTTTGAGTACTTGTAGTACGCGGGCGAAGCCGCGGGAAAAGGCTAGTATTATATATACCTCCTCATCGATTTCGAGCTTAAAAGCTAACCTAATGGAAGTTGGTTATTCTGACCCACAAAATGACTGGCTAGGCTTAACTCGGTTTTAAATACTCCTCCATACTTATAGCAGCAGAGCTTGCTAGTCGCATTGTAGGTTTACACGTAGGAAGGCTTAGGACTCTCTATAGAGGTTCTGAAATCTCCTTTGAGGCGTAAGAGTAAACAAAAAAGGAAGTGCAAAAGGTCATGTAAGTTCCTGTTGCGTATGGGCAGAGCAACTGGCAACAAAACAACGAATGGAAAATAGGATCTCTATGGATTTTAACCATACTCCAGATCCAAGTTAAATGTAACGATCGCGCTTCAAAATCCTCAAAGAAATTTGGACTGCGGGGCAAATCAGGTGAATAGCGACGACGTAAACCTAGGTGGCCTTTTTATAAACAAGAATTGCAAATACCTGTTTGTGAAAGAAGATAGCTTGTCTATTCGAGTGCTTGTCAGATGAGAGGCGCCCCTTTCAGTAAGTAAGTGCTTACGGGAAAATTCACAACTTATTAGCATGGTGATTTAGGCAAAATTTGATGAAATTGTTAATATACTTCAAGGGGCTACCCGTTTGGGGACCCATTTAAAGATTCTTCAACACTGACATGCCGTCGGATAGTCAAGTAGGTAGCGATGGCGAAGCGCCCATAAAACTCGATTCCCGACGGCTTGCCTAATTTCATTTTGCGACTTTTCTGTGGGCTATGAAGAAAAGGATAGCCAAATTTGCCACGGCGTGCCTACGAATATTTTGGACGTGTCGTCACTAGTAGGTAGTCTCAAACGAAACCGAACGCACTATTAGGGTAATAATACTCGTACGTTAACCCTTTCGAGGTTTTAAATATGTATGATATGATATAATTCTCTTATTATTTCTGTCATATTTAATGGACCCTGCACCTACTTAACCTTTCTGTTTAGCCCATTGGTTGACTGGTAGAGAATGCCTTATGGCATTAAGTCCGCCATTTGTACCATCTTGTATTGTGCAATAAAGATTAAATAAATAAATAAAAGCACATCAAGGCTCATCAAAAACCAGTGTCTTTGATACCAAGTTCAGCAACCTTTCATAGTGACATAAGACTACAATATGGTCGCCAGTTTTATACAACCGAAAACAGACATTCGCTAGTGAGACCACTATGACACATTCTAGTACCTATGTCAAACGAGCACATAATGATCTCGCATGGATATCCACGTGTCACAGTTTGGCTTATCGAATAAGGGTCCAGAATGAATCCAACATGTTCTTAAAATCGATGACAGTTATGTGTCGCCAGTGTAAAGCTTATTGGCCAAACTGAATTTCAGAAATGCGAGTAAGATGCAGCAGGCTTAGTTTAGCATACTAAGGTATGCTGTAAACAATATTGGCAGCGTAACCAATAAAGAGCTGAGAGCATCCCAAAAATTATTGTATATTGTATCGTGTCGTGATTATAATACATATGGACGATTGAAATGTTGCCGCTTTTAAAGTTAAGCAAGAAGGCTTTAGAAGACACAATCATATCCACAGTTCAAGGAATATATTTGTAGACTTAAGAATGCAAAGGTATAAGAGAATACACTTGTATAACACTCAGTAGGTATGACCCGTCAATACGTGACTTTTGGTTGCACTAAAACTAAATGCGACCATTTCGCCTCATTGGCTCATTAGAGTCTAGAATTATTAAGGGTTTTACAATCTCTGGGAGTAAACAAAGGTCTTATTAATGTTAACCTTAACATTATAATACAAGCCACTGCCAGTGGTTTTACCCGCTAAATTTCAAAATTGTTGAATCTCTTTTTCACGCCGTTAGATGTTGAATTTGAAAAAGTCATCTCCTAATAGACCTCCAAAACATCCAAAGATTATAAGTTTTAAACTTCAAGGTCATACCCTAAACAGTTTAGACTTCTCGTTGTGTATCATTATATTCATTATCTATACAATGCAACTTAGATAATATTTTACCGACGTAACACAAAGCATATTAGATAATAAAACATAACAAACATACACAAGCAATGCATAAAAGCTCTTCCTTTGGTTTTGCGAATTAGATCACCGCCACAAGCTCAAATTACAGACCCGGACAATGATCTTCATCCCAGCTACAGAAAATAACTACATAATCAAGAGAGTTTGGGATGTATTTACTTGGTAAACGTACGGTCAACGAGTAAATGGTATAGGTATTTATACGCGAAATACATACCAACAACATTATAGTCATAGTAATATACCTACAGCCCTTGAAGACGATAGCATCATTTTTAATTAATATTCTTATCGGTATGGTTGTTTCACCTTCTTCCTTCTCTCAAACCTATAAACGTTATATTGAAAATCATATAAATTAACTCGGAGCTTGCTTACCTAGTATACCCGGTCGGTTTCCGGTGGAGTATTGTCAATTTAGCAGTACCATTTTAGTTCTAAAATTCATATTTGCTGTCGTCAACATTTAGCATTCTTATAATACTCACTCTAAACTCCAAATGAAATCTATAAGGTCTGGATGTAATTAAAGATATTGTCTTTCCTAAGGATCTCGTAAAATTACCTGAATTTCAAATTCGGTTTCACTAACATATGATCGCTACCTAATAGGTCTGATCAATGCCGCAATGCCAGTCGTAGCATGCGGTCTTTAAAAACTTCACAGAGAGTTTATAATATGTGTGTAGATAAAGCAGCGTATGTAACAGTAAATAATTAAGACTTTTAAATGACTGTTAAGGCCCGACTAATACTAAAAATTTCAGATGTGAAACAGGTGTTCTCAATCAAGAACGACTTTTAAAACAGATTTTTGGAAGAACTTTCAATCTGGCCATGTTACGATAAATAATAATAGTACATCATACAAATCAGTGATCAAATAGCAAAGACTCTTTACATCATTCACAACTTACAGTAAGTGTTACAAGGAAATCATTAGGCGTGGAATAACCCGTTTGACGGAAATTTTACCTGAGGTTGTCAACGAAATATCTCCAGATAGGAATATCGAAGCTCGCTTAACTAGAATCACAAAAATACGAAAAAAAGGATCGATTGTTTTGGGGTTTGCCACATAAATAGTCACTTTCGATCACAGTTTATCTTACTATAAATATTTCTAATCTATTTTTTTTCCACAAATGTTTACCTAATTTTGTTATCAAGCGGACCCCTCCGCTAGACAAACGCTAGGAGGAGGAAATGTTAACCTAACTCTATCATTAAAATAAATAGCTAAACTGCCAATTACGGCAGATAAGGATATTTTCACAATAGATATTTTTAAAAAACCGGCCACGTGCGAGTCGGACTCGCGCACCGAGGGTTCCGTACAAACCTGTAGGTATATAGGGGTAGTAACGTTAAAATATTTTTATTATATGATGTAACTAAAAATTTACGGTTTTCGCAATTTTTCCTTTATCTGTGCTATAAGACGTTGCTTCGTACCAAATTTCAAGATTCTGAGTTCACGGGAAGTACCCTGTAGGTTTTGATTCCCTTGCGAGCGAAAATTTGCGGCATAAACGGCTGTATCTTTTGATTGCGTTGGCTTAGAAGTCTGATTTTTTCACAGCTCCAAGGGACCTGACCTGACCTGAGACCTGAGTATTTGATATAAATTTGAGCTTGATACCTTCACGCGTTCTTGAGAAAAATGGTCTTGACAGACAGACAGACAGACAGACAGACGGACAACAAAGTGATCCTATAAGGGTTCCGTTTTTTCCTTTCGAGGTACGGAACCCTAAAAATAAGATAATGCTAGTTAAGTTACTGCGCAAAATAATAACGTATACGGTGTAGCAACAAGTATCTCTTGTGTACACATTTTGTTCTGATATTTTTGTTGGTTAATGTCTAATCATCAGATCATCACAGTACGCCCGGGCCAGCGCCGGCAGAGGTGTAAACACGTCTCATATGTGGTTCAAGCCTAGGCAACCAATACCTAAATATAACCGTTTTTCCCCCGAAGGGTAAAAAACGGATATTTAGGTTTCTGCCGTAGCTTGAATCACACCTAAGGGCCTTGCCGGCTTACTTAACGTACTGAGGAGAAATCAGCCTGGCGCTGGCACCGGGCGACATTATTACCTGAGTGGCGCGACAGATGGCGCTACTAGTCGAGGAATCCACTCGATTAGGGCTGAGTTACAAGGGTGTAATCGCATATGTGGTTCAAGCTACGGCAGTTTTTACCCTTCGGGGGAAAAACGGTTCTATTTTGAAATTCCCTGTTTCACAAGGAAAAAATCCATAACTTATAAACTACCTATTATGAATCTTGAAAAAATAAAAGGTGCTTTAGAGAGCCCTATTATTCGTTTATTAAAAAAAATCGAATGACAAACTACAACGTTTGTACGGGGTGTAAGTCTATGATATATAATAATGACAGATGGGTTATGCACGCTCCAAAAGTTAAGCACTTAATATGAGTGAATTCACACAACTGTCGCTAGTCGCGCACCGGCCAGCGTGAAATGCGGACATGCGAATGAGCTCCCGTCATCCACGTGAGAAAGAGACAAACTGTAATTTTCTACCAATGAGAGTGACAAAGATGTAGTGATAATGATTGTCAAAATAGATAAACATAACAGGATCGTTGCTAGGTTATGAAGTAACTTTGGAAGTATTTTTTCTTCTCATTTTGTTAGAGTATAACCCATCCATAGTAAATATCATTGGTGTAAGTAGTAAAAAAAGCTGTTCCCGGTGCTAAAAATTGATGTGGGAAAAATCTAATCAAAATGATTTTTGCGATCGTGGAATGATATACCTAGTTGCGTTTACACACGACATAAAAGTGAAATTTCCTTGGATATTATGACGCGAAATGGCATGAACCGGAATGCACCCCCATTATTTATATTGTTTTACCACAATAAATGAATTCTTTTGCTTATCCTTATTCAACCTTATCATTCCACGATCGCAAAAATATATTTATTAGATTTTTCCATTACAATTTTTAGCACCGATTAGTATAGTAGTCTGTGGCACCGTCAACATGTTTTTTTACTACACCACGTATATACACGGTGTTCGTGAGAATTGCGAGAGATTTTAACCACGAATTCCTCAGGTCATAAGGAGTAATAAATGTTATATAAATTTAGGTAAATTTCGCCAAAAAAATGAAATTTTTGCTTTTTCTCGATTTTTTAAAATGCTTTTTAACATAAAAACATAAATGTTATTGGCAAAACTGACGATTAAAATAAATTAGTACATTTTTTTTCGTAAAAATTAGTTAAGGTACGTAAAGTATTTCTTGGCACTTAGATATCTGTCAATAAGAATGTCTAGACTAGACCCCATAAAGGGTGAAATCGCCATCAAAAATGCGTTTTGCACTGAGTCACAATAAAAAATGTTTTTTTATTTAATTGGTAGTAGGTAACTCTGAAACTAGGCGAATTCCAGAAAAGTTTACACGACATTTTAGTCTCCAATTATGATCAGGAATACGCTGTTAAAATTATTCGGTTTCCTCATGCTACACTGTGTATTTAACGTTTCAGTTTGACATAAGATTTTTCTTTAATGACTGAATAATATGGCCCTCTAAAGCACCTTTTATTTTTTCAAGATTCATAATAGGTAGTTTATAAGTTATGGATTTTTTCCTTGTGAAACAGGGAATTTCAAAATTGCTTATTTTTTTATTTTATATGGGTTTTCTTCAGAATGGTTTTAAACTTATACCATAAATTAATTCTGCATCCCCGATTTATACAAAAACGATACAAAACTTGGCCTAGTAGGTTAACTGATGTAGATATCAAGTAAAAGTTGAGCCCCCCCTCCCAACCCCCTAAAAAAATCCATCCTTGAATCCTAATAAGGAATAATCAGGCCGAAGGAAATCCCTTGTTCACGAAAAGCCGTATTTGACCTTTTTATGGCTTGTGCACACGCATCTATTGTTCTACCTCAATGTTTTGGCAGGTTTTAATTAACTGTCATATAAGAGATATAAGGTCTGTCAAGTCAACCGTAAGCAAGGTACCTAAGCATTGAATGTGGGCTTGCTTAATTATCATTATGAATAAAACAAAAACTCATGAAGAAATGAAAAACGGTAATATAATAGCATTTTTTACAGTAAATTTTTCACTATATATATACCTACTTATTTATAATAAGAAATATTATAACCTACCATACCCATACCTACTGTTGATTGTCACGTTAACCCATTCAATGCTCATGGTGACATTGGTGTGGTGACATATATTTGACGTACGTACTACGTAACGAAACTTTACTTGAGTTGCGTTAAGTATATAAACTAGCACTAATCCATATAATATCTACTAGGACTGACTAAAGATTAAAACAACGAATATTTTTGTATAGTATGGTTTTCTCTCACTATAAGATTTATCCCATCAAAAACAATACATGTACAAAAATGCCCGTCTCGCAACGCAACGCAGTTCTCCTACTGCAAAAAGTATTGAGATCTAATATAAAACCAAGCCGGTGTGCCGGAGTTTCCTAACAACATGTCATTGTGATCCTTTGAATATGAATGTCTACATTTTAATAATAAATAGAATGACCTGGCCATTCTAACATATTGCACGGGACCCCTGATTTTGACGTGAAGGTCCAAAAATTTTATGGAATTCCAAAACTAAAAATATGCATCGTGGGTCACTCTATCCATGGTCAAAAATACACAACTTTTTCTCCGTGCACACAATTTTTTCAATTTCAAATTCTGATTGTGAATACCGATTTTCATGAACAGATCATGGAATTTCGCTTAAGTCGTTGGTGACGTCGCGTCCCAAAACTCCCAAACATGAAGACGTAGTGGTAAAAACTCTCGGAGATTACGGTAAATGGCAAAATAAATTAGCTATAATGATGGCGTTACTAAGGTTCCCAATTAGCTGGTATCAGTTGGATATAATGTTCCTAGCCCCTGGAACCGAGTTTTGGTGTAAAAAGCCACAAACATTTTCTGAGTATTCGGATGATAAGTGGCGACAGATGTCTGTTCCGGTTAGTGATGTCAATATTTCTTAGTAGCTTTTACAATTACCCCTGTATAAAAATTATGAGTCCCAAAATATGTCAGTTATTCTAATACTCAAATACGACAGCCATATTGTCACGACATATGAAATGAAGGTCGTTTATATTGAAGATATGAAGCGCGCTAGAAATTATGCTTCTTTTTTTTTTTAAGTATTCATGAAAAATATAAGACCTTCCAGCTCGCTAAAAAACTATATTCTGATTTTAGCCGACTTCATATCAACCACTTTTGGAACCCAATTGAGTTAAGACATTTTGTGGATTGAGCCGGTGCCCCCCGGATGGCTTTCTTCCCGACTACGGGCAAAACTTTGAATTTGTCTTTTTCAAATTCTTCAAATTTTACTTTAATTTTTTATTGATTATTCTTTAGGTATACCTGTTTTATAATATGTGCGTTTAGTATTTTACTTTCCTTACAATCGAAATGAAAAGAAGAGTGTTTAACCCTGGTGACATTACCCTTTTCACGCTCGAACTATTGGCGCTCTCACTTAGTTCGAGCGCCTGAAATGTCTCGGGTGCAATTGGTAACTTTCCTTATCTCAACCCTTGGTTAACAATCTACTATTTCTACCTTACTAGCTTGTGGAGGAAAACCCATGTTTGATTTTCGACCCAGAGATCCTGTACATAGATCCAACGCTGAGCAGAAGCTTGATACCATTGGTAATGTGCGAAAACTTTGAATACAACCAGTCTGTGTTCAGCAAAACTATTATCACAGAGTGGAATTTAGTCTGTGATCGACAATGGATGGTCAATGTAAGTATAGGTATATAATATAATACATCAAGTTTTGCAATCAGTTACTTGATTACAGATAAGTATTGTTTAATTTACATTAAATTAGTAAGGTTAACCGGGTAAAATGCGCCTGCTCAGGTACATGGGTTAGCCGCAATTTTACAAAGGGATCAATTAGGTTAGATACGTACCTATTACTCCTATTTATTTATTTATCGTATGGCTACATGTCACTGGATATACAGTGTGTTTTTTTAAAGTGGGACAGTATGGGGAAATCCTAAAGTATAGGATACACAGGGAAACTGCCCTAGGAAACATTAGGCACTTCTTTGGAAAAAAAAAATTGGTATAGTCAAAACCTTGGTCAAGCATGAGCTGTCCCCAAAAACCAATAACATTGATGAACCGCTTCCAATCATTACTCCTATTAGGTAGGGTAGACACTAAACTAAAGTATATGAGATAAATAAAATTAACTACAGTTTTTCACTTGTTTCAGTTTACACAAATTGTACTAATGTTTGGAATTCTTATTGGTAGTGTTATATTCGGGAATATAGCCGATAAATATGGCAGGAAAACACCACTCATGATTTCTATAGTAATACAAACATTGATGAGCTACGCCGTGTGTTGCGTGCCTTCTTACTGGATGTTCCTTATTTGCAGATTTACTTTGGCACTAGCTTGTGGGGGCGTTGGAATTATATCATTTGTGCTAGTTATTGAAGTAAGTTTTTTAAATTATTTATATGTAGGTATTTAGCAAAATATGGTTTTACCGTTTGAGTAACTTTTAAAAATGTTGACAACAGGTTGTAGGTGGTAAATGGCGCACAATAATCCCTGTCCTTTATCAATTGCCGTTTGGGTTCGGTAATGTTATAATGACAGGATTGGCATATTGGCTCAGAGACTGGAGAAAATTAGAATTCGCATTGTCGACATTATCAGCATTATTCATATTGTATTGGTTCTGCATATCTGAATCACCCAGGTGGTTGTTGGCGTCAGGGAATACGGAGAAAGCTTACGGTAATGTCTAAAATTTCTCAGTCTCAGAAGGTTTAAGGGGGCGTCCATTAATCGCGTCATACGTTTTTGGCTTGTTTTAGACCCCCCCTCCCCCATGGTGATCTTTGGTGATATTTTCAGGACCCCTCCCCCCCTGTCCAATATGACGTGTAATTTTTTGCTTACTAAAGTAAGTACAGTTTTCCAACACGTGAACCTACTTACGTAACGTACACGTAAAGGGTAAAAAAATGAAACTACATTTGTATACATATAAAATTATCTTTAATAGAAAAAAATCGGCCAAGTGCGTGTCGGACCACGCGGTTTCGAAAAAGTAATATCAAAAAGTCGTATATGCGTATGAAATGAGTTTTTAGGAGAATACTCAATAATTCCTAAACCAATAATGTTCTCAATTTTTTTCATATTTTTTGGATCTCCGGTTCAAAAGTGACAGGACACAAGTTTTTTACACTTACGGGGTGATTTTTTCTTAAAATATTCACTAAATAATAAAAAATTCAAACAGACCTCAATGTTATTTTGAAAGACCTATCGAGACATGACGATATTTAGTAAAATTTTTTTTTTGACAAATAATTACATGTATGGACTAGTGCTCCTCCTTAAAATATCTTTTTCAGCAATTTTACTATAAAACTAAGTAGCGGCATACAAAAATACACCATATATTAAAATATTTATTAAGATATGTTTTATAGTTTCCGAGTAAAATGGCTGTGACATACGGACGGACGGACAAACAGACGCACATAACGAAACTATAAGGGTTACGTTTTTGCCACTTTCGCTACGGAACCCTAAAAACCTACTTCACAAAATAATATGTCAAATGCCATTAAATATTATTTACAATCATAGTGCTAGTGCAATTTGACTCTGCTTTTGACAGATTGATGATGAACGAGGATGCGTTGCGAGGAATGTGTTGCGCTGTGCGATAATAAACAAATGAAGTGATTATTTTGGCCGCCGTTAGCATGTATACAAGATAACGATAGAACGATACACTGGCGCCGCTGTCTTGTATAAAAGGCACAAATTCAGTCGCTCGGTATATATGGAAAAAAATATCAAATACAATTTATTTTACACTCATGATAATCTTTATGTTTTCAAACATTTTCATTTCAAGCAGCTATTTAAATCCATTTCAAGCATCTAATAAATTATATAATAAGGCTATCAAAAAATTTGCTCCAAATTTTAACGTTTTACCTATTCCTCGTCGCCGTTGTCTTTTATACAAAAGAGCTAGGGATGGCAATGTTAACTCGATATGAGAATATTCAAAATAAATATCAAATCGCAAATCTGGTTTTATATAAGTATTTGAACTTGAGTAACTAGAATTAAAACACATTCCAATCCTCGCAACGCATTATCGCTCATCTCTGGTGGAAATGCAGCTTTAACCAGAAGTATCATGTTAGCGATCCTATATAATTTTAAGAGAAGGTCAATTCGAATAATGTGATCATTAAAAAACAAACGCAGTAACTGGTATTTCTGAAATACAATACTTTTTAGTCGTACTGGAAAAAGCAGCTCGAATGAATAAAAGGGAATTTAACGAGTGGAAAGTCAAAAAAATGTTAGAAAAAGCTCAGGGACGTTCAGAAGGCGTACCAAGTTTCGTAGCTTTCCTTAAGCTGAAAAACATGCGGATGAGAACTATAATGCTCGCAATTAATTGGTATTGTAATGACTTTGTTTATGTACCTACTTGCGTTCTAGCTGACACCGAGTTTATATCCATAGAAATGATTGTTATTTCCTTTTCTACTTGTTGCTACTACTTAACATTTTTATTGTACATGATCGATTTAACAATATCCTGAGATAAACTCACTTCCTTTTTTAGGTTCTGCACTGGTTTAGCATTTTATGTATTAGCCCAATATCTTGGCCAGATTGGAGATAGTATTTTTTTTTCTGTAATGCTAAGTGGATTAATTTCTTGCATGGGCCCGATTATCTGTGTTTTCGTGATAATGAAGATTGGGCGAAAGCTCACTTTGGCGATTTTTGAAGGATTGACGGCTGTCTGCTTTATTTGCATATTATTGATACCACGAAATGTGTTTACGAAGGACTGGCCAAAACTTGTATTTGCTGGAGTTGGATTTGGAGGCATGGCAGTATGTTATTAATCTTATCTACCTCAACTACCAAATATTTTTTGAAAAGAGTGGTTAACCACATCTAAACATGCACATTTTATTTTCAGGGAACAGTACCAGTACTATACCTGTTTTCTGGTGAACTATATCCAACATTAGGGCGGAACGTTGGAGTAAGCGGCGTTTCAACCTTCGCCCGAATTGGCTCTATGGTGGCATCATTGGTGTACAGTCTCAACGATTTTTATCAAGATTTACCCTTGTATTTAATGGTATTTGTAGTATTTTGCCAAATACTGGCACTTGTACCATTGCCTGAAACCAAGGATCGACCATTGCCTGACACCATGGAACAGGCTGAGAAACTTGGTCAGCAACAATTGAAAAAAAATAACTTTACATCAAGCACGCATTTTATGTTTACTGGAGAAAATTATATAAATATACCTTAATTAAAGGAATATAGGTCAAACCTGGTAACCGTTGCAACCTTTTACCATATGAAGGGAGCACGGAAAAAACATGTCGAGTCACCTTTTTTGTATAATCAGATAGGTATTTATAAAAATGTAGAGCATACAATGAACTATTATTAACAACTTCTGTTACAGCTGTAAATTTTAACGTAAACCACTTTTTAACTCATAATACTCGTACCATCTGGTTACGAAAAAAGTACCTATGGTTATTCGACTCGTTCCAAACTTTAAAAGCGCTATAACTCAAAATGTTGGCAAAGTGACTAGACATGTTATTTACGTGAACTCTCATTTATAATTATACTACTCTTTGACGTGAACCCTTTATATAATGTCGTCTTTAGTAGTCAAGAGTACTAACTTACTATTTAAAAAAAACATGTACTTACCTACCGTAAAACCTCCCAACTATATATAGTCCAAAGCTCTCAATTGTGGTCCAAAACTTTACTTTAACATCATCGTTCAGGTGTGACTTTTATTTATATACCGCAGTGCTATAAGTAACAAAATATGTTCGTAAATAAATGGAAAAACTTAGAAAAACCAATTTTTTTTATTGATAGTTTATTACATCTTGAACTTGTGGCCCATGGTAGCAGTACTAGATGGGAGTACGGTAGTAGGTACTTATGTTACCTATGGTGAAGTGCAGTAATGTAAGTGTTTCTTGTTATGAATGTCAGGCACTGTTATGGATGTGCTGACAAATTTGCTTTCGATACTTAATAAAATGCACTGTAATATTAGAATTTCCAATGACAATAAAACAATGGAAACCATTAAACTGTATGGGCGCGGTCGCAGCCTGAAATTTGGAGGGTCAGTAATGAATTTTACTATTTGACGTGTACGGCCTTGGGGGGGTCATGTCACATGTGACCCCCCCCCCCCCCGGATTCGTCTTGTTAGTTATTAATGTTATTATAGTATTTGACGACGAATATGTGAACAGACTTGACACTAGAGGTGTGCGCCGATGGCAAAATCATCGGCGGCGGCGTCCGATCGTTTTTGGACCGGCGGCGGCGGCGTGATCGGCGTGAAATCGGCGTGGTACATATTTTTAATATGTCTGGGGAATTTGACTAATTACCTTCTAAACTGAAGCCTACTGAGTATGTATAAGGATAAACTGCTTTAATAAAACACCACAAATCTTTGAAAACGTATGGTTGTCCCACAAACATTGCACATTTTACATCAAAGACATGATTTTAAAGAATTTTCCAAAAGGTGGACTAGTTATGTTCCACATTTGTACGAGGGCTGTTTGATAAGTACCCGTTTTCTAAATGTATTAATATCACTGGCCGAAAATATGTATACCACCGTTTTAAGCCATTTTTAGAGGCGGGAAAATTGGAAACAAAACAGCATTCTTTTGTTTTTTTTCTCATTGGACAGCAATTCAGTGAAAGCGAGAACTTAAAATTGTTAAAATGGGGAAAGAACAGTATCGGTCAGTAATTAGATTTGTATTTTTGGAAGGAAAAACGTGATGAAATAAAAGTAAGGATGCAAGCGTTTTACCATGAATATGCTCCTTCTATGTTGTCATGGTTGTCCATCAAGCGGGGAAGAACAACCGTCTTTGATGAGGATCGCCCAGGCCGCCCAAATGAGGTGACTACAGACGCCGAATTAAACTTCGAGAAATCGTTGATGCTGTAAGCGTTTCAATCGAGCGGGTACAAAATATATTAGAAGAAAAATTGGGTATGAAGAAAGTTCGCAAAAACCATCCCATGGGCTGGAAAGGACTTATTGACTACTTAGAAAAGGGGAAAACGATAACAGGGCAGTACTATGCCAATTTATTGGATGAATTTGACGCTGTGTTGAAGGATAAACGACCCCATTTAAAAAAGAAAAAATACTGTTTCATCACGACAACGCCCCAGCTCATTCGTCCAGAGTTGTGATGGCTAAATTAAAACAGTTACGCTACGAACCACTGTCTCACCCCCCGTATTCTCCAGATTTGGCCCCATGCGTTTTTTTTTTGTTTCTCAACCTGAAAATATGTTTCGGTGGTAAGCGATTTGGATCAAATGACGAAGTCATTGCCACTACAGAGGCGTACTTTAAGGACTTTCCGAAATCATACTTTTTGGATGGTTTATTGAAGCTTGAATATAGGTGGAACAAATGTATAGAGCTAAAAGGGAGCTAAATGTAGAGAAATAAATGCATATATCCAAAAACAACCGATTTTTTTTCATAAACGGGTATTTATCAAACAGCGCTCGTAGCTCTGTACTTAATGTTTTATCTATGTAGAACTGGCCACACCACTTGCCTTAAAATCAACTACGATAATAATACAAAAAGCCCCGAAGTTAACAAGTGCAGAACAGACTGATTTACAATATGTAATTTGTGAGAGAAAATGTTGATTCCAAGTTCTAAAAGACAAAGATGCTTGCGGTAGCCCGAATTTGCTAACTAAATAAAATTTACATTTTATTTTATCGTTCTTCGATGGATGGATTGGAGTCTAGTTTGTTAATAAATCAAATACAAAAATTAAAAAATAATCATACCCAGTTGGGCTTGAACCAACATCAATACGCCTTGCCAGGGTTCGATCGCTTTACCGATTCGCAACATACATGCATTTTTGGGAAGACGTCATTTGATTCTATTTCCCGTTAGATTCAAATGTCTCTAATAAACCTACTATCTATTGTAGCCTTGAAACGTCAAAAATGCGAAAATACGTTAGGGTTCTGCGCCGCGCGTCAAACGCCCCATACAAAAAACGTGAGGGTTATGACGTCACCGGCCTCAAAGGTGCGGAAAAGTGTTTGGAAGGAATAAGTTTTTGGAATGTTTTTGTAACTTTTGGGCACGAAACAATGCGTTTTTACCTTTACAGTTGTTATACTTTTTTTTCTTGTAAGAACACAAGTAATCTAATTGAGGTTTGAAAATATATTTGGGGTATTCAAAACAAAATTCTTACGATAGCATCGAAATGACAGCAAAAAAAACGTCAGTTAGTTGGTACACCGGCAAGGAATAAGTGAAGAAGGAAAAGCATTTTTTAAAGAAGTAGTATACTGGCCACTCACTATCATATCAGGGCATTAAAACAAGATAAAGACTTAAAAATTGCCATGCCGATTCTACGCCGGTCAAAATCATCGGCGGCGGCGGCGTGGAAAAATTGTCGGCGGCGGCGGCGCGGCGGCGCGGCGCACATGTCTACTTGACACTCGCGAATGATTCGACGAGCACCGCCGCGAATACGATGTTTAAACGCCGCCGTATTAGACGCGAAATGCTTAACGAGTGTGCGTACGCTCAAGAGGCCTACCGCGAGACTCGAAATTTTGTTATCTACGTCTCTTTCGCTCGTATTGGCAAGTGCGATAGAGCGAGAGATAACGAAGTGCCTATTTTAGACGTTCCCGGTACCGGTAGGCCCACAGTATGCTGTCACGTCACGTAAGTAGGTACCTAAGTGGTTGACTTGTGTTGTGGGTGTTGAAAGGGTTAACAGAGGTTATTTTAATAAAACCTTTAATGAAATATGAAACTCAATTTCCAATGGATTTAAACATTTATTAAATATAAGTACTTTTGTACAATTACCCGATTATTTACTTTTTAAACTGTAGAATCTAATGAGCCAAACTAAGTTGTCTAACCTAACCTGTGAACCTAACTGATTTAAGTAAGACAAGTAGATTTATAAGATACTTAGTCGAAAATGAACTAGGTATTTAAACACCAATATTTATAACTTGTGACAGAGCATGACTGGCTATAGGAACTTATGGACTCTTTGATCTTCAAACTAAAGTATATCATTACTAGATGTCTAAAAAATCTTACTAAATTCCGGGTCAATAGAAGAGTAAAATAATGTAAACAAATAATAAATAAATAAATATAATGGGACAATCTTACACAAATCGACCTAGTCCTACAGTAAGTACAATTAAGACTTGTGATGTGGGTACTAGACGACGATATATATAATGGATAGATAAATACTTAAATACATAGAAAACATCCATAACTCAGGTACAAATATCTGTGATAAACACACAAATAAATGCCCTTACCAGGATTCCAACCCGGGACCTCCTGCTTCGTAGGCAGGGTCACTACCGACTGGGCTAGGAGGCCGTTCAACCCATTTTCCTTAATTGCCTAGCGCACTTAATCACGCACTTTTAAAGACCAACCATGGTTTAATTATCAGTTTATACAACATAAAATTGTTATTTTACTTTAATTTTTAGTAAAAATCATTTAGTTACTTGCTTATCATTTCGGAGAAAACGAATTTTCTTTAAAAATATTTTTTCATGCTATTTTTTTTTGCCTAAAATAGAAATGCAGTTGTCAGTCAGCCATATTTGCTGTCTTGTTTTATTTTTCTATTGACCACAAAATATTTAGGTAGTTATGTACATTTGTCTTGTGCGACATATTGAGGAAAGAAATGCAAATAGCGCAATCCGATAACATAACACACGACAATAGTAGTTTATGTACCTAACTGTTACGTAATAAGGGTCCTTAAAACATGAGTGTGGTTTTATGAAATGAGCCGCAGGCGAATTTCATAATAAGATCACACGAGTGTTTTAAGGCCTAATTACGTACAGTTGCATACACTGCTTTATCTACACTCATATTATATATATTAAATTAAGTGTTCGGAAACCATAGAATGACCGCCATTGTACCGTCATGGCCAACTCGATTGTGCCGGCGCTCGCGCGGGACCAATCGAGTTGGCCATGGCGGTAACATTATGTTATCAAATTCGATGTTCCAAATTTGAAACTCATTGCTTAACAATATTTGAGCATGCAAAGTTAAAATTACGTTACTGCCGCAGATAAGAAACTTATCATAGTTAAATCGTTTGTTGTAATGCTTGTCATTGTCTACGGTTTTTGAACGCATTTTAGAGTACTTACAGTATGAGTGTAGATAAAGCCTATTATAATACATAAAAAGTTCGAGTTAACCAGTTTACCACAGCGTACGCTGTCATTATAATTTATGGAGGTACAGTCAGCAGCAAAAGTAGCTAAGCGGGTGAGGTATTCAAAATGAGCTTGACACTTTTAACAAGGAGAATAAAAAAGCGCGTGAAGGTCATTTTAGTAAGGGAGCCCATGACACTGAACCTAGTTCGATAAGTCTCCTAGATGAGATATATATAATTACACGCGTCTTTAATGGGGGAACACGAAATGCCGATGCTGCAATACAAAAAAGTGGTGGCGTATTATAATTTTTTTTTTATTAAAAAATCCGGTTTCTAGTACGATAAGTCTCCTAGATTTCCTTTGTTCCTCGAAGCAGGGGAGGGGTAGGGCTACACGATAATGCGTTGCTGCAAGCCCCCGTGCGTGGCCTTGTCAGTGGCAGCAGCATCAAAAGATTGTAGATGTATGCAAAAACAAAGCGCCTGATCGTTTAAAATATATAATCATTTTAATAACGTAACATCTTTATGCAGTTCAGGCGCTAAGTTTAGGTTACATAACATCTTGTTTTTGTTATAAAACGATCTCATCTAGGAGACTTATCGAACTAGGTTCAGTGTCATGAGCTCCCTTACTATTTTGAACACCTCACCCGCTTAGCTAGGTACTTCTGCTGCAGACTGTACAGTCAGCGCTAAAAATATGTATACAGTTTTGAATCTTATTACAATCGAGTAAAGTGCAAAAGTGTATATTTTTGGAGCTGACTGTACCAAAATCGCGTTCCTTTTGAATTCAGGCTACACCTTTGTTTTCGATATCAGGTGCCGCAGCGCCATCGCTTGAACGGAAGAAGTTATTTTGACAGAAAAAAACCGGAAAAAATGTATGGACCTGCATTGCACGCAGCAGTAGTGACGTGATAGATGGCGCTAGTGCGTTTTACTGAATTACGGAAACACGATTTTGTAGACATTGAAGTCCGGACATCATGGAATTACCTACTTTTTTTTTAATAATTGTGGCCTGGATTCTCAGGGGTCTTATTCAAAAACATTATAATTCAATGTAGCCTCAAGTAGCTACTACTTGTTCAAATCTGTGATTTGGCCTTAAGAAATACAGTTTGGTTTAAAATGTGCATGTGCAAGCAGCAAATATTACTACTTTTATACGTCGATAGTTATATATGTCACTACAAAATTAAAAGCTTAAGTTTAAATCATTACTTACATTTTTGGTATGTAATTTTTGCTAAACCACTTAATTCCTTGTGTTGGGGGCAATTTATGATTAACTTAAAACAAGCGGAAGTTTCTTTAGTACAAATGGAGTTGGAAAGATACAGTGAATTAATACATACGTAGGTAACTTTTTAGGGTTCCGTAGTCAACTACCCTTATAGTTTCGCCATGTCCGTCTGTCAGTCAGTCAGGCCGCGGCTTAGCTCAGTGATCCGTTAGCACTAGAAAGCTGAAAATTGGTATGAGTACGAGTATGTGCATTAATCATGCCGACAAAATTGGAAAAGTATTTCGATTAGGGTACCTCCCGTACACATGAAGTGGGGGATGAATTTTTATTTTGTTCCATCCCTATCTTCCATAAATAATAGAGGTCTACTAAAATTATTTTTGAATAAAACGAATAAATATAAATATTTTTAAAGCTCCGAAAGTTAAAAAAAAGGGCGCCAAAAAGGTAACAGGCCGGCAACTAGGAAATTTATTTTATATGAAAAATAACCGGGTTTCTCATACAAAATAAAAACCGGTTGCATTCCCTACCAGTAACTACGAAACCCTACACTGAGCATGGCCCGACATGCTCTTGGCCGGTTTTTATATGTGATACATACAAATGGTTAGGGTTCATCCATAAATTACGTCACACCAATTTCAGAAAAATTTTGACCCCTCCCTATCTCTTGTTACTTTTTGTGTACCTCCTCCTCCTCCCCCTCACACATCACATATTAGAAAAATAGGAATGGAGGGAGGCCTCCACCCTTGTCACACTTTGTTGACCCCCTCTCACACTCTTAACGTGTTGACGTAATTAATGGATGGATGAGCCCTTACGAACACTTACACTTATAATATTTGTGTCTTATAGAAGCAAACCTTGCCTTTTAGGCGCCTAGAGGCATATAAGAAGGCCTTACATTCCACTGTATTTATAATCTTCATTTTGTCGCACCAAAACCTGCATTAGACATAGTCATAGCAAGTTAGGTGCACCGGTGACGTTAATTTAGGGTCACCCTGTATGTTTTGGATTATAATGTAGGTAAATAGATAAGGGACATTAATGTTCATCAAGCCAAGCCAAGGTCAGCAGACCTACTGCAAACGTCGTAAATCGTATTTTCGTTATCTCCCTCTCTATCGCACGTACTGATACGAGCGAAAGAGATGCAGATAACGAAATTTCGAAGTTCGCAGTAATCTCTCTTAAAAACAAATGGAACAAAACATTCTAAATATGGCATTATACTTGGCCAACATGCAGTCCTATTCTTATACAACCTATATTATGTTTTTTGATAAAGAAAGAAATACACATTGATGTGCTACCCCAGGTAAAGACTAGATTGTAGCTTTACTCATTTTAAATTACAAAAAAATATACAAAAATGTACTTATCAAAATATGGTTCTAATAAATGCATATTGGAATAATATTAGTCTGTTTTCTTATCATCAGCCATTTGGTTTTTAATACTTTCTATTCTATGCAACAAAGTAGGGTGAGAATGGTACCATGCAGAGTATAGTTTGTCATAGATCGGGAAGTCCAAATTGTCCTTACCCAGTTTTATGAGTGAAGATATGAGTTCTCTAGAGTAATTCAATGATACTGCAAAGTTATCTGCCTCAAACTCATGTTTTCTAGACAGTGCTGTTAAAAAGAAGCCTAAAATAGAATTGTATGGTGCCAGAATCATTTGCAACACCACAATCAGTCCAATAATGATAGGCTTCTGCCCTACTGGCAATCCAATGGCAGTGTATAACATGGAATATTTAAACAGCCACCCAAAAGCACTGAATAACAACAATAAATTGAGTTCAGTCAAAGCTATGCTCTTTGTCATATGGTTGCAACTCCAGTGTCCCAATTCATGGGCTAGAATTCCTAAAATTTCATTCTCATTACATCCTGTCGTAGTCCTCTTTTCTTCATCATACTTTTCCAATAATGTATCAAACAGTACAATTCTTTTTGCACCGAAAAGTCCACTGAAATATGCATTGCTGTGTGCAGATCTTTTAGATCCCTCCACTATGTAGACTTGTGACAGCGGGAAGTTAAGCTTTGACGCTAGTTCCTCGATACCTTTCCTCAGTGAACCCTCGGGCAGAGGAACAAATTTGTCAAACAGAGGAGCAATGACAGTAGGGTACAGCATCAACAGTAACAAAGAAACCACAGTCGTAAACAACCAAAGATAAGCAACAAACATATCTCCTCCTACCATGATGATATAAATTGAAATTGATACAATTGGAATGGTGATGATTAGACTAAGAACTAAGGATTTAATCTTGTCTTTAATAAAGAATCCTACAGTTTGCTTATTAAAGCCATGCTTTTGCTCAAGTACAAATGTGCCATAAATCTTAAATGGCAACATTATGACGTAGTTAAAGAGTGTCACAATAGTCATGAAGACACAGCTCACAAATATTTCCCTTTCAGGAGATACATTGAGGGATTTTGAAATGTTCTCTGCATCAAACCATGCCACAGCAATCCACCGGCGGTAGAGTATTACAGATGTTAGGACGATACTGTAAAAGTCCTTCACAATTCTAAACTGCAACTTGTCAATACCGTACAGACGCGCTTTCTTGAATGATTCTTCATTTAACATCTCCTTCAAGTCTTCAGTAATAGTGATGTTGGTTTTGTAGATTTTCAACTGCAAAATATTGTTAGTCATTTTATTATGACAACTGCAGATTAAGAAAATACATACATAGAACTACAATCATTGTAAGGATAATAATTTATAAAATATAACCTATTATTTACCTGCCGGAATGACAAATATAGTTCCCACAAATATTCTGCCCATGAAAATAGCAATATTAAGCAAACAATATACTCCTCATTCAGTTCCATGTTTTTGGGATAACTAATAAATATTGCAATTACAATAAATATCAGAATAATAACTTTATTCTATGGCAATTATTATTTTTAGTTATTAGAAAAGTCTTTGACACAATGACACATCGTCCCAATGAAAGCAATCTGTCAAACGTCAATCAACGTAATGATTTTGTCGTTTTTCATAGTGATGTGATTAGAATGACATGGTTGATATTAAAAACCGGTAGATAAAAAGTTCTTAGGGTTCCGTAGAGAATAAATCCAACAAATTTATGTTCTAGTCTATTCTGCCACCATGGAAATAGTAGATTGTGTAAAAACGGAGCAAAATGACATATTTACGGCGAGGGCGTGTAACGAATCCCAAACGAAGCGATGGAGTATATATTATAGAACCGGCCAAGAGCCTGTCGGGCCACGCTCAGTGTAGGATTCCGTAGTTTTCCGTCCGTCACAGTAACTGTCCCCACTTAAGAGTTTTTGAAAGCACGTCATTTCATTGTGATTTTGTAGAAATTACAGGTACAATGAACACCTGCTTATACGGTTAAATTACAAACTTAAAACAGAAATTATTTTGTAATTTTTTTCAAAAACTATTCAAACTATCAAGTTCAAAATAATTTTCCTATAAAGTTTTTATAAAGTTCTACTTCTGAGATTTTTTTCATATTTTTTTAACTTCTGGAGCGATTATTTCCGAAAATATTTACATTATCAAAAAATGATTATACTAAACCCCTATTTATTTTTAAATACCTATCCAACAATATATCACACGTTAGGGTTGAAATAAAAAAAAAACACTCCCCACTTTACGTATAGGGGAAGTACCCTAATAAAACATTTTTTTCCACTTTTTATTTTACTACTTTGTCGGCGTGATTGATATACATATTAGTACCAAATTTCAGCTTTCTAGTGCTAACGGTCACTGAGATTATCCGCGGACGGACGGACGGACGGACAAACATGGCGAAACTATAAGGGTTCCTAGTCGACTACGGGTCAACCCTAAAAAAGGTAGACTCCTTGCCTCAGCGTAGTGAGGGATTCAAGTGTTAGGTGAAAATAGTTTTGCACCTATAGTCTGGCCAGTCAACGAACGCAGTAGCAATGTACAGCGAACAAAAGTATGACAACACTAAAAATCAGTGAAAAAAGCAGCTATGATCATCAAATTTTATGTTTTTAATTTTAGTTGGTATTTCCGCCCCTTTCATTTGGTGACATTTACGGTGTGTAAAAAGGAGACGGATATATTTCGTCTGACCTGTTATCAACTGCAACAGATAATATGGTTGAGGCAATTGACATATGGCTTAAAAGTAAATTTAAATTTAATTGGGAACGTTGCAGGAGTTCTATCTCACTCGCGCTTAAGATGAGAGAGTGAAATGCACTAGAAACAAATTCAATCTGAATTTAAATTTTCGTCATGAAATACGGTGTCTCATCACAAAGGGTTGCCACATGTACGTATTTTGAATTTACCGCGCGTTTCTACTGACAGAAATGGTTTGCCAGACTATATGTGCCATACTGCTTTTCACACAGCCTTATGGGAAAATAAAAAAATGTTATTGTTGAATCATATTTATTTTAACTCTATATGTGCTTAGTGCGCCTCCTGATTATTATGAATCTATTTACTCGTATTTAATAAGAAATTTGTTTATAATGACGGACCCTCCTAGCAGAGAAGAAAAAGCCCGTGTGCTAATAGGTGGTGTGAAAAGAATATTAAAATTTAATACATCGCCACTATATATAAAGTCAGATAAGGAAGACATAAAATATAAATTAATTTACTGATACTTCATATTTATTTTAAAGCCTTGATCAAATTTCAATAAAATACATTAAGTTAACAAGTCATCGTAGGTATCGCATCCATTTTATAATTTAATTTACATCATCATTGTCGTCATTAGAATTTTAAAATGGAATTTGGTGTATTGTAATTAAAATTAATGATTTTCATCGGCTGTAGTCTCCACATTTAAAACATTGGCATTCGTCTGGTTCTTGAAGTCGTACTTCCATTATAGCGTGTTTAGGATCATCCAGTCTCACCCCATCGGCATTGTAACAATGTGAAAGCGTAACTATACGTTCTTTTAGGTAATTTTCTCTACAGCAATGGCATTCCTGTAACGAAAAATAAATATTCAGCAAGACGTGCGTGGCTACGTACATTAACCATTCGTTGGAAAACAATGAAATTACTATTTAAACATTTACCTTTAAGAACCCAGTTATTGTAGCAATAGAAGGATGTACTTGGCTACTACACATTCCTTCACATTTGTTGACAGTGACCTCACCGTTACATGATCGAACAAGTCTACCCATTTCATCATATTCCTCTGTAAATAAAAAAAAGTAAAATTAATCTTATTTAAAAGTTTTATAGATATAAAATGTGCTAAAGTAGTATTTTTAATTGAGTGTAGCAATCTGACTGCTTCTGCCAAACATTGTAAGCATCATTGTATGGCAGGAGCTGTCAGATTACTCCACTCGATTAAAAATACTACTCGTACTATTGTATTAAACAGCACAACAATAAAATTACCATAACCTTACTATAATACAGATTGCACATCAATTAATGCGTAATTGACCATCTAGGTTTTGATGGTCGATTGTATTTTTTGATGTGTGAATTAGTATTTTTTGCTAAGGTATTTAAATATTTCGTAATAAAATGACCCAAACCACACTGACGAAAACTAAGTTTGGTAACTTAAACAAACAACAAAGTAAAAGTACAATGTCATATTTTGACAGAAAATACAAGTATTATAAAAGGTTCCCCCTTTTATATTACTTGTATTTTCTGTCCCTAAAATTAGGATTTGTCACCAATTTGTTTTCCCTAATTATTATATCTCTCTCCAACAGATATTTCTGTTAACTTATTAATTCAAATGGTCTCCAAATTTGAATCGTCTAATTATTTTAAATCTGTATCCTAAAAATTAAACCCTGAATAATATTACTGTCCTCAAAATAATAGTTCAGTCACCAAATACAAAGCTTGTGCCTAATGTTATGAAACAAAGAGATATAAAAATAGCATTACAAGTGCAAAAACTTATATAGACTCCGACCATAACCCCGTATTATAATAGTGCAGCTTTTGGCGACCAAAAACTTAAACCTGCGGAGGTGAGTGAATGTATAAGAAATAGCGAAAGGGCTCCATATCCAGTAGCGTCAGAGCTATTGAAGACGTCGTTCGTTGTTAAGCAACCAAAATGACTAAACGAATAAACATTCTGGTGACAAATCTATTAAGTATTCTAGAGACTAAGGGCCGGTTGCACCAAACCGTCTGTTAACGTAAACGTCATCGTTAAAAAAATCTTGTATGAAAATTTTGACAGTTTTCTATGGGATGACAGCTCCGTCGCCATATTAAAAGTTGATCAGTTCGTTAGTTATGCGTGGTGCAACCCACCCTAAGTTAGTATTTATGTCATCGTTATGATAATTTTTGTTAATTGTCAATAGGGTTGATTAAATTCTTTTAGATTATAAAAACATGTAAAACTACCTTTTGTATACCTTTAATGAGCATATTTTTAAAGATAACAAATTAAAAATATATGTTTACAAGCGTCATGTGTCCCAAATCGAAACGCCATTGAAGATTCTGATGACGTCACAACTCAAGGTTTGACACTGTTGACAGTTAAGTCAATGACTTACGATAGTTGCGTTTCGTTATACTTAACCAAATAGTTTTCCACAGGATAGGAGTACGCTGATATTTACTAGTTACTTGCAGAAAACGAAAACTTGTTTTAATTTACTAGTACTAAACTAGAATGAAAAAGTTCTAGGCGATCTGATTTATCATATCGTGATATTTTCATAAGTATCTGGTATATAGCGCTGGTGACCTGGCGGTAAGACGTCCGACTTTCAATCCAGAGGTCTCGGGTTCAAACTTCGGCTCGTACCACTGAGTTTTTCGGCACTTATGTACGGAATATCATTTGATATTTACCAGTCGCTTTTCGGTGAACGAAAACATCGTAAGGAAACCGGACCTAACCCCGATAAGGCCTAGTTTCCCCTCTGGGTTGGAAGGTCAAATGGCAGTCGCTTTCGTCAAAACTAGTGCCTACGCCAATTCCAGGGATTAGGTTGTTAAGCGGACCCCAAGCCGGGATAAACGCTAGGAGGATGATGATGAAGTATCTGGTATCTGTACTTAATAAGTATCTGTTTATAACAAAACGTACTTATTATACTGCAGTTGACGATTCAAATCTTCTATGTGTGTGTTACGTGTCCTATGTAAAACATGAGTTGTGACGTCACACGTTTTTCAAAGAGCGTTTTAGGCGCAATGCATCTGTCCAAATATATTTTGTAATTTTCCCATATTTAAAGCCCCCTTTAGAGGCAAAACATGAATTCTAAGGCAATGTTTGGTCAATACAAAACGTTCTAGTTGCGTTAAAAAAATTGGAAACAACCCTATTAATTTGTACCTAATAAAGATTTTTGTGATTGGTGTTTTTTAACAGATATTTTTATTTTTAGATAACTGTTTTATAATTATTTGGTAATACAATTTTAATGACAGATCTATTGAGTAATTTATTGACAAAACTTATTAATATGGTCATCCATTCTACATTTATTTGGCAATCGATCATAAATCATACCACTTATTTGTCGCTGCCAGTGCGAAGTGTGAATCCAGTAAAATTTTAAAATCATATGTGACATTGTCATGGCAAAGGTAATATATTGTCGGTATTGAGTTATTGGTACCTCCTTATAGTTCAAAACATTCTCCTTCATATGCAAAAAGAACGAGATCGCTATGTTGAGTATTTTCATTTTAAATATTTTTTTGAAGTTTCAACATATCTTTGTACTGTTTTGAGATATTCGAGTTTAAAGTTTGAAAGCCTAAAAAACCTAGTTATAGAGGTTGAAGTTATGGAGATAGCGGTTTTAAAATGTTCCACATACATTATATTACTCGACAAATCATATGTTGTCTCTAACATTTTTCATTTTATAGAAATAATACAATAATAATGCACGTAGGGTGTAGAGTCAAGAATCAAAAATAAAATATTTTATATAACTCAAAATCGACAGATTTTCAGCTGGCTTATGTTGATTTCTGAATATGATGTAGGTAAGGTTTATAATAAAAATAATGAAACAACCATATGTCAAGGCATAATATTTTTTTATAATTAAACAAAAAAAATCAACACTTACATAAAAAATATCCCTCAGAAGCTTGTTAAATATAAGTCAACTATATTTTCTGTTAAAAAGTTTTGATTTGTCACTAACTTCTATCCCTCCCCTTATTTATATTTAAGTTTTTGTTATGTAATTAATCAGTATTCAAAGCATCTGCCAGGCACCAGGATTATAAAAATTGATAGTATGGCACACTAACTAGAGACATTTTCATTTCTCTATATAACAGCAAACCTATTTCCGTTGCTAGCTCTCCGGCTAGAGCAACGCGTGCGCAGCGTACGAGCAGCATATTCGTGGCGTATTAAGACGGTCTGGATGCAACGCACTTTAAAATTGTAAATAATTTTATTATCCTATGTGATCTATTTATTTATTTTTAACAATCCAATTGAATAAACTAACATATTATGAATATTGTTAATATACATATTTTGTATCTAGTTGATTGATTTAGGCCAGATTAAAATAGAGAGTTTTGCTTTGTCTTAATAATTATTGCTTATTGACCACTATTGTTAAAAGGATAACATAACATAAAGCTAAGTGAACGTAACGGGCAGCTGAGTTACGAACTGTCAAGCAAATGGATGGGAGTAAACTGAGATTTAGACAACACGTGTTACTACATTTTCCAATGGCCCCGATATTACTTCACGCTTATGAGCGACAATGTGGTACCCTAGTCGGTAAACTTTGACTGTGTTTTTTTCCTACTTTTAGTTGAAACGTTTAATTTTTTATCAATAAACCGTATTATTTTAAGTGTGTAGAAGCTATTATTAATCAAAACCAATTTTCACTATTTTCGAGTTGATTAACAAAATAATGATATCTCGGAATCCATAAGCGACAAAGTGGTACCCTAACCATGATAACGTCACACATATAATAGCCAACCTTTGTTTACGTAACCTTAACATTATAAACATATAATTACCTTTTGTGACTAATATTTCACTCAAAGAAGTTTCACAATTTTCATCGGCCCTAACAATCATAGTTACTAAAATAAATTCTAAAACAAGTAAGACTAAGTGGTTAGATATACATACAGACATTTTAAGAAACTCTTAATCGTGATTTATGAAAAAGTCTTTACACAAATTTACGAGTTTAAAAATGATCTAATATTTCTTTACTAATGTACCTTGAGGGAGGCTACAAATAAACTATCGAAGTAAAGCTAAGATTTCAGCTTTATATAGCAGCTTATTTTCATTGTTATAGGGCGTTACAAGGCATCGCGGCATGTCAATCAGCAGGGGTTTGAGCACATAAGTTAAATGTCTTGTAAGTTAACCGATCAAGCTTTGAATCTTTCTAGGTCAGCGTAACTACAGCGTAGATATTGGTATAGGTAATTTCAGCCTTCTTTACCCGAAGGGTGACAAATGCAATCATGTTACTATGCTACGCCTCCGCTCTCCATCTGTCTCTCAGAGCTAACTATATCTTGAACCCCGAAATACGTAGACCCGTTATTGAGAAAAGATACCAAAATAAAATTAAAAATTTAACTGTGAGAAGTTCTCATAAAATAATATAATATTTAGGTGTTTTCAATGATCTGTAGCCCCTGTAGGATGCCTGTAGGTAAATGGTACATAGTCGAATCTAAAATTATATACATACATAGGTTGTGTAAATGTGTAGTATTATTGCCACCACAACAACATATAACAAAATTTTTTTTGGTGTAATACTTTTTACAAAGATTTACTTACACACCTGGAACTGTGTGTAAGTAAATCATACATAAAAATATACTAAACCGCAAAAGGTAATAAAACCGGCTAAGCCTAAATCAGCTTCCAAAAAACCAAACTAATGCCAAACGTCGAATCTACCTATGGAAGAAGTTTTTTGGCGTTTCCAAAATTGTTGAACCGATATTATAATGTTCACCCTAATTTTCGTAAAAATTATGTATCAAGACGATTTTTCCTGAAAATTTTCTTATGTTTTATACTTCAAAAGTTAAAGAAACGGTACACATTTTTTATGACTTTCGGATCGATAAATCTGAAAATATTCGGTTAGTCAAAAAATGTTTAATTAAACGTCAATGTTATTTTTCATGACCTATCGATTTATTTGCAACATGTTGATAATTGGTAAATAAACCGGCCAAGTGAGAGTCGGACTCGTGCACCGAGGGTTCCGTACAAACCTTTACAGCTTAAAGGTATTATAGACCTGAGTATTTGATATGAATTTCAATTAAATACCTCTACGCGTTCATGAGGCTTTCCTCAAGGGGTAGTAATTTCAAAACTATTAAAAATATTTTTATTATATGATGGAACTTAAAATTTACGGTTTTCGCAATTTTTTCTTTATCTGTACTATAAAACGTTGCTTCGTACCATATTTCAAAATTCAGAGTTCACGGGAAGTAACCTGTAGGTTTTGATTTCCTTGCGAGTTTCGAAAATTTGCGGCATAAACGGCTTTATCTTTTGATTGCGTGGGCTTAGAAGTTTGATTTTTTCACAGGGACACTTTCAAGGGACAGTAGACTTAAGTATTTGTTATAAATTTCAGCTTGATACCTCCACGCATTCCTGAGAAAACGGGTCTTGATAGACGAACGGACAACAAAGTGATCCTATAAGGATTTCGTTTTTTCCTTTCGAGGTACGGAACCCTAAAAACGTGTTTTTTACATTAACTTTCATGTACTCCCCTAAAAATATTTTCTTTTACAATTTTAATACTAAACTAAATAGCGGCCGGCATACAAAAAACCGGCCAAGTGCGAGTCGGACTCACGCACCGAGGGTTCCGTACAAACTTGTAGGTATATAGGGGTAGTAACTTTAAAATTATTAAAAATATTTTTATTACATGATGTAACTGAAATTTACGGTTTTCGCATTTATTCCTTTATTTGTGCTACAAGGCGTTGCTTTGTACCAAATTTCAAGATTCTGAGTTCACAGAAAGTACCCTGTAGGTTTTGATTCCCTTGGGAGTTTCGAAAATTTGCGGCATAAACGGCTGTATCTTTTGAATGCGTTGGCTTAGAAGTTTGATTTTTTTACAGCTCTAGGGGACAGTAGACCTGAGTATTTGATATAAATTTCAGCTTGATACCTCCACGCGTTCCTGAGAAAAAGGGTCTTGACAGACGGACGGACGGACAACAAAGTGATCCTATAAGGGTTCCGTTTTTTCCTTTCGAGGTACGGAACCCTAAAAACATCTTATTATTATATTTTATCGAGATACGCCATATAGTTTTAGAGTAAAATGGCTGTGACATGCGGACGGACGGACAGACAGATGGACATGACCAAACTTTAAGGGTTCTGTTTTTGCCATTTTGGCTAGGGAGCCCTAAAAAAACGCTTTTTTGTTGTTAGTTGCTATCAACATAAACTTAGGTATATTTATTTCATACTGGATTACTATCGATGACTTTAATGGATACATATGGTTGCCAGGAAATCGTTTAACTGTGTATGCTCAACAGGAACCCGTGTGAGCGCTGTTGGAGACATGTTTCCTTGAAAGATTTTTATAGTTGAGTAGCTAAGTAAAGAATTCCCATGGAATAAGAACCCTTTATATACCAGTTTTTCATCCCATTATTTCACAATGTCTTCATCATTCATCGGATGTGCACTTGTGCGTAAAGTAAATATTTTTTATAAAAAAGTAACCATGATTTATAGCAATGTCATATGGTTCAGTCTCTTACTTTTATCAATATGCCACATCAAGCAAAGCAAATCCAGTCTCATAACCCAAGAAGTGGAACTACCACCAGGTAAGTAAAAATTGGTTTTTAAAATAAATATTTTTAAGTTTTTTGCAAAGCTTTAGAACAAAATAAGTAATACATTTTTAAAAGGTATTTAGTAAATATCTATTAAATCAGTTATTATTTACTATCATAAAGTTTTACATCAATTTTGTTCTGTTCAATTTACGTTGTTTAGGCATTAAGTAAAAGATATGTTTAAATTTTAATCTGTATTTAGGACAAGAATGTGTCATGACACCAGTGGTGCATGTACTAAAACATCCAGGATGTCAGCCACAGCTAATTCCATCTTATGCTTGCGTTGGAAAATGTACGAGTTACTTACAGGTACTTCACTTTTTTTACAGGACGTTACGTTGTTGTGTACCTTAATATTTAATTTCATGTTAAACTTGACAGCGCCCTGGCGCTTAGCTGTAATGCTGTATTCAGTTTTTGTAACTAAATAAATAAATATTTTTTTATATAAATGGATGCTAACATAGTTAAAGCATATTTATAACTCGATTTGTTACATTTTATATTATTTTTGCGCAGGTATCAGGAAGCAAAATTTGGCAAATGGAACGGTCCTGCAATTGTTGTCAGGAGTCTGGTGAGCGGGAAGCAACAGTAGATTTATACTGTCCAGAAGCAAAAAGAGAAGAAAATAGATACAGGAAGGTGTGTAGGTTTGTTTCATTAACTCTTTTTTTTCATGCAGATATTGCAGTAATGTTTCGATACTTTATTTTGCTAATCTATTCATGCAGTTCTCCGTGGTCCTTCACGGTATCACGGTTATTTTTTTCATTTGTAATAGACATCATTTTCTAAATCTAGATATGACAAAAATACCCGGACCCGGGGTATGTCCTTAAACTACGTCCGGACTTGGGTATGTCCTTAATTAAACTACGCCAAAAAGAGAGGTATGGGCACTGCGAATGGCATCTCGCTAAGTGTGGTACGGTACGTTCAGCTAATGTCATCTCGCTTAAATCTGGAGCAGAGCCCGACTGGGGAAGTACCTGCACCTTACCGAAAACCACAGCCAAATAGCACTAGACCCTACTCATAGTGTTGTGTTCCTGCTGGTGAGTAAGGTTCCCAAAGAGCTCAAAGAGGACCCAGTGTGTTGACGATGAGGGACCTTCTTGTTCCTTTAGCCATCAACACAGTGAATCTTCCTTTTTGTAAAGGTTCAGCAACGCTCATGTGACTCCTTTGGAGTTGCAGGCGTCCATAGGTTACGGTAGCTGCTTACCATCAGGCGGGCCGTATGCTTGTTTGCCACTGTCGTGGTATAAAAAAAAAATAATGAACAACTAAATTATTTAGTTTTGATAGACGGACAGATACACAAATCATCCTAGCCGAGTTTCTTTTACTTATTGTTTTAGGTATTGAACCCTTAAAATCTCGTCTTTTTAACATTGTTTGTTTAATTTCAGGTGGTTACAAAAGCCCCACTTGAATGCATGTGTCGTCCTTGTGGTACTATTGATTCAAATGCTATTATTCCACAAGAAACAGTTGGATACGATGAAGAAGGACCGCTCCATAATCATTTCAGGAAAAACTTTTAAACGAAAATCATATTTCTAAATCAAACATTGTATAGATATCTGCAGTTCCTATTATTGTTATATATTTAAGAGATTATTAAAAGCCTTGATCAACCTTCGTTTTTCATTTATTATAAGGTCTTAGGGGGCGTCCATTAATCGCGTCATACGTTTTTGGCTTGTTTTAGACCCCCCCCTCCCCCATGGTGATCTTTGGTGATATTTTCAGGACCCCCCCCTGTCCAATATGACGTGTAATTTTTTGCTAACTAATGTAAGTACAGTTTTCCAACACGTGAACCTACTTACGTAACGTACGTACACGTAAAGGGTAAAAAAATGAAACTACATGTACCTATACATATAAAATAAAATTATCTTTAATAGAAAAAAAACCGGCCAAGTGCGTGTCGGACCACGCGGTTTCGTACCTACTATCGAAAAAGTAATATCAAAAGGTCGTATCTGCGTATGAAATGAGTTTTTAGGAGATAACTCAATAATTCCTAAACCGATAATCTTCTCATTTTTTTTTCATTTTTTTTTGGATCTCCGGTTTAAAAGTGACAGGCGGGACACAAGTTTTTTAGACTTACGGGGTGATTTGTTTCTTAAAATATTCACTTAATAAAAAAAAAAACAAACAGACCTTAATGTTATTTTGAAAGACCTATCGAGACATGACGATACTTAGTAAAAAAAAATTTTTTGACAAATAATTACAATTATACTAGTGCCTCTCCTTAAAATATCTTTTTCAGCAATTTTACTACAAAACTAAGTAGCGGCATACAAAAACACACCTTATATTTAAATATTTATTAAGATACGTTTTATAGTTTCCGAGTAAAATAGCATAGCTATTTTACTCGGACATACGGACCCGTCACATACGGACGGACGGACGGACAGACGGACATAACGAAACTATAAGGGTTCCGTTTTTGCCACTTTGGCTACCCTAAAAACCTACTTCACAAAATAATATGTCAAATGACATTAAAAAATATTTACAATCATAGTGCTACACTGCTAGTGCAATTTTACTCTGCTTTGGACAGATTGATTCATTTAAAAGTTGTTAACTTTTATTTTATTGACCATAATACAGTATAGCACAAGGAACAAAAAAAATTACACATCATATGTGTCCAGACTCCCCTCCCCCCTGTGGTGATCATTGATGATTTTTTCTGGACCCCCTCCCCCCCCTATACAATATGACGCGATTAATGGACGCCCCCTTATTAGTGGATGACAGCCTATCTTCTGCACTAACCTAACCTAACCTATGGATGCAATGCATCACAAAAGTTTAATACTAAAATTGCATATAGATAGGTTCATAATAATTTAAGTAGGTTCTACGATGCCTAGTCCAGACTTCAGACACAAATAAATACACAGACATATGTTAAAGCTTATTCCTTTCGTTGGAGGTGAAAAATCAGTTGTGTTGTGCGATAAGATTTGAAGATCAAACACTTGAAAAGAAGTAAATGTCGTTAATGTATCACACCTGACCAGGGGAGTTTCACTGTGCCTCTCTCCAATGTACATGTACCCGTTTATGCCGATGCGCTTACCGCATATGAGGAAAGGGTTGGCACATCGCTTATTATCTTATGGGTGCGTTCGAGAATGGTATAGAATAGAATAGAATCGTTTATTGCGAAAACCATGGTACATTATAGAGTTGTTACAAATATTTCATAGACTCACATGGCACCCTGATAGGGTATTTAGTCCCGTCTCGTTGGCAATATTTTGAGGGTTAAGTTTCGAAAATTCGAAAGTCACTTATTATTGAAGTTGGAAATACAGTGTGTACATGAGAATCTTTCAGTGCGTTTTGTGTCATATTCAATTGGTGCTTTTTTTGTAATTCAATAATTTGAGGTTAACTTTTTTAGCTTGCCATAACTTGAGTAAAAGAATATTAGAGTTAGAAAATATAAATGTTTTGTATTTAGAACAGTTTTATTGTTGTACAAAACTAGTTTGTGTCATTTACGTCGAGTGCAATTTGATATAGTATGACAACGCTAAAAAACTACGTATAAAAAATTAGAGTTCATAAAATAAGGATTAACTATATCATCACCTCAAAATATGTCAATAAAATTGTCAAAAAATATGTCAATATGTGTCAAATTAAGCAATGAAAATTTAAGTTTCTTGGTAATTTCATTTTTTTAGGCTGTTATCGTTTTAATAAATTATTAAAGTCATCAGAGTTCACATTCTAATAATCAAAAAGGGATTTTAAAGTAGATATTTCAATTTGTGTCACTTTCATCAATGATATTTCGTCTAAAATTAAACAGAAACAATATTTGCGTTCAGAGGAAATCTTCTTAACTATAGCGCGTGACCTTGATGGCACGCCTGTTCGGCTTACTTCTGTAGTTACCACTAGAAGTAGACGCCCGGCTCGCTTCTTAACAAGCTAATCCATGGGTCAACCAGGCGCCTGGCATCTTAGCTGTTACGATGTAGGTACTTGCTCACGTAGGCGCGCGCGGGGTGATAAAGCTGACATACTCGACAAAGGAACTGAGCGGAGGAGCGAGCCGCGGGAAGCCGGCGAGTAGGGCAATGAACTCGTGCGTGTCTCGCCAATACGTACCTTTTAAGCGGTAGCCGCTTAGTTTGTGTTTTGACTAGACTGTTGAGTACATTTTCGAAGATTTCAAGCATCGTGAATTATGGGTAAAAAACGCAACGTATAATTTTTATTTAGTTCTGTTTTATTGGAACGAAGTTCCTTATCGGACGGTTCGCGGATGGGGGGGCTAGGCGAAAAAAAGTCACGTGACCGTCACGAAAAAGCATTGAGAAACATGTGAAATGGAATGAAATAAAAAAAAATAAAAATAGAATAAAGTGAAGTGAAAGTGAAAGTGAGAAGTGACAAACTGAAAAAAGTCAAGTTAAAAAAAAAATTGTCATTTTGTATTGATTCTGTTTTTATTCCGTTTATTTTGTTTTATTGTATTCTTATTTCACTCTTTTTTTTATAACGTGGCAAACAAGTAAGGCCTGCCAGATGGTAAGCAGTAGCATATGGATGCCTGCAACACCAGAGTTGCCGACCCTTTACAAAAAGGAGGAACAAGTTCAGAGTCCATTATCTCGGCCATTTTTGATTTTAGAGCAAAGTTTTTAAAATAAAACACGCTTATTTTTACGTATTCTATATGGAAAAATCATAAAAAGTACATGTTATAATGACGTCCTGTCGATGTTTTTTTTTCGAAATCCAAATAATATTTAAGTACAAAGTCCATTATCACAGCCATTTTTGATTTGAGAGAAAAGTTATAATGACGTCCCGTCGATGGTTTTTTTTCGAAATCCGAATAATATACAAGTTCAAAGTCCATTATCTCGGCCATTTTGATTTTAGAGAAAAGTTTCTTAAGTAAAACACGCTTATTTTAGCGTTTTCAATACGGAATAATCATAAAAAGTACACGTTATAATGACGTCCCGATATACAAGTTCAAAGTCCATTATCTCGGCCATTTATGATTACAAAGAAGAGTTTTTCAAATAAAACACGCTTATTTTAACATACTCTATACGGAATAATCATAAAAAGTACACATTATAATGAAGTCCCGTCGATGGTTTTTTTTCGAAGTCCAAATTATATACAAGTTCAGAGACCATTATCTCGGCCATTTTTGATTTTAGAGAAACGTTTCTTAAGTAAAACACGCTTATTTTGGCGTATTCTATATGGAAAAATCATAAAAGTACATGTTATAATGACGTCCCGTCGATGGATTTTTTTCGAAATCCTAATTATATTCATGTTCAACGTCTATATTTTATACAGAATAATAATAAAAAGTACACGTTATAATGACGTCCCGTAGATGGTTTTTTTTTGAAATCCAAATTATATACAAGTTCAAAGTCTATTATGTCAGCCATTTTTGATTTTAGAGAAAAGTTCTTTTTATAAAACACGCTTATTTTAGCGTATTCTGTAAAGAATAATCATAAAACGTACACGTTATAATGACGTCCCGTCAATGGTTTTTTTTTTAATTTCAAATTATGTTCAAGTTCTAAGTCCCTTATCTCGGCCATTTTTGATTTTAGAGAAAAGTTTTTCGAATAAAACACGCTTATTTTAGCGTATTCAATACAGAAAAATCATAAAAAGTACACGTTATAATGACGTCCCGATATACAAGTTCAAAGTCTCTCGGCCATTTATGATTAGAAAGAAAAGTTTTTTAAAAAAAAACACTTATTTTAGCATACTCTATACGGAATAATCATAAAAAGTACATGTTAGAATGAAGTCCCTCCGACGGTTTACAAGTTCAGAGACCATTATCTCGACCATTTTTGATTTTAGAGAAAAGTTTCGTAAGTAAAACACGCTTATTTTATAGTAGCGTATGGAAAATGGTTATAATTTGAAGTCCAAAATATATACAAGTTCAAAGTCCATTTATCTCGGCCATTTTTGATTTTAGAGAAAAGTTTGTCGAATGAAACACGCTTTTACATATACATATACAAATACAAAGTCCATTATCTCGGCCATTTTTGATTTTAGAGAAAAGTTACTTGAGTGAAATACGCTTTTTTAGCGTATTCTATATGGAAAAATCATAAAAGGTACACATTATAATGACGTCTCGACATGCAAGTTCAAAGTCCATTATCTCGGCCATTTTTGATTATGAAGAAAAGTTTTAAAATAAAACACGCTTGTTAGCATATTCTATATGGAATAATCAGAAAAAGTACAAGTTATAATGACGTCCCGATATACAAATTCAAAGTCCATTATCTCGGCCATTTTTGATTTTAGAGAATAGTTTTTCAATAAAACACGCTTATTTTAGCGTATTCTATACAGAATAGTCATAAAAAGTACTTGTTATAATAACGTCCCGTCGATGGTATCTTTTTTGAAGTCCAAATTATATACAAGTTCAAAGTCCATTATCTCGGCCATTTTTGATTTTAGAGAAAAACTTGTGAAATGAAACACGCTTATTTTATACGGAAAAATCATAAAAACTGCACGTTTTAATGACGTATATCGGGATATACAAGTTCAAAGTCCATTATCTTGGGCATTTTTTTATTATAAAGAAAAGTTTTTCGAATAAAACACGCTTATTTTAGCATATTCTATGCGGAATAATCATAAAAAGTACACGTTATAATGAAGTCTCGTCGGTGGTTTTTTTCGAAGTCCAAATTATATACAAGTTCAGAGTCCATTACCTCGGCCATTTTTGATTTTAGAGAAAAGTTTCTTAAGTAAAACACGCTTAGTTTAGCGTATTCTTTACGGCAAAATCATAAAATGTACACGTTATAATGACGTCCCGTCAATGATTTTTTTAGAGGTCTAAATTATATGCAAGTTCAAAGTCCATTATCTCAGCCATTTTTGATTTTAGACAAAGTTTTTCGAATACAACACGCTTATTTTAGCGTATTATATACGTGAAAATCATAAAAAGTATACTTTATGATGATACCCCATCGCGGGTTTTTTTTTCGAAGTCCAAATTATGTACAAGTTCAAAGTCCATTATCTCGGCCATTTTTGATTTTAGGGAAAAGTTTTTCAAATAAAAGACGCTTATTTTAGCGTATTCTATACGGAAAAAATCATTAAAAGTACACGTTATAATGATACCCCGTCGCCATTTTATTTTTAAGTCCAAATTAGTCCATGTAGTCAATCTTCAAATTCCGGTAACTTCGAAGTTTTTGGGTAAAAAAAATGTTTAAAACTTCTTTCTTATAAAACTTGCTTATTTGAACACATTCTACAAAATAAAGTATGTGTCATAATGACACCATTCCAACCAAAATAGTCCAAATTGTACTTAACCTTCAGGGCCCCATAACTTCGAAATTATTGAGTTAAAAAAAAACGTGTTAAAGAAAAGAGAAAAATTGCTTATTTTTATGTGTTATATACGATAAGTTAATAAAAACATAGCCTTATTATGACATCACACCGATGAAAAATTTATTAAGTCCAGCCCGGCCCTTTGCTAGTCCAACCGAGAGGCAAATAACGATATTTCGATTTTCGCGTTTCACGATAGCCACTCTGTAAACAAACCGCCTTGATGCATAAATTACATATTTATTAGTTACAAATTATCTGTGACAATTTGCCAGAATGCTGTTTAAATGGTAAACTAGGTTAACCGTGGCACACAGATCCGCCGTTGCAGTACCTTATGGACTACGGTGTAGTCATACGTTATATCACCATTAATTATCCTTAACTTACTTAAGTTTTATATTATTGCTTTCTTTACTATGAAAAATAAAGAAGAACGACTGAAAAATCGCTGTTTGTCTTTGTCGCACTTATTACTACTATTACTATATGTATGTATAGAGTAATAATACAAAACAAACGAGCAGCTAGGCAGCCTGGTCGGCACATGAACCCCGAACGCGCCTTACCCTTCCCCGCGCATGCCCTTTACGCAAAACAAGTTTTTATTCTGAAAAATAAAAATAATCCATTGATTATAATGACACAAATTTCAAACATTGTTTCGATAAGCTTTTATAAAAATATTGATGCAAACTTTAATAACTTTAATATTTTATTGTACTGTTAACAGGGGTTAACAAGAAAAAAAAAATAAAGTAAATAAATATCATTGATTAATATGGCACAAATTTATTCAAATAATAGATACCGATATTTTAGAGAGCACAGTACCTAATCGATCAACTCTAATTTTATATAGGCTTGTAAAAGTCCACATATATGTGCTGATTGAACGTCAGTATTCCCATTGACGAAAGTGACACAAAACGCGTGCGTGCGTCAGTAACAACTTTGCTGTTACAGTGAAAAAACAATTTTGATCTCTAATTTTCTATTTAACGAATAATGTTTAAAAAAAGAAATGTCTAAGTTTCTACCTACGCAATAACCTAGGATGACACAAATTATTATTATTAGCTAAGTTGGATGGCCTGAACTCTGTATGCGAATAATAAGCTCTTTAATATTATCGAAACTTCATAATTTATCGGTACGGGTTTAATTGCACTACTGCAGAACCTACGTCTATACATGAGACTAAGGTTTGTCTAACAAGACATGATACATATTACTTAACATTTAATACTAAATAACTTCGTTTAATTACAAATCTTATTCAATAGTATAGAATATATTATTATTTTTATACAACAATATATTATTTATAAAGTACTAGTTAAAGTGCAAATTAAAAGTGTTATTAAATAGACGAAAATATGTGTGAAATATGGAACGACTTGGCGACAAAACGACGGTATTTTGATATCTATATACCAAAGGTGATGAATACTTAACATAGATATAGATATGAGTTTTATTAACTGTATTTAATGTTTATTAATATTTACATACATTTGTTAATTGTTGCTATTTTTATCTAAATAAAGTGGTCCTCGAAAAATTCTTCTATTGTGTAATATACTTTATCCATTAGAAGAGATTTTAATTTTGATGTAAAAGCGTTTAATTTTTCGATCTTTCTGATACTCTTTGGCAGCTTGTTGTAAACCTGGATTGCTCTATAGTAGGGGCTTTTTTTGTATATATCTAGGAATGGTACAGGGAGAATCAGCTGATTATTTCGAAGTGCGCTTTTACAAAATTCGAATAGATGGATGTTTTTTCTGACAAAGAGTGATATTTCAAGAATGTAGAGAGATGGAGGAGTCAAGATTTGATAGTTTTTGAAATGTGGTTTGCTACTGTTTGGTATCTGTATGTTAGCTAATATTCATACACAGATTTTTTGTGATAAAAGGAGATCATGGGCATCACTGCTATGGCCCCATAGTAGAATATCGTATCGTAACCAAGCTTGGGCATAAGAGTGGTATGCAGACAACGCGCATTCAAACTCAAACTCAAACATTTATTTAGTAAGTAGGCCACAAGGGCACTTTTACACGTCAAAGTAAAAGACAGGAAAAAAAATCAAACTACACCGGTTCTAACCCAACACCTCTGACCCGAGAAGAATTATGTCCGGCAAGAAACTCGGCGGGACTTATTTTTTCAAAACAACAGTACATCAAAACTAAACAATACATGTAAGTGCGTTGTTCTATAAGAAAACATATCAAACCAAGGTTAGATTAACCAACAATAGATTATAGTATAGTTTAAGAAAAATACCAAAGAAAAAAGATGAGTCCAAATCTGACTATTTGAAAATTAATTACATACAAGTTTGATATACTCTCTTACCTTAACTGTGTCTTCTACATAAATTTCCAAATAATAATAATCCATCATCAACAGTTAGAAACAAATTTTGAATTTAAATAATAAAAAATAAAGTAAGTGATTCTAGTATACAATAAACATACTATTTCCAAATTATCCTTAGAGATGTATAAGGTCTCCAAGTGTCTTGATCTATATATTCTATATAATAAAAAAATATGGATAATCAAGCACCGAATGCTGTGTCTAAAGCCAATTAAACTAAAATTAAATATGATTAATAAAAAGTTACGTAATTGTGTGTTCAATATGGGTGTTCGGTTTTAAGATGCCCAGCCAGCGCATAAATTAAAGAAGATAGTTTGGATTTTAAGTCAGATATGTGTTACTTCCAGTCGAGGTGAGTGTCTATGGTTATTCCTAATAGGGTGCTTTCTGACTATTCTGTTATATTCAGGTGTAAATAAAGGTGTTAAATCTAAAGGTTTTTTTTGATAGGGTCTAAATTGCATTATCTTAGTTTTGGCTGTATTTGTTACTAAGTTATGTTTCTATAACCAGTTTGAAATATTGTCGAATTCTTCTTTAATGTGAGAGTAGTTGTCGGAGTTGTTTTTATGTTTAAACAGGAGGGTATCACTTCAGCCAGTGTTGTGTGTGCGTATGACATCTCTCAAACACGACACGGATACATGAAGCACGTTGAAATCCCCATTTTATCATTTAAAAGCGCATGACAGCTAACTTTTTCATCTCTGTAGCTAAATATCAAATTCAGGAAGGAAAATTGTCTGTACTTGTAATATTACTTATTCTGTGACCCGACCGAAAAAAATAAAGTCCTGATCTGATACAAAAACGATTGAATAAGTTTTCAAATCTCAATGCCCTTATGTGATTATTATGCAACAAACCTAGACACCAGCCAAGTCACGGGAACAAATTTATGGCTCTGTGAACTGTATATAGACCTTGCGACTCCCACTTATTTATTATTAGGAGTAGGTTAAATAATACAAGTTATATTATATTTAGTTATTTCGTAGGACGTTGAAAATAATTGTCCTTTTTTTCTTTTGTATGAAAAATAACCGGTTAACCAGTTATAACCAGGTTTCTCATACAAAATAAAAACCAGTTGCATTCCCTACCGGCTACTACGGATTCCTACACTGAGCATGGGCCGACATGCTCTTCGCCGGTTTTTTTAATGTGATACATACTAATGGTAAATGATAGTACATTAGGGATCATCCATAAATTACATCTTTTTTATATAGGTTTTACTGACATAGTTTTAAGGGAAAGTATACTAACACTATGGACAACTGGTCTTATAATAAAATTATTTGAATTTGAATATATCATGAAATGTAATTTAGGTAAACGTAATAAAGTAACCGATATAGCCCTCCGAATCGCTAAACTAAAGTGGCAGTGGCCGGGGCACATTGCTCGTAGAACCGATGGCCGTTGGGGCGGAAAGGTTCTCGAGTGGCGACCACGAACCGGAAGGCGCAGCGTGGGTAGACCCCCCGCAAGGTGGACTGATGACCTGGTGAAGGTCCCGGGAGTCCGCTGGATGCGGGTGGCGCAGGACCGGTCATTGTGGCACTCTTTGGGGGAGGCCTATGTCCAGCAGTGGACGTCTTTCGGCTGATATGATGATAATGATGATGAATAAATAATCAGATTATACAAAAAATATTCAAAAATATTTATCAACAACCGAGATACCGAAATTGAATCCGTTTAATTTTTATTAAAATAGTATTATAATACCGGTATTCAATCCCTGGTTTAAGGACATACCCACGTGTATCCTTCATTGTTTCAATTAATACCACTGCAATCTTGCCGCGAACTCACTATGGTCCTAAGCGCCATGATTTCAAAGGCGCTTAGATCTTTTGTGCTTCAGAACCGGCAGATATCAGCAATAGACAAATGTATGACAAATGAAAGAATTTTTGCTCAAACTGAAACGGAACACTATTATCTAATATACCACTGATTTGTGGTTATCGTAGTTATAGCGATGGCACCCTGTAATAAATTGATTATTAACCGGTACAAGTCACTATATTAGGGACATCACTTAGACGTCTGACAGTGACATTAGTTAGTTATTTCCCAATTTCTGAACGTTAGTTTGTTTTGTTTCCCGATTTATGAATTTTGTGGTCCGCTTCCAGTCGATTTTAACTGTTTTTAACGTCTAATTCTTATTCAATATATTTTACGATGAGCCGCCGCAAGCGTGTGAAGGTTTGTTATGTTACATATTTTATCTTATTTGGATATCAAAAGCTTAGATGCTAATAATCGATGAGGTTATGTTTATTGATCATAGGTGGACAGCCGGGATTTGGATGAGAAATTAAAACAAGATGATTCTGAGTCTGATCAATCTGAAAAGAGTAAAATCACGTCTATTAGTCCTACTACCGTCAGCAGTAGAAGAGAGTCTACTTCGAGCCGCAATACAGAAGGGAAAGAATCGAAGAAAGATGAAAAACCGACGATTATTTTGGATGAAACCAAAATTGAAGATATCGAGGAGATTAATTATAAGGAAATGCTTAACAGGTATTGACTGAAATAACTCACTGACATATTACTTTCGCACTACCCTCTTTGCTGTGATCTTTAAAGGTCAGGAAATACCAAAGGGGTTTGTTACATTTATTGTAATTTCATTGTGTTCATGACTTTCTAATTTTATTTAAAATTTGTACGGAAAGAAAGGAGTTTGTGGTTTATATGGGAAGGCACACATTCTACGACACTTCTTTATCCGGACACACTATATATTACGATGTACAATCTATAGCAAGGTTGTAAGCTTAACCATTGGTTCTATTTGCGTTACAATATTACAATTGCAATGTATCCATTTCAGTTTGGAAGGAGCAGCATTCCAATCACGACTACCATTTGACAAAATGTCTTCACTGGAAGCAGAGTGCTTTTCTGATCTGCAGGGTGCTTGCAGCCATGCATTTGTTCAAATCCGAAACAGAATCCTGAAGATGTGGTTTGAAGACCCAAAGAAACAACTTATTCAGGAACATGCAGTATCTAAAATGGAAGTAAGTTGTCATTTAATTCTTTGTAGGGCAACGGTCTTAAAAAAGACCACCTATATCCACATCATTTTTTTGTACTTTTTTCTTGTACAAAATTTTTAGGACTATAGATTGGCTATGATATGAGGCTTGACTTGAGGATTTTTTCAGTCTTGCCCGTTAAGGGTAAACTTCACAAGTGTTTTAACAGCCAGTTCAGTTGTGTTCAATCTGAAGCTGCCTCAAGTCCGTACCCACCTTAGAATAGAAACACGTATTTTACAACTTATGAGCAACTTGTCATAAATTCGTAGCACATTAGCACGTAGCAATTTACCCTAAAGCAGTTTTTCCAAATCATCTATAACTATTTTTGGTACTAGGCACAAAGTAATGCTATAATAAAATATGAAAACTAATTCTTTTAACAAGGAAATTTCATCCTTTTCAAATTTATATTGCATTCTGCAGTAACCATACATTACTAATAAAGACTAAAATTTATACTCCTTCCTACAAAGCAGGACCAGGAGACCCTGGGATCATTTAGTTATGTGTTAATAACAGATATTTGCTCTTAAGTATTAGGATGTTTTCTATGTATTTAAGTATTTATCTGTACCTATCTATTATGTATGTTGTCGCCTGGTACCCATAAAGCAGGCCTTATTGGCAGAGGCGTATTTTGTAATTTGGCGCCCTGGGCCATTAAGGGCCTTATGGTCCGGTACCTGACTGACCGGCACCATGAACCCAGTATGCGGGCCAGCTCACGCCGCCCCTGGCGTTCTGCTGCCCTTGGCCATGGCCCGCTTGGCCCTAGGGTAAATACGCCCCTATTTATTGGGCTTTGGAACTAGGGTGATTTGTGTATTTGACTTACATACATATGTATTCCTTCAGTTTACAATGACTTGTGCATTAAGCTATTTGGTAAACATAATTTTCATGTTTTTTTTTTAAATTTTAGCCTCCATACAACGGAGACCCAGCGTTGATCATTAGGACACATGCATTCCTGGAGAGACACGGTTTCATAAACTACGGTATATATGAGAGGCTTACAGCTATACCAACACCACCAAAGGGAAAGCAGAGGCCTAAAGTCATCATTATTGGAGCAGGTAATCGCAAACATTGAATTTCGTTACTTTATACCTTTAAATTGGAAACAGATGTCCATTACAAAAAATAATTATTACTGTGAAATCTCCGGAACATCAGAGTATTCAAATCCACATCCATTGTATTAGAGATGTGCCAAACGCTTCACTGAATTTAAAAGATTGATTCATATCTTTCGCTCACGGAGATAAGTATCACTCATTTCGCTCATTTTGCTCAGTGGATTTGGTCGCATATTCGCCCTTACGCATTGTGTCACTCGTTTGAGTTGGCCAGCTCATTAAATCAAAATCAAAATCAAAAATATATTTATTGAGACTATAGGTGTATAAACAGGTGTTACATTTGTTTGAGGTACTAAAACCATAGCCTACCATGTCAATGGTGTACAATATATCTTAGAGCTAAAATAATTGTGAGTTCAATGTCAAAAAGATACACTAGTAAATTTTAAATAATATACACGAATTAAGAAGCTTACCTAATAAGAACATATTAACAAAGAATTTAAATACTTAACTAGGTTTTATAAATGTCATTCAATTCACAAATTGCCTTTATTTTCTAAAAATTCATCAGTCGTGTACAACATTCTACTCGTATTTAGTAACCATTCATTAATTTTCTTTTTAAATTTATCATCGTCCGAACTCTTTAATTCATCTGGAATACAATTAAATATTTGAATTGACATAAAATTAATACAATATCTGTAGAAAGCTGTGCTTTGGGAATGAACACTGACTAATTTTTAACCGACTTCAAGATTTGAAAAGAGGAGGTTCTCAATTCGGCGTGTATGTTTTTTTTTTTTTTTTTTTATTATTTTTTATGTTTGTTACTCCATAACTTCGTCATGTCTGAACCGATTTTGAAAATTCTTTTTTTGATTGTAAGTATATATATACAGATTGGTCCCGTTTTTTTCAAAACGCAGTTCTGATGATGGGATCCATGAGGAATCGAGGGAACTCCTCAAATCTTAAAGGCATACATATAGTGATTTTTGTATTTTTATCAACAAAACCATCATTTTCATTCAAAACAGTGACATTTGATGAAGTAGAACTGCTGATGATGATCAGAACGGAACTCTTCAACGACGCATAGTTCACGTTTGGCGATTCGTCCTCTTCGCTGTGTTTGTTTAGCAAGTTTAATTGTCAGAACAAATGTTCGTCAAGTTCAAGTTCTGATGATGGGATCCATGAAGAATCGAGGGAACTCCTCAAATCTTAAGGGCTTACACATAGTGATTTTTGTATTTTTATCAACAAATCAAGCATTTTCATTCAAAAGAGTGACATTTGATGAAGTGGAACTGCTGATGATGAACAGAACGGAACTCTTCAACGACGCATAGTTCATGTTTGGCGATTCTTCCTCTTCGCTATGTTTGTTAAGCAAGTTAGATTGTCAGGACCAATTTTCGTCAAGCTCAAGTTCTGATGATGAGTTCCACGAGGAATCGAGGGAATTCCTCAAATCTTAAAGGCATACATAAAGTGACTTTTGTATTTTTATCAACAAATCAAGCATTTTCATTCAAAAGAGTGACATTTGATGAAGTGGAACTGCTGATGATAATCAGAACGGAACTCTTCAACGACGCATAGTTCACGTTTGGCGATTTGTCCTCTCCGCTGCGTTTTTTAAGCAAGTTATTTCATTGTATGAAATCTAAGTGCACCATCTACAATAATCCTTCACCGGCTACCCCCATTGAAGTCGGTTTTTTTTTCTTAAAAATTATTTATTGTTTCGAAAATTTCTATTATATTTGGCAAAGGTTTCAAACAAACATTGCCACCTCTTTAATATACAAACATGGTAGAGGTAATATTTTATGCCTAATAAATAACGGTCTACAAGAATCGCGCTGTGAAGCACCACAGAGTGCCCTAACACATCGCTTTTGAATTTTGAATGCCTTAAGCCAATCCGTAGAATAACCCCAAAAAATAATACCATAGCAAAGCAATGATTGTACATATCCAAAATATGCCAAGAGGCCTGCCTTTTCTGATGAACTTTGCACAACTCTGCATAATGGAAATAAAAATCTATAAAGTTTACTACACAGATCTTCTATATGTTGTTTCCAATTACAATTACTATCAATTAATAACCCAAGAAATTTTGAATTGTTTGACATGACATTGGCAATGCTGGACGATACACGGAATGGAATTGGACTATGTGTGTCTTTGAGAGATTAATGCTTAATTCATTCATTAGTATTCAGCCATTCAACAATGTTACCAAGTGTGTTGTTAATATCTTGTTCATATTTTTCTATTTTTTTTTCTTCATATTTTTCTCTTTCATTCGAATCATGAGTGAGAAAGAGCGAGCAAGTAGCATTGGAATCACTGAGATAGATGAGTTACTGAGCGAGTTAAATCTTTAGTGAGTTGAATCAAAAGATATAGTTCATTTAAATAACTTACTCGTGTCGTGAACAACCCATGTCTACTTTCTATGGTCAGCTGCAGACAAAAGGCCCACGCTGCATACAAAGTTTGATGCAGGGGCTCTTTTTCTCTGCAGCTGACTGTACCTCTTATTAATTAGTAGTGTCCGACCGTAACATTTTTTTGCCGAAACCGAAATAGAAGGTTCGGCTTTGAAACCAGTTTTGCCCGGAAACTTTGGCATGTTTAAATCGCACGAATTTCAGTTACTATTGATATTTGGTAAAAAAATTTTTGAAATTGAGTTTCATGTATGGAGCGACCCCCTAAAAAAATTTTTTTAGGGGGTCGCTCCACACCTTATGTCTTAATTTTATTAAGATACGTTTTATAGTTTCCGAGTAAAATGGCTGTGACATACGGACGGATGGACGGACAGACGGATATGATGAATTATAAGGGTTCCGTTTTTGCCATTTTGGCAGATTAAGTGCAATGTTGAAAGGTTCGGCCGTTTTTTGGCCGAAACCGAACCTTGGGCAGAAACACATTTTTTTGGCCGAAACCGAACTTTCGGTCGGACACTTAATTAGCTTATTTTGATTAAAATCAATGCTAAAATTAACACCATACTTCCTTCACAAAAAATCTCGCGGTCCGCACCTATGGCCCCCGTAGTATACGAGGTTTGCGTAAGGAAAAGACAACATGATTCTCTCTGTCTATGCTCGAAGTCAGTAACTCACTGGCCAAACTAATATTTATGTATTACAACACTGTTTTCTGACTGCACATATTTATTGATTACAGGTGTCTCCGGCTTAGCAGCCGCTCGTCAACTCCAATCGTTCGGTTGCGAGGTGGTTATACTGGAGGGCAGAGACCGGGTCGGCGGCCGCGTGGTTACATACAGGAAGGGACCTTACGTTGCCGACTTAGGTGAGTAGCATTGTCGACCTTATTGGAACAAGATAAGGTTGATAATAGGCACAGCATCAAACACTATCATCAGTGTTTGAGATTTGTCTTCAAGCAGCTACTTACCAGTTTCAATCTTTTGGCTGTAAGGTCGTGACACTGGAGGGCAGGGACTAGGTCGGTGGTCATCTGTTCACGTCCAGGAAGGAACCTAACATTATTGGATCAAGATAAGGTTGATAAGAGGTACTGATAGGTTGCTGATACCTTTCAATTATGAATGTTCACCGATTATTCGAAGACGGCTGGACCGATTTGGAAAATATTTTTTTTGATTGGAAGAGTATACAGTATTCACAGTTGGTCCCATTGTCAGCAGGTCAGGATCTAATGATGGGATTCTGGAGAAATCGAGGGAACTCTTCAAATATTATAGGCACACTTATAGTGATTTCAGTATTTTTTACAGTAGCTCTGGCATTTGCAATTGAAAAAGGTGGAGGCTAAGTGAAGTCGGTTTTATTTTTGTTTAAAATGATTGAGATTAGTGTTCGAGCAGCTAGTTGTCAGCTTCAATCTTTTGGCTGCGAGATGTTATACTGGAAGGCAGAGACCGAGTCGGCGGCCACGTGGTCACATATAGGAAGGGGCCCTACGTTGTCGACTTGGGTGAGGACCACTGTTGACACAGTTAACTGAACCTTATTGTAAAGAGATAAGGTCGAGAGCAGGTGTGTTAGTTGCTGATAGGTGTCTTCAATTAGCTACTTTTCAGCTTCAATATGTTGGTTGCGAGGTGGTTATACTGAAGTACAGAGATCGGGTTGGTGGCCGTGTAGTTACTTACAGGAAGGGATCTTTAATTTCCGACATAGGGGAGTCTGGGAAGGGACTTTATATTGCTGTATCAGATAAACACATTTTTGACCTTTGAGAGCACCAACAAGGAAGTCGAAGTAATCGCCACAAAAACTAAGCAAGTATTAATAACAGGACAGCCTCATTGGGTTCATACTCAGTTCAAAGGATAGTTAATAGAAAAGTACAGTCGGCAATAAAAGCTTGTATGGAAAATTTTTGTTGACATACAGCCTTGGCCAGAAGTGTTGAGCACCCTTGCGATTTTCATACAAAACTCGAACTTTAGTCCAGCGTTTCTATCTTATTTGAAGTTATTTTATCAATTGATTCAAACTGAACAGGCATGTTTTGTTGAAGTTAGTAGTAACTGCATAGAATATTTGCAATTTGTCGCACCGACCTAAAGTCGCATTTTTGTGACCTTAAGTTTTCATGTTTTATAGGTACCTTGAAATTGTTATTAAGTGAAGTTTTCTAGATATATAAATAAAATGTAACATTTTACGTCACCGTACATTGTTATTATTGGGAAATAATACTTAACATCAAAACTGTAAACAAAAAACTGCTATGCTCAACACTTCTGGCCAAGACTGTACATGTCAATACCTATTTATTAATTATTGTAATATATTTTAATTTGCAGGAGCCATGGTTGTAACTGGGTTAGGCGGTAACCCGGTGACAACACTGTCTGTTCAGATGAATATGGAACTTCATAAGATCAAGCAGAAGTGCCCACTGTATGAAGCTACTGGCAATCAAGTTCCTAAACATAAAGATGAAATGGTAATAGTATTTAATTTTAAATTAACTAGTGTTTGTAAACCAATGTACACTTAAGCGTCTTCCGCCAAATATTAGTTTTTGATGTGGGCTGTCACATATGTACCTACTAAGTTATGAGAAAGAGGTCAACGGCGAACAGCGTACAATTGTACTTATGGATAGCCATTATCATCATATTCATCATTATATACATTTGTCATTTATTATTTTTTGAAAAAATGCAAGCAAAGGCGAAAATATTCTAACGTTTTTGATGCCAATATAGGGTAAATCGCCAGTAACTGGCCACCTTATGATTTCTATTTATAGGTGAATAAAGTTCATTTTAGTACAAGGTATAAATTAAGTAAAAATTTCAATAACTGGCCACATTTTAGTTACTGGCCACCTATACTAAAAATTAATTCTATTTAAAGGTAAAGAGAACTCGTTCAGTAACTGGCCGCCTCTTACAAAAATGAGTTCTATTCACCTATACACAGAATTCATTTTAGTATAGGTGGCCAGTAACTGAATGGTGGCCAGTTACTGGCGATTTACCCTATCTTGTTTCCATCAGGGGTTAAAACTTTCTAAAAAACTAACCCAAATAGGGCACTAGGAAAGCTACAAATCTAAGATAACGTTTTCCGTTCATTTACTATCGGATAAGTAACAATAAAAAAATGTTCATAAAACTGTCGAAAGGTGCTCTGTAGCGCCTAAACTATTCATCAGATTTTGATGAATGAGGCGTCAATCGATTCATTATTATGACCCGTGTAATATACGCTACATTTTAACCGACTTCAGCATGTTTTTTTCCGTCGTATGGTTACAGTTTTTTAATTACAATCTTAAATGTAAAAGATGAACCCATAACTTAATTGACACTTAACATGAACTGAACCCATAGCTTAATTATTAAAGCGATCGAGCCCCGGTAAGGCGTATCGATGCGAGGTTCAAATCCTGCTGGGTTGATTATTTTTTTCAATGTTTTCAGTGTTTGTATTTGATTGAATAAAAGATGAATACTAAGTTAAGTGAAATTGTTATTAACCCATTTCATTATAATAAACAGTTTAATTTTTTTTTTTAATTTCCAGGTCGAGCGTGAGTTCAACAGACTGCTCGATGCTACGTCCTACCTCTCCCACCAAGTCGACTTCAACTACTACAACGACACGCCGGTGTCGCTCGGACAGGCTCTGGAGTGGGTCATTAAACTGCAGCAAAAGAGTGTCAAACATAAGCAGGTAAATTACCATTATACAAATGGAAATACAATAGTACATTACTTACCAAGGACTGTAAAAGAAAGAAAGCCCGAAATCGCAGGTATTTGTGACCCGAGCCGCAGGCGAGGGTTGTAAATATGCGATAGAGGGCTTTCTTTTTTACTGCCCGTGGTGAGTACACAATTTTACGTCACCACCTGGCCATAATGCGAGTTTTACCGTACGGGTAGCGTGCGGTAATACTCACATTATGGCCAGGTGTGACGTAAATGCTTTTATTTCATTACTTTTTACAGTTGTTCTTAAGGTATAGAGGTTAGACACGTAAGTAATCTATGTTAGTTATAAAAAGCTAGGTAACAATTTTAGGATATGAATCATAATTAATTTATAATCATGTAATGAAAAAGGCGCGGGTACAGCTTGCTGGATTTAAACCATTACCATTATGATTAATACAGAGCGTCTCAGAAATACACAGATAAATCCCCAGGGATTCGAACCGTGTCCTTCCTACAACGAAATAAAAATAAGGACGATGTCTTTAGTACCAACATGGCTCCCAAAAATGATCCTGACATTCCCGTGATCCCTGAGATTCCCTGATTATCCCTTCACTCCCCGGCTTTGGATATCAGACAATACGCAACATACCGCTTTGACAAAAATTAAAAGGTTTCTTTGGCTAAAATAAAATGTTATGCGTCAAACCTCATGCGCCGTTAAACTAAAATAAACGGCTCCCTTTCATGGCTTGTATGACACCCAAAAAAGTGGGGTAATTTTTCAGAGCTTTCTCAAAAGCCCGTTTCTCAAAAGCTTGTAACTTGTAATACAAGCGGATGTCACTTTTCGACATCTTTTGCCACAGAATAACTACTAGTACTACCGTACAGAAAATTCACTCCTCCACAAAAGTCAGATTCAGGTATAAAATTATACCTATACTCGCCGCCTGCAAGCAAAATTGAAACTTATAACCGCGCACGAACCGTGAATCTTCTTTGCGCGCCGCAGTTTTATGACCGAGCTGTGAGCGTCGGCACGGGGTTGGCACTCGACAAGTTTTTGTAGGAATTAGAAACGTTGATTCTGTAAACATGAAATTTTTATCCGAAGATAGAAATATTTATAGAAATTATGTCTGATTCTCACGGAAGTAGGTATGCCACAGCCGTATTCCTTTGAAAATATGTCGGTCAGTTCCTAATATTGTTTCTGGGCAACAATTATTCAATAAATTAAGGATGTTTATTTTAACTATTACTAAGTAAGGACTTCGGGAGCATTCAATATCGTCCGGAATTTAAAAATGTTATTTCTGCTTCCTTGTTCTTCCGTTTATTCAGACATCCGTAAAGACATAAAGCTTGTCCCAGTAAAAAATGTCGTTAGTTTACGCAACGTTTGTATATCAGGTTTCAATCAAAATGGTTGCAACTGGCTGGTTATACGTTAAATGCACCTCGCTTTATGCTGCTCGCCATGCTTATTTAATGTTAGAAAAAAATCTGTCACAGTCACATTTTCAAAGATATCGTCTCCACAAGAAAAACTTCATGAGAAAATATTGTACAAATATGTCCAATATCAAGGGATTTCCACGAAAAAAGTGGCGATGGAGTGGCACGTCTGTTAAAACTGACCAAAGAGTCCTAAAACAATTCAGAGAGACTGGCGGTATTCGACGGCGTCCTGGAAGTGGTCGGAAGACCGGGTTTGTTAAGAAAAATATTGAGAAGAGTATCATCGCTGCTTTGCTGAAAAAATCTACATTATCTGTAAGATATTTAGCTAAAAAGGATAAACGTCTAAATCAACTGTGCACTGAGTAAAGAAAAATAATTCTATAAAGACGTTTAAACAAACTTAAGTGCCTAATAGAAATTCGAAACAAGAAACTGACGCTAAAACAAGATTAAGAAAACTGTATTCAAAATGAACGACAAAAAAGTACTGTACTGTGATGGACGACGAAACATATTGCAAGCTTGATTTTAAATCACTGCCGAGACATCATTTTTATTCGGGGACCGATAGAAAAACTGTCAATGACGAGTACAAGGTAATAAAAACGGATAAATTTGCGAAGAAGGTTCTTGTATGGCAAGCGATCTGTTCTTGCGGCAAACGCAGCACCCCATACTTTGCTAAAGGAACTATGAAAGGCGATATATATCTTAAAGAGTGCATGGAAAAGCGATTATTGCCATTTATTAAGCGACACAAGAAGCCAGTTCTGTTTTGGCCTGATCTGGCCTGATTCTAAAAATGTGATAAAATGGTACAAAGCCAATAATGTTGAATTTGTGGAAAAATACCGAAATCCTCCTAGCTGCCCTGAATTACGACCTATAGAAAATTATTGGGCTCGTATGAAGCAGAAACTCTTAAAACATAAAACTAACGCCACATCAGTTGAAAACTTCAAGCAAAATGGAATACAGCTTCAAAACTAATCACAGACACAGATGTACAAAACCTGATGGCAGGTATCAAAAGAAAATTACGAAGTTTCTGGATGAATAAACAATAGAACAAAAACATAACAAAAACATATTTTGTTTACTACATTTCTAATAAAATGTTGTCAAAAATTTGGTAATTTTTTATTGTTTATGTTTTTCCATACGAACTAATAAACGACATTTTTTTCTGGGACAAGCTTTATTTTATACGGATTAGATCGAGATTTAGGTTTCGAAGCCATTGTGTATTTTCAATTTTGCGCGAGCGCCACGTGACACGACTATCGTGCGAGCCGAGCGGCAGCCCGCTGCCATACGCCTGCCCGGGAGGCGCGCCGGCCAAATGTACCTAAACTGCGCAGTGAAACCCCCCTGCTTTTGCTAGAAAGGGACTTGTATTACAAGTTACAAGCTTTTGAGAAATGGCCCCTTGGTCCAATTTCCATACTTATTACCATTCACTGGTCACCTCTAGTTTCGTAGGCAGGCTCACTACCAATTAGGTTATAGATGCCTTTAGATATCCTGCAATCCTAGGGTTTAAAGAATCTATGTCCGGACTCCTGTTTAAATGTCGCATAACTTCTCGCTTGGCCACCGGTGTCTACGTTTTACTGGTTCTTTACGATTGTTCAAATTAGGAGCCATAATAATATATTTTGTCCAGACATGCCGTTCTGCAAACAAAGGAACATTAATTTAACAGTAAAGCTAGAATGAGTCACAATAATTCTTCACTTAATAGCTAAATATTTCACATTCTTACCCTTCTTTAATGCTACATTGTCTATGTCTAGTCTCTATAAAGTTCATTAAGACGTACATGAACCTTTTAGTAATGAAATAATTCTGTTATTTTCATAGATACAACAACTGAAAGCGGTCATTACTCTACAAGAGAAGCTTAAGGCTAACATAAATAAGTAAGTACCTACCGTTTGTAAGATTGTATTTACGTCACACCTGGCCATAATGTGAGTATTACCGCACGCTACGCGTACGGTAAAACTCGCATTATGACCAGGTGGAGACGTACTACATAGCTTTAAATACTAGCTCATATTACGGTCTGCATATGTGGCGTTTCCAATTTAATGGTACCGGATTGTGGGTTGTTGACAAGGTTCATAATTAGTTGACTGTTGTTGGCAGTAGCGCCTTAATGAATTACGACAATCCGATACCTTAGGGCTCTCACAGACGAGCGACAGTACGCGACACACTGTCGGCGACGGTCGCCGACTGTCGCCGACGGTCGCCGATTGCAGTTGCGGCGTCGCTGTAGTGTCACAGCTCGCATTCGTCGATGTGTAGTTCAAGAGAGAGCACGTATTTTCTTTACAAAAAATCCGGCTATATGGATATGGAAGAAGAAGAATTACTATTACTTTTACGCCGTCGACAAAGAAAACGAAAAAATCGGAAATTGTGGGTGCATGAAATATTAACATACAGAGAACAGCACAGTCAATTTGTTAGTCTGTATCCACTATTACTGAAAGACGTGAAAAAGTTCTTTAACTTCTTCAGTGCTTTTATTTTCAAAATCGGGTGTTATTTCTGCAACAACCCCATCCATGCTCTATTTTCAATTGTTTTATTACTATATCCCTTATCCTTATAATTCCATATACACACATGCTTTTTTACTGCAGCAATTAATGCATCAACATCACAATCGTCATTACTCATTTTGAAAAAGAAAATACGTGCTCTCTCTTGAACTACACATCGACGACTGCGCGTTGTCACGACAGCGACCGCCCGCGACAGTCGCCGACGGTCGCCGATAGCTGTCGCAGGCGGTCGCCAGCGACCGTCGGCGACCGTCGCCGACAGTGTGTCGCGTACTGTCGCTCGTTTGTAAGAGCCCTTATACTTGAAAATGTCACATATATTTATTAGCTTAGCGTTAGACAAAGAAAAATATTTGGCATGTTTTTTTTATCTTCAATGTATTAGATTAAATTTCTTTGAATTATCAAAATACTCTTGAAATGCCTGTTTACAAATTATAAACGCCTTTCTTACGCGGAAGTCTCTTGTAAACTTCATTTCTTCGATGAGGCAGCTCTACCCAACATAGAACTCCAATAACCATCCGTTATTTTTATATTCAACCTGTTTTTTTCTGAAAAAAATATATTGTGTGAATTTATATTCTAAAAGCTTAGGTTAGGTCGTACTACAGTACATGGTATTCAAATACACTCATGAGAAATAAAACATTTTCTCACATAGTTATCCGTTTACATTGAGCAATTTTAGCTCTTGAGCAATTCTTGGTACTTATGTTCAATATGTATGAAATAATTCTTTGTCCAGGATGTCTGACATACAAGAGCTACTGAAGTCAATGAAGATCGAAAAGGAAGCTTTGCTTGTAGAAAAAACCAAGTTGGCAGCTGGGGATGCAAGCATCTTGCAAGAGTTCAACCTTCGCCGCCTCAACAGAGAGATGAAACAACTTTGCAACGAATATGACTCGCTGGTTACTCTTAATCAGAATGTTGAGGACAAATTGACGCAGCTTGAGACTAATCCTCCAAGGTAATTATCCGAGTAGTTTCTGGTGCAAAGCCTGTCCATAGCCATCCAATGCAAACGACTAATAACGGTAGCAATGACTTGTCTTAGTTAATTTGTGTTTGACTGTTTGAAACACTTCTCTGGACCCGGGTATGTCCTTAAACTACGTCCGGAAACGGGTATGTCTTAAAACTACGTCCAAAAGAGAGGAATGGGTACTGCGAATGTCATCTCGCTATGTGTGGTAGGGCACAGCACAGTGTATGCCATTTCGCTCAAATCTGGAGCAGAGCCCGACTGGGGAAGTACCTCCACCTTACAAAAAACCACAGTGTTGTGTTCCTGCTGGTGAGTAAGGTAGCCAAAGAGCTCAAAGAGGACCCAGTGTGTCAGTGTGTGTCGTATAAAAAAAAATATTTTATGATGTAACTAAAAATTTAAGGTTTTCGCAATTTTTCCTTTATCTGTGTTATAAAACGTTGCTTCGTATCAAATTTCAAGATTCTGAGTTCACGGGAAGTACCCTGTAGGTTTTGATTCCCTTGCGAGTTTCGAAAATTTGCGGTATAAACGGCTGTATCTTTTGATTGCGTTGGCTTAGAAGTTTGATTTTTTCACAGCTTCAATGGACAGTAGACCTGAGTATTGGATATAAATTTCAGCTTGGTACCTCCACGAGTTTCTGAGAAAAAGGGTCTTGACAGACGGACGGACGGACGGACAACAAAGTGATCCTATTCCGTTTTTTCCTTTCGAGGTACGGAACCCTAAAAATGTATTTGATGTGACTTATAAAGTAAATGAGATTCTTATTATTACTTATATACTGCTATTTTTAACTGCCGTGCATAAGACTCCATTGGAGTTGCAAGCGCCCTTAGGTGGTTGTGGCTGCCATAGGTACGTAAGCAAAACGTCACAAACACCAAGACCACAGTCGCCGGCGAGCCAATATAAACCATACTTGCAAGTATGAAGGTTACTTTCGATAGCATCGGCAGTTGTTCTTGTGTGCTTTTTAGGGTTCCGTACCCAAAGGGTAAAGATGGGGCCCTATTACTAGGACTCCGCTGTCCATCCATCCGTCCGTCCGTCCGTCTGTCACCAGGCTGTATTTCATGGACCGTGATAGTTGAAAATTTCACAGATGATGTATTTCTGTTGCCAATTAAAAACAGAATAAAATAAATATTTAAGGGTGGCCCCATACAACAGACATGTTTTTTTTGGCGTTTTTCTAGATAATGGTACGGAACCCTTCGTGCGCGAGTCCAACTCGGACTTGGACGGTTTTTTAGGTGTCCTTAGCATCCAAAGGGTTAAATTTAGGCGCGCGCGCCGTACGATTAACCATTGACCTGTTATAAAAAAAACCCTAGCGTTCTGTTGATCCAAAAAAGGGTTTTGTTGTCCCGTTCTCGATAGTATCCTCTAAAATCGAACCGCTATATCAGTGCCAGAACATACATCGGAAAGCAATATAGGTAGCAGTGGCGGGCGTCTAACATAATCGTTGGGCAACCCGGAGCAAATTCGCCTTTCTTTGTCATTAAAGTCTGTTGGATATGGTTATCAATTGATTAAAAAAAAGCAAGCTGGTGGAAGGTTATATGGTGGACCATCCATTGACAGGTAGGGTAGGGGGAGCTCCATTTAGTAGATAAGAGGTCTCGTTCCTCCGTTCTACAGTTAAATTTTGTTCCAGCTCCGTGTACCTCTCGGTGCGCGATCGCCAGATCCTGGACTGGCATTTCGCGAACCTCGAGTTCGCGAACGCCACGCCGCTGGGCAACCTGTCGCTGAAGCACTGGGACCAGGACGACGACTTCGAGTTCACCGGCAACCATCTGACAGGTATGAAGTTTTTTCCAGCTCCGTGTACCTCTAGTTCGCGACCGACAGATCGCTGACTGGCATATCGCGAACCTCGAGTTTGCGAACGCCACGCCGCTGGGCAACCTGTCGCTGAAGCACTGGGACCAGGACGACAACTTCTAGTTCACCGGCAACCATCTGACATAGGTATGAATGAAGTTTGTTCCAGCTCCGTGTACCTCTAGTTCGCGAGCGCCAGATCAGTGACTAGCATTTCGCGAATCTCAAGTTCGCGACCGACAGATCGCTGACTAGCATTTCGCGACCCTCGAGTTCGCGAACGCCACGTCCCTGGCAAACCTATCGCTGAAGCACTGCGACCAGGACGATGACTTCTAGTTCACCGGCAACCATCTAACAGGTAAGAATGAAGTTAGTTCCAGCAACGTGTACCTCTAGTTCGCGACCGTCAGATCTTCAGAAAAACTCAGTGGTACGAGCCGGAGTTTGAATCCGAGATCTCCGAATTGAAAGTAGGACGTTTTATCGCCAGGCTACCAGTGCCATCTGTTGAGAGGAAGTGGAGTTATTTTGACAGGGTCTACTAGTCGAACAAAATGTTTGGAAAAGAGACTGCGTTTGTGCCGTGATGTAGCTAGTGCCTTTGCCTGGTTGTCGGGAACACGATTTTGTATATGCATTTTCAGTCCAGTCTTATATCATCATTAACACAAAAAAAAATCTTGTTCTTCTAAATACATTTATTGGGTGCTAATGTCCTTCACCCTTCACGTTTCCGTCACTAACGCGACCCGTTGGTCCGTAACATCTGCCCGGTGTCTGGGCTACACTAATAAACCCCCAGATATGCATGATTTATACATAGTTACATAATATCAAACGGTTACAGCGACTGGACATCTGATAGTTACCGAATATCATGTAAATAGCGTTAGTTAGGATTAAGTACCCTCTTCTAAGGAGAAACTTTTGAATTTTTTTTTATAGGCATTCAGGACAACAACAGCCATAGATACAATTGTGATGTAATAGTAGTGACATTACATAGAAAAAAGGCCAATAACAGTCATCCGTTATTTTACATTATCTATGTTTCACATCAGAAAATAAAAAAATTGTGAAATTAATATTATTATTTTCACAAATGCCCGATACAATTAAAGTACATACCGGAGGTAAAGAAAATGAACTTACGTTAATTTTTTTACATAACAAAGATGCTGCATGCAAAAAACAAAAAACAGACACCAATTCTTAAAAAATTTAGTTAGCACTTCAAACCTTACGTAGGGACCCATGCTTGTAATACAATAAACTTAGTCGAAAACCAGAGTAATAAACAATAACAAAACCACCATGATACTTAAGATATCATACGATGATTAGGGGAAAGCTAACAACTTAAGTAAAATAAAAAAATACAATGTGAGTGTAACTATAACCGATTGGTTTATCTTAGCACACAGAAAATATTAGGGTAAGAAACACATTAGGGTAGAGTTTTTACAAGCTTTTAGTTTTAACTCACCGTGTTAGTCAGTTATCTAGTTTTTTAGTCATCTCGTTGAACAGTAGATGACTCTTGTAAGAAAAGTACAGTCGGTGTTAACAGTTTGTATTAAAAAACCGGCCAAGTGCGTGTCGGACCACGCATAATGGACGGTCTCGTACCTTTAACGGAATAAGAATTTTTGGAACGACGTTCCTTATCGGACGGTTTCCGGATGGGGGCTAGGCAAAAAAAGTCACGTGACCCTGACCGTCACAATTTCTTTAAACTTACGGGGTGATTGTTTCTGAAAATATTTACTAAATATTTATTTTTTAAGAAACCTCAATGTTATTTTTAAGACCTGTCGATTGATGTGCAACATGTTGATATTTGGTAAAAACAATTTTTTACAATTAGTCACATGTTTTTTTCAGCTATTTTACTACAAAACTAAGTAGCTGCATATAGAACACAGCTTATGATAAATTTTTATTAAGATACGATATAATTTCCGAGTCAAATGGTTGTGACATACGGTTGTGACATGACGAAACTGTAAGGGTTCCGTTTTTGCCATTTTGGCTAAGGAGACTTAAAAACGTATTTTTGTCAAAAACTTATTTAACCTTGAGTTGTCAGAGGATTTTATTAATCGTAAATTGTAAAGAGAAGTTGTGATGTCCTTAAATGTGTAAAGTTATATACAATTAATCCAAAATTTCGTCATTTAATTTCTTAAAACGATGCCCCAGAGCGGCTGTTGGTATATCCAAAATTATGTCTGTGTTTAAGTTACCGGACGCGGACGGTAACGTTTTTTTTTATTTAGCTCAAATTTTCGATACTATATTGAAGTAACTGACAAAACTTCTCTTAGATAGAGAGTATCTAAGAGAAGTTTTGTCAGTTACTTAAAATAATACATATTTAAAAAAATATAGTTTCTTTTTTAATTTCATAAGTGGAACATTTTTTTCATTTTATGTTTAAGTTATAAATAATTCACCGTAATCTAACAACTGTTTCACGGTTTTTGCTTGGAGAGGTGAAGTAAGATTTTTATTGCTTAAAATTATGTTAAACTAATACGCAAAATACATGTAGGAAACGCGCATGTGAATCCTCTGGGGGTTGCAGACGTCCATAGGCTACGGTAACTGCTTACCATCAGGTGGGCCGTATGCTTATTTGCCACCGTCGTGGTATAAAAAAATACGCTGGAAAATGAGTCGTCTAAGGAATAAATGGAATAGAATTTTGTATTTTCATATATTTTTTATGTTTCACTATTTTATGAAAAATTGCCGAAGTTTAGGTAATATTTTTCGGAATGTATAAATTTACTAGCGACCCGCCCCGGCTTCGCACGGGATAAAAAATGGTTATTGTGGGTATGTGTATTATACATATAAACCTTCCTCTTGAATTACTCTATGTATTGAAAAAACCGCATCAAAATCCGTTGCTTAGTTTTAAAGACCTAAGCATAACATAGGGACAAACAGCGGAAAGCGACTTTGTTCTATACTATGTAGTGATTTTATTTATTTAACGGCCTCAGCCCAGTCGGTAGTGACCCTGCCTACGAAGCAGGAGGTCCCGGGTTCGAATCCTGGTCAGGGCATTCATTTGTGTGTTTATCACGGATAATTTGTTCCTGAGTTATGTATTTTTTCTATGTATTTAAGTATTTATCTATTATCGTCGTCTAGTACCCATACCATACCACAAGCCTTATTGAGCTTACTATGGGCCTAGGTCGATTTGTGTAAGATTGTCCTATAATATTTATTTATTTATTTAATAAAAATAAAAATATAGAAATAAACTTAACTTTATGCTTTAATAATAATAAATAATAATAAATACTCTTTATTGCACACCTCATACAGTTACAAGCACAAATTTTACAATTAGATAAATTTAGGTAGAGGTAACAACAGGTGGTCTTATCGCTAATGAGCGATTTCTTCCAGACAACCTTTGGGTAGTGGAGACTAGAGAAAAACAATAAGCAGTAGGTGGTGCATACTGTAAACATCGGTATCAACGTTCAAATTTCGTGGCACTTGGTAAGGGTCGCAAAAAAAGAAATACATAGGTATCATTGTTTTATTTATTAGTAATAAATAACATTTAATTTATTTTTATTCTTAATCGTACTTTGGTAAACTGTACATATATTTAAAGAGGTTTATATTCTTAATACGTCATAGAACCTCAATACTCATTTCATTATCCATTTGTAAAAAAAATTCTAAATGCCAAATAGGCAACAAATGTTAATTTAATTGTCATGCAAAATAATATGTAGTAAAATCTTCAACGATAATAGTTCTTAAAAACACTTACAACTACAATTTAGCATTGATAAATCTTTACCCAACTCCCTATCAGACTTGAGAAAATGGATTTGACGCAGTATACTGATTTTATATTCACTAACGAAGGTGCTTGCTGTACTATTTGCGAAATGAATATAAAAAAGAAAAGGTACAATATAGAGAAACATTTGAAATCAAAATCTCATCAAGATAAATTATCTGATTCACGCTGCCATTTACAGGATATAATACGAGATAATGCTGATTTCGAAATTAAAGACGATATCGTATATTGCAAATTGTGTAATTCGAAATTATTTCCCTCTAAATCTAGTATCGACCGCCATTTAAAAACAGATTTACACAACAAAATTCATAAAAATAATGCACAAGAAAAATTTAATAAAGATTTAACAGAGTTTATGATTTGTTCGAATATACCGTGGTCAAAATTAGACAATCCTAAATTTAGAAATTTTGTAGAAAACCTTTTAAATCATAAATATGGAAACGATATTACTGTGCCGAGTGAAACAAAAATACGAGTAAAATGCTTACCTGAATTGTATGAAAAGAAAAAAAATGAATTGAAAGAGAAATTACAAAATAAAATGATTTACCTCAGTGTTGATGAAACATCAGATTCCGTGGGAAAAAAAGTGGCAAATATTTTGATCGGAGCTCTAGATGGAACTAGTACCCAGCCACATTTATTTGCTTCTAAGGTATTGGAGGCGACTAACCATTCGACAATAACCAAACTCGTTGAGGAAACCCTTGAAGATCTTTGGGGCGATGAATACAAAAAAAACATGGATAAATTATTATTTTTTATAACGGATGCCGGTTCCTACATGGTAAAAGCAGCTAAAAACCTTGTTCAGAAATATAAAAATATGACTCATGTAACATGCATAGCACATGGATGTAATCGAGTCGCAGAGATAATTAGAAGTCTTTACCCGACCATAAACAGTTTGATTGACTGTATCAAAAAAATATTTCGTAACGCTCCTTCAAGGACAAATTTATTTCATCAAATGTGTGTAAATATTCCTCTACCACCCCGACCCGTGATAACAAGATGGGGAACATGGTTAAATGCTGCCTCATATTATCACATGCATTATGATAAAATCAAATCTGTCATCGATGCCTTAAATCCGCGTGAAGCGAGTGCAATTTCTAACCGGAATTTAAAAACTGAGTTACTATTCGTCGATACACACTTTAGTATAATTGCTAAGTCAATAAAATTATTGGAGGATCCAAAACTGAGTCTAGCAGAATCATTAAACATTGTTCATGGTTTGCAAAAAAAAATATCAACGTTAAGGTTACATCAAAATGCCAGAAAAGTTTATTTTAAATTAAAAAGTGTATTAAAGAAAAATCCTGGTTATAAGACTGTACAAATAATTAACCAACTATCTAAAAACAACGAGGCTGAAATACCAGAAAGTGTAAATAAAAACTGTGTGCAAAATTTTCAATGCTTGACATACCTTCCTATTACCTCAGTCAGCGTGGAAAGATCTTTTAGTCATTTAAAATGGATATATTCTTACAGACGTCAAAGATTGACAGCAAAATCTATGGAACAAATTTTAGTGATCTATTCTAACTCGTAAAATATTGTATGCCACACCTGGACATAAAGTGGCTTTTTCCGCACGCTACGCGTACGGATAGAGCCGCTTTCTGGCCAAATGTGCACATATTTTTCCAACACGGGAGGTAATAAAGAAAGCCCTCGATCGCATAATTACGTCCCTCGCTTGCAGCTTGGGCCGCAACAATTGCGATTGCGCGGCCTTTCTTTGTTTTACCACCCTAATTAGGAAATGTACTATTTAGGGGCTTTTTTATTTACATATACAAAATAAAGGTTAAAAATACTAAGTGATTTGTTTGTATTTATTTTTCTGCCAACCGTACATTGCCACGAAATTTGAACGTTGATACCGATGTTTAGTGCATAGAAACAAAAGAGACGAAATAGATAACACAGCACATTCATATGAATATACATACTTAAATAAATACAAAATAAACATACATATACGTACATATATACATATATAATACACACAGTAAGAAACAACAGTGTCAACTTAAAAACCTAAGGAAGAGATAAATAGTATTCCTTAAGTTGCGATTTAAAGCTACCAATAGATTGCGCGCGTTTTATGTTGAGAGGGAGAGAATTCCACAAACGAACGGCCTGGAACGTAAATGAGCAATTATAAAATTTGGAAGATGAAGATGGCACTTTTAGGAACAATTTTTGAGAGGATCTAATAGAATTAAGATAAGAGAAACGCTCTTTGAGGTAGCGGGGAGTAGCAGGGTTAAAAAGTATAGAAAAGAGTAAAGAAAGTATATGAGAGTTACGGCGGTGACGGATAGGGAGCCATTTGAGTTGAGAACGAAAACTAGAAACATGGTCGAATTTGCGTAATCCGAAAATGAACCGAATGCAGGCATTTTGAATACGCTCAAGCTTATTAAGTTGCTCCTCGGTTAGGTCTAAATAGGAGATATCTGCATAATCAAGAATGGGGAGAAGTAACGACTGAGCAAGCGCAATTTTAGTAGCAATTGGCAGGAAATTCCGGAGCCGTCTGAGAGACCCTATGGCAGCAAACATCTTCCTGCTCACTTCACTCACCTGAGGCACCCATGATAGACAACGATCCATGATTACGCCAAGATTTTTCACTTGGTTGGAAAAAGGAATATGGATACCATCGAAGACTATCGGAGGGAGCCTGAGAAAGTCAATTTTGGAGATTTGTTTAGCGCTACCCATCACAATTACCTGTGACTTTAGGGGGTTTACTTTTAAACCGTAATTTTGACTCCAATTTGATATGCGGAGCAGATCAAGATTCGTGGCTTCTATAACTGAATTGAGATCTATGCTATGCATACCCTGCGAATATATTTGAAGGTCGTCGGCATAGAGGTGATACGAAGAGGAGAGATCAAGAGTTATGGAATTAATGAAGATAGAAAATAAAAGAGGAGACAGCACACCAACCTGTGTAACACCAGCTGATCTGCTGCACCAGGAAGAACACGAAGAATCTAGTTTTATTCTTTGCCGACGACCAACCAAATAGCTGCGGAACCAGTCAATCGCTGCAGCCGATATGTTAAGAGACTGTAAGAACGCGAGCAAAATGTCAAAATCGACCGTGTTAAAGGCATTACTGAAATCTAGAAGTGCAAGAAACTGTAAGCTTCTGGTCATTCATACCCAAACGGATGTCATCGGTAACCTTGACAAGAGCCGAGGTAGTACTGTGGCCCGGACGAAAACCAGATTAAAATGGGTTTAGGAGGTCATTTCTATTCAGGAAGGAAGTTAGTTGCTGATGCACTAGCCGTTCGAGAACTTTGGATAGGAAAGGAAGAATGGAGATGGGGCGATAGTCAGAGAAGGAACTGGGGTTGGATTTTTTGGGTAAAGGAATAATATTGGCATCCTTCCACAGACTGGGAAAAGTACTTGATGAAATGGAAAAATTCAGAATACCGGTGATAATAGGAACAAACAAATCAAGGAGAGGGAGTATCATATTTCGGCTAACACAGTCAACACCAACGGCGTTAGAAGTGATATTCAATATACCCTTCCTAACATCACTCTCACAGAAATGGCTAAAATAGAAAGAAGAGAAATCTAAGGCAGGAAGTGATGAAAGATGATGAAGTGAGTTAGATTTCTTAGGACCACTGAAACAGGTGGACGATGAAAAATGCTGGTTAAGCTGGTCAACGCTAATATTGTTTAAATTGGTTGCCTGTTGAGATTTGCCAACTCCGAGACCTTTCAAAAATTTCCACACTTTGGCTGGATTTCCATCTTCAACAGAACTGTGAATATGACGCCGCTGAGCATCTCGACATATAGTGCTACAGCGATTGCGCAGGGTATGATATTTAAGTTTATTTTTCTCAGAGTTGTTAGCCTTATACTTAGATTTAGATTGATTCTTCCTCTCTATAAGGGCTTTAATATCCTCAGTGAGCCAAGGAGCAGGGAGATGCTTGACTTTTATTGCACGAACAGGAGCATGAGCGTCATACAGTTGTATGAGGAGCGAATTAGAGAGAGAAACTTGATCGTCTACCGAACCCGCTCGAGCGATACTGCTCCAATCGATTGTTAAAGCGTCATCTCGAAGCTTTTCCACATTTAATTCACTAAAATTGCGCTGCAAAAGAATTTTTGATTTAGATTTGGGAGGACGAATTTTGTAAGAGAGATAGAGCCGATCATGATATGAGAAGGCATCCGCGGAGTATTGTCCAAATTTAGACACATGAGAAGTCGAAGAAACTAAAGTTAAATCAAGAAGAGAAGGCGAGCAATTTGGAAAATAGTGTGTGGCGTCTGAAGGGAGAATAGTTAGATTGCATGCATCTACCAGGGATTTAAGGCGCCGGGATCGACTGTCATCCTTCAGAAGACACGTATTTAGATCTCCCATAAGAATGTGATGATTATAAGAAGGCATAAGGTCTTCGAGAAGTTTCTCAAGAGAATCAAAGTAATTAACGTGAAGGGAGGGGGAATAAAAAACGCCTTTAATCAGATAATATAAAATATAATAGGAGCATTAAAAGAAATAATAAAAATCCAACGATAGGTTTGGGCCAATAGTATTTTTTGCAATACCTAGACTTCAACAGTGCGTTACTTAATTATTAGCGATGTTCGTTTTCAAATCGTTACCGGACTCTTAAGGACAAATTTTTTTTTAACTAATAGGTTGGTAGGTTTTGATTTTCTATTATTGCTTACACATAACCTGTATAACTATGCCAAGTAAAGTAAAATGAACTTTGTGTCTCGAAATTAGTATTTGATTGACCTTTGTTTACATAAGTGACCCCTCGTGATACTCCATGAGAAAGCTGCATAAACCAACACAATTTGCAAATTGTAATCCTAATGTGGCTTTTTGTATCCTAAGCTCATTTGTATCTAATCGAATCGATCATCAATCACTTTGAAATAGGACTTACGGCGTCGCATTTTCATCGCTAAATCGGTGTTACAAAAACATAGTTCAATTAGTCTAGGATACATTTCGCTGGTTTCCACTAATAATAAAAGGTCACCGACTCGTGGATTCACCTTTAGGCAATAACTTCAATTAGCTAAGGTCTAAGCACTCGTTAGTGTTTGCTGAGCATTTCCGTGCATTCTGGCGCGATCGATGCCATTGTATCACACACAAAAGATGCCACCGAATAGAAATACTTGGCCCTAAAAGGATTGCCTTGCGAGCACTGTTATTTGTTCCCACTCTAACCGCGCGTTTAAGAAAATCTCCGCTTGTTGCTCGATTCCCGAGCACGTTTAAATCCCTTGAGGGTTTGAATTTACAGCTACCGATATTATGAATGGGTGGGATTTTTCATACGTATAAAAGCAACAATTTGTATGAGATTTAGATTATTTATGTGTAAGTTCATCGAATTGTGCGTATAAAAATTCGCAAATAACATAAATTGGCGTGCGATCGCGGGCCTCTGTTTGTGCCCAAGGGCGGGCCCTTGCCCGCCGTTATGAATGTGGAATTTTCAAGTTAGTCGCCGGTTGATCTTTCTCAGTGGACTTTTGCCCGCGGCGCTGGTTCGTGTCAATAATTACTATCATTTCGTGCCGCGTTTCCATCTTCCACGGCCGATAAATTACCCAAAGGCTCCTGTGAATTGTCATAATGAGCGTTGAAGATAACCCAAACCTTGCACTTAGCTACTTCGCACTCGTGTAGCAACTGCTAACGAAAGCTTCTGCTTAGCTAAAGAATTAAGCCTGTGAAAAAAAGAGTCAAACTTATGAGCTAACATTTTTAACTTTTCGTTTGTTTCTAATATAATGTTTCTAATTTTCTTCTACCTATGCATTTATACCGAAGGTAAAATGGCAAATAATGTATGCAAATATGGTTGACCGACAACTGCATTTCTAGGTAAAAAAAACATGGGCAAAAAATTATTTGAGAAATCGAATTCAGTTGGAATAGTTTCTTATCATTAGTACATTACTGCAGAGACCAGTAAGTAAGCTTTCCTGGCTGAGTATTTAGTAGCCGTCCGAGTCGAAGACGAGGACGGCTACAATACGAAGCCAGGTAAGCTGATTACGGTCGAAGCATGTATAGTGCTTTTCTCAAACATGTAAGGAAATAAAATTACTTGTTTAGTGCTTCAGTTACTGGCTGAGTGATTTAATGTTGTATGAAAATCCTTTACGTACGTCGCGCTGAACCTGCCTTGGAATAGAGTCCCTACTGGTCTCTAATTACTAACGTAACAGGAACATTTCCGAGCATGTTTGAGAAAAATATATTAATAAAATATTGTTGGGGCCTCGAAGCTGGAGTTAACAAGATTGTAAATAATTCGTCTGCTGAGAGACAAATCATAATTTTCTCATTCGCTTATCGATACTGTCAGAATTATTATCGAGTGCTTTATTGTTGCGTACCATAATTAATAAGCAACTTGCCTGTTACTGTCACTAATAAGTCCCTTGTGCATTAATCCTGATTTTACGTCCGTCGATTACGCATAAAGCATAAAAAGGTACGAGGTGAATCTGTCGCGTCCGTTGTTCGGCGAAGATATGTATCACTACAACCAGCCCCTTTTGTACGGTGCGTGCGTTGTCGGCCATATTTCTCGCTGTTCGCTCGGTGTTCGCGGCGTGGGTAGTTGAAAAATGACATCTTGATTGTTGTGCGTTATTCTACTCATGAGAATGTCGGGTCTCGGTCGCGTGTACGGCCATTGTTGAGTCTCGCCGCTGGCCCTACAAATTGAACGATTGTTAACCGTTCCGTGGAACCGCTGCTTTCGTGACTTGTCACGAAATTATTATATTTACCGAGATAACGTACTTTGTTAGATAACGGTTTTATGCAAGCGCTGGTTTGGCAGATATTATTACGGCGCTTTCTTGTTCGGAATGCTTTACTGCCCGCATTTACATCTTTGAGCTCCTAAATATCTGAATGAGATTGAATTTATGGTTTGTTATTGTGTTCACTCGGCCCGTATTGTTAGCCTTTTGATCCACTTAAATATATAAAAAGGTATAACAAAGGTGAAAGACTTATTGTTAGATATCTTAATCGTACTAGTTTACCAAATTGAGACCCTGTTAATCTATTGACCTGGGGTCTTTGCTATGATTAAAGTTGCTAATAATTTGAAGAACTGGGGCATTTTTAAATGACTGACTGACCTAAATTATACTATGAGCACTCCATAATGAACCTTTAAATCATTTAAATCCAAATCGATTTAGAGTGTTGCCCTTTCTATAATAAATAGTTGAATAACTAACAGTTGATAATCTCTGTACCAATATCACTCCCATCTCTTGCTTACCCATTAACTTCGGAACATAAGCAGTTAAACAACCTCTGACTTCACATTCCGGCGATTCCGGTAATAATTACCAACAGCTCGTATAATTTATCGACATCGGACCTACGACGAAGGTATTCGTATATCATAAATACATGTAACAAAGCCATGGGCAAGATTTATATGCTGCGTTGCTGTTTACTGACGACAAATGGTACCTGAAACGAGTCGTAGAGGTTCTGAGGCCAAGCGATCTGCTCAAGCGGCAACGAGTTTTTGATAAGACCATGCGTGAGGCAATAATGAATGTGATACAGCTCCGGCGTTCTTCATTTATCACTCTCTCTATGAATAAAATATCTCGACGCGCCTTTAGGATAGTGTCTAGTCGTGCTGAGGCGCTTAGAGCTCACGGCAGCGATCACAATCTAGCTGTGTGTTCCTATTCGTAGTGTGAGCGGGGTCGAAACGAGTTCCCGGGAAAACCAGTGTTACAATAGACCTCGAAATCCGAAGCAACTGGGCGACATCGGAGAGGAAATTTACATTGGTGGAACTCATCCTGCAATTCAATGGTGCTGGACTAGGGATTGTAATAACGCTCCTGGGCTCAGTAATAGTACGCGCTCTCTGGAGAAATTCACACTCAGACCTTGTTGTTTTACCTTGTACGCAGCTAAACTTGCCACTAGGGGGTATAGTACTTGTAAAAGGAAACCTACCGCTTTGTACGTACGTTTTAACAACGTCATGTTGTTAGCAAGTGTACACTTGGTAGGGTTTTTCATTGTTTCCGCTTTGTGAAAATAATGCTTTCCTCAATTTTTTAAGCATGTTTGTAGGTAGATGGACATCTCTTCATCTCATCAAGCAGATTGTAGACTATTTTATGTAGCCATGAGTGTTTAGGTAGTTGTAACATAGTCATACTGCGTTTGTTTATTTGCATAAAATTTGCAGGCTCAGAAAGACGATCGTTGTTTGTCACTAGATAGGTGATTGGTTTCAATAGTTAATGAAGAGCAAATCCATGCTTAGAAAGGTAATGAAGAAATGTCGTGACTCTCTAATTTTCCGGACTCTTTTTTTGAAAAGACTGATAGAGTTCTTGATAGCTGATCATATTCGGATACCCTTAGAGCGCTTTCACACTGTCCTATCCGATATCGAAAGCCGGATGGCCCAAGGAAAAATTAAGTTGCTGGAGAGTACCCTATGGCATTAAGTTCGCCTTTTTTGCGTTAGTGCTTTCTTTTGAGCAATGGACATTTGGTATTTTAAAAAAAATGTCTTCTTCGTGGTCCTATCCGACATCCGATATCGGATCGGATAATGTGAATGCACACTTAACGTGCATCAAGCTTGATGCGCTTTCGACTAAACTTCCAAAGCAATGCTGATGAGAGGAAAGTAAATAAATAAATAAATAAATAAATAAATATTATGGGACAATCTTACACAAATCAACCTAGTCCCACAGTAAGCTCAATAAGGCTTGTGTTGAGGGTACTAAGCGACGATATATATAATAGATAGATATAGATAAATACTTAAATACATAGAAAACATCCATAACTCAGGAACAAATATCCGTGATAAACACACAAATAAATGCCCTGACCAGGATTCGAACCCGGGACCTCCTGCTTCATAGGCAGAGTCACTACCGACTAGGCTAGGAGGCCGTTAAAAGTGACGAGAAAAACATAGCCCACTCCACCTGATGAGCATGTTCCCTCATGCATTGCAAAGACCTACCTAGATAGAAACCGTGTGTGGTACTCTATTAATAATCGCATATGCAGCAGTGTCAAGCTTGATGCGTTGGTTCATGAGGACATCAATTGCGTCTGCGTCGCCCGCGGAGGCGTCTGGGGCGTGGATGAATAAGCGATGAGCCGACGAATGGCTCTATTAAACCACCATTGTTCTGTTGGCGGGTTACTACATGTGTAAATTAAGTCCTCGTGAGATACTCAATCGAATTCTAGGGCTGATAAGTCTTGTTGTCAAGTCGTGATCTCTGGGATGTGAGCCTTCGAAGTTATTGGTGTAGTTTCTGTTGTGAAGAGTTGTAGACCGCCATTATTGTGTAGAAACCCTTTGAAATCACTTACTTCCACTTAATGGAATCTGAGGGCTGATTTTTTCATATAGAAATCGGACATACCTATACAGTACGTTAGGAATAGTCCTTTTGACTTTTGGTTTTGTCGTCGGCGGAGTTCTGATTTCTTAGGCAATTCATGAAGCTTTTATATTATATAGTTCTTTGAGCTGTTAGTATGACTGTCTGTCAGGTCGCATGTAAGTAGTTGCATCTTCGGTTTATAGGTACACACTACTAAATCATAAAAGAGACGGTAGACTTGACGACCGGTGATTTCACGCGGTGAGATGTGCTAAAGGGCCAAAATTTTCAGTAAAGATTTTAAGTTTGCACTGTGATGACGCCGAGGATTTGCACTGTGATTCTTCAAATCCTTATCTAGTTATTTGTAAAGAAGGGGCAGAAATGCTCACTGATAACAGTCGTTACTTGCAACTAGCCTTTAACTGTTTATCGGGTCGTACACCATCACCGTTATATTTGACCTTAAATTAGTGTGCCTCTCAATACCGACACCATCGGTGCCATTATTCCTTACTGTCAACTATACCTTGAACGTTCTAAAGCTAATAGAGGATTTAAGGTCAGCTTCGACGTTATCCATTGATCAGGTAACCCTGTCCCTAATGCCATTGCGCAACCACGTATTGTTCACATCGTGGTGACTTTCACTAGAACAATATGACGTCAACACGCCGGAACACTAAGTGCTTTTCGTGTAACATTAGAATTTGCATTTACCGAGGCTTGAATACCGTGTAATTTACGCAACCCATCGGTATTTTGTTAAACGTATTACGGTATAATGTAACATTAGGACATTAATGCCCTTGAATTTACTTTGCAGATTTACGAGTCCATTGTATGTATTAATTTGCACGTTGCAGTGTTTCTTTTATCGAGTTTACCAACTGTATTAACACGCATAATGCATTAGTGTAAATAATTTATATATGTCCTTACAACATGTTAAACATATGACCGAAATTTTGGCGAGCACTTCCAAAAATACTTTTATTTCTCTCGCATTTATATAACCAAAAGACACGAGACGACAATGACAAAGAGCATGTAATATTGCGTGTAAAATGTGAATGCAAAATTGCTTGCACGTAACTCGTTGCAACCGCTGTTTTCTATTACATTTCGCTTGTGGTTTCAAACTAAAGACAATTTTGAAAATGGAATAAAGAACAATAGCGGAAGAAAATTGTCCAAGTGGTTCATCGTGATAGTCGTTTCGGTGCGACTATTTCGCCGGCGGACGTCAGCTCGAGGATTTATATGGTGCGATGTGGTGCGGCGGCACTTTGTCCGTCTAATTGACAAGTCTCCGGAAGCGATCGTCACACCTGGGCACCCGCCTAACGAGTGCGGTGCCCACACGAAAACGGCTCCAGTTTACTGGCGGTTAAGGACGAAACGAACCTTGAGGGTTTTAAAAATAATTTAAATGATATCTACGTCGCGATATAATGATTGTTAGAATGAAATGTGTTTTTTCATTGTATGTAGATAAAACGCAAACGTAAATAGACAATAGCGGTACCTAAAACTTTCGCAAAACCTATTATCATAAGATGGACACCTTAGTATTATTACCGCTAGCTATATTCTAAGAATACTAAAGCAATACGATAATACAATTAACATGCTTATAAAAGACTAGCTTTTTCCCGCGGCTTCGCCCGCGTACTAAAAGTACTAACAGTTAGACTCGTATGTTTGTATGTAGGAATGTATGTTTGTCCGCGATCATCTTGCGTTTCGCTGAACTGATTTAGAAGCGGTTTTCGGAAAAGTATTCGTTACATTCTGGAGGTTTCGGTATACCACGTTTTGAAGACGGCGGTTCCCTCATTTTTTATTTTAAAGAAATTATTGCAATAATTGTTTAATTGTTACGCCATCAACGACTTACTACCGACAGATTATGATTAATACAGATTTCTACTCTTGAATAGAAGCTTTTCCCCGCGACTTCATTTGCGTGGAATTAGTAATCCACCCTCCTTTTTACCCGCTTAAGGAATGACTTCTGGGATAACAACTATTATATATCCTTCTCCAAAACGCAACATATCTCCATACCAAATCATCTAAATAGGTTCAACGGTTATTAATTTCCCATACAAACTTTCAACCCCCGTTTCACCCCCTAGAGGGTTGATTTTCGAGATATAAACTATCCTATATTGTTTACCGAGACTCAATCTATATAATATGTACCAAGTTTCATTTCAATCGTCTGTTCAGCGGTTAATAATTCGCCATACAAACTACCAACATGTTTTCTACCCCTCTAAGATTGATTTTCGGCTTAAAAAATATTCTATATTGTTTCCTGGGACTCAAACTATATCTACAACAAAATTATCTAAATCGGTTCGCGGTAAAAAAATCTTCATACAAACCTCCAACCCCCATTTCACCCCCTTAAAGATTGATTTTCGAGATAAAAACTGTCCCATGTCGTTTCCCGGTACACAAACTATCTCTATACCAAGTTTCATCTAAATTGGATCAACGTTTAAAAATTCCCCATACAAACTATCAACCCCCATTTCACCCCCTTAAGTGTTGATTTCGTAATCAGCGACCCGATAAACCATAGAAACAATACCCATGTTGATATTTAAATTTTGTCACCACATTTCCCCCTTATGGGTTGAATTCTCAAAAAAGCTGAAACACTTGTTTTCTCATTTATCGTTAGGAATACTCCTGTAAAGTTTCGAATAAAATAGTTGAACTAATCTCGTTTCCCATACAAACTTTGAACCCCATTTCCCCCCTTAGGAGGTCAAGGATAAGATCCTTATAAGGCATAAGGATTTCTAAGTGCATCCTTATGCCTTATAAGGAGCCTACGTACCACATTTGGAATCTCTAGAACCAGCGGTTTGGGCTGTGCGTTGATATGTCAGTCAGTTTCTTCTTTTATATATTTAGAAGATTGCAATTTGGCACAAATACTTTCAAGAATTTTCATGTCCACAATATTAAATTTCAAAATCGATGCCATTTTCTTAATTAACGTCCCAAAAAATCACAAAAACGACACCCATATGGATATTTAGATATTTCAACCTCATTGTACCCTAACAGGGGAGATGGTATTTCACGTCCGCCACGTCGGATTTTAAAATCGTTGTTGTTTTCGTAATCAACGACCCGATAAACCATAGAAACAATACCCATGTTGATTTTCAGACTTTGACCACATTTCCCCCTTTTAGGGGTTGAATTCTCAAAAAACCTGCAACACGTATTTACTAATTTATTGTTAGGAATACTTCTGTGAAGTTTCGAATAAAATAGACTAACTAATCTTGTTTCCCCATACAAACTTTGGACCCCCATTTCACCCCCTTAGGGGATAAATTTTGAAAAATCCTTTCTTAGCGCACCCCTAGACCTTATAAGGAACCTACGTGCCAAATTTGGAATCTCTAGAACCAGCGGTTTGGACTGTGCGTTGATAGATCACTATGTCAGTCAGTCAGTCAGTCACCTTTGAGTTATATATATATATATATATATATATATATATATATATATATATAGATATCTGGTGAGTCTAAAATGTTCTAGAATGCTTTTTAGGGTTCCGTAGTCAACTAGGAACCCTTATAGTTTCGCCATATGTCTGCCCGTCCGTCCGTCCGTCCGCGGATAATCTCAGTGACCGTTAGCACTAGAAAGCTGAAATTTGGTATTAATACTCGTATGTATATCAATCACACCGACAAAGTGGTAAAATAAAAAATGGAAAAAAATGTTTTATTAGGGTACCTCCCCTATACATCAAGTGGGGAGTGATTTTTTTTTCATATCAACCCTAACGTGTGATATATTGTTGGATAGGTATTTAAAAATGAATACAGGTTTAGTAAAATCATTTTTTGATAATGTAAATATTTTCAGAAATAATCGATCCAGAAGTAAAAAAAAATGTGTCCCCCCCTCTAACTTTTGAACCATAAGTTTTAAAAATATGAAAAAAATCTAAAAAGTAGAACTTTATAAAAACTTTATAAAATTATTTTGAACTTGATAGGATCAATAGTTATTGAAAAAAAATTACAAAATGATTTCTGAACCGAGTTTGTAATTTTACCGTATAAGCAGGTGTTTATTGTACCTGTAATTTCTACAAAATCATAATGAAATGACGTGCTTTCAAATAAAGTAAAAGCGGTGAAAATCGGTCCACGCAATAAAGAATTATCCCATAAAAATCTTCTTCCATACTTAAACTCGCGCGCAATAGTTTACTTAATTTGCCGATAGATGTCGCTGTACGTGGAACGCTCATACATGGCGGTGTTATTTTAACTCTTAAGTGGGGACACTTACTGTGACGGACGGAAAACTACGGAACCCTACACTGAGCGTGGCCCGACACGCTCTTGGCCGGTTTTTTTCATGTAGGTATAAGCAAACGCTATTTATTGCGCAAATGATAAATAATATAAGTATTTTCAACACACCTGCTCGTAACAAGGTTCTTATTCCACCGCTTTTATGCTCATAATCCTAGATATTAAACACGCGTGCATTTCAGAATAATTATCCAACTAGTGGAATAATTTAATAATCCAATCAAGTGACGTTTGTACTCTAGTACCAAGTTGTACGTACGCAAACGAATCGTTGTAATTTAGTCGGGTATTACCTTTACTTTTTTTAACTCTTTATGAGTTTACATTCTAAAAAAGTAAAAAAAAAGTAAATATATTAAAAATATACACATTTACGATGGAATACAAATTATACAATCCTGATTGTGAATAAGAATCATTTCAACATATTATATTACTCGTAATACACAATAAATTACGTTTTAAACACGAATTGTCTGTTTTAATATTGGCTGTTTGGCATTATACGTCCGCGCCTTTGCCTCAAGCTGCACGCACATCCAAAAAAGAAAATTGCGCGCCATTTATAAGTTTACCTCAAATCATTGTCTATTTGTTAGATTTTTCTCGTCGTGTTTTATTAATTTAAACAAATTATATTTTCAATGAATAAGAAGACAACTTTAGCGTTAATTTAACCTCTGGATATATTTAAAAATTGTGATACATACTAGTAAAATGTCATCATAAAAATCTAATGAGCAATACGTAAGAAAAAAATACTATAATTTATTGCACAATAAATGTGAAGTCTTTAATTTTATGAAATGACTTGAAAAAGAGTTCCAGATACTCAATAACATCACAAAAAAGGTTAGCTAAATTTAATTATCTTAGGTTCGTAAGTACCTCTATCCTGTAAACATTCTGACAATTAATGTATTTATCAAAAGTTATTAATTATACTATTCTGTTATTTCCTCGCAAGTGTGTTGAAAAACGTCGTATGAAACGCGTGTGCTTGATCATTACATAAGCTCAGCTTCCTTATGCGCACTCACATGCGTTCGTGCGCACAATATCGCTTCGTATGTAATAATCAACTTAGCACACTTGTATCATAATGTACTATTATGTTGTAGGTAATACAGTAAGTTTTCACTAAGTAAATATACCTACCAAAAATAAATCTATGTTTAGGTTTTGTGTTACGGCTATACGCTCCGTTGATTGCTTTTATTTATTTGGAAACGAGACCTTACAAGTTAATTCGTTTATTATACCTGCATAGTTCTTCGCAGTAAAAATTGCGATATGATAATTTCCCGGATTTGTAATATGAATATTGCGTGACCGGAAATGTGAAGAATTAACTGCTAATGTGAAAGTTTGATCATATCTAAGGAGATGTATGTAAAGCACGCTATTATCTGTATGGAAAGAAAGTAATTGAACAGCAAATTTTGTATTAAAATTGTATGCCGGAACTTCACGAGTACTTACTTACCTACGTTTCTGCATTAGTAGTAACGAAACATACAATTTACTAAATACCAGATAAGAACTTGTTTTGCATATGCATCCATGTAACAGATCCTGTAGTTTATGTGACAGCGCATATAATAAACCACCTTACTTAATGACTAATGGCAACCGAAGCTACTAGAAAAATATTCCTATAAGCACCGTATCTACGAATCTTAGTTGCACCGAACTGAGATAGTTGCCGTTGATAATTTTGTTAATCCAACCCAGAACAGCGTTGGACCCGCTGGGCAAGTCCAATAATATAATTTGCATCGTGTACAGCGGTAGTTTTATTGCCAACAATTGACCATTACTGGGCGCATTTGCACGCTTAGCCGTCAGATTGTTTAATATATTGCTTCTCTGAGTTTACCCGATGACTAATTTTCGCAATGCGCTTATCACGTTTGCTGGCTGCGCAAACACAGATCTGCCGGAATGTTTGGTCATGGTGATTTACACTTTTAATAGGTCGCCCTGGGCTCTGTTTCTACGTCATTATTTTTTTGAAATTATCTATGACAGTACTGTAAGTTACGACTTGGCCTTATCTTACCGACTACCCTCAAACTCTGATAGCTCTAGAAACACACAATACTATTTGAATCAGCTCTGCAACAACATTTAAAAGAAATGTTCTACGTTATTTAGAAACGCCTGTTATCTAAAAAATCAAAACTTACACTTGGTGCTCACGGCTACATAAGTTACAAGAAAGTCACGTCTAGTTTTCTGCTAAATACAGCCGAATTCAATTGTAATTAAACTCGAAAACCTGTGCCAAACTAAACAACAGTAATTTCATGCTTCACTCCTTCCATCAAGCAGTTTTCAAAATTAGTTGAAAATTTAAAATAAGTTTGTATTATAAAGTTCATATTAACACTATTGTTCGCCGTAACACTCCTAAAGCCGCTGAGGCACTGACCTCCGAAAGGATCGTTGGTTAAATATGAATTAATCTCATTTCAATAATCGCACCCATTTAAAGTTTGATTATTCTATGTTAGTTGGATTCGGGCCTCCGCCTTTACTTTCTGTTCATTATAAAAGTTATAATCCTCTTTGTGAACCCTAATTGAATTCACTGTTATGCTAATACTCTGATTTCCCATCTTATTTCGTTAATAGAGGTCTGTGGTAAACCAATTAAAGGGAACGTTTGTGGATTACTCAACTTTCGGTACACGGATAGTTTGTGGGCTTTGCCTACACGGGAAATTAAACGTTTGTCTAATCCTTTATGGAAATATTCCGCTGGCTGACTCGGTTATTATAAAGTGGAATTTTTTGGGACATATTGTGCGGAGTGCTGTTAGCGTCAGAAGTTGCACGCAATTGGAGCGCTTTATTATATTATTTATGCTTACTTGGTTTGTACTCGTAGTTTTGAAGATACAGAACCGTGCAGATAATATTTTGTCACTTAAGCCGTGTATCTGTCTTGCTGCTGTTTGAGTCGAGGTTATGTCTTAAATATTATTTTTACCGTAGTTGTGTCGATAGTTTTCTGTAGACTAGATCTCTATATTCCGACCCGAAACAGTTGTTGATATTTGGTCAGAATTACTTAGTTACTCGATTCTCGTTGATCCTCGACTACGAGTATAAAAAAAGCTGGATAAATGAGTAAGCCTTTATTCATGTTTGTATGTTAAAGTTAAACTTATTGGAGGGATATTACACAGTAATTTTGAATTTCACTTTATGAGAGATTCCTAGTGTCGTTACAGTTGCTACAAATGTTTGCTTGTGGTGGTGCGTACGCCGCTTTATTGCGCATTTCAGAAGGCTCAGCATTCCGACCGTGGACTCGGTACCACAGTTGACTGACCAATCATAATCCTTATGACAATTACATAAGGTCTACTTTCGGACAGTTCAGTGTGTTTCTGTTGGTCTTGTAATGGTAGCATTGCGGTTTTATTAACGTTTCTTGCGACCTGTATTACATTCCGCAACGTCTTGGTTGCATCTCTTATAGACGGAGAGCTAGCCATGTTAGGGTCGTACTGAGACGTAGAAATTAAATGGGACTGTATCAAAATAGGCTGGTTTATTCCGCCTTAATTACAGAGGGAATCCCGGCCAAACATTTATAAAATAGTAGTTTTCGATACAAGTGCGAGAAGTATGTCATTCTGCACGAGTACCGAGGTTAGGTCAAGACTCGGGACGAGTGAAAATGACACTTCTGCACGTGTGTCGAACAACGTTTTTTAATACAATTGCGAAAAAACTACAATGAAATAATAGTAGATTGTTTGACAAGGGTCTAAAGTAGGCCATATTACCACCAGGTGGTTATTTTCCCGACCGAAGTGAGGGAAAATTGTTCGAGTGGTAATATGGCTTTTAGACCAGAGTAATGCATACAATGTTTCACTTCGATTGCGAGAAAATATCATAAAAATACTTATTATTCACGCACAATAACTAAACTAAGGTGAAATTATGGTATAACTTGACGGTCTTTTAATTTTTTAACTTCTTTGACATAGATACAAAATATCAATACCGCGAATAAATGCCACAGACGACGATATAATTAGCTCTTGAAAACAGCTATTAGACATGGCAATTTGTAGGGCCCAACCTGTTGTGTACCCTGCCTCTCCCACACCCTCCTTCAGCTCCCTACGGGCCCAACCTCCTATTACACCTCCCAACACAACAGGTTGGGCCCTACAAATTGCCATGTCTAATAGCTGTTTTAACAGTTTAAACACACTTTAAAGCGTTTCCCAAAAAATTAAATCTTTTTTAATGATTGTGAAGTAGGAACTAAAAAACACCTCATGTTTTGAGAAATAAATTGCGATTCCTGATTGGTCGATTTTAACATTGCTGTATTCTGATTGGTTGATATTAAATACAATGTTTTTTTAAGGACTTAAATTATTTACACAGTATACGCACCAAAAAAGTATCTAGCGTTCCGATTAATTCCGATATGTGTTGTGATTGGTGGATTTAATATAGTGAAGTGTTCTGATTGGTCAATTTAAAATGCAATATATCTGCAAATCGTGCGTAAAATCAAACTTTACGCACGATTTGCAGATCAGATTACTTTTTAGCACTAGTGCATAAAATCAAACTTTACGCACTATTTGCAGCTACATAAAGTAAACTTTTTGAGCAATTGTATTAAAAACTAATTTTCGGTATCGTCCGTTGTCGGCGGAGAAGGTAAGCCAGCCGAGTGTCGTCCGCGGGTCGATTGCGGTCCGCGGCGGTGATGTTGCGTTCTGCCTGCTCCCCGCACGTCAGATATAACACAATAATGAGAGCAACCCTCGATTAAAAAAGAAAAAAAAGAAGAAAAAAATAGAAAAGAAAAAACCGGCCAAGAGCGTGTCGGGTCACGCACAGTAAGTGTCCCCACTTAAGAGTTTTTGAAAGCACGTCATTTCATTGTGATTTTGTAGAAATTACAGGTACAATAAACACCTGCTTATACGGTTAAATTACAAACTTAGTTCAGAAATTATTTTGTAATTTTTTTTCAAAAACTATTCAACCTATCAAGTTCAAAATAATTTTCCTAGAAAGTTTTTATAAAGTTCTACTTTTGAGATTTTTTAAATATTTTTCACACTTATGATTCAAAAGTTAGAGGGGGACACATTTTTTCACACTTCTGGAGCGATTATTTCCGAAAATATTTACATTATCAAAAAATTATTTTACTAAACCCCTATTCATTTTTAAATACCTATCCAACAATATATCACACGTTAGGGTTGAAATGAAATAATAGTTTAAAAAACTAAAAAACACGCTTTTAGCACGCACTAAAAATTACAAAATGTATTGTCATCAGAACTCAGAGCGTGTGCAAAATTTCATCCTAATCGAAGACCGGGAAGTGGGTCAAATTAAGATTCCAAGATTTTCTTACATACATAGTTAGTTACAAGTGAAGCTAATAAAAGCGTGTTAAAAAAAAATCGCTCCCCACTTTACGTATAGGGGAGGTACCCTAATAAAACATTTTTTTCCACTTTTTATTTTACCACTTTCTCGGCGTGATTGATATACATATTAGTACACAATTTCAGCTTTCTAGTGCTAACGGTCACTGAGATTATCCCCGGACGGACGGACGGACGGGCAGACATGGCCAAACTATAAGGGTTCCTAGTTGACTACGGAACCCTAAAAAGAGAAAAAAGAGTATTATTAAAAATTTAGTTTAGATTACTCATGTATTTGGCAGTTGAATATGAAAATATTACCTTACTTTACCTTATTTGAACCTTGGTATATAATATGCAATTGTTGCTTTTGCTTTTTATTATCTTTATTCAGTTTCTTTCTTGGGTTCGGTTATTTATAATATTTTTATAAAAATAAGATATGAAAATATATCTAAAACATAAAAAAAACATTAAGGACCTTACTCGTATAAGGAACCTAACCTAGGGTGCCTTTATTACTATTACTATTTTCTTTTTCTTTTTTTTGTACACACAGTACACATACAAGTAACTCTGTTTTAAGTGCTTTTAAGTGATTGGTTGTTGTATGTATTTATTAGGGTAAACATAATTTCAAATAATATTCTTAATAGTCCAGCAGTTATGTACATTTCACCTGGAAAGTAATCCAAACTCAATGGAACTTTATCGGGTAGTTCGGGGGGATGCCACGAAGACTCTCATAAGTTTTCGACCTCGAGGACCTTGTGGAATTTGGAGGGGGGACAAAAACCTATTTTTTTTCAGTTTTTCGCTTATATCTCATAAACTAAGCATTTTTTGAGTACACCTTGTATGGCAAAGTTAAAGAGCAATAAATTTTCTCAAAGTTAGCTGTCTTATCAGATTTTTAGGCCAAATGTTAACGAAGATACAGCCAATTTATTGTTGAGATTCCAATATGGCGGCGGAAGCATAATGTTTTTAGCAATTCTGAAAAGTTATGACTTTTCAAGTGTCATAACACTGGACAGCTTAACGAAAAATAATGCATCCAAAGATTGTCTGGAAGAGATCACATATTAGCAATAAGGCTGTTGTTTGCCTCTCTTCATACGTAAAAAGGTTTAGTGTGCTGTTTTCTTTTTCTGAGGTGTGCAATAGAGAGGATTTAACTTTACTTTTACTTAATAATTAATATCCACAGGATATCATACATTAATTGCTATTAATGTATGATGACACTTGACAGCATAACGGAAAATAATATATCTACAAAGTTCCGATGTTATAGGTTTTCAAAGACGTTAATATTGGTGATTGATCGACATAATTAATATAGCAATGATAAATAACAGATAAACTACTTTAAAAGATTTAATAACCTTTTTTCGACTGTATCTTCGTTAATATTTGGCCTGAAAATCTGGTATGACAGTTAACTTTCAGTAAATTTATTGCTCTTTAACTTTCCAATACAAGGTGTACACAAAAAGTGCTTAATTTGTGAGATATAAGTGAAAAACTGAAAAAAAATAGGGTTTTGCCCCCCCCCCCTCCAAATTCCACAAGTTCCTCGAGGTCGAAAACTTATGAGAGTCCTCGTGGCATACCCCCGAACTACCCGATAAAGTTCCACTGAGTTTGAATTACTTTCCAGCTACCCTTAATACTCCAGTAAAGATACGGCCGCGCAAAACATTAATTTATAATAGCTTAAATTTTTTTTCTTATGCTTTTGGTGACATTCTAAGATACTATATTTTTGAATCCTACTAACTTTCCTCCCGGAAGAAGGTACAAAAATTAAGTGTCAAAAAAACGCTTTATTTTTTCACTCTAAATAGTAATAACATTTTTATTTTGTCAACTTGTCAATATATTTGTAATTAATGAAAAACAAGTTAAATCATACTAAATATTTCCACGTAAAGCAACTTAATCAAAAAGATACAATGGCTTCGATTGGGTATATCGTAAGTCGATAGTAATAATGGCTAATAGGCAGGACTTTGATTAAAGTATCATGAAACTACTTCATCAAGCTATTTACCTCAAAAACCTACAAAAAATATGTTTGTATTACGGCTATAGTCATTTACGTATGTATAACATTAATTAAATTGATTATAGACTCAATTTATTTTAGACTTTGTTGTAATCACGTATAAATTAAGACTAATTAACAAATCACGCAAAAAAAAGCAATGGGATAAAGAAAAAGTATAATTTAAAAAAAAATTGCTAATTCCACTTATAAATAAACTTTAACTCCCAGCGTTTAGGATCAATTTCCTATGCTACACGCCACGGGTGTTTTGACGCGGGCGACGGGAGTTCGCAGTCAAGGTCACGCTCGTAAACAGCTTTAGTAAGTAAACCATTCCGACTAGCTAGGTGGTAAAACGAAACGAAACCTTACGTCAATGTCATAACTGTCATAAGGAATTTGAAACGTAGACGCTTTGATTGAACAATATTTATAATTATAATATGATACAGAATAATTTGTGTTATTTAAGTTACCTACATACCTACCTACTGTACTTATACCCTATAGGGGACAGTAGGTATCGGCGATACATAATAATAATGAACGTAGTATATATAGTAGTATATAAACTATGGAAGTAAACCAAACGCCAATATAACATTTTCTATTTAGGTACTTAGTAGGAGATCGCCGTCTGCAAATGTTTGTACCTATGTAATTTATTATTTGAGTAGAAATAAGAGGGCGGGTGTATTGCATTTTTTATTATCATTTTAATTTAAGTGTTAATTATTTAATATATCTATGTATATACCGGTTGTTTTTTCAAAAATTATCCAAATTGTGCAAGGTGCAACTAGCAAAATATGTGACGTTTTCAATAAGTCAAAGGTACATCATTGTTGGTTATCGATAAGGCATTACTGCCATAAAAAAATATCTAAAAATGAACTCTATTAACAACCGACTATGATGTAGGTACCTTTTAATCCAGTAATCGGAGATTCATCGCCATACATTACCTTACAAAATGTGGAGTACAAAATGTTTTAATGGGTATTGGTAGGCTACAGGTTGGTTATTAAAAAACTAGATTTTAGACTTTGAAGGCTCCCCGTGTTGGCCGCCATCTTGGTTTAAAGGTGCCGAAATTCGGTTTTTTAACCTTGATGCTTAAACAGTTGTCAGTATGACTAAAGTATTTATGGAATGTTCAAAGAAGATAAAATTGACGAATTTTTTTTTTACATAATAGCTCTATACACCTTACAGATAAAAAGATAATATTTTAATATAAAATCATGGTTATCTGTAAATAAATGCATATTTAAAAAGTTTGTATTAAAGCGACTCCAAAACTACTGAAGCTAGAAAGTTGTAATTTGCAGAACAGATTACATTTATAATGTGTACAAGTAATAAGAAGCGATTTTGAAAACTTAGACTCCTAAGGGGGTAATAAGGGGGTTCAAAATGTTGTATGGGTAGGGATTAAAATTTTAAGTTGAGGGTTGGAACTTCGTACATTTACTGCTAATTAAAAAATAATAAAAGTGATTTCAGTATTTTTTTTAATTCAACCCCTAACGGGGTTAAAAGAGGCTGAAAGTTTGTAAAGAGATTTACTTTTTTTGTGACAGATTTTCACAGACCCGGGGATGAACAAAAGATAGTACTAATACTTATCATCATATTATATGAAGATTATACGCGGAAGAAGTCACGGGTGGATAGCTTGTATTACCTAGGCATGTATATACATGCGTATAATAACATTATAAATGCGAAATTGTCCGAATTGATTGCGATGAAACTTAGTAATAGAAATAGTTTGAGTCCCGGGAAAATCAACCCTTGAGGCAGTGAAAAGGGGTTTGCAAGACTTGCAATGTATGTACGTATGTGAAATTATTAATCGATGAATCGATATACAGGTTAAATTTTCTTTTTGGGTCAGTGAGGGCAGCTACCAGATCCCATGCTGCTACGCAAAAACGGTTTTAATAAACCGCCCCTCAATTTTTTATTAACGAAGGTTGGCGTTTACCAATTTTGAATAAAACAAACATGTTGCGAGAAAAAAGTCATTTGTGACAAACTTTTTTTATGCCAATTGATTCCTTTACAATCCAGAATCGAAAAGCCTGAATGGAACCAAAAAAAATTCCGACTAGAAAGCTACCAATTGAGGAAAACTTTCCCACACAATCAGTAAGAAAATGAAAACTTCAATTTTTCACATGCTATTTTGTTTTGCCAATCGATTCCATTCCTATCCAGAATCAAGTTTCCTCAACTCACGGTCAATCAACTTACGGTTATGTACAGTCGACGTCAAAGATATAATCTTTTACGTCGGCTGTACAAAAGCTCACATATTCAAGATTTTTTTCCATACCTTTACTATGGAGAAAGTGAAATTTTATTCATATTTTTCTATCTCGCCAATCAGTCCTGTTAATTTTAAGGACCATAATAGAGTATGGGGACATTATAGTTCAAAATATGAAAAAATGGGGATTTTAAGGCACTAAATGTATGGAAATAGTTTTCTTCAAATTGTAGTTTTTTAGTACCTGACCGTAAGTTGACCCGTACGAAACTATTAATACTGGATAGGAACGGAATCGATTATCATAAAAAACAGCAAGTGAAAAATAAAAGTTTTCATTTTCATACATATTGTATGGGAAAAAATTTCCTCAATTTGTGGCTTTTTTAGCCGGTAGTGTTTTGTTGCTGGCATGGGATCGATAAGCATAAAAAAATACCTCGTATGTTTTTTTTTTCAAAATCTGTAAACGCCAATCTTCATTGATTTGAAATCGAGGGAAGGTAATGTAAGTCCATTTTCGCGTATACACATATATCTGACAGACTTACACATATAAGATACAGGGTTGAAAAAAGTATTTCTTTTTTAAATTATGAGAATTTGATAAATGTTAACTTAAAAATTCTATGCTTCGAGATTAAGAAATTTATTAAATCTGAACCACAGTCTTGTCATCTTAAAAAGATTATTTTAAAAGATATTTAAAAGTTGGATTCACTCCCATAGCGCTTATAGTTGGGAGGTGATTGTGGAAAGGCTTCTTTTCTTACTCATCATGGAATATTATTAAGCGCTGTCGGGTAAAGTTATCCATCAATTTGGGTATAAGGAATTTGGATTTGATAGAAAGCTTGTAGCTTTTGATAAAAAAAAAATTAAATAAAAAGTTTGAAGATATTTTAATTTTTTAAGAGGCCTTATTCCCAAAATGCGCGTAATTTGCGAAATGCATCATTTTCTTCGGAGGTTATAGCGAAAATGCTTTGTATTTTTAAATTAACTTTTAATGCATATAATAGTCAGTTCTTTTATCTAGACGGCCATGGGAAAAAATATTACATTTTTGAGAAAAAAAACCTGAAAAACATGGCTTCTCTTGGCAGGCCTCTTCAGAGTTTGCAGTTAGACGTCTGTTTTTTTTTCAGATTACTCAAATAAAGGGAACCTTTCTTATAAAATTTGAATACAATTCAATTCAGTATATTATGTTCAAGACGGCCATGGTAAGAAAAATTGAAGATTCATCTTGGATAATAGACAAAATACCTTCTGAATATTGCAATTTTTTTGATGAAAACAGGTTTACATTTAATTTTTTTCACGGAAGTCCTATACATATTCTGCGCTAAAAATATAAATATATTAAAGTTGAGCTATAGATCTACCACGAAAAAAAAAATCATTACTGTAACGCAAAATTTAAATAATGTGTAATTTTTTGAAGATGACTCTAAATCGGTTAAAACTTGACAAAACACATCGCGCCGTCGCCTCTAGCTCAGTATGGAACGAGAGCTCACAGGCGACGGACCTGTGCTAAATCGTCCTACGCGCATTACGTAAGTTTGCCAGCTAGATACACTAAGAGGCCACTAAAACGGGTAACCTTGTATGAAATCCCCAACACGTAGTGACCGGTTTCCATTGCCCTATAGTTGCGAGAAGTTCGATTGAATTATAAAGATCCTTGAAATAAAAGATTGAAATATTTACTTTAATATTATTATAGTACATTACTTACCAAGGACTGTAAAAGAAAGAAAGCCCGAAATTGCAGGTATTTGTAACCCGAGCCGCAGGCGAGGGTTGTAAATATGCGATAGAGGGCTTTCTTTTTTACTGCCCGTGGTGAGTACACAATTAGCGTAGCGTGCGGTAAAACTCACATTATGGCCAGGTGTGACGTAAAATGATTTTTTATTTGAAAACTAGACAATTTTGTCAATATCGTCATGGTAGTCATTTTCGACTAACTCAGGGTGTGCAGAATTTAAAAATAATGGTTATTTTAAAAACAAAGATGGCGGTCATACGCTTTATGGTAAAAATCGTTATGGTAGTCATTTTCCATTAATTCAGGGGTGTAGATTTCGGAAAAAGGACGGTTTTAAAATCAAAGATGGCGGAAACGGAAAATTTTGTCAAAATCGTCATGGTAGTCATTTCCGACTAATTCGGGTAAGCAGATATCGAAAATAATGTCTATTTTGAAATCCAAGAAGGCGGTCATACACTTTTTTTTGTAAAAATCGTTATGGTAGACATTTCCGATTAATTCAGGGGTTTAGATTTCAAAACAAAAGGACGGTTTTAAAATCCCTTCAGTAGTCGAAAATAACTACTATAACGATTTTTACCAAAAAGGTGTATGACCGCCATCTTTTTTTTCGAAATCTACACCCCTGAATTAATCGAAAACCACTAACATGATGATTTTTACCAAAAAAGTGTATGACCGTGGTCTTGGATTTCAAAATAGACATCATTTTTGAAATCTGCACACCCTAATTAGTCGAAAATGACTACCATGACGATTTTGACAAAATAATCCATTTCCGCCATCTTGGATTTTAAAATTGTTTTTATTTTCGAAATCTACATCCCTGAATTAATGGAAAATGACTACCATAACGATTTTTACTAAAAATGTGTATGACCGCCATCTTGTAATTTAAAAATAGACATTATTTTTGAAATCTGCACACCCGAATTAGTCGGAAATGACTACCATGACGATTTTGACAACATTTTCCGTTTCCGACATCTTTTAATTTTAAAACGGATATTATTTTCGAAATCTACACCCCTGAATTAATCGAAAACGACTATCATGACGATTTCTCAGAAAAAAGAGTATATCCGCCATCTTGGATTTTAAAACAGACATAATTTTCGAAATTTACACCCACCAATTAGCAGAAAATGACTACCGTGCCGATTTTTCAGAAAAAAGTGTATCTTTTTTTTAATCAATTTATTTGGGACAAAAAACAGTAACACACGAGATTTTGGCTAATAGTAACAATACAAAAATTACAAAGTGTGAGACCAAGACCAACGACAATGTCCACGGATTTGGGATTGATCTTGGATTTTAAAACAGACATAATTTTCAAAATCGACATCCCGTAAGTAGCCGAAAATCACTCCCATTACAATTTTTCAGAAAAAAAATTATAATCTCCATCTTGGATTTTAAAACAGACATAATTTTCGAAATCTATACCCCTTAATTAGCCGAAAAGGACTACCATGACGATTTTTCTGAATAAAGTATATAACCGCCAGCTTCGATTTAAAAACAGACATCATTTTCGTAATCTACACACCCGAAGTAGTCGAAATTTGCTACCATGACCATTTTTACAAAAAAAATATTTCAGCCATATTGGAATAAAAATAAATAAATAAAATACTACCTATGTATGTATAAGTAATAGATTATTTCCTACCGAATACAGGCATATTGAAGGAGGGTAAAAAATGAAACATAAGTGTAAAAAACAGTCTATACAAATACTAAACAAACCTAATTTTCGAAATTCGAAATTTGTTATACTTTTAATTCGAAAAGTATCTCCAACAGTCCCTAAATAAATAGCCTGTGTGTAACTTATGCGTAAAAAGAATTTTACTTGTAATTGAAGTTGAAAACGATCAAGATCGTTCGATCGTCGATCATTGCCAGCGGTCGCGTACTGAGCGCTACCGCCATCTATCGTGTAAGATTTCGTGAAATTGAGGAACGTTCATGGGAATAAGGCCTCTTAAGCCTTCATATAATTGATAACTTATTATTAAAATATTGTATAAGAAATAAACTAACTAAAAACTATTATTTATGGCGCGCTCTTCTCTTGTGCGCTCAACTTGGTTGGAATTAATAAGTTTGAGTTGGAATTATTATCTTTGTTGGAAATAGAAACGATTGGCATCGATTGTCTTCAAAATAAGTTTTGGTAAAAATGACAAAATGAGTAGTTTTTATACCCGACAACGCCTGATGATGATTTATTTCATGATGAGTAACAGAACATTGAATTTTTGTGTGAGCCTTTCCATATTCGCTCCTCTCACTAAGCGCTCTGGGAGTAAATCCAAATTTTGAATATCTTTCAAAAGAATCATTATATTAATGACAATGACATAACCGTGGTAGAGATGTAATTTCTTTATCTCGAGGCACAGAATTGTGAAGCAAAAAAACCATATTCTCATGATTTTTTAAAATTATACTTTTTCCACCCCATGTATCTTTTTATCTGTAAGACTTACAGAGCTATTAAATATGAATTTTTTTAGACAATTTTATCTTCTTTATACGTTCCATAGACACATTCATTAGTCATACGTTCAACAGTTTAAGCATCAAAGGTAAGAAACCGAATTTTGGCACCTTTAAACCAAGATGGCGGACAACGCGGGGAGCCTTCAAGATCTAAAATCTAGATTTTTAATAACCAGGCTGTAGCCTACCAATACCCTTTGAAATATTTTGTACTCTAACTTTCGTAAGGTAATTATGGAGAGGACTCCCCGATGACTGGATTAAAAGGCACATGATTGTCGGTTGTTATTAGAGTTTATTTATTAATGTTTTTATGGCAGTAATGCCTTATTGATAATGATAACCAACAATGATGTACCTTTGACTTTAAAACGTCCCATATTTTTTTCGTCGAATAAAATAATAACCGTTTGAAATTATAGTAAATTTTCTGTGTTTTTTATTTTAAATTAAATATATTCGCATTTAATTGTGCAAATAAGAACGTGAATGCGAATATCAAAAAACGTGCAGATATTCGCGAATGCGAATACGAATATTTTTTACATCCCTAGCATATAGTATGGTTGCTTTGCGCAACCGTATATTTATTTAGTCGTGGCAAAAATCGCCGCATGCGCCATTACTGTTGTGACCTATGTTGCCATGATATCGAACCAAAAAAGCTTAGGCGTAAAGTTTAAAAATCTGTAGTATATGAGAATAACAACAAATAAACAATTCTTACTACATTTTAATTTTGGCTTATCGCATTGACTAACTTCGAAATTGAACCGTACTATTTAAGTTGGCTTATCGCATAAAAATATTTATCTTTTGAACTCCGACTCCGACATACTATCAATTTGCCATATTTCGTATGCAGTAAATATGTAATGTAGGTACACGACACAAAATTTGTACGTTCCTAATGATAAATTATTACCTCTCAATTAGCAATATTATACCTACTTTGGTCAATTTTACCCGCAGTTGTACTCGAAAGAAGTTTTTATTTACCCTAGTCGCACCGTTGTCAGGTTTTTGGTACTTACGTCTATTTTACTCAATAAATTGTGACATTTTTATCATTATGATAAAACATTTAAAATACAGATACATCTGCGCTGGTAACACAGCGCAGGCGAGGCACGACCCTTGCGCGTGGTCGGGATCACTTCTCTTCTCCGCTCCCGTAACCGACCAATCGTGATCGTTCTCTGGCTCATGCGCGCCAAATTTAAAACAACGGTGATGAGTGTTTGGAATAAATTAAGTAACAACTTAATTTAAAAGGCGATTTATGTAAAGTTCAGCTAAAAAGTGCGCATTATGAAAATCCCAAAACATACTTACTTATTTACAAATTTTTATTGGTAAATAGTTTACACTCTCATAAAACCCACCCTCCGGTATAAATTATAATGTGATTTATTATCAGTATATATAATTACTGTATTTAATTATTAATCATAAAAATTTTAGCCAATTACGATTTAAATGCACTGAAATATGCTCAATAATAAAAAAACTCTAGGTCAATTGACTATAAATAAGGAACCCATTTTTATTTTTTGTGCCATTCGTGGTCAATATTATAAAGCAAATATTAATGTATATTTACAATAAAACAAACGTTAATTAATATTTTTAAGTAATAATCTACGAATTTTTATATTTTTAAATATTTTTTTATATATTTATATAAGTAAAATTTATTGAGATTATGTGTCGACGTAATCACTAGATTTATGATACGTCTGCTACATCAAAAAAAACTGCTATTATTAATTATTTCCAATTCGCCATACTAGCCGACCGTATAATGACTGTACTATAACTTAATTCGACATAACTGCTGGATTATAAGGAAACTGTAAGTCTAGTTTAAAAAAATGTTTAGTGTTATATACAACTATATAAGACTGTTTGTTTCTAGATTAAATACATAAAAAATAAAAAAAATAAACCCTCTAGTCCAGGGGTCGGAAACCGCGGCTCGCGAGCCGCATGCGGCTCCATGAAGGGTCAGTTGTGGCTCTTTGAGTGCCCCTCAATTTTTAAAAATCAATTGTACAGCAAAAACAACATAAAACAGACAACTGCGGCTCTATGAGCTTCCGAAAATATTTTCCCGCCATCAGGCTCTTTGCCGAAAAAAGTTTGCCGACCCCTGCTCTAGTCAGTTTGCTATAGGTACAGTCAGCATCAAATAGATACTGACAGGGAATACTTCCAAATTTACCGCAACATCTACAATAACCATTAATACCGGTTCGTACAGAGTGATCAAATTCTTCGGGCTATCCGACGAGTACAAATATAAGTAGTATAGATTCACCGTTTCTACCACATGGATTTCCCACCACCAAAACAATGGTTTTTCGGGGCTATGAAACCTAAAAAAAAAATTGGTTGTTTGTAAAGTAGGTTTACGATCGAGATGTTTACGTGATAACGTCTAACCGCTCGTGAGGATTCCGCGTGACAAGTTTCACGGAATGACTGGCAGCGCTCGAGATGAGACGGGAGATCGGTCCGTCTCTCTCTCGTTATACCTGCGATCGCGCTCGTGAGGTTTTGGTGTGACACAAGTTTCTGAACATGTCACCCGACTAAAACGATTTTAAAGACGTTATCACGTCAAAAAAAAAAAGTTTGGTATGTTTTAGTACGTTTAGCCCCCCATTTAGATCGATTGCACTAGGTCTCAACAGTGCCCAGAGCCTCCTTCAGCACTTAGGCACTCCGCTAATTAAACAATACACGCTCTTCGACACCACAATAGAACCCTTGCTCACCTTTTTCTATTGTCTCTATTGTTAGCTCGACTCGGCGACATCGCATTGTTACCGAGCTCGGTAGAGGCATACTCCTACGTTGTAGTTTGTTCTTTACGTATTTGCAATAGGTTTTATAATTGCTTAATTGGTTACTCCTTATGAAAGACTAGGTATACTACCTAAATTTTCCAAAGTTTAGGTATAGTTTTGGTGGTGGGAAATCAATGGGGTAGAAACGGTCATATAACTTACCGAGATTTTTAATGATCTAACAAGCCCCGCGAACTGACACAATTACATTACCCTTTATTAGTCTGGACTGGAGTAGGTATCAATTTTATACCTAAAGTAATTAATTCACATTTCGCGAATATATATGCAAATTTCAACGTATCTATAAAGTTTCCATAATTTAGGTATAGTTTTGGTGGTGGGAAAACGATGGGGTAGAAACGGTCATATAACTTAACGAGATTTTTAATGATCTAACAAGCCCCGCGAACTGACACAATTACATTACCCTTTATTAGTCTGGACTGGAGTAGGTATCAAATTTATACCTAAAGTAATTAATTCACATTTCGCGAAATTAATGCAAATTTCAACGTATCTATATGTGTTACAGCACAATATGAAACTTCTGGTATATGTTTCAACCCCATCAATTTTAATTATTTAGTATCTATTCGTTTTCAGTTTTTGCCTAAAATTTATTATTTTATGCAAATCCAATTTTTGAAATATTATTTTATTGATTCTAGATTTGTGTTTATATATTTGTGTTGTCTTAATTTTTTTGGGTAAATTATTTTATGCAAATCCAATTTTTGAAATATTATTTTATTCATTCTAGATTATTTCTAGTCTAGATATTTGTGTTGTCTTATTTTTTTTTTTGAACTCGTAAATAACTTTGGTATATGTGACAACCGACTGCTATTTATTGGTGGACAATAAACATGACTGTGTTTTGAACAAGTTTCAACCTGTAAGTATGCTGTACGTTTCCGTAAAGGAAGTTCCCATTATTTATTATAATATATAGATCTTTTGTTAATGTAGGATTCGGTGTGTGATTTATTGCATTCTTGTTTATACCAGTTAGGTGGGGCGGTGCGATGTTTAAAGACTCCTTTGGTGCTCTAATTTAAAGTCGCAATTTCTATTATTAGTTTTTTCTTGATGCTGTCGGCTTGAGAACTTTACCTTTTTTACTAGATGTCCTTTGAAGAAGGTAATAATTTACTTTTTATTCGTTTCTGAGAAATGTATAAATCAATCATCGGGTTTGAAGTCACACGCAATTTTAATAGAAAGTAAATGCACAAAAGATCTGTCGTTTAAATTCTTTAGAATTCTTTTGATAATTTAATCTTTTGTTAGAAAACATTCCGCTGCAAACAAAAATTTACCTGTCCCCGAAATCCTGTTAAAACTCGTCGCTACCTACCTAGGTGGTCCTCTGTCCCCACCAGCCGTGACCTTTTTTTCAACACAAATTCATATAAAAAGGCTGAGGCTGTGGGTAACTTTATATAGTACCTTCGGATCTCCAGTTCAGTTAAGAGCTCTCAGTTTCTACGCTTTGAAGTTTTAACGAAGACTATTCATAATGGATGTAAGTATTTAAATAGTATTACTCTATAATTATTGCATTAAAAAATTTATGTGTTGTGTGTATGTTTTAAGTCTTTAATATTAATTATGAATTTTGTTTCAGTTTTCCGACAACACTTTCAAAAACTTTTACGTTGATGAAAATGAAGACGAAGCAAGTGATGAAGAGGGGACGCTGGCTTTCAAAGTGAAGCAAGCTATTGCGAAGAAGCGTCAATCAAATAATATTGATGGCTTTTTTGAAAGGCCTAAGAAGAAGACAAAAGTGTATAAGAAATCTTCAACGGTCTCCAAAAAAGAAGACGACGGTGTTTCATATCTCACTTCGGGTCAGGACGATGGGGCATATGCATCACACCTCATAAAGATCGAAGTATACGACATGAATAAAATACGAAACGTTGGACCTCTGGACCACTGGAAACACTGTGACTATCGTGTTAAATATTATGCTAACGAAGGTGACTCACATGAACAAAGTGCTCGGGATGTTATATTTAATATAACGAAAGAACTATCATCTAAAACCAAATGTGTAAAATATTTTATAGAGACTGATAAGGGTGATAAAAAATAGTTTTAATCAGTGCTTTATTTATAACTAGAATAAGTTCCTTTATTTTTTCACTTATAAAAAATGTTTACTTTCTTTCTTGTTTTATTGTATATTAATGTTATTACTCATTTATTGAACATGTTTAATATTAGATGTAGTTTTAACTGCTTATTTTGTGTTTCTTTCTCCGTCACTGCATTTGTCTTAGGTAGTAGGAATATTTTGTAATTATAGTTGTAAGAAATAAAATAAAACCCAATTTATTTTCATAACACATTGTTTTAATTCACAAAAACTGATTTAAACATATTCCTTAAAACTAAATCATTACACAAAGAATTATCAGAAAACAGACATAAAAACTCAGACATTTTTTTCCCTTGAAGCTTAAAATAAAGATAAACTAAACAGTATTCTCCACAAACTGAAGTAAAATAATTCTGAAGTGATTGATGGTTATAAAACCACCTCTTTGAGTTTCTATTTAAAAATAACCTGTGATAACCAGTAGGCTTTCGACCAAAAGAGTCAAAGTATTCACCATATCCATTCACATCAATGTGCATTGCAATCCAATGAGAACCGGGCTTTGAATCAGGATCCAGATTGCTTATAATAAAAGTAGGTAGATTAACCCAAACAGGAATCCGGTTTGCAGCAAAAACATTTGACTTAAACCTCGGGTTTATTTTATTCATACAAAATTGTATTTCATTCGAATCCATAATAATAATTAATCTAAAAAAGTAAACACTGGTGGTTTTACAGACAATGTTCAAGTGGTAATGATAAAATTGAGTGAATGCATTGTATTTATTTAATTACTAACTATTATAATCTACAGTGATATCACGATTTTTATTTATTTCAATTATGTTATCAAATTCAGCATACACAATACAGTTGATAGTAGTACTTAAAGCTGAATCAAAACGAACTTCGATTCGAACACTTCCGTGTCTTACAAGATTCCAGTGTGAAGTTGAACTTGCAGATAAATCAGGAGTCAAATCGAAACATAATAAAGAATAACCACCCACATAGTTTGATCTGCTTATAGCATTACCTTCGTTATGGAAATGAATACCAGTTCCAGAAAACAAAGTATGATATGCAGTTGCTATTAAACCCGGAGAGTTAAATGAGGGTTGCAAAGTTTTAGAAGGAATTTCATGACCATCTACGTACAAACTAAATGAATTCATATGAAAATGTTGAAAATTGAAGGGATTTATAGCTAAATTGCCATTAAACCCAGAGTTTGAAACGAATCAAATAATACATCTTTTAGGGACTTGCCCGAGAAATATATTATCCAACGTTTTACCTTGTATACCTGCGGGTAATGTCAGAACCTTAACTTCTGCCCTTGTTATCGGATATTTCGCAGTTGTTGATGCTAATACTTTTTGATGAGCTAACAATACACTAGGATTTATTCTTGCTCTTCTGATAATGAGACTGGCATCTGTTATTTGTACTTTCAATTTACCATCCTCATGACAAATTAAATTAAATGTTTCTTTCGAACGGACTAATTTAACTCTCATTTCTACACCATTAATTAGAAATTTCTCCTGGTTAAACATATCACCATGTAAATGACCAATCATTTCAACTTCCTTGCTTTCCTTAACAAAGTCCATTCTTTCGTGAAACCCTTTATTAGTCGAGTCAACGGCGTCCATATAGTTGGGGGTATCCTCATACCACAATCCACAAGTCAGATGAGATTTTTTGGCTGCTGAACCATAATTAAGCAGATTTTCCATGTAGGCTCGGTAAGCATAAGTGTTGTTTGGAGGTGATATAAGCTTCTGATTTAAATAAATGTCTAGTTGGCTAAACAGGGAATGTAACCAATTGTTTACCGGTGCAACATTTGCATCAGGTTTTATTTTTGTACTATCTTGATTCAATATTTTGGCATTTATATGCAACAAAGTGTGTGATAGATCAATGTAGTCATCACCTGACCCAGGAACTTGAAACTCAATAGGACCATCGTCACTTAGAGATGAAATTGGTTTGTAATGAATCCACTGGCCACTTTCAATGCTTGTTTGAGTTGATGGTAAAGCAAATAAGTCTAACTCAGATTTGGCACACTCACAAGAATGACTATGTAAGAATGACATTTTTTAGTTTGAAAATATATCTTCAATATTGTTTTTCCTATATTTTTTACCTCCTCTTCGGTGCGATGCTTTTAAGTTAATGAATGGTCCACGTCTTTTTGTGGACGTTTTATACCCAGACCCCGACATCAAAGAATCAATTTTTTCATCTGCTTTTCTTTTTAAGTTGGCGCTTGCTTCATTGAACCGAGATCTAATAGAACTATCCATTGGTCGTGAATTTACCATATCGGATAAAAGACCGATTCCTGCATCTAAAGTTTCTTTTCCCACTGTTTTAAGACCACTAGATAATAATGGTAGCACAGACCTAAAAAGACCACCCAAGAAACTCCCGATCCCATGTCCTCGTTGATATGGTACCCCTTTATAAACTATTCCTATACCCGTACCAGCTTGGTGTGAATAGTAATGTTCATATGGGCAAGACGTAGATGATCTTTTATAATTCATTTTACCCGTTGAAAGTGTAGCTTCACGCAAGAAGATCCAAACTGGAATGGTATTCTAGCTCCAGTAGTTGTCCTTATATCTATTTCTATAGTATCGAATTCTCTTCGTAATACGGGTACATAGTGAGCAGGTGAGAAAATATGTGTTTTGTAAGCACCATAGATAAATTTAGTTGGGTCTAACGGTATTATTCTCAGTAATGATGTAATTACATCTCCCACCACTTGTGGATGAATGATATCAGTATAAACAAATATTTGTGAGGGTAAACCTAAGTATAAATTTGCAGGATGTTTTCCAATTGACATTTCTTTTAAATTTGATCTTGGTCGAAATCCTAATTGTAGACTTAATATGGGTGTTGTTGTGACTGAGACTATTTCTTTATCTGTTGATATCCCCACCATTTTTGTAATTTTATCATATCTAAACTTAACTTTGCTTTTTAGCTGTGGGTTTTCATTTAATGCATCAAGAAAATGATCAAGACTATCATACGAAGTAGCTGGTATGTGAGTTTTTGAATCAACGATTTTATCCGTCTTGTCTGCAGGTCCTCGAACTTTCTTTTTAATATAAATGGTATTTTCATGTTCTTGAACATTGTACATGGAGCATGGGTATTGAAATTCTACTAAACCCACGACCCATTCTCCTTCCAATTTAATGGTTTTAGGTAATTTTGTTAAAAAGTGCGCAGTTGTATTATCATTGTAATATTCCGATGAGCTATTGCTCAACAAAGTTAAGTAAAAACTGTTTTCACTCATATTGTTTCTAAACTTGATGACGGTATCCAGGAATTAAATTTATTAGGATAACCTCGCCACTTCACGAACACTTCCTTTCTGCCACCAATACGGCGCGAGCGTATTATTTTATCAATTTTATATTTGATGGAGGGGTGGTGAGTTACTTTTTGTAATTCTTTAGAATAAAATGTACCAATTATTGGTTCACCTTCCAAATCTTTTAAAGTATAAACAACCCACGGAGACCTATTGATAACTGATTCAATCACAAATATTTCATCACTCCAATTGGTTTCATAACCCTTTTGGAATATATGTTTATATTTAGTTATCCTAACATGGTCACCTACATTTAGCCTTGCATTTTCTAAAGAAGGTTGTTTATCATTTTTTCTTTCATATAAGTTACACCAAACAGTCCTTATATTACTAGAGTTAACATCAACTGGACGCATTTTTATGCTGGAATGATAGCTATGGTTATATGAATAAAGCAGATCTTGTAATATATTAGTGTAATTGTAAGTATTCTTATGAGTGAAATAACGCCACATTTTAGTTTTGAGAGTTCTTTGAAACCTTTCAACTATGCTAGCTTTAATGTCTGGGTTGTTAGTTGTATAATAATTTATGTTCTTATTTTTAAAATAATCTCTCACCATCTTTGAAACAAATTCTGTACCCTTATCAGATTGAATATGTCTAGGGGTTGCATTTGCTTCCGTGAATATGCTTTCAAAACACGTTTTAACCGTTTCAGCATCCTTCTTTTTCATAAGTCTCGCAAATGCATATTTGCTAAATACATCAATAACACAAAGAATGTATTTATACCCATCGTTGTATTGACTATAGGTACGCATATCACTTAGATCAGCTTGCCATAGTTCATTGTAGTTTGACAGGATGTATTTGTTACGCGAGAAACGTTTATGAACAGGTTTATGTAGAGTGTACGCTTCTTGGGACTGCAACCATTTTTTCACTTCCTCTCTATTCATTTGACCTTTCATTTCCTTCATAACATTATTTAAACTACTATATCCAGCCGGGTTTGATATATCGTAATATATTCTATTTATGTCTAATAAGGAGTCCATCTTTCCCAATCAACTTTCTTTTGTGACCTCGTTTTTGGCTTAGTAGATAGAGGAGTAGATGCGTTTTTTTCTTTAATTGATAGGTTGTGCTCGCTAATAGAAGCCTGTGAAGTGTTAGCTTCAGGTTTAGATTGAATTTTATTAATAAATTCTAAAGTCTCGGGGTTACCAATATATGACGATGGAACTTTTATATCATTTAAAAGACGAGCGAAATCCTCCCATCCCACTGGTTTTGAGCGTTTAAGCGGTCTAAGCACATCGCCTACCAAATCGAGAATATTGCTATTTGGTATTGTCTGACTGTTTATAACTACTTCACCGTTCTCCTTCCACCAAATTTTAGGTCTATTCAGAACAATGTTTTGCAGTAGCGTCTGACTTTTTGTCCTGTACGATTTAGGTATAACATCTATAATATAGGATGGAGAATATCGTTTAGGTAATTGAACCATTGTTTTCATCTTTGAAAACTCCAAGTTGCTTTTTATTTACCAGAGGGAAACCATACACGTTGTCCTCTGGGTATTCAGAAGTATCAAAATATAAATTAAGATCTGATTTTATGTCATCATAAAAGTCCTCTGTGAATATTTGATATATATAACATCTATAATATAGGATGGAGAATATCGTTTAGGTAATTGAACCTTTGATACACCAGGAGGTGTGGCATAAACATCTTCTTCCGGCACAGGTGAATTTGCGTCTCCGCTTAAGTTCTGAGTAAATGATTCCTCCTTTCGGATACTTTCCTCTTTTTTTACATTTTCCTCCTTTTTGTTAACTTTCGAAGCAACGTTGTAGTTATCGTTAGTAAGGTAGTTCACTTCATCCATCACTATTGGTAATTTAAATGGTCTTCGATCTGCCTCAGCAAAATGTAAAAATCGTTGTAGTGCTTGACAATATAATGCCCACTTTTCACGATCATTTATTTTTCTTCTAAGAATTGTTTGCATTTCTCCATCCAGACGGGATGATAAATTTTCCACCTGATGTTCACTTTTTTAAGTCTGTTATTCAATCAAATACAAACACTGAAAACATAGAAAAAATAATCAACCCAGCAGGATTTGAACCTCGCATCGATACGCCTTACCGGGGCTCGATCGCTTTACCAATTAAGCTATGGGTTCAGTTAATTGGTAAAGCGATCGAGCCCCGGTAAGGCGTATCGATGCGAGGTTCAAATCCTGCTGGGTTGATTATTTTTTCTATGTTTTCAGTGTTTGTATTTGATTGAATAACATACTATTGTATGAGTGGAATGCCCCACTTTAAAAAAACATGTAAAATAATTATTTTTTAAGTCTTTCAATAAATTCAGGTTCTACTAACAACATTTTCTTTGTATTCTCCATTGTATCTAAGATAAGGAGTTTACCAATGCACTTAAAACTGCACCTAAAATTATTGGTAAAAATGCACCCCCTTTCTGAATAATAACGGTTTTTCTAAGCTTATTTTTGCCTTTTGAAACTAGTTTTCGTAATGTTTCCTTATATTTTTTTAATTTAGATTTTTCTTTGTTATCTAAAGGAATTTTACCCTTTAGAACGTTATAGATACATTCACAAATGATGTTGATCTCATCTTCATCGCACGATTTAAGCAAAGCAGTGCGATATTTTGGTTTTAAGTAAATGCAGGGCTTCCAGTAAATGTTTATAGGTGCTTACTCGAGAATGCATCATTTAGAACTGACTGAAACTTGATGATCCTTGTTATATTTAAATCCTTTCTTTGGGATATACACTGTGCAATGGCCATCAAATGGAAATATTTTAGTTTTAAAACGACACATGTCATCTGTGTTTTGTTTTAGATCAATCATAAGATAGCCGTGAGCGTTTTTAGTAGCATCCTTGTAAGCTTCGTCAACGAACTTTGAGTTTTCTGGGCATACTTGACGAGACAAATAACGTATTTGTGTTTTATCTCTAGGATTCTTAAAAAACACTAAATAACTTGTATTCAAAGACATATCACGTTGACCTTTACCCTGATGAAATATATTTTGAGTAATATAAAACAGGCTTAAATTTCTGTGGTGACTACCTTTTGTAAAAATATCAACTAGTCGCCCATTTGATTCCCGCATTAAATCATCTATTATAAGTAATTTGGGCTTCAGTCCATCAAACATGGACATATCAGGTATTCCTTGACTATAAATCACATTTTCTAGATTATATAGGGGTTGCATTTCATCATAACACCAAATCACTTCATCAAACTCAACATTACATAATTCTTTCGAATGTTCAAGAAAACTTGTAACAAATTTAGTTTTTCCACAACCACTCGGACCAGCTACAATAGTGGTGAAGGGATGGTAAAAATGAATCATTTTGAATTAACGTGAGGAGTGTGTTGTTATGAAAAGGAATTAATTTCAAATGACAATTTTTTTTAAAGTTTCTCCTTTTATCAAGAACATTTATTAAAAATAACACATAACAAAAAAAAAATTGACACAAGATAATTTTAACTTCTAAACTAAATCATACAATTTACAAAAATTATACACATTGCACAAAAAATAAATACATTTCATTGAATATTCTGAGTAAATTAAATAAATTTTAAAGTACACCATGAGGAATTTTATAATGACCCCACGCAAGAGTATCAATAGAATTTCCTAACAAATATCGTTTCGTGTCATTACGGGAAAGCGTTATTTTGGTAATTTTCTGTGTAAATAAAATGTGTTTTATTGATTTGAAACGTAACATTGTATCATATTTAATTTTTTTCTTAAATAAACATTTTTTAAAACTATCAAGATCATACGTTTCCGTTATGCATTTATTGACACCTTTAGCTTTAGCTTTAATTTCTTTATTTTGTACATCTATGGCGTACATTTTTGAACGCAAACCAATAAATTCCTTAAATATTTCCCCATTGTTTTCATCTTTGAAAACTCCAAGTTGCTTTTTATTTACCAGAGGGAAACCATACACGTTGTCCTCTGGGTATTCAGAAGTATCAAAATATAAATTAAGATCTGATTTTATGTCATCATAAAAGTCCTCTGTGAATATTTGATATAGTAAACTATCAGTATCTGTGTAAAGCAATTTCAAATTATTTTGATATTTGGTTTTCATATAGTCGTAATGAAATTGATACATTAAAGTTTTAGAAAGATCTAAAATGCAAAAACCTAGGTAAATTGGTTTGTTGTATAAAACTTTAGTTTTTTTCAATTGAACAGCTACTAAATCATGTGAAAAAACAGATAAACTATGAAATTCAGGTTTCGCAATTAAAGATTGAACTCCTTGAGATTTCCCACGATTTTCCCAGTGATTTAATAATTTGATGTTTACTCGTTTCATTACATTCTCCATAGTTTTACCAAACACTGAATTGTTCATGAGTTTGAAAAAATCTTTTTCGAATTCAGAAGATGCTTGGGATCGCATGTAGGTATTTAAATCGATGTAACTTTTTAACCATGGGGATTGCTCAAATTTTAATATTCTATGGATTTTAAGCAATTTTAATCCGTTTTGTAAACTTTGTTTAAGATTTCTGTAATGAATGACATAGTTTGTTTTCTTGTTTAGATTTGGTATTAATTTTTTTGCTTTAGAATTACCTAAACATACATTTTCGGGACAGAATGGTAGATCCGAATGATAATCATGTAATTCTTTAGGGTATTCAATGTCTACTTCTAAGATAAAGCCATGATCAGCATCATCTGCAATATTAAAATTCGTCTCTACATTCACCCATTCAAATTTACCTGTAGGAAGAGGTTGAGACATAGCCCATCCATACAAGTTATTTGCATCTAAATATACAAGAAAAGAAGACGGTTGGTTTGATTCATAGTTTGACATATATTTATTGTTAGCTTTTGCATGTCTGTGACTGCATTGGGATATACCTCCTCGAATATTTTTTGCTATGAAAGCAGTTTTATCAATATCCGTCAAAAGTTCAAGTTTTATTTTTGTAACTTTTAACATAGCATCCCAACTCAATCCTGGGGCAGTGTAATAATGAGCTGGATCCAAACCGTAGGTACCTTAACACATACATTTCTAAAATTTTCAAATACATCAGTTAGTAGCAAAACATCTGTTTTCAGATATAAATCTGAATAGTCCCCCATATTTTGACAATTAAAGTGATTCCACACACCCACAGCATGTTCATAATCTTCATCTGAAATGTGGCTATTAGTCAGAGAACTATAAAATAAATCCTTACGAGGAAGGGCGGTAAGGTTTAAACTATCAAATGATGTCATGTATTCATATGGCTACACACCCTTACGTATCAAGCGCTTATAGTCTTCTTCACTTGGAAAATTTAATTTTAGTTCATTGAATTGGTTTGTTGTTAAGTTTTTAGCTAATTTTTCAAGACTACTAGACATGAATTTAAGGGAATCAACGAATCTTAATTTCACTGTACGGTTATTCACTTTTAACATTTTGGAAAAGGAAATATATTTTTCTTTGTTCTGTGGGATTAGTTCTATATCACATCATCACATATCAATTAAGCCCATGTACTATAAAGTGACTGTTATGAAAAAACACAGGTACAAAGTTTTGGGGCCTGTACTTTTCATTGCAAAGTGAATGTGCAACGCCTTCGTAAACACCGGTATGCCAGTTATAGGAAACGCAGAAATCCTCGTTTAAACATGTACTACAAATGAAACAGACTTTGCTGTTCGCAATTTGTTCTTTATTTAAAGTTGTTAAGGGTAAAGGGGGCTTGGAAAATGTATTCTTTTTACAAATACTCTCCAAATCATGTTTAATACATTTCATAAACGTTTGACACAGTTCTCCCCTTTGTATGTTCTATAAATTGATAACTTGTCATCATATGCACATTTAATATAGTATCCAAAACTATAAACTTGATGTTTCTGAATGTTAATGGTTGAGGAACGCTTGTCTATACGTCTGCGTTTACGTTTGATTTTATCATCCACATAATCATCATCATCTCCATAATCTTTATCACTGTCAGGTGTTGGAGAGTGACTATTATCTTTAGTGGTTTGTTCATTAGATTGTTCTGACTGAATAGGACTTAAAATGCCTCAAAATCTGCATACACAACAAAAGGAACTCGTAATTTACGCTCGTAATTATTGAAATTAAGTTGACTTGAAGAAGTCATTTTGTCAAACCAATCTTTCCTTTTATCCTCTTCAGAGGGTAAATTGGTACATATATGAAAACAATCGTTCTTTTGATGCTCTACTAAATTCTGATTAGATGAAAAATTTGACAAACAACCATCACATATATTAACAGCATGTTGTGATTTATTTATTTGAGCGGATACTAATCGAGATAAATTGTTGATTAGACAATAGTGTCCTCTATTCCCCTTTGTTATATATAACAAATTAAAATGTTTTGTTTTTTTACATTTTGTAATGTGTAAAGGACCAACAATATCATGACTTTTATTTTGTGAATTATACTCCAAACCAAACACGTTAATACTTAAATCATTTAACTTTTCAAATTTCTGAATATCAGTAAACTTGATAGGAAAAGGAATGTCACCAAACTTCAATTTCTCCTTGTATTTGACATAACAGTTCACCATATTAGCGTGATTGTTTTTCTTAGGTGGATATAAACCCGAAAGCAATGCCCAACGGAAACATTCATGATCATTGTTTTTGATGTTTATTACTGCTCTTTTGTTTGTTATATCACGTGGTAATTCAATATATGAAGAACCACGCAATGGTTTATATTTATTAACATTAACGTCTAAGTGGTTTATGTTTACCAAACTCCATCCACTATCTTTTCGTTCAAAGTTTGTTAATCTCTCTGTTATTTCATTTACGAGAGATATGAAAAATAAATCTTTATCACTGCTCACATTAAATAGTTGATTGTTTAATTGAAAATCAAATGTATTTCTTAGCTGTTTGGTATCCTGACAAAAATTTGCATTTAAAATAAAATTAACTTTTAAAGCACAATGATCTGCAACTGATCGATTTAATAAAGTGAAAATTGTATCTTTATTTTTTTCTAAAAACGATTCGGGGGTTTCAAAGGGTTGGTAATCATTTTTATTACTTGATATTCTCTACGTAGCAACCCTGTTTCGGAATGCATTTTCAATTAGCTGAACGTTGATTAATTCGCTGTCTGAACTAAGAACATTGTTTTTGTGGTTATTGCTTTTCAAATGGTTTGCTAAATATCTTTTTACCACATACACATGACACACAGAACATTAAATTTTGTCATTATTTTTTGTGCTTACGTCAATACAGCAAGCTTGTGTTGTAGAAGTTGATGCTGAATCACTGCTAGTTGAATGTTGACTCTTCTTTGTTGATGCCTTAGACACAGGATCCGTAGTTGCCATTTCTATTCCGCCTCCAACTTGTTGGGATCTAAAGAAATAAAATAAAATATCACAAATAATATAATTACATCATTACTTATAATATGATTTGTATATTTTTTACAATGCAAACAATACGCTTGCATTGGTAGGACTCCGTCTACTACATCAGTAGCTGATATATGAATATCCTGTGTTTGATTCCTATGACCCTCACATGGGGTATAATATGGTTTAATATCGTGATCTTCGAAAATTGAATCAGGTAATAAGCCATCAATAAACCACAATCGGATGTGTCTATGAACTTTCTGGATTATTAACTTTTTGCTAAAACTTGCTATCTCGCTACGTTCTAATTTAGGCTCAAGATAAAATGCCATGTTGCAAAACTGAATCACACAACACCACAGGTACAAAACACTGAAACTTCAATTTGCTATAGATAATTTTAAAACTGGGGACCCACTTTTATACCACTATCCCCTCCGTATCCGTAAGTCAGGTAAGGAAACATGTAACAACAGGTTTTAACTTAGATCACCCACCCCAACAAGATGCAAGGTAGAAAAAAAATGTACAGTGAATTAAATATTTAAACAAATTGATTAACTTACATTTCATATTTTTGTTGACTTAGAGATTCACACAAATTATATATTTCTTGGTCTTCAAAATATTCCTTCTCCGCGTCTTCACATAATTGAAGAAGTTCAACATCACAATTATCATTTCCAATTTGCATGCTATATATATATAGATTAAAAATCAGGATACTATAAGTTTTTTATACTTTGAAATTTAAAGTGTTCCTTCAAATTCTATCTCTGATTAGTTAAAATTAAGAAATTTATTCACTTAATCGTAATTGAACACGTGATTTGCAGCTCACTTCGTTTCTAAAATTTAGCCCCCAGCCTCAGCCTTTTTATATGAATTTGTGTTGAAAAAAAAGGTCACGGCTGGTGGGGACAGAGGACCACCTAGGTAGGTAGCGACGAGTTTTAACAGGATTTCGGGGACAGGTAAATTTTTGTTTGCAGCGGAATGTTTTCTAACAAAAGATTAAATTATCAAAAGAATTCTAAAGAATTTAAACGACAGATCTTTTGTGCATTTACTTTCTATTAAAATCGCGTGTGACTTCAAACCCGATGATTGATTTATATATTTCTCAGAAACGAATACAAAGTAAATTATTACCTTCTTCAAAGGACATCTAGTAAAAAAGGTAAAGTTCTCAAGCCGACAGCATCAAGAAAAACCTAATAATAGAAATTGCGACTTTAAATTAGAGCACCAAAGGAGTCTTTAAACATCGCACCGCCCCACCTAACTGGTATAAACAAGAATGCAATAAATCACACACCGAATCCTACATTAACAAAAGATCTATATATTATATTAAATAATGGGAACTTCCTTTACGGAAACGTACAGCATACTTACAGGTTGAAACTTGTTCAAAACACAGTCATGTTTATTGTCCACCAATAAATAGCAGTCGGTTGTCACATATACCAAAGTTATTTACGAGTTCAAAAAAAAATAAGACAACACAAATATCTAGACTAGAAATAATCTAGAATGAATAAAATAATATTTCAAAAATTGGATTTGCATAAAATAATTTACCCAAAAAAATTAAGACAACACAAATATATAAACACAAATCTAGAATCAATAAAATAATATTTCAAAAATTGGATTTGCATAAAATAATAAATTTTAGGCAAAAACTGAAAACGAATAGATACTAAATAATTAAAATTGACGGGGTTGAAACATATACCAGAAGTTTCATATTGTGCTGTAACACATATAGATACGTTGAAATTTGCATATATATTCGCGAAATGTGAATTAATTACTTTAGGTATAAAATTGATACCTACTCCAGTCCAGACTAATAAAGGGTAATGTAATTGTGTCAGTTCGCGGGGCTTGTTAGATCATTAAAAATCTCGTTAAGTTATATGACCGTTTCTACCCCATTGATTTCCCACCACCAAAACTATACCTAAACTTTGGAAAATTTAGGTAGTATACCTAGTCTTTCATAAGGAGTAACCAATTAAGCAATTATAAAACCTATTGCAAATACGTAAAGAACAAACTACAACGTAGGAGTATGCCTCTACCGAGCTCGGTAACAATGCGATGTCGCCGAGTCGAGCTAACAATAGAGACAATAGAAAAAGGTGAGCAAGGGTTCTATTGTGGTGTCGAAGAGCGTGTATTGTTTAATTAGCGGAGTGCCTAAGTGCTGAAGGAGGCTCCGGGCACTGTTGAGACCTAGTGCAATCGATCTAAATGGGGGGCTAAACGTACTAAAACATACCAAACTTTTTTTTTTTTTTTTAGGTTTCATAGCCCCGAAAAACCACCATAATCCCGAAAAACCATTGTTTTGGTGGTGGGAAATCCATGTGGTAGAAACGGTGAATCTATACTACTAATATACCGGAGCACGCACAACGCCTAATACTTGGTTACTTCCAATCCGCTGTTAGCACTGGAACACCCACAACACCATCGGTGTCGTAGCATTCAAAGTATCCAAAATTACGGGACACGCTAGAATAATTAACTTTATTTTTAATGACATAGAGCTCAAAAACATATTGATGTCAGTACAACGTATCAAATGTAAGTGACAAAATGAACGATCGAAATTGAAAGTTCTAAGAAGTTTAAGCTACGTAACCGTTATAAGCCTTATTGCATCCGGAATAAAGTTTGATTTCATGTTGTATACATATTTATGAATATTTTGGCTGCTACGCAACCAGTGGCGGTGTGGTTGTACCGGTATTATTGCCGGCTTGACTGTTGTCAAGTATTAGGATTCGTGTGTGCTCCTGTATTTTTGTAAACGGTAAATGGTCTGAAGAATTAGATTACTTTGTTTGAGTTATTATTAATTACTACTCTGGATGTGACAATATATTTGGGTATCTTAACAGCCACGGTATATATGATGCTGACTGTACTATGCTTATTTCTAGATCTGGACATCTGTAAAGTGGTGGAGGTCAAAGAATGAAAACCCCTTATTTTAAAATACCAAAATGGCGGCAAACAAGCATACGGCCCGCCTGATGGTAAGCAGCTATCGTGGTCTACGGACGTCTGCAACTCCAGGTGTCACATGACATGAGTATTGCCGACGTTTTACAAAAAAGAGGATTCACTGTTGACGGCTGAAGGAACAAGAGGGTCCCTCGTCCTCAACACACTGAGTCCTCTTTAAGCTCTTTGGCAACATGAATCACCAGCAGGAACACAACACTATGAGTGAGTCTAGTGTTGTTTGGCTGTGGTTTTCTGTTAGGTAGAGGTACTTCCCCAGTCGGGCTCTGCTCCAGATTTCAGCGAGATGACATTCGCTGAGCTGTGCCCTACCACACATAGCGAGATCTGTGATCTCAAATGTCTCCGAACCATCCTGAATTTAAAATGGACCGATCATATTCGGAATACTGAGGTGTTACGCCGCGCAAAGGTTGGTGGCATCGAGGCCTATTTAATGAGACGACAGCTGCGTTGGTGCGGGCATGTCTTGCGCATGCCCGATGAGAGGCTACCTAAGCGAGTCTTTTAAACGGAGCTCCAAGTGGGCAAGCGCAAACAAGGTGGCCAGTTCCTTCGCTACAAGGACGTGCTCAAGAGGCACTTGAAAAGAACTAATATAACCTCAGAGAATTGGGAGGAGCACGCAGTTGAAAGACCGGAGTGGAGGCACCTTGTACAAACAAGTGTCAACAACTTTGAAGAGCGACGTTTAATAGATCTCGATATTAAGCGAGATCAACTCAAAGCCCGACCACCTGCGGCAATCGTCTACAACTATATGAATGGGACAAGTGCGGGCGTACTTTCGCCACAAAAGTTGGTTATGTCAGTCACATTCGAGTACACCTAAGGAACCCATGATACCAGCAGCAGTCGCCGTAGCCGTATCGGCTAGGAAGAGATGATGATGAGCGAGATGGCATTCGCAGTACCCATACCTCTCTTAAACCACTTCTAGGGTTTTGGGTTTGATTATGAGAAAAATTATATATAAATAATTAGATTATATCATTGCCAAAAGTTTCTGTTGGGTGAAAGTGGTGCCAAACGACATATAACGTAATTCATAGTTTGTCGGCTACGGTTTTTTTTTGCCGTAATAATACGCAATGTGTTTGGTCTAATGTAAAAAAATAGGCCCTTCCTTTATAACTTATGTCCTTCGGCAGTTTTTACCTATTTTGGTGTTACTATGTTTATTCCAAATTTTTGTTAGTCTGTCACTCTGACCTCCACCCATTAAAAGCTGCCAGATGCCTGGATCTAGCAATAAGGATAGTATAGCAATCTAACTAGACGGGTTTGTTTGCTTTCTAATCCAATCATTGGGGAATCATCTCCATACATTGCCTTACAAAAGGTGGAGAAGAAAATGTTTTAATGGCTATTGGTAGGCTATAGGGTGGTTATTAAAATACTAGATTTGAGACCTTGAGGGGGGGGGGGGGGGTGCGTTGGTCGCCATCTTGGTTTAAACGTGCCATAAGTCCGTTTTTGAACCTTGGCGCTTAAACGGATATCAGTATGCCTAAAATCTCTATGCAACGTATGAAGAGCATAAAATTGTCTACAATATTTCCATACACAATACATCTGTAAGTCTTACAGATATAAAGATACAGGGGGTGAAAAAGTGTATATTTTCTTATATCATAAGAATTTTATTTATTAGCTTCAAAGTTTTGTGCTTCGAGATAAGGAAATGAAGTCTCTACCACAGTTTTGTCATCTTCTAATGATTCTTTTAAAAGATATTCAAAAGTTGAATTCACCCCTAGAGCGCTTATAGAGGGGGTGAAAGTAGTAAGTCTCACACACAAAATCAGTGTTCTATAAATAAAATACTACTAATAAAATACTCATCATAAAATACTACTAGGCGTTGTCAGGTATAGCAATCGATATAATGAATTTAGATTTGACAAAAAACATATACGCTTTCATAGAAAAAAAAAAAATATTAAGAAAGTGCTTGAATTTTTTTTTTAACTTCATATAACTGTCAACTTATTATTAAAATATCGTATAGGCTTTAGCATTTTTTACATAATGCCTGAACAGCTGTCTTTATGACAAAAATGTCTACGAAAATTATACAGACTCTATTTTTTTTGTATTTGTATTTATTCTGTACGTCTTAGAAGATACAAAGTTACAGGAAGGAAAAAATTACTCATACTCATTGTCTTTATATATGACATCTATTTTCAATTTATATATAGTAGTGTAACTACTTAAAAAATTGCAAATCAAAAAAATATTGAACAAAATAATTTGATTTGCTTCAAGATTCATAGATGGCAGCACCATCTCTCTCGCTATACCAGAATCACGTAAGTAATACGGATAGGAGGTGCAAGCACGTACTGCGCATGCCCTTAGAGTATGGTCAACGGCGCCTAGCCGGTTCAAATTCAGAGATTGCATATACATGAGAAAATTTGTCAAGTTCCGCCGTGACCGGGTGGTCTAGTGGTCAGGACGTCAGCCGCGAAAGTTGAAGACGCCAGTTCAAATCTGGCCTCGGACACCGGAGGGTTTGGTCACTTTTTCTGAAGTATATGACATCTATTTTCAGTTTATATATAGTAGTGTAACTACTTAAAAAATTGCAAATCAAAAAAATATTGAACAAAATAATTTGATTTGCTTCAAGATTCATAGATGGCAGCACCATCTCTCTCGCTATACCAGAATCACGTAAGTAATTCGGATAGGAGGTGCAAGCACGTACTGCGCATGCCCTTAGAGTATGGTCAACGGCGCCTAGCCGGTTCAAATTCAGAGATTGCATATACATGAGAAAATTTGTCAAGTTCCGCCGTGACCGGGTGGTCTAGTGGTCAGGACGTCAGCCGCGAAAGCTGAAGACGCCAGTTCAAATCTGGCCTCGGACACCGGAGGGTTTGGTCACTTTTTCTGAAGTATATGACATCTATTTTCAGTTTATATATAGTAGTGTAACTACTTAAAATTTGTAAATCAAAAAAATATTGAACAAAATAATTTGATTTGCTTCAAGATTCATAGATGGCAGCACCATCTCTCTCGCTATACCAGAATCACGTAAGTAATTCGGATAGGAGGTGCAAGCACGTACTGCGCATGCCCTTAGAGTATGGTCAACGGCGCCTAGCCGGTTCAAATTCAGAGATTACATATACATGAGAAAATTTGTCAAGTTCCGCCGTGACCGGGTGGTCTAGTGGTCAGGACGTCAGCCGCGAAAGCTGAAGACGCCAGTTCAAATCTGGCCTCGGACACCGGAGGGTTTGGTCACTTTTTCTGAAGTATATGACATCTATTTTCAGTTATATGAAGTTTAAAAAAATAAAAATATTTTCAAGCACTTTCTTTAAAAAAAAAAATTTTTTGTATGAAAGCATATATGTTTTTTGTCAAATCTAAATTAATTATACCCTAATTGATCCATAGCTATACCTGACAACGCCTAGTAGTTTTTTATGATGAGTAATAGAACACTGATTTTGTGTGTGAGACTTACTACTTTCACCCCCTCTATAAGCGCTCTAGGGGTGAATTCAACCTTTGAATATCTTTTAAAAGAATCATTAGAAGATGACAAAACTGTGGTAGAGACTTCATTTCCTTATCTCGAAGCACAAAACTTGAAGCTAATAAATACAATTCTTATGATATAAGAAAATATACACTTTTTCACCCCCTGTATCATTATATCTGTAAGACTTACAGACGTATTGTGCATGGAAATATTGTAGACAATTTTATGCTCTTCATACGTTGCATAGACATTTTAGGCATACTGATAACCGTTTAAGCGCCAAGGTTCAAAAACGGACTTATGGCACGTTTAAACCAAGATGGCGACCAACGCACCCCCCACTCAAGGTCTCAAATCTAGTATTTTAATAACCACCCTATAGCCTACCAATAACCATTAAAACATTTTCTTCTCCACCTTTTGTAAGGCAAATGCTCCAATTATTGCGCATTATTGTGTCATATCTGACGTGGCCAGCTCTTAGTCCATTAAGTTGAAAATGGACATTATGTGCAAGCGATATATATAAATAGAAGCTCTAGACTTCTAAAGTCAGTGCTAGATAAATACACAGACTAAAAAAAACATTTCAAGATTTCAATTAACTTTTCTGCTCATTTTTAAAAGTTTGAACGCGATTCTACGAAATGGAGTATCAGATGAAAACTGACTGCATACTGAAGGTATCAATGCAGGAAATGTTAAATGTTGGAATTGTTAATACTTAATGAAAACTAGACCAAGGTAGTTTGCCGAATATACATTTGAAATGTTGAAGTTGTCGTTTGTGGCATCCGTTTTTAAAACAATTCGATTGCTGGTAGCGATCGAAATCTTCAGTATGTAGTTTTTTTCGCTAGAGAGTAGATATACACAGCTATGAATGATGATTCATTTTTGAGTGTAGTTTCATTGAGTGGTAATTGCAAAATATTTTATTAGGACTACTGTCCTCTAGCGTATCCATCTGTCAACTTTACTTCAAGTTCCGCCTCCAGGGTAGCGGGAGAGAAATTAGGGGTGAATTAGCCGCTTACTGACACAGACCGAATTCCACGCGGGCGGAGCCGCGGGCACAGCTAGTATGTATATATATCCGATTATTCTGTCGGATAGTAATAAAATAAGTGCATTCTGTTTAAAATATTTTTTAAGAAAAAAAACCGACTTCATTGGGGGAAGCCGGCGAAGGATTATTTGTAGATGGTGCACTTTTAGACTCCATACAATGAAATAACTTGCTTAACAAACACAGCGAAGAGGAAAAATCGCCAAACGTGAACTATGCGTCGTTGAAGAGTTCCGTTCTGTTCATCATCAGCAAACTTCCACTTTATCAAATCTGCTCTGCGGATCTTTTGAATGAAAATGCTTGATTTGTTGATAAAAATACAAAAATCACTATGTATGCCTTTAAGGTTTGAGGAGTTCCGTCGATTCCTCATGGATCCCATCATCAGAACATGAGCTTGACGAAAATTTGCACTGACCAATCTGTATATATATACTTACAATCAAAACAAGAATTTTCAAAATCGGTTCAGACATGGCGGAGTTATGGAGTAACAAACTTAAAAAAATATACAACGCCGAATTGAGAACCTCCTCTTTTGAAATCTTGAAGTCGGTTATAGTAGTTTATGTAACTGTTACGTAATAAGGGTCCTTAAAACATGAGTGTGGTTTTATGAAATTCGCCTGCGGCTCATTTCATAATAAGATCACACGAGTGTTTTAAGGCCTAATTACGTACAGTTGCATACACTGCTTTATCTACACTCATATTATTTATCCAAAATGCCGTATTCCTAAACCATAGAATGGCCGCCATTGCACCGCGTCGTGGCCAACTGGATTGTGTCGGCGTGGCCAACTCGATTGTGCCGGCGGTCGCGCGGGCGGGTGTCGCCGGCCGCGGGCGCGTGCAGGTGTACATTATGTTATCAAAACTCATAGCACATCAATAATTGAGCATGAAAAGTTAAAATTGCGGTACTGCCACAGATAAGAAACTTATCATAGTGAAATCGTTTGTTGTAATGCTGGTCATAGCCTACGGTTTTTGAACGCATTTTAGAGGACTTACAATATGAGTGTAGATAAAAAATATTATCAAACGGGACTTGTTTGTAATTTGTTTGTAACATCTCGGCCGCAGCCGCACTTAAAAGTAAAAGGGTCTGCTGACATTTATACCAAAACAATATCAAATATCATCTGAATACGCCTGCAGAGAACTAGCTGCAGCGTGAATGGAGGACGCTCGTTCCACTTCCACTGCCACACGTTAGGATTAATTTGCCATTTTGCAAAAATTAAATGCATTTTAGGCGAATGCGGACACTAACAGCAAATTTACGATTTAGCATGTTTTGGTCATTCAAATGGATTTTATTTTGTTAAACCTTTTGTTAATAGAAAAAGTGAAGTCTTTATTTAGCTGTGCTCCATTCTGTGTAAATTGTTCAATAACAATTACTCAAAAGGTACGTTGTACACAGTGTACGCTAAGTAACCTAATCCCCAGAATAGGTGTAAGTACATTATTATATAAAAGCGACTACCACACCTGACTTTCCAGTCCGGAAAAAAACTAGGCCTTTCTGAGACGTAATTTTCTCATGTCAGTTTCCTTTACCGAAAAATTGGGTGGTAAAAGGCAATATAACAAACTGATAAGATAACATAACGATAGCATCCAGATGATTACTCACAAAAACATCTCAATGTGAACGTTTGCCCTTTTATTCTGTTGTATTGTTACCACAAAAAATATTTCGTTCTATAAATCTTGGTTCGTGTAATATGCCTATGCCAATATGTGCCGAAGAAAGAAACCAACTTCTCGACAATGTTTTCGGCCGCTAAGGATTCTTTATTAAAAACTGCTTTCACTTCGGTCTGTCTTTATTAACTTGTCTCTGTTTTTCTCTTTTCCGTTAGACATTGCTTTGATAGTTTCAGTTTTATAATGATGAACAGAATAAGTGTGCTTTTTTCAGTAAAAGCACTCTCTTTGGGTCACTGCAGTTACTTTTAGATTCTTGCTTTTATATTTCCGCTGAAACTGGCAACGAAAATTGTCTATGGTTTAATAAAGCGTGTTTTGTTTGATGTATAAAAACCGTGCCCAAAACAATGGGCAGGATGAACATTTATTGTTGATTTTAGCATCGTTAAAAAGCAACGGGGCTAGGTCCCATATGCGAGTTCACAGTTCGCTCGTGCTGAAAACGGCCCAGATGTCGGCGGTAAACGCGAAATGAAACACGTTAGCGCTTCGGCTGACGTCAGTTCCCTTTTTTGTCAAGCCGCCTGTGGAAGGCCATTTATCAACTTTTTATGGAAACGCTTGTTTTTAATTTATGCTTACACTAACTTCCCAGCTCGTTGCTATCTCCGACCTCATTTGCAACCACAGCTTTGTTACTGTTTACGCGAAGTATACAGGGAGCAAGCTTTCAGTGCATTTTAAAACAAACTTTTCTCCATTGCGGCACTTTAAATGACTGTGCACGTTATTGTGCTGCTTCATTTATGGTTTCCAGGAGCGTTTTGAATTACTAATCGGTTCTTTGCGGATACAGTTAATGTGATTAGTCAATAAATTATTTAATTTGTATTATTTATCCTCACATTAAAATATTTACATCCTTTATGGTCGGCTATATTAAATGTGTTTCCTTTTAAATTTATGAGTGCACGTCCGCGAAGCGGCACATGAAAGCTTACCTTAGGTTCATGCAATTACATTGGATGCTTGTCTCATCGAGTCAGCGCGCATCTGATAACAAAAAAAGACGAAAAAATATACTGAGGAGATATTCAAATGAAACTCACTATCACAACATCGAGATAAAACGCGCCGCAAAAAAGCAAATAAATCTTGTACTCAAACTCTAATTAGAAGTAATTTAAATATGTCTTAAAAAGGTGGTCATAGATAAGCGGGCGGTATAATGAATGTGTTTCAAGTTTTATCTACGTTGACCGCAATTTCAGTGCAAGTAAGCTGAAGTGGGAATTAATGTAGAAGAGCACAGGTGGCCGCGTGAAAGACCGAGTTAGTTCGCGTTCCGGGGAAGGTTCCATCCAACTTACGGTGGACAGACGTCCCGCAAACCGCCCGCCGCAGGACAAATTTCGCTCATATTAACTTTTGCTCCGAGTAAATTTCACTTCAGCTGTGCGGCCACTGCACTCTCAAGTGGGAAAGTTTTTATCTCGTCCCGGCATAACGGCCAAACCGGTGTCTCTAGGTAAAAACGATGATGCTTCTAACTTTTCTGTCAGTATTTTTTCCTACGGTTTCTATTACCTAGAGTTTGCTAACTTTTATGTAAAAGTTTCGCACATAATAGAATTTAAAAATTTAATATTTATTGTGGAAATTGGTCTCAGGGGTTCTTTTATAAGTCTGACTACTTCGGTTCGCATAGCAGGTTGAGAAAGAGCGCTGTAATTACCCAGAAAATTTTGCTAATTTTAAGTTTTTATTTTTGTATTTCTTTTAAAATAGTAATGTCTGTATGAGCAGGTGAACAAAGGATAGAAGCATAGAAGGCAGCAAAGTGTCTTCAACATTCCTTACCAAAAAGGAAACGACTGCATTTGTAGGCGCTCCCGGCCCACACATAAGCGGTAAACGTTGCCAATTTGGTATGTGGATCTATAAAAGAAGGAGTCGAAACATCAGCCTCAGCGTATGCATCGTCATTGCCGAGGACCCCTAAAAGCCAGCACTTAGGCGAAGCGTAATTCCGGTAAAAGGTTCGGCCGCAACGTCCATTCTCTTCATCTCGTCTTAATGTTTATTTAAGCGAAAAACTTTGGCTCTCATTAACCGTATTGGCAGTTAATGAAACGCGAGTAACTTACTAAACCATATGTTACGGCTAATAGACATTCATTAGGTTAGGAATAGTGGGCCGTGGAAAAGCCGCTGAACCTTTTTCAGAATATCTAATGGAGTGGCTTTACTAAAATACCCTTACTATGTGAATGAATCCCAAATCTATCGCTTTTGGTCTTTGACCTTTAATAATGTTACATGTAGGTAGGTATTATTACATTAGATCAGATTACCCGAAAACTTTTACGATTTATAGCAATGTCATAATTCTTCTCGGACTGTAGGAATGCTTTACCTAGCAGGCCGTCAAAAAGTTTTTCTGATTATCATTTGTAAATGACGATGTTCAATTACAGAACAGACATCCCGTAACGTACATAACCATCCGTATAGACTCGCCTAGGAGAAACTAAGTAAGACAAATGAGCTATTACCAAGTGCTCTTAGGGCTGAACTACACCTCCGGAGTAGGCAGATAGTGTATCCTGCAGTTGAGCCTATAAAATAAGAAAAACAGTATTTTGCAATTTTGCTACTGTTGGTTACTTGGAAAGAAACATAAGATTTAAAATGTTTTGACGATCTTATTGTGAAATTATTATCATACATTATGACATGTGATTTTTATTTAATTTTATTTTTCTCTGAATTATATTAGCTTTAGATAATATATTTAATCGTAACTGACGATTCGAAAGTGCTTGTTGCTATGCCTACTTGAATAAACACATGTTTGCCTTTGACTTTTACTGTGGGATGCTTTACTATGGGAATTACTAAAATTATACAAAAAAAAGTTTAAAATGTCAACTATCAGTCTGAATCTGTGTGAGAATAATACTACCGGTCGCGGTGATGGGGTAATTCCAAAGTGTGTTTAAATGTATGTCTGAGCAAATTTCAAAATGGAACTTACTGAAAATTACAGCTGAACAGATAGATCGGAAACAGACAAATATTAGTCTTCATAAAACAAAGTGCAATCATAATAATCATAAAATAATATTATCTCACTATAAAATTTATTTAGATCATAATACCGTTCAGATATTCAAATCGACTGAAACTAGTTCATATAAAATTCATTGACAACATCTTAAATGCAAATAGTTTAAATTACCCTCTGAGTGCCGTATGTGTCGCTCTCAATAAAGTTTTTACTTATATTTCTAACTTAGTTGTTCCACTACACAAACCACAAATGTATGCAGTCCACCGTTCAAGTAGTTCGAAGTAAGGACCGAGTACGCTAGAACTCATAAAGTTACTTCTTCTATTGCCTTACACGGCCTGTTCAAGATAACATCAACATTATTTTCACATCTTATTGAACCGTGTCTTATTAACCAGTTTTTCGAGTCGAGGTGTTAACGTCTCAACGCTCAACTCAATAAACTCGAAGTTTTAATGGTTCGTGAAAATGAACGTTAAAGTTTTGCGATGATTCCAACGGTGTCACCGATTCGATTATCGAGTAAGTATATGAGTTATATTCATGTAATATGTCATGGAGTTTATATCGGGTTTATTAATGTAATAAAAAGAGCTCAGGCGTAGATGTTAACGATCCGAGTAGCTGAAATTTACGGCCGTATTTTTGGGAGATTTTGTTATAAAATAAGTATGAAAGTCATAACGTCTATAAGGTAAAAATTATACTTCAATTCAACGCTCAAAAGTACAATTGCATGTGAAAACAAGGCGTACGGTCAGCAGCAGAAGTAGCCAAGGGTCCAAAATTATTATGTCACGCCCTTGTTGTCTGAAGAATAAAGCCGTGTCACGGTCATTTGAAGGCACTTCTGCGGCTGGGTATAACAACCAATAGGCGGCACCTTAATTAGGACAATAAGGAATCCTAACATTTCTAACCCAGTAAACATTAGGCTGCGTTTCCACCAGAAATTTGCGAGAATGCGTAGCGAGAGCGGAGAGATGTTTGTTATGAACCACTGCAATAACTTCATTAACCTATCCTCGCTCAGCTCACCGTAGCTCTAGGATTGGTTCTTAATGAACACATCCCTCGCTACGAATCCTCGCACTTCTCTGGTGGAAATACAGCCTTATATGGTTAATATGTTTATAAATTATAACAAGTTTTTCAGGCATTTACACATAAAATATATCAAAAAACTGAGTTGTTTAAAAACCGATGTTAGGTACGGTTAATTTAATAAAGCAAAAAATCGAAACGATGCAGGCAAATAAACATGTTGAAAATAACATGTTTTCATAAATAATTAAAAATGAAAATTTCGGCTGGAAAATAATAGGTACTATCGGGTTTATAATTGCATACCCAATTTATCAATGAATTCATTCATAAATTGAGTATGCAATTATGAACCCGATGAATTCATTCATAAATTCATTCATAAATTGGGTATGCAATCATAAACCCGATGGTACGTGGGTATAGCTATAGTAAAAAATGTATTACCACAGGCGGAGCAAAAATTTATCTTAAATCAATGGCATAAACACTGTCATGGAAAAACTTAATTCACTGCAAAAAACTTGTCTCACTGCAACTTTTTTTTAATATTCTCGTTCCCTCACTGGTGAGGATCGCGACCACATATAGCTTGCTTCCATAAAGTGCGGTCATAGGCCATGTGGACTGCACGGTGAACCGTGCCGTGCCACCACCAGCCGACCTTTTTGCGGCGTTCGATCATCTCATCCGTGCCCCACCGCGAGCACGTTTGCCACTCAAATATTTTTTTTATATACGTATACTTACTTGTGTATACTTTGTGTCTATTATTTGAGGTGTGTAATAAAGAGTATTTATGTTATGTTTATGTTATGTTATACGTACTATATCAAAGCAATAATATCTAACCTACCGCATCGTGTACGTGTTACAAATAAAATATTCACCACCCCGACCATGTGAAAATTGTGAAAAATAAAATATTGCAGTAAATCTAATGAGAGGTCTCATTAAGGGCGTTTTTCAATTCGCACCGCCACCGCCATTCGGTGCGGTTTTCCTGTTCTATTGAATAGTGCCCCAGACTTCCGCGGCGGACTTCTGCCTCCCAGGGGCATTGGCGTTTTTACATTTAACACCTCGCATAATGAGGCTCTGTTGTGAATATCAATAAGCGCAGCCCTCTATGGAAACGAAGTGTTTTCTTTTTTTATTAGGTACATTGTTTTGATAAACAAAATCGGATTCTGTTTATGACTTAATATTTTTGACGATATCAGGTTAATAGCGCTTCGTTTGTCCGACGACCATGAACATTTCTATTTGGATATGTATTTTATACCTTTATAAACTTTGTATGCTCCTAAAATGTGTACAAAGTTGCTCAAAGCAAAATGCTGTAAAGATTTAAAAAAGAAAAAAAAAACGGCCTAGTGCGTGTCGGACCACGCATAATGGAGGGTTCCGTACCTACTATTGAAAAAAACTAATATAAACAGGCCGTATCTGCCTATGAAAGAAGTTTCTTGGAGATAACTCGAATACGCATTAACCGATAACGTTAAAACAAAAAATCCTTGATAGAATATACAATCTTTTCGAATTATTTCATATTTTTGGATCTCTGGTTCAAAAGGTATAGGGACACATTTATCAACCGACTTCAAGATTTGGAAGAAGAGGAGGTTATCAATTCGTCGGGATCTTTGTTTCTTTTGCTATTTTTTTAGGGTTCCGTACCTCGAAAGGAAAAAACGGAACCCTTATAGGATCACTTTGTTGTCCGTCTGTCTGTCTGTCTGTCTGTCTGTCTGTCTGTCTGTCTGTCTGTCTGTCTGTCAAGACCATTTTTCTCAGGAACGCGTGGAGGTATCAAGCTGAAATTTATATCAAATACTCAGGTCTATTGTCCCTTGGAGCTGTGAAAAAATCAAACTCAAAAGCCAACTCAATCAAAAGATACAGTCGTTTATGCTGCAAATTTTAGAGTTTCGGCACTCGCAAAACCTACGGGGTACTTCCCGTGAACTCAGAAACTTGAAATTTGGCACGAAGCAACGTCATATAGCATAGACAATGGAAAAATTACAAAAAGTAGACATTTTTAGTAAAATCATACAAAAACATATGTTTTTAAATTTTAAACTTACTACCTTTTTCCTCGTAAACGCGTGGAGGTATTAAATTAAAATTCATGTCAAATACTCAAGGCTATAGGACCTTTCAGATGTAGCAAAACCAAACTTTTATGTCAACGCAATCAAAAGAAATAGCAATTTAAGTCGCATATTTTGAAACTGAGTACTCGCAAGAAACTCAAAACCTAAAGGGTACTTCCCGTAAACTTAGAAACTTGAAACTTGGCACGAAGAAACTTCATATAGCACAGACAAAGGAAAAATTACGAAAACTAGACATTTTTAGTAAAATCATACAAAAAATATTTTTTTAAAATTTTAAACTTACTACCTTTTTCCTCGTAAACGCGTAGAGGTATTAAATTGAAATTCATATCAAATACTCAGGTCTATAATACCTTTAAGTTGTAAAGGTTTGTACGGAACCCTCGGTGCGCGAGTCCGACTCGCACTTGGCCGGTTTTTTTTTTAATGTATGTTCACCGATTATTCAAAGACGGCTGGACCGATTTGGAAAATTCTTTTTTTGTTAGAAAGAGTATACGTCACAGTTGGTCCCATTGTAACCAGGTCAGGATCTGATGATGGGATCCTGGAGAAATCGAGGGAACTTCAACTATTACAGGCACACCTGTAGTGATTTGAGTATTTTTTACAGCAGCTCGAGCATTTGCTGTTGGAAAGGTGGATGCTAAGTGAAGTCGGTTCTTTTTAGTTTAAAATTTATTTTTATTTTCGTAACGATTTATTCTAAAAATACTTACTTAAACAAAAAAAGTTTAATCAAAACTCAATGTTATTTTTGAAAACCTATCGATTGATGTGCAACATGTTGATATTTGGTAAAAAAATTTTTGGACAATTACTCATGTATGGAGTAAAAAAAAAATTTTCAGCAATTTTACAAAACTAGTAGTGGCAGACAAAATACACCGATAGCCGAGTTCTTGACCAAATCACGTCAGCAGACCTTCATGGCAGCTCGGGAGCGGTTTGGCGTCAGAAGATGTTGGACCTGGGACGGCGTTGTTCATGTCTTGGATGCGAGCGACGTGCGCAGGCGTGTATGTGGTGAGCCTTGCAGAGCTTAAGGCGATTTCGGATGCGCCAGAGCAGCCTGTGACTCCGACCCCAAGCGTAGATGCTCCTCCCAAGGCAGATAATTGCAGCAAAGCCGAGAAACCGGAGAAACAGATAAAGCCCAGACGTGCGGCTGCCAAATTGAAGCCTTAGTATGTACATAGTGTAGCTTTCTTCTGTATTTATTCGGGTTATACTGCTTGACGCTTTTCTATTTCGACGTGTAATCACTGTTATTTGTTGTATACCCTCTTTAATAGTCTCCCGTAAATATTATAAATTAATTCCAATAACTTCATTGCTAACTTTAAATGTCACTTTGCCAAGTTCCAACTGACATTGACAGTTTGACTTGTGTGCTGACGGATGGCAGGTATAGTGTTGCCAACTGTTAAATTGCGGTCCGCTTTACCAAGTTAAATATTTCCTTATTAAATTACGTTCCGTTTTTCTTAGTTAATTATTTCCTTAGTTTTGTGATGTTAAATGTGTTGTGTGTTTTGTGGTGTGTTGTGTGTGTGTTTTGTGTTGCCTGTCGAATCTGAAACCAACATGTATTTTTAAATTGAACTTCCGTTTCTTTATAAGTGTATTTCTTTCTTTATTTGCTGCTGGCGGGTAGATTGTGGAGTTTTTGTTTAGTTTTTACTGTATATATTTTTATATTTATTGAATATTAGTATACACTTATTATATACTTATTATATTTTTAACTTTATATATATTTTTCAGATGCCTTTCAGTGATAACAGTGATCAGTATTTATCTTTTTCCTCCTTAGATAGTGTAAGTAAAGACAGTTTCCATAGTTTGCCTCCTTCGCTTCACGACTTTCTTGAATCTCAGTTTAATGATGTACCTAAAAATTTTAACGTTGTGCATTTAAATGCGCAAAGTATTCCTGCATATTACAGCGATATGTTACTCTCTTTTGACATTAAGAACATTCATGCTATTTTAATTTCCGAATCGTGGCTCAGACCAGCTTTGCCTTCAACGTCTTACTCTTTACCTGGTTTCAATTTAATTCGGCACGACCGCCTTGGAAGAGGTGGCGGTGGAGTTGCGATTTACCTTCGTTCTTACATCCCCTATTCAATTGTTAATGTATCTGCCAGTTCTTCTACTTCTGATGCCGCAGAGTATGTTTCTCGACGTTTCCCTCTCTCATTCCAAACTTTTACTTGGCGTTTTTTATTCCCCCTCCCTTCACGTTAATTACTTTGATTCTCTTGAGAAACTTCTCGAAGACCTTATGCCTTCTTATAATCATCACATTCTTATGGGAGATCTAAATACGTGTCTTCTGAAGGATGACAGTCGATCCCGGCGCCTTAAATCCCTGGTAGATGCATGCAATCTAACTATTCTCCCTTCAGACGCCACACACTATTTTCCAAATTGCTCGCCTTCTCTTCTTGATTTAACTTTAGTTTCTTCGACTTCTCATGTGTCTAAATTTGGACAATACTCCGCGGATGCCTTCTCATATCATGATCTGCTCTATCTCTCTTACAAAATTCGTTCTCCCAAATCTAAATCAAAAATTCTTTTGCAGCGCAATTTTAGTGGATTAAATGTGGAAAAGCTTCGAGATGACGCTTTAACAATCGATTGGAGCAGTATCGCTCGAGCGGGTTCGGTAGACGATCAAGTTTCTCTCTTTAATTCGCTCCTCATACAACTTTATGACGCTCATGCTCCTGTTCGTGCAATAAAAGTCAAGCATCTCCCTGCTCCTTGGCTCACTGAGGATATTAAAGCCCTTATAGAGAGGAAGAATCAATCTAAATCTAAGTATAAGGCTAACAACTCTGAGAAAAATAAACTTAAATATCATACCTTGCGCAATCGCTGTAGCACTATATGTCGAGATGCTCAGAGGCGTCATATTCACAGTTCTGTTGAAGATGGAAATCCAGCCAAAGTGTGGAAATTTTTGAAAGGTCTCGGAGTTGGCAAATCTCAACAGGCAACCAATTTAAACAATATTAGCGTTGACCAGCTTAACCAGCATTTTTCATCGTCCACCTGTTTCAGTGGTCCTAAGAAATCTAACTCACTTCATCATCTTTCATCACTTCCTGCCTTAGATTTCTCTTCTTTCTATTTTAGCCCTTTCTGTGAGAGTGATGTTAGGAAGGGTATATTGAATATCACTTCTAACGCCGTTGGTGTTGACTGTATTAGCCGAAATATGATACTCCCTCTCCTTGATTTGTTTGTTCCTATAATCACCGGTATTCTGAATTTTTCCATTTCATCAAGTACTTTTCCCAGTCTGTGGAAGGATGCCAATATTATTCCTTTACCCAAAAAATCCAACCCCAGTTCCTTCTCTGACTATCGCCCCATCTCCATTCTTCCTTTCCTATCCAAAGTCCTCGAACGGCTAGTGCATCAGCAACTAACTTCCTTCCTGAATAGAAATGACCTCCTAAACCCATTTCAATCTGGTTTTCGTCCGGGCCATAGTACTACCTCGGCTCTTGTCAAGGTTACCGATGACATCCGTTTGGGTATGAATGACCAGAAGCTTACAGTTCTTGCACTTCTAGATTTCAGTAATGCCTTTAACACGGTCGATTTTGACATTTTGCTCGCGTTCTTACAGTCTCTTAACATATCGGCTGCAGCGATTGACTGGTTCCGCAGCTATTTGGTTGGTCGTCGGCAAAGAATAAAACTAGATTCTTCGTGTTCTTCCTGGTGCAGCACATCAGCTGGTGTTCCACAGGGCGGTGTGCTGTCTCCTCTTTTATTTTCTATCTTCATTAATTCCATAACTCTAGATCTCTCCTCTTCGTATCACCTCTATGCCGACGACCTTCAAATATATTCGCAGGGTATGCATAGCGATCTCAATTCAGTTATAGAAGCCACGAATCTTGATCTGCTCCGCATATCAAATTGGAGTCAAAATTACGGTTTAAAAGTAAACCCCCTAAAGTCACAGGTAATTGTGATGGGTAGCGCTAAACAAATCTCCAAAATTGACTTTCTCACGCTCCCTCCGATAGTCTTCGATGGTATCCAAATTCCTTTTTCCAACCAAGTGAAAAATCTTGGCGTAATCATGGATCGTTGTCTATCATGGGTGCCTCAGGTGAGTGAAGTGAGCAGGAAGATGTTTGCTGCCATAGGGTCTCTCAGACGGCTCCGGAATTTCCTACCAATTGCTACTAAAATTGCGCTTGCTCAGTCGTTACTTCTTGATTATGCAGATATCTCCTATTTAGACCTAACCGAGGAGCAACTTAATAAGCTTGAGCGTATTCAAAATGCCTGCATTCGCTTCATTTTCGGATTACGCAAATTCGACCATGTTTCTAGTTTTCGTTCTCAACTCAAATGGCTCCCTATCCGTCACCGCCGTAACTCTCACATACTTTCTTTACTCTTTTCTATACTTTTTAACCCTGCAACTCCCCGCTACCTCAAAGAGCGTTTCTCTTATCTTAATTCTATTAGATCCTCTCAAAAATTGCTCCTAAAAGTGCCATCTTCATCTTCCAAATTTTATAATTGCTCATTTACGTTCCAGTAGGCCTAGCACATGAGTGTAGCGACAGTATCTCGCGGTCGAGATAGACATCTGTCACTGTCTAACTGTATTCATCAGAAAGTGACAGATGTCTATCTCGACCGCGAGATACTGTCGCTACACTCATGTGCTAGGCCTACAGGCCGTTCGTTTGTGGAATTCTCTCCCTCTCAACATAAAACGCGCGCAATCTATTGGTAGCTTTAAATCGCAACTTAAGGAATACTATTTATCTCTTCCGTAGGTTTTTAAGTTGACACTGTTGTTTCTTACTGTGTGTATTATATATGTATATATGTACGTATATGTATGTTTATTTTGTATTTATTTAAGTATGTATATTCATATGAATGTGCTGTGTTAACTATTTCGTCTCTTTTGTTTCTATGCACCACCTACTGCTTATTGTTTTTCTCTAGTCTCCACTACCCAAAGGTTGTCTGGAAGAAATCGCTCATTAGCGATAAGACCGCCTGTTGTTACCTCTACCTAAATTTATCTAATTGTAAAATTTGTGCTTGTAACTGTATGAGGCGTGCAATAAAGAGTATTTATTCTTATTATTATTATAAGACCTTATGTTCGAATTTTATTAATATTCGTCTTATACTTTCCGAGTAAAATGGCTGTCACATACGTACGGACGGACGGACAGACGGACATGACGAAACTATAAGGGTTCCGTTTTTGCCATTTTGGCTACGGAACCCTAAAAACGATTTCTATTTTTGGAACAAACTTTAAGTCAATAAGTAATTTACTAGAAAAAATATAAGCTTGTTTTAAAACGTTTGTTGTGTTATCTTGCGTATGCTAGCGTCACATCACATGTTAGCTAATAAACAACCGCAGACATGTTAATAAAGTTTGACTTGTAATAGGACATCGTAAATTGGTATGTTACATGTTTATGCAAAATAAACAAATTTATACTATACAATATATTATTAAATAACCTAATCCAATAGGGAGTTTATTAATTCAAAGCGTAGAAAAAAATCAAATGCTATATCCACGTATCGTAAATGTGCCATCAGTTGGAGGCGTTTTCCTGCGTCTCTCTAAAATATGAAGCAATAAAAGCGCTACGGACAATATCCGGACATGTCGAGGTCCGTTTATAGGCTACGGCTGTTATTTTCGTCGTATACCAAGCTAACCAGTATAAATATTAACTTGTGTGCCGTAACAACTATGTGTAATGGAAGACCAAACATTATTCTGTTCGCCTGAGGCAACGTGCTTGGTTGGACGATAATAAAGACCAGCCGGCGTGTTGTGGCCGCTCTGTTATACCAAATCTCCATCGCGGACCTTCATAAACATCCTCGGAATTTGTTCTTCACGAGGCTTCAGGCAATTAGGTGCAATAAAATGTTATACCCCCTACTTTCCTGTAAGCCTAACACAGTGACGTCAGTGACCCGGGTACTTGACAGATTTCAACCACGTTCGCATACTTAAAGTCATTGGGATTATTTTTTAGGCATACGATCATAAGTAAAGTTTTTTGCAATCATATGTTCTTATGTTGACTTATGAATTATAACTATCTTAAGGAGGAACAGCCTAACCGTTTCTCCTGTCTAGGAACTCTTGTATACTAGGATTATTATCATTCCCTTTCTCTTTCCCAGAGCAAAATACCTTATAGGTACCGTTTACTTTATAAAACTTTTTTATTGTATCTCTAGAAGTATACACATAAAATTAGAAACATAAAAGAGCTGAGTATTTACCTGTGTATCACGGCGTATTAACTCCGTTATAATTTCCAAACAACTTCGCAAACTCTCTAGCCGCAAACGTGTTTCGATTTCATTGGTAACACATTTAGTTAATGAAGATTGGGCGGGAATTCTTTGTCTGGCTGATAAAAGTTGTACGGACTTACTTAAGACATTAAAGGAGAAATAGGGGTTGGAAGCGTGTACCCATTTGTACTTGTTTATCAAGGAGATAAGAGTGTATGCGGCACCGTCTGCTCTTTGGCTTCTCTCATTAGTTGGTGGATAGATAGGTCCAGCCGGATTCTTTCTTTAATTGCTAACTATCCACACTATCCGTTCTCTAAGTGATTTATAGTCGCGTTTTATTCTTAGAACCCTTTCCGCCTTATCATTAAAAGTAACATCTTATTTGACAAGTTAGACGGAGCTTATTATAACAATTTACGGTTCAACTCCAAAGCTGTTTTGTTACTTTCAGAAAACGAGAAACGTTATTTTATCTCAAGATTTTATTAAGAAGCGAAAAATGTCGCCGCCTTAACCTATTGTTATAAGTCTGTCAGCGGTAACACGGGTTTCGACTCAGGGTCCAACTCGCATTGTACGAAGAATGGAATTATAAGGGTAACCAGAGAGTGCGGTAAGCGCATTATTGCAGAAAGCGGTGGCGGGACGCGTCGCGGCGAGGGAACGACGCCTCCTGAATGTACAATGTCGACTGTTTATTTCCGCAACCTAGCATATTTTACAATCTCATAAAAGCAAAAACGACCATTACATATTTTACATAAAGTTCATATTTGTGCACGTCGCGAAGGAGTTAAGAGTTTGCGAAATTGGACGATTCAATGTGCTCTAAGCTCGCAGGCGGACGTATTCACGAATAAGTGCTTTACTATTCGAAATGAACACCGCTTTTTGGTCCATATTTGGAAAAGCGGCCCACTTTCCTGTATGGGGATTACCATTAGAGGGAGCTTGGCTGCATACTCGCGGCTCGGTTTACACGCTACTTTGTTGTGTAGATATGTTGGCACATGCGTCTGATATCCAAGATGTTCCATAAAAGTTATCCTAATAATCCTGTTTGTTTATGTAGATAGATAACAAATGTATGATAACTGTCATTGTTGTTGCCAGCTTTTACTTGAGACATTGTTACTTACGAGCACACGAGCGCGAATGGAACGTTTGAACTTTTTGAAATACGATATTAATATTACATTCGCTTCGTATTGAAAAGATACACGTGTAACTGACAAACTGAGGCGATGTCTTCATAACCTTTGTAATGAATATATTAGGCAAATCCTACGTGAATAATGAAAGTGGGTATTTCGCATACATTAGTTCCCTTTAGATTAGTTAATGTGAATGCCCTGGTTGACAGTTAGGAACGCCCAGCTATGCAAATCTCATTGTCTTTAATACGTGTCCCGACCGCGCCTCGGGCACAGTGCAATCACCACATTCAGTACCTTGTCTTTACAAAAGTATCAAAGAAGTCTTGGATCAATTAACGCTGTAGCCAGACAATGATTGTTTTTAATGCAGTTACCTATAACTTAAATTACCTTTTTGGTTCGCGTGCGGTCGCAACACTAATGGTATAAAGTTTTCGCTGAATGCTGATTGACGCGTACGGAGCTTGAGCTTGACAGTAAGTATACGAAGGTAGCAGTAGGCAGGTCATTTAATTCACTTCACGGTTAACAATGCCGAACTATATTACTGATTATGTTATCTTCACTGTGCCCTAGAGGACGGGACTGCCTACGCGGTCTATGCAGACGGACGACAATCTCAACCAATGAATATTTACACCACGATATTACGATGCCTACTGAGGCTCTGCTATCTGATGCTTATCACTTTGAATTACCTTTTAGTAGGGCTGGTATCTTGTTATTGGTGAAACCGGGACTGTGTAAAATTATTATTCCGATTTTATGATACGGCTGTTTCAAGCATCTGTGTTTATCTTAATTAAAACAACTTAACGGAGATAGTATTCTCAGCATACTTATATTTTAAATTCTCGTTAACTTGGAAACCCTAGGTTGGATGGAAAGTCTAATCTAAAGTACATTAGATTAGTACAAACAGCGTAGAACTAACAATGAGCAAGAGTGAATAGGCTATTACTGAACCGGTGAGCTCCATCTTAGGCCCTGTCTTCACTTTCCATCAGGTGAGATTAGGGCCAATCGCTGGTCAGTCCCATAATAAAAAAAAAAAAAAAAAAAAAAAAAATGAACTAAGTGGAAGCGCCTTTAGTTACCGAGAATAAAAACTTCGGTAAGAAATAGTTAATGAAGGATGAATGAATAAAATGTATCCGAACCGTGTAAATGTTTAACATACGCCCATAATGTACACTTCAGGGGTCGTGGAAAACCTTGTAAGTTTGTTGCTGGAGTTGCTATATATATACCTACAAATTCACAGCTAGAAATTCGAAATATCAAATTATTCATACGTACTAATATAAGTAGTAATTGGACTTTCTGAATCATACGCAATTGAAGTAGAATGCTCAAGCAGCTACTTCATTTTCTGTCAAATAACCAACTGTTTTGAACCAGTTCGTGGGCTTGTAATTTAAGCGATCACCTAATTCCCCCGATCTATTGTCATAAGTGTCATAACCATAACGTCACAGTCGCGACATTTCGCGCGAGCACGCGCGACTTTCTCTCTAACCGTTGCGCGATGTTGCGCAACCATGCATTTGACGCGCTGCGCTCGCACAATAACGCAACACAAAGCATCTTCAACGTGTCTACATTAAAAAAAGTGTTCAACTTTGTACCTTATAGTGCGACAATAAGGTATATAATTAAATGAGTTTTATAATACAGATACGGCGAATATGCTAAGTGTGGCACAATAATGCTCTATCGCCTGATTCAATGGAGCTTTTCCGTAAGAAAAGATCGCGAGATTGAGTCGTTCACAGCACGATTGATGCTTATGTCACATTTGAGTGTTGCGACATTGCATTGGATGTTTAATGCGCCTTCAATTTAAACTTCGCTTTGTATTTTTAAAATCGATTTCGCTCTTTGTTTGCCGAGGAGTTGTACGTTTCGAAAACTTATTTATTGGATTGGGACTAGAGGAAACTGCTAAGTTAATTTATTGATACAAAAAGTGTCAATCCTTTGAATTACATTTTAAAAGCTTGGCGTCGTTTTATCGGTGCTAGAAATTACCGTCTGCTCGATAAAATCACAGTAAAAACTGACCTGTTTTAAATTAAGTTGTAAAACGTCGTACCGTTGTCCTTCGAGGGTACGATCATAAATCGGGACACTAGTGGCGTCGTAAGCGAGGCTCAAGTCAAGGGCCGGCTAGGGATGCCATGTTAAAAAACATCTGTAAATATCTGGACATCACACAAACTTTCTAATAGTTTCCGAGATCGATATCTAGTGCAATTTTATTGAGTGCTTATTCTACTCATAAGTAATATTGTTTTATGTAAATGTATTTCTAGCCTTATTGAGCTTACTGTGGGCCTAGGTCGATTTGTGTAAGATTGTCCTATAATATTTATTATTTATTATTATTTATTTCTTAAATGTTGTAATGGCTTTTAGAAGTTCCTACACTTTTTTAATTCTTCACTTTATTATTTTGTTTGGACGGCGCAAGGAGCAAAATGGCGTGCACTTGTGTCGGAAGCCAAGCAAGACTCATTTTGGGTCGTTGCGCCAAATAGTACGGTACGCGAAAAATATTTTCTAACAGTTTTTGACGTTGCGCTAGGTATTATATAGATATTTGTTAATAACAACAAAAAAAGATTATACAAGATATATTTTCCTTTACCATATTTTTTTTCATTTCATTTCATTTATTTTATTCAATATAACAATATACATTGTGTTTGAATATTACATTACATTCTATATAACTTATCCTAAATATTTACATTTTTAAATTACAATATACAATATATATGTCTCACCATACTTACAAATAAGATTGATATAAAGCAATGAAATAATGTCCATAATAAAATAAATACTGTCAGTTACATCTAATCTAACCTAAAACCTTGTGTCGTCATCCAATAAATATTCATCTACTGAATAAAATCGCTTTCTCAGCAGAAATGATTTTAGTTCCCTTTTGATCAAGTTGACACTTGTGAGCGACTTTAAGTCTATTGGCAATTTGTTAAATAAGACTATATATTCATGTTACATACTATTGCATTCACCTATTTCAACATCATCTGTCATTTTATTATAGTTTGGTCAATAGATTATGTGAGCATCATCGAAAACAATTTGTCAAAATAGAAGTGATCTTGAATTCTAAACGAATTACAAATGGCTAAGACGACATATGTCATTTTTATAGGTTAAAAAGGCGTTCCCGTACCCCACTAAAATACGAAAGGTTTAATTTGTAACTTCTTATAGATTATCTTAATGTAAAAAAGTAAGTGTACCTATTATTTTTACCTAGAATACCTATACCTAATAGAGTAGGTGTTTAATTCTGCTGAAAATCTGGAAATGCTGTCATTCAGGCTGCACTGCGGACAAAAACACGAAAATCCGGACATGTCCGCACAAATCCTGCTAATAACAACCCTGGACCGGCCGGGCGCTCGTCTTGGCATGTATATGGTTTTATTATTGGGCCTCCTTATAAATTTCTGTCTAAAATGTATCGAAGATCTTTATCTCAGCGTCCGAACACGCCTAGTCGACGCCTATTTCGTCTTCCCGATGGCCCATTATTGTCATCGAACTAATTTTTACGTATATTTGGCCATTTAAGAGTGATTTAAAGTAAGTTGTTTACATAAAACAAGGCTTGCCACTTTGATTGGATTGCTTTATTCGCACGGACTTATATGTTAATAGACATTCACTGCATAAACGTGACGGTTACCAAGATCATAGATTAATAATAATAATATCGCCACGGCGTTTGTACTTCAATAATATTTTTCTACTCGTCGACTAATGCTATTGCTAGAATTGAGACTGTAGACCCAACTACTAGCGCATACTTTTCGATGAAGCTTTTATGGCCGCATATTTTAGCATCGTCGAAGATGCTGAAATGGATTTTCATACAATATTATACAACGGTCGGGCAGAAGTACGACGTCCTCCCCCCCACCCCCGGACGCCGCTATAATCCACTGGGAGATTGAAGTTACTAAATTGTCTAGAGGGAGCAGTTTGTTAGGCATTCGTCGAACCTAATTCTTACCGGCTTGCCTATTTTGAGCACTCATAGAAAAAGTATTGTATAGGTACATTAGTGACATAATTAAGCTTTTCAATCTCGTACCTTACTTGGTACCCTACTAAGCAAGCTTCGTGGCCTCAACACTGTACTCGACTGAAAAGTTCTTCATTATGTCAAGATTGTATAATAGTATTTTGTGCAACAGGTACTATTATACAATCTTGACATAATGAAGAACTTTTCAGTCGAGTACAGTTCTTAAGATTCGAGGGGTCGAAGTTACAGGCGAAGCAATTATAAAATTAATAATGCAAAAGAGATTATGTACCATTGCACACAAAACTTTTTTTACGATAGTAGCAAAAACTTAATTAATTAATAATTTTCTTGGTTTTAAGTGTTAAGAGTACATAAATCAATTTTGTTATAAGATTTTTCTATCAACTAATTATCTCTTAGTTTTGTGCCGAAGCCTTCGGATATTCACTGTGCAGTTTTCTTGTCACTTATTTTATCAAAATTAATACAAACTTCATGATATTAACAAAAAATACGAGTTTAAATACAAAAATTAAGCCGTACATTTTGTTGTAACTTTTTAAATATAAACTTTTAAAACGTCATAGAGTAGAGAGACCATAGAGCACGAGCCATTTTTAAATTGCATAAAAATATGGCTTCGTTCAAGTAACTCTCAATGCAAAAGTTTAAATTAAGGTACAATTAGTTTGCTTTTCATATTTTATTCCAGATATTAATACTTAAAAAAAGACATAATTCAAATTCAAAATTCAAAATCATTTATTTCTTGTATCTTTGACACATATTATGTTAGTAAACATCTTTTATTTTTATTTTTTATAATGTATATTAAAAATAAGGGTTAGTACCTAATAACTAAATAATAATGTTTTTATCATATTTTATGCAAAAATAATATAAAGTAAATATTAATTTGAAAAGATAATTTATATTGAAAATAAGAACGAACCCTTTTTATACTTGGAGCCAGGAAGTCAGCGCATTAAAAAAAAAGAAAAACAGTTATACAATATGTTTTGTGTGACTGCTAGTAGTTATAGAAAGTACCTATAGACAAATAGACTTCAGTGCAAATATCTGGAGCTAAGTGAAAGTGAAGAAGTGTGAAGAGGTGCTAAGTGAAGACTTAAAACTATCAGTCATTTAATTGGCATATTGAAGTGCTGGAGTAGAAACAATACTATACTGTTATTTATTTATATGCCGCGTCTATTCGCGCAAGTACGTGTTGAAATTTTATTTTAAAACGTCCCACGCGCAGTAGTCTACATTATAACGAAGTTTGTAAAAGCGTGATCATTTTTAATCTGATTGAACATTCAGTAAATTCAATATAATTTGGATGTCGTTTTGTGTTCTCTGATCTGGTATTTGGTAGTATCCACTGCAAACGGACAATTGCAGTGCTCATCTTTCAGAATTATTCGAACGTGATATTACGTAAATGATTGTTTATTTTACTGGTTTTCGTGCAAATTCATTGAGTTGTTTACAATTATGTCTATTTATGGTTCGGAAAATGGCGGTTAGTGGCAATAACAGCAAATGTAATCTCATTACCAGTTGGGAAATCTATCTTTACTACCCCAAGCAGGTAGTAATGAGAATTTATCTGGCCTCTATTTCATAAAGCACGCTAAGCTGCTCAGTATCATGATTCTTGTATTTAGTTCAGAAGCGTTGTGGAATTGTAAAGGGTTTGCGATTTTAGAACATAAGTAAATGCTGTTTCATAACATATATGAATATACATATATATATGCATATTCATATATGAATTAGGTGCGATTATAACTTTAGCCTAGTTATTGAAAGCCTAGTAAACGTCAGGTCCGTTTGCCAAATACGGTTAAATATCGTTTGATTGACGCAAATTAAGTATCCTGTAAGTAATATCACCTACCCGACTTAATTATTATATATCTATATTTTAATATCAGACTTTTCGGCTTAGACCTGTAAAGCGAACAATGAGCACCTGATATTGGCTTGACTGAGTATACGTAATGTAAGTATGTAATTTAATGCAACTGTTGCACATTAACACATTTTGTACATAAATGTTTTACCAATTTGTATGGTATAGTTAAAAAAAAACATATGACATTTCCCGGCTGTCCAACAAACACATCACCTTCTTCCTAGGGTTTTTCCCGGCTTTTTGCCACTGCTCAAAGAAGCCTAAGGGGCTATCGAAAACTGACTGGTAGATATGAAACGATATTTCGTACATATAGGTATTCCAAAAAAAATTAAACAAGCCGGGGTTTGAGTCTTAGACCTCCGGATTAAGGCGAACATCTTATCGCCAGGCAACCAACGTTTCACAAACGTCAAATAATCACTGTACGAGTAGTTGTAATTATAAAGATTTATCATTGGTTGTTTTCAACCGACTTCAAATTTTCGGAGGAGAAGAAGGAGGTTCTCAATTCGTCGGGATCTTCACCGATGTTTGTTCACCGATTATTCGAAGACGACTGGACCGATTATCCGAAGTCGCTTCTTTTTTGTCTAAAATTATATTGTTAATCGACGAGATGATAGCTTTTGGTTAATTACACCCCATACTTAAGCTTCGCGCGTAAGCTATTCCAATAAAAACAAACACCATCGCGGCGCACAATATCCTATTCGTCAGGCAAACCATTAATAAGTGATCTGCGTATCCGGTGTGTATTTTGCATAATTATGGCAAGCACGCATGTGCCGTGCGCCCCGGGACCGCTCGCGGCGTTTGGGAACTAACGTGTGCTCTTATTGCTTGATGTAGACGATTCGAAGGTTCAAGCCAACCAATTTATTTATGATATCGCGCAAAAGCTTGTACTTTTGGTCTTGAACGTAATCCGATTGAATCAAATGTGCCTGTGAGACCAGCTATTAAGCTCCTAAGAGTCCTGCGTGCTCAAATTAAGAACAAAGAGAATCATGGTCATTGACCATGTTTAGGGGGTATCTTGCTTCTGCCGATAAGATAGGATGCTCATTAGTGACAACTCGCCTCGTTCCGAAATACTCAGCAAATAGGAAATGTACTAACCAGCATCCAGCAGCCATCATCAGGTCTTCAATAAAAATGCTTCGATTATACCATAGCAAGGAATAGCCAAATAAAGACAGGCCAATACTAAGCGTTCAGGAAATTATGTGAAGTCTTTTTGCCCAGGATTGGACATTTTTTAGCTGATGGAATGGCAATGGTTCATAATGAAAGAACTTACTTATACTGGTTCTTTTAAGCCCTCGACTTGCGTCTCGGCTTATGGTAGGTACAAATAACAACCCTGATGGCGTTATAGCTCCTACTAGATTCCTATCCATTCCCGTTACTTCCACAAACCCATATCAAATACTGACGTATTTATGGAAATTAAGCCTTGTGGTGCACAAAATAAAATTGATGCATATGAGAAATATAAGATTTAGCACGTTAATACTTGGTTATTCGTGAAACCACCTGATTACGCTGCACGCTACTAATTATAGTTGGCAGAATCTATTATCCCTTTTTCGTTTTGTTACAGACGATTATAAGTATTATATGTTCCAGGGAATCTATTCAGACGAAAAACCTGCCTAAAAATACCCTTGAAGAGGTCGTCTTAATATCGTGTTCTAAATTGTTTTGCCTTTAGCATTAACACATTCTACATCCGTTCCCACGCGTTATTATTTTTGCACATATCATAAGCACAACATAAATAACGTGCTCGTTTAATATTCATATAGTAGTTTTTATTTGCCATGGATGTCTCAAGTTAAGACACTCAAATTAAAACCACCGCTATCATTTTTCTCCTACCATTGAATAAATCAACACTCGACTTGAAGTCTTGTCCCGCCGAACATCAAGGTTTAGCCTGCGGACTATGTATCAGTGCTCATGTGAGATGCTAAGCAATGCATTACGTCACCTGACCCCAGCCAGGCCCCGCGTTCTCGTCGCCAAATGAGCGGCACCAAGCCCACTCACATGGACCAGTTTCTACTTATCCATTGAGGTACTCAAGTCATATTTCTTTCCCTAGTTTTTGGCCCCTTCCTATTAACATACTGATCTTTGGTAATATTTTCCGCACCCATCCCTCCGCCACCCAAAATCAGGTGATTTTTCTTTCATGTAGATTGATTTCTTGAGTTTTTTTATATGATTCAAATTTCCGCGCCCGATTATTTTCTTTACTTATTTCTGGTTTAGTACCAATGAAAGCTTGCGATTTAATAAAAATGCTGAATGAGTAAAAACATGTAAATTTATAACAACGTAATATTTGAAAATAGATGTCATACCCTCCGGGGGTTTGGTCACTTTTTCTGAAGTATATGACATCTATTTTCAATTTATATATAGTAGTGTAACTACTTAAAAATTGCAAACCAAAAAATATTGAACAAAATAAATAATTTGATTTGCTTCAAGATTCAACGTAATATTTGTTTATGTTCTCATTAACAGGTTTTCAAATTAGGTGGATTTCAAACGGATCAGGCCTTAGGTGTGAAGTTCATGGTTCATCCAGAGAACACCATTCGTATTTTTGATGTCCTTTCAAAAGTTGATATTTTATCACTGGTAATTATGGCGTCGAATGTCAGTGGAAACTCGGCATAAGGCGACGTTTTGCAACTAAATATTAAAAATGTTGAGAAATAATTAAATGTGGAAGTAGTTGAAACACGGAAACCTACTTTAAGATTTCGTTGTACTCGTATTATATTATGGGACGATTTTTACACAACTAGACCTAAAGTAGTATTTTTAATTGAGTGTGGTACTCTGACAGTACCTTATATGGTTTCGCATACCACTTTGTAAGGCAGGAGATCACTACTCTTAATAAAAAATCTTTTTTAGTGTCCTAAGCAAGCTCAATAAGGCTTATTATTAGGGTAATTTACGACTATATATATAAGATTTTATTATATATACATATACAGTGTGGAAAGATAAGTCGGGCCCTGGAGGGAAACTATCTTAAAACGTTGAGATAGCTCAATTCGCTGAAAGGAAACATTCTTTTATTTTTCCTAAAAACTAAAACTGCATTTACAGTTTTTTTCTTAATTTTCACTTTTTTCCATACTAATTGTATAAAAATAATTTTTACTATTATTTATGGGTTCTCTTGTGCCCTAAACTTGGATGGTATTAAGAAGTTTTTATCCTTGTTGGAAATAGGATCGATTGGCATCATTTGTCATAAAAAATATTTATGGCAAAAATTACAAAATAAATTGTTTTGACGCTGGCCGGTGTTCCACAGGGTGACGTGTTATCTCCTTTGTTGTTTTCAATATTTATTAACTCTATTACTCATAAACTTACTTCTCGCTATCACCTTTATGCCGACGACCTTCAGATATATTCACAGGGCGAAATTGCCAATCTTCCATCTGTAATTAATACGGTAAACAATGACCTGGTGGGCATACTACACTGGAGCCGAAGTTTTGGACTCTTTGTTAATCCGGCAAAAACCCAGGCAATTATTATTGGCAGTTCAATACTTATCTCAAGGATTGACTTTGAAAATCTGGCCCCTATCTACTTTGATGGTGTCCATATTCCATATTCTCATCAAGTAAGGAAACTGGGCATTATTATGGACCGGACATTATCTTGGGTTCCTCAAGTGGGCGAAGTCAGTAGGAGGATGTTTGCTGCTGTTGGTTCTTTACGAAGACTCCGGAATTTTCTTCCCATACCCACCAAGATTGCGCTCGCTCAGACTTTACTTCTCCCTATTTTGGACTACGCCGATATTTCGTACATCGATCTCACTGAAGATCAGCTGAATAAACTTGAGCGCATTCAAAATCTATGCATCCGTTTCATATTTGGGTTACGCAAGTATGATCGCGTTTCCATTTTCCGCTCTCAGCTCAACTGGCTTCCTATACGTCTTCGTCGTGACTCCCACACTCTCTCTCTCACATCTCTTTTATACACCATTCTTTTTCACCCCGCAACTCCCCGTTACCTCAAAGAACGTTTTAGTTACTTGCTTTCGGCCAGATCTGCTAAAAAATTGCTACTTAATGTACCGTCTTTTTCTTCTAAATTTTATAACAGTTCTTTCACTTTTCAGGCTGTAAGGCTCTGGAACAATTTACCGTTAGACTTAAGGCGTGCTAAATCTCTTGCTGTGTTTAAGAAACAACTTAAAGAACATTATCTGTCTCTCCCATGATCCGTATAGATACCCTGCAACTCCATTAACCGTTTTAACAACCTGTGGCATGTAGTGTGTGTGGTCCTAGTTTATATTTTCTTATTTGATTATATTTATTAAATATATATGTATGTATGTATGTATGAGCTATGTAAGTTTATTTATTTTTTATTTATATATTTTTCTTTCTTTTATATGTGTAAGTTTATTAATGTTTGGTTTATTTGCTTTGCAACACCTACTTTTCTGTTAATTTACAAAGGTTTCCGCTTCCCAAAGGTTGTCTGGAAGAGATCGCTCTTTAGCGATAAGACCGCCAATTGTTTTGCCTCTGCTTTTTTGTTTGTGTCTTGTGTATACTTAGTGTCTATTATTTGAGGTGTGCAATAAAGAGTATTTATGTTGTTATGTTTTTTTGTAAACTGTACTCTTCTCCAAAAATTTGTAAATGCAGTTATGTCCCTTTAAAAAAATTAAAGAATGTTTCCTTTCAGTGAATTGAGCTATCTCAACGTTTTAAGGTAGTTTCCCTCCAGGGTCCGCCTTATCTTTCCACACTGTATTTTGTAGCAAACCAATACGATAAAATGTGTGTTGGTTCGCATCAGGCGATTGCTCGTTTATGGTCGCCTTGCGATAGCAATAACAGCCCAGCTATCTCGCGTGTGCAACCACCGAATATTAATAGCGTTAATATTTCTCTCGGTGCAGCGGAGACAGGCCGTGACGCTTTAACTATGAGTTTAGCGCTCACTAAATGTCAAATATTTGTATAGGATATGCTCGTATTACTTTTATGTACAGTAACCAGCAGAACTAGCTCAGCAAGCGAGGTGTTCAAAATGTTCAAATGGCTTAACACGACTTTATTGACAAAAAAGCAAGAGCGTCTGCTGGTCACCGTACTCTCTGTTTCCGTAGATAGATTTATCATGTCATTCAGTTGCTTATTTCATCACTTGATAGTAGGGATCGTACGTACATGAATGTATCATCATCATACATGTGAATACTGTAAGTATAATTAAAAAAATGTGAATGTAGGAAGAGGTTATTATTAAAATAGAAAATTATCTTTAACAAAAAATATATCGACTTCACAAAATATTTTTCAATTTACCGAATCACGCTTTCCAAAAGCACACACAGCCAAAACCAAATAGCACTAGACCCTCCCTACTCATAGTGTTGTGTTCCTGCTGTTGAATAAGGTAGCCATAGAGCTCGAAGAGGACACAGTGTGTTTACGATGAGGGACACTCTTGTTCCTTTAGGCGTCAACACAGTGAATCCTCCTTTTTGTAAAGGGTCGGCAACGCGCATGTGACACCTCTCGAGTTGCAGGCGTCCATAGGCCATATGATTTGCATTCTGATACCTATCTTACTGCTGATTTCATAGGGACGATTGTTGTCCAATAAAAGTGACCTCGAGAAATTGTACTACAAGTTTATGATTGATTCTCTTTTATATAGTTAATACAAACTTAATTGAATAATCTTTTCACGTAATTCGACTTTAAAATGAAAAATATGACATAAGCTTGTATAAAATGACAGACGGTGACGGTATCTGCTTACCACCAGGCGAGCCGTATGCTTGTTTGCCACCGTCGTAGTATTAAAAAAAATGCATGAATGAAGGCATCCTTACAGAAAAGTTTTATGTGAAATGGTAAAACTCTGCCGCAAGATTTAAGTATTTATTAATAAAGGCAGTATGAAATACAACTAAAAAACGTCCTTAGGTAAGATATGTACAGCCTTGGCCAGAAGTGTTGAGCATAGCTCTTTTTTGTTTACAATTTTGATGTTAAGTATTAATTCCCTATCATAACAATGTACGATGACGTAAAATGTTGTATTGTATTGATATATCTAGAAAACTTCACTTAATAACACTTTCAAGGTACTTACCTATAAAATATGAAAAGTGGAGGTCCCAAAAATGCGAATTTAGGTCGGTGCGACAAATTGCAAATATTCTATGCAGTTACTACTCACTTCAACAAAACATGCCTGTTCAGTTTGAATTAATTGATAAAATAACTTCAAAAAAGATAGAAAAGCCGGTCAAAACTTTCGAGTTTTGTATGAAAATCACAAAGGTGCTTAACATGCACTTCTGGCCAAGGCTGTATATATTGTATATACAATTTTCTTGTTAACTTCAACTTACTTGTAACAAGAAAACTTTTATACATTCTGGCACAGTGTACAGGGTACAAAAGTGTATGTATAATTTATTAAATGATATATACGATTCTTCCCCCATTATATTGTTAAGCGATTGCATTGCGTGGTGTTCTATTACGGACTTTGTCCCAATTACCTAACTTACGAACTATATACATAATTGCAGTTTGTTATATTTCTGTACTTATTTATGGAGGAACGTGTTTCGAATTTAACACGTTGAGCTATTGGATGCATTAGTGGTTAGCTGGTTAGTGCATTTCATATTTGCTGATACTTTAGTTTATGTCTTCGTTATATACATTTTTAATAATCGTTTATGTCTGCATAAAAATGACTGCTGAATTATATACATTCCCCCTACTGTGGCGTACGGCTACTATGATATGTTCAATAGTCTAAGTTACATTTATATACAGAAATAAACATTGCTGGACTTTAAAATGTGTACGAACACTTGCGAGTGCGTACGAGTGTACGAAGATGTCCTTTGTTTTCCGTTCGTGTTTTTAGTTTTTACTTGCTTTGTCTGTTTAAATAGTTTATGTCAAGTTTAATTTGTATAAATACGTTATTTATTTTTATTATACGTCCATGTCATCCATACAATTTTTATGGATCAGCTCACGCCGTGTTTTTATGGTTCCGTAGCCAAAATGGCAAAAACGAGACCCTTATAGTTTCGTCATGTCCGTCCGTCCGTATGTCACAGCTATTTTACTCGGAAACGTATCTTAATTATATTTATCTACACTCACACTGTAAGTTCTCTAAAACGTGTTCAAAAACGGTAGGCAATGGCTAGCATTACCACAACCGATTTTACTATGGTAAGCTTTTTATCTGTGGCAGTAACGTAATTTTAACTTTACATGCTCAAATATTGATGTGCTATGAGTTTTGATAACATAATGTAAATCCTGTGCTCCTTCCTGACCAACGACACGCGCCCGCGCGGCCGCCGACACGCGCCTCCCCGACCGCCGGCACAATCGAGTTGGCCATGGCGGTGCAATGGCGGTCATTCTATGGTTTCCGATCACTTCATTTAATATATATAATATGAGTGTAGATAAAGCAGTGTATGCAACTGTACGTAATTAGGCCTTAAAATACGAGTGTGGTTTTATGAAACGAGCCGCAGGCGAGTTTCATAATAAGATCACACGAGCTGTAACAGTTACATAAACTACTATTTAACATAAGGTGTATTTTATATGCCGCTATTTAGTTATGTAGTTAAATCGCAGAACAAAATATTTTTAGGGGGAAGGGGTACTCCCTACCATCGGGTTCATAATTGCTACCCAATTTATTAATGAATTCATTGATAAATTAGGTATGCAATTATGAACCCGATGGTACATGTACTAGTAATTATCAAAAAAAAAAATCTTACCAAATATCAACATGTTGCACATCAATCGATAGATCTTTCAAAATAAGATTGAGGTTTTTTAACATTTTTTGATTTAGTGAATATTTTCAGAAATAATCACCCCGAAAGTCAAAAAAAATTGTGCCCCTGTAACTTTTGAAGCGGAGATCCAAAAAATATGAAAATACTAGCTTTTGCCCGCGGCTTCGCTCGCGTTAAATTTGGCGTAACACGGTTCCCCTTTGCCCCCCGGAATGCTCCATACGAACTTCCACCCCCCATTTTAGGGAAGTGGGGGGTTAGAGAGAGACAAAAAGTAGCCTATGTCACTCTCCATCCCTTCAACTATCTCCACTTAAAAAATCACGTCAATTCGTCGCCCCGTTTTGCCGTGAAAGACGGACAAACAAACAAACACATACACTTTCCCATTTATAATATTAGTATGGATTTGAGAAGATACATCTTCTCAAATATCATCTTCAGTCTATTTTCAAGATACATCTTGTTCTAAAAATTGTTTTCAACACTGTCAGTTAAAGCGTTTCCGAGTTATCTACAAATAACCTTATGATAATTATTTTTTCTTCTTCTGTTGAAGGTACGGAACCCTCCATTATGCGTGGTCCGACACGTAATTGGCCGGTTTTATTGGTGTTATATAGTAGCAAAAACTATTAAGAACTGATTCCATGCAGGTACTCTAGGTACTACTTCAGAGATTACTCTTGACTAATGCCAATGCTATAAGTTTGCAACTGGCTACTGGAATTTGAATATAATTATAATATTCCTCAAGTCGACGGTGGTCTTTCCCGCTTCCGCGTACTAGGTTACTACCACCTGCAGCTAGGTCCCGGACTCTCGATAATGAATACGAGTTAATTAAACGACATTAGTCCATACACCGCCGGCACACGACGAGAGATCTCCGATACCTGGGAACATACACTCTCATTTACAGTGATCGGGGAGGGTGCGCTGCTTTAGGAGTTTGCATAGCATGGATGGGCTTTGTATTTCACTCTAGGCTTGCTATTTAGTTTGGTTGGTATCGCGTTGTCACTCGAACTATGGAGCCATTTTTTTTAAATACCACGATGGTGGCAAACAAGCATACGGCCAGCCTGATGGTAAACAATTACCGTAGCCTATGGACGCCTGCAACTCCAGAGGTGTCACATGCGCGTTGCCGATCCTTTACAAAAATGAGGATTCACTGTGTTCACGGCTAATGGAACAAGAGGGTCCCTCATCGTCAACACACTGGGTCCTCTTTAATCTCTTTGGCAACCTTACTCACCATCAGGAACACAACACTATGAGTAGGGTCTAGTGCTATTTCGCTGTGGTTTTCTGTAAGGTGGAGGTACTTCCCCAGTCGGGCTCTGCTCCAGATTTGAGCGAGATGACATTTGCAGTACCCATACCTCTCTTTTGGACGTAATTTAAGGACATTTCGATCCAATTTGAATTTTTAGATATATCCGACATCCTTGTTAATATGTATATGTACCTACCCGTATACGTGACATTAATGTCAGACGAGTTGCACACACATTTCGATCACAATATTGGTCATTTAGCAATCTGTATTCCGCAATAGTAAATGTCCAAATACGGAAACGTTTGTGGATGCTTTTCAGGTTTATAGTGCTCGTTATTGTAGTAGTTTACGGCCACTTAACTTAATTTAGAGATCATAGTTTTATAGTATAATGAGGTATGTAACGTTAAAGTAATGCTTTGCCAGCAGGTGGGAAACTGATAATATTGCAGTTTAAATCAAATATCTCTGTAGGGTTGAAATATTAAAAACCGACTTAAAAGATGTTCTTTAGAAGAGAAATGGCCTTGTTGATTAGTGGGATTTTAAGATTAGGTCATAATGTATGTGGAATAAGCGTAACTTTAAGTAGTAAGTAGGGGGCTACTATTTGTAGTTTTGCTTATTCTGGAAATAGCAACCTTTTTAATGGGTTACTTACGTTTACGCTGTCACTATAATAAAATAAGACCGTATTTTGGTGATGGCCGCTGCAGAATAAATCCTGTAAATCCTGTTATATTATTTAATAGGTATTGAAAACATATTCGTACACACCAGAATTGCCAATTGAATTCGTGAAGCATCAATAAATTATATAATAAAACGGGCCACATTGTAAAGTAATTTCTAATCAAGGCAACCCGTTTTCATTCTACGCTCTCTACACTGGCGTACACAGGTATAACCTTTCATGTCCAGTGTGTGCAAGTAAGGCATCTGAGCCACTCAATAGCTTTTAGTATTCACGGGTCACATAGAAATTTACAACCACGCGTATGTCGTTGTGATACTGTCATAGGTCATGTAGATACATCACGTTACGTTAGTGCTAACTTGAAACTATGCGGAGGGTCGTTTTCCGACGTCGAATCGATTTGAAAATTCGGTATTCGGAGGCCACTCATGTAGCAAATTTCGAATTTGGTGTCGAGACCATCGGGCCGTAGGGTTCAAGTGCGCGTACTCTTTTTAAATAGTACGAGCACTGCCATTTAGCGAGGGAATTCTGCCAGCATCTGTGGCACGATGTCGCGCAGGCCTTATTTAGATGTATATAAGTCAGATAAGTTTTAGTTTTTAATGTATTTTAAGTAACTTTTCTAGTAAAGGACTTTTATGTTTTGATCTGAATATAGATATTTTCTTATTATTATAAGGAACATGTCAGTGCTCAGTATATTTTATTCCGTTATGTGACATTTTCATGCCAATAAAAATCATATCTCTATTAACTAAAGGTGTTAACTGTTCTTGAGTGGCCGGATTTATTACTTAGGTTAGTTTCTTAATCCTGTTAAATAAAATGATATTTTTTGGGTTGTTATCCATACTAATATTATAAATGGGAGAGTGTATGTGTGTGTTTGTTTGTTTGTCCGTCTTTCACAGCAAAACGGGGCGACGAATGGACGTGATTTTTTAAGTGGAGATAGTTGAAGGGATGGAGAGTGACATAGGCTACTTTTTGTCTCTTTCTAACCCCCCACTTCCCTAAAATGGGGGGTGGAAGTTTGTATGGTTTGTTACCCCGAATTTAACGCGAGCGAAGCCGCGGGCAAAAGCTAGTTTTTTATATTTGGGCATTTTCACTTAACTGTACACTATTAACGGCCGGTTAGCAATCGTCACAATACTGACAGTCAATGTCAAATTCCATACATTTTGTCAGGAATGTGACGGTTAGACGTTACTGAAACACGACTTAAGTCGTGCTTTAAACTACAAGTTAAAATAAAAATGCCCATTTTAGCCTGAAGAACCATGCACATATAACAGTATGTAAAATAGAACAGAACGAAAAAAGCTTCTGCGGCTTAATAAACGACTGGGTATATTAATATGCTCGTAAATATATTTTTATCATAGCTCTTCGCACGATATCTCTGTTTGCGGCGTCTCATATCGCTTGCGCAGTAGTTGTGGTCATTTTGACTGGCTTCCAGGGCCGCGATTCGAAAAATAAACACACACACTGGACAGACACAGCTCCAACCCAACTCAACTCAACGCTATAACGACATTGACATTTGCTATTTGAACAGATTTTCATTCAACATTGGTCATTGTACCAATGTTGTACCAATGTGAGACCAATGTGTGACCAATGTCAGACCAATGTGAGACCAATGTTGAATGAAAATCCGTTCGAATAGCAAATGTCAATGTCGTTATAGCGTTGAGTTGAGTTGGGTTGGAGCTGTGTCTGTCCAGTGTGTGTGTTTATTTTTCGAATCGCGGCCCAGTACCTCTACCACGAGTCATTACAGAAAATTCTGAAACCTTTCTGCAGTCGTTAACGAATCAACGGGCTTCGAATAGTTTTCCTTCGGTATCGACAGCAAGAAATTCGAAATCTCTATGCTGACATACATCCGTCTCATAGGTAGAACGAGACGGATGTAGTCAGTGCAGTTTGTTATCGATAGGTTTTATTAAAACGCTACCATAAGACACTAATTTGACATACGTCACCGAAAAATACCGTATCGACTGTAGAAAACTCTTCACTATCAAATTGTAGGGTGAGATGTCAAAACATGGTGAAAGTGAAAACCATTCGTATTTATTGTGTTATATTTATATATTATTAATTGATGAAATAATATCGACAAAGCCTTATATTAAGCATAATTTGTTAAGAAGACTGCATAGTATGATAACTGGAACTGGAAAACGAAACGGTAAATTTCAAGCCGATATGAGAAATAGAAATATCCACATCAACACTTCAATAAGAATAATTTTAAAAAAGAAATCTAGACCCAAGAACTGCTGAATATTTGTGAGATTTATGTATTAATAGTCAATTAATCTGATTTTAAATCGACACAAAAATACCAACTCTAACCTAAAATGAATGGTAAGTAGTTGAAATTTGATATGATAGTTATAAACACTTTCATTTTCAATCATAATAATTACAATGAAACTGTGAAAAATAACAAATAATATTGAAACATCTTTTACAGGTTCTTGTGCATCATTCATTTCTGATTGATTGCTGTAGCAGCTAACTTATCACCGGCAAGGCAAACTATTTATCCCAGGAAGGTGTATTATTTTATATTCAAGAAGTAACAACTGCGTTTCAGGCCGGCATCTTCGAATTATTGCATCCAAGTACTATAAAATAGTGCTTACTTAAAAGACATCCAGATTTATACAGGGCACTTTGAAATGATAATGTACATAATTATATTAAAGATTTATTTATTGCGAAATAGCCTTTTAAAGTAACATTGTCACAAACTAGAAACTTATAAGTACTACTAACAATTACTCGTACGTGTAACTTATAAATAGAAATAAAACTATCATTATGCAAGAAGCGGCAAAGCCGCAATCCTGCGTTGTGTTATGTATGAAAACCGGCGGCTTGCTGGAGCATCTTTAGCTTCCCTTGTGCGTTTGTTAGGTCGTGAGGCTCCGTGCCCCTTGCTCCACGGATCGATTGCCTCGACACCAACAATAGTTAGACGAACGACAACTATATGTAATAGTCTTGTAGTGATTTCGGATGTCGGGCGCTGCTCCGGCTTGTTCGCTGGTAAATAAATTAAAGGACTTGGCCAACGTGTCGGCGTCGACGCAGGTGGGATGTGTAACAATAGCGAACTGCCTATACTTTAGAGAATCAACAACATCCTGAAAGGGTACTTATCCTTTTGTGATTATACAATAGACCTAAATAATAAGAAATAAACCTATGATCCACTATGATCTTGATCACTAAAAGTCGAACTGTCATGTTGACAAAATAACCAAATAAATTAAGAATCACCTAACACAACATATGGTCGTAGTTCTAGGACGTTTTAAACTAGTAGTGTTATTTGTACATTTGACATTTCATCAATTTGGTTTTCTTAGGTAATCCTATATCCTACGACGAAATAAATATATGGATGGATGGATGAAGTACTGACAGTTTTCACCCCTTTTCCTAGCTTTGAATATGTATGACGAAATACGTAATTTCCCTGTTTAAAAAAAAGTTGCAATCGGTGAACGTTATGAAAAAATAGTAAAAATAAAGATCCTGACGAATTGAGAACCTCCTCCTTCGAAATCTTGAAGTCGGTTGATAACATTTTATGCGTTAAAAGTCACGCGCGTTTAAATCAGGTAAAAAAAAGGCTTACTGTCATAGCTTGTATTTCAGTAAGCCAGAAACAAATTTCATGACCAATCGCAAGGCGTCCCAGGCGATTATAATTTTTGAAGTGGTTAAGGACGAAGTATAATGATGACTCGCGTAGGTCAGCTGTCGCTCCGTTGGTGGGTTGCGGAACGTCAGTATTTGATGCTCTTATTATCAGGAAAATCGTCAGCCGGCTGATTTGAGGTAGAAAAACCGTCTGCTGATACCCTAAATACCATATATTCATGTGACTAGTTTACGGTTTTTTCAGTGCTATACAGTCGGCTGATGATTTTTATTTTATTTGTAATAGCATATAAATTATCACCTGTTTCAACTGGGACGCGATGGTCATTTTATTTTATATATATTTTATGTGAGAAAATGGCTGCTGTTCCTCAACCCACTCAAGGAACGGCAGCTGACCATCACGAAGCTTGATTATTTACCGCCCTTAACCACTTAAAATTTACCGCTTGGGACACGATGACCAACGGAAATTATTCCTGGTTTACGGCCTAGCAAGCATATTAAACACCCACAAAAAGTATGGTAATTTTTCAGAGCTAGTACGGTTTCTATGCTTATTATTGTTCACTGCTCATATAATTGTCTACAGTTCTAAACCTTCAGATAAAATGTACTTAGGAAGTAAAACCTTTTTGGCTTACCTACAATCTGTTTCGGTTGGTGTGAAGGATGTGACGTTTGTCACGTCACGTCACTTTGTAAAGTATTGAAATCTACACAAACGAAACAAGCAATTGAACTTTCGTGAGCGAATTGCATAAACGATAATTTAACTTATGGTATGGCAGTAATTTTTAGTTCTATAAGTGACCGCTAGAGGCTCTGCACAAATTCTCCATACAAATAATTTACGAATTCGTGAACGAATCTCGAATTGGGCTTATTTGCATGACTCGTGGTAGAGGTACAGGCATATTATTCTATACCTACTGCCTATCTACGTAATGTCCAGTACCTCTACCACATAGCATAGCTCATAGCAAATAAGCCCAATTCGAGATTCGTTCACGAATTCGTAAATTATTTGTATGGAGAATTTGTGCAGAGCCTCTAGCGGTCACTTATAGAACTAAAAATTACTGCCATACCATAAGTTAAATTATCGTTTATGCAATTCGCTCACGAAAGTTCGATTGGTTGTTTCGTGTCGTAGATTTCAATACTTTAGAAAGTGACGTGACGTGACAAACGTCACATCCTTCACACCAACCGAAACAGATTGTAGGTAAGCCAAAAAGGTTTTACTTCCCAAGTACATTTTATCTGAAGGTTAGAAATAGTTTAGAACTGTAGACAATTATATCAGCAGTGAACAATAATAAACATAGACACCGTACTAGCTCTGAAAAATTACCATACTTTTTGTGGGTGTTTAATATGCTTGCTAGGCCGTAAACCAGGAATAATTTCCGTTGGTCATCGTGTCCCAAGCGGTAAATTTTAAGTGGTTAAGGGCGGTAAATAATCAAGCTTCGTGATGGTCAGCTGCCGTTCCTTGAGTGGGTTGAGGAACAGCAGCCATTTCCTCATATAAAATATATATAAAATAAAATGACCATCGCGTCCCAGTTGAAACAGGAAATTTACTCGTATATGCTATTACAAATAAAATAAAAATCATCAGCCGGCTGTATAGCACTGAAAAAACCGTAAACTAGTCACATGAATATATGGTATTTAGGGTATCAGCAGACGGTTTTTCTACCTCAAATCAGCCGGCTGACGATTTTCCTGATAATAAGAGCATCAAAACAGCTGACCTACGCGAGTCATCATTATACTTCGTCCTTAACCACTTTGTTTCTGGCTTACGGTTCATGCCAGCGGAGCCGGGAAATACAAGCTATGACAGTAAGCCTTTTTTTTACCTGATTTAAGAGGCCTTATTCCCAAAACGCGCGAATTTCTTAAAATGCTTCATTTTCTTCGAAGGCTATGGCTAAAGTACTTAGTTTTTTTTAATCAACTATTGATGCATATAATAGTTCATTTCTTTATCTAGACGGCAATCGGAGCAAATATTACATTTTAACGAGTAAAACATGAAAAAAATTGGTCGTCTTGGAAGGCCTTTCCGGATTTTCCAGTTAGATGTACCGTTCATTTCCAAATTACGCAAAAAAGGGTAACAATTTTTATTCAACTTGAATAAAATTCAATTGAGTATATCATGTCTGAGACGGCCATGGAAATAAATATCGAAGATTCATCTTGGATAATAGACAAAATACCTCCTGATTATATGCCAGTTTTTTGTGGAAACACGTTTACATTTAATTTTTTCCACGAAAAGTCTATAAATATTTTGCCCTAAAAAGATTACCAGAGGAAAGTTAAACTATATTTCTATCACGATAAAAAATATCATTACTATAGTGGTACGTTTAAATTTAGTATGAATTTTTAAAAATGACCTATAAATCACACTTCACAGGACACTTTCTGTAAGAATCGTATTTTTGGGTTCTTAATAATAATAAGTATGTTTCAAAAGTATTTTTCAACCGACTTCAAGATTTCGAAGGAGGAGGTTATCAATTCGTCAGGATCTTTGTTTTTGCAATTTTTTTTTTATGTATGTTCACCGATTATTCGAAGATGGCTGGACCGATTTGGAAAATTCTTTTTTTGTTTGAAAGCGTATACTTCACAGTTGGTCCCATTGTAACCATGTCAGGATCTGATGATGGGATCCTGGAGAAATCGAGGGAACTCTTCAACTATTATAGGCACACCTATGGTGATTTGAGTATTTTTTACAGCAGATCGAGCATTTGGTGTTGGAAAGGTGGATGCTTAGTGAAGTCGGTTCTTTTTTGTTTAAAATTATTTGTATTACTAATACTTCAAACTATCTTATAGATAGCATTTTATGCGGCCTTTTTTCATTAATATAGTTTTTCGACCTTTTAGGGAATAAGGAGCCTTAAACGCGCGTGACTTTTAACGCATAAAATGTTATCAACCGACTTCAAGATTTCGAAGGAGGAGGTTCTCAATTCGTAAGGATCTTTATTTTTACTATTTTTTCATAATCATCACCGATTGCAACTTTTTTTTAAACAGGGAAATTACGTTTTTCGTCATACATATTCAAAGCTAGGAAAAGGGGTGAAAACTGTCAGTACTTCATCCATCCATCCATATATTTATTTCGTCGTAGGATATAGGATTACATAAGAAAACCAAATTGATGAAATGTCAAATGTACAAATAACACTACTAGTTTAAAACGTCCTAGAACTACGACCATATGTAGTGTTAGGTGATTCTTAATTTATTTGGTTATTTTGTCAACATGACAGTTCGACTTTTAGAGATCATAGTGGATCATAGGTTTATTTCTTATTATTTAGGTCTATTGTATAATCACAAAAGGATAAGTACCCTTTCAGGATGTTGTTGATTCTCTAAAACACATCCCACCTGCGTCGACGCCGACACGTTGGCCAAGTCCTTTAATTTATTTACCAGCGAACAAGCCGGAGCAGCGCCCGGCATCCGAAATCACTACAAGACTATTAAATATAGTTGTCGTTCGTCTAACTATTGTTGGTGTCGAGGCAATCGATCCGTAGAGCAAGGGGCACGGAGCCTCACGACCTAACAAACGCACAAGGGAAGCTAAAGATGCTCCAGCAAGCCGCCGGTTTTCATAACACAACGCAGGATTGCGGCTTTGCCGCTTCTTGCATAATGATGGTTTTATTTCTATTTATAAGTTATACGTACGAGTAATTGTTAGTAGTACCTATAAGTTTCTAGTTTGTGACAATGTTACTTTAAAAGGCTATTTCGCAATAAATAAATCTTTAATATAATTATGTACATTATAATTTCAAAGTGCCCTGTATAAATCTGGATGTCTTCGAAGATCCCGGCCTGTAACGCAGATGTTACTTCTTGAATATAAAATAATACACCTTCCTGGGATAAATAGTTTGCCTTGCTGGTGATAACTTATCACTTAACTGATAAGTTAGCTGCTACAGCAATCAATCAGAAATGAATGATGCACAAGAACCTGTATAAGATGTTTCAATATTAATTGTTATTTTTCACACTTTCATTGTAATTGTTATGATTGAAAATGAAAGTGTTTATAACTATCATATCAAATTTCAACTACTTACCATTCATTTTAGGTTAGAGTTGGTATTTTTGTGTCGATTTAAAATCAGATTAATTGACTATTAATACATAAATCTCACAAATATTCAGCAGTTCTTGACTCTAGATTTCTTTTTTAAAATTATTCTTATTGAAGTGTTGATGTGGATATTTATATTTCTCATATCGGCTTGAAATTTACCGTTTCGTTTTCCAGTTCCAGTTATCATACTATGCAGTCTTATTAACAAATTATGCTTAATATACGGCTTTGTCGATATTATTTCGTCAACTAATAATATATAAATATAACACAATAAATACGAATGGTTTTCACTTTCACCATGTTTTGACATCTCACCTTATAATTTGATAGTGAAAGAGTTTTCTACAGTCGATACAGTATTTTTCGGTGACGTAAGTCAAATTAGTGTCTTATGGTAACGTTTTAATAAAACCTATCGATAACAAACTGTACTGACCTTCAGTGCGTTAACATGACAGATCGCATTCGACGTGCCGCATACATCCGTCTCGTTCTACCTATGAGACGGATGTATGCAGCGCACTAAACGTAATCCGACATGAAATGTCAGCATAGATCATTTGTATGTGTTGCTGTCGAAACTGAAGGAAAACGATTCGAAGCCCGATTATTCGTTAACGCCTATAGAAAAATATTCAGAATTTTCTGCATGACTCGTGGTAGAGGTACAGTATTATTTTTATTGTTAAACTAGTGATAATATTTACGAAACGAAAAGGGTACTTTAAGATTATTTTAAATTAAAATACATGTTTCTGTGGAAATAGCTCTATGAGCCCTATGAGGACAACAGGATACCATCATCATCATCATCAAGTGTTTCTGTTGCTTTTGGCTACAAACTTCATATTTCTTGCGAACTGTTCCCGCACAAAACAAGATAATATAGGTACCAACTAAATTAATTAAAAGCTTTTCTCGATTTCATTAGTAACGTAATGGTGACATAAATTTAACTCCACTGAAGTACAGAAACTGGGGCGACACAGTAACTAGAGGAAAGTAATTAAGTTCATTGCAGTTAATCGCAGGATAAACTGAAATGCAATGTCATCTGCTGTTGTTAGTGTTTTAATAGGATCTGTGTACTTAAAACTTGGCAATAGACAAAAATATTATTAAATAAAGTTAGAACTCGTAATTAGTAATGAATAATGCATTACATGTATAATTTTTTGTGTTCTTCGTACCGTTTACACATGTACAACGTTGTTTTCTGAATTAATAATTTATGTTTTACTTTACTGTCAATTTATTAATAAAATAAGTCATTTTAAATATTAATTATGTTTCCGAAAGATGGATGCTATTTAGAGCCGATATTCTGGTTATAAAAGAACCCTATAACGGCTACTAGTTCCTTTCTACTTTTGCATGGCATTTATTTAACCAATGTTCATTTAGCTTACTCGATTTGATCATAACAGACATAAATTTAATCTCAATCTCCTTATTTTTAACAATATATTTAAAATCTCCAAAGAGAGGCAGAACATGAGCAGTAGAGCTATATCGATACTCAACAAAATGCATTGGATCGTGCACCATTTGACATTACCAGCTGTAGTATAGTAGGTGTCGAATTTTACAATGTGCGCGTTTGGTCTCAGTTAGTGATATTGTAATGATGTATTGTTTCAGGTAAGTGGGCGGGGCGCTTGAGCAACCGAGCGATGAGACGTTCGATACACATATGAAACGATGAAGCAATGCCCGTGAGTTATGCGATTATTAACATTCAACGATCAGTCATGGCTTCTCTCGTGACTATTCAAATTTACCCTTTGTAAAGTCTCCAATTATCAACCGAATTCCAAGCAACGCCTCCTATTGGTGTATCATTCCCAGTTATCTTATGTTTTAACAGGCAAAAACTTTACATCAGCAATAAGAGATCACTTGCGCGAAAATCGGCGGCAGTTGAATTATGTAAGCTCGTGCTCTGATATGATAAGGGTGGGGAGCGATCGGCAGTGCTCTTATTGTGTTGCTATAATCTCGAATATCGCGAAGGACTTGCGTCGGAATGCGACTTTATTTTAATATTTAATAACTCCCGGTCGGGATACCGAGATACCGTCTGCTCGGAGGCGATTCGCTGCTCGTTTTTCTCTGTTATCGCACAGCTCTTGTGTCACGCTTCCGTTCTTATTCGTTTTTCTTAATCAGGCCAATGATCAGTGCAGAGTGGCTTACTCTGCTTAAGATCAATTCTAACTTATTGGCGTTTATTCCTGGTGGCGAATTAATTTTGGTTTATTGTTTTTCATATTTACATTTTTAAACGAATTGCGAAGGAGAGAACTGATTAATTTTAACGCCCTACAGGAACAGGTAATCGTATGAGTAATGTAGGTATAAAGGTACTCGTTGCGTCGTCATAAAGCAGCAACGCGAATCTACTCCATTGTTCAGCTGCAAATAAATTGTAAACATAATTACGGGGCATCACGAGCCGCGCCGAAGCTTAGGAGAGCGCCATCAGTTTCTTTGAGCTGTTAAATTTGACGCCTCCCTACATAAATTGTTAGAAAGCGCGGCCCGCGCACGTGACGTGCAAATAAAAATACTAATTCAAGTGGGAATTTATCGTCTAATTGTTTCGAATTTATGAGTTCGCCGGCACATTGTTGTGAGACGATAGCCGCCCCACTGCATAAACCAGTGTAACGAGCACTCGAACTACTTCGGTAAACATCGTGACCGACCATATTTACTCTATATTTTTTTCTGCTTCTCGGGTTACGGTTTACAGCATCCCATAACCACCATTTAGTATGAAGGTATCAGTGCATCAGATTTCATGCCTTTTAAAGTCCTGCATGAAGTTTACATTTTGATGCAGTAAAATTGAGGATCGTAACTTTTGTATTAGGTTGATAAATCCTATGTCAGTGCCTATAAATTACTTTGCAATTTACTCTTTATAGCGTCCATAATATGAATCAATCTTATGATTAAAGTTTCTATACCTACATCTCAAGTTGTCCATAGGATTTCTTAAATAAATGTTTCCAAAAAGATCATGATAAATACTGACGCTACGCAATCGACTTACCTTATATAGAAATCTCTTTAAAGACGGTAAATACATGTTAAATCTAAAAATACCTTCTTCGTTGTATTCGTATTTCCCTATGAGTTATAACGGCTTACTTGCGGTTCGTAATATAGCGAGAGCTAAATATGTATTAAGTGGGATAATAGTAATTCCGCAAGTAGGCCAGGGACATGATCCGCGGATTGGTCTGGTGTTCGCATTCGTTCCTGTTTCGTCACCGCTATTATTTATTCCGGACTATTTTTTGCCCTTATTTACGTGCGGGCGGCGAACGTGAAGGCTCCTGATAGACGTAACAGATAAAAGGCGTGTCCGCGAAGCTACCCTGGCAATTTTCGTGCTTTTTGAAACGACGCCAACAATTTATTTGCTGTCTGCTCTACTCTGGGCGCCGTCGATACGGAAGGAAACACTTCACTTTGATATTTTTTACTACCGTCCCGGAATTGATTAAACGTGAAGAATTTAATGTGGCGGAACGCGGATCCACGCTCCCGGAGTCGATTGCGAAACGGGCGTGGGAAAAGAGGCTTTATTGAGTATGTATGGAAGTGAAATATTTCGGGAATCCCGTTTATTGGCTCGCCGTCCGTTTGCTTGTCAATTTCATCGCCTTTTAATCTTCGTAATCAAAGTGTAACGAGTCACGAGATGTGATTATTTGGTGACAGTGCATGCGATCTTCCAGTCTTCAATGGTCGTTTTATTGGATCATGAATGTTGAGAAGTCTTCAGATGAACACGAAACTTCGATCAACAGTCACTTGTAGTACTTTGTAATTAATTTCCGATAAAGAAAATCATAAAAACGCTCTCTCATTTTCCGACATTTTATTTCTAACAATTGGGTGTGTCACAAGTATTTTAAGTAATAATTTTCAATTCAAACTACTTAATTTTGAACATAATGACATTATATTCGCCATTTTGCGTTTTCTCACGCAACTGAATGCAAATTGCTTAAGTGTAGTAACGTAACCAGGTGAGGTACAGCGCGCAAGAAGTTAAAATGGCTGTGACAACGGCCACCTGAAGTAAGTCGTGGGTATGGATACGGTATTTTTATTTCCATGTTTCTAGAAAATTCTCACATGCAGCACGCATATTAACCACGTCAGTTGTGATAACTTCACCAGTGACATGTGAGTGACAAACAAATTGTCTGTCCTGTCCCTCAGGCTGAATGCATCCGGCCGCAAACCACTTTTGACCCTAACTCTTGAGGAAATTGCTTGTTTCATACTTATGTACATATGACATATGTTCCGAGAATTTTTTTATTTATGCCCAACCTGCAATAACAAATTACGCCCGTTTAACTTAGTCAAGTTCATAAATATAATTATACACTTCTACATCATACCTTATTATTTATTAGGTATTAGAAGTCAAGGTTTTATACGAATTATACGCAACAGTGATACATTTAAGATAACGTAGGGTACGAGCGAGGTGCCAAAATGAGCCGTTTGCAGGGTCGGAAACCGGAACAGGAAATGCAAGTAAATGATCTTTCGCTCAAGGACAATACTATTAGAGGAAACGTTTTCCTTTTCAATTTCCTCACGCACCGGCCGTCAGCCGTCCGTGATCTTGGATTCGTTCGATCATGAAAATATATAGCTTCATTCGAGCGATCGCTATCGGAAAAGCTCCTTAATCGGTTTTCTTTTATATGAAAATGGACTTTTAGATTTATTGCACCATTTTGGTTGCGTTCTAATAGCCAAAGAAGGTGATATACGTCTGGGCCGCCTCAAAATTGCACACTAAACAAAAATTTAACAACGTGCCGCTCCATATTTTAGGCGGCGCCTCCTACGACGCTTAAGCATTTTCTTTGAAAGAAAATTGCTCAGGGAAAGTGCGGTTACGTAGATTTCTTATTCCGTATTCATTATGCGTAGAAATGGATCACACGGGCCGTGTTTCCGGTGTCCTCGCGTGATGTAGAATGAAAAGATTTTATAAAGGGCCAATAAAGTCGTTTCGTTGATTCTAATCCAATTCTTCCCATTTACAAACATTGCATCATTCCAAGTTATTACTTGCTTTGACGTCTTGCATTATTATCTCTAACGCGTGCTCTGCCCACTTTGCTGAGATTGTCTTGTTTCCATGTCGCCCAAGTGACCTCAAATCAAAGCGAAGCGAAGTAGCGACTTTCATCGACATAACTTTATTAGCTGCTGTTAGAAGTCATGGATCCCAATAATCTACGAGAAACGATGGATGGACCAAGGAGCACGACTACGCGACAGTTCGAACTTCGTACAGTTCTGTTTAGTACACTAATGAAAAACTTGTCTTACTATAGTGTCCTGAGTACTTGGAAATATGTCGCCTATGCACTTGAGAGCATAATTAACTAGGGCTTCACTTGTTTAAATGTCGCCGGTTGTCGCATGTATGCCGTATGTCTTCATAAGGGTTAATTTGGCGAGCGGCGATAACGGCGCACGCACTCGCGTGTCGGGTGCGCGCGCACGCGCATCGTAAATCTTCCCGCTGTTGCATTGACAGGACTTCGTTTTTTAGGTTTGGCCAAAATAAATCTTCTCCGACAGGTTGTGACCTTATGGCTGGTTTAGGTAACCTGCACTGTGATTAAACATTTTTCAGTAAGCTGCGAACACCAACCCGACGTATTGACGGGATATTTTAATTTGGCGCTATCGTTGGTATAAAGTATTTTCATAAAAATACGGATTTCATAATTTTTTCGTTTGTAGTCACGTCAAACTTTTTTCTGTAAAAATTAGAAACTGTTCACATAAAAGGCGGGCTTCTTTTATTTTAGTGAATTTAGCTCCAGGATTTTTTTTAGTTTTATTGATAGCATTGATCTTCTATTTGAGTACGTTTATAATGTTCATCACACGTAAATCACACGGTACACGCCTAAATGGACCCTTGGTGTCTATAAGAAATTAATTGTGCAACTGCATGTCCATAGGGTGCATTTATATGCGCCCACCGAGTCCTAATGAAGTTGCTAACCAATTAATGTCTAATCAACGGCTCACGTGATTGCAAACATCACGATCTATAAACGTTTACGCGATCGACGTTTCACCGTTGAAACAGATCCGGGGCACAAGGTGTATTCTCGTTGGCGAAGCGAGCAAGAGCGAGAGTAGTTCTCGGGTTAACCTGTAACAAGTGACCTCTAATTACCTGCTAACCTTATGATAAAACTAAAGTTAACTAATTAGAGGCAGAATTTACACACTTATGCTAGTTACATGCTCTTCCACTGGTAAATACTCATATTACTCGACCGAAAAAAAGACCGCAATAAGTGCGTCACGTAAATTCAGGGTCCAGGTTCCTTGCCTAACATTACCTGCTTACTGCTCTACGAGTGAACTCTAGTTTTATAAGAAGATTCTTGGTAATAAATAATTATTATATCTAGATTTTTTAATTAGTTTTTGCACCTCCTATTGTCATTTTACTGTTTCTTTATCTCTGCTACCCAAAACTTGTCTGGATGAAATAGATCATTAGCGACAAGACCGCCTGTTGTTTGTCTCTGTTCATATGTAATAGGTTTAGTGTGTTATCTTTTTACTTACTTAAATAAACGTAAATGGACAGCGCCTAACTTACTACTGTTTTTCCTGAGTTTTTAACTTACCTGCCTTTGGAATGGTACTGTGCTTCGGTGCCGTTGACTTTACCAATCACGGCGAGACGGCTCTTCAATCAGAGCTCATCTCGTTAGATACTCCAGCGGCATAAATCAGATAATCATTGATTAACTTCTTTTTGGAAGCCAGCTTTAGCCTTTTGATCGCGTCGCCAATAATCCAGTCCATTGTACCACGAACAGCTCAGAATGACCAACGTGGAGGACCCGTTGTTCAACTTGCGGCTTGACTTGAAGAAAGAGTGCTGCTGTATTTTGAACGGAATCGAAGAGCAAGTTTGAGACAAGCGGGTAAACATTTACTCATACTGTAGTACTAAAATTTGAACACCGTCTATGAATCTTTTAGTGTTAGAATATAGCTATAAGTAATAAAGTAGTGTTGAAATTAATATTTTTGCATTTATTAGATTTATTTGACAATTATGTGTCATTCATACATCAGTGCGATCTCAGTGCGGTTACGTCAACGCTCGGAAATTAACCTAATCTCCGAGTTTTCCCGACGGCGATTCCCTAATTTAGCTGTGATGTGTAATATATGCAATACCCTATTATATATCATATATATAATAGGGTATTGCATCTATATTATATATTACCACAGTAAAAAAATTGTGAATTTGGGATTATTATATGTTACTTGATTTGTGATTCTAACCATTACAAAATGACTGTATATCACTTAAATGATCCAATATTTCCGGGAAGGTCCAGCGTGGCAAACAACCCAATAACGTTTAACGTTGATGACGTTATAATTATTTTATTGGTATTCAGGACAACAACTGCCATTCAGATACGTTAAACGTTATTTTACACAATTTAATATTACCTAATGCGGCTTTCACACTGCTGCGGTTTCAGCGCTCTGCATGTGTATAGCGCTGACACGCTTGCACACCGTCGCCGCATCCGGTTGCGGCGCCAGTGTGATAATAGCCTAAAGTACCTAAACAATAAAATATCGCAAGCTTATTTAATATTTGAGTGAATTTTGCTTTTGAGAATTGTGTCGCTCGGGCGTACATATATATACGCCACAGATGCCGCAATTCGTAAGGAGTGCAGGCTGTTGCAGGGGTCCGTGTCACAGTAATATAAGTTGCGGGTTGCTTGCGACGAATATATCATAGTACGTATTTGATCATTTGGATATTACGTTTCAAAACGTCTGTCTGGTCTAAACATAAATTAAATTAGACGAAATGCGTAACAATTATGATAGAAATTCAGTTTCCTTTACCTTGTTTTAGATTGCCAAGAGCTTGGGCTATTTTTATTTAGTTTTATTGGGCTTATTGCGTTAAACGTTTCTTGTATGGCAAATAATTTGTAAATTTTTGTTTTAATTCCCTTTTGTTAGTTACACTGAAATGACAAAATTCGTGTCGTATTTTAACTATAACTATTTGTGCATATTAATTTAGAACTGAGTTTAACGCCACGGTTTCATGAATATTTTGCATGCTACGTAACGTTACCATTGTTCTCGGCCTAAATGCTGCAAGCTTAGTCCATGAGGGTACCAACCTAATTAATACTAAATTATTCAGTGACTCATTATCTTGGCGCCCTATTGACATTTCAATGATTCAACTACAAATAATTTTATCACGATATGTAAATCATCAATTCAAGTCGTTATCATTTCAATACTATTGTTAAGCTATTTATAGTATGACTAATTCAATTGTGTTACTTTTGCCACAGCGAGATGGGTGTAGGGAAGGCGCATCAATATTCTTCCTCGCCCACGAATCCGTGTTGCGTAGGCTGTAACTGCGTATAATTCTCAAAATTTCATTCGCCACCTTGCATGCTGTACAGCGTACGATATACGCGCTTCTTAGGCTACATACAGCATCTTTCGTGTTATTAAATAAGTCATTGCCATTTATATTTACGAAATAGAGTTATTGCAACATAAGTTTAATAGGAACACTCTGGAGGACAGTAACCGCGAACCGGGCTTATTGGAGGAAATTACTCATGTACTCGCTGAAAAAGAAGAAGTTTAATAGTTGTACTGTATATTTGCTTTATTAGTACATAACATATATTATATTGCTAAGTCACCCTGTTTCAGCACGGAAACGTATGCAAATAAAAATCAGACATAAAAATATATGAAAAGGAAGCTATTTAATTTGCTACACATGTATACAGAATCGCAGCAGGGTCAGAATATTAGTCTGTCCCAATTTATTCGGGTTAATTATTGCTACGGGTTAGCGCCATATTTTTCCTTTAATTTCGAAATTAACGTCACCATGTGTTTCGTATTTTTAACCCTTTTGCTCGGGATCTCATTTGAGTAGGAAATAAAACAGCGGTAAAATTTTCCCGCTGAAGCGTGTGTGTTGGCTGTATGTTAAACACCCCAAACAGTTAACTACAGTGTACTCTGTATTTTTATAAAACATTTTGTAAAGAATTACATGAAAAATAATATTTAGGTACGAGTCCAATCATAATGTACGGGTTTTAGGAACATGTTGATATTTTATAACGGTTGTCGGGCCAGGCCAATCCTTGTGTTCATAATGAAGCTGGACTCTGAGATTTTCCGGGTCAGTAATTAAACACATGTGTTTCATGTGAAATTGTCTGTCTCTTATAATTTTACTTTTGGCTAAATTTATCATTTTTAACACCAATGCACGTTTCCTTCTTTCAAACAAATTTTGGGTCAGTAGTTTTAAATTGGACCGTTATTTATATTTATTTAAGATCTTAGAATAAACAATTATTAAAATTTGAAGTTGCTCATAGTTCTTTACAGAGGCTGATCACTTACGATCAGTGCTGGCACAATGTTTATCGCTAGCCGGCCTTTTAGATTGGTTCCATACCACCGAACTTTATAAATAATATTGAACAAGTTCATTCTCAGCAGACATGCAATCTCCTCAGTCCTCACGAAATGACATCTCGCATTCCCTTTCATTTTCAAATTCTATAGTTGACATGCTTATTTACCGACGGCGTTTGGCATAAGAATAAAAATGTAAGAGTACCTAAACCTAAAACCTTTCAAAGCTCTTGCTGTTTTAAATAAAATGGTCGATTTAATAAAATACTTAAACGATATTTTAAACTAAATATTGTAAAATCGGTGGCACTTTTCTTGCTTTAATGAGTTATAGCAGTAGATTAGCCTATACAAATTCTTGCTACTGAAACTTCATCAACAAGATACAATTTAAATATTAAAATGTATCCCATAAATTAAAATACGTCGACGGCTATTTGAAGCGTCGTTATTCTTAACAAGTTGGAGTGCGAGTCACGCAATCGTCTGCCAACAAAGAAAACCCTGGATACGGGATCAACATGTTCATAATTGTTAAATTTGCATCCATAATGGTGGCTAACAAGTAAAGATAGCAATCAGCTAGTTCGCGTGGCAGCGACAAGTTGATTCTACGCAATCGACGGAACCGACATGCTTCTTAGTGATGCCATGCGGATTTTAGTACATGTCGACGATGTTAATGACAATCCATATTATCCCTAGTGTCCAGCAGAAAGTCCTTTGGTTATTTTTTCGCACCTATTCGCTATGTGTGAAGTGCATCGTGGGCGTAACGCGAACGATCGCAGTGCACAATGTGACAAGAAATTAAACTGCAAGGGCTCTTGTAAATATCAGATTTCAAAATATTTGACATCACCTAAGTTACCTTAACTTGGTTAACTGTCAAAATAGTGAATCAGCCAGATACATTTCAGAAGTCAACGCCATTTATTCATAAAAAATAAAATTTATTTTATTATTATGCTATGTGCTAGTAAGATAGTTTCAGCTTCGGAGAAAGATAGGGCACGCTTTAAATATGTAGCGCGACGAAAACGAGGTTGCGGATGAAAGATTAATGCATAAAAGAATAGTTCTTTGTTACAATTTTAATTTTTAAGCATAGGTAGCTTTATTTTATACAGCTATGATAGAAGTCTAACAATCGGTCAACTGTTAATTAAGCAACTCCATAAATTAAAGTAAGATAATGGCGCGATTATTCATTATTATGTTGTTCTCAAATTATGAGATAAAATAATTACCAAGGCCAAAACTAACATCTAATACTTTTGCTTATTCTTATTCATCAAAATAACAGTGCCTACGCTTCGATATTGTGTAAAAATATATTTTTAAACATCGATATAATTTTTAGACAAGCATGCACATCCCTAGTCGTAGAGATCGGAGGGATGCGCGCGTAGCTAATTACAGTGATTAAAGAAGTTGCTGCGCAGCCCACGGGACCTTGGTCACCGATCCGAGGACCACCACAAAACCTGCGCATACGTTATTTATTCGCAGCACTTTATCTAACTCGCGCAGACAAAGTTTTAATGCTTACCGAGTCCAACGCCCAAACTGACCTCTGTAACTATCGCCTCAAAAACTGTTTCGTATCGCTTACACTGGTTTTCCTGAACGTTCGTCTCGCTTACACTTGTCTAAGATTGCAACACGACTGAAGTACCGTCTGAATGCACATGAATAACGACATTGGCAATTAAACGCAGAAAGGAGATCGTCAATTCTGGGCCACCTGATATAAACCGTATACAGTTTGTACTGCAATGTAAAATAAATACTCATTTTATTACTAAAGTAGACAAAAACTTGCAAAAAAATGAAACGGGAATTAGAAATACTAAATAAATAAACATTATGTTGATTTTTCCGCGATTAAAATACAGCAAGACAAGTCGTTAACGGCCTTATGGCATTGGCATAAAGTTTAACTTCACCCTGGCCTGAAACGGGATTGTGTTTTGGTTTGACACTGTCAAAGTATACCGTTACATAATCTGCGTTTTGATACTGTTCGGTAAGTTAGAACATTGTAATATTAAAATAGTGTCTAAGCCTACGAATACGAAAGTTTAAATTAGAAATCGACTGTATTAAAACGCCTAAAGATTGAAAATGCGTATTTTGGCATTTTTTATCGGAGTTTGAATATTAAAAGTGGGTTTCATAATGACATAATATCGTGCTCCTTCGATAACGAAACGCATCTTTTTTTTCAATTTTGCAATGTCAGATACTAGTGCTATCGCACTTAACGGTGGTAAACCATATCCCTTCGCAATAGGTGTTAGGAATGTTCAGTTAATAGTATCAACGATGGTTTGACTGCCGTCTTTGTTTACCGAAATACAGGAACTATAAATACGATCAAAATATGACTTTTTATTATTTCATCATGATTCCCGTTTTGTTTTCAAGTCCGCTTTTATACATTATCTTTAAAAAATCGGTACTTTATTTACATTAATATATAAATCATAGGCAAGCACGCTTTCAAATATTGTCCCTGTCAGATTCAAGTTTTAAATGCATGATTTTTCAATTTTCCCATTAGATTTCGCAATATTTTTACCACCATCCTGATCTAGAAATTATGACGATTCTTCAAAGGTAAGAACCATTCCTAAACGGTCCTAAATAATCTGGGCCATATCACCTAACAAAAATTGACGATCTCCTTTATTTATAAACCCTAACGTTTAATTCAAATTCAAACTATGTTCATAAACGTGTGTCTGCCACAATTTAGCACGGAACTTTAAGAAGTTAGAGTTCGGGTAAATTGCTATAAGCGAGTATATACATAGCTGTGACCAATATAGAGATAGATAATTATGGCTACTACGAAGTACTTATACAGTAGTAGATGCCCTGGCACAAGTGACAAATCCCCTATGTACCATATTAATGGGACATTAAAAAATATCCCTTAGTCGGGATTCAATCAAAGTCGATGTCCATAACAAGTTTCATTTTGTACATAATTTCTTGTTTTAATGTGAGCGTATTTCAGAAAGTACCTATCAAAACAGTTCTTTAAAACGAAGCGATAGTGATACCTATATGTACTTATGTATTGTTCCCTGGTAGCCTAATATGGATTTTATCGCCTGTAACAAGTATGTAAGTGCGAAAGTGATAGGCGATAAAATGACAACCATGATACGCGTTCTGGTACGAGTAGGAAGGTATGGTGTCTTTTGCAACTGTTAGATCCTATCCTAACTTGCTTTTCTCCTCGGGTCAGGTCATGTTAAGTTTCACTATAAGCGTAAAGTCAAATAGCACCTTCATGTTAGTCGCCACCGATTTGCTGGCGTGACGTTGCGGTCTGCTTCGCCTCGGTTATGGAATGTTGCGGCACCAACTTCTCTCCTTATAGAGCTTAATCAACTTGCCGCCTTTCAGCCAATCTCGTTAGCGTGCTAAATTGACTTTCTTACAATTACGCGTCGCTTCATCCGCATACGCTATACGCGATTTAGGTTTATAAACTTCCCAAGTTCCACGTTATAGTCGCTAAAAGCCTCAACAACTGCATCTGCCTTTAAACAAATGTGCTTGCTAAGTGTATTACGAAACACTAAACATTGGAATTAGTTCAACTACTTAGCAAGTAGGCAAGCCAGCCTCTGTTAAAGTGGTTTCGTGCGGAGATGGCTCTCTGATGGCTTCCTCCCATCTAGTTTGTCTTGTATCCTTCATTAAGTGGGTAATAGCATGCGCTTAATTGACGACTAAGCGTAAGTCCTTCAGTGTCTGGGGGAAATTACTGAGCTTTTGTATTAATTACAATATTCGCTTAGTTACAACGCAACGATCGATACTAGCGTTTCGCTTATACTTTTGCAATAGTTATCTTTATTGTCTAAGTAGGTATAACCCGATAAATCAGCTTTACGAGCTGTACAGCTTCTTATGTTTGGAGTGTTAAAGTATAATTTGTCAGCTACTTAGATATCTCACAAAATATACTACGTAGCTCAACAAAATAAATTTATTTTGATTCTACTTAAAATCAGTAGGTAAATATGAAAATAGAGTTTTTACTAAAAATGTGGACATGTTTGTTTTAAAAATTTCATAGAAAATAATACTTGCCTAAATAGGTAGGTACATTTTGGTACCGGCATCCACCTGAGACGTTGTTTGAATTCCCTCAATATTGATACTTACACGCAATAGGATTAAGCAGGTACTATTTTAACAACTAAAATGACCCGTAAAATGTTTACGACTACGTTTGTTTAGTAAGTTTGTGTTGTTTGTTGATATAAAACAGACTGACATTACATTTGGTCATAAACCTATTTGGCAGTCCAAAAGAACCAATGTCAAGCGTGGCCTAACAATGTTATCTTTCATGGCTTATATTGTGAGTTTGAACCTACGATCTAATAAGATATGGACGGCGTCGTCAGTATAATGGCTCCCAAAAACAGTTTTGATATACTTCTGTATGTTATTCTTTTACCCCCTTCCCAGGCTTTGAATATGACCTAAAACGTAGTTTCCCGCTACGGTATTAAAAAAAAGTTGTGTTAAAATAGGTTTATTTACGTCAAACCTCGTGCTCGATTAAACTAAAATAAACGGCTTGCTGTCATTACATGTGTACCTCACACACTAGCAATAATATAGGGTCATTTTTCACAGCTAATAAGATTTCAAAGGAAGGGGAAACGATCACCCAGAAAAGCACCAAGCGTACTTCGTGGCTTAAAAAACTCCAGACAAGATCACTATTCCGAGCAGCTGTATCTAAAGTGAAGATAACCCTGACGATAGCCGACCTCCGGTAGGAGATGACGCGAAGAAGAAAAATACCTACGCTTTCTATACATTGATTGTTCACTGATGGTTCTAACGCTAACTGCTAGTGTCAACCGCGCCGTATGCGGTAGGTGGTCGGTGCCACCGTGTGTTGCATTTATTTACACTATCTACGGGGATGAAATGGAGTGACGTTTTGATGCAATGCACGAGTAAAACAATGTGTGCTTCAGATGTGATACGAGGACCGGGTTTAATTTGTAACTTGTAAACAAAAGCTGTCTAAATTTATAGATATGGGTTTTCTAAGGTATGATGCTTAGGAAAAGCTTAGATACGCTCTAAACTTAGATATAAAATGCATATGGTTTTTCTAGTTGTAATTGTATTATTGTAATATAGTACATTGTTGCCGAGGGATGGAAAGAAAGGCATTTCCTCAAAGGTCCGAGTCGGAAAATGCCTGTTTCCATTGAGGTATACATAGTGCTTTTCTCAAATAATGTGAGAAAATCAAACAAATTAAATTTCAACTATAAGTAATAAGTTTTTATAAGGGTTAAGTGACATAGTGCAATACAAAAAATAAGGCATATTATTAGTTAATGTTAAATGTTATATTAGAAATTCCAGGGCAATTTGTGAACGAAAAGGTATTTCTAGCATTTTGGCTGTCCTTCCACAGCATGAACGTACCATGTCGTAAGTCCTGTTATATTTGTCCCGCGACTTAGCAGGAAGCAAGTTGTTCATTATTAAGCTTGCTTCTTCTTTCAAATGAGACGGTGTGCCGTCTATTTCCATCTCACTGTCTTCATTTGAGCTCATACTGTTTTCTATTTTAATTCATTTTAAATAAAACGAATCACAACGAATTGCCGCCTTTTCTTTTGCATTTTTTTTTCAAATCTATTACCACAGACAAATAATCGTACGATACGCGCATGCGCCAATGCGCGCGCATCTCGAATCGCGACAACGTGTTTGCGATTATTTTGACATTTGTCTGGTTGAACGAAGGTTTCACTTGGCTGAATGCAACATTTCCTTAGTCATTTATTTACAATCGTAGGATTTAAAAAGTTAACGCAGCGGGTAAAAATGGATTTTCATACAGTCACTTTATTCCTAGGAGTAAAATGATTCTATGGAAACTCATTTTTTTCCGCTGCGTTTTTACTTTTTAAATTTGAAAAGAATAAAATTGAGCACTTCTTCAATTTACGAACAAAATGCGACCATTTCCGAGCATGTTTGAGAAAATAAATTATTTTGAATTAAATCCCGTTTTCGTAAAACTTAGCAAATCTCTCTTATATAAATTTTGGCTCTTTCTAACAAACGCAAACGTTAGAATGACGGTAAAGGGGATAAAGATTATCAATGACATTTTGGATTTGATATTTTTTCTCTTATTGGTGCTTTGGTATACTGCGTTTTTAACATAGATTACTCGTTTGACCACAGATTTTTCCATTAGGTTCTTGTCTTCTCATTATATTACCCAACATTTATTTTAATACGTAAATCTTATCTTCAATTTATATTTAACACAGGCTCGCAAAATATGTAGGCGCAAGTTATGATAAAGGATTTGCATTCTAACGTTATTTCGTGGGCGTTATCCTATTCACAGTTCTCTTGGATCTCTCTAACAAGGAACGTGACCGCAAATTGAAACCTACCACAAAGTCATTTAATTCATCGTCACGCAATGTCTCGGGATGCTCATTATTGTTACATTAACTCATAGTCGTAGCGAATAGGTAATTTGAGTTAGACCGTCGCGGACAGCTTTAGCGGCAACGGCGGGATTATTGGAGATACCTATCTAACATTTACCTAGTATGTGTAAAATATTCATAAAAAATGTGTCTGGCAAAAAAACATTTATCGTCTCGAGAAGTGTCGATTCATTCTCTTTTGTTAAAAGAGGTCCGAGAAGGAAAGGTGCATAATTTGTAGCTATCATTTATATTTGAACTTTAATCTAATTCTTGTCACAACGTGCTCACTTGTGCTCAATAGCCTTTGACGCCGGATAAGTGCACAAGCCGGTCTGATGGCCCTAATTTACCTGAGGAAAGAGATCGATTCCAAAGCCAACAAATTGATTGTTTGCAATATCTATTTTTGTGCAAAAATCACTTAAGCCTACCCCCGCTTCAAATTTTGCTTAACACGATACGGTCACTAGGATAATAATAAATTTACACAGTTTAACTAACGATTAGACATAACCGTATGTTCAATACAGACGTATGAACACGCCAACAGCAGGCAAGTTCCTAGATAACGCAGACAAGCACTGTTTTAATGCTTCCTCCAGGCATTAGTAGATGTCGCGTCGGATAAGCGGTACCACTTAACATTCGCGCGAATCACTGAATTATAGGCATTGTAAAGCAAAACTGCCGGACGCCCGCTGCGACCGCCCGGGAACCGGGACCGTTGCGCGGGTGTGACTGCCCGAGTTATGATGTGACGGGATTATGCGTACGGGGATTAGACATTGCATGAAGGATTATAATCAGTTGTCAAAGTGCTGCTTAATCCCATCATACGTGTTTATTTTAAATACTTGTGTTGGGAGATTACTATTATGCCAGTTATGTAAAGATACGATAAAAAGAGAAAGTTACACAGAATTAATATTAAACATTAATAGACATAGACATAGACATCATTCATTGGTAATAATTAATTATAGGCCACGCTTAACAACTAAAATCTGTCACATTATAAAACATTATATATCATCATTAAATAACAATTTTACACTAACAATGCGCATAGTAACAAAGCGTATACAGAAATAGCAGAGGTCCCCGCACTAGTCTAGGCCTGTATCGCGGGAGACCAGTTTACCATTTTGTGCCATGCTTTAAACTAATTATAATGGAGGAATACTAAATAATTTAGGAATGTTGTGAAATAACTAAAAATAATTCTTATACTCTATCCCAACACAAATTTTACCAGCATTACCTCAGTTTCATTGTATGTCAATGAAGAAAACCAAATGAATATAAGTTTTTTGACATTGATAACATTATTTAGATGACTTGTTACAGTGTTGTAAATAGTAGAGCCAAAGACATCGCTGAAGCGTTTAAAAAAAGCGGTGTTTACTCTAGGTACAGTACAGGTAATTTAAAAACACGTTTGGATACCAGGATAGGGCAGTTTTACTTAGTTATTGCGGACTTTTGCAAAGCAACACATATTTTATGAATAAAAAAAGTAGACGAACTGATAAGACCCGGACCCGGGTTATGTCCTTAAACTACGTCCGGACTTGGGTATGTCCTTAAACTATGCCAAAAAGAGAGGTATGGGCACTGCGAATGGCATCTCGCTTAGTGTGGTAGGGCACGTTCAGTGAATGTCATCTCGCTCAAATCTGGAGCAGAGCCCGACTGGGGAAGTACCTCCACCTTACAGAAAACCACAGCCAAATAGCACTAGACCCTACTCATAGTGTTGTGTTCCTGCTGGTGAGTAAGGTTGCCAAAGAGCTCAAAGAGGACCCAGTGTGTTGACGATGAGGGACCCTCTTGTTCCTTTAGCCGTCAACACAGTGAATCCTCCTTTTTGTAAAGGGTCGGCAACGCGCATGTGACTCCTGTGGAGTTAAAGGCGTCCATAGGTTACGGTAGCTGCTTACCATCAGGCAGGCCGTATACTTGTTTGCCACCGTCGTAGTATAAAAAAAAAAAAGACCCGGGCTTCAGAGTAGAGTTTGTATGTGGGTATCTGAAAAAAAGGCTTATTGAGCATGACTTTTAGAACCGAGCGCTGAGCTCTTACGGCACTTCCCCACACTGAAATGCCGTACGTAATTATTGCTTGACACAACGCTAATGCATATTTTCAAGAAGTGTTATGTCTGCTGATTGCCGGAGTTTTGAAAAGAAATGGATGGTTTTTCTTATTTATTTGGATAAGCAATTTATTTTAAGCTTTGAACGTTAGGTTTTCATCTACAAGCAATCCAATAAATTTTATCTGGTCGGCACAACAAATGGCTACACGTGGACATGAGAAGATATGGAAGTTGTTTCAGGTGTGGATCGTAATGGGCGGTGTGTTGACGGGTCTGAAAGCAGCGGTTTTGTGAAAGCAGATTTTTTTAAAATCACTGCTTAGGGTTAAGAGGTTACGATACTTACGATGCAACCAAGAGGACAGCGCAATTCATGTCGTTTACAGCTATATTATATGTATTTTCCCAGGTATTACCATTGGAGAGGGTAACTCTATCATCTGCGTAGCAAATTAATTCTGCATTTGGCATGTTAAGATTGTGGATGTCGTTGGCCCCAGGGGACACTTCCTTGCGGAACCCTAAAATTAACACCGTTTTAGTCACTTTTAACTGAATCCACTTTGACGATTTGTCTTCTTCCAGATAGGCTAGTGACACGCCTCGAATTCCCATTATTTCTAGCTTACGGGGGAGAATTGGTTTTGAGACCGTGTCATAAACCGTAGCTAGATCTAGAAAGACACCAATACAATTTATGTTGTTGTCCAGGTAAGACGATACCAGCTTAACTAAGAGTGAGATAGCCTTCTGTGGATTTATGTGCCCTAAAACCAAGTTATTTTTCTGACAGTAGGCCAAATTTTTCTAAGAACTAAACAAGTCTATTGTTAACAAGCTTTTCCAGGGTTTTGGAAAACACGCTGAGAAGTGATATAGGTCTGTAGTTGCCTGGTATATCCTTAGGTCCATCCTTATGAATAGGTACAACAGAAGCTGTCTTCCACGTCTCGGGAAAATACCAGTGCTGAGGCCAGGGTTTGAAATTATCAAGATAATTATGATCTCTGATATTTATCGCGATAAGTTGAAATTCACGTGTGGTGTGCTATTGTGGTTTCCGCCTTTACAAATGTTGGGTTTTCATCAATGGTCCAAACATGCACGTAGTCTAGAAGGCTTAGTTATTGCAGACGCTAGACCATGCTCCTATAGAAGACTTAGGTAATCTAAGACGTGTGCTTCTTGATTATAGGTTATTAGTATATCTATATTTATATCACCTGCTATTATTACCTCTTTTTTAATTTTTGACAGAACTAAGTATGTCATCCAGAGCGATCAGGAAATTTGACGTATTTGTAAAAGATCCTCTGATCTGTAAATGTCGAAAATCGAAGATAAGGATGGGTTCTGTTACAGAGGCATTCCAAGAGTTTCTAATATAAGCAACCACTCCGCCATTTTGGTTAACTGTCCTTTTTTAACAGTAGGATAAGTAACCGGGAATTTAGTCTATCAATGTCAGCTCTTGCAACCTACACTCAGTCAAAAAACAAGTCTTTGCCGGCTTCGGGGTTGTCCAGCTCTGAACATGATAAATACAAAACTGCGTCAAAATTTTCGGCTATGTCAAGTACTGACATTTTGAAATATAGTATTTATTAAAATGCATAAGGGCTCGCAGAAGTAAACAATTAAATAATCATACTGGCAAACATACGGGTAAAATGTCATTAAACTTAATTTATGACATGGAGTGTTGATATAGGTTATGAATACTGAGGCTCTAGTACAGTTATTTAACTTCATAAATAGTATACTAAGGGTAACAACATTAAAATTTACAGATAGCACTTTAAATGAGATCATAATGGTTGTATGTCTACTCACATACCTTATTTCTAGATGAGCTTCTGGTTCCTGGAGCTCAGTTAGTATATACTTGCATGTGTCACTAAGTTCAAGATGTTGTTTCGGTTATCGTTGCTATTACACCTGATATATCTATAATACGATTTCACCGCGCTGACAGGGATAAATAAAATCTTGTAGGTTAAGTTGCGCGGATAGAGCATCGCAGGCATTGTAAGGTAATTTCTAAGTACACACAAGTCTGAAGATGTCGAAGTAGTTGTTACTATCATTGTATAACCTCATGATCACAACTGCTGGAATCGAAGTTTCACAGAAACCAAAAATTGAATGCGATCTGCGAGTTGTTGTTATAGATCATATTTAGTTGTTATGGACCTCTTTATATACCATCTCCATTCTGAACATAAAACATTAGTCGCGCAAAAAAAGGTCTGAGATTTCCTACGCAATTAAACAAATATGTTTAATTCTTTTGTAATATGATAGGGAAGCTCTACTGTCTTGAATCTGTTACAATCTTCAATCCTAAATTAATTTGGTCTACGTAGCTTCAAGAGAAAAAAAAACCGGCCAAGTGCGTGTCAGACCACGCATAGGAGGGTTCCGTACCTTCAATGGAATAAGAACCAAACTAATACCAAAAGGTCGTATCTGATGCCTATGGAAGAAGTTTTTTGGAGATAACTCAAAAATGGCTGAACCGATAATGTTCAAAACAATTTTCGTTGAAAGTATATGATAAGGCGCATCTCTTCAAATTTTTTCATATTTTTTTAATTTACGGTTCTAAAGTTACGGGGGGGGGGGCTACACAACTTTTCTGACTTTCGAAGCGATTATTTCAGAAAATATTAACTTAATCACAAAATAGTCAAAGAAACCTCAATGTTATTTTTAAAGACCTATCGATTGATGTGTCACATGTTGATATTTGGTAAAATTTTTTATTTTTATTTAGTTACCTGTATGGAGCGCCCCCCTAAAAATATTTTTTTTTTCAAATTTAATTGCATAACTAAGTAGCTGCATACAAAATACACCTTATGTGTAAATTTTATTCAGATACGTCGTATAGTTTCCGAGTAAAATGCCTGTGACAGACGGACGGACAGACAGACAGGCAGACAGACAGACAGACAGACAGACATGACGAATCCATAAGGGTTCCGTTTTTTGCCATTTGGCTACGGAACCCTAAAAACGTGAACTGATATGGCTCACCATCATAATTGCCAACTCGGATACTAATTTCGTGTACACATTACACTGTTTCACGCAAGGAATCGCCCCATTTCATGCGCCAGCATTACATGGCAAGGGCTAAGCTCGTATGATCCACGGCGGGCGTTGTGACGCGCAGTAAACACCGCTCAGCAGATACGTCACGTAATGTTGACTTAATCTCGTTAATGTGGAGCTGCGCTTCAGCTTGTATCGGTACATTATGAGCCCCTTTAACATTATGTAAATTGATATTTGATACGCTTACCGCGCTTACAGCTTATGAGTTACGGCTAGTCCTATCAGCTCGATTAACTAACTATAAGGGTTAATTTATTAATATTTGAAAAACGTTCGTTTTAATGTAAGTAGTTAGTATTAGGTTTAGGCGCCGTAAAAATATAGCCTTAAACAGTAAGAACAAACGTCTAAAGTCTGTTTTGGCTTATATTATTAAAATAAATACGACTGTTTTTTCGCGCAATAACATGTTTAGATGGACACCTGTTCGCTGTTCGCTGGTTTTTATTGAGTTACTTTGTGGTTATTGCGGTATCTTGATGTGAAATGAAATGAAATGAAAATAATTTACTCCAGAAACATGCCCATATGGTTTATAACAAACGAATATTACTAAATTATATAAAATTAAACAATACTAGAACACAATATCATAATTGAAAGCCAGTGTTACGGGTCACCCAGACCCCGTTTATCCGGCTTGTAGTAGGTCCTCCATCGCTTGTGAAGAGGACTTGTGACCCACTCTCTCAGCCCACCACAAGAGTCTGTTGGAGGAGGCATTTATTGCCTTTCTGGCGTTGGCTCCTCGCTCGCAGCATCGCGTCCCAGCCCGCGTAATAACCGTGGAATTGACCACAGCAGTTCGCTTTTCTGTTAAATTTTTGTCTTCTTCAAACACAAGCCCTCAATTTGCATGCGTCACATAGCATGTATTTGAACGCTAAACGAATTGAAAGTCAATAAAAAAATGTAGTAAGGAAAAATATTGTACCCCGATATTACACAACAAATTGATTTAATTTGCGTCATTACAGTAGCTACTCTGAGCAAATTGCAATCAAGGGCTGAGAACGCAAACGATTTGTCATCTAGTGCGCAAAACAGGTGCGTTCTCCCGTATTTATTACGTCAACGTGAAAAATGCCCGGCGCACGCGGCGACAGGACAAACGAGCGGCAACCGACGCTACGCACACCGGCGCTGACAGATTCGTACCTAATGAGTCGCCGATACGGTAATGAGAAAGAATATCCAACCATTCGCCTGTCGCTGTAATTAACTAGGATTCCTTGCCGGAGGTCTGCTTGTTACGGAGATAAGATTCACTATTTGATGCGCAGCACATTCGCTTTCATGAAGGATTATTGGATTGCTATTAAATTCACTTTTCAATAGATATTCAGTTTCGATTTTTATTCACTTTAAGATATTATTCTATTTAGGTTCCGCAATTATCAATAATTTAAGAAGTAAAATATCATATTTCTAACAATTAAGTTTGGATATGTCTTCCTGCTTAGCGAACAATCGTAGCTGCAGTACGTCTGTAGGTCTGTAGGTATGTCGGTGGGCATTTTAATTTGTACAGTAAAGCGCGACTTAAGTCGTGTTTCAGTAACGTTTAAGAGCTGGTTCCCACTTATTGGATGTAGGATCCGGATTTTAATCGGTTGTTCCAATGGCAGAACATTTTATATGAAGCTATTCACACTCGTCCGACACCGATTTAGCCGTTCGAACAGCGTCGTATATTAAGTGAAAATGCCCAGGTACATCATATGTTTCGTATAGTTTATCCGGCGTCTTAAGGATAAATACGCCATTCTTAAAGTATGGTTTATTTGTCCCTAAGCCGCCGGACAAACTATAACGTATAACAATGATTTTGCTTGCGGTGAGTGTGCCCCTACCTTAAAACCGTTATAAATATATTTTACACTTGTTTTACTATCATTTCCTTTTCATACACCTGTTACGTGTACCGTTTCTAACGCTTCATTGAAAGTGTGACTAAAGTATTTAATAACAGGTTGTGTGGTATTATTTTTTAATCCACTATTAACCTATTCATATAAAAAGTCGAGGGTCTGCCAATCGCCGTTAAATAAACAGTAAATGTAAAAACTATCAAACTATTAAAGTTACCTAGAGCCGGTGGGGTAAAAAAATATGGATAAAGTTAACGTCTTTTGTAGACACACCCAGATAATTGAATTTTCTTTACAAAAACGAAAGTTCCATTCAAAATGCCGTAATGACCCAAGGCATATGGCGTGTTTTCAATAGACTCGAGTTTTTTTTTAAATAATTATTTATGAATGTTCCCCGACCCGTATAACATGTGCTTAAATTTATACCGTGGTGTTGAAATAAAATTCTCGATTCCTTACGACTAGAATGCGGTCGTAAAAGTTTAGTTTTCATGAAACACTCGAGTTGAGGCAGAGAAGCAACTAACTATGCAACAAAATATCTTGTTGAAGTTTTGGGTCGTAAAGGGACATTAAAAGAGGTCCCATAAAATAGTCGGTACTAAACCATATATTTGACTTGCAAGCGACGTGAGAATAGCTAGGAATGTACATGCGATATAGTTATTTTTGCAAATATTGGCACGTAAATAGGTACGTACCTATTTACGAAATTCGTGTAAGTATACCTATTTGGATTATTTTGGACATATCCGAATATTAGGCGGATATTTCTCTTAAGAAACAATCGAACAGCATAAAAGAGTCGAAATTTTCTTCTATTAGTCGAAGAGCTCACGACACTAAACCTAGTTCCAGAAGACTCCTAGATGATATATGTATATTAAGTTATGCATTTCAGCATCGCCATTTTGTGCCCTCATTAAAGACGTAAATTATTATATATATAGTCTTATCGAACTAGGTTTAGTGTCGTCGGCTCTTATACTATATATACCGAAAATGTTATTTCGGGGATAGGATCTAATTGCATTTCAGAATACATTCTGTGAGAAGCTATGCAAAATTAATGCAAAAAAGCCTCCAGAAACATCTAGTTGGAAAAGCTGGACATTCCCGCTGAAATCCCACTGTCCAACTACGTTAACTATGCATGACCGCGGTATTCCTAGCCAACTCCCTGCACTACGTTTATTAGGGCTTTCCCGCTCGCGGTGAGACTATGCTGGACCATTAACAAGTTAAATATTTTACAGACATGTTTAAAATTGGCTTTGTGAGGCCGCTTAAGTTTTCTCTTGATCTTTACAAAGAGTTATAAACCTAAAAAACTACTTAACTGTGAACATTGTTTTAACTGAAGTGTGAATGCAAACTGGTACATATTACAACTGTTCTGGTTAAATTACATACGATTAATGCATTTATTTATATACGTTATACAAACATATATAATTAATATTAGTTAGAACGAATATTTGTTAGTCTCTTTCTGTCACTTTTTAAGTAACAGAAACGAAATAAAATAACACTACGAGTAAAAAGGCGCGGTGAAGGTGTTAAGAATATAACGAATAAACATTTTTGCTATATTTTTTTTTTGTGTGTATGTCGTGTTACTTTACAATTTTAACTACGAAACATCATGAATAAAAAACCGACCAAGTGCGTGTCGGACCACGCATAGGAGGGTTCCGTACCTTCAATGGAATAAGAACCAAACTAATACCAAAAGGTCGTATCTGATGCCTATGGAAGAAGTTTTTTGGAGATAACTCAAAAATTGCTGAACCGATAATGTTCAAAACAATTTTCGTAGAAAGTATATGATAAGGCGCATCTCTTCAAACTTTTTCATATTTTTTGAACTTAGGGTTCAAAAGTTACGGGGGGGGGGGGGGCTACACAACTTTTCTGACTTTCGAAGCGATTATTTCAGAAAATATTCACTTAATCACAAAATAGTCAAAAAAGCCTCAATGTTATTTTGAAAGACCTATCGATTGATGTGTCACATGTTGATATTTGGTAAAATTTTTTTTAAATTTAGTTACCTGTATGAAGCGCCCCCCTAAAAATATTTTTTTTTTTAAATTTAACTACATAACTAAGTAGCTGCATACAAAATACACCTTATGTGTAAATTTTATTCAGATACGTCATATAGTTTCCGAGTAAAATGCCTGTGACATACGGACGGACAGACAGACAGACATGACGAATCCATAAGGGTTCCGTTTTTTGCCATTTGGCTACGGAATCCTAAAAACAAGTATTTTGTCGTATTTAGAAGTAACCTTTTATATACAGAGTGTAACAAAAATACTGGTGATCCGTTTAAGGGCTTAATTGGTATCGTATACCGACTAAGAAAAAGTAGAAGAAAATTATTTTGGACGAAAAAGAATAAATATTTTTGTATGGGGCACGTGGTCGGCCAGTCGGCCAACACTCCATACAAATCCAAATATTTTTTGTGTACGAAATTTTTTTTTCTTAGTTTTTCATAATTAGAATACGATGCCAATTATGCCCTTAAACGGATCACCAGCATTTTAGTTACACTCTGTATATAAAAGGTTACTTCTAAAGACCAGTGCAGTATCCTCGTATTATTAGGCCGTTGTGATTGTAAATCGCCGCGGCATAGCTCGTTAGCGTTTTTGATAGATGACGCCCGGTCGTTTGTTGAATTTGTTGTAACACCCGATGCCCGTGTAAAAACACTCGGTTCGACAACTCGATACAAATGGGCACACCCCTCGGCGATCTAAGTTAACGAGCCAACACATAAATAAGCAGACTTTAATATTTTACAACTTTTGCGTACCTCATCAGTGCTCCGCGATCGGGACCCGCCTCGTATACATTTTATGAAATACGTCGTCAACTTAATGCAAAAGCTAATGTTTTATGAATTTAATTGAAGATCATACATATTTTTAATAGTATGAGAGCCGTTCGAATAAATTGCATTTGATAAGTTTGAAGTCTTATTATTGCAAAAAAATACTTTTGTTCATTTTTTTTTTCTATTTATCAAAAGTCCAAAACATTAAACAATTTTATGTTACTCGCCAAACTGGGATAACAGTTTGTTGGCGAGACCGCGCTCAATTTAACTAGTGTTAAGTACCTATGTTAAAACTATGTTCAGGTATGCTATTATAATGAGTATGAACTACATATAGTCTTAAACACTAACTTACAAACATATATATTATTATTATATTTATTATTTAGTAACCGAAAACTCAATCCTTACAGAGCATGTTTGGTGAAGACGTTGATTCGTGCAAACTTGTCGCTTGATGATTTATTATTATTCTTTATGCCCCCTAATAAGTTCTATATTATTTGATTTAAGCATAAAGTCGAGCTTCTAAATTTTTTATTTTTAAGAAATATTTTAATACATTCCCATAAATATCACCTAAACATCAGGATTTTTTCTTAAGATTGCTCCAAGTAAACATACTCTTGCTTCGAAATATATACCTATATGAAAATGAAAAAAAAACTGATCCACTTATTAGTCTTATTACTGAGACGACTCATTTCCCGACGTATTTATATGTTTTACGTACTAGTTCAACTTAATTTTAATCAATAAAAGTCTTACTTTTTTCACCTCTCCAAGCAAAAATGGCGAAACAGCTGTTAGATTACGGTGAATTATTTATAAATGAAACATAAAAGGAAAAACCGGCCAAGAGCGTGTCGGGCCACGCTCAGTGTAGGGTTCCGTTGTTTTCCGTCCGTCACAGTAAGCGTCCCCACTTAAGAGTTAATAACACCGCCATGTAGGATATGATATGAGAGTTCCGTTTTTACTTCTGGAGCGATTATTTCCGAAAATATTTACATTATCGAAAAATGATTTTAGCAAACCCTTATTCATTTTTAAATACCTATCCAACAATATATCACACGTTAGGGTTGAAATGAAAAAAAAAATCTCTCCCCACTTTACGTATAGGGGAGGTACCCTAATAAATAAAAAAAATCCACTTTTTATTTTACCACTTTGTCGGCGTGATTGATATACATATTAGTACCAAATTTCAGCTTTCTAGTGCTAACGGTCACTGAGATTATCCGCGGACGGACGGACGGACGGACGGGCAGACATGGCGAAACTATAAGGGTTCCTAGTTGACTACGGAACCCTAAAAAAGTGTTCCACTTAAGCAGTTTAAAAAGAATAGATTCTTCAAGTACGTATACAATCTAATTGAAGTTTTGCTAGGTACTGCAAAATAGTATCAAAAAGTTGAACGAAATAAAAATAAAAACTTTACCGAACTCTTAACTTAATCTTGAGCACTTCGGTTGAGAAATATTAAATAAGTTTAAAATATGCACAAATGTATATAAAATACAACCGCGCCAGTATTTGCATCCGTCTTTGCACCTGTTTATTGTCATTGAAGTATGAAATGTATTTTCTAGAAACAGTCTTGGATTAAAGTTTGTCTTATTTCTCGATCTGTATCAAGAGCAGAGTAATTATTTAAGTATGTCATAATGTTTAGAAATAAAGGAAAAGTAGAAAAATCCACTGCCTCAGGCGAGACGAAACGTATCCCTGAGTCGCGAGTTCGTGAGGCAGAGGATTTTTCTACTTTTCTTTTATTTCTAAACATTGTGGTATCGTTAGCAGACGTTCTGCTTAGTAAAAAAATAATTGGAAGTATGTCATATCTTGTCAATTGAATTGATTTTAGTGATTTATAGGTTTTTATGCAGTTTAATCATACACTAATCGATTGAATAAATCAACACAACCGTAAACACTGCCTAAAGCGCCCCTCGTACAGTTTTAGCAACAGCATGTGGACAGTGATAATTTGTGAAGTCATTATTCAATAATCGTGACGTGAGGCTTATAAATTTCACTGCAGCGCCTTACACTTTAGCACCTCGATGTAAAACGCCGCCCAATAAGACAACGGCCGACTATTTTGACGAAGGTCGGTCACGTTTTGTCGATACTCGCCATGAGAATATTTGTTTTTTGTTGCGCGCCCGCCGACGAGTAAAAATTGAAGTGTAATTTTACGTTTTAACTGGTGCCTGCCCCCTTTCGTTCCGCTCTCCGTGAGTGATGGTTATCATAATTGGAGTGAGGGTAGGTGAACAGTGCGAGCCGTCTGGAAGATGGCGGTGGGCGTGGTCGCGCGACGAAAGCTGCTTACTTGTGAATGCTGGGCCCGTCCTGCCCGCACTTTACCCTTGTCGCTTCCCATTCAAATAACTGGGTCATATTAATGAATACTTTGCGTATGCCGTAAACGTTTGTACCAGTCGGTTTAAACTATATTAGGCTTACGTTGGGGTGACCTATTTTCATGTCCTGAAATATGCTTTTATGGCTATCGCGTAATAGTATTTTATGTCGCTTATAAAGTAGCCTTAGTTCGCCCTCATAATTTCATGATAATTGCTTCAGAAAATTTTATAGCGTTAATAACCTTAAAATTATCATGATCTTACTCTATAAACTTGCACATAAATTATATACGAGTATATCATTTTCTTTAGACCATTCGGATGAATCGACGTACTGAATAAAAACAACGGATTTGTTTGACATGTCCGATAACAGGTGTCCGATAATTGTAATTGAAGTTATTGATTGCACTGAGAGAGGTATATCATTAGCCTTATCAGCGTGTGTACATGTTATGACATGATGGTTTACAATACTGTATGCTCATATCGCCGACGGGACCGTTAGTCGGGACAAGAGTGATCATGGATCATCTGAGGTCATAGTAGAATGTAAAGAACAGTAAAATAGTCACCAGACATCTCACAAACTAGATTTCTTTTACATAAAATTAATTGGGTCTGTTCTCGGATAATGCTCTCCGTGATGTGTTAATGACAATTCTTTAAACAATAGTATTTTATGTAATCCTATGTAGAACAGACCTAGTTGTTACTATTAACATTTTAAGCGCCAAGGGTCCATATCCTGTACTCCATTTGACACCTACTTAAATAACTAAGTATATAAATTATTTGGAACATCTAGTTGACATGTATACCATAATCTTGATAAAAATAAGTTAATAAATCACCACATTAAAAGTTAACACTTATTATGTGTAGCTGATGAAACGTGCAGCTATTTTTTCCATCTGTCTAGAGAGCATCCTTTTTAGCCCTTTTATATCGACAATATCGACATGACATTACCAAATATGTAAATATTCATTAACCATTAACTTGTACTATTAATTAAGAGTTAAAATTTTAATTCATAGCAATAAAAAATGTAAATGACAAATACTTGGCGTCTATGACATCAATGTTATTGTATTACATTTTGTGATATCATATTGAAGGTCTCGGGTTCAAACCCCGGCTCGTACCACTGAGTTTTTTGAAACTTATGTACGAAAAATCATTTGATATTTAAGCAGTCGCTTTTCGGTGAAGGAAAACATCGCTCATTAGCGATAAGACCGCCTGTTGTTACCTCTACCTTAATTTATCTAATTGTAAAATTTGTGCTTGTAACTGTATGAGGTGTGCAATAAAGAGTATTTATTATTATTATTAACATCTAATACCAACAAGGCCTAGTTTCACATCTGGACTGGAAGGTTAGATGGCAGTCCCTTTCGTAAAAATGAGTGCCTATTCCTGGGATTAGGTTGCCGAGGCTCAATAGAGCAAAAAGCTGGGTCAAACGGTAGGAGGAAGAATAATGAATGAAATGAAATATCTTTATTATGAGGCCGCTAGGGTCCCAAAGATGAATACCTTAAAACTGGCATACGTATTAAGAAAATAAACAAAAACTACAATTTTGGCGACACCAAAATTTTCTGTTGCGCCACCTGCTCCGGTGATGAATTCGTCAAAACTGTCAGACGAAGTAATATTTGTATTCGTTTATACTTTTTTAACATAAGGCTATTCTACTGTAATCAATCGCGGCACAGACCAACAGCGGAAGAGACGACCAGATAATAAAGCATCAGCTCGCCGCATCGTAACTTCTGCAGCGACGACGCAGAAATTGTTGGTTGGTCCGCCCCGCTCTAAACCCCGTACAATATGGATGGTAATTGTCCGGCTCTAATCGGTACATTTAAATAATAACACTGCCCCACGTGCACAGGTTTATGGTGACAGCGGAACTTGTAAGAATCGGATTTATTGTGATTTGGTACTGATTTTGGCAGTTATTGCTAGAATTGATCAGTCAAACTATAAGTTACGTTATTGACTTATTACTGTTCAGTATTTATGGCAATAATGTATTGGGTGTATATTCTTATATGCACTTAAAAACACTTGGTCACCCATTCCCTTTATGTTGGCATTTACTGCTGCCAACTTTATATTTTTAATACCCGTGGTTACGTAGCTCTCTGGTTTAAATGCATGCCTTTTTAATAATTCCTATTTGTCACTTTAAGTAAATTACCGAAAAAAAAAACAACTGTCCACAGTAAAAAACACGTCATTATGAATATTATGATAGTTAAAACGCATGCTCAATTTTTGGCATTTAAATGTCCTTCAAAAGGAATAACCGCCAAACAAATTAGGCACTCAAAATTTCTTTAATTCGTATGTCTCTGTAATTTCTGACTTGGTATAAACGACTGTTAAAGTACTCCCGTTAAATTTATAAATCACGTTACGAAAGTAAGGGATGTGAAGCCACACAATGCGGTAATTGATGACTGCCCCGTCTACTAATTATGTCCGATGATAATCACGCCCAGACGGCAAAGACCATACAATACTGGATCTGATGTCTGTACAAAAACGCTTTACACCAAAATTTGGACTAGTTTTCGGTATTAGGTGTCGCAGCGCCATCTGTTGAACGTTGAAATTGAATTATTTTGACATCGTCATATTGATCGGTGCCCGATTTAACTCATCTTTTCAGCCCCTTTCGTTGGGTGAGGCGCATAGGGTAAAAGATTGGGAACCTCTGGTCTACATTAAGCGAACGCTATTTTACTTAGAGTAGACATTAAATGGATCATGTTATGGTGGTTTGTCCAGGTATTATAATGGTCCTTGCCCAGACGGCAAGAGAAGTAACCATACCCCCACGCCGACTAAAGCTTACGCATTGTAACAAATTTATATGCAAGCTGCTTACTTCCTGCGTAAGTTTTAAACTTGTTTGCGCGCATTTCGTGATTTTGAAGCGTTTTTTGAAATCGATCCCTTGCATCGAATCCGTGACCGGAACGCACGGACGTTTATAGCTAGTTAAATCGTCTTGTCGTGAACTAATAAAAATTAATGAGCTTCAATGGTCCCTACTCATTTACACTTGTCATGAAAATCGCCTAATCATCATATTCCTACACAACAATAGTTATCGTCACGTGCTGTTGTTTTCATGTGATTATATACTCGTACATAATGATAAATAAATAGCGCATTGATATTAAATGCAAGTTCGTATAAAAACTCGGCCTCATAGACCTCGTAATTCGGAGAAGAAATACTAAAGAAAAAAAAGTATTTATCAAAAAACATATGGTTTCTTTTTTATTAATCCCCATAAACCATAAAAATATCAAATGGGTAATCGTTTCTTTTTTTAATTTTAAACATACATTTTTTAATGTAAATTAGTTTTGTACCAAGTCGGCCTTACTACTCGTATATGATACTAATTCCTACAAAAGATGAGCAGTAACTTCCTCGTCCATTGTTTCATTAGCGAGCCCACCGACTTGAGTAGACAATAGCAATTTGCCTTTGGATGCTAGGTCGCACCTCCCCGCTATGTATAGTGCAAACGCTATGGGCTAGTGAAGTGCCTGTCAACTAATTAGTCATGTTGTCTCCAATATACTAGCTTTTGCTTGTAAGTTCATCGGCGTCCTGTAGTCAAATGGTAAACTTGCGTATACGACACGCAATTTCACCACTAATAGATAAATTCAGAGTCAGAAAGCAGTCTAAACATTAAGATATCGTTCATAAAAAGTCTGGCAGTACTGATCATTATTTATACAATATATTTGTATACTATGGGCGCATTGGGCGTGTTTCTGTCAGCTGCTACCTATCACAACGAAAAGAGAATACCGAGGTAATGTTGTAGGTACTTATCTTAATGAATTCTCGGTTGATACGTAGTTTATTTGCATCCCAGTCTCGGATTCTACGGAGTACTCGGATTTATATTGTTTCCTAACGCATAATATATGTTTGTGTACACTAAATCAATTAGTCGCGTCACCTTTCTGGGATTTAACGCTCACGAATCGCTCATATCCTTTTGCGTAAGTCACGCTCGAAAGTTAACTCGCATTTAATCTCGCGTAGGTGGAAAACTACCTTTACAAGGTAACCTCAATATCAATAGCATCAGGAAGATCTAAACAGTATAAATAATTATTGAATGCTGTTATTGTGGGTTATGAATAACTGTTGAATGCATAGAGGAGGCGCGGCAATTAGCGGTGCAGGTGGTGAATGCGACCCTCTGGCCTTTTGCAGGAAGGAACAGGTATGTTTCGCGGTACTCTCGCGAATTATTGTCTTGGTTGAGTAATGTTCTATGCGACTGTGAGTCATGGGGATATGCAACAATGCTCCGTTACAAGTAGAAGTAAATGCCTTCGTAAACTGATGTAATTGCCAGAGTTCTGGGCGTTGGGACTTTATCGTTTATCGTATTACTGCCGTAGTGTTTCACAATTTTAACGAAAGCATCATATCAATGTGATTGTCGTAACCTATGTGTTACAAAAAAAAAATAACATTTTCGCTTCGATTTCAATTTAAGAGGACAGTAATCGACAAAGTTTTAGTTGTACGATAAATGCGATACACGAAAAGCTGTGGAATTTAGGATGGGCTAAAACAGTAAGTCGAAGTACTCACCTTGCTTAGCTGCTGAATCTTGGTGCAGCGATCGGTTGCGGAGGCCGGTGTAGGCTTCTAGTATTCTCAGATTGTGCGAACTCACCTCGAATTCCAGTTTCCTGTTACCAGCGCCTCACTGATATGAAGAAGAATCAGCACCTCCTAGAACTGGTCAGAATTTCTTGATTTCCACACGCGGATTTACACAATAAGGTGTATTAAGACAAAGACGACACGTGATATACTAGTTTTACGAAATAATTAGCGCAGCCAAAGCAAGCGCTCGACATGACGAAGCGAAACCAAAGAAGGAATTCAATCAAGTGACAGTTAATAATTTTTTTGTTTTTACTTTTAAAACAAAAATGTTGCCAGGCTAAATAATGAGAAACTGTAATCCTTAACACTCTTAAGTTTTTGCTACTGTACTTTGCATATCTTTATGCTGTGGTATTTTTTATTTGACACATGTATTTGACATCTTGATAGCGTCAAACTGTCGCGTACTAACCTTCTAGATTTTATTTAAAAAAAAACAGTTTTTTGTACGTTACTTTCTTATTTTGAACACGTGCGGTGGCAATATGGCGAACGGTAAAGCATGACATGCGCGATCTATAAAGTGGATTAATTGGTATCAGCTGCCGCCTTAGGTTTCACGAGTGGCAAGCATGTTAGCAACCCTTAAAAGGATTGCATCTGTCGTGTCTGCCTGACCAGAGTTAAGATTTAACTTGTCAATTAGAAATCCAGAGATAACATTTATTTCAAGTAAAAAGCATCCCAGTAATCGGTGTTACCGTTAAGCAGTTTCATTTCTCCCAAATAAATGACGATATCTTTTTTGCATTCAAAATGTTAGCGATATAAGGAAGGGAACATAAGGAAAATAACACATATTTACGCGTGGTCAAATTTCCAAGCCATTTGATACGTGATCGATAGGAAGCTATTAGTGCTCCAGATTTATCATCTCCGGAAAAGAACACTCATGAGAACCAACACCTGTTTACGCAATGACAACCCAGAATACGCCTTATACATGCGCTTATATTTATAATACGCTTAGTACGCAGTAAGATTAAGTTACGCTTCATTTGGGAAAATGCCGACAGGGAAACGGTTTGATTAAACAATTATTCACAAAATTGTTTATATTTACAAACTGAAAATGACGCTCGGAGGAAGACGTTGTATCACTGTCTATTAAAACTCTGATAAAGCCGAATAAACACAAAGTTTTAAACGATACAAAAAAGTTTTGTACTTCCCACTTCGGTGCTCATTTCTTATACAAATATATACAAACAATTCTCAGTCGCCGTCTGTTTGGCAAAGTTCTCACATAGCTCGCTTGGAATCCTGAAACTGCGAGTGAGTAGAATGGATGCTGTTGCTACTTGAATATTTACATAGGTTACTGCACTCTGTTTGCTGCCTGCGATAATGTTCTCCGGATAGATGTCCATTTTGTGTACTCGCAGATCTACGAAGATAGTTTTAACTCTTTTGTCTTTGCATTTTACTTCGTTGAGTTATAGGGTATTCAGGTGCTTAGTGCAATCTTTTCTTTCTGTTAAACAATCACGCGCCTTTCTTCCTTGGTGTTTGCTGACTTTTTTTTAAATTGTCTTTTTTTATATATTTGATTTTTCATTTTATTTAGAATATACTATATTTTCAAACCGTTAGCTGACGGGTGCGTTAAACAAATTTTACTTGTTGTATTCTATGATATATAATACTAACAGATGGGTTATGCACGCTCCAAAAGGGAAGCTCTTAAAATGAGTGAATTCAAACAATTGTCGCTCGGCAAGTGAGATATGCGGACGTGCCAATGAGCTCCCGTCACCCGCGTGAAAAAGATTTTTTTTTTAACAATGAGAGTGACTAAGATTTAATGATTGTCAAAATAGATAAACATAACAGAATCGTTGCTAGGTTATGATATGAATTATGAAATACCACTGGAAGTATTTTTTCTGCTCATTTTGTTAGAGTATAACCCATCCATTGTAAATATAATTGGTTGTATTAGTATAACATGTATGCAACCTCTATTATTTGATTTAAACAAGTTATTGTAGAAAGTGTAGGAAAATGGATCTTTGTTATTCATTAAAACCTAAAAATAATTTATACGATGTACTAGGTAGGTTACTACCTACCCTGGTAGCCAGTTTTGTGGATATGTAAATATATATTTTCAGACAAACTAGGTACAGTCAACTACAAAGAGATGTATCCATGTTAGTCTTACAAAATGTAGGAACTATTAGTATGCCAAAATTACTTACCCTTGCTTCATGACGTTATCAGTATCCACCAAATCTTACACTGTCATCGATTCGTTTAAAGTGCTATTATTACCTATCCAACCAAGTTTCCTATGAATGTACTTCTGCAACCTTCATTTATTATCTATCAATGTGTTATGACAAATAAAAGTCATATTTCAATATTCTAAAGAAATGTAACCTTTTTGAATAGTTTGCCAGACGCCAACAAAGAAGTATTATTTCTCCAATAACCTGAGATAGATGTATGCAATGACAAGTCTGCACTGCTTTCGTGAGTTGTCAGTGTCAGTCAGTCGTCAGAGCGATCATTTTAATCGCACATAGGTCAAATCTTCTTTATAACAGATTACCTAGGCACATAGTCCAAGGGAGATACGTTTTTCAACTTAATTTATAATAGGTAACGATTACTTTATTTATATCTTTTTATAAGTTTATTCTTAGATGACAGAATGAAAAAGCAACGGAAAGCTTGCAAGCTTTCCATTGGGAAGTAAATATTTTACAAAATGTATATATGAAGTACGAGTAAGGTACCGGCGCCTTGTAAGGCCCCTTTTTTTGCAATACTTAAATAAATAAAAAAAATACTGAAATGAAATTGTATTAAAATATTCCTTATTTATTTGTGAATAAAATCAACATAATAATCAACAAGTGAAATCAAATTTGTTAAAGAAAATAATCATTTTGAAAACCTCGAATGTGGGCTTTTTTAGGAACATAGGCACTTATCATGGCCCAATTTTAAAAACGTAATTTCTTAACTTTTTTTAAACAAAAAATATGTTTACACATTAAACTTAACGTATAATATGAGTTTCTTAGGTAATCAGTCTCTTACGATATATGTCTTAGTCATTATTGGACGGTGGACCATCTTGGGCTTAGCAAAACTTAATCTACTTACCAAAAAAAAAAATCTCTCCTTAAAATATATAAACAACGTTTCTCCTCTGCTTATTCAAATATTTGTTTAAACATAAACAAAGAATAACATTACAAATTATAAACTTTTTTTTTACAATTTCAGTGGGCCTTATTAGGGGTATAAAAAAACAAGTGAAACAGCAACGAAAATTACTAAACTTATCGTCCGTAAACCGACTTTACAGACCACAATTTTTTAGATTCTGCTACTAATTCTATTACGATATTTATAAAAAATAATTTAAATGGCCCATCGTCTTTGTATGATTTTTAAAACTATGATATTCAATAGTCCTAATAAGGCTCAACTCATCGGGCCTTCTTGGGAGCCCGTGTGCTGGGCCTTTATAAGCATTTTTCTCGGCAGCGGGGAGTATTTCTATAAAATGAAAATAAACAAAAAATATAGGTAAACAAAACGTACCGTCATAGGAACGCCCTTGAAGCTAGGTAACTTTGTATTGAAAAGAAATACGAAAAAATATTTTTTTTTTAAAGAAACATTAAAAAGTTTGCGATTGTGAGGTAATAAACCGTAAGCAATTTGCGGCATGGCTGACAAACTGTCAACCGCTACAAAGATGGCGGCTTCCACCATATGTTATGAACTTTAAATTCATTCGGTTGTAAGTATAAAATTTTGAAATCGGGCCATCTTAAGAACCGGGCCATCTTTGGTGCAGGTACCTTATTCGATTTGTTTGTATGAGTTAGATGCATTTATAAAGATCGTTTGAAATGTAGCTACGATGTTTAAGGAAATTATGATTAACAGTTTGTTCACGTCTTAAATTTTGTAGGAGTTTGTGCCAGCATATGACTAACATTATTAAAAAGCCTTAGAAATGAATTTTATTACTTTTATCCAAATTCCTTCACAAACTTTCACATTTGCAATATTAGTAGGAAGTAGGATTTCAACATTTGTCATTTTTTCATACAAATGAAAACAAGATGACTGGAGTATAATGAAATGAGAATTGTAAGTCGTAATACATGGATTATTATAACTTTCAAATAAAGAAGATTTTTTTGTTTTCAAATTTGGAAATGTTTTGTTTGGATTCTGTTCAGAATTTAAAGATATTGGTTACATTTCTTTGTAACATTAGGAGTTTACCTTTATTTGTCAAAACATTTGTATAGATTATAAAAGAGGTTTGTAAGTGTAAATTAAGAGGAAACGTAGTGGGATACATCATTATTGCATATTAAACGAGTCAATGATAATGTAAGATTTGGTGGATACTGAAAATGTCACGAAGCAAGGGTAAATAATTTTGGCATACTAAAAGTTCCTACATTTTGTAAGACTAACATGGATACATCTCTTTGTAGTTGACTGTACATAATAACATTTTTGTAATTTCCAGATTGTTAAATGTAGCAAGCGTTTTGACCTGAACATTTATCGTCTACGTGACTTAATTGCTTGACTATTGCTTATGAATATTGGTTACAATTAAATCAAATTAAAGTCCTACTTGTATGGATTAATCTGGGGATACTCCGTTCAAGGTGGTCGAATTGACACTTAATCGTTCACGCACATTAGTTACTGCTAAGTGCGTCACTAAGATTCTGAAACACGGAGCGCCACGGCGCTGTGGCGATATTTCAATAGTTTTATTGGAACGCTCCACAGAGCCGACGCGGGCTATAACATTATTTCAGGACACGTATCGCGTACAGATAATCTAATGCAGAAGCGTTATGACGCATTTATTGTTTGGGATGTGTTTAATGTGTGGGGTCACGTTTGCAATACCAGTAAACGAAATATATTTTTATTAAACCGTCTTAAGAGTTGATCTCGTCTTAAGATTTTTTTTAGGACTAATTTGAAACTTTTTTTTATAATGCTATCGGAATTAGTTTGCATTGACTTAGACAGTTAACATAAATAAATTAAAAGTTAGTGTAAATGGATGTTTTTATGTTTAGAAAATTGACAGACGTATCCTAAATGATGTAGGATAGGTACTTTTTTATCTCGATAATCATCCCACTTGGAAAACGTACTAATACTACTACATGTAGTCGGCAAAAAGTAGGTAGTCTATTTAGTCAACAAAATAAACCAAACCAGTAAGTTTTGATTTGCTTTATCGCCACTACAAACAGCTATTATTCCCAGTTTAAGTAACATTCAGGCTGTAGCTTCTTCGTACTATTATTCCCATGGAGTTTACAGCCTACTTACTTTCTAACTTGTTGCTTACGGCCCTCGTAAAACAGGAAACAAATTAGTTTCTTCTATCCAGGTAACGTAATCCTAGCTTTATATTATGATTCAGTTGTGTAAAGACTGTAAAATCCAACGACTACGAGTATTTTATATATCTATTACTGTTTTGAAAAAATAAGTCTCGCGTAGTTTCTTGTAGGTCATCAATGTCATCATAATACTTCTCGGGTCAGAGGTGTAGGGTTAGAAGTTGTAGTAGATTTTTTTTCTCTCTGACGTTCATAAGCCCATTGTAATGTGCCTAAATTGAAGAATAAATATCTTTTATGTTTTATTAATCTTGAAACAATGGCTGGCGTAGCTGTAGCTAGTAGCTTTATTGGGTGTTTATAATTAAGAAGTACTCTGAAGCAACCCTAACTAAAGGAAGTTTATAGCAAAAATATTGTTAAAAGTAGCATGTAGGCATTCCACGTACTGGGATGAAATTTATTTTACTTAAGCTTATCTGGTTAGAATAGTGTTCTAACATAATCGGTAGTGTAATAATTGTGGCGGTAGGTAACGCTAGCTGAAAATTAGCGCTAAAAGCGTAATGAAAATCGTACATATTATTCGAAATAATACATAATAAGGCAAATATACCTACGTGTGCAACGCGGAAATTTCTGTAAGTACTGGGATTTCGCTTTACATAACTACTTTAAAAAAATATTTACACTACTACTCAACGGTTATTCGCCTCTTACTGATAAAACTATGTAAGTTTTATTTCTGTTATATAATTTTTGGTTCTTTTTGTTCTGTTATTCTTGACCCAGATATCACATATAAGAAACTGTCAATACGGACTCAATATAGTTGAAGTGTAGTAAGTTTTCTTATGAATGGGCCAGTGGTTCGACGCTATGGGAACAATGTCGGCACTCGTCGATGTCGGGTGCCGGTATACGGGACGGCCCTATTCAAATGTCAGTGCAAAATCGGCGCGGATCGTGTTGCGTTCCCATACTGGACCCTAACGTGTTGTTTACTTATTATAATCCGTTAAATATACACAAGTGTAGGTTCAGTATGTCATCGTTCACATCAAATAATTATTTCCTCTTTTTTTCTCCGCTCTGAATAATGATTAGAGAAAACTATTGTGATCCGCATTAAGATTCCAATTTATTATATATATTCGTGATTCACTTCGGTACGTACATCTGGATTGCAGAGCTAGCACAGATAGTATGAGTGTGGCTCGCCATCACAAGTATCATTATTACATTATCTATTATATTTAATCTAAATAAATTGCTTTTTATACCAATCGTTTAAGATACTGTATGAAACATAGGTCTCCTTTTTGGATTTTTTCGGGTGCAATCAAACACTTACAGATATTAAACACAGTATAAATCAAGTCAGTATTTGTTAATTATGGACCAGAGTATATCAGTGCAAATAATTTTGCGGGAAAAAGCATAATCAAATGTGTTCTTCACTGATTTATAAAATATATATGTATACGAGTACCGAAACGAAAATACACGATACTAGTTAGAATTAGAATACACGTCCACAAGAAACGAAAGTTAAAACAAGCAAAATGATTTATTTAAATTTGAGAGTCTGCAGTGGATGGAACTCCTGCCCCGCCATACCAGTACTGAAATGTCACTAGCCACACGACGCAATCAATTTCTTATTTGTGTTCTGCTTCGATAGTGCAGTCAATAGATTGCGTCAAAAAGGAAGGAATGAATCTTACTCAATAACACAAGATTTACGTCAAACATGGAAACATGCCGATTTTATATAAGTATAATAACTAAAACAATAGGAGGTTCTATGGATAAAATTAGTCTTAATAACACTTGTTGAACTTAATATGTGATTTTGTCAAAATATTGTTTATTGTTTAATTGTTTATTATGCACAATTTTAGGTACAGTATGATGGCAATATACATTGGTTGTATCACTAAAATCAACCTTACAGGCATACATAAAAAGTAGTTGGCTTAAAATCTACTTCTTAACCGACTTATATTCTAGAAATTCTTGTATACTAGTAGGTAATTCTTTAATTTCGTCTGTTAATATATTATAAATCCTTATACACATAAAAAAAGCGTTTATGCTACTAGTGATAAGTTTGCTTGTGGTACATATAGTTTATTCCTTATATTCCTATATTGCGGCCGTACGGGATTTCTGAATACTTCCCTGACTTGCTGAAAGAGGTGGCCATGTTGATACACAAAAACGCAAACATTGTAAATGTAAATACAAGGATAATATATTCAAAATATTGTAATTCTTGAAATAAGGCATATGCATATCTGGCAGCATGAATTCAAAAACAGCTATAATACATTTTTTTTGCACAAGAAATACATCATCTATATCCGTGGATCTGCCCCAAATTATTATTCCATACTGAAGGATTGTGTGAATATAGCCATAGTATGAGGTAGGAGCCGCTTCTTTTGAGACCACTTGTCTTATCCTTCCTAAGGCATAGACAATTCTTTGATTTCTGGTCGGGAATTCAACATACGAGGAATTCTTATTTCGGCTGGTGCTGTGTGCTATATGGTATTTAATATTACTTTTTTTAATGAAACGAACTTTGTTTCCTTCATAAAGTCTAACATTAAACGCAGATTTCTAGTTATTTTTTGTAGCCATATAATTCGCAACACAGTAACATACATTCTTAACCTTTCATAGTTAGAAAAAGCAATTTATCAACGCCTAACAACATTCTTAATCCTCTGCAAGATTACGAGAAATATAGCCTTTAAATGTCTGAAAGATAGCTTTAAAGTTGCAGGCCAATTGTCCCTTTTAACCGGTCGGTCTCATTAGCATGGCCCTCGATCTCCCGTTGCTATCTACCTTGTAGGATTGATACATTGACGGTAAAGGTCTCTTTAGTAGTTTCAACCGGGCTGTAATTAGGGCTGGCCGACTGACATGACCATTCAAGTTTGATAGATTGAGCAGTTTATATTCGGTTAGAAAGAATTTGAGAGTTGCGTAATCGTTTGTTTTGTATTGTTGTTGGCTAGTTACTTTACAATTTTGAAATAGTCTATTTAGATATTAAACGCAGTAGGTAGGTATACGATTCACTTATTCACAACTCAGGATACGGTGTACCAATATATAGACACTTATGTTAAAAGTAGTTGCTAATAGAATTTTCGCATAAATTGAAAAAAATAAACAAAGTATCCATCTATCTCGGAACGTCAAAAAATAATTTTAATTTATTTTTCGTCATGACTTGTATTGTACCTACACGATTGTGAAATAGGTGGTGTTGGGGATTAGCGATATCTTCACTGTAGCCCATGATTTTCAAAATCAGAGACCTAATTATAACTTTGTTTACATCTTGTAATATACGTAGTTGTGCTTTTTGTCGAAAAGCTATAAATTTTGGAATATTATCTACACAACAAGATTCTCACTATCACGGCCTTGCTATCGCAACTTAACGAGGCACGATTGTTTTTCTCAGCTTTGAATAATATTGAGCATGAACGTAGCTAATCTGATGGCGATACTTTCGCCGGGCGGTCGGTACTGTTAGCTGGACTTACAAATGAACGGTGTGATTATGGGCGCGGATCTAAGTCCGCGATAATTTAAATGTTCTCGCACACCACAGCCGCGCGATGGCTGCGATTGCACCCGCGACTTCCTCTTATGGCGACTTTATATCTAACGATTTTGAATAGAATTATGGACGGTGTATACATGTGAAATATCACTGTTGTTGCTTTTTGTAACGTTTATGATATGACTAATAATAACGCTATTTGTTTTTCTCAACGTTAGTTTGCGTGAGATAGGATAGGATTATCTTTCTATGAGAACTTAGCATACTCGTATAACTCTAGCTGTTTAATTGATGGGCTTGCCTTACCCTTGATAACAACAGCTGCTAATATTGGATGCTGTTTTAAGATAAGAGCCTACTACATTTGCTATTCATTAGACCGTACTGGCATTGTGTCAACTTAGCTTAAACTTGTAATCTATATTAACTACGAGTATGTACGTAGATTACACATGTTTCTTGACATAATTGCGTTTTCCTAGTGTAAATTATCCTATATTTATCATAATTTGATCAAAACTTGCAACTTACCTAATACATATTTAAGCAAGAACTTCATCGTAGTTTATGTATGTAGGTTTGTTCCAAACAGAATTCTTAGTCTAATCTGAATCTCCCGGGCTTGGAGCTTCCAAGAGAATGCATAATGTGGCGTGACGAGAGCTATTGTCCTGTTAAACCTTGTCTGCTCTTAATCAAAATTTAAAGTTTGCTACCTTGTCATAAAATTGGTCCTGCGTAGAAAGAAAATTAAAAAGGCCCGAACAACTCTTAGGTAGATTGCTTACTAACAAAAGGTTTTTAACGGATAACTATGTATGTTTCTACACTTTGTAGGTGTATATGCATAAACCACAAAATAACATAATATTTAATTAAACCCAGCAACGACAGCAGCTCCTCTAACATAATTATAAACAAGATGAAATTACAGCGAACTAAAGTAAATTCTATTAGTGGGTGCAAGGGAAATGGCCCGCCCGCCGCGATTTCGATGCGCGGCCGGCTCCGACTGCACTCCGCGATATGGATCTCACGTTTACCAACTAAATAGTGGATAAGTTAGCTAACCTAGTTAAATTAGCGCTGCTTGTTAGCCCCGGCTGACTAGCTATCTTATTAATTTTATATTTCCAAACATGCGAGACGCATAGTGAGTATGTACAATAGAATACTTATACTACATATGTATCGAGATATTCTGTTCAAAGCTGTTTTTTACGCCCTTATTTTGTGCTCAATATCACAGATTCTAACAAAATATAAATAAGTACTTTCTATTTATTGAAAAAAAAAAAAAAACTCAGCCTTTGCAATCGGATAAAAAAGATGTTTCGATTGTGTCCAATACCTACAAAAAATAAAAGAAAAGTAAAAGCGTTATAATGCCAGACAAAAAGATATGCTCACCTTTTCAAAGCTGCTTTGCAATGCCACGTTCCGACGCCCTTTGTGCACTTGTCGTGCGTTTGTCTGCTTCAGAATAGCTGCCTCTCTTCGCGGAAGCGAGATCCAGCGAACCTGATTGCTGAAGACACGGCCAAGGTTCAATCTATTGCGAGATCACCTATTGTCACTTACAGAAGCCAATTATTTAAGATTTTCTATAAACTCGCCAATTTCTTAGTCAAATTATTAGCCTTTAGACCCTTTGCGAAGTTGAGAGCTATCGCTCTTAGAGACACGCTATACGTGGCAAATATAAGCGGTTTCCATTTTGATCAAAATAAAAGACAATTTCACTTACAGCTTGCAAACTAGATGGGAAAGTTGAAAACACATCTCAATCATCTTAAGTACCCACATAAGAGTCCCTTCGCGCCTACATAGTGAATTATTATAACACGATTTTTTTATTGGAAACTCGTGATGGATCGTCGTAAAAATCTATGATTGATTTGTGCTGTATTACTCGAAGCTTTCATACATAACAGACTTTTTCGCCGTTTTTGGCGTTCGCGGCTTTCCGCGCCCCTTCAATCGCTATGATTGATTGCCTGTTGGCAAACTTCATATGTTTGGAAGATAATTTTGTATTTCAGCCGTAAACAGATTACGCTTGAAAAGAATCATCGCTTTCCTCAAGTTCCCCCGGTACTCTTTAGTCCGGAACACTCATCGTGACGACGCATTTTTGCCGCTTGATTACACATGTATGTACCCTAACGTTCTCCTTTTCACTCACATTTTGCAAACAAGAATGAAACATAACACTGAATGCTTACCCGTTACCGCTTCGGCGTAAAATAGCTACCATGATTTATGGTATCTATTCAATTAAATACCAATATTAGCAAATCAAATTGAATAAACAATTCATAACGATTATTCCACAAAACCGAGCCGCACTATTCACGCGAGAAATGAAAGTGGTTGGTGTTTGCTTGCAAATTGTATCAACGCTATTTTATTATATTCTAGTGTCCGTTTATAGCATTTTGCTGCATGTTAACTCTTGATGCGAGCTTTATAAAACGTGCCTGGGCTTGGTCAGTCGGTAGCTCGTTAGAGATTGACTATCACACGCTATCGAGATTGTGAGCAAATTGATTTGCGCACGCGCACCTCAACGTATCGCCGACAACACCGACGCTGATTGAATATAGGCTGAGCGGCTGATTGGCCGCGGAATGCTTTGAATTATTGAAAACTTTACCAAGATTAATGTCGCCAAAGCGAAGAATGTTAGCGACCCAACATTAATCTTGCTTATAAAGTTGTGATTTAGTACTCATATCTTACAACAATAGCTTTCACAATCAAAAGCTAGTTGACTCAGTGGCTTTGTACTAGCACGTATTACGCAGTGATAACCGACAGTTTCTCGGTTGCGTCACAAACTGTCGCATTGTTTAGGCACGAAATTAATTCAGAATATTTGATGTCATAGACCGCAATTACGGCCCGTAACGACTTCCCACGGCTAGGATGGCGTGTCCGCGAAACTGGAGCGTACGGTGACACACAGAGCGCTCTCGACGAACGTAATGCCGGCAATTCAACAATATACGCCACCAGTGTCTCTCTACTAGAGAACCAACCGCTAGAGCGACACTAAGTCTCAAGTGTCTTTGAAGCTTGGTTGTTGAGCTCATGCTTTTAAGGCTGTTGTGGTTTCATAATGCTGCACGTTGGCATTTACGTTGAAGAACCAACGTTATCGTGTACGGTACAGCGCTAGAGTCTGTTACTCGTACGACAGAACCATTCTGTCTTGTTTCTCTTAATATTAATCGATGGTCATAGATTGTTGTAGCTAATTTTTATCGGTACGCGACCAAGATGGACATGACCATTCGTGTAGTATCTATTATCTCTTTAGTTTTAAAATGCTTATGCTTGAAATATTTAGGTATTTTACAACGCATCTAATAACAGAAATCGAGACACGTATAAAAGTAATTCAAGTGCCGGTAATATTCCTACATTCAAATTTGAGTATTTCATAGAACCTATTATATTTTAGCTGAGTCGCGGTAAATTGCATATTGCATGCCATACCTGACCGTAATATTGTGTTATTCGTCACTCTTAAATCTCTTTATAATGGTAGTGTTTTTCAAGATCAGTTTTGGCAGCTATTGCGATATAATAGCGGCGTCCATTTTGAGATGGAGGTAGCACGGATACTAGTGACTCTGTGCCAACGAGTCAATCACAAAACTAGAAGTAGCCGAGCACTAATTTAGGTCGAACCGTGACTTGATTTGCATGTAGGGCGGCCCGGCGAGACTTACAAACGGCTTGTTTTATGTGTCTATTCACTGATTTTACTTTAACTCTCCTGTCGTATGAACCACATTTTCCAGTCATTAAACCTTGCCTACTTAAAGTTGTATAAAATAATGTTGCATACTTAAAGTTGTATGTAAATTATCCAAAGGACTGTAAGCGTAATGTTTATGAATTTGTTGAATTCTGAGAACTAGATGAGTTCATTAGAACAAGTCGAGTGAAATCGGTTGCCAATCTTTGATTACAATTATTGAAATTCAGACTTGTATTGGTTTAGTTTACCCCTTCTCGTATAGCTCTATACCTAATACTGTTTGATAAAATCAACAGCAAGTACCTATTAGTGATAAACATCGGATGGAAAGCTTTTAGAACTCCTCGCAATATATGATATTGCTTACAAGCAATTAAAATTGCAACAGCGATGGTAGAGTGACGCTTCTATTACTTGTGGTGACTAAGCGAACATTCTACGTGAGCCTCCGCGAGCACGCAGATAGTGATTCTGCACGTCAAAACATGGTACTGACAGCAATACATTAGGAACTATCGAACGATCGCGCGTCGACCTGGGCGTTGTAATTTTTCACTGTCAGAGCAGAGACCAAACGTCCTCGTCATGGCGTCGACTGGTGACTGTCGGAAAATTTTAATCCCATTTTGCCTACACGAGGGTTACATGAAACGTTGCGGCAGGCATGTTTACACGATTCAGCGACCTTATAATATTATTCAATCTTGTTTTCTGTTGTTCAACGCTGCTTTACATATCAATCACAATTTATTTTCATTACCGTTGTTTAATCTGTAACTTGAGTGTCGTGTTTTACAAGAGTTATGATTTTAGCTCTGTCCCTTAACGGTATCTAGTAACTTCGTAAACCTTTCGCAACTGGTTGTAAAACGCTGAATAGGCGTAGTGATTCGTGCAGTTTGTTGATCTGGTTTGTTCTGGGTGTCTGTCATGGCATAGGAATCCGTTCCCTAGTTATTGTTGGTGAAACAGCCGCGCAGCGATGTTGCGATAAAGCTGGATATAATCGGGTTAGGCACGCTGTCGCTCACCGGACTAAGTACTAATTGCCATGGTTATGTGTTATGCGGACCGGCTAATGGCCGCTAAAATATCGCCTGCATTTGCGCAACACTTAGGTAATAACGTGATCTATAGATTGACACAACGATAACATTGTCTGCCTTGTCATATACCCTTTGAACAGTTGTGATACAATGCGATAATTATTATATGTCGAACGATGATCATTAGGCTTACTTAGGCCGATTTATGTAACGAGAAAACGAAAGTGTGAGATTATATCGTTTTGCTTTTGATTTAACAGGGGCGTTAAGTGTTGCGTCACTGATAATCTATGAACTATTATGGTAAGGATCATGTTATGTTGTTAAAATCACGTAGGTAAATGTATGAAAAGGGAATATGTTGACGATTTATGCTCGTATTGGACGTCCGTTTTCCGAATAAGATCTATAGCCAGTGTCAAAGCCTACTTGATGCCCTTAGTACGAGCGCTAAAATTTCCATATCCATTACGTTTGCTCCAGATTCTGCATTTGAGTTGCGACACTAGTCTAGCTTATGCGTTCCGGTGCAAATTCACGTCTATGTACCGATTTAAAGCTGATCGTACTTTATTCTGAACTATTATTGGCATAGCGCGTAGTTTCACGCCAAATTACATCGTTATCCGACTGCCACTAATAGAATATTGATAAGATTTATTCTTATAGCGGTAGTTTAACGTATGACTGAATTTACTATTGAATTGCCACTAACCAGTTTCGACATAATGTTGAACTTATAGCTTAGTTACCTTATTTATTTTTTCTACTCGTCGACTGTAATGCTTGAATTGTGATTGTGTAGACCGAACTACTAACGCATACTTTCCGATAGAGCTTTTATGGTCGCATATTGTGACATCGCCAACAATGGTACAAAGGATTTTCATACAATATTGTAACACTGTTGTCCTTCCCGACCGTCCGTGTCCTTCTTCCCGACCGCCGGCACAATCCACCGGGAGATAGAACTTACTCAATTGTATAGAGGCAGCAGGTCTTTCGTCGAACTCTATTCTTACCGGCTTGCCTAGATTGAGCACTCGTAGAAAAAATATTGTATACAATAGTGACATAATCAAGCTTTTCAATCTCGTACCTTACTTAGGCCACTCAGCAAGCTTCGTGGCCTAAACACGGTACTCGACTGAAAAGCTCTTAATTATGTCACGATTGTATAAAATACTATTTTCTACTCGTCGACTGTAATGCTTCAATTGCGATTGTGTAGACCGAATTACTAGCGCATACTTTCCGATAGAGCTTTTATGGTCGCATTTTGTAGCATCGCCAACGATGGTACAAGGGATTTTCATACGATATTGTAACACTGTTGTCCTTCCCGACCGCCCGTGTCCTCCTTCCCGACCGCCGGCACAATCCACCGGGAGATAGAACTTACTCAATTGTATAGAGGCAGCAGGTCTTTCGTCGAACTGTATTCTTACCGGCTTGCCTATATTGAGCTCGTAGAAAAAATATTGTATACAATAGTGACATAATCAAGCTTTTCAATCTCGTACCTTACTTAGGCCACTCAGCAAGCTTCGTGGCCTAAACACGGTACTCGACTGAAAAGCTCTTAATTATGTCACGATTGGATAAAATATTATTTAAGAAAAGGTAGAGCGAAACTTCTTATAAAATACACACATTATATTTAGGTAAACAAATAAATAATAGCGATAATTGAACATCTTAGTGCCTCGAAAACATAAGTAGCAAACCATACGCGAACACGTGACCCTTGTTGAAAACGAAATTGTGTTTGGTTCTGCATGACATTTACTTGTGCGCTTAGACTATCACGTTCGATTCGGTTTCCTTTCGATACTACCCAGAATAACTCGCTGTAAAGAGACGCTATGGTATTTGCTCGTTTGTTTTCAATCCCTTCTCGCGCTATGTAAATCTGACCTTTTATTTTGTAATGCAGTTGAACGTTGTAATGAAATTAGGAGGTTGTATTTGTGCTGTAAGGCACGTGCTCAATATCGATAATCGTAAACGCTACTGCGCCTCGATATCGATTAAGTCTTGTAACGACTGTGATTATTAAGTTAACCGGGGCGGTAACTAGCACACGAGCTTAAGTTTCTGATTTGTGTTTATGTTTTCAAATGTATCGCTTCCGCTACTTCTATAACGCGCTTAAATGAATATTTACGTATATAATGCAAATACTGTATTAGACTTTAGCAAAAATCCTTTTTTTTTGGAGTTTATCATGCAATGAAAATTTGACACAGTTTTTATGTTTGCAATTGAAAAAGCTTACGTGCTTATTGGGAAATTAAATGACAAGTTTTTGGTTTAATGGTATTTTTAAATAAGATCATAATCAACAATCATATTTCAAAGTAAACGACGTTTATAAATACCTCGATTAAATATATTTCATTGAACAAATATTATCGTCTTGAATGCAGGACAATTTCTGCAAGGCACATCTTTTACAATATTTTATGCAATATTCCTTTCCGTTCTCGTACTACCATACTTACTTACTGCGTGCTAGTTATCTCGAGAAATAAATCAAAACCAACCTGTGCCTAACGAGGAATGCGTTAGTTTTATTACTCTCCTTATTAATCATATTTTTATATGCAGTCGATGCAAAAAGAGAACGTTATCTGCGAGCGGCGAGTAGGCTACAGTCCATGTGGCGAGCGTGAGCGCGAGTGGGAGTGCAGGCCGTATGACGACGACTAACTCGGCCGAGTGCTCCGAGTAAGCATCCAACTGATTAAGGCACACAATCAGGTCTGTAGTTCAGCCGAGCCTGCCCTTTGAATTTACGATGTGCCCGACCGACGCTTATCGCATGCGAATGATCTGCCCACGGCGTACGGACCGCTCCGCACACATATTTTATTTTATTCTCGCTACCGTGATGTAATGAGCTGATAAATGGGAGAAAACCACCAATTAGTGTCGATGAATTTATTGTTTCTACTTAAAACGTAGGAGGGCCACATACTTACTGATAAATCGTAAATTGCGTTTTTAAATTTGTTACCCTTTGGGATTTAAATCAACAATTAGATTATTGTAATTACACGGATTGTCAATTAAGGATATCTGTATGGAGATTAATGTTTCACCGAGGTTTATAATTTATTTGATTCTTGCCCCGAATATCAGAATTTGGGATGCATAATAAAATCAGAAAATTAAACGGACTAGTATAAACAGTGCTGTATCCCACATATTTTATATTTATGACAATTTACAAAGCTCAACGTCTCATTTAATTAGAAACATACAGAATAGTTCAGTATCAGGCTGTTTATGCATAGGCAAGTTAGGGGCTCGTTTGTGCTGTGATGCATGCAAATCTGCTCCACTTGAGTCACTCGAATGTGCCTAGACAATAGTGTACGAGCGCTCCGGCGGCGCTACGCCTAACCAGTCGCACCCACCCAAGGCTAATGCGAGACCGACTACACAGACGCGTTGATGCCTTTTGAGTCCTAGGCTGTTTTCTGAAGATCAATCGAGCCCTCTGTTTAAATATCGATGCTAATTAACTCGAAGTAACAAAAACTGAAATAATTGTTACCGAACGAGGAATGTTTTTTTTTATGACTCTCCTTATTAATCATATTTTTATATGCAGTCGATGCATATAAAAATATGATTAATTATCGCGGCTTTATTTATATTTAATGTCGCATTTCTCCATGTCGGTTTCTGGTTGGTCTTCCTTCAAAATTTTACCTATTTCAGTTATATTATATTATTTAAATAAAACCTTATTGTGAGCTTAGTTTGTGGCATTAGGTTGATTTCTTAAGATTGTCTTATTATTTATATATTTCAGATAATTTTAGACCCTAACAATGTTAATTTGACAACACTTTAAAGGTTGTAATAGGGCACGCACTTAGACCAAATATTTCATGTTTTGCTTGCCGTAAACTATGTCAACTTCATTCTATGAAATTGCTAATGTCAAACTAACAATAACATTATTCGGCGTTCAATTGTAGGTACTTACATAGAATAGGCATGATGATTTTTTTTCATGTATGGTACCTATCATCGATTCGTTTTGTTGTAAGGATCACATGTCTGTATAGGGCCAATTGCTTTAAAGCAACACCAAAATCAGAAATGAGATTCGAAATCTGGCACTAGCTTTTGTTTCTCAAAACGCTCCTAACAAAATGCTATGCAACAGTGACGTCACGGTTGCATAGTCGCCCTGTTTAAAGAATGGAAAAATTATGAAATTGTTATTTTGACAGTGAAGTATTGCGTTTATGTATATGGTCGCTATACAATTTATTTTACAGTAAGCTGTTAAAAATCGAATGGTATCAATGTTTTTATTAAATATCGTACTTTAAAAAATCGTAAAATTTTGAAAGTTTGAATCCTCATATCTTTGAACCGTTTCAATTTTTTTTAATTCACTTTAGTAGGATATATTTATCACTAGCCTTTTTCCGCGGCTTCGCCCGCGTACTAAAAGTACTAAAAAATAAGGTTCTCAATTTGACCCGATGTTAGTTAAAACAACATCTACATAGTTCACAGATCTACGACTGTTTAAACCACATAGAAGTAAATACTGGGTGACAGTGAATACTCGTTAATATTTTTCGTAAAGCTTTAGTAGAGGAATTAAAAATTTTAATCAGGTAATTTTAACACTCACAGCCCAGTACAAAAATCACTGTTTAGGCAATGTCAAATAATAATTTTAAACAAAAAAGAACCGACTTCACTTAGCATCCACCTTTCCAAAAGCAAATGCTCGAGATGCTGTAAAAAATACTCAAATTACTATAGGTGTGCCTATAATAGTTGAAGAGTTCCCTCGATTTCTCCAGGATCCCATCATCAGATCCTGACCTGGTTACAATGGGACCAACTGTGAAGTATAGTCTTTCAAACATAAAAAAGAATTTTCGAAATCGGTCCAGCCGTCTTCGAATAATCGGTGAACATACATAAAAAAAAAAAAAAGCAAAAACAAAGATCCCGACGAATTGATTACTTCCTCCTTCGAAATCTTGAAGTCGGTTGAAAACATTATTATTTAAAAAAAAATGTAAAAATGGATAAGGTTAACTCTCGCATCCGATGACGATACAGTACAGCTATCAGTAAAACGGATTTCTTAATATAAATGTATGAAACATCTTTAAAAGTTCTTATATTTATTAAGTTAAGATCATACACGGTCGCGACTGTTGCTGCATAGATTATTCCCTATATATCAAGAGTTATAACTTCAGTAATAAAATGTATCGTTGAATAACTCAATCGTCTGCAAACGCTCTAGTGGCAATAAATCTTATTGAAGTTTATTTATTTAATCACTTGTTACGTAGCAATTACCAGTACCTACGCAAATTATCCAACGTTCATTAAAACAAACGGAAACTTGTAAACTCGATATATCTCGTAAATATGTAATAAGTACCTTTTCATAATAGCTGCTAATTTCTTAAACGTGGTTTATAGACAGTAAGTTAGCCCCGTAAAAGGCGACACAATAACGAGAGTAACTAAACTCCTTTAGTTCGATTGCTGTATCCTTATTTTGAGATCCGAGCATCTGACAGCTGTTCATCGGAAGAGATCAGTGAATTTAAACAACTTGAAGAATACCGTTCCTAAAGTTCTGGGTGTTATGTAGCATTTGTGGGTAATGTGTTAATATAGCTAAGTTAGAATATATTATAGCCAGACGTTTCTTTTTGGGGAAAGCCAAGAGATGCATAATGTTAAATTACAGTTTGTTGCCTACTACTGTTTTCGTTTCCGCAATAGTACGCAATGTTATAATGTTACCCTGTTGGCCCTACTTTCTATAAATTAGACAACTTCGATAGTTTTTACGTACGTTTCTATTCCTTTTTTGGCCTGACACTTAAATGACCATCAATAAATAGCTGCTAAATGTCCGGATATAGTAATAAGGATAGTTATAGCAAACTACCTAGAACGGGTTTCGTTGCTCTCGTTATTGTTTTACAATTTACGGGGCTAGCTTTTAGTCTATTTTCTGTACTTGCTTAGAAGTTGCCATAAAAACATCGTTTACGACTAAATAAATTATGAATACGGGATGTAATATTTTTGCTGTAATTCTTTATTCTATAATAATTTATGATTGTTTTATTTTATAGTCTAAAATATTGTAGTGTTATGAAATGGTTTCGTTAGTATTGCAAAAGCTTATTATTATTACGTTATTATAACATAAACACTATTTTACATCTTAGATTAAAATAGAAATAGTTTATGCGTAAACACATACATACATGAAAATAAAGAGGAAAGAAAACATTCTTAAAACGAGAAAGTGTCACGAAATGTCTGGTAGTTGTCACAATCATCATCATCATCAGGTGAAAACAATTCACAAAAAGCATTCAGATCTGCTTCCTCAACCTTTTGCGTGCATTTAAATTGATGACGATTCGGAATGATGTAGTGTTCCTTCTTGTAAGAATTTTTGATTGAGCATAACGCCGCTATAAGAGCTACCTGTAATTAAACATATATCCGTATAAAGCTCGTGCACATTACTGTTTCCTTAAAAAAAACATTGTATAAGTCAAATGAGGAAATGGTTTTTTTTTGCTTACCGCGGAATTGATGTAGCAATTAAAAAAACAACTTGGACTCCTCTTTGAGAGACTGGTCAGAGATAGCGCAAGACCGGGATGAATGAAAGAAAAGAGGGGAGGCCTTTGTCCAGTAATGGGACACAATAGGCTCATAAAAAAACTTGCGCTGGTTGGCGCAGTAGCGTTGCGTAAGCGTAGCTCAAAGTGCCTCACAAAATATATGAAACTTAGACCTCGACTGACGCCAAGTACAATAATGAATGAAACACTTTTGAATCACGAATACCAGCTTTTATTGTCCCTGTTCCAGATTGTATAAAAAAAGGTTTAATCGCGCCCAGTTACTTTCGTGCGAGCTTGTATGCTGAAGTGAAAAATGTTTATAAAAGGTCTTTAAACCGTGTCACGCAACAGGGTACCCAGATCGAAATCTACCATAATTAAATATCTTATACACCCTTTAATACCCCTATTTATTTACTCGTCGTCTTGTTCGTGAATTAATTAAGATTGATACGAAATACTCTTTTAGGTCACTTTTAAAATAAGACTGGCCGCATGCCATAAAATGTTTTTAAACGTTGAGACGTTCGTACTAAATCAAAGTGGCTCTAAGGCATTTTTTACTTCGCAAACATTATTTTAATTTATTATTTTTTGTGATTCATTATGTCGCCATTTAGTTATAATTTTATGAGGCAGACGTAATTTAGCAAGCTCTCTGCTGTATCTACTTATTTAGATACATATTAAATATAACAATAAAAAGACAGAGAACACACGAGGACAATAGTATGATTATGCTAATACTATTACACATTAATTACATTTATTTCCCTTCAATTTGATTTTTTTAATTGATTTATCATTTAGCATTTGTCTTCATGTGAGCCATTCTGTGGGTTATCGAAAAAAGACCCATCAGTTAGTTAGACCTATTTGTGACTGATAGATTTTTAGGGTTCCGTAGCCAAATGGCAAAAAACGGAACCCTTATGGATTCGTCATGTCTGTCTGTCTGTCCGTCCGTAAGTCACAGCTAGTTAGTTATGTAGACAAATTAAAAAAAAATAAAAAATTAGGGGGGGGCGCTCCATACATATAACTAAGTTTCAAAATTTTTTTTAACCAGATATCAACATGACACATCAATCGATAGGTCTTTAAAAATAACTTTGAGGTTTCTTAGACCATTTTGTGATTAAGGTAAATATTTTTTATAAAAAATCAGAAAATTTGTGTCCCCCCCTGTAACTTTTGAACCGTAAGTCCAAAAAATATGAAAAAATTTGAGGAGATGCGCCTTATCATATACTTTCTATGAAAATTGTTTTGAACATTATCGGTTCAGCCATTTTTGAGTTATCTCCAAAAAACTTCTTCTATAGGCATCAGATACGACCTTTTGGTATTAGTTTGGTTCTTATTCCATTGAAGGTACGAAACCCTCCTATGCGTGGTCCGTCACGCACTTGGCCGGTTTTTTTTTCAATTAAATTAATGGGAAGGGGTCAGCGTCGTCCATGAAAATAAGCAACACCGCTTATGCGTTGCCCACCTTTGACAGCCTTGTACGCCCGCTTCTTGAAGAACCCCATGTCGAAGCCCAATAGGAGCCCAGAACACCTAATAGGAGAATACTATTTTGTTTTGGTTATTCCAAAATTAATTTAGTCGTTAGTTATTTTTGTTGTGTTATGTTTCTCAACATTAGTACTCGTATTGCTGTTTTCCTCTTTCGTCGGTACAAAAGACTTCAACGCGTGTGTAATTACCATTTTTCCCTAGTGTGCATGGTGCATAAAAAAACGCTTAAATTAAATTCTGTACTATGAATGATAAATTAAATTTAAATAAAATAATAAAAATAATGATTTACGGTTGTAACTGTAAATTATTTATAAGTACCCGTAATATCTTTCTCAAAGTGCTAAGAGGTCTTAATATATTTCATCGTTTATTGATTTTTTTCTAAACATAAAATACCCTATGACGTAATTACGTGAATTGTAATTCTCTGTCTATAAACTATAACAACAATAGAAACGTGACACATAATAGGGGTAGGTTTATAGCTTTCCGATTAATTATTATTTATTAACATTGACAAATCTTGATGAAATAATCGAATAGTGTCTCCATTTATTGACGATTACGTTAGAGGTAAAATTTTAGCTGTTTAATAGTGAAGTACGTAATTATGTAAATTATTGTAATTATTGTATGTTATTATTGTATTGTTATAGGTCGATTTGTGTAAGATTGTCCTATATTATTTATTTATTTAACTTAAGGGTAAGTTACAGTATGATGTTCTTAAAAAATGGAGTGTATAGGTTCTTAAAGGGTAGGCAACGCGCATGTAAATCCTCTGGGGTTGCAGGCGTCCATATGCTGCGGTAACTGCTTACCATCAGGCGGGCCGTTTGCTTGTTTGGCACAGTCGTGGTATAAAAAAAGTTTTTACGGTCTTAATTTCCAAGCAAACAAATAAAGCAAATAAATAACATTGAAATTACGATAAATTGATAAATGATAATGCTTAAAAGCTTATCCAGTAATTTTGAGACAAACCTCATAATAATTGTAATATTTTGGGTAAAACAGCTGCCCTTCGCGTGTTATAAATTGCCCGTCAGTCCAATCAGCGCACCTGCTTGAAACTAACGAGGCTGAATTACTACTAGTCTAGCTATAACAAATAAATGAACTGTGTGTAAGACGCAACGCAAGTCGTATAATTAGAGTGAGATTTTGTTTTATTTGCGGGCTGCTTAAACGGCGATGTGGGACTAGTGATGTGATACTCGTATCCTCGTGAATATTTACCAGTTGTGTATATAGGTATTGTAATGGTATTAAATAAAGTAAAATTGCAATGTTTTTGTGAATATTATATATAGAATTTGGTACTTCTTTTTAATATAATTCCCGCGAAGTGCCTTTTAGTCTGATTTAATAACCAAAAATTTAAAAAAAGTTACATTTTGTGTTGATAAAATTGAAATACGTAGTCGGTTACTAAGTTCTGTTACTAGAGTTTTCACTAAATAAATAGGAATAGTTAGCAACATTTTAATTATTCACGTACATAATTTAAAAGCTTATTAATAGTAAATAGATTACAATATATTGAATTAAAAATTATTGTCGCAGTTTTTCAGAATTCTTTATAACACTCGGAAAAAGGCGTGAAAAATATACGTCAAAATTACGCTCCTTGATTATTAAATCCTATTTATTTTTAATGACCTTTAAGACGCATCAGTCTTAAACAATTCGGTAGCTATATTCTTTAGCTTCAATTTGGTATGTGTATAGTTCACGATGGGCTATCCGATAAAATACTAGACTTTACGTTGCAAGTCTGCTTGTTCCATAGCAGTCTAAATATATGTCTTTTGTGAAAAACAAAAAAAAGGCAATATTTTGAATGGGAATATCTGTGGGATAAAATCGCAAGACAATTAAATGGTGGTCACGCAATTACCTCTAATAAACAGGTTTCTTACAAACAAGGAATGGGACCTTCTAAACAAAGGCGAAATATTTATTTGATGCACTTTTGTAAAGTGTAATTTTCTTAAATTTACAGCGTGTTTACATCTTCAGGCAATTTTGTGCTTTACAAGGATTTTCAATAAATTTCTCATCTGATTTGTGTATTATTATACCATATCATGTTCATCAGGAATTAGGCTATTAAATAATTACTTTAATTTTTGATTTTCAAACATTATTTTATATTTTATCAGTCAGAAATCTGGTAACAGAACTTAGTAACTAACCAGGTACAGTAAAAATTTAAGCACTTGTTCATAACAAGCCTCTTTTAACTGTACTAATATATCTTTTGTCCTTTATATCTGCCACTTGTGTTAACAGAATGTGGCTTGTAAGACGTTTTTGATAATTAGGTTAGTGTGTATAATACAAAAATCTAATTAGAATTTTACTTTGAGCTTTGTGTCTTTACTACAGTCATTTTACGGGCGGCTAGTATGGGGAATTGGAAATAATTAATAATAGCTAATGTTTTTAGTGTAACGGATATATCATGATACTAGAATTATTTACGCGATGAAATCCTACAAAATATGGTTATTCGCTAAGTGCCACAAATATGTACACACATATTACAAGCGTTTTTCTTGTAGGATTTTAATGATTATATCGTTTCTAGGATTTTAAACATGTGTAAGAACAAACTACCACTTATTACTATTTGTTTCTAACGAATTATGATATATATCGCCCGCGCCCTACATTTTGTAAATTATGTGGTTTTACATGGTCACGGTTTCTTGTTTTTCGCTTTCAACAGAAATAAGACTTAAATATCGTCATGTTTACAAATAAAAGTAATTGATATTATTGTAAATAAAAATATACAATTTTTTTATATATTTTTTTATACCTATTTAACTACTTCCGGGTGAAAATTTTGTAGGATTTTTGCATATATTATCTATAAATATCCCATAATAATGAAAAAAAAAAACAGGCTATTATAAATTAATGTTTGACGCAACCGTATCTTTACTGTACCACTTGTTAAATAAAGCACTTAAATTAAAATTTCGTTTTCGAATTTCCGAAATATTCTATGTTTTGTATTTAGGTTAATTTGCACAGTAACAGAAGAATATTACCCAATACTCATTGCATAATACACGGGAATTCTTGACAATATTTCTGTTCATGCGAACGGGAATATTTAATAAGTAACATGGCACATCACTAGTGAAGGCGCGTTTGCGGCGGCGGCAATTATTCACGGCAACTTACTTAAGATTAGTCATCTTTTTTTCACGTAAATAATACAAAGCTGGAGCAGTAAGAAAGGTTAAATTTTACGGATCGGGCATTTTGTCATGATACTGATTCACGTTTTCAATTAATCTATATAAAAATACCTATCGTCGGTGAAGTAAAATAGGTGTTTCCTTGTTTTTAAATATAACATAAACTGAACTTTACTTAATTTAAACTGAACTTAGAAAACGTTCTTAATGACGTGCATGCGTGATATGTTTTTTTTTTAAATTAAATTTTCGTCATTAAAATTTAAAATTAAAACAATGACAGTGTGCTGGCTCAATATGACAGGGTTCCTATGCTTCACTTTTAGCAAATTGAAATTTTAACATTGTCATAGTGATAAGTCTAAATTAAACTACCCTGAATATATAACATAGAACCCTGTAATATATGGCCAGCGAGTGGTCATCGTTATTGTAATAGCTGGAAGGAAGTTGTTTTTCAGAACAAGCGGACATGTGCGCTAGGTTTAGTTTACGGCGATTATCACACTGGCGCCGCAATCGGGTGCGGCGACGGTGTGCAAGCGTGACAGCGCTATACACATACAGAGCGCTATCTCGCTCGCGCACCGGAGCTGCATGCGGAAACCGCAGCAGGGTGAAAGCCGCCTACGGTTTTCTGCGATCAAGGCCATACCGTTCGTCATCCTACGAGCCTTTTCACGTGACGTTTTTCGACTTTGACGAGCATTAGACTTTAATAAAGTATAATATAAACTAGGCCTCCGTGAGAAATAAATCCGAGTATTCTACTTAAGCTACTACATTGCGGTAGTCATAAATACTATACAGTTTGATTTCAATACTGGTCCGCCATTATTATGCAGCGGGCATCAAGTCCGCGTGAACGGGCAGCGCGAGAACGGAGCTTAAGTTATAATAAGGGCACGTCAGGTTGCCGCCAGCGAGCCTGTGAATAAATGCTCAGGGGGAGAACATACCTTAAATTCATACTTATTTATGATGTATAGTGTCCCTAAAACCGACGTCACCCCTTTAACGGGCAAGACTGAAAAAATCCTCAATTTAAGCTTCATAGCCAATAAATAGTCCTAAAAAATCTATACAAGAAAAAAATACAAAAAGATGATGTTGCAAGAGGTCTTTTTGAGACTGTATAAAGGGTTAAGGGCTTATAACACAGCTTTTTTTTTTTTTTTTTTTTTTATACTACGACGGTGGCAAACAAGCATACGGCCTGCCTGATGGTAAGCAGCTACCGTAACCTATGGACGCCTGTAACTCCACAGGAGTCACATGCGCGTTGCCGACCCTTTACAAAAAGGAGGATTCACTGTGTTGACGGCTAAAGGAACAAGAGGGTCCCTCATCGTCAACACACTGGGTCCTCTTTGAGCTCTTTGGCAACCTTACTCACCAGCAGGAACACAACACTATGAGTAGGGTCTAGTGCTATTTGGCTGTGGTTTTCTGTAAGGTGGAGGTACTTCCCCAGTCGGGCTCTGCTCCAGATTTGAGCGAGATGACATTCACTGAACGTGCCCTACCACACTAAGCGAGATGCCATTCGCAGTGCCCATACCTCTCTTTTTGGCATAGTTTAAGGACATACCCAAGTCCGGACGTAGTTTAAGGACATACCCCGGGTCCAAGCTGATGGGATATCACTCAAAACTCTAAAATAGCAAAGTTTTTGATTTGTGATACCTTGCTTTTGCAGTAATGGTGTAAAGAAGCCCTAGATAGCGATCAGACCAAAAATAAACCGGCCAAGTGCGAGTCGGACTCGCGCACGAAGGGTTCCGTACTATAAAAACCGCAAGAAAATTATGTCTGTTGAATGGGAGCCCCCTTAAATATTTATTTTATTATGTTTTTTTGTATTTGTTGTTATAGCGGCAACAAAAATATATCATCTGTGTAAATTTGAACTGTCTAACTATCACGGTTCATGAGATACAGCCTGGTGACACATAAAAACGGAAAAAAATGTCTGCTGTTTGGGAGCCCCCTTAAATATTTATTTTATTATGTTTTTTAGTATTTGTGATTTTAGCGGCAACAGAAATATATCATCTGTGAAAATTTCAACTGTCTAACTATCACGGTTCATGAGATACAGCCTGGTGACAGACGAACAGCGGAGTCTTAGTCTTCCAAAATATGATAACATGATTTCTGGACGACCCCAGGGTCCCGTTTTTACCCTTTGGATACGGAACCTTAAAAAAGTACTTACAGGATAGAATATTCCGAAAGTGCTTAAACCAATGTCCGTCAAATCCTCAAATTACCTATATATAATTGAATTTAAACGGTCATATCCATGTTATGGTAATTTTTGTTTTTTTAAATTCGTTTATAGCCAGACTATTTACTTAGGCTACAACTATTTCATTTATTGATGCAAAATTAATTTAATCGCAATGAGAACATTTTAATTTTACTAAATGAGCTTGTATAAATACCCAACATTTCCAGGCTATTAATCCAATTGAGCGGGTTGCTCTATTTGCTAGGCATGTATGCTTGCTGTTTGAAAAAAAACCGTGGAATTCATTGGAATTCCTCGCAGTGTTATGATGATATACCAATGATTAATATGGCATTTACATGCGTAAATAATGCTGCTTTTATTGATACTGACGATATAAAACTTACAGTAGTAAAAACGTGGTATTTAATTAATTTTTAAAACTCATCTACTGATATTGCGGGTAAAGTTAGCTGGGCTCAGGCTTATGAATATGTTCATTTTGTTACTTTGTCAGAGCAAAAGCCAATTACATGCGACGGTATGTCTCATCCCATTACATTTGCAAAGTTTCATTTGGTTGGCATCTCTTTAGAATATTAAAATGAAGTCGTTGGCAGTCGGTACAGCGTGTTCTTTTAATGTTTGACCTAACTACGCGATGTGAATGTCTAACTTGTTAGAGTAGCAGACCTAATTAAAATGATACTATTTAACTACTCAATTACCACCACTGATCTTCCATTTCTTTATTCGTATCGTAATCCATGCAACGTAACTACCCAATTAGAGCTGCTAAATATCATCACTAGGCGATGGTATGTCTTGCACGTTTATGTACCTATTAGGTAAGTACCTATGTATTCTTTATCCTGTGATCATGCAAGAAAAAGGGTCCCCGCCCTTTTTTAAGCTTTCGGAGCTATTATTTACGAAAGTATTAGTTTTATCAAAAAATTGATTTAGAAAACCCTTATTCTTTTTGAAAGACCTATCTAACGGCATTCCACTCGATACGGTTGGAGTGAAAAAAAACCCACCCCCACTTCATGTGCACGGGAGGTAACCTAAAATATAATATTTGTCCAGATTTCGTTATACCACTTTGTCGGCGTGATTAAAACACATACTCATACCAAATTTCAGTTTCCGCGGACAGACGGACATGGCGAAACTTTAAAGGTTCCTACTTAACAAAAACCACGCAGAGTTCACAGTTGTTCAATAAACTCCCTTGTATATATGTATGTTAACGTTTATACTTGTATTTAAATAGATTTATGCAGAAAAAGACCTGCATCATTAAGCTATTATCGCAATCCCTTTGCCCTTGTGTTTCAGTAGCAAGGATTCGTCGAAGAAAATAATACTCGTACACCGAACGTAATAATATAATATATGCCAGATGACCACAAAAAAGTACATAAACTTCTGCATTTTTCCCTCCTTGCGCCATCATCCCATTACTCATAATAAAACTTTGTATTCCACAACATGTTTTCCTTACATACTGGAGCAATAATTATATTTTTAAAATATCTTTCATCGGTTATTGAATAAATTGTATTAACCTCACGTTGTTACAAAAGATGAAGCAGTTGCAACATGTTCTGTATCCATTCATTACAACATTGTTGCGGCGGCTTTATGTAAATACAGGATTATGTGTAACTTCAGCACGTCTGACAATTTCGATTCTAGAGTGAGCAGAGACTTCCGCAGGTTGATAAAAGCGTGTAATTGTAACGTCGGCAGCCATTTTGTTTGCGGGTGGGGTCGACCCGATCCCGCCTTGCGTTTCCGCCACGGGATAATTAAATACTACCCCACCACAAGGCTCCCCTTCCAGATGCACTTTGCTATACAACGGCATTTTGTGGTCAGTAGGGAATTTTGAAACGTCTCCTTTCATGTATTTTTCTAAGCGCTGTAATTTACTGTCGGACCAAGCATACATGGCAAATATTAGTAATAATGCAAATCATGGTGGTTATGCTTGGCTGTGCATACTAGTCTGGACGTTATAATCATTTTTACTTAAGAATCAAGGAGAATGACTAAACATTAGAAGTACTACTAGATTGACATTTATATAGTTTGAACTGAAACAACAATCAACATAATGGCATACTTATTTGGGACCTTTTTCAATTTCTCCTATTTGAAAAGCTGGTAGTTTTCATAATTAGGGACAACAAGTAGTTCGGACAATGGAAAAATATTAGACACCAAGCAATTATACATTTTGCTTCGGAAGTGTGGGCGGTTACTAAAGTAACAAGTACTTCACTAACGTAACTTAATTCCTAATAGTACTTAGGTATCTACGTATAGTAACGGTTTTATGGCTTATTGTCTGCGGAAAGCATTATGCTGTCCGTTTATTCGTACCTCCTTCGCTTTCCGATTGTTATTCCACAATCCGTTCGACTAGCCCATCCAACGCCTTTTGAATTTATCTTAATGGTGGTGCTAAGTACATCGAAGAAGCGCTTCTCGCAAATCAGCTCATGAAGTAACGGTTCGTGAAGTTGATACGATGCTAGAATATTCAGCTATGAACTAGATATCTTTCAAGTCTATATTTTGCTAAGAAAATAACGACAGTCAGTGTGTAGGTATAAAGTTAAGTACTGGAATTTTTAATACGTCAGATTCATTGATATTTATTAAGGCAGTAAATTCGTGTCACCACAGTCACTTAACATCACTCGTATAGGGTTGTGCCCGCTGTTCCGTCCAATCCATGAACGTCTAGGAACGTGCCAAGCACGGAAAAAGCTTCGCATGCTGGGCTTTGCCCACTGCAACGTATAAACAGCGGTTGATTACCCGTATGCAACGGGTTTGTATGGTTGTGCCCGCTGTTCCGTCCAATCCATGAACGTCTAGGAACGTGCCAAGCACGGAAAAAGCTTCGCATGCTGGGCTTTGCCCACTGCAACGTATAAACAGCGGTTGATTACCCGTATGCAACGGGTTTGTAATGTAGTCAGTATCATACCCGTTTATAAAGCGTATATGATTACGTTGCAAACGCGTAGCTAACGGGGTTGCAACGGGGTTGCACCCCGGAGAGACACCGTTCTAATACACCGTGCCATGCAGAGACCGGCCCATAATCGTCAAAATATACCTACTTGACAAGAAAGCACGGTCGTGGCTGGCTTGCAACTCCAGAATTCTTTGTATGGCCAATGATTTTATTATGAAATAAACATTCTTATAGATGCTGTTGCTGAATTTCTTGTGGATTTTTTTTTAAATACCACGATGGTGCCAAACAAGCATAGGGCCCGCCTGATGGTAAGCAGTTATCGTAGCCTATGGACGCCTGCAACCCCAGAGGATTCACATGCGCGTTGCATACCCTTTAGGAACCTATACACTCCGTTTTTGATGAACTCATACTGTAGCCCGCTGGGAATACCTCGGCAGGGAGTTCATTCCACAGCCGCAGCGTTCGTGAGAGGAAATTCCTCTTATACCGTACTGTGCGCGACCCTTTGGGCTCCAGGGTGTGACGATGAACACCCTGCCGACGGCGAGCGGTGTGGTGATATAAAGCTGCCGTGGGCATCATATCAAACAGTTCTTCAGAGCATAACCCATTGTACTAGCGATAGAATAGAACACACATAAGGAGGCATAGTCTCTCCTTAGTCTCAAAGGTTCAATATCGCTCGTGAGTTCGGCAAATTTCTTAAACAATCTACAATAAAATTATTCTGATTAAATCTAAAATTTAGTTAAACAAAATATATTACTTACAATCATAATCACCTATCTGAAACTCAAATATCGAATATCGTCTTACTGTGTACTTACGTACTTGCAGTTATTTAATTGCAATCCACCCCAGCCATCGGATGCGCGCGTGCTTCTGATTTAGAGCAAATTGAACCGGGAGATTGGCTCGCGGGAGATCTCATTTGACGCTGCGACGCGTTCAATTGTCTGAGTCCCCGACTCCATCCATTGTCTCAAGTTATCACTGCTCCGTTATTAACACCAGGCGGCGATTCTATCCGATCCGATGCAACGTATTGCTTCTGCGTATTGTGTTATTTATGGATGGAAACAAACGAAAGTTCAATCGGGTTCAGCGATACATTTTCTTGATTTTATTTCAGTCTTAAGAACCGGGATATCGAGTTATTCCACGTAGAATAAGGCATAGTAACAGTAGCTAGATATTGTTTTACAGTTTTTTTACTTATGAAAGGCAATGTGTTAAAACTAATTTAGTGTTTGCTTATCGTCAAGATATAAATAATAAAGGACCTAAAACTTTACAAAAAAATAGACATAGATTTTATCACCTCAACTCTCACTTTTGCAATTGAGATGACTATAACTTCACCTCACACTTCTTAAAGCGGCAAGGCATTTGGATTCTAGTATGTGCCGAGGAAATATACACACGGTATATACTTTTTCAAGGTCTGCGTCTTGTGTTATTCTTAAGTTCCATTATGCCGTATAAACAAAAAATTGTGGTTTTGTATAACGTAGTAAAATTAATTAAGCATAACCCACCAAGTCGCGGGCAGCGGCTGGTGTTCAACCCTGAAAAGAAATTGTAAAACCAACGTTAGCTGAGCCAATGCTGAGACACCACATATCATCACTCCAGCCACATTCAATCAGAACTACATTAAACTTTCGGAAACTGCATTCAAAGCAAGCGCACTTTAACGTTTCATCACATCTCGGCGATGGTATTTGGAAATTGGATGAATATTGGCGGAGTGTTGACGTAGATTATATCCCGCAGCGCATTCGGCTCGTTTTAATTGCAGCTCGGACGCGCGCTGATTTAAGGCAAATTGAATGCTTGGAGCCTGCGCCGGTCGACGTCTCATTCATCCACTCTCGCACCTATCAATTAACTAGAATGCGCTTTAAAATTGCTCAGGCTCATCACTAAGGAGCGCAATGTTTAAACGAGAAAACTTTAAATAGCTTGTTCTATAACAGTACAATATTTCGGCAGGATTGATATCAAATTTTATGCAATCAGTTACATAAAACGTTAAATACTATACTTTTTGTACAATAGCGAAATAGGTACCTTATTTTAATATGAAGATTTAAATGGTAAATAAATAAATATTATGGGAAAATCTTACACAAATCGACTTAGTTCCACGGTACGCTCAATAAGGCTTGTGCTATTTGTGGTACTAGACGACGATATATGTAATATAGATAAATACTTACATAGAAAACATCCATAACTTAGGAAAATATCTGTGATAAACACACAAATAAATACCCTTACCAGGATCACCACCAATTGGGTTAGGAGGTCGTTAATGGTGGCAGACTAAATCAGTAGGCCTAGCACATGAGTGTAGCGACAGTATCTCGCGGTCGAGATAGACATCTGTCACTTTCTGATGAATACAGTTAGAAAGTGATAGATGTCTATCTCGACCGAGAGATACTGTCGCTACACTCATGTGCACTAACACTAATTTATGTTTCTCTTATAAAAAGTATATACTTATAGGTATAGTTGCTATTATGCAATTCCGCATTAAATTTTTATTACTGCTGTCAGTCATTTTATTGACAGATCGGAGTGCTTATATCTTGATTTTTTTTAAACTATATCTCGTCGCTACGCTTGTAAAATTCAACATGTGACTTTTTTTTTAAATTGTTTTTACGTCATTTAAAACTACTTTTAATGGCGCATATTTGTCTAAAATATTTTTTTTTATATGTTTGCTGGATCACTAAAAGTAAAAATCAGCTATGTAAATTAAGCCTTAATTAGCCGTGCAAAAGGTGCTATATGATCAAATAGCTAGCACATAGCGGTTTTTATTAAAATACGTATCGCTATTATTTTGCGCCTTGTGATGGCAAACAGCGGTTTTTATATACAGGTGGGTACCCATTTTATAGAAATATTATACGATAATACCTTCATCGTATTATTTATTTCTTTAAACTTTATTGCACATAAAATATACAAACGGCGGACTTAATGCCTTAAGGCATTCTCTGCCAGTCAACCACTGGATATAAGATACTACCACTGGATACTAGAAGAGATATGTTTGGTGCAGGCTTTATGAAAGAATGTATTGAAACAGTATCACACTTACTAAATATAAAATAAATATTATATACTTTATCCAACATTAAGAATAATCATAAACTTACACATATACTTTATATAATAAACTTACATACATATTGTTATATAAGTGTTCCTACAATGAAACATCAAGACGACAATCAATCAAGCAATTTATCAGACAAATCCTTGCGCAACATGCGCTTGAAAGTGAACTTACTCTGAGATTTTCTGATGTCAATCAGAAGGTCATTCCTAAGGCTTAAGGCTGCGAGAAGTGCGAAGATTACATCCAGGGCGTGCACTATCAAATTTAAAATTTAGATCGAAGATATTGAGGTGTGGTTGGATCAAAAAGAAAAGAATAGGGTACCGTCGAGTTCCGTATCTTCGCCTGGATTTTGACACATTTCCCAAAAAATCTTTCAAATTTGAAAGCATTTTAGTCCGTTATGGCCAAAAAACGTATTTTAGTACTCCTGACTATCAGTATATACCATTAAAGCTTTGAATTTCATTGGGTAACTTGGCAATAAATGGCCCCGAAGGCAATAGGCGAAGTTTGGGTGTTTTCTCCAATCTTCGCCTATGGCATGCCTTACCGCTAATTATAAACTTTTCTGGGACTTACACCTATCAAGTCTTATCTCCCTGGAACGTGTTAATATAATATGAACCTTAACTACACCAGGCTACGCACATTTAAAAAAAAATGTGTAGCAGGCGAAGATTGGCAACAGTCTGAAGTTGTTTACATACATTTTCTAAAATGATGCTAGGGCTGCCAAAAATTAACCAACATGTCAAATAAAGGAGAGTAATGGTTTATAAGTAAAAAAAAAAGATTTAAAAAAATGTTTATTATGTAAACAAAAAACGTATCTCGTTTCGCTTATCAGTAGTTTCGTAATCGAGATCAAATCAACCTTTGGCTTCTACACATAATTACCTTTTCAAAGTGAGACCGTACAACCGTACAATGATTGCCTTCTAAGGGTCCCTTGTTCATACCACGTACCTACTATTACTAATGGGTACATCTACATATATCTTTAGGGCACAGCTTACTAACTTTCCTCCAAATCGCTAATCCCATTTCCGAAAAACCAAGCATAAGAAAATATGTACATTTGGAAACAAATTTGACAACCCTAGGGGTAGGCGAAGTTCGGTAACAAGATGGCCGCCAAATACCCTCACCAATGTTTTATCCAACTGTGACTTCTAAACGTAAGCTAGCCATTAAATAATAGTTACATATTAAAAAGAAATAGTTACAGGATATAATCATGTAAAAAGTTTAACATTACCTGGCCTGTATCACTGTTTAAACCTGAAGTTAAAACACTGGCTTAAAAAAACATGTGGTCGGTGTCGCGCAAAAACCTCACTGAATGTCAACTATATGAAGTTAGCCACAGATCGTTCGAAGAATGTTGACACCCGTAAAAAATACTTTGTATTTAGTAGTTTTGTGTAAGGCTTGCACTAGAAACATTTTGTTAAAGTCAATTTATGTAAAAATAGGCGAACATAGGTAGCACAGGCGAAGATACGCAACACGACGGTACCTAAGAGTCTAAGAGATCTACGCTCGCGTATCGGAAGCCAATTTAGCTGCTTACGATAAGCTGATATGTGGTCGTACTTCCGAAGGCAAAATATGAACCTAATACAGTTATTGAGCAGTCTGTCCAGTTTATTCAGAGAAGTTTGAATGGCATTAGAGTAGCACACATCAGCATAATCAATTATGGGAAGGACAACAGCTTGTACGAGAAGGATCTTAGTGATTACTGGCAAGAAATTCTTGAATCTGTAGTGATCTAAGTGTGTACGTCACTCTGCGACATACATCAGACACCTGGGGCTCGCATGTGAGGCCACTATCTATGATCAGACCAAGATTTTTCACTTTAGGTGATAGGGGTATCACAACATCCTCGAACCGGATACGTGCTATACTCGGCAAATCCATCAAGGCAAGCGTGCGGGGACTTCTAACTACAATAGCTTTGTATTTGGATAGGTTCACTGCGATTCCAAAAGAACGTGACCACGCAAAGAGACTGTTTAAGTTAGTATTTATAATGGAGACTGCATGATCAATGTCCTTAACGCTCGCCTGAGTGTAGAGCTGCAGATCATCAGCATAAAGATGGTAAGAGCAGCCGATGCTAGGAGTGGCCGTGTTAATAAAAATTGAGAAGAGAAGAGGAGAAAGAATGCCACTCCGTGGAACTCCAGAAGGGAGATCACACCAGTCAGAGAAGGATTTATCACCACGAACAAATTGGGAGCGATCTTTAAGATAGGAAGTAAACTGAGCCGCTGATGGTGATATAAGTGCCTAAGTGCCTAAGGCATGCAAGTAGATCATGGTTAACGACATTAAATGCGTTCGAGAAATCAACCAGAACCAGCAACGTAACCTGTCATAATTCCATGCCCTGCCTTACATCTTCCACAACTTTGAGTAGAGCAGTGCATGTACTATGGTCTGGCCGGAAACCTGACTGAAAAGGGGAGAGGAGTTGATTTGAGTAAATATGGGCAGAAAGTTGCTTATGAACGATTGCTTCAAGCACCTTTGAGAGAAACGGGAGAATGGAAATAGGGCGAACGTCTTTTAGCAAACTGGGGTTAGAAACTTTAGGGAGTGGTAGAACAAAGGCTTTCCGCCATGCAGAAGGAAAATCCCCAGTAGACAATGAAAAGTTAACAATATACGTTAAAACTGGGAGAATGCATTCTAAGATGCTTACAATCATCAATCTACTCAGCTCATCATGGCCAATAGCATTGGACCTGATTGATTTAACCACCTTACGTATATAATCATCAGTGGCTTGAGTAAAAGAGAAAGTTTTTGTTGTTGGACCTTTTGTATTCCATCGTATATACACGTAGATTTTTGAACAGCGTCTTCTGACAGAAGTTTTGAGTGAGTGAGTGTTTCTCAAAAACATGTTTTTTCTTATAGTTTGATTTGATGAGCTATTTTATACCTTAATAAATTGTCTTCCTTCAATAGTTAACTTTTTTATCTGGCTTCATTTTAAGGTAGTTACATTAATTTTTAATTAAATGTATTTGCCTTCTTTTAGTTATAGAAAATTGTCTACCATAGAAAAGTCTTTGTCAGAGGTTAGAGAGGCTTCCTGACTATCCTAGCTAGAATACAGTTAATTAATGTAGCTTCTTGGTAAGATGGAATTCTGAAAAGCATAAAACGGGTTGTGAAAATGGAAATACAATTGTGGCATTGTAGCGGATGTCGATTGAAGATTGTCAAATTATGTTGTTCAAAAAGTTACAAAGTATGTTGAATTAAAAACGCGAAAACTTATATATGCTCACATATTTTATTATGATTGTATTTTTATTTATTAGTATCTACGGATTAATAAAATAAATATACTGCTTCAAAATTAGCACTAAATAAAAAAATACACAAGATTGTACACGGCTACTTTATTTCAGGACCGCTCCTTATAATATATTAGGTGTTAAAAAGGAGTTATAATTGTAGTTAATTATAATCACTGAAATATTAAACCGTTTTGTGCCTTGGGAATCACATAGTGGTTTTTACAATACAAATAAATTCCGCTATGTGCTTAAAATGAAGATAAAAAATTATAACTTCTAAAGTACGAAGGCAAAATTTTCAATCCTTACATCATTTAGTGCCCTATTAGAAACTTTAATTATAAATATTATTTGAAACGGGGTATTTATCATGTATATTAGCGTTTTCGAGCACCCGATATTTCGTTTCGTTACTCCGTGAAGATGGTGCATGCAACTGCGCCGAAATATCGGGTGCTCGAAAACGCTAATATACATGGTAAATACCCCGTTTCAAATAATATTTATAATCTGAATGACCATGTGAGCTAGAAACTTTAATTTTTGTCATTTTTAGTTTTTGGATGTAAAATACAGTAAAAAAATAAACATGTTTCTTCTGTAAAGTTACGTTTTTTTACATATCTGATTTTACAAGCGCAGCGACGATGTAAATCTTAATCTATTCATTATGATATAGGTACTGTCCGATTGTACGGTCAGCTGCAGAGAAATAGACCCCCCCTGCATACAAGGGGTCCATTTCTATGCAGCTGACTGTACTACGTACGTACTTGTAAGGTGAACGTATTTTTCAATACCTAGCGACTCAGAGATGACGCTGAGTGTGAGTGTCAAGTCTCATTTGCCTTTTTTCACATATATCAAATGACCTATTTTAAAGTATTTTAATTTACGTAGCAATGTTACAAAGCATAGAATAGATTTATGTGGAGTACATAAAACAAGTGACAATACAGGGCATAGCTAGTCTGCATTAACCCGGATTAGTCGGGACGAACAGTCGTTGTGTTCCAGATTTGAATATCGCACATGAATTCCTAAATGCTCAGAGATGGTATATTCCCATATGTCTTTGCTTAGGTCGCGGCTCAGTATGGCGGGTTCAAATGGTAATGGTTCCTACTTAATACAGGTAAAGTAAGACTACATAAATGCCAGTTTGGCGGCAAAATATCTACATCAATTTGTTTATTAATTATAACTAATGGCACTAGAAATGAGGATCTGCTGAGCCCTATAAAAAATTAGGGATCCTATCGCCAACGGGGGATATGGGCAGGAGGGATATTAAAAAAAATGGAAATTTTACAAACTAGGCAAGTGAAGTATAATTGTCCATTATAACCACTTTGTATGGCAAGAGCTGTCAGATTACTGTCGTGAATTAAAAATACTACTTTAGTGGACCCGGAGTATGTCCTAAAACTACGGCCAAGACCACCGGGGGATGGGCAGCAGCATCCTCGGAGTGCGGTGGAGATACTGCGATCGCCAACCCGCATGCCAAGCGTGGTGATTACGGCATTCAGTCCCCATGGAAAGAAGACAAAAACCGCGGCCCCGAGTGTCCGGCGACCTCCGGTGCCCTGGTTATGGTAGCGGCCAGGGTACTAGCGGGGTCAGGGGTGCTAAGAATCTCCGGCGAAGATCCGGCTACCGCCACCGACGACTTCTGGCCCTGGCAACTTATAACACGCGTACACTGCGGACCGACGAAAAGATAGTGGAACTGGAGGAAGGATTGAGCAAGTTGCGATGTCATAGGGTTATCTGAAGCCCGTAGAGAGGGGGAGGAAACGATAATCCTAAAGTCCGGCAACTTGCTTTATTTCCGGGAGGGCGACCAGCAGTTCCAGGGAGGCGTCGGGTTCATCGTCCATAAGTCCCTCGTGAACAACGTGGTGAAGATCGAGAGTGTGTCGACTAGGGTGGCGTACCTTATACTCAGAGTATCCAAGAGGTACTCGTTGAAGGTCATACAGGTGTATGCGCCGACTTCGGCACACTCCGATGACGAGGTGGAGGCTATGTATGAGGATATATCGAAGGCCATGCATAGCTCCAAAACCTACTTCACCGTTGTTATGGGGGACTTCAACGCGAAACTAGGCAAGAGAGATGGTGAAGAGCTGAGAGTGGGGCAATTTGGATTTGGAAGTCGGAACCACCGGGGCCAACTACTGGCTGGCTTCTTGGAGAAGGAAGGACTCTACATGATGAATTCCTTCTTCAAGAAACGTGAGTACAGGAAGTGGACCTGGATGAGTCCCGACGGTGCAACTAAAAACGAGATTGACTTCATCATGTCGACGAAGAAGCATATATTCAATGATGTCTCTGTAAATTGCGGAGCGCCTCACTAACTAGTTCGTACGTGGTCGGGTACGGAACGGTTCCGATTGATGTAGAGGACAGACATAAAGCTCTTTCTGTTTCTCGCACAGCACATTCGAGTCACTGTTCCCACCGAGCGACTGTTGCCTCCCTGACCCTACTCGTTCGCAGCACCGAGAGATCAATGAGGGTTTCCTGAATCGATTTTTTCACCAGGTGGCAGCACCATGGCGAGAGGTCTAGCTGTCAATCCACCAATCATGATTGATCTTTTTTTTTATTGGTGGATTTTGACAGCTGCTGTCAAAAATACCTCTCGTCACACTGCCGCCACCTGGAATTCAGGAAATCCTCATTGCCTTCTAAATCTGTTACGGACAAGCAGTGTTAGGAAGGGTAACTAAGTTCATGAAGCCATTGTAATAGGGTCAGAAATGATTGGCTGACTCTTATTCCTTTCTGTGCTGCAGTTCACTACACGCTACGCTAGTAGCCGGTTCCGTCGTTTTCTCACTTTGTAGAGGAATCCGCTACTCAGAGATAGCCCGCCGAGCGGGTTCCTGGTCAATATGTAAAAAAATCAGCCAGTTTATCGATCTTCGTTTATTTGTTTCTAGATTAGTAGAGTTTTTCTCATCAAGTACCGGTCGATTAATTCAATCCTTTTCAACATATAAATCTGTGTAGATTATCGAACGAGCGGAGCATAAGCGAAGTGCAGTTCTTTCACACAACTCCGGCTACCTAGACTACGCATTTCGTTGGCTTTTTGATTTTGAATAGTTCGCGCGATAACTTTAGTAACGTTTTCTGATTTATATTAAAGTTGGGGTTGTAGTAGAGCTAAATACAATTTGAGAGTTCGTTCATGAGCATAATCGATCAAGGGGTTATGGAGCTAGAAGGCTCGAAAAAATCATCATTAGAGTCTTGTAATATTGGTCACTCGTTTGCAAGAAAATCGCGAGTTCTCAGTTCGAGGCGGACTCCTTGTATTAGAGCGCTCTATACGTACAGTCCACAGCAGAATTAGCTCAAGATGTCCAAATTAAGCTTAACACGACTTTAAACATGCGCGGACGCATGCGTGCCTTTAGAGTCAGCTCAAGGTCTTCAGAACACCAGATATTGATATATTAAAACCGGAAGTGATCACCGTCTGGTGAGAGACACATTGAATATATGTGTTAAGCTAGAGCGCTCTCGACTGATGAAGTCTACGCTCCGTCCAGCAGCACTTCAAATCCAAAACCCTGAGAGCTTCCAGCTGGAACTCCAAAACCGTTTCGATTGTCTAGGCGGCGATGTGGACGAATTCAACGACGGGTTTGTGGAAGCTGTCCATAGTACTGGGTCTAAGTTTTTTAAGGCCCAGCGGAGCAACAGAACGAAAAGGCTCTCTGACTCCACTCAGAAGCTCATCGAGGAAAGGAGCGGAATGGTTCTGCAATCCTCAGCAGATGCGTCATTATACCGGCAGCTCAATAAACGGATCTCTAAATCCCTTACCCGTGATTTGCGCCAATTCAATACAAATCGTATTGAAGAGGCCATTGAGCAGAATAAGGGCTCTAAAGTTTTCTCAAGAGATTTGTCTATTGGGCAGAGCCAGCTCGCCAAATTAAAAACTGAGGATGGTAGAGTTGTTTCATCCAGACCCGAGCTTCTATGGACATGCTTCTATGGAGAGGACTTTTATGGACAGCTATACACATCAACTAGCAGACCTGAAGTTGATCTGGCGGAAGACCCTAGAGCTAGACTGACCCGACATTATACCGAAGATATCCCGGACATCAGCCTGTACGAGATTAGAATGGCTCTTAAACAGCTCAAAAACAATAAGGCACCAGGTGAAGACGGAATTACAGCCGAACTTCTGAAGGCGGGTGGTAAACCGGTCCTTATGGCCCTTCAGAAGTTGTTCGACTCCGTTTTACTAGAAGGGAGAACGCCTAAGGCATGGAACAGAGGTGTGGTGGTATTGTTCTTCAAAAAGGGTGATAACGCGTTACTGAAGAACTACCGACCTATTTCACTTCTGAGCCATGTTTATAAGCTGTTTTCAAGAGTCATTACGAACCGTCTCGCACGCAGGCTAGATGACTTCCAGCCTCCCGAACAAGCCGGTTTCCGAAGGGGCTTTAGTACCGTAGACCACATCCATACGCTCCGTCAGGTTATACAGAAGACTGAGGGGTATAACCTACAGCTGCTTAGCGTTCGTGGACTACGAGAAAGCCTTCGACTCGATCGAAACCAGGGCTGTACTACAATCTCTCCAGAAGTGCCAAGTGGACTATCGCTACCTAGTCGGTTACTAAGTTCTGTTACTAGAGTTTTCACTAAATAAATAGTAATAGGTAGTAACATTTTAATTATTTATGAACATAATTTAAAAGCTTATTTAATAGTCAATAGATTATAATATATTGAATTGAAAATTATTGTCGCAGTTTTTCAGAATTCTTTATAACACTCTGAAAAAGGCGTGAAACATATACGTCAAAATTACACTCCTTGTTCATGTTGATTTTAAATCCTATTTATTTTAAATCACGCTTAAGACGCATCAGTCTTGCACAATTCGGTAGCTATATTCTTTAGCTTCAATTTGGTATATGTATAGTTCACGTGGGTCTATCTGATAAAATACTAGACTATACGTTGCAAGTCTGCTTGTTCCATAGCAGTCTAAATCTATGTATTTTGTGCAAAACTTCAAAATAGGCAATGTTTCAAATAGGAATATCTATGTGATAAAATCGCAAGAAAATTAAATGGTGGTCACACAATTACCTCTAATATACAGGTTTCTTACAAACAAGCAATGGAACCTTCAAAACAAAGGTTGCAATATTCATTTGATGCACTTTTGTAAAGTGTAATTTTCTTAAATTTACCGCGTGTTTGCGTCTTCAGGCAATCCTGTGCTTTACAAAGAATTTCAATAAATTTCCCATCTGATTTGTATATTAATTTATTATACCATATTATGTTCATTAGAAATTAGGCTAATAAATAATTACTTTAAATTTTTATTTAAAACTTTATTATAAATTTTATCAGTCAGAAATCTGGTAACAGAACTTAGTAACCAACTAGGTATATCGAAGTGCTGAAGTGTTTGTACGAGAACGCCACTATGTCAGTCCGACTCCAGGACCAGAACTCGAAGCCTATTCCGTTGCAGCGGGGAGTCAGGCAAGGAGATGTTATTTCTCCTAAACTGTTTACCGCTGCACTGGTGGATGTTTTCAAGACTCTGGACTGGAGAAGACTAGGCATCAACATAAACGGCGAGTACATCACTCACCTTCGGTTTGCTGACGACATAGTAGTCTTGGCTGAGACCATGGAGGATTTGAGTACGATGCTCGATGACCTCAGTAAAGCCTCCCAGCGAGTTGGTCTAAAGATGAACATGGATAAGACGAAGATCATGCATGTCAAATACCCATGTAGCACCAACTCCCGTTACAATCGGAGACTTTACACTCGAAGTTGTGGACGATTAGGACTTACTTACTTGGGACATACTGTCCAGTTAGGTAGATCCAACTTCGAGAAAGAGGTCAATCGACGAATCCGACTCGATTGGGCAGCGTTCGGGAAGCTACGGCACATCTTTTTGTCCAATATTCCGCAGTGTCTCAAGACGAAAGTCTTTGACCAGTGTGTGTTGCCAGTGATGACATATGGTACTGAAACGTGGTCGCTTACAATGGGCCTCTTAAGAAAGCTCAAAGTCACCCAAAGGGCAATGGAGAGGGCTATGGTTGGAGTCTCTCTGCGTGATCGCATCAGAAATGAGGCCATCCGCAGCAGAACCAAAGTAACCGATATAGCCCTCCGAATCGCTAAACTAAAGTGGCAGTGGGCGGGGCACATTGCTCGTAGAACCGATGGCCGTTGGGGCGGAAAGGTGGAAAGGCGACCACGAACCGGAAGGCGCAGCGTGGGTAGACCGCAAGGTAGACTGATGACCTGGTGAAGGTCGCGGGAGTCCGCTGGATGCGGGTGGCGCAGGACCGGTCATTGTGGCACTCTTTGGGGGAGGCCTATGTCCAGCAGTGGACGTCTTTCGGCTGATATGATGATGATGATGATGATGAGTGTATTTTCTACTACATCATTATCAAAAGGTTTTTTACTCGTATTCTTTTAGGAGCAAAAATCACCTTTTTAGGGTTCCGTACCTCGAAAGGAAAAAACGGAACCCTTATAGGATCACTTTGTTGTCCGTCTGTCTGTCTGTCAAGACCATTTTTCTCAGGAACGCGTGGAGGTATCAAGCTGAAATTTATATCAAATACTCAGGTCTATTGTCCCTTGGAGCTGTGAAAAAATCAAACTTAAAAGCCAACGCAATCAAAAGATACAGTCGTTTATGCTGCAAATATTAGAGTTTTTCGGCACTCGCAAAACCTACGGGGTACTTCCTGTGAACTCAGAAACATGAAACTTGGCACGAAGAAATGTCATATAGCACAGACAAAGGAAAAATTACGAAAAGTAGACATTTTTAGGAAAATCGTACAAAAAATATTTTTTTAAATTTTAAACTTACTACCTTTTTCCTCGTAAACGCGTAGAGGTATTAAATTGAAATTCATGTCAAATACTCAGGGCTATAGGACCTTTCAGATGTAGCAAAACCAAACTTTTATGTCAACGCAATCAAAAGAAATAGCAATTTAAGTTGCATATTTTGAAACTGAGTACTTGCAAGAAACTCAAAACCTAAAGGGTACTTCCCGTAAACTCAGAAACTTGAAACTTGGCACGAAGAATGTCATATAGCACAGACAAAGGAAAAAATACGAAAAGTAGACATTTTTAGTAAAATCATACAAAAAATATTTTTTTAAATTTTAAACTTACTACCTTTTTCCTGGTAAACGCGTAGAGGTATTAAATTGAAATTCATATCAAATACAATACCTTTCAGCTGTAGCAAAATCAAACTTCTACGTCAACTTTTACTTATATACCTACAGGTTTGTACGGAACCCTCGGTGCGCGAGTCCGACTCGCACTTGGCCGGTTTTTTTATATACCACGACGGAGGCAAACAAGCAAACGGCCCGCCTGATGGTAAGCAGCTAGCCTATGGCCTGCAACTTGCTTAAAGAACAAGAGAGTCCCTCGTCGTCAACACACTGGATCCTCTTTTAGCTCTTTGGCAACCTTAGTCACCGGCAGGAACACGACACTATGAGTAGGGTCTAGTGCTATTTGGCTGTGGTTTTCTGTAAGGTAGGAGTAGGTAGGAGGTACTTCCCAGTCGCGAGATGACATTCGCAGTATCCATACCTCTCTTTTGGACGTAGATTAAGGACATACCTGGGTTTGACCTATTCCATTTATCCGCATATGTTATTTAAAAACTTTAACAACGTTAATCGTATCTAATAAGGCAAACAATAATTTCAACCGACTTCAAAATTTCGAAGGATGAGGTTCTCAATTGGTCAGGATCTTTGTTTTTGCAATTTTTTTTCTGTATGTCCACCGAATATTTGTTTTGTTTGAAAGAGTATACTTCACAGTTGTCCCATTCTAACCAAGTCAGGATCTGATGATGGGATCCTTGAGAAATCGAGGGAACTCTTCAAATATTGCAGGCACACCTACCTATAGTGATTTAAATATTTTTACAGTAGCTCGGGGATTTCCTTTTGGAAAGGTGGAGTCTAAGTGAAGTAGGTTCTTTTTTGTTTAAAATTATATTACTTGACATTAATAACCCATTAACTGTTCACTTACCCAGATAAGACGGCGAATTAAATGATAGTCCCCTCTGACACTATGTAACATGACAGCAGTATCATCCGGGCAGCGTTTCGCGAGTAATTGTGGACGAATATTTAATGAATAGCGGATTACGTCCGCACTGTCAGTCCGTACTATGACAGCACAATAAGGAATATTCGGCGCACTGTGGCCTGACATTAACGGCGTAAATTCAAGCCCTCATAATAGTATAGGTCTTTACGTCTAAAGAATTATACGATAGATACGACTTTATCGTTCCGTGGAAACTAAGTTCTGCCATCGTAATTCTGGGTCATTGGAGAATTGGACTCGTGATTCAATTGGACTCGAGACACAATTATTCATCAGCCAACTTTAAAGAAATGAGGAACTCAATTTGACTGTAATTATTTTGCTATGCCATGTATCTTATTTTATCCTTGTTTTACGAAGACGTGATTACTTAATGGATTATTTATGTAAAGGTCCCTTTTTCATAAATGACTGGGAAAACAGTGGGCCATATCAAAACAATGTTCTTGCAATAAATAACCTTAACCTAACTGAAATACAGATTAGCGCATCAAAAAATCTTAAAGAACTATCAAAACATCGCTCGATGTGCATTTGTATTTTTTTGATGCCCAAGTCAGTATTTTTTGTAAGGCGATTTAATATTTTGTCTTTAAGTAATCTACATAAAATTCTACACAAAAATACTTTTTACACTTTTCGCTGGGGTCAATATTTAATGAGTTATGGAGGGAAGAAGATGGTCACTTCACAGGCGGCGCGCCCTATACTGAGGCCTCCCCCCGCCTCGGTAATTTCACCAAAAAGGTGACTTACTTGACCCGTTAGCTTTAGCCCCATCCATCAGTACTTTTAGTATTAGTATTATTGTTTAACCGAGGACCCGGCAGACCTCGATGGCGATGGCGGGTTAACTTGGACTGGAGGTAGTAGCACTAAGACCGGGACAGCTGGAAGAAAAGAGGAGAGGCCTTTGCCCAGCAGTGGGACACAACAGGCTCATAATAATAATAATAATTAATAAATAATAAAATTATTACCCACCAAAATTCGCTTTTACACGGATTATTCTCCCTATTTTACTTTGAGTACTTACCTATATTATCTTTATTAGGTTCAAATCGGATCTTTAAAACAGTTGTTTCACAATGTTTTTTTTACTATATAGATCAATTGATCACAAGACAAGAAGCTATAAATGGCGTAGTGTATAGCTCAAGGCATTCCCTACCAATCGGCCGTAGAGCTGAAGAGATACTCGTATATTATATTTAGCTATGACGGTAAATACGAATGTTATTAATGGATATCTGAAAACAGTTTTAAACATCCTTTTTGAATATTTGAATTACTCCAAATGGTGATTAGACTGATAAATCCGATTGTTTGGATTATGGTTTTAGTATTTTTGTTATTATAATTTTAGTATTGACTTGACCATTACGATGTTAATTAAACAGTGACTATTGTTAAAAACTAGTTTTTATTTTTAATTGATGAATTTAAAAAAAAACAAAGTAACTACTTAGATATATGAGTAGGTATATTTATTTTTGAGTGTAGTTTCATTGAGTTGGTAATTGCAAAATATTTTATTAGGACTACTGTCCTCTAGCGTATCCATCTGTCAACTTTACTTCAAGTTCCGCCTCCAGGGTAGCGGGAGAGAAATTAGGAGTGAATTAGCCGCTTACTGACAGACCGAATTCCACGCGGGCGGAGCCGCGGGCACAGCTAGTAAATAATAAATAGGTAACTAAACACGAACACATATCTTGGAAAAGAAACACTATATATTATATGTGTCGTTTCTTTAAGTATATTAGATTTTAACTGAAAGTATAAAAATGTTATCTATCAGCATAATGATTTAATCTCATGTTTTTCTGGCAATAAGAACGAAGCCAGGGATCGTGCAATTTACGCTATTTCAGAATTTCTACGAATCGTGAATAACCAGCTTCACGTATTTAATAAAATAGGCAGCTTCATTGTTGTGTATTTTTTAGAAGATCGATTATCTAGAAACACGGTAACTGTAACTAATAGCCTAATAGGTACGCATTCAGCCGGCCGTGCCCAAAGTGGTATCTGTTTAATTGAATTCTCTAAAACGGCGTAACGAATGTGTGATTCATTTTTTATTTCCAATCCAATAGTCATTGACGGCATTGACTGCTTACAACGACTTAAACGGTTGAGATACAATATTGACTGGACGTATTGGTTATGCTTTAATTTTAATAAATTATTTTTGTTGACTTCATGAAGTATTTGTAACTATTCATTATATGAATGTATAGTTTATGTAGGTATAAAGGTATAGCTGCAAATCTAAGTTAAGTAAGTTATGTCCACGGGCATAATGACGCGTCTAGATTTCGTCAGAGGTGATTTAAATTTACTATGAGTTTTTAATTTTGAGTACCTAGGTATTTTCTAGGTCATCTGAGTACTAATCGATGAATTTGCATCGCGCTAATATAAATATATCACCTGGAAGACTACAGAGCTTGATTATAAAGTTGAATTTTAGTAGATACCCGTACACGTATACGTATATACACACATCAATATTGCAATAAAATTTCCCGTCAAACCACAATTGTACTAACAAGGACACGTTATCGACATCTCGACACGGTTTCGTCTGTTCCTACAAATTGCTTTCGGCTCGTTAATTGATCAAAATTGCTTTTGGAATGACTGGTGTTTTTGGTTCTGCGAAGTGCGCGCGACCTAATGATAACTTGCGCAGTAATGGCGTCCGACTCCGATGCGCCGGAGTGTGCCGCTGCTGAGTCAGCCTATTTGAACACCGCCCGACGCCTTCAGGTAGCCGTTGACGATGCTTTCTTGTTCTTTATGTCTTGATTAGTGAGTTATTATCTTTAGAAATGAAAGGTTGTTTGAAAGTGAAGTGCGATTGTGATTATGAGTGCTAGATTGAGTTACCGAAATCTTTACATTTGTAATTTAAACATAAGCTGAGCATCATCAGTTTCGATTAGAAGGTGAAAATGTTCCTATTCAATACGAACCCCTTGAAAGCGTTATTAAACAGGACCATTAATTTTGTTATATTTATAATTACTGTTATCCCTGTGGCCATTTGATAATATAACTTAATATATTTTCTTATTTCAGAATTATTTATATGTAGTGACAGACAAACTGCTACAATGGGCTATTGTAATTAAAATGTAATAAAATTAGATTAAAATTTCCTCAGGACTCAGGACACACTTACTAAATAAACTCATTTAAAACTTTGCATTAAATTGCTTTTTGAGGGTCACTGAAAATATTTTCACTCCGCTTGTAATCGTAAGTCATAACCTTACCTTAGCTTCCCCCCTTAAGGCTTGAGGTAGATATTTTCAATATCTACCTGGACGTCGATTATCCGTGGAAATATGACTCATGGATAGTATGACGGTTTGAAAAATATTTGGTGTTAAATTTCTATGCCTATGATGTTTTATATCTGATAATGCCTTATAAGCTAAACACACATCTTTATAAAACCTTTCAACTCTCAGTAGAAGATAAATAATAAAACTAGGCTGTATTAAGAACATATAGAAACCAATGTTATCTTATCTGCATTATGATTTAATGTCAGGAAGCTAAAGAAAAACCGCGTGTGGCGCCGCGGGGCGGCATGCTGGTTTATTTTGAATTCCCCGCACGCTCGCACCTCCTTGTTTGATTGTATTTCACTTAATTCGTCCGTTCCGCTCATTTTCTATGGTAATTCATCGGTTGCATTGTTTTATTAGGGTTCAATTTGTAGAGAAAATAACGAACCATGCTTTAAACTTATTCTTCATCCTGCGTTGTAGGTAAATCTGTTTAAACCGCCTTCGTTTAAGAGTTAATGGAAATCGTAAATGCGCTTGTCAAAACGTAATGGAAGCAAGCAATGCAGACTGTTTTATTGTACAGAACCATCGTAGAGGCTGGCTTGTTCTAATTTTTTTCTCTTGTATCCGGTCAAGCCACTCTCGTTTGCACCTTGTCAGCACCGCCGATCTCAGGCCCTAATTGCTGATATTCCATTAAAGTAATAAATACGATGCGCCCTAACACCTTCTTATTAAAGGGCTGAATACTGCACTTTGCCGAATCTATTATGTCATGGTTTGTTAATGCGTGACGAGTGTTTTAACGCCTTCTATGATGTGTATTTTAAGTGCTCTCGAGGTTGAGAAACGGTAGTCTTTCTTACAAGAATCTATACTGCAGCAGGTAATGTAGCAATAAATTTCCCGTCATTCGACATTCAACTGGTTTTAAGTTCTCTTATTCATTATGTTTTTCTACTAAAGTTGAAAAACAAAACAGATGTCAAGCTTGATAATACAATTAAATGTTTAACTAGACTCGATCTATCCAAAATACGTAGAATACTTGCGCCTTAATAGAGATGGCGGGTCTTTAATTAGTTTTGCCTTTTATTACTTCGGGTAATTGCGACCTGCTCGTAATTGTCGTCTCGTTGAAACAACGGTTAGCTGCCACAATAAAACCAAAAATGACACGTTCACACCATATTGAGTCATACGCATTTTTTCTCGACTCAAACCGTAGTTCTCACGCGCGCATCTGATTGCCACAAGACGAGGCCGATAAGGTTCTATCTGGCTGGTACAAGGTGTGAGATACAAAACAAAAACTTTTGAAAAAGATTTATGTATTTTTGATAGAAAGGAAGTTACTGTGATTTTGTCTATGAGATGTATATTTTAAGATTTATACCTATATTTTATTTTTAGTAATGGTGTTCTGTACTAATATTTAACGAAGTCTTTTTGTCCTAAAATTACTTTGATTCCTTTATAACTAATTATAAGGATTTGTATTGATTGATGTACATACATATCTATAATATATTTAGTATTTAAGTTTCAATTTTAAAATTTTAGTAACATAGTAATAAGTTAATTTTGTTTTTAATATACTGACTATAGATCATTATTGTCTGCAATAAAGTTAAAAATAAAAAAAATATGTAGACATTATGTTTGATAATTATTCACTACTTTGGTGTCTTTATACACAAATTCGTATCATGTGTGAGTTACGAACACTATACAAAGTTTTTGTGTTTGATCTATACCTGTCAGTGAGCCGTCATATAAGGCAAAACTTGTTACTACTGCGGGCAAAATTAAAGCTCACTAAGGCAACAATCATAGCCTTTTATGTCTATAGAGCGGCAAGCTAATAAAAGTTGCATCTGTTTATGTCGTTTGCTATTGCCATAACTGTGCATTGCTTCACTGTAATTTGCTTATATTTGCTTGAAAACTTTCAAGTCAAAGGTACACCTAGATTCAAAATTTCATAGAAAATTTATGAATTAATTCATTCATAATGTATCCGTGCAATTTTGAATCTCACTGTACATCATTGTCGGTTGTCAAAAAGGCGTTACTGCCATAAAAAACACTTAGAAATAAACTGTATTAACACCCGACAATAGTGTACCTTTGACTTGAAAATGTCACATATGTAAAATTTTAACTACATTGGTCCAATGCTTTGTAAGCCTCGGTCTAACGCTGACGACTTAAGACTCGGGCTGACGCCAGTATGCCATTGACAGAGATCTCCGCCGCAAACACGTGGCTGTGGGCAGACTACGTGTGTGATGACACGATCTCTTGATACTGTGAACAATAGATAAGCGTTTGAGACTTGACTGGAATAAATTCATTTGATCCTTATAGTCGGTGGTGTACACTTATTTATACGGAAAATGATGATGATGGAATTTCCATTTGCAGAGCTAATCCTTTAGGCTCTAAGATTAATTTAAGAAATCAAATTTCTGATGCAAATTTTTGACGAAGTGGGGGGGTGCCCCCATAATTAATTAAAAATAAAATAGAGCTATATAGTCAAGTTTGATATCATTTTCGTGTAAAGCAAGGATGCCGAATTCATTTTTGGTATTTTATGTATACATTTCCATATAACAAAACTGAGAAAACATAGAAAACATGAAATCAATGTTTGATATTTTTTTGAATACATGCCTATATTTTTTTAATTTATGGTCGTAACATGAAAAATATATTTTCATGATAAAGCCCTGTTATTCCCCTTTATAAAATGTATATAAATCCTATATTGGTTATGAAATATTTATCGAAAAATAATAATATTAATAGGCCTGTTATCAACCACAATCTAATTATGTAGGAAAAACGATGTGGTTTGAGCTCTAATGCTTGTCTAATTATATCTTTCACAACTAAACGGACGTCAACAATTGTAAACGCTATTATTTACCTTGCCTAAGTATGCTTGTTATAATCCGTAAGTGAAATAAAGAGATCGTTTAGAAGATACCGGAACCGGTTACCAATGAAGGGGTATTAGATCGAGTAAGTATTTGGTAGGGTTGTTTTTAAAAACTATCAATTTAGTAAGCACATCATTGCGGTACCCATAGGTAAGCGCTTGTCGGGTACGGATTGGAGGAGGAGAGCAGAAGATCGAGCACAGTGGCGTGCCATGGGAGAAGCCTATGTCCAGCAGTGGACTGATACTGGCTGCTACTGCTGCTGCTAATAATGATAATGTAGCGCTTACCGAAATGAAAATCCAAAATAACGTTTACCTATCAAGCTAATTTCATCTCTATTGCTAAGAAATTAGACAGGGACATAACATTAAATATAGGGTAATAATTTTGTAACCAAATAATAGGGTTACCCTATCGAAAAAAGTTGTCAAATAGAGGAGTTCTCCGGTCCCTGTTATCTAGTGACGTTTTCAAGTGAAAGGTACATCATTGGGGATTATCAATAAGGGCCCGTTCATTTTTTTAGAGAGAAAACTTAAGTGGTAGGTATACATCTTCAACTGAGGACAGTCTGTTGGCGAATAGTGCGCTCTAAAATAAAAATAACAATTTTGTGTTATACCTACTTAGACATTACACAAACGTGTTTGAAAATTTGTTAATTTATTATAACTAATATTTACATAACTAAATCCAAGTCTGCATATCTACATGCTTCATCCCACATCTCCATAATTTTGTGGTTGAAATTTTACCCTCGTCCTGTTAACAAATTGATCCGATATCTGGTGCACACCTTAAGTTCTGATGACAATTACATTTTAATAGATTCAGTATCATTGTAAATCCAAGATGGCTGCCGCTACAGAATGCCGCGTATTACATATTTCTTAACAACCCCCTCAATCAAGTATAAAATGAAAGAGATTTACTAGTAGAACACAGTGCATTGCGGATCATAAAGTAAGCGGAGTTTAGACAGTTTTAGTAACATAACACCTTGAAAAGAAAATAAGTATTGTTTAGGTAAATTCAAAATCTTTTATTGAAAATAAACAATGCTATAGATAATGTACAAAAAGCTATAAAAATAATTCGGTAGGTTCTAGGTACCAGTCATCACACCACTCTTCTCATCAATGTAGCTAGAGCATTGAAAAGACAAAAAACTAAAATCGTGGGGCGCTTGTATCTTTTATCAACGGACAACGCCTAATATCATTATATTATATATGAACTTAGGTTAGGTACGCTACGCTAGTGGTGTGATGAATGGTACCTAGGAACTATCGATTATTTTAGCCTTGAGTACATTACTTGCATCATTATTTTCAATTAAACCGTTTAATATACGACGTATAACATACTAATTTAACTACTATTAGAAACGGGGTGTTTACCTAACTCAAATATACATGGTATACCATAAATACCATACCAATAATAATATGTTAATAGTATCTAGTCAAAACAGAAAATAATTATTTTACTTATTTTATGTATGGCCTGGATACGAGACTTTCAAGCCAAATCTAAACTCTGCACTATAATGTGTTACAAATATAATTTTAAACAAAAAAGAACCGACTTCACTAAGCATCCACCTTTCCAACACCAAATGCTCGAGCTGCTGTAAAAAATACTCAAATCACCATAGGTGTGCCTATAATAGTTGAAGAGTTCCCTCGATTTCTCCAGGATCCCATCATCAGATCCTGACATGGTTACAATGGGACCAACTGTGAAGTATACTCTTTCAAACAAAAAAAGAATTTTCCAAATCGGTCCAGCCGTCTTCGAATAATCGGTGAACATACATAAAAAAAAAAAAAAAAAAATAGCAAAAACAAAGATCCCGACGAATTGATAACCTCCTCCTTCGAAATCTTGAAGTCGGTTGATAACAATTATTTTCCCCACTTCCCACAAAAGTAGGAACATTCATATTTTTTTTACAAAAGTGGTTGAAGTTACCACAAAACTTTCAATGAAGGAAATATTCTTCATGAAATTCTCAACAATTCTTGCCTTTAAAGTATGTTGCTAAGACTTATAGTTTTCAATCTATGTGTCGTGAAAATTTTAACCCCCCCTTTTTACCCCCACTGCGCCATAAATTTAGGTGGCTCTGCTTCCTAAAATGGCCTGTGGGTCCTAAAGTCTCACTATGCAAAAGGAGATCCCATCATCACTAAAATCCCTTTGTTGTCGTGTGCACCACCGACTATTACATGCCCGCACGAGTCGCAGGCTTTCATACCAGATTCTTACATTTCATTTGTTTTTTTGGGACGGTGGCCAAGTAGCACAATTAGTATGTCAACTAGAGAGTTGCAAACCTAATTTTGCTAGTTTTATTACGACTAACGTGGTTATTTGACGTATTTTTTTTATTTAAATAAAATTGTTTTGTCATAACTTATGTTATTTTTACAAACTTTTATTGAGTTTCACCTGTCCCGTTGGCTTATTTAAATCTAGCAAGTTAAATTTGACCCACTTCCTGGTTTCCGATTGAGCTGAAATTTTGCACGCATATGTCACGTGACAATGCAATATTATGACATGGAGCTGGTTTGATGACGCCGCTGGAAGGTGGCCATTGGAACTCGGTAATGAAGCGACGCAACCCCCCACTGACATTTTTCTGATTGATTATTTTTTTATTGTATTGTAAGTGACGATCTTTTAGTGAATCCATTTTATTTTATGATGTAAACTGTGTGGTTTTCTACAAGAAATAAATGAATCTATCTATCTATCTCTCATCGAACTTGGGCTCGCAACTTCTTTCTTTTGAAAAGTACAGTTAGCAATAAAAGCTCGTCGCAAAAAAAATTTTTCAGACGCATATATAAAAGTTATCCATTATCAAAACATTTTGGGAGGAAGGCGAGATTACGATTTGTAGTGTTTTTAGCCCGATTTAAATATTAATTGTTTTTTTTTTTTAAATAACTAAACCATTTTTTTAAGCTTTTTCAGAGGTTTTATTCGATGAATTTAAAGAGGTTTGGACCGCCTTTAACTGAGTAGTAGTTGCCGGAATATATATCCGAAAATTCCGAAATCTTAGTTTTGTTAACTTTACTTAAATTTTTGTGTGGGTAAACTAGCTACTTGTTGAAATAAGTGTTGATCAGATAGCCCTAATCTGATTAGTTGCTTTGATATCATAAAAATGTACTGTCGCTGAGACGTGTAACTAACGTATAAACGGAAATGACTTGTATATTGCGTCGGGTGATATAATGTTAAAAGCAGAATGAAATGCTATTAAATATCACAAAGGATTCATCTTGCCTGCTGCCAGCTTAGGAAGTATTCAAGTTTGTGTATCCGTTCTATAAAGTTTGTAGACACAGTTTGTCCACAATCAGAATCCAGAAGACATGATTCTGTGGGCGTTAAGGAAGAAAAATCGAAACTTTTGAGTTTTTTCTTATCTTATCCTATACTTTGTATGATTTTTATATATACAGTGACTGATTTAATTAGTTTTGAGTGAATAATAATAATTATACACGTATATCATTATAAGGTTTCTATACGGTACATAAGTACCTACATTCTTATACAAAGTGTATCCATTCTTTTATTTATTTAACCTATAATATGTCTTAAATAGTTGAGATACAAGGAAAAGTCTACTTCGTACATAAATCTGTAAAGTTTTGGATAATTCATGGGCCATAAAATGTGTACGTACCATTATCCGTTACTTGTCTTGTTACCTACCTACTTCATTCTTGACGTAAACATCCTTTTATGAACAGGCAGCTCGGAACCAGTTCTGCCATCGGTTTTTATCCCTGGAGTTAATTCAAATACTGCAGCGTTTGTACACAGTAGATTGATATTATTAGAAAAACAAAAATGTGTAATAAATACGAGTGTTTATTTTTCTCAAACGCTTCATGAATAGTTATTTGCATGCGGTCTGAAATATGTTGATATTAGGTTTGTATAAATAGACATAAGAGCGTTGAAAACGGGCCACCTGATATAAACATTTTAAACAAAGTGGCATGATTACATTGCTCATTAGTAATTAATAAAATGAGTGTAATAACACAATATAAATTATTTGAAAAATGAGGTTTCCATTGCGAGTTCAGAGAGTTTCCATTGTTATTACTCAAAGAGTACATCTGAAGGTCTGTCAATTTAGACCAGCTTGACAGAACTGGTTTACCACGAGGAGCTGTTGACCCTGAATTGCTTACCTTACCTATTGCCATATTTTATCTATGCATTTCTCTTTAAAATACATACTTGTATTACCTGGGTAACTATGATGTTTTGTTTCGAGCAAGAGCAAAAATGTTGTAAACCGAAATTTCCATTCTGAGTGTGCAGCCGATAGTCCGGAGGCACTTAACGTAGGTCTCGTTTAAGTAAACAAGGTACACGTCCAACCGTAGGCTCCATCTTGTTTTTATCCGTCTCAGTCGGCCGCTCTACGCTTGTTATCTTGTTATCCTATCTACTCAAGATTGTACGTTTTTGCACAGATGCACTCAATGTATGCATACCTATTTGAATACCCATAATGATTTCCACTTGTAAACTATGGAGCTCGAGCCGATGCTTAATTTATACTGGTTGAGTAGCAAAAAAGTGGCTATTTGTAACTCAGCATTTAAGGTTCTCGAAAGGTTACCTACTCGCAAACAATATGGCCACATACTCAAGGCTGCTACTTTATACGATAAGTGGAGATAATTGGACAAAGAAAGTCACGTTTTTCCTGATATACCATTCGCGGATACAATGCTGTCATCCTTTATGGTGTTAACGAAGTCAAAGGTCTCCACACTGGCGGCCTCACAATGAAACGCCTATTAGGTTTGTCTAAATTAATTTAACGCTTCCTTATTTGCTAAACTCACACATATTTTTATGTTTCACAGAATCATGTTTTATCAGTACTGTAAATGTCGGCCTATTTTATTAAGTGTGGCGGTAACTTTTCAAAGCGCGTGCCCTCAAAGACTACTTTCAGAAACATTTTTTCGCTCCCGTGCCCATTTCAATTTCTTGGTGATTACGGAAGTAAACGCGTACCATAATTTTCTTTGAATCTTTGACCCTTACAAGCACAAAGTTTCGTTAAAGCTCATTGCCATTCCGCATCAAAGTCTAAATAAGGCGCTGCCACAAGGACTATCACGGCGCCGGGCGAGTAACGCAAAAAATATTTTTCCCTCCATTACTGCTTTCACAACGGAGTAGAACCTTCCCCAACCGTTTTCCGCTAAGTTAGATTCTCATTTACTTCGCTTTGAAAAAGTTAGCTTTTATAACCAAGCGGCGGCCAACGAAGACAACTCTATTACAGAGATGACTTTTGGCGTGGCGAACCTCGGATCCAGCGGTGAACCTTTATAAACGCCTATCTTTTTTTCACAAACAATTACAGCGCATTAAGAGACATTATAAAATCGGAACGCGAGCAAAGTATCGTGAACATTTAATGATAACTCGCTCGGCGGCGGTGGCTTTAACTCGCAAATCTCTTTTTAAGTCGACGTGCAAGCTATGGCTTCGATAATAAAATTAATTATGAAATTTATGACGCCGTTCACTAGTGGCGGCCGTTTTGTGCAGCTTTTGTGCACTCAGAATGTGTACCGTCTTAATCAACGATTTACGTACGTCGTTTAGCACGGCTTCAGTGGTTTACCATTGTGTCTAACAACTCTTACATTAATATATCGGTAATCCGGGGTTACTATTAATACGCATAAGAACATTACGAGTCAGGTAAATTGTCTTCTACTACTTGTTTTCTTAAGATTGATTAAAATTTTAGAAAATTGATTTGTGTTGTGTTGTTTTATCTAATTTATTTTGAAACTACTTCATAAATTTTCCAAAATTAACAATATTTTACTTTATCGTACGTAAAAATAGGTTTTGCAGGTTTATACTGTAAAGGTTTACTACCTTTACAACCTCTCAAGTATTTATTTGCCAACCCCGACAATACACTGCCAATAATATGTACTTATTAAACATAGAAGTAGGTAGGTATTAAATTAACAAAACCTTTACTAAATCATCAATGGTCTTCTGTAGCAGTAGGGGAGTTAAAATGCTTTATCGAGGATTCAAAATCCTACTTATGCGAGAGGACATAAGGTGGTTGAATTAGGTAATTATCTAGTAGCAACCGAACAAAAGAGCTAAAGAAGTGTTTCGTGGTTTAGGGGTAAAAATAAAAATACAAATAGCAAACTCGTTCATGTTTTGCTTTAAAAATTCAACCTTCCTAAGAGAGAAGTTGACAGGGGCGTTTTAGACGACATTTAGTCTTTGTAGTTGTGAGTGCAGACGTGCCATATGTAAGTATGTAACGGCGACGTGGGGTCGCGGCGTGTTTGCCGGCGGCGCGGACGAGGGGCGGAGGGCCGCTCACGTCCAACGCATAATGAGCGCATGTTTGTATTGACCCCTGTCCGTCGATGTCGCCCTTGCCAATACCCGCCGCGGAGGCACTGCGTCTTGAATGGGTAATGCCCGTCTTTCCGAAGAACTTAACCCAGCAACAGTCAATTGGTCGGTTAGGATGATAAGTTGAATGTTAACATGCGGATTGGGCACATGTCCCTAGCATTCTAATTAAACTATCACATTGCTAATTTACCCGCCGGTCCTTGTTTTCTTAGCATTTCATTGCAGGGCATGCCAAACTCATAATATCTTTGTGACATTTAATTTTACGCACCTACTCGTATTACGGACATCGGACACGTAGATAGACAATAATACTCCGAAATACTATTATAACAATCCGAATAATACTATTATAACAATCAATCATAATGACATTGTTGAACCAATACAAAAAGCTTAGTAAATTGAATCAGATTGTCCATATAAAAAGCAATCATCGAATTAACATGACTAGTTGTTCTGAATTGACTGATCGCTGTTTCAATATACCCGCTCTATTTAATCACTCAATTTGAGCCAATTAATTGATACTAAATGAGAGTTGAATACTATACGGATGTACCCTATTTTGTTTGATTCGGATCGGTGATCAAATCAATTCAGTGTTTAAGTAATTAATTATTCCGAACTAGCAATAATAACTGGACAACATTGAATAATAATAAATATATTACAATAAATTTAAACAAATAAATAACAATGAGAAGTATATACTTAATTAATTTGACATGACTGTTCTCTACTTATTTTATAGAAAAAAGCGTTTTCATAGTAATTTATGCCTCAGTTCGTTTTATGGCGGTTTATTTATCGGTATTTTATGACTTTCCAGTTCGAATATAAATTATTGCTTCCTTTCGTGTTACGAGATGTAATACCAATTTTTAAGCAGATTTTTGATGGTTCGATGAAATATATATTTTTTAAATAATTGAATAACATTACTAAATAGTAATAAAGTATAGCAAAGTAGTACTGGGACATAAATGTGAAGTCATATTCAACCATCCGTATACTTTTGATCTTAAGATTACGATTATGGTGGCCCGCGGCACTTACCGCAGATATAGACAAGAATGCGACTTGTCCTTGCACTGATACCGCTGCCCTCCTACGTACTATCTATCTGACTTTATGTACTAATCTAGTTTTATGGCCTGCTCTGTAGCTTATCCAATCTGTGACTAGTAAAAGAAGCCTTAATTAGGTACTGGTTGTCGTAAAAGGAACAATACTTATGTAAGTTTTTTCATTACCCGTGGCGTTATACTTATTGTTACTTTTAAATGAGTACCATTAAAAGTAACTATATAAACCGACTGCGTCAGTGGTCATTATCTATTTGCACGAAGAGGTTTATAATTTTCTCAGGTGAAGTTGCAGTAAATGCGGTAACCGTTGTAGCGTTCCGAGCGGGTGAAATATGAGAACGGCGATACCTAACTCTCGATCTCAAAGACGGCTTCGCTCCGACCGATGCAGATTTTCTACTTACTCTTTGTTGGAGGCATTTGCATAGAGCATTCGCTAACAAGACACGTTCGAGTACAATTGCGTTCGCGAAAGAACCCTACTCAAACAACCCATTTCTATTTTAGCTCGCAACCGCTTGTTTAATGTTCGGCCCGTACAACCGCGTCGGCTAACACTTAGTAACGCTTTTTGCATACGAAAGCGTCCAGCGTTTACCTCCCAATGTCTCTTGTTATTATGCTGTTTTGTATTCAGGCCGTGTGAAGTTGAAGGTCGTCTTCTGGTCGAGATAACGAACTAGTTTTCCGGCGCTGCCGAACAGCCACAATACTGCTGTCAGTGGTTTAGATTTTCTACTGCAAGTTTATTTAGACAGTCTGAGAGAAACAGCATCCTTTGATTTGACTGGCTGGATGGATAAATTTTCTGACTACGCCGACTTTATCTAAGATTCATCACTTGGAAAGATTGGAGCTTACGGCGCATAAAGTGACCGTAGTGGCCTAAATAAAACGTTTATACTGCTGCGCCGCCACAAAACAGGCCAAAAGAGCAACTTCGTGAAGAAGCAAATGTGAATATAAACTACTGCACTTTGGTAGCGTGTTTATTAAATATTAAAAAACTTAGCTTACTGCCAAGCTACCTAATTAGGGTTCTTTGATCAGTTTCATGTTTGACAAGTTGGTACATACATGTATGTTGATTTAAGGTGCGACCACACCGCTGCTTAAAAAACGGTGACGCTACGATCGCAGTGACGCATCGTATCCATACCGTTTTTATCGCATGCCCTCCACACCGCTGCTTAAAATACGCCGACGGTACGGAATCGCAATGACGTGCCGTAAACGTCACGATTTTAACGCATGCTCTCCACACCGCTGCTCGAAATACGTAGACGCAACGTGTACGCAGTGACGTGCCCCATACGAAATATTTTGACGCAGCTCAATTGTCTGCGTATTTTGAGCAGCGGTGTGGAGGGCATGCGATAAAAACGGTACGGATACGATGCGTCCCTGCGATTCCGTAACGTAGCCGTATTTTAAGCAGCGGTGTGGTCGCACCTTTACAAAACTTACGTAAAGAAATTATACATATAGGTGTTATAGCTATGATTTTTCAGTTCTGTAAACCAACTATAATTAAGTAAAAAAAACAAGGCGATCACTCGTTACACGATATGCAAGTACTTTGAAACCACATCTTTTTTATTTATAATCCAAAGAAAGTAGGCATTAATTTATTAAAGTCTACCCCATCCCAAGTTAATAAAAGTGATACATACTTACGAGGCAAAATTATTTTGATACAACGGGCAAAGCCTTTGTTTGTCTTAGTAAGTGACACGTCATATCTGTGGAACGTAAGCTTATCTCGGATGTTTTACAATTGATGACAAATTGTCTCTGTTAGAAGGAAATAATTAGTAAGTTTGGTTGCGTGAGTAGCGCCGCATGATGGATAGCGTGCCTGAGATAGGATCGCCGGCTGCCGCCGAATTTCATGAGAATCTGATTAACAAGCCCAAGGCACCCGCGCCAGGCCCGACTCTTCTTGTAAATTATCGAATTATACCAAACTCGACAGGGCGCGCATAGGTGCGTGTTGATTAAATTTTTAAACCGTTTTGTTACCATTAAGAAGTTTTTTAAACCTAGTGAATTGTGGGAAACTGTTCTGTTATTTGTTAACACAAACAATCATGTAGTTAATTCGAAATTATTCGTGGTCATACATTAAATTTCAATGTTTAGAATGTTTAAAGGGTCTGATTTTCTTATCTAGATTATGTAAAACTAATTCACTGTCTAAATGTTTCCGATGCTGAAATTGGACTAGTTATTTGAAGCATACACACGAAATTCGATATATAAAAGTTTATTGTGAAAACCAATATGCTTGGCGGTAAGTAAAGCCACGCGGCGAGTGTGCGTTGGATTTGGTATCGCGGCCATAAATAACTTATAGAAGTCGAACACGGTAGCGGCGAACCCAGCAATCTATAACGCCAATAACAAATTAATAAAGTGATGATTTCGCGCCTTTACTTGCCTCTGATATAATATATTGTTTCCTGTGCAATTATCTTACAAGGAATTGCGGATACGACGCACTTATAGTAAAGTGGAAAGTAAGCTCTCAGCACTCAAAAGTTTAACGTTGTTTAAAGTTGCAGTTGATTTAGTTTTATAAATTATGAGCGTTGCACTTTTTGCGCAACAGACATAAACGTTAATTATAAATAATGGCGTGTACCAATAGAGATAATACCAAACGAGTAAATCGTGTCCCGGTGAGCAAATGTCTTCCCTTTGGTAGGAGAGCGCCGCTAGTATCGACTGTTACTCAATACCCGCGCGTATTTGTGCCGTTTTGCCGAGTCCAAAGTGTATCAAGATTGTGGGTTGGGAAACGAATTATGTGTTGTTATAAACTAGATCAACCTCTACTTTGCAGTGCAGTTTGATCGATTGTGTCAATTAAATCTGTTCGTGAATATTTTTATTTGAATATTCATGTAAGCGTGCTGGCAGATCATGTGACAGCGGGGTCGCGCCTGTGACCCGCCCAGAAGTTGCTCGTCGATTATGATCTACTACTTGTTGGGTCGTTATTAATCTTTATGAATTGATTCACGGAGTATCGATATTTCTGTTACATAAGAATAGTGTTGCTACACAATTGCCAGTAGCTAGTGTAACTTAAGGTTAGAAGTTACTATTTGAGTAGGTACCTCTACATGTTATTTAATAATCTTTAAAGGTTAAGACAATACGTCTTGACAAGGCTTTTAGAATGCCATGCCTCCTACCGAATTGCTTGTGACCTCAGTCGGGTCACGAAATATACCTTATTAGATATTTGGAATTAAATGACTAGTCGACCTCGCCTCATTATCATCATAAAATAAAACGATATACATAAAGATTGCTTCGACTTGCACCCCAACGCTATTAACCTTTACCAAATCACATTATTGTGTTCTAAAATGGCTGCGAGAGAAACTAAAAGCGAAAATCATTCAAAAGTTTGCTTTATTTATAAGTTAAACAAAAAATTGTAGGTCAGTATTGTGGCCATAAAATAAGAAATGATAAAAGCGTGTTTACGTGTTATCTGGGCAAGTAATCGGCGCGGACAGGCCACAAAGTATTTCGCCGCGTGGACCGCCGCATCACCGCACCATAAAGCTCTAGCGATGCTCGATGAGCTCGGAAAGAATTATAGCAAGTCGCTTGGTGCATCTCCCGTTTCGCACGCCCATTTCACATTGTTATTAAGTTCAGAGGTCGCTTTGTTTATGATTCGACGCTTTCGAAAGGTAACACGCTGCGCGCTAGTGAAAACATCGCTCCGACTCCAGCGACGCCGATGACATACAATTGATAATGTAAATATTGCGCTTAACCTGTGCCCGAACACTTTTCACTAAGATTTAGGTCTCGGGCCGAATAATGCGATCATGATTCGATATTTATAGCTGATACTTACAATTCCATTTGGAGAGATTTATTAACCACCTAGCACCATTACATGCCACGCCTGTCCGGTGCGATATGATTAGTTTTATTGGAATTTTATCTGGGTGTCCTTGCTTTGACATTAAATAGATTTTGCAATTTCTCACTTGAATTGACATTACAATATAATTGTATAAGTATCAGCTGCACAATCGGGCGATCTGTTTCGCACATTTGTCGTGATTTTACGTGGTGCACATTATTATTTGATGGAGATAAATTCTATTAGCCACAGTTAATACTAGCTTAACATACAGTGTTGTAGTACTTTTAGCTTCTTTCATAGTTGTGTGGCAACATCTACCGATTTCTAATCAAGTAGCTTCAAATGTCAAATCGTTCCATTGAAAATGCCTAAGATATGTCTTTAATGTTCGATTGCGCGAAAGTCTAGTCACGCGAGCTTAAGCCAGTAGTATGTCGGGCGACATATTTGCAGCACGACAATTCACTTTCGATAGGTCTCGTGGTCCGGCTGAGCATGCTCGGTTGCTTGCCTTAGTTGGTGCGCTATCTGGGATATGATCGACGGTCACCATTATCGTTGCTTAGCGTTAGAGTCGGGTTACTTACCGCATATCGGGCCAGATGTTTGCGTATTGTCTTGCGTAACCCGCTGGCTCGGATCAGATTATAATTTGCGCGATCGCCTGTGAATCGAGTTAAGCTTTCGCTTATTGTGGTGGTCATGTCGTGCGTGGTTAATGCAATTTTCATGATGAATCAGAGCTATGGTCTCGTTGACAAGGTTGCATTTCAGTTAGGTCCCGATGGCTTATTTCATCACAATCTTGGGGCTATTTACGCTCTACATAGCAATGCCCTGTTCATACATTTGTTCTGTTTTAGAAAAATGTTCAAAATGATTCATCCTGTGTCCTGATAAGCAATTAAACTGTAGTGAACCGACATCTGACTTTTTAGCTTACTTCTTATGTCAGACAGATGGCAGATATACCAAGATGATATCATGTTAAATAATTAAATGATAATTGCGGGCAGCGATATTTACATCCAATTACTTAGGTTTAATAAGTGGTTGGAGGTATGTTGAATAGTCGGGTAGCTGTGAAAGTGAATGATAAACAATAGAGGCGCGGTGTTGTGTGCTTCGTTGGCTCTACGAACTCTAATAGAACTCGACCGCGACTCTGTGGAATGCTCCGGTAAAGAGATGTACCTATGCAGTGAATATTCGCACGCTTTGTTTATCTTTCTGTGTTTTTCTTTCATTATTTTTCCAGGGTGTATAGATGGTAAAATGGCGAAATTTGGTATTGGTCCCAGTTTGGAATTTCTTCAGCATTACCTACAAATTCACTTAGTAGAACTTGGTTAAGGGCTGTTAAAACATCCTGTGTAATGCATAGGTAGGTAGGGAGATACCTGTCAAAACGCTACTCGACGCTTTAGGAAACCACTCGTCGTAACACGGTCAGTTTATGCGATCCATGCCGCGAGTAGACCTCTTAGGGTATTATTTTTGTAACTGTGATATTAGCAAGGCAAGCTCTAGGGAATTTCACACTATGATATTGCTAGACTTCGATTGCTCGGACACGTAGTTCGTATGGGGAAAGATAGAGCTGTTTGGAGGGCATAATCTGGTCAGCCAACTAGTCGAAGACCGTCTGGGCGTCCTAGGTACCGCTGGAAAGGCGCCGTGTTGAAGGACCTGACTGCGCTGGGCGCCGTTGAATGGACAGAGACGACGTTGAACAGAGAAGTCTGGCGATCTTTGGTGTCGGAGGCCAAGATCCACTGCAGTCTTTGATAATTAAACCAACCGGATGCGAGACGCGCACTAATTTCTATCACAAAAAGTCTGCCAATTTCGGCGCGGGGGACGAGGAAACGCACACAAATACTGTTAACACTAATGCATTTTCCATTGACGTCGCTACACACGCACACGATAAAATTATCAAACACTAGCATAAAATATACTCACACAAGCACAAACACAGACACAGACAACCTGTCCGTGAACGAGATAATGTCATCTTTAAGTAAACGTAGACCGTGCGAGGAACGCGTCGATAATAATATACTTAAGTATCGATATTTGTGACGTTTTCAAGTCAAAGGTACATCATTGTCGGTTGTTAATAGAGTTAATTTCTAAATGATTTTTTGATGGTAACGCCTTATTGACAACCGATAATGATGTACCTTTGACTTGAAAAGGTCACATTTTAACGTAGATTTATTTTTCGTATGCTTACATGTCACTGGATATAGATAGGCATTTCTTCCTTAGGGTAGTGGGAAAGCAGATGATGAAGAAAATCCAGTGAGTGCTGCGAGGTCCAGGTAGGACAGTAGAGCTGCCAAGTTTGTAACTCTTTTAGCACCACCCAGGGATCACGTGTAGGGTTGTCTAAGGTGTTTCCTACGGACGCAGAGAAACATTGATCGTAGGTTAGTTATATATTTTTGTTTCTTTACCAAGTATAAGGTTTAGCTATTAATAAAATTATAATGTTAAGTTGTGATTAAATATCAAGTTTTTCTACCAGAATATTACTTATAATGTTAGTATTCTACGTAAGTTAGTTTGTCTATTTGTTCAGGACAAATCTTGCAAGCTGATTTAAAATAACTTTTATATTACCAATTTAATATTTTGATGTGTATTTGCTTTTACATTTAGTGGAAAATACTACAGATCGGAAACAAATAACTATTACAATGAACTGCAAAGAACTCTGGAACATCACGGGATTCGAACCCACTGTTTAGATTACCGTTCCAATGTACTTCCAATTACACTAGACGTTCCTCTATCCACCTCAGTGAATTTTTCACTGTAATGAACAATGATGAATCAGTCACTAGCGACATCGTGATGTTCCAGAGTCCTTCGCAGTTGATATTTTGATTGTAATGGGCATCTGTTTCCAATTTGTGTTTCTATTTCTATTATCTCTTCTTCATTTTCTATTATAAATAAAAAGTATAACATGTTGTATACTCTGTATAAAACCAATCTATATATACTCTGTGGCAACTGTCAAAAAAATAGAGATTTTAGAGATTGTCCGACCTGATATGTAAATTACAAGTTATGGTGAAAGATAATTAAAAATCCTATATAAGAGTGGTTTTTATTAATAAACATTAAATAACATACTGCTAATGTTAATATCGACATTAATTTTTGTGCTGTCCCATCACTAAAACTTACCTGTTAGGTACAGTGATACCAGAGTCAGAAATTAAAAGTGCCTATTTAAGGGGATAAGTGTGTATAACGTACCTTATAATAAATAAAGTATAATCCATACAAAATTAAAATGCTACATAAAATGTATGGTAAAAATAAAGGAACGAATTAATTTCTAAACAGGAATATCGTTATTTCAAGCATCTACAAGTATATTTCACTTAAGGGGCGCCACACATTAGAGCGGAATTCAGTGCGGAATTCATTGCACTAGCTGAAATGTGTCTATTATAATTTTAAACAAAAAAGAACCGACTTCACTTAGCATCCACCTTACCAACAGCAAATGCTCGGGCTGCTGTAAAAAATACTCAAATCACTATAGGTGTGCCTATAATAGTTGAAGAGTTCCCTCGATTTCTCCAGGATTCCATCATCAGATCCTGACCTGGTTACAATGGGACCAACTGTGAAGTATACTCTTTCAAACAAAAAAAGAATTTTCCAAATCGGTCCAGCCGTCTTCGAATAATCGGTGAACATACATAAAAAAAAAAAAAAAAACAAGCAAAAACAAAGATCCCGACGAATTGATAACCTCCTCCTTCGAAATCTTGAAGTCGGTTGAAAACGGAAATTTGTTTATGGTAGCTGTATTTTTGAGACCATAGACAAATTTCAGATATTGTGCCGTACAGCACACATACGCTGAGTTTCTTACGCTGGTTCTTCTCATTTGGGGCTCCTTTCCGAACCAGTAGTAGTTTAGTGCCCTTCCCATAATACGGTTTTAAAAAGATTTGAATTCAATACAGTTGTTAAACCAGTGTTTATGTTTTATTTCATTACCGTGCGTCCGTGCGTAATGTGCTATAGGCTAGGTTATCCTTATAGTGTCAGTTTTTTGAGTTCCAAACCACCTTACTGCCCTGTCCTCGGCGGTCCTCGACGACATATATAATTTAAAAAGCTATGCGTGTGAATGAGTTTACCTTTGAAGTACTGACGTTAATCTTTTCATTTTTTCAATATGTAATTTGAATAATTTAAAAGTCGATTAAAATATGTTAAGGAACAATTTAATAACAACACACACACAGAAACACACTGCTTTTTTTAACAGAGCAATGCTTTACAATGGCTTATAATTTTCCGGGTATCTAAAACATGAATCGGCAACTTTTCTAAGGCATATAATAATATAAATTGGCCGTGAATTAATATTTTAGCGACAATATTTTTTTATAAGCGTCAAATATGTGGCATCATATTATTGAAAAACGGCAGCAATATATATCTGACCAAAAAATTAACCGGGAACTTGAAATAATAGGTTGGCAACAAAAATATTAACTTAGCATCTATGATTCAAAGCAGGCTTGGTTTAAATATTTGTTGCCAGCTATTTGTTTCTACCTAATTAACCATTTTTTGGGTATCAATGGCTGGTATTATTTTAATTACGGGAGGACTAAAATTTCAGGAAACTGGACTATTTTTAAGGTTCCGTTACCAAAATGGTTTAAAAGGAAGCATGCATACTCTGTCTTGTCACAATGTCTATTTTGCTCCGAAATTGCTAGATAAATTGAGCTCAAATTTTGTAGGTTGTATGTCCCCTGGTGATTTAAGGGGTAAATTAAGAAAATTAAATAAAATGTTTGCAAACCATAGGGTCATTGTTAGGTACCATCAGGCGGGCCGTATTCTTGTTTGCCACCTTCGTGGTATAAAAAAAAATCGTCTGCGCGACCGGTATGCATGTTGGTTAGGTAACCCGGTTGGCGGACACATGTCCGCTTACTGACACCCTGTAGTGAATTTTGTTTTTCACTTCGTGTTCCAAAAACTAACCCTTTACTGCATACCAAGCCATTTCTGGCCGTTCTAGCTTTTAACTTTATTGGTAGTGTGTAAATTAAAGGGCTTGTTTTGAGAATGTAATAGTAGTTTATGTAACTGTTACGTAATAAGGGTCCTTAAAACATGAGTGTGGTTTTATGAAACGAGCCGTAGGTGAGTTTCATAATAAGATCACACGAGTGTTTTAAGGCCTAATTACGTACAGTTGCATACACTGCTTTATCTACACTCATATTATTTATCCAAAATGCCGTATTCGGAAACCAAAGAATGGCCGCCATTGCACCGCCATGGCCAACTCGATTGTGCTGGCGGTCGGGGAGGCGCGTGTCGGGCTGTCGGCGGATGCGCGGGAGGGTGCAGGTGTACATTATATCAAAACTCATAGCACATCAATAAATGAGCATGAAAAGTTAAAATTACGTTACTGCCACGGATAAAAAGCTTATCATAGTAAAATCGGTCGTGGTAATGCTAGCCATTGCCTACCGTTTTCGAACACGTTTTAGAGAACTTACAATATAAGTGTAGATAAATTTTTATTTTTTGTCATAAATATCTTGTGGTGTCGTCGTGAAGTTAAGAATCGGACTCAAGAAAAAATATTATTAAAATTGTGTGATGTATGGAACCCTCGGGGCGCGACTCCGATTCGCACTTGACCGGTTTTTAGGGAAACGGAACCCTAATAGTTTTGTCATGTCCGTCTGTCCGTACGTCCGTCCGTCCGTATGTCACAGCCATTTTACTCGGAAACTATAAGACGTATCATATTAAAATTTAAACAAAGTGTATTTTGTATGCCGCTATTTAGTTATGTAAATAAATTGCAGAAGAAAATATTTTGGGGGGGTGGGGCGTTCCATACATGTAACTAAATTTAAAAAAAGTTATTACTGAATATCAACATGTGTCTCATCAATCAATGGTTCTTTAAAAATAACATCGAGGTATCGTTGAACATTGTGTTTATGTGAATATTTTCAGAAATAATCGCTGCGAAAGTCAGAAAAATTGTGTCTCCCTGTAACTCTTGAACCGTAAGTTCAAAAAATATGATAAAATTTGAGAAGATGCGCCTTATTAGATACTTTCTACGAAAATTGTTTTGAACATTATCAATTCAGCCATTTTTGAGTTATCTCCAAAAAAACTTCTTCCATACGGTAGATCCGTTGCGCCTACGTATCTTTTTTTTCAGCCCTATGAGGGAAAACTACGACAATCGCACGATTTTTCTAATCTAAATAAAATGAAGTATAGGTAGGTATTTAGGTAATACCAACACAAAACGCACCCTTCATATTTTCTTTTAACTAGGTGGGTATTTAGGTAAATAAATAGTATCTACACAAAAGGCACCATTCATTATGCTCTAATAACTAGGTTGGTACTTTGGTAATACTATACAAAAGGCACCTTTAATTTTTAACCTAAATCATATGTGGCATACGAATTTTGGTTCTAGATATCTGACTATAGATACTTACTTACTTATAGGTACCTACCTACCAATATTCATAGACCCAAGATATTTTTTAAGAATCCATTTTATTTATAATTACAGCTCATGTAAAGTTGCCCGTTGTACTAATATTGAATATGTAATTAACTTTAATTGCTTCCTAAATATTTTAAAAGTACCTTATTTAATAGGTAATCGTTTTCGATTAAAAAAAGGCTTCTTAAAATGCTTCCCAGTTATAAATTCAGTTTTTAATATAATTATTTGATACCTACCTATAGTTAAACAATGGCTATTAAGACATTATAAAACAGCCCATATTGGGATAAGGTACGGTCCCAAATTAGTCGCCAACCTATTAATTTTGGTACCCATTTTTATTTTTTATAGCTACCCAAATTCAATTATTTAGCAGCCTGGTTAAATACATGCTCTTTACAATTATGGCTGTATGCCGAATGGGTCTCTGCCTAACCCACGGAGTATCTTTTAAGTGTATTGCCTAACCTGTCATAACAATGACAATGAATGACATAATGGCGGACGTATTTCTGCCGCACTGGAGTCGATTACTCTTGTTTGCAATATTTCACTTACCTCCCTCGATGTAATCGTGTTCATAATTGCATACCCAATTTATGAATGAATTCATTGATAAATTGGGTATACAATTATGAACCCGATGGTACATTTTTAGTTTTTTGCTAATTTCGTGCACTATTTGATGATATTTAGACGTAATTATACTTACAGATGAAAAGAAACTTTATCCTTCTGTAAACTAAATAATTCAGATCTTTTCTTACATGAAAACACGCAGCAATTCGGCATTTTTACCTCAGATCGTTCCGCACTGACTGACATTCATTGAATGGCGTTTGACGCGCGACAACTAGTTTTATATAACCGCTACGACCAGTGGTCTTGTACTTTTGGCAGAGGGGGACGCCTGACAATTACCACTCCATTGGTTTATTTCTCTGAGACTGCAGTAGTAGTAGTAGTAGTAGTCGTAGCGTAGTAGTAGTATATTCGTTTTAGTAGTTTGACTTGTGTTGTTCATATTTTACTTTTAAAATTATAGCATAGGTTTATAAATCAATTACCCCATTTAGTGTAAATCTGCCAAATTGACGCCTAAGACGGAATTCTGTGAAGTTGATTGATAAACAATGGCTCAAGATAGTCGTGTGATGCTAGGACTTATTGAGTGGTCTAATAAAACTGCTCCGTGACTCCGCAGAACTCTTTTGTAAGCTGATCTGCTGAGGTTATTCGATCTATTGTCTTTTTGCGAATATCTCATATCTATTATATGGGAGCCTTTGATTTCCCAGTTGCATTCGAAAGTAGGCTTGGGATCCGTTAGGCCATAAAATTTAAAAATATAAGCATTATGATGAAACGGTCACCTTTCAATTAGGAGGAGAAACTAGACAGGCTTAGGTTTGAGCCAAATAGGGAGGCAATTTAGGTGTTGTCTATTTGATGTTTAGGTACAATACATTATGTTATTACAGTTACAATTATTGGCAGCATATTTGCATCTTCATCTGGTTTGCAATAAATTGGTATAAACTAGGTTACCCACGGGAAATAAATTGCACCAGCGGTTCAGTGTAAAAGAGCGTTGCTCTAAATGACCTAGGAGGAACTCAGTTCGTGGTCACGCGAACTACCTTACACCGACACCCTTTTGTTACACGCCTGGCGCAGCGATCGTGACCTCATAGGATTCCTGATTTATACCATGGAAATTTATATAAACGGGCTAAGTTTGTTTGTCTGGGTAAATCGATATCACTGAGGAATACGAATATTTTGTTTATTTTAAACTGTATCGTACGCTACACAATGGGTACTAGAGGCCTCAAGGCATTCTCTACCAGTCACCCATAGTCCAATACTCCCAATTAGAAACGAGTCTAGGTGGTAGCAGCGGTGTACATGTAATTATTTTCTTGGTAGAAATAAAACTAGTACCTATACTTAAACTAGTGATGCAACGAATACTACTTTTACGAATACGAATATTACTTCTGTCATTTTACGGATACGAAGTGATATGTAAACTTCCCATATAAGATCATAATAGACCACCAACTGCAAGTATAAGTTTGACACTCAAATAAATTATATACTTAAGTAACAGTAAATTGACAGTTTAATTATTAGCTAAAGGTTCATTAGGTGGTAAATAAAATGAAACTATGTTTTTTTTCTTATGGTTTTGATTGATTTGTCGTGAAAATTAAGATGCGCAATATTTACTCCGCCATACAAAACAGTATGGGCGACTAGAAAAACATTAACCTAGCAAAAAAGGCATTGAATTTTGAATATTATATTTATATTTTTGAATATTTTAAAAGGTCACAAAAAATCTCTGGTAGATTCAGCTTTTCGTGTGATTTTTTTCGCATAATATTTTTTTTTCGTTTTCACTGATGATATATTTATATGCCGAAAGTGTCTTAAGCAAAAGCCAGGGGTACTATGGTCCGTTGTGTTTCATTTGCGTACTTATATTACGTTACAAAGTATTGTTATTATCAATAAATAATCGTGAAGACAAAAAATAATAATTGAGGATTGAATATTGGCTATGGATTGGCGTGCTATGTTCATAAAAGAGTACCAAAAATAAACAACCACATGGAATGGAAACAGGTCGTCACTGTTTCCAATTCTACTTCATTTCAGATTTTTTATCGAAATGCTCCCAAATGTCACTTTTGCCACGTTTTCGTGACGGCATCCTTCATTGATATACTTAACGTATCATTGTTTAGGAATATTAATACAATTAATACAATTTAATATTATATACCTATGTTTTTTGTAATATTAAATGTATCCGTATTTTCAGTCGTGACCGTACCCTTAAGTAGATATTATTATTGCGATATTTTTACAATATTTTTTTTATAACGCATACTTAGAAATATTTACGAATATCTACAAAATATTCGGCGAATACGAACATTCGCTAAAACACTGATATTCGCCGAATAAGAATATTCATATTCGTTGCATCATTAACTTAAACTAAAATATCTAATGTCATTAAGATCTGAATAGATGTAATAAAAAGGGCCATAACAGTTCGCTGTAAAATGTAATTGTACAAGTAGGTATTAACGTGATTGCACGACAAAATGAAGAAAAAACTAATTGTACACAGCTTCCACTAAACTATAGACATAAAACGCGTTTACAGCACTGTGTCAACCCTACGGCATCATTAAAACGCACACTAAAACTTTACATTCACATGTGGCTCAGAACTGAAATCCTATTAACTGCTACATGACAGAGAGACTCATGCGTACATTGAAACTATTGAATACATTCGGAACTTTTCCCCGGGGCGGGATTAGCTTCAGGGATAAAGGTGAGTGCTCACAGCGAGCGACAGTTTTATTGGCTATACGTCTCAGCGTTTGTGATATAAAATCATTCTCACACTGCACAATTTGTTCGGAAGTTGGTTCATGATAAAATGGCTACGTTATTTGAGTTCAAGTTCAAGTAGCTTTGATACGCAACATCGATATACTTAAGCAGCGCAAATGTAATAGGCGCGAGCGATAGGTACTGCTTTAACTTTAAATATCGACAGAATGTCCACACAGAAATATGAGTTCTTTTCTAGTTTTATGTCTATAAATAATAATCCCTTTTAATATAAAAATACAAGGTTTAACAAAAATGCTGGTGATCCGATTAAGGGCATATTTAATTTGTATTGTATTCTAATAATAAAAAATTAAGAAAAACAAATTTATTACAATTTATTACTCGCAATACGATACCAATTATGGCCTTAAACGGATCACCAATATTTTTGTTACACCCCGTACACTAATAAATGAAATCATCAATTTATTGGGTGGAAGCGTTCTGGACTATAACCTCCAGGAGAGGGCGTAAAAAGGAAACTGAGAAGATGATGATTACATAAAAGTATATCTAAATATATAAAAGAAGAAACTGACTGACTGACTGACTGACTGACATATCAACGCACAGCCCAAACCGCTGGTTCTAGAGATTCCAAATTTGGCATGTCGGTTCCTTATAAGGTCTAGGGATGCACTAAGAAAGGATTTTTCAAAATTCACCTCCTAAGGGGGTAAAATGGGGGTCCAAAGTTCGTATGGCGAATCAAGATTTGTTAGCCTATTTTATTCGAAACTTCACAGGAGTATTCCTAACGATAAATGAGTAAACAAGTGTTTCAGGTTTTTTGAAAATTCAATCCCTAAAAGGGGCAAATGTGGTCACAAATTCTGAAATTCAACATGGGTGTCGTATCCTTTTTGAGTACTTATAGTACGCGGGCGAAGCCGCGGGAAAAGGCTAGTTTGGGATATACCTAATACATTTTTTTGTCTGATAGCCAAAAGGAGAGTGACAAACAAGCAATCGAACAAAATCCATCTCGAATAACATATTCAAGGCTTTGATTCAATGTCCGTGTACTCGTTTAGACTTTACGATAAACATCTCGTCTAAGTATTATTGAACAAAGTTTTGAACAAAAAATGTAATGAAATATAATGAATTTAGTACAGGTGGTATCCGATACCTTATTCGTAAACACAATCTGAAAGATTTGTTATAGGTGTCCATTTATGGAAAGAAATTAATGAGATCAAACAAGTTCGTATTTTTTGAGCTAAATATTAATTTGGATAACGATTCTACTATCTTCCGCCCGTGAAACCATTTGGTACACGAAATACATATTCATACAACAGCGCGAGCGCATGACATAGATCCCGTTTCAAAACTATCCATCATTGTAACGCCGTGCCTCACGTGGCGTAGTCACGCGTCGCAGTTGTCACGAGACTGATGGTTTTGCATCCGCTTTTCCCCTAAACCTTACCGCACCGTAATATGGGTCATTTTGCGGTGGCTTGTTTATATTGTGGATGGTGTAAAAGGAAGATGGTGCACTTGACGACGTGAGAACATGACCTCCGCATTATAAAGCGGGACCCGAACACGTTTCTGGCTACTGCTAGTACTGTTCATGTAAGAGATATATGCTTCAACGTTGCCGGGTGGTGTTTTTTATATATATTTTAAAGTAACTCTTTGTTTTAGATAGATTATTGACTTAACACATATACATTAGCAAGAAAATGTCCTTCATAATCTGTACCAATATTAAAATTTATGTAAAAATTCGTGTATTTTCCAATTCATTTGCCTAAAAACTGTAGTACGACAGAATAGGTAATAGGTACCATTAGGCGGCAGTGATTTACACGTCTTGTGTAATTCGTTATTTTCTCTAAACACTAATTAAAATACGTAGTCCAAACAACTTGATGGGATAACAGATTTCATAGAGCTGTATCGTTACGAATGAGAGATGTTAATAAAACTGTAACCAAAAGCAGGCAGTTGGTCCCACGCCAATTGCTGTACTGAGTGAGGGACCGTTAGATCGGGTAATTGGCGCTTTTGTCTTTGCTGCCGAAAATGAGACGCGCTTTGTACTCTCTACCGAACGCCCGCCTTACTATGATAATACTACTTTAATATAGGTCACATAAAACGATGTGAATATAAATTCGAGCAAATAACCCAAAATTTACAATAGTTGCGTGTCTGAAAATGAAGATAAGCCACCAAACTTTATAATTTTGTTACTAGTTCCAAACATAGGACTGTTTCAAATACTGGAACAATAAAAATATCGATAAAAATGAAACATTGCAAAACATTGAAAAGGAACAGGTTTAAGTATTTAAATGGCAGGTAAGTCTTGTAGAGTTATTTATCTTAAACTTATCCGAACGCTGCGTGTTCGTTTTTCTTCTCGGCTGTATATAGGTACTTGGATCAGGGTGTCTTTTTATTCTCATAAAAAAAAGTAAAAAACAATGATTACCGTGTTGTCTGGAAAGCAGAGCGCGTTGCAAGCGGGATGCGATGATCGTTTTGCATGGAACGAGATGAAACCATCAATTTGCGCCGAGCCGCGCAAGTGTTACGTCGATCCCGGTTGTAAGAGGCAAAGTGAAGTGGAGACGGCGGCAAAACCTCACTCGTGTGGCTACATTACACTTTGTGCTAGTTTGTACTGCGGCGGCGAGCTGCCTTGTAAACTCATGTTGTACTAGAAACAAGAACTCTACTCGCGCTATCTATTTATCTCCTATACAACTAAACTACGCATATAAATTAACGTATGCTGCCCTCGTAAACACATTTAATTAGCGTTGCAGTTCAACATCGGTTTCAACATGTAATTGCACAAATAATTCATAAACTAAAATAAGTTTATATTGAAATAAAACCCGGGGAGTTGTTCATTCACCATACGTCAAAACTGTCGCTAATTGTAGTTATCAAAGACATGCATTGCGCACTGTTGCATGCAGTCAGTGCGGCCGGCGCGGAGGCGCGACGCACGCGGCGGGCGGTAACTGCGAGGCTTCATCGCATTTTTTCTCGCCCGACCGCGTTTTTGCATGAGAAGTGAGCGAGCGAGCAGGCTTCGAATAAGGAGGTACACCGGCAAGAAAATTGCTATTTTTACAAACAAGCTCTCTTTACCCTGCAAAAAATGTGTTGCTCGGCGCCGCAACGTGGTAATCAATTCAAACGAGCTTCATTGTTTCTCGAAGGAGGAAAGGCTCGAATATGTCGATATCGGCCGTAACTGCGAGCCGCTCGAGCCCCCGATGTGAGCTTTTATCGGACCAAACGACTGTTGCTACGAGTTTATGATCGCTTGCTATAGGCGTTCCGATTTCTTCTAATGTCCAGTTTGTGTTATTTTCGCCAGGTCGAATGATCATGATTCAGGATGAATGTGAATATAATCCGCAGAAGAAGTGTAACTAATAGTAGATTGTTAACCAAGGGTGGAAAGTGACCCATTTCACCTGAGATATTGTGAAATGGGTAATTTCACCCGAGTTAAGCACTCTACTTTTCATTTCGACTGTGAGGAAAGTAAAATACTACAAGCACATTTTATAAAAAGTATATTAAGAATAATCAGTTAAAATTTACAGTAAAATTGGTACAATTCGGAAAAGATGAATTTAATGTTGCCGGGCATACTTATTGATGTTCGAAATGTTCTGAAAAACCTGTGTTTCTTGTATGGTATGCCACTCAGATTGGATATTTCAAAATGCAGTAAACTTGGTGATTTTTTTCTTGTTGACATTATGCTTCGTATTTATCGTAGATTTCAGCATTGAGTAATTGCTCCAAAGCGTTGAAGTCTATAATGTTTTTGACAATTCACTAAAGTATGTTAAAAATACATTTTCCGAAGGAGATTTGACATTTTTAGCGGATCTCCAATTCATGAAATGGTGGTATGCCTTAAGATATTTATCTTTAGAGCACTGCGCTAAAAGATTGTTAACAACGGTTTTTGCCTGCTCTTTTATCTCAACGGGAGTTAAATCAATGTCCATGTCACTAGAACGACTTACTTGTCGAAGCCATTTTTAACCAAAAAAGACACCTACTTATATTTAATCGTGTATTCCCGCTTTTGCTTTTGCATTTTTTTTCTGTTTTATCCGTTATTCCCGCCTTTTCTATGATATTGTTTTCAATTAAAAAGTTTCAGTGTAATGGGCTCTATAGACCTTACAACAAATCGCAAAAGATTTTTGATACAATCCCGATAAATTGGGTGCGGATTCAGTATATATAAAGCCTGACCAGAAATATATGATTATTGTCAAGAGCGCGCTATTACTCTCATTTATATGGCAACAGTTCAGTATAGTCATAGAGCTCTATGATATGGTGACATCTTGATATGTTTACCTGTCAGCTCTGATGTCAATTTGAAAATGTTTCACAGCGAAACAGTTTCATTTCCCGAGCGTATTATTTACAGCAGTTTATTATATACACTATTTTATTTACAATGTTTCGCTCTTGACTATGGACAATTTTGGGATTTTTTGTCGTTTATTATTTAATTTTCAACACTTTAATATTATTCAAGTAAACTGCCACATGACAGTGACAGCATGTTATGCACTCACACATACATAATCATTCTGTCATTAAAATTATTGCTAGTGTAAGAAATTAGTTCCAATGAAATTCCGCAACATGGCGCGTGATCATATATTTCTGGTCAGGTTTTACAGTCCATTATTCAATCATTTCATTCGTTCAATTGCTAGATTGTCTATGGTTTCAGACAGTTTAATACCGATACCTAGCTTTTTTCAAGAGACAGAAAGAGATAGCAATAGGTGTCTGTACCACCATGAATGAATGGAGGTACAGACACTAGGTCTATTTTATATAGCATAAAGCTTATACTCCGTTGCTCATCGTAACTTTAAAAAAAAATTACTTTCCACCCCTAGGGTGGGAAAAGGTATTTTCCACCCGGCTATCTGCTCATGAAAATCATACTTTTCGATCAGGAGAGATGAAAAATAATTTACAGGCACCCCACCGCCAAAGAATACATTGTGTCCATTATTGGATTGTTCCTTTAAGAATGCCTGTGCCAGCGTCGATAAATACTCCGTCGGGCGCGGCGACAATTCATAATAATTTGTTGAAGCTAACAGGTTTTGTAGTCGGGCCGCGGTCCCGACGGTGGCGTTGGTTCGTAGCTCATAATGAACAGCATCTGCGGATCAATGAGGTCGGTGCGCGTTTTATTAAGCGTCGCGATAAATTTGCATCGTCAAACAGGGGCCGCGGCGGCGAGGCACGTTCGGCAAATAGAATAAATACGATGCTCCTCGCTCGCTAGCCCGCCTACCACCGTGCCCCTACTACAAACACAATTTGCCCCTATTTATGTGCTACCATTCGCAAGCGGCGCTGTCGTCGTGTTGCCTCAACAGAGGATTACTGCCTTCGCGCCGTAATGATTAGTTGCCTCCGTACGCTGCATCAGCGAGCACTGACCGGCTAACTCTCGCTTTACTCTTCACGCCCTTTTAGATAATCCAGCTGAAATAAACATAGGTTTACGATATACTCTTTGGATGCCCTTTTGTTTACCTAACCTCGTACGTCCATCGTGTGTCGACATTGTCCAAAGTGTATACTTCCATATTCTAAATACGATTACGACCATTCGCTGACCACCGTTTTTCCTTAGGGCCTTATCACACTTGAGCGATTTGAAAGCGATTTCTATACAAAATTCGTAAGCGGCGAACTCGCGGCGCGTTCGCTCCCATACAATATTCGCTCGCAAATCGCAAATGTGATAACGCCATTAGTGTCAGTAAATCGTCAGTACTGGGCAAGTAACCTGAAAAGATAATTTCAACACATTTCACGGGATTGCCCTCTATGCTTAGATAATAGGTTTTTCTTTCTCACAAATCCTTTTGCCTTAGTGCCTCATTTTAAGTCTCTCATAAAAGGTTGACAGCGTGGTTAGCCGGCGGCGGGGTTCTCACAGGCGGACTCGATTACGTGCGTCGATTTTACTATAATTGCGGACATCTACTACAGCCAGTGTGTTACGCGGGTCAGTAGCTATCGTAAAATTTCACGACCACTTGTTCCCAGAGAGCGCCCGGAGGGACTTTGACTCTAGGGTTTGGAGAACGTGCAATCGATCGAAAGGCTGGCTTTGATGCGGATGACGCAGTGCCGGTGAGATCCTAGTGTTTTCGTTCAAGAGACATGTTTTAACTTTAAAGTATGATTGGAAATTCTTGGAGCAATTTAATACCAGGTACTTTGAAAACTGACTTAAGATAGTGTATGGCTTCATTTGAGTTCATCATTGTTAGTAAGTAATGATTTCGCTTAACGTTGAAAAAATTCACGATATATACGAAAAACCGGCCAAGAGCGTGTCGGGCCACGCTCACTGTAGGGTTCCGTAGTTTTCCGTCCGTCACAGTAAGTGTCCCCACTTAAGAGTTAATAACACCGCCATGTAGGATATGATATGAGAGTTCCACGTACAGCGACATCTAACGGCAAATTAAGTAAACTATTGCGCGCGAGCATAAAGTATGGAAGATGATTTTTATGGGATAATTCTTTATTGCGTGAACCGATTTTCACCGTTTTTACTTTATTTGAAAGCACGTCATTTCATTGTAATTTTGTAGAAATTACAGGTACAATAAACACCTGCTTATACGGTTAAATTACAAACTTAGTTCAGCAATAATTTTGTATTTTTTTTTCAAAAACTATTGAACCTATCAAGTTCAAAATAATTTTCCTAGAAAGTTTTAATAAAGTTCTACTTTTGAGATTTTTTCATATTTTTAAAACTTATGGTTCAAAAGTTAGAGGGGGTTGGGGTGGACGCATATTTTTTTACTTCTGGAGCGATTATTTCCGAAAATATTTACATTATCGAAAAATGATTTTAGGAAACCCCTATTCATTTTTAAATACCTATCCAATAATATATCACACGTTAGGATTGAAATGAAAAAAAAAAAAATCACTCCCCACTTTACGTATAGGGGAGGTACCCTAATAAAAAAAAAATCCTGTTTTTATTTTACCACTTTGTCGGCGTGATTGATATACATATTAGTACCAAATTTCAGCTTTCTAGTGCTAACGGTCACTTAGATTATCCGCGGACGGACGGACGGACGGACGGACGGACGGACGGACGGACGGACGGACGGACGGACGGACGGGCAGACATGGCGAAACTATAAGGGTTCCTAGTTGACTACGGCTTGCAGCGATTAACTTGTTGTAGTAACATTTATTGGCTTTGTCACAAATATTTGACAAAAACTGGAATCTTCTTGGGAATTTCGTACAATTTTGCATATTTGCGTACAACGACTGTAGGTAATCCTAATTTAGTTAGCAAAAAAAAACCTATTTTAATGTAATTCAGTCAGCAGTGGAGTTAGTAGATGCAACTTTACCGTTAAACAGACTGAAATTTGCAGTTTGTTTTCGTTAATGTCAGTGAAATTCACAGCAACCGTTAATCGCGCTTGGAATGATTAGCAAAGCCTGGCGACGCGAGCTATGGACACGAAACGAGTCCGATCAGGGTCCGATGAAGAGTTCAATAAGCTGGGCTTAGCATCGATCTTCGATCCCGCGATTACAGACGGCGGCGTTGACGGATGTCGGCTTAACGTGTCCGTCACCCGGCTCCGGCTGGCACCGGCCGCAGAATAAATAGTCCATCAGTACCTTGACTTTGTATAGTGCCTCAATTAGGATTGTGCATTTATTTTTGAAAGGTTTATTGATCAATTTTAGACTAATATTAGGCCTAATTAATCAGTGGCTTCGGATATTTTTGTAAAAAGCTGAATGACCTTTATGTAACCTTAATCCTTGTGAAAACTCCTTCTTGAATTTTAAAAAGCATTCCTAAAAAAATAAACTCAACCTCATACTCTACGGTGATTATCAAAAATGTGAACAGAAAATTGTAAACAATAATTTCAAACAAAAAATAACTAACTTCTCTTAGCTAAAAGCAAATGCCCGAGCTACTGTAAAAAATACTCAAATCACTATATGTGTGCCTATAATATTTGAAGAGTTCCCTCGATTTCTCCAGGATCCCATCATCATATCCTGACCTGATGACAATGGGACCAACTGTGAAGTATATTCTTTCAAACAAAATAAGAATTTTCCAAATCGGTCCAGCACTCCTCGAATAATCGGTGAACATACATAAAAAAATTACAAAAACAAAGATCCCGACGAATTGAAAACCTCTTCCTTCGAAATTTTGTTTTAAAATGTACCATCAGGTTCAAAATTGCATGGTCAATTTATCAATGAATTCATTCATAAATTGGCCATGCAATTCGGAACCCGATAGTACATAAAAGCGTACAAGGCGGTTACTCACATAAGTATTTTGGCTCCTTTATTTTAATCAAATTTATTAAATTAAAGTTTAGAATAGATGCGACATCGCATTCAAATTGTATTTGTAAAGCGATAACTACAATAGAAGTATGTACTTCAGTATACTGATATTTTCTAGCCTTGGTATATTTCTTGAGTCGGCTTTTACAATTAAGCGTGCTATTGTTGTTATCGCTTTACAAATACAATTTGAATTTATTTCTTTTTCGCGGTTAAGGCAAGATGCACCAATTGATTTACATCGGGTTAATAATTGCATACCCAATTTATCAATGAATTCATTCATAAATTGGGTATGCAATTATGAACCCGATGGTACAGTCAAGTGTAAAAATATGGGTGTACTCATCTTACTCAAAAATATGTCCCATAGTATCTTATTCCGTTGTAATAAGTGCGTAGTACCATATTTTTTCGATACGTATTTTTGCACTTGACTGTACCTATAGCTATCAAGTAAGTACAAGGATTGAAATTTAGTGCCCGGGCTGGACCGACTTTAATTACATAAAGTCAAGGTACTGCTTGCGTTACCTCTATGCGTACACCTACCACATTAATCTCTATTCTCGCCGAGCAACACGTGGCTTTATGCATGGACGAAAGTAATTTATATGCAAATCATTTTAACTTTGACGAATCCCTGACTCTAATACGCCTGACGTGCTCTAAACTTACAAAGCCTTGAATTTAGATAGTAACTGTGTCGGGCATGTTTAGATGATTAAACGGGACTTGCTGCGGGAGTGATTGTGTGAAACACTAAAAATACGCAAGAAAGTGACAATTTTTAAATTAATGCAAAGAATGTAAGTGAAAGAAAATTGTGTTTAATTAATTGAAATGCATGTGGTTTTATTATGTTCACTTTTAACGAGTTATTTCCTTATCGAAAATGTTTAGATGGTAAAATCGAATGGGTATAAATGGTAAATGGATATAGTTTGGAATTATATAATTTTATTCAATAATTAAATTTCACCATATTTAGTTAAATAATTTTATACAATATTTTGTAAATAATGCATTCTGCATCATTTACAAAATATGCTATCTTGTGGCTATTAGTATGCCGAGAGGCATAAAAATTGAGATCCCAATATATTGTAAAACCTGATGTTGCCTATGTTTAACAAATAAATAATTTGAAATTTGGAAATTGATCACATTAAAATATTCTAAATCGTGAAATAACACTAAGCAAAATGCGTTGAAGTTACATCAAGGTTCATAAGACCAGATTATCGAATTCGTAATTTATTAATTTACAATGCTGTTTAGTTACAGCATTAGGTACTATCATCACTATTATATATGTATGTACAATTGTACACATATGTATTGGGTATGTTACTACAGGTGATGTCACGATCTGTCAAAAGACAAGCCGACTCAGCTCCTGCTAAAGATTATAATCATAAGTATCATAACCACTGCAGCACTGTACGGTACGACCTCCCAAACTAATGTGCTTAATAAAACCCTGATTATCTTAAATTAATATTTCACTAATAGCAGTGTCGCTTGTCAAAGGACAAAAGCGTCTGTATTGTTCCCCGCTCCGTCCGAGACCGAGCTCGCTTTGTGAGCGCCAGAACAATATTACTCGCGTCTTGATAAATAGGAACAACTGTGAGCAACAATGCGGCCTGTAAGGCGATATGCGCGCGATCGACCGCTGGATTAATGACCGCCTCGCCTAAAAGAATGGACTATAATATTTATTATCAGATAAGCGAGTGCTACTGGATAATTTGTGTCTCCGGCCATAATACTGCTCTTTTAAATCAAAATGGCTTATAAACCTTTGAGGTTTTAAAGCACATGTGATATTTACATGTTACATGGCGCAATACCGGTTCATCGCCTATGCATTACTCAAGTGCTGTCGTGTGCTATCAATTTATGGATGTACGCATTCGCTTAATTTATTTTTTCCGATCGCGCCTGTTTTGTTTCTGGGAATTTCCGATATGACTTGTGTTAGTTGTGTGTGGTGGGTCTATGATTTATATAAAATTTGTTAACAAAAGTTTTTTTTACATTAAGTACACTAAGGGCCAGTTGTATCAGCCACAATCGATTGACTGATCAACATGACTTAGCAGAATTTTGCATTGCCCATGCAATTCTAACGAACTTTTAACAGTGACAAACTTTTTATCAAAGATAAATAAATGAGAAAAGAGAAAAAAAGGGTTACAAGTGAATAGTTAAAACTGATAATATTATTTCCTACCGTTCTATTTTTACAAAAATGTGTACAGTTTTTCTTAGTTACAGAAAAGTAGGCAGGTTGCGAGGGTTAATCCTGTAAGTTTATGCCAATGGCTTTTTGTCACTTTAGTTAATAGTAGATGTATGTTCCAGTCAAGGACATTGATTGAAAGTATTAGAACTCTTAATATGGACTGACCACTCTGAGAAGATATCTGATTGAAATTATCTGCATCAACTCTTATGGAAAACATATTTTTTATAGATATTTTGTAGTCTTCATTATTTTTTGTCTTTCTTCTTACGTAATACACCCAACGCTATTGTTGTTAATTCCTATACAAATATCTAACGATGTATAAAAATTGTTAGACGTCAGCTTAATCAGTTTTGACCGCTTCCATAGTACAATAGTTAATGAAATGGTCCGCCCACGGTCCGAAAGCCATTGATCTTGCGCGTTAACGGGCGCGTCGAAAGATGCGCAGGCACATATGCGCGCACTTAATGAGAACCGTTTTCTTTAATGCTTTTTTGGTAAAAGATGTTGATGGTATAATCGATTGTAGGGAAAAATTTCCTCATCTGCATCGAAGATTATCTAAATATATAACAAAACAAATATATACCTACATTTTTAGCACATTAAATTTGTATATTTTTCAAAACTTTAAGTATCCTCTAATTGAGTGAAATCGGAGTTTAAAGTTTTAACTATTTCTACACTAACGGAGTCTCAGGCTGCGGTTATAGTATGTAATAACTATGCTGTTTTAATTAATAATTGAATCATAATATTAAATTGCTGTCAAAAAGCAGCATATTAAGCTATTTATATTTTCTTATCAAGTTTAAACGGTCTCTGAGATTGGTCGTTTGATCTCCATCTCCATATAACCCATGGTGAAAAAATATACTCTGGTCTGGTGTCTTCAAGGGGTGATCAAAAATTACGTACGTTAAGAAACTGATAAAACACCTGTAGCGCAATCATTGGAGCATTTGCCTTACAAAAGGTGGAGTAGAAAATATTTTAATGGGTTTTGGTAGGCTATAGGGTGGTAATTAAAATACTAGATTTGAGACCTTGAGGGGGGGGGGGGGGGTGCGCGGCCGCCATCTTGGTTTAAAGGTGCCAGTAGTCCGTTTTTGACCCTTGGCGCTTAAACGGTTATCAGTATGCCTAAAATGTCCATGGAACGTATGAAGAAGATAAAATTGTCTACAATATTTCCATACATATCTGTAAGTATTACAGATATAAAGATATAGGGGGTGAAAAAGTGTATATTTTCTTATATCATAAGAATTTCATTTATTAGCTTCAAAGTTTTGTGCTTCGAGATAAGGAAATGAAGTCTCTACCACAGTTTTGTCTTCTAATGATTCTTTTAAAAGATATTCAAAAGTTGAATTCACCCCCGGAGCGCTTATAGAGGGGATGAAAGTAGTAAGTCTCACACACAAAATCAATGTTCTATTACTCATCATAAAATACTACTAGGCGTTGTCAGGTATAGCTATTGATCAATTCGGGTACGTAAGGAATTATGAAAATATTTATTTACTGAGTCTTTGATTATATTGTGTAGTGACTAAACACAAGTAAGTACAGCTATTTGAAACTTATAAGTACAGTAAAAATCCTAAATCCTAAGGGATATCCCAAAACTAATGTACATTTTATATTTTTTGGTATTTGGTCATAAACTATGCAAAATAACTCTGCAATCGTAACAAATATTACTACAGATAGGTGCATTTACATATGCACCCAAGAATTTTAGTTATTTATTTAAACTTCATTTCATAGTAAAAATAAGTACAAATGGCGGACTTAATGCCTCAAGGCATTCTCTACCAGTCAACCATAGGGCCAAACAGAAATTCGCTAAAGTGGGTGCTGTAAGAGAAAACTTGCTGATTTATCCTATAACTTATTTGTACCTACTTAAATATACTTCGATACATACTACATAAATTACACAAATACCAATATATATATACATACTAATAAACATACATATATATATTATCTATATATATAAACGTAAAAGTCCTGACTGACTGACTGACTGACTCACTTAAATCAACACCCAGCCCGAACCGTTGGACCTAGAGAGCTGAATTTTTCACAATAGGTAGTATTTATAACGTTAGTATCCACTAAGAAGGGGTTTTTCAAAATTCATCCCCTGAGGGGGTAAAAAGGGGGTTGAAAATGTGTATGGATGGGGTTTTAAATTTTGAGTTAGAGATTTGAAACTTCGTACGTTTACTAATAATTAAAAAGCAATAAAAAAAATTCAGCGCTTTTTTCAATTCAACTTCTAACAGGGTAAAAAAGGGGTTGAAAGTTTGTATAGAAATTTTTTTTTGTGACAGACTTGAAAGTTCGTTTGTAAGCTAACTTACTTCAAGGCAAAAAAACTAATTTCAGCGTTTTTCAAAATTTCACCCCAGAGGGGTTAAAACGTGGTTGAAAACGTTTGTATTAAAGGGAGGCCGTAACTAGAAGCTAGAAAGTTAATATTTGCAAGACGAGTTAAATTTACAATTTGTACAACTAATAAGAAGCGATTTTGAAAAATTCAAACCCTAAGGGGGTAAAAGTTTCCATCGGTGGGGTTTAAAATTTGGAGTTAGAGATTTGAAACTTCGTACGTTTACTAATCATAATAAAAAAAAAGCAATTTCAGCGTTTTTCAAAATTAAACCTAGAACGGGGCTAAAAAGGGGTTGAAAGTTTGTATAGAGATTTACAATTTTTTTGGTTTGAGATTTACTAGGAATTATTGTTCCTATTTCCGTTCCATTTCCATGTTCTAGAGTGAGCTCTTACAATAGTTTGGTCATCGTATCGCCAAATAAAACCGCCACAATATAGTACACAAAGAAGTTACGCAAATGATAGGGTACATTAACGTTATGATTTGCATATTAACACTTATTTGTAACTGAAACTATGTCCACGTTACCCGTTTTATCGCCAAAATAGCTATGAGTATAGATTAAGAAGATGTTTCGGGGATTAACAAAAGTTAGTTAAGAAGATAAAATTGGATATGTAACTCTGTATGAGGAACCGTATTATAAGCGGACGAAGTCCCGGGCGGAAAGCCAGTAATGCATATGCGCAAAGGGGAAAAAACTCATTCACGCTGGTCATGATCCAGCAGGTGCTTGTGAAGCAAGCGTTTGAAAACGAACTAGCTTGGGGCTTGTCTTATTGTTAGGGGAAGTGCATTCCAGAGACAAATAGCCTGGACTGTAAAAGAAGAAAAGAGATAACCGCTATGGGGAGGATGTACTAGAAGCTTAAGAGACCGGGAGGAGCGAAGTCCACATTCGGGACGGGGGTAGTCTGGAGCAGAGAGCTCAAACAAAATAGAGAAGAGAGTACAGAGAATTCTAAAAGTCCTGCGTTGACGTGCAGGTAGTCATTGGAGTTGGTAACGATAACCTGAGACGTAATCGAATTTACGCAAGCCGAAAATAAAGCGTTTGCTATTATTTAATATACGATCGAGTCTGTTTAGGGAAGCCTGGGAAATGTTGGTAGTGCACACATCAGCTTAGTCTATAATAGGAAAAATTAAGGCCTGCACAAGCAGCTTCTTGGTACTCACGGGCAGGAAGTTTTTAAACCTATGCAGAGTCCGTAGTTATCAAAAACACAAAACCTCTCCTTTCAAGGAAACTAACAGTGTTATTGTTACCATTCTTCGAGAGTATTCTAAGCGTATGACAGGGAATCTTCCATACAAAAATAATGTGTCAGCGTGTTTTTAAAATCGAGATATGGCCAAAGTATGAGTATTCCATACGAATGGCGCCAGTCTTTCTTACAAAATGAGAAATGAATCGAGTTCATTGAGTAGGCGTTAGGTTTTGTAGTTTCAAATATTGTACATAACCTACAATCAACTGGTGCGACAGGCGGCTCAATATTTAATAAATAAAACAGCATATAGATAACGATTGCCAGCCTTCATAAACGCTATAATGCGGAATCTTAGTGAGGTAATCTATGTTGCGCATTGGTAGTACCACTAAGTAAATAATAGTACCTTGGATGAATAAATTAAAAGGATGGAGCATGCCTGTGACGTATGTTGCTCGTTTGTATTTAGAACCTTATCTTTTTTATCTTCTTGTATCCATAGAAATAAAATAACTAATCTGCCAAAATTGTTAATACCCATAAGATATTTTCTCTTAATAAAATAACTGAGTTCGTTAAACTAAGTGTTTCAATCGAGAGAATCCATAACAATGCCTGGACAAAAAACTGTGACGCAAGATGGCGGCTGGTTTGAATGTATGTGCCCAGACGAGTGTTGCCATGTAATACAAATTTTCCCAATTATTAATACAGTATTTTTGAATTAAAAAAAATTGATTATTAATATATATGGTTAAATAGAATGAATAAGCACCTGTTTTAATAAATTTGATGAAATATATTTCTGAAGAGGCGACCAAAAGGTAAAATTAAAAAAATCCAAATTTACTATTTATAACATTACACGACTACTGTTGAGTGTAGTGGCCTCTCTTGTCGTCCCAATACTGTTATTTTAAGCATACTTTATACCTTTTTAATCTGGAGGCACGGCAGTGCCCTCGCTAAGACGAAGACAACTAAAAGTGTTATTACGTATTCATTTATTACTTAACACGATTTAGGGGGGAGGGGAATTGACCATGTCTTACTTCTACTGCAGAGAGGATTATTATTATTATTATTTTTCTTACGTAGCGGAAGGGGGTCTCTGGCAAAAAATGTCTTACGTAATCAATGAACGACGCCTTATTTTATACTAATGTTTAGCATGTAACAAAAACTTTTTGAAAACTGCATCAAAATCGGTTCAACCAAACGCGAGATAATCGCGAAAAAACATACATACAAACATACGGGTCAAACTGAGAACCTCCTTTTTTTGAAGTTGGTTAAAAATGCTCCTCGATCGATCAACACAATCGGTTTGACTTAAGAGCTGACCTCTCAGTCCAACTATAGTTCCATCTCGTTCTAATCGCTTGACCAGTCGATTACTGACGCGACTAGTCAGCCTCTCAGAGTGAGAGGGAGCGATAGTTAGAAGGAGACGAAATTTTGACAGATTAGTAGTGGTGACATAACTTCGCGCGTTCAATCAACGATTAGATATGGGCTTTTAATGTTTTACGAAGTTTTTGGAATAATTTTAAGATATATATAATTTTGTTTATTTACAAATTGTATTCAAAAAATAATAAAGAATCATTTGCTCACAAAAGCATAAAAGTTATTAACTATAGTCTGGCCAGCCAACGAACGCAGTAGCAATGTACAGCGATCAAAAGTATGACAACACTAAGAATCAGTGAAAAAAGCAGCAATGATCATCAAATTTTATGTTTTTAATTTTAGGTGGTATTTCTGCCCCTTTCATAAGGTGACATTTACGGTGTGTAAAAAGGAGACGGATATATTTCGTCTGATCTGTCATCAACTGCAACAGATAATCTGGTTGAGGCAATTGACATATGGCTTAAAAATTAATTTAAATGTAATTGGGAACGTTGCAGAAGTTCTATCTCACTCGCGCTTAAGATGAGAGAGTGAAATGCACTAGAAACAAATTCAATTTGAATTGAAATGTTCGTCATGAAATACGGTGTCTCATCGCAAAGGGTTGCCACATGTACGTATTTTGAATTCGCCGCGCGTTTCTACTGACAGAAATGATTTTCCAGACTATATTAGGTAACGTTTTAATATTCGTTGAAAACGTGCGTGAGATAAAACGTCTAGTTAGGAGTGGTGACGTCAATATCGTATTGACAACATATCGCGGCGATTATAGACTCCCTTACGTTCGGGAAGTTTCCCTATACAACCACCTGGTAACACCACTACCGTGCAGTTAATAGTTTACGAATATACTGATTTTTAATATGATTACGCAATGAATTGTTTACTTAACGGTGAAAAGTTACCCCATCCGTTTTTTTCTTTTGACCGGTGGCATTTCTGCAGCAATTCTGCAGCACGACGGCATATTTTAATTATTTTTTAACAGCACTTGACTGCATAGACGTTTGGACACGACTGTCGGGGGAGCGGCTCATTATTGTTGTGCGTATGTGTGTCTAGTGCGTTATCACGAGGACACTGGCTCATTATGGAACCACAAAATGTTGTTAGCAGTACTCCATCTGAAGAATTATATAATCTATGAATAGTACTATTTATTTATCTACAACTTTCTATCATTCTGTCAATTTAAATACTCGCTACTCAAATGCTGCGCAAAGTCGATATTTATATCGATAAAAGTTCATGATAAAGGATAAGCATCGACATATAATATTAAAACGAGTAAAGTTAAACAATGCTCATGTGAAAACTTAACCCATTTTCAAGTTTACAAAAATAAAATGTCTCATGTCTTGTTAACCAATAAAATACCCATTTTCTAAGCGTAATTTATTTTATCTACACTCACTTTGTAAGTCCTCTAAAACGTGTTCAAAAACGGTAGGCAATGGCTAGCATTACTACAACCGATTTTACTATGATAATGATAACTATGGTTTCGGAATACGGCATTTAGGATAAATAATATGAGTGTAGATAAAGCAGTGTATGTAACTGTACGTAATTAGGCCTTAAAACACTCGTGTGATCTTATTATGAAATTCGCCTGCGGCTCATTTCATAAAACCACACTCATGTTTTAAGGACCCTTATTACGTAACAGTTACATAAACTACTGTTACTGTTAATCTTCATTCCTTAAAGGTTTCATGCGATTTCTCTTCAATCTTCCCTACAAAAGCAGTGTTTGACAGAACTTTGACATATGAACGGTGGCACATGACGTCTACATTCTACATACGATTTTTCTTGTCGATTATCTAGGGTTGACAAGTTTGCGATTAGTTTGATTGCTGGACCTGCCCTAATCTACCTGATACATCAGAAATTTTAATATAAAAATACATAAATGTAAGATTTATTACTTAATTTGCCCAATCTAACCGTTATTTTAACAAAACTACTACTATAAACTACATAAATATTTTATCTTACCTGTGGTTATGCAGCAAATAAACAAAGGGGATTTTGACAACCCCGTAAACGTAAGCTGTCACTTCGTTCAGATGTAAGATTTAAACGTGTCAGTAAGATTTAAACAAGGGTGTAATAAATCTTACTTAATGTAATTAAAATGAATGGGGAAGGCAACTATCACAATGACATTTCCAAAGAAGAAAGATAAATAAAGAGAATATAATAATAAAATAAGAAATTACTTTCCTTTTATTGCTGATGGCTATCAGAATCGGTATTCAACTTAGAGACTTCAACCCGGATGGAGTAGCCATTTCTGTCATTTTCTATACAAAAAAAGTCTCCCGATTTTTGCGGTGGAGGAGAACGTCAAATAGTACGTAACGTCACGTACAAATAGCTACGTTAGATAAACGTCAGTCCATACATATATATGACCACTGGTCATATGTTTTCGACAGAAGGGAACGCCTGTCAATGGCGACTCCGGGTGGTTGAATTCTCTAAGTATTCAATGGTCAAAACCAGGCCATTGCCAGGCATGGCTAATGGTTAATATTTTTATCGACAAATTAGGCAGCCATATTTCCGTAATCTCCTAATGGTTGTGCGCCCCTTGGCGAGCCAATTTCTCTAACTGCCAGTGTAAAATGACCGCGAGATTCGTAGCAATGCAGCCCACTTATACTGGTTTATTTTCTACTGCTCACCCGTGCTGGGTCAGCAGTTGGAATTCAAATGTCATACCCTGTCTATGTTTAGTAGATATTAGCGCAATCTAGTGACTAGTAGCTGTATTATGATGTGGCTTTGTAAGCTAAGTTCATTATCAGAACAAAACCTAATATGTCACATATTTTTTCATAACAATTTAAACCGAGAATCCTGGCTGTTAAAGTCGATTTCCTATTTAGAAATAACTATCGGTAATATCGTCTTGGCATGGAAAGCTGTCAACTAATAAGTTTTATTCGAGCGCCTGATTAATTACAAACAGTTTTCACAGATCAGAAGGAAATAAACCGCAGGCGTCCGGTATAAATGCATTTAACTTCAACCTGCCTCTTTTCCCCCCACTGAGACATCTTCCACGTTATATTCCAATTATATACATCAAATGCCACGATATCGTACTAAAGCAAGAACTCTCAGTATTGCGTCGTTCCCTAGATTTTTAAACAACTTTTCTGGTCTGCTACTCTTGAACCCCCCCCCCCCCCCCCGGCTTAAAGCTGCCAGATTAGGTAATAACAATAGTATAGCAGTCAGGTAATAGCAATAGTGTGTCATTCCTGCCATGGCCAGCTCTCCGTCTACAATGATTGGGTTACTGAGGCACTGTATTGAATTCACCATGCAACGAAGTTTCACTTTATAAATAAATAATTCACGAAAGCCGTACCCACTTCTATAACGGAACTAAAAACCGAGAGTTGTAAAATAATACAGTGAACCACGCATCGCGTATGAAACATAATCATAATCGGAGAGCGCTTCACCGAGTCTCGGTTACAGGCAAGATCTCATCTGGAATTTATAATACTGTGTTGAGATACACGAGATAAACGGCACCCTACCAACAGTAAATTAGTCAGGATGAATAGGTAACGCACATAAATAACAACATTTCGAGACATCACCGTCTGAATATTCAAATAAGTACTCGTTATAAAGACATATATTGATTAAGGCGGAACGAGTTGTGCGACACGCCGGTTTCGCTCTCCGATAAATTCCTGATAAAGTAGTACTATCTTTTTTTAGGTTTCACATAATTACGATTTATATCTACCGTTTGCTTTGTTTCGCGGACTACGCATAAAAGGGCTCAAATAACATTGATTTATTGAAATATGTTCCGGTAAGCATGATATACAGCAAGGATAATAACTTAGTGGGGGATTACCTTATGGAGTTTAGGAAGTGGAACGGCCTAAGTCTAGATAGTTATGTATATCCATTCGATAACTGTACATGTTTGTAATTGGTCTGGCGTGGACTGATACCCTATCGAGGTTTACGTTACTGATGCAAAATTATACATATATACTGGGGCTTAACTAACACATCTTGCCAGAATCAAGTTTTGCTTTTAATGAAATGACTCCAATAAGCGTTAGGCTTAAGTTAATAGCGCATCTATTAACTTTAACGAATTTCTTCTAGCATTTACTGATGGAGAGAATCTTTTAACCACCGGTTTGCATGTGCAAATTGTCTATGAAACTCTGTTCGCGTCGGGGTTATACAAATTAAAATACCTTTACGAGCTGTATTTCCAGCAAAGATAAATGTGGATTGCAATCGGATATGGCTTCCTACTTTACGTTATTTTCGTTGTGCATTAATATGCGATATTTACGTGCGAGAATTTTACAGTAAAAGTCTATAAATATGCTAAACAGTCACAAGCCATCAAATCTGCCGACTACTACCTTCTACAAAAACCGGCCAAGTGCGTGTCGGACCACGCATAGGAGGGTTCCGTACCTTCAATGGAATAAGAACCAAACTAATACCAAAAGGTCGTATCTTATGCCTATGGAAGAAGTTTTTTGGAGATAACTCTAAAATGGCTGAACCGATAATGTTCAAAACAATTTTTGTAGAAGTATATGATAAGGCGAATCTCCTCAAATTTTTTCATATTTTTTGGACTTACGGTTCAAAAGTTGCAGGGAGACTTAATTTTTCTGACTTTCGAAGCGATTATTTTAGAAAATATTTACTTAATCACAAAATGGTCAAAAAACCTCAATGTTATTTTTAAAGACCTATCGATTGATGTGTCACATGTTGATATTTGGTTAAAAACAATTTTTAAATTTAGTTACATGTATGGAGTGCCCCCCGCCCCCCCCGCCCAAATATTTTTTTTTTTTTTCAAATATAACTACATAACTAAGTACTTAGTTATGTAGTTACAAAATACGCCTTAATTGTAAATTTTATTCAGATATGTCGTACAGTTTCCGAGTAAAATGGCTGTGACATACGGACGGTTATACAGACAGACATGACGAATCCATAAGGGTTCCGTTTTTTGTCAGTTGGCTACGGAACCCTAAAAACGGTTTTAGTAAAAAATGATGGATTTTGGAAGCGCTATTGGTAGGAAAGGTATTTAGATTAGAACTTAAATATATGTATGTCTAAATTATTGAAAGCTTAATTCATTTGTGTCAGAGAGATGACCACCATAGAGTATAGACAAGAATAAGTGTGTCTCTCAATCCAAATTCCAGTACCTCTACCACGAGTCACGCAAATAAGCCCAATTCGTAAATTATTTGTATGGAGAATTTGTGCAGAGCCTCTAGCGGTCACTTATAGAACTAAAAATTACTGCCATACCATAAGTTAAATTATCATTTATGCAATTCGCTCACGAAAGTTCGATTGCTTGTTTCGTTTGTGTAGATTCCAATACTTTACAAAGTGACGTGACGTGACAAACGTCACATCCTTCACACTAACCGAAACAGATTGTAGGTAAGCCAAAAAGGTTTTACTTCCTAAGTACATTTTATCTGAAGGTTTAGAACTGTAATAGACAATTATATGAGCAGTGAACAATAATAAGCATAGAAACCGTACTAGCTCTGAAAAATTACCCTACTTTTTGTGGGTGTTTAATATGCTTGCTAGGCCGTAAACCAGGGATAATTTCCGTTGGTCATCGTGTCCCAAGCGGTAAATTGGGCGGTAAATAATCAAGCTTCGTGATGGTCAGCTGCCGTTCCTTGAGTGGGTTGAGGAACGGCAGCACATAAAATATATATAAAATAAAATGACCATCGCGTCCCAGTTGAAGCAGGTGATAGTTTATATGCTATTACAAATAAAATAAAAATCATCAGCCGGCTGTATAGCACTGAAAAGACCGTAAACTAGTCACATGAATACATGGTATTTAGGGTATCAGCAGACGGTCTTTCTACCTCAATACAGCCGGCTGACGATTTTCCTGATAATAAGAGCATCAAATACTGACGATCCGCAACCCACCAACGGAGCGACAGCTGACCTACGCGAGTCATCATTATACTTCGTCCTTAACCACTTCAAACATTATCACCGCCTGGGACGCCTTGCGATTGGTCATGAAATTTGTTCCTGGCTTACGGTTCATGCCATCGGAGCCGGGAAATACAAGTTATGACAGTAAGCCTTTTTTTTACCTTATTTAAACGCGCGTGACTTTTAACGCATAAAATGTTATCGACCGACTTCAAGATTTCAAAGAAGGAGGTTCTCAATTCGTCAGGATCTTTATTTTTACTATTTTTTCATAATGTTCACCGATTGCAACTTTTTTTTAAACAGGGAAATTACGTATTTCGTCATACATATTCAAAGCTAGGAAAAGGGGTGAAAACTGTCAGTACTTCATCCATCCATCCATATACTTATTTCGTCGTAGGATATAGGATTACCTAAGAAAACCAAATTGATGAAATTTCAAATGTACAAATAACACTACTAGTTTAAAACGTCCTAGAACTACGTCCATATGTAAAGTGTTAGGTGATTCTTAATTTATTTGGTTATTTTGTCAACATGACAGTTCGACTTTTAGTGATCATAGTGGATCATAGGTTTATTTCTTATTATTTAGGTCTATTGTATAATCGCAAAAGGATGAGTATTACCCTTTCAGGATGTTGTTGATTCTCTAAAGTATAGGGAGTGCGCTACTGTTACATATCCCACCTGCGTCGACGCCGACACGTTGGCGAAGACCTTTAATTTATTTACCAGCAAACAAGCCGGAGCGGCGCCCGACATCCGAAATCACTACAAGACTATTAAATATAGTTGTCGTTCGTCTAACTATTGTTGGTGTCGAGGCAATCGATCCGTGAAGCAAGGGGCACGGAGCCTCACGACCTAACAAACGCACAAGGGAAGCTAAAGATGCTCCTGCAAGCCGCCGGTTTTCATACATAACACAACGCAGGATTGCGGCTTTGCCGCTTCTTGCATAATGATGGTTTTATTTCTATTTATAAGTTACACGTACGAGTAATTGTTAGTAGTACTTATAAGTTTCTAGTTTGTGACAATGTTACTTTAAAAGGCTATTTCGCAATAAATAAATCTTTAATATAATTCTGTACATTATAATTTCAAAGTGCCCTGTATAAATCTGGATGTCTTTTAAATAAGCACTATTTTATAGGACTTGGATGCAATAATTCGAAGATCCCGGCCTGTGACGCAATTGTTACTTCTTGAATATAAAATAATACACCTTCCTGGGATAAATAGTTTGCCTTGCCGGTGATAAGTTAGCTGCTACAGCAATCAATCAGAAATGAATGATGCACAAGAACCTGTAAAAGATGTTTCAATATTATTTGATATTTTTCACAGTTTCATTGTAATTATTATGATTGAAAATGAAAGTGTTTATAACTATCATATCAAATTTCAACTACTTACCATTCATTTTAGGTTAGAGTTGGTATTTTTGTCGATTTAAAATCAGTTTAATTGACTATGAATACATAAATCTCACAAATATTCAGCAGTTCTTGGGTCTACATTTTTTTTCTAAAATTATTCTTATTGAAGTGTTGATGTGGATATTTCTATTTCTCATATCGGCTTGAAATTTACCGTTTAGTTTTCCAGTTCCAGTTATCATACTATGCAGTCTTCTTAACAAATTATGCTTAATATAAGGCTTTGTCGATATTATTTCGTCAACTAATAATATTTAAATATAACACAATAAATACGAATGGTTTTCACTTTCACCATGTTTTGACATCTCACCTTATAATTTGATAGTGAAAGAGTTTTCTACAGTCGATACGGTATTTTTCGGTGACGTAACTCAAATTAGTGTCTTATGGTAATGTTTTAATAAAACCTATCGATAACAAACTGTACTGACCAGACTGACCTTCAGTGCGTTAACATGACAGATCACATTCGACGTGCCGCATACATCCGTCTCGTTCTACCTATGAGACGGATGTATGCAGCGCACTAAACGTAATCCGACATGAAATGCCAGCATAGATCGTTTGTATGTGTTGCTGTCGAAACTGAAGGAAAACGATTCGAAGCCCGATTATTCGTTAACGCCTATAGAAAAATATTCAGAATTTTCTACATGACTCGTGGTAGAGGTACTGTCCAAATTACATATAAGCTATAATCCGTTCTGAGAACAGAGACAAACGCACATGTATCTCGAATATCATGTATCACATGCAAACAAATGTAAATCCGCTCAATACGCTAAGGCCTGTATAAGTAATCCGTCTTGCTCTAGGCGGTATATTCCCAGGAGTGAATTAGGTATGCGGTGCACAGAGAGGATTGATGGCCCGAGCGAGATGCGCCCAATTCCAGGCCGATGCGATAAACAACGACTTATGGTTGTTTATTTATCACTAGTCACCACTCTCATGTGGATATACAGCCTATTGTTTGCGGCTGCTGCCGGTGCGGTCGAGTTATTGATTTGCTTTATTATTAGGCTTGTACTCGGAGAAAGGTTAAATAAGTTTTTTGATATTGTTATGATCAGAAATATCTTAGGTTTCAGCGAGTGTATTACAGAATACGATGCTTATTATATAATTTTAGGGATTATTTTTTAAGTATATTTTTAAATGAAATTAATGAACCAATTTTACGTTAAAATTTGAATACGCTCAATTAAAAGAAAGAGTCGGAAAGTCAAAAAGACATACAGGGTGTTTGGCACATGTACCGACAAAATTTTTTGGGGGGTTTGTGGTGTCATTTCCTTCCCTTTCTTCCTTGGAACCTTGGTCCTAGGAGCCACGGATCTGGAGATACGATTTTTTTATTTCAAAATCTGATTTTCGAAGCCCCATAACTTTTTTTATGGTCTTAAATGCATAATTTGTTTGTTAGTCTTACATTAGGCCTGTCTGCTTTCAAATACTAGTTTTTTGTTACAAATTTCAGCATAAAACGAACCATGGGCTTTTTTTTATTACAAATAAACTGAATTTAAATTTAAACTAATTTTAATTTAGCTGATACTGGTAGCTTCGTCGTGTACCTAATTGTGTTTCGTTAAAAATTCGATTATCCGCTTTGTAATCGTTTAATCGTTGCTTTAAAAAGTTACGCACACATGGAAACGCTCCAAGTCGCACACATGGAAAGTCTAGGTTTAGTTTGAAATCTGAGGGTAGTCAAATTTTAAGTGGCGTCAAGGAAGTGCATGTGGTTGTGCTGCGTCGTTCAATTGTTAACTACGTACGTTGTGTTTGCTACGTTGCTATTTATTGACTTTTGTTACCGTTGTTTTAACTTTGCTATTGTCATATCTAACTACACTAACGAAGAGTACTGATGGCATATGGCAAAGCCGATGGTGTTGCTCGGGAAGCTCAAAGGGTCTATCAAGCAAATTTCCAAATCGAAGATTACCCCACCACACCACATTATCGGTGACTTATCGACGTTTGAGGGAGACTGGAAACTTAATTTTTTAAGAGCCTCGAGTTAATGTGAGGCAACATAATGTAGTAGTCGATGAAGAAATACTTCAAGCTTTTGAAGATAATCCAACTACAAGCATTCGCGTCGTTGCTCGTGCACTTAACATAACGATTTGGAAAGTGTGGTCGGTTCTTCGGGCTAATGACAAACATGCTTTTCATTACACTCCGATCCAAGGTAAGGAATGTTTGATTCTAACCGCTTTGTACTTTAATTAATAAGTGATGGAGAGGCAGTGAGATGAAAGTTAGTCACTAAATGAAATTGCCACAGTCTTCAATTTTAGTTTTTATTGTTAAAGGTCTCCAAGAAGGCGATCCCACTAGACGATTTGAATTCTGTCAATTTTTGATGCACACCGACGTCGATGACATCCAGTTTTTACAACGAATTTTGTGGACGGATGAATCCTGTTTTAATCGAGAAGGCATAACGAATCTGCATAATTTGCATCATTGGTCATCTAAAGATCAAAATCCTCACGTAAAGAGACCGACTAGTTTTCAACAAAAATTTAGTGTCAATGTTTGGGCTGGTGTGATAGGGAGACGTCTCATCGGACCACACTACTTACCAGCTCGACTAAGTGGGCCTGTTTACTTAGAATTCTTAGAAACTGTATTGCCGGAGCTACTAGATGATGAAGTTGTAGATGAAGATGTGCCGATTGTCTTCCAGCATGACGGTTGCCCGGCACATTTCCAGAGAGATGTTCGGGAGCACCTCGACAACTCCTTTCCAAATTCATGGATAGGCAGAGGCGGCCCCATCCCTTGGCCTGCTCGATCTCCAGACCTAACTCCGTTGGATTTTTACGTCTGGGGAAGAGCTAAGGAATTAGTTTATTCCACGGAAGTTCCTACAAGAGAAGTGTTGGTAGAAAGAATAAACGCATTTCAAACCATGAAAGAAGAAATAGTGCTAGCTACGACAACGGATGAAATTAGAAAAAGGTGTCGGGCGTGTATGCGGGAGAGAGGACAACAGTTCGAACAAAATTTACGTTAAATTAATTTACTTACCTACGAATCTTAATTTCCATGTCTGTTTTTTTTATCCTTTTGATTCAAATCTGATTTGCAAAGCCTTTTTTTATTGAAGTCATAAACCAAAGACCTTTAAATAAAAAGAGCTCTCCAATTGATGTTTCTTTTTTTTTCATTTCATTTAGAAGTGCAGATGTTCAGTTTATTTGTAATGAAAAAGATCCATGTGTTCGTTTTATGCTGTCATTTGTAATAAAAATCTACTAATTTTAGAAGCAGACAGGCCTAATGTAAGACTATGCATTTAAGACCATACAAACAATGCATTTAAGACCATACAAAAAAGTTATGGGGCTTCGAAAATCAGATTTTGGATGATTTATGAAAAAAAATAAAAAAATCGTATCTCCAGATCCGTGGCTCCTAGGACCAAGGTTCCAAGGAAGAAAGGGAAGGAAATGACACCACAACCCCCCAAAAAATTTTGTCGGTACATGTGCCAAATACTCTGTTTAGGTATAGCTAATTAAATATTTATAGTATGGATGTCCCTCTTTTATTTAAGAGGAATCACATGACATCACAGACAAACCGGAAAGTTACTTGAGCTGCATAAAAAATAAAGTGTAAACAAATATTAATAGCAATGTATACCAAAAAAACATTACCCTTCCTTCTTCGATGATCTGACAAAATGTAGTTGGTAAGCGGAAAAGACAACCGTATAAACGTTTATTTATACCTATCATGACATTGTGATTTTGCCTCACTCATCTAAGTGAGTACGCAACATAGCAGTGTTTACAGTCAGTCCGTCATTCCTAAGCTTTTGCACCGAACAAAAACTATCCAGTTAGCAAGTTTGAGTAAATGTGCTTATTGGCGCTAGCTTCAATAGGTACCGTTTACCTATGAGAATATCCTGTTTCTAGCGGCAGTTGCGCAGATGACTTGCCTACTACGAGTAGATGGATCATGTATTAAAACAAAAACATAAACAAGTTTGGTTATAAAACGATGTTAGATGTAACCGAGTGGTTGGATGGATTGGAATTGGAACATTTTACAAGTAAAAGATCGCTAATGTGAGGTGTGCTAAAGTATCGCGAGTCATAAACGCTTCAGGTGCCTTCATAATAGGCTGAAAATCATTGTAGCAATATAATTTAATCTCGAAATGCTGATTTAATATTGATTCTAAATACATATATTAAATGCCTATTGTGTTTGCGCGATTACAAACTTTCATTTAGAAAACTTTTTAGTGGATGCAGCGGAACCTACCAATGGTTTGCTATATAGCTAAGCTAAGAACCTTTTTGGCGAGGGCAGCGCATGACGGGTCACAATCCTTGACACACTCTTAGGCGTAAGTCCAGCAGAGGACGTCTATCAACAACATTAAAGTAAATTAAAGGATTAAGTAATTTTACTCGTTAACCAATTACGACACTAACATTGCGGAGTCTGCAGGAGTCAGTCACTGAGGAATGGTCAAGCCGGTGTCGATGCTCGCGCCGCCGTGCTCACAATTAGAGCCGATTGGTCGCGGTGCCGCTCGGTCGCGCACGGCCGGTCTTCCCATAGCCACCTGCGGATCTCCACTTCTTCACACTGTCACCGGCAACGAGCCTTAATTAACTTTTTGTCTCGCTAGAAAACAATCCGTCTGGCATTCCACTCGATTGCGTTTGGAAACGGAGACGCATATTCATCACCAGCTAGAGTTGTACTAAAATAAATAATTCGTACCTTTTTGTATTAAGGAACCAATCGGCACACCACCTATTCGAATAAGGTATTTTTGTTCCGGAAGGGAGAAAATTGGCACTTTTCTGTTCAAGTACTTCACATATAATAACGGCTTTAACGGCCTCCTAGCCTAGTCGGTAGTGACTCTGCCTACGAAGCAGGAGGTCCCGAATCCTGGTCAGGGCATTTATTTGTGTGTTTATCACAGATATTTGTTCCTGAGTTATGGATGTTTTCTATTTATTTAAGTATTTATCCATATTTATATATCGTCGTCTAGTACCCATAACACAAGCCTTATTGAGCTTACCGTGGGCCTAGGTCGATTTGTGTAAGATTGTCCTATAATATTTATTTATTTATAATATCATACGTTTGTGGCCACTATCGTGGTGTGGTAGTGCTGGTATGATGATGATAGTATGTCACGATCGGACCAGAGCAAACCAGACCTGACAGAACAAGACCGAATGATAATAAATAAGACGATTAGTTGTTTTGCATTATCCTCATAGGTGATGTGAAAAGCAGTATGTCACGTGCTAGAATTATTTTCATATCTGGCGCAACCGCTTGAATGTCTCAGTCAGTCGCTATGCCCAGGATTTTATTCTAGACTTCCTTGCTATGCTCATATCCTTCGATTCGTTCAGTAGTCAATGTACCTACGCCCTCATCGTAAATAATATGCCATTTCGCAACTCCTATTTTTAAAACTTTTTAATGAATTCGCCTCTTTTAATGTGACTCTTGCTTGTTTTTAACTACCGTACAAATCCATAAGAGAATTCACAGAAAAAAAACAGCAAATGGGAAATTTAAAAATTATAAAGTTTTAAATCTCGTAAAAAAATGGGAGAATTTTCTGAAATTTTCTATTTATGTAAGATTTTTGGATTTAATGTTATTAAAAACTGTGTATTTTCTTGTTACAGGTACTTGCTACTTGCTGTTCTGCTCGCTTATTTACATCGAAGGCTATTTACGGGGTTAGTGAAAATAAAAGTTAAATATTAATATAAAATTTAACCACAAGAAATAACCACATCTAAATTATGTTGGTTAAATTTGTGATTAGGTACTCACTTGTACTCCTCGGCCACCATGGCATTCGAATTCTTTCTTATGTTATTAATTATTATACCGGGTGTCTCTTGTAACACGAGAAAAAAAATTAAAATGTAGATTCTACTTCTCAAACTAGACAAAGTGTGTTCAGCTACTTTTAAAAATAACTTATGGTTTGATTTTAAAACACTAAAGTTTATTTAAATGCGCCAAGTATTGCGAAATTAATTATTTCTGTAGGGTCACTAGACTGTCAAACAATGTCAATTAGACAGATTTTACCGTAGGTACATTTAGTTTGTATGAAAGAGACAATCTAAAGAATACATTTTTTTAAAAGTTATTGAACAAAAGTTTTATTGTTTTAGGAGTAGAATATACGTTTGAATTTTTTGCTTGTCTTACAGGAAACACCTGGTATGTATTATTGTACAGCCATTAGAATTGCAAGAGGCAGCACAAAAGTTGCTCATTAAATTAAAATAAGACCATTTATATGTAAGTGACTAGTAATTGAATAATCTGTCTGATTCGTTTTTACGAATGGTATTCTTAATAAATAAGTTAATATTATCTCCAATCTTACACAAATCACGTATATTTTATGTATTGGTTTGCTATAAAAATTGCGATTTAGATATCATTGATGGACGTATCATATAACATTGATGTGTTAAAATAGCATAGGAATGTTTCATCGAAAGGTAAATGTCAGCTATGACAGCGCGTTTAAATTTAAATAATCGCTTAATATGATCTTCGTCTAAATAATACAATGGATCGTGTTACGTTTTAGACAAATCTATTGTTAATATTAGTGTTTTTGGATTTATATTAATTTATTATAGTGATTTGTGACATTTTGGTTACGTTTTAATACTGGTGGTATTTTTTAAATTCTGGAATTCCAGAAAAATACCGGTACCTGTTGCCTAGTTACGATTAGGTACACAGTTACAAAAAGCGTACACTTAACTGTTATCAAAACAACAAATGACAAACAAGCTGTCTTAATTGCTTAATAGTCATCATACTCATGTACCTATACCTATAGGTAATAAGTAATAACCTACACAATGAACTGTGAATTGATCTAGCTGACCTGCCATTTTATAATTCGTTTGATTTATCACACAAGATCTGATTGAAGCTTCGCATTCATTAATCTTGCATCGTTAATTATTAGTGGTGTAATGTTACCTAATTCCCACCACTACACTGAACTCGAAAACATTGCACTTGACCGGCGGTAGAAGTTCAAGTCCGAGATCGCGCGGGCGAAGCTTGCGACCGCAGACTATGTTGCGCAACCACTTCATTCACAACACCTATCACTTTGCCACAAGCTGCTGGCAATACGAGTATAAGTCTCACGCTTTGGTTACGTTTACTTGTTTCGAATTTAGAGTTCAAGATATACTAGATAACATAAAATGCTTTGTGAGATGCTGGTCATTCCCGCGCCGGCGACTTGATAGCGCAACATCGTCATGACTCATCACCGTTGTCAACACGTCAATGCCTTGTTTGTTACCTTCTCCGCTATGTTTATTTATATCTTTGCACTTAACGTGATTTACATTGAAAGTTCCCATGAATAATTGGCAGATTATTAAATGATTTATATTAAATAAATTGGAGCAAATTGAAATCTAAAACTCGATCTTAATATGTGCGATGTAACAGTGACTTCATATGCCAGACGCCAAAAAAGCCTAACTATACACAACCTGTCTGACCAATACATTCTCAACGCTAAAATTCTTATGCAAATGTAAGAGATTGGAGCCAAACAAAAAGAACGATTAATAAAAGTCAAAAGTAAATGCGAGCGTACGCGGCGGCTCTCAGTTCGCGCGATGCTTCTTTAATTGCTCTTTGATAACCGGTAATAGTAGTATAAATGCACCCATTATAGTTCCTTCCACTTATACTTATTGATCGCATTAATGCTGATCGCATTTGAAATTTAAACGGTCTTTGTGCAGGCAACTCGCGGTGCAGCAAAGGTATCAGCTTGCTTAGTGTTGCCATGTACGCGGTTATCTATGTTTGTATATATATTTAAAGCCACTGGGGGATTTTCTGTTATCTGTAGGTAGACATACATATTTTGAAGTTTATTCGAACACTGATAGTTTCTGCTGACCGATTGCGGATGTATGATGTATCTCTACATAACACGTTACATATTTTGCGTGAAAATACACAGTAGAGTAATTGTTACTTAGACATTTATGTTAAAAGACTTTTATCGCTCTATTTCATCAAATTAAGCATTAGTAAACTCATATAAATTTTACGTAGAATTGAACACTTAGCGCGATATAGGCACTGGTCCCACCGCGGGCGAGTAACGATAAGCTATCGGCTATTTTCTAGCCCAAGAAACGAACAAAAGATAATCGCTCCCGTGTAAATAAAAGAGAGAGATGTATATTTCTAGTTCATCGCAGTGTGAACAGCCAGCGATGAACTATAAATATATATCTCTCTCTTTTATTTACACGGGAGTGATTATCCTTTGTTCGTTTCTTGGGCTAGAAAATAGCCGATAGCTCATAGCTTACTCGCTCGCGGTGGGACCAGTGCCATATCTAGGTTCAGCACATGGCAGCACCAGCGATTGTAATAAAGTCCACTGTGAATGGACTTCACACTCTACCCTACTTGTAATGTATGCTGTGTGCTGAGGCGTGGGCTTAATTTGAATCTCAGACTCATGTCGCGTCTTCTTTGATAGCTTTACGATATGAGAAATTCTGGGAACTGAGTTTCATAGCGCCGTTTCCCGAGTACCTATCATTGTTAATTCAAATACGGTATCTTTACTAAATAAGTACTATCATTTTTAACTTTAATTTTTTGTTTGATTGTTTAAACAGCGTAAGTACTTTGTATACGCATAACCTTTGGAGTTGCAAGCGTCTATGGGATTTTGGTATCCGGGTACGATTAAATAACAAACTTTATTTGCAAAAAGTTGTCTTAGTGTGATGGAAATAAAATACATCCTCAGCTATTCCAGCAACCAAAAGACAGATCCGAAAAATCCGAAACTTTTTTATTAGACAGACAGTAAGTATGTTGCGAACGTTGTATTTGTCTGGTTTAATCTCGCTTGACATAGGCCGAAGTGTTTACGAGGGCCACTCGAGGGCTGCTACGTTTTATGGACCACTGTTAAATAATGCGCAGAGTTTTTGCGTCATGCGAGTCTTACTTGCAACATGTTGGTTTTTTTAAATGCCTATGAGAAAGGGTCTAAATAGGTCGTAGGTAGTCTAAATGTAGATAGGATTGGTGACATATTGTTTATAACGGCGGTGTTAATATATCATCACGACAACAATGTGATAAACGAAACAATTTTAATACGCTCTCTTGCCCAATTTATTTGCAGTTTTGTCGGGCCGTATGTTTGTTTGCCACCGTCGTGGTACATATAAACAAAAATTCAATGTGAGAAATGCAAGCACTGATACAACGCTGAAATATCGAGATTACCTACAAAGTATGAATGTATCCCGAGCGGTGCACCGCGCGGCAGTAGGTATTGACATGTGGCGCGTTATCCGACTGCGGCGATACCAAGATTTTCCATCCAATTTACTTCAAACTGCACCAAACACCTGCTTTCGCTTTTTTAAATACGAATTGGCTTCAAGTACGCACTTTGTGGAGTGTGCGATCTTTATAGGTTTTTCGGTAGCATCTGGTGCAGAGATAAGTTACTTTTGGAGTCTGCACTCTGCAGTTCTATTTTTGTCGAGCTCAAGGCACTTGGAAAATGCGACGGGCATTTTAATATTGCGGCTTCTGTGGAATTGTTCGTCCCTGTTATGTCAGACAAGAGGATACATCCTACCACATCTCTGTAGCTTTTCCCCGAGTCGTGTGCTAGCCAAGTTTTGAACTCGGTTAAGCTCGACGGAATAGCTATTCTGAAATTTCAGCAGCGCATATGCAAATGTCAGCTCTCGACACTGATTGTACGAGTGGCACGGGGAAAATTCATGCATTTACATTAAATTTCACCGAAATTGGATCCAAACGTCGTATGTTTATATACGAGCGCACTGTGTCACGTGCCCGCTCTCGATATTTACGATTTTCAATCGCATCTGTCGCGAGTATGAATTTTTTCTCCTCTTTTGTGCTGTTTTTAATCTGTGCCCAGTTTTATTGAAATGTAGCAGCGTCGCTTAGCGGATTAACTAATCGAATGATTGTTTACCACGTTTATTCGTTCGTATCGAGCGCCAACAGCTTTGCGTTAAATGAATGTTGGCTACATTAATTACTGTTTGAGTGCCAGGTTTATGGCTTCGACTTTATCGGGTCATGTGAGATTACTTGTTTAACCTCGTTGGTTTTGTTCATATGGTTTACGGAAATAATTGATTTTCAATTGCTAGCCTCATACGTAAAGATTACCTGTCAGATCGGTCTGTTAAATCTGCAACACAAATCTGTCGATGAATGGCAGGAGATTTCGGAACAGTTATGTTTGTGGATCGGGGATCTAACATGCAAATTTGGCTAGTATAAAATGTTTTCGGTGTAATGTGATAGGTCCATCGCAACCAATCAATCGTAACATCTGACTATAAAAACAAACCTCAAAGAATAAATCTAACTGACACGGCACAACCTGTAAATCACTAAATCCAGTACTTCGGCCATTTTGTTGCTGATACGTTTAAAATACCTTTTATTTATTAAATTAGATCAGGTACTCGCAAGCAGGTGCTATCATAGATCTCAGGAAGCGCCACACACCTTAAGCTAATTGTATCAACACCAGTAAGTGGGCCGACCGTTCTCTCTCATTTGTTGGAAATGCCGCTCACGGTGTAAAGTCACGTCTAGTAATGTACGGGGCGTCATAGTCGTGTTGTATAGGTAAGTATACTGTAACTTAATATCCAAGGTTTTTTTTTATAGTTCTAATCTCATGGTGATCCAGAGAGAGTCAGACCACCAGTCAGGTCATCAGTGGCCAGAGAGTCTATGGAAGTTTCAACTGCGAACACTGTCTCACGACGGGTCTTACTGGTACTACTACCACTACTGGTGCGGTGCCTACATTTACACAGAAACCGCGCCTGTCGCAGTTCTAATCTCATTATGATCCAGAGAGAGTCGGACCACCAGTCAGGTCATCAGTGGCCAGAGTCTCTGGAAGTTTACACTGCGAACACTGTCTCACGACGGGTCATACTGATACTACTACTACTACTACTGGTGCGGTGCCTACATTTATACAGAAACCGCGCCTGTCGCAGTTCTAATCTCAATATGATCCAGAGAGAGTCAAACCACTAGTCAGGTCATCAGTGGCCAGAGAGTCTTTGGAAGTTTACACTGCGAACACTGTCTCACGACGGGTCATACTGATACTACTACTACTACTACTGGTGCGGTGCCTACATTTATACAGAAACCGCGCCTGTCGCAGTTCTAATCTCAATATGATCCAGAGAGAGTCAAACCACTAGTCAGGTCATCAGTGGCCAAAGAGTCTCTGGAAGTTTACACTGCGACCACTGTCTCACGACGGGTCATACTGACACTACTACTAATACTGGTGCGGTGCCTACATTTACACAGACACCGCCCCTGTCGCAGTAAGTCTTTTATTCTACAACTACACGTCTTTATTTTACAACCACATGTTAAAAGCGTAGCACGCTTGTTCTGAGGATCTGTCAAACAGAAAAATCTGACGGCTGAGGAAGACACAATTTCAATTTAACTTAGAGCAGCCGTGACAACCACGTCGGATGCACGACATGGTTGTGTAGTCGAAACGAAATGGCTATCGCCTTTCAGTTTATTATTGTAATTATTGTGAGCCTATGCTGTCCAACTGCTGGGCAAAGGCCTCCTCCCACTTTTTCCATTCAGCCCAGTCTTGTGCAGTCTCTGGCTATTTTTTCAAAAAGGAGTCAAATTCGTCTCGCCACCGCAGGCGGGGTCTGCCAGATCCTCGATTTGAGCTTATGAAAAACTGTAATATATCTGCTTAAACGTTGAAGAATACATGCTGAATCATACTAAGATTATAAAAATATACTGATAATTGCTCTGGAACAACACTAGCACTCCGCACACATATTTGATATCGCACGATCATAGTTTCACTGCGGCGTTATTACGATGTTAAATTATGAACAACGTTCCTATTAACTTAGCATAAATTCATTCATAGATTACGGACCGACACACGCCCCGAACCATCGCAAGCGGAACCTAGGAAAGGCAATAAATAGGCACTCGCCGATCGATCTCTGCTCTCGCGCACAAATCAAACGGCACGTCAAAACAATGGCGGCCACAGCTGCGGGGGCGATCGTGCAGCCACCCGCCGGTTATCGTCAAACCGACTTATTTATACCATAAGACATACATACACTTTCCGTGAAAATCATTTGTCTAATAGCCGGGTGCTGATTGCATCTCTATGTGCGCATTCCACTTGCGGAGCAGGAAAGTATGTTATGCCATATGTAGGTAGGTTATATTGCTTTCTTTTCTAAGACACTGATTTCTCATGGCTCTCTAATCAATTTCTTGACTAGATAAATTCATATTAAGTGCAGGTATTATACGATGTCGATTCTACGGTCGATTATACGATGGTTCTATGCCGAATTTATATCCGGACACTATCTAAATATGGAAAATATGGAGGTACCCTAAGTATGGACGTAATTAAGTAATTCCTGTCCTGGAATTAAAGTAAAGCTTGTCCCAGAAAAAAATGTCGTTTATTAGTTAGTATGAAATAATGTAAGCAATAAAAAGTTACCAAATTTTTGACAACAGTTTATTAGAAATGTAGTAAACAAAACGTATTTTTGTTATGTTTTTGTTCTATTGTTTATTCATCCAGAAACTTCGTAATTTTCTTTTGATACCTGCCATCAGGTTTTGTACATCAGTGTCTGTGATTAGTTTTGAAGCTGCATTCCATTTTCGCTTGAAGTTTTCAACTGATGTGGCGTTAGTTTTATGTTTTAAGAGCTTCTGCTTCATACGAGCCCAATATTTTTCTATAGGTCGTAATTCAGGACAGTTAGGAGGATTTTGGTATTTTTCCACAAATTCGACATTATTGGCTTTGTACCATTTTATCACATTTTTAAAATAGTGGCACGTGGCCAGATCAGGCCAAACCAGAACTGGCTTCTTGTGTCGCTTAAAAAACGGCAATAATCGCTTTTCCATGCACTCTTTAAGGTATATATCGCCTTTCATAGTTCCTTTAGCAAAGTATGGAGTGCTGCGTTTGCCGCAAGAACAGATCGCTTGCCATACAAGAACCTTCTTCGCAAATTTATCCGTTTTTATGACATTGTACTCGTCATTGATAGTTTTTCTATCGGTCCCCGAATAAAAATGATGTCCCAGCAGTGATTTAAAATTAAGCTTGCAATATGTTTCGTCGTCCATCACAATACAGTATTTTTTTGTCGTTAATTTTGAATACAGTGTTCTTGATCTCGTTTTAGCGTCAGTTTCTTGTTTCGAATTTCTATTAGGCACTTTAGTTTGTTTGAAAGTCTTTATAGAATTATTTTTCTTTACTCGTTGCACAGTGGATTTAGACGTTTTAAACTTTTTAGCTAAATCTCTTACAGATGATGTAGGTTTTTTCAGCAAAGCAGCTATGATACTCTTCTCAATATTTTCTTAACAAACCCGGTCTTCCGACCACTTCCAGGACGCCGTCGAATACCGCCAGTCTCTCTGAATTGTTTTAGGACCCTTTACACAGTTCTAACAGACGTGTTTGGCTCCATTGCCACTTTTTTCGTGAAATTGCCTTAATATTGGACATATTTGTACAATATTTTCTCATGAAGTTTTTCTTTTGGAGACGAGATCTTTGAAAATGTGACTGTGACAGATTTTTTTCTAATATTAAATAAAGAACCGAGATGCATTTAACATATAACCAGCCAGTTACAACCATTTTCATTGAAACCAGATATACCAACGCTGCGTAAACTAACGACATTTTTTACTGGGACAAGCTTTATTTAGATAACTCATTTGCAGCACTGGCTTTAATTATTGCTTACCTAGACTACAACTTGTAGGCTCAAGACTTATACCTAATAAAAAACGGACATAACACTACACCGTGTTGCAAGATAGATCTGCAACTAGGCTAAGCTGTAGAGTTTAATGACAGTTATTCGATTTCGTTCACAGCTTTTTCCAGATGCAACGGTTCTAACTGGCCTTGCTGTGCCGGCAAACTTATCAATCCGAACCAATGAACCATTAGATATCGAGAACCTGTTACAGTGTTCTGTAAAAAAACATGAATGAATGTAAGTTTTTGTTAACTTGTCGCTGCGTTTCCGGCGGGCTCGGTCGCACGGCGCCGTGGAGAATTGTCGTACGCGTCGGACTCTGGCACCTGACCGCTGGACGCTGTCGCTGCTTTTACGGTCACGGAGACGAGTCATCGTGGCGGGCATTTGGGCTCCGTTCAAGTATTTCTATTGCGCTTGAGAAATTCCGCTAATGAAAATATGGATTAATTTAATAGATTCAGGGAGGTTTTTAAGATTGGGTCGAGTGTTAGTCGGGATGATCTAAGTAAGTAAGTCAATTTTTTAGATAACAGCATCAGTCTATTACCGTAGCCTTTTATATAATTAGTTAATGCTCCCTCTAATGTGTCGTTTACTGCAACATCAGTTATTAATTATAGAACTTATTGATATTAACAATTGCGTGACTTTATATTTATCTACATATAAATGACAATTTGGAAACGTACTGGAATTGCTACCTGATGATTATGAATTTCTTCTACTATAGTTGTATCTAGTCCTTATCGATTGCCGTTTGGATCCCACAAGAAGGTAGTCTCCAGAATTATAAATCGTAATTTATGAAAGATTCCTAAAGCCAAAATTAAACCTAACTATGAATCAAATAAAATTGTTAAAATTCTCTTCTGATTCGTAGGTACGTCAAAGTTTACAAACTGTTTTACTTTACTCTTAATTCTTAAAATTCTAAAACAAATGGTCCAATCATTTAGTTTCCTGACTTGCTGAATAAATCGGTATTGGGAAACAATGAATGTGTAGGTTAGGTTAGCACATACATTTATTGGTAATAAAGAAATGAAACAAAAAGCGTAAAAGGCGTCAAGAACATTAGTAGACGTTTACGAAATGTTGCACGTAGAGGGTTCATCTCCGAGTGTCTCCGAGGCTGGAAAAAATAGTAAGGAGAAGCAACAGGTAGCCATCCAATTAGTGGGAGCCGCACTCGAGAGTAGGCGCGTCGCGCGACACCGAGCTTTGACGGCTCCGACAAAAACTGCCCTCCGCTTCGCTTGCCGCGGCTACAGCTAGCGCTTTTTGTCCCGCACGTGTGTCGCTCACGTCAGTTTAACTTTTTCGACCTCCATGTAGCAACCTCAATTGCGAATATAAAACGAAATCGACAGTCGTTGTAAAAATACACTCGTAAATATGACATTTATGAGCGAGCATACTGTACGATGATTATACGGGGAGAATCGATAAACGATCTCGATAGTCTTAAACTGTACAATTTAAATGCCGAAATTGCATTTCTTATCAATATCAATGTTAAAACTCTTGCAAATATTTTCAATTTCTCTGGAATAATTATTCGGGTGCAATAAATCAGAAGTGTCCTCCGGCTTTGGCTTCCCGCGACATTTTCGGGAAGAGCAACTTTAATTCTTAATTATGGCCTTGCTCACTGTGTCGTATTTATTTTACTTTGCGAAATTATCGTTTACTTCCCTTGCAATAAATTTGATCACGCGATCAATAATAAAGATTGTCATTTGTATGAGCGATTAAATGTAACTTTTAGGTTGTCGACTTGTGTTCTTTATTTTCTTGTAATAAATGTTTCGATCATCATAATTAACATAAACGTTTAGAGCTAATTTAAACTGTCTTAAACCCCCACCCTTAATAAACTACGTGTTTAATACAATATCTGTCATTTACAACAATCTTCATTGCCGATATCCAATAAATGACTGTATATTAAAATTCTGCATCGGTGTCTCGGTTAATACAAAGTAAAGGTGGCATACCATTAGTGGAATTTTAATTTATAATTTGTCTCCTGATTTTTGGGTTTCGCTTGGAACGCGAGCGGTAATGGGAAGGCATGCCGCGCCCCAGTCGCACGCTGTCCCCGTCTCAACTATAAAATAATCCGGATAATCGTACAAATCGCTCAATTTGCTAGGAACTTGATTAACAAAGTATACAGTCTGATACTATGTGCTTAGTTAGAAGTCCAGTTAGTCGTTGGATGAGCGTGTGATGAAGTTTTAATGACATAATTCAGATACCGCGGACTCGATTAACCTGGCTACCGGCTATCTTCACGCGGCCGTCCTGTTACTGGCCTATTGCTTTAATAGTTATTATCTAACCTATCAGGACAGCGGTTGTACTAAATCGAGTTGACTTGGATAGTTTGATTTACTGCCTTCAATACACCGAGGAAATGATCAAATGCTTTTAGCGTAGTTACTGACCAAGCCTTACGCAACTAAATGAGTTTTAGACGACATAAGTAACTACGTTGGCTTTCAATAATTGTGTTACCCGTGTTGTTATACAATTTGAAGTTGTGACATCGTCATGCTACAGTACATCTAGACACACGGCAGTGTGTCCGCCAAGTTCGAGCAAAAAAAAGCGACACACCGGCCGTGGGTTATATTACACGAACCATTTCGGGCCAATTTCGACCACCCTATAACTCAAAACATATTTTATCTACGCATATGAAATTTCGAGTGTCTGTTGACATCCCCTTAATTGTCTAGAATACAAAATTTCATTATTCTACCTATAGCAGTTCTTGAGATATTGACGTCAGAAAATCGCTATTTTTACTATACACTCACTGACTCACTGACTCACTCACTGATTCACTGACTCATCAAAAACCTAGACCACTTCCAATGGTCGTACTGACTTGAAATTTGGCATGGAGATAGGTCTTAAGGTCAAAGTAAAGGGAAAAATCTGAAAACGGCCAAGTGTGAGTCAGTTTTAAAAATAGCGAAGGTGTAATTTTGTTCTACTATGAAGTCATAATGAACTAAATGGGTATATCTTCCAATGGTCGTACCGAACTGAAATTTGGCTCGAAGGTTTGTCTTTAGGTCGAAATAAAGTAAAAATCTGAAAACGGCCAAGTGTGAGTCAGTTTCGAAAACAACGAATGTGTAATTTTGTTCTACTATAAGTAGGTATGGAGTGGAAATGAGATAAGACTTATTTAAATTTAGATACATACCAATTTAAGACAATACATGTTTGTCTTAAAGACAAGAACAATAAAATTGTTCACCACTCTGTGTGTGTCTGTTGCGGGAACCGAACCCACGATTTACGAAGTGCAAAGCAGGTCACTAGGTACCAGTGTTGGCCGATAATTTCAATTAGAATTGAAAATTGATCAATAAGATTGAAGATTAATTTCGTAACTAATCAATTACACTAACATCAATTTTTACTAACGTTAGTTCGCATTGATTTTGTGACGTCGTCAATTACACTAACCGTCAATTAGAATTAACCTATTAGTTACACTAACGTCTCGAAAATTTAATAAGAATTACAGTTAATTAGATTAACGTTAGTGTAACTAAATTAATCCTGTCTTACACTAATAATTAATTTTAAAACTGCATCTCGGGTTCGGAAGTCGGGACCAATATCACAAGATGGAGCTCATGCTGGACCCTAGGGCTACCTACTGGATCTCTGGTTTGGCGCATCATAGACTCATGCTGTTTGGGCTCATTCGACTTGTACTGATGAGCAGATGGTACCGGTATCAAAATCTGGAGCTCATGCTGGACCCTGGGGATCCCTACTGGATCTCGGGTTTGGCGCATAATAGACTCATGCTGTTTGGGCTCATTCGACTTGTACTGATGAGCAGATGGTACCGGTATCAAAATCTGGAGCTCATGCTGGACCCTGGGGATCCCTACTGGATCTCGGGTTTAGTGCATCATAGACTCTTGCTGTTTGGGCTCATTCGACTTGTACAGATGAGCAGATGGTACCGGTATCAAAATCTGGAGCTCATGCTGGACCCTGGGGATCCCTACTGGATCTCGGGTTTGGCGCATCATAGACTCATGCTGTTTGGGCTCATTCGACTTGTACTGATGAGCAGATGGTACCGGTATCAAAATCTGGAGCTAGCTTCTTTTTACTTTTACTTTCTTTGTGTGAAAGTCAAAGTCAAATTCAAAGTCAAAGTCAAAGTCAAAGTGAAAGTCAAAGTGAAAGTGAAAGTCAAAGTCAAAGTGAAAGTAAAAGTCAAAGTCAAAGTGAAAGTCAAAGTGAAAGTCAAAGTGAAAGTCAAAGTGAAAGTGAAAGTCAAAGTCAAAGTGAAAGTCAAAGTGAAAGTCAAAGTGAAAGTCAAAGTCAAAGTGAAAGTCAAAGTGAATGGCAAAGTGAATGTCAAAGTGAAAGTGAAAGTCAAAGTGGAAGTGAAAGTCAAAGTGAAAGTGAAAGTAAAAGTGAAAGTTAAAGAAAGTGAAAGTAAAAGTGAAAGTGAAAGTAAAAGTGAAAGTTAAAGAAAGTGAAAGTAAAAGTGAAAGTGAAAGTCAAGGTCAAGGTCAAGGTAAAAGTAAAAGTAATCAAAACCTCGTAGCTTAACCTAAATTCGCGTTTAGTTAGGTAAATTATTAATGTCAATTACCAATTCAATCTACACTAAAAATTAAATTAATGTTTAAATTTTTGAGAAAGACTAAAAATTAAATATCTTCAATTATTAGTTATTCGCAAAGGATTAACACGTTAGTTACAATTAATTTCAATTCTAATTGAAATCAATTTGCACTAAACTATTAGTGTTCAATTTTAACTAACGTGTTTCAATCTTCAATTTTTAATTTTCAATCACACTAACGTTCGGCCAACACTGCTAGGTACACTAGGTGCGCTAAATCAGTCAAACAAAAATGAAAAGACTATTTTTTCTCGCATAGTCTAAATAATTTCTAATTTTACAACTAATAAAATCGCAGATTCAAGAACATGGAAATCATATATACTCTAAGATGGAATTATATATACTACTGCCCATCTCACCCTCCGATACGCCACGGGATGAGATGGGATGGTCCACTTCTAGGGATACATAATAGGCCACCAATTATAATACCTACTGGTAGGTAGGTATTACCAAGTTATTAATTATCTATGTAGGTAGCGTACTTACAAACAGTATAAAGTACGTTATTGATGTATGTAATTATATGTAAGTAGGTACATTTTATAGGTGTAGGGAGCCAGTTTATTTGTAAAAATCACCTATAAATAAATAGTAAAATAGGATTTATCATAGATTATAGGTACTCGCGATGCCCGATCGATCCCGAAATCCCGATATATGTATGTATAGTGATACTAGATAAAAATTCCGTTCCCCGCCTCGCGCACCCTCCGTGGCTGCCTACACTCGTCCGCCGCGCTCGCGCCGTCCGTGATAAAAAAATAATAAAGAACCTACACCTAACAAAAATAAATGAAATCCCATCAAAAACATAAATGTGAAAGGCTGCCAAGTTCGATACTATGGGAATGCTTCGCCTATAAAAGAAGTGAGATCTGAATAAGTACCAAGTTCCATAAAAATACCTCAAATCATAAATAGTTATAGGAATGCACACTTGATTTCCAGCAGTTTTTAAGGTATATTTTGAATAAGTATCACACATATAAATCACATCACATTACATAGAAATACCTAAAATTATAATAGTCAGAGAAACGCACACCGGTTTTTTTAGCAGTTTCCTGATAACATTTATTATTTTCAGTACTTTTTAATGATGTAACTTGGCAAGTTTTAATAGAAAATTATAAACTTGACACATTGCAATCCAAAGGTGTCGATTCATTGCATTGAAAAGGTGTGTGGTGTGTGAAAACTTGCCAAGTAACATCATTAAAAAGTACTGAAAATAATAAATGTTATCAGGAAACTGCTTAAAAAAACCGGTGTGCGTTTCTCTGACTATTATAATTTTAGGTATTTCTATGTAACGTGATACTTATTCAAAATGTACCTTAAAAACTGCTGGAAATCAAGTGTGCATTCCTATAACTATTTATGATTTGAGGTATTTTTATGGAACTTGGTACTTATTCAGATCTCACTTCTTTTATAGGCGAAGCATTCCCATAGAATCGAACTTGGCAGCCTTTCACATTTATGTTTTTGATGGGATTAAATATTACAGAAGTTTAGAAAGAAAGAAAGAAAAGACGTTTATTCTTGACGTAATACTTAAGCCTAATAAATGGTACACATGTAGCAATTACATGTTTAGTAATATATGTAATGAAGTAAGGTGTGAAACAATGACTTACAGTTGTACTAAATGGAAATCTTGGATGGCGGCGGCTCGCTAGAAGCTTATCTGATAAGCGCGCGTGACTTCACACGCTGGAGATCGCGGGCGGCTCTCTATTTGTGCTACAGTTTTTATTGCCATACGCTAGCACCAGCGACGTGACCCGCACTTCTTTCTTTCTACTTAGCCTCGAATAGTTCCTGCCTACTAATTCTAATAGAGCCGTTACTGCTTAATTGAACGGCATTACAACTATTCGGAATATTTACCTCCTGCTTGATCTATAGTGGCCGTAAAATTAGTACCGTACGTTACTTCTTCAGTAGCTGCATAATAGAAATCGGAAAGCTATCAAATATATAAGACACTTTTTATATCTGTAATAATTTTAACCTTTTATTTTATGGTTGCAAGATTTACTGTCTTCTTCGTTCATTTTATAAGAGATGTTTCTTTCCAAATTTGCATATTATTTGGGTTGATATTATTCCACTTCGTCTCTTTAAAATATTTAATAAAGAGGTCATTATTGGTGTTATATATTGCACGATAACTCAATTGATGGGAACATACCGCTTCGATTAGGGTATCGGAGATGTCACCTTAACTTTAATATTAATGTCGGGTGCTTTTTATACTTTTATTTTTCGTCAGAACTCATAAAGGCTCATTGCAGGGTTGGACGTTATTCGTTTAATATCATTGCCAGCTACCTAATTGATGGGGAATTTTCCATATTAAGCGATCCGTTTTCATTGGTCTAGTTCAGTGGTTCTAGTCTAATGTAAATTTTCATTATAAATTACAGCAGCCCGCCATTTAGTCATTAGCGGAGTACTATCGACATCGCTCTAATCTCATTTTGCCGTGAAGTATAAGTGCGATTGAAATGTGTGTTAATAACCTATTGCAGGGCAACCACATGACCTCAGGTCGAGCGCGTGCCTCGCCTCGTTCGCATGACTGATATATTTGGACGACATTACGCCCCGGAATTCGTACAGACGTTTCGAAGATAAAAGATGTAATACTTAACTTAAGATAGCCTAGTAGCTACCCCGTTAACTGTTCGGTTCGGCAAATAAGGTAATAAACTTTTACCTATATGCTTATATAGTACTTCTGTAGTTCATCAAGCTAATAATTCTACTATACAATTTAAAAAGTCCATTACCAATTCCTAATAATGTCATTACATAAATAGATGAATATTGTGGGACAACATTACACAGATCGACCTAGTCCCTCAGTAAGCTCAATAAGGGTCATTGTCGATGTAGTTTTTTATTTATATGGTTTTCGTACTTGATTATCTAATAATTAATACTCTTGTTTGAATATCAAAACTATAGCCCCATGATATCTGTTAATGACGTTTTTGACTTTTCTGATTACATTAAAATCTCCTGATGACACACATAGCTTTTTTGACATTTTCATAAGTACATACTAATTGCGAAGCCAATCATATAATTTGCTTTAACTATTTTAAATTATATTTATTGTCATAATAATTATCAGTCGGACTTTAATAGGCAATAACGGTATACAGGGTGTTTGGTCCATCGTTGGCCAAATTAAAATGGCGGATAGGTGGGGTCGTTCCCTATCTCACCACGCTTTCCAAAAATTTTTTTGACCGACATGCATTTTTTTTTACATTTTTTTGTTGTTAAGAAAAGAAAATCAGGACCAACTCGTTTAAAATTAAATTTTGATAGAAAATAAGTGCTAGAGACATGCAATTGTTATTGCATCGTGATGTGCAACGTTGCACTGCTTTATTAAAGTGAAAATTTCGGACACCTAACGCTTAGTTTATTTTTTATTGGCCCTCGAAGGTTTTACAGCATGTAAAAATTTTGCCAAGGGTCGACTTTGATTTGCAATGAAAAAATAAATAAAAAAGATTACGTTCTTAAAATTCTTTTACTAAATTGTGTGTTTTATCCTCTTTCTAATGATGTAAAATAATCCCGGAAAACCTTTCATAAACTTGATTTTTCCGCGGTTATTGTAACGGACGCGACAGGCAAATCATCATTGCCCAAACATTGACGCCTCTTTTTTGAAATCCCGTAAGTAACAAGCGGGTTTGTTTTCTCGATGACCGATGAGGTTTGCAGGTTATTAAGATTTAAAACTTATCTTACGTTAATTTGGCCTTGGAGTTGAAGGTCAACTTTCACATTTCAGCGTGATAAGATAAGGAAGTGTTTTTGAAAACAACACGTGCAAAGCCGGTAAAGACTGCTATCTCCCTCTTACACAGCACAATACGTGCAGTTGTCTCTCTCTTTCATGGGTTAGACGTCAAACTGATCTATCAAAGGCCAGCAGTAGGGCTAGATAAGAAGACTACACTTTACTTAGGTAGTGACATCAGATTAGACTTGAGACGTGATTTAACCATCTTATGGTACATTCATCCTGAACCTTTCCTGAAATAAATTTTTCCCCGGTTCTTGTATGGAAGCATCAGAAAAGTATCGACATGCAGGTTAAAAAAAAAAACATTTTCTTTTTAAATTTTTATTACACGTGTTATTTTTACAAATTTTGTTCAAACTGGCGACCTCCGTTGCGAATGCATGCATAGCACCTTTTTATTATTTCCACTGTTGTTATTCGCAATCGAACTTCTGCTTTGATCACCTCGAAGGCCGCCAATATTCGTTGAGACAAATCTTCCCGCGATTCCACCTCCGTTTTGTAAACAAGTTCCTTTGCCCGTCCCCAGATGTAAAAGTCCAACGGAGTTAGGTCAGGAGAACGTGGAGGCCATGGAATAGGGCCATCTCTCCCAATCCATGAATTAGGGAAAGCGTTGTCAAGGTGCTCCCTGACTGTTATCCTCCAATGGGCCGGACATCCGTCTTGTTGGAAGATGATATGCCTATCCTCGTTATAGTGCGGCACATTCTCTAGCAAATTAGGTAAATCATTTTGTAGAAAATGAAGATAGTTGTTACCATTCAAATTGTCTGGCAGGAAATGTGGCCCGATGACTTGATCGCCAATAACTCCTGCCCAGACATTGACACAGTATCTTCTCTGAAACCCCCTATGTCTTTTTTGGCGTGGGTTTTCATTTTTAGGTGACCAGTGGTGGAGGTTGTGCACATTGAAAATTCCTTCTCTTGTAAATTTTGACTCGTCTGTCCACAGAATGCTTTTTAAAAAGTCACGGTCTTCTAAATCTGTGTGCAGCAATAAACGGCAAAACTGAACACGATTCCCAAAGTCGTTATCTTCAAGACCTGAAAAGAAACAAAAATCGAATAAGAACCTGTTCCTACATGTTTAATGATTGTTAGGTGCAAATGACATGAGCAAGCCTGTTTCTTCACGGTTTACGGCCTCTACCTGCATAAAAAGCGTGAAAAAACAGACGTGCTCGCTGCGGCGGATTTCAGTTTTTAATTACGGTTATCAAACATCATAATTATTTTACATTTTTTAAAGTGGGTATTCCACTCATACATTAGTATGTTATTCAATCAAATACAAACATTGAAAACATTGAAAAAATAATCAACCCAGTTGGACTTGAACCAACATCGATACGCCTTACTGGGGCTCGATATCGCTTTACCAATTAAGCTATGGGTTCAGTTACCGAGCTGACGAAATTCTCAATGCCTTCAATCATCTTTTTGCATTTATTTTTACATCGACTTTATAGCAGCCGTAAGCGACATCTAGGTGCCAACCACTAGAGTTAGATACCCTTCCCGCCGACCCTTTTACAAGTGTCACAACGGAAATAACATGAGTTGATAGCAGGCGCCATCTGTTATTTCCGTTGTGACACTTGTAAAAGGGTCGGCAGGAAGGGTATCTAACTCTAGTGGTTGGCACCTAGATGTCGCTTACGGCTGCTATAAAGTCGATGTAAAAATAAATGCAAAAAGATGATTGAAGGCATTGAGAATTTCGTCAGCTCGGTAACTGAACCCATAGCTTAATTGGTAAAGCGATATCGAGCCCCGGTAAGGCGTATCGATGTTGGTTCAAGTCCAACTGGGTTGATTATTTTTTCAATGTTTTCAATGTTTGTATTTGATTGAATAACATACTAATGTATGAGTGGAATACCCACTTAAAAAAATGTAAAATAATTATGAGTTGATAGCAGGCGCCATCTGTTATTTCCGTTGTGACACTTGTAAAAGGGTCGGCGGGAAGGGTATCTAACTCTAGTGGTTGGCACCTAGATGTCGCTTACGGCTGCTATAAAGTCGATGTAAAAATAAATGCAAAAAGATGATTGAAGGCATTGAGAATTTCGTCAGCTCGGTAACTGAACCCATAGCTTAATTGGTAAAGCGATATCGAGCCCCGGTAAGGCGTATCGATGTTGGTTCAAGTCCAACTGGGTTGATTATTTTTTCAATGTTTTCAATGTTTGTATTTGATTGAATAACATATCAAACATCATGTTAAAATGTATGAAATTCAGTTCAAATGTTCAATACCTTGTACGGGAGTGTAGTGAAATGCGTGCTGGTTATTTTGGCGAAGAACTTTCCACACCTTCCAGATAGAAAGTTCGAGTAATGCAGCTACATCTCTTATGCTTCTAGTCGGGTCTTCCTCAATCATTGCCAAAATCCGGTTATTAACTTCAACATTGTGTCGCACCACAATCCCTCTTGGTTCATTCACGTTCAAATTTCCAGTTTCCCGTAAGCGTCGGTAAGTGTTTTGAAACACGTTCCGGTGTGGTAAGCGTCTGTTAGGGAATCGTTCCTGGTAGATTCTTTGCGCTGCTCGTGCAACACCATCAGCTTTACCATACGCCATCAAAATATCCGTGTATTCTTCATTCGTAAATGTTGCCATTCTCGAATAAACGAAGTAAACAGAACAGAGATTAACAATAACACTAATAAAACTCAACAAAAAACAACATCAGGATTGGAAATGGGTTAGCCACCAGAGACAGTCAAATAACGACTAAAGTCTAATCTGATCCCACAGTCTTATCTAGCCCTACTGCTGGCCTTTGGTAGAGCAGTTGACGTCTAACCCATGAAAGAGAGAGACAACTGCACGTATTGTGCTGTGTAAGAGGGAGATAGCAGTCTTTACCGGCTTTGCACGTGTTGTTTTCAAAAACACTTCGCCTTATCTTATCACGCTGAAATGTGAAAGTTGACCTTCAACTCCAAGGCCAAATTAACGTAAGATAAGTTTTAAATCTTAATAACCTGCAAACCTCATCGGTCATCGAGAAAACAAACCCGCTTGTTACTTACGGGATTTCAAAAAAGAGGCGTCAATGTTTGGGCAATGATGATTTGCCTGTCGCGTCCGTTACAATAACCGCGGAAAAATCAAGTTTATGAAAGGTTTTCCGGGATTATTTTACATCATTAGAAAGAGGATAAAACACACAATTTAGTAAAAGAATTTTAAGAACGTAATCTTTTTTATTTATTTTTTCATTGCAAATCAAAGTTGACCTTTGGCAAATTTTTTACATGCTGTAAAACCTTCGAGGGCCAATAAAAAATAAACTAAGCGTTAGGTGTCCGAAATTTTCACTTTAATAAAGCAGTGCAACGTTGCACATCACAATGCAATAACAATTGCATGTCTCTAGCACTTATTTTTTATCAAAATTTAATTTTAAACGAGTTGGTCCTGATTTTCTTTTCAAAACAACACAAAATTTAAAAAAAAATGCACGTCGGTCAAAAAATTTTTTGGAAAGCGTGGTGAGATAGGGAACGACCCCACCTATCCGCCATTTTAATTTGGCCAACGATGGACCAAACACCCTGTATTTAATTAACAGCAGAAGCTGGACACAAATGAAATTGTGGTTACCTTCGGCCGAGTCGTCAACAGTTATTGAATTGCGAACTGTTAATGGTCTCCCAGATTTCACGGTAAACATATAACAGTCGTTTGTAATTACTTTACCTACTGAACGTCGTAATTGCCTTCTCGAACGAATCGTTTATAATATTAGCGGATTGTGGATTAGACTAAATATGCTCGTGACAATTCAATGTGAGTTTTGTTGCAAAGCTGCGCATTTTGCGTTAAGAGTCCGGTAACGATTTGAAAACGAAAATCGCTAATAATGAAGTAAGGCACATGTATTTGATAAGATAGTTTGAAGTCTTGTTATAGGAAAAAAAATTATTATTATTTAATACCCGAAAACTCAATTTATGCAGAGCTTGTTTAGTGAGGACGTTAATTCGTGCAAACATGTCGCTTCATTGTTTATTATTATTTGTTATGCCCTCCAATATGTTTTGTATTACCTGATTAAAGGTTTTTGATTTGATTCTGCTCTAGGTAAACATACTCTTGCTCAATAAATATGTATGAAAATGAAAAACTGTTTCACTTATTCCTTAAACGACTGATTTTCCAACGTATTTATATATTTTACATACTAGTTTAACATCATTTTAATCAATAAAAATCTTGAAATCGTGACAAAACTTCACCTCTCCAAGTAAAAATCGTGAAACAGCTGTCAGATTAAGTTGAACTATTTGTAAATGAAACATAAAATCAAAAAAGTATTGCACTTATGCAGTTTAAAAATAAACTATCTTTAAAAATATATATACAAACCAATAGTAGACTTATTAGTTACTGTAAAATAGTATCGATAAGTTGGGCGAAATCGAAAAAAGCCTACCGGACTCTTAATTTTATATCATTAATTTAACAACCAATTTACAAATTACATTTCAATCTTTTACCAACGCGAGAGTTGGTTATTGTGGTCACTGGTTTAATCGCTATTGCCATATAATGGTGTCAAACGAACAGAGTGTGATTCACAATAACGTAACCACAAACGTTCATTAGCAAATGCGTGGATTTGTTTACAAATGCAAACTCAGTGCACTTTGTTTGTTCTCGACATTATGCTGATATCGCTGCAAATAGTATGTACAGCATTTATCTCAATTACCTTCTCACTAGACTTTCTCATGTAGGCAGAAGACAAATGAGAAGAATTTCGCTTCATTAACTATACATTAACTACATGTGTTTCTCGTAGACGTTTGTAAGAAAGGGCGATGAAACCCAAGGCAGTGCACAATAAATCAGTAGGCTACGACTGTATTTCTTTCGTAATCAGCTCATATCGGTACTTCGTTGTAGCCGCCTAATTATTGTCGACTTTTACGATCGACATAACGAGTTTTCACTTGGAGCCAATCACGATTTTACGGCATACACACCTGAGTCTTTAATTAATCTATATATACTTTCAAAATTGCCTTTTTTTAAATTTGTCCCGTGTGCTTATTGCTCAAAATAACAGATTGTTCAAAACAAAAATGATTATTAAATCCGGGCCAAGTAACTTGTTAACGGACTGATTTTATTATTACACTCGTTTATAACGGTATCTTGTTTTTTCTTCAATATTTTTTGGAGTAGTAGAGTCATTTATAAGAAGTAAGTTTTGATTTTTTTACATGTAGGACAAAGAGGACCCAGTGTGTTGACGAGGAGGGACTCTCTTGTTTCTTTAGCCGTCAACACAGTGAATCCTCCTTTTTGTAAAGGGTCGGCAACGCGCATGTGACACCTCTGGAGTTGCACGCGTCCATAGGCTACGGTAGCTGCTTACCATCAGGCGGGCCTTACCGACGTGGTATTAAAAAAAAGTCAAAAACCTCGGTACCTATAATGGGCACTAGTACGTATCAAGTTTTCTGATCTCAGATATTAACATATTGATTGTGTTTGCTGTATAGATGTGCGACGTGAGACAGACGCAGTTTCACTTTGTGCGGCTCGTAACGTGAACTAGTTTACACCGAATAGGGCTGCGCCGTGGCATGTCTAATAAAAATAAATTACAACACCGTAAATATGCTTTTATGATACTCTTACCATTAGACACTGGCTGTATATGGTAACAAACATGGTTCCTGGACATTAAAGCAAATTATTAGATAGTAGACTTACTGTGCCACATTATGTTTGGTATGTTGAGGTGAGTATACGACACAATATTTTGAATTAAATGGTTGCGTTCCAGAAAAAAATACCATTTGGTACACCACTATTCGTTGTAAGGCGAGCGTTCACCGTTTCTCACATCCAGTTGATCAAGTTATCTCTAAATCTAAACACAGCGAGATGTAAGCGGAGATACGACTATCTGGTCGGATGCCGAGGTGTCTGGATATTAGGAGCGTAAGCAATTTGTCAAGTTCGATGTCCATCGTGTCAGTGGCAGTCGGTGACATTGCTTCGATGGACATTGGGTTACTAATTTTATATCCTGCTTTTTTATTATTATCAAATGCTCCAATCTCTTATGTGTTTGTTTTAAGGTTAAGTTTTGTAGCTTCCTTTTTATTGTCTTTAATCGCAGTATTAATAATTCCTGTTAAGAGGTGAGCCAACGTTAAAAATGTGAATAATAAACTAAGTGTATTGATCAACCCAAGACCATGTTGTTCAAATAATACCCTCTGCTTATTTAGTAACCAATTTGCCTGACATCATTGAATATTTTATCTGCCTTCGACTGGCGAAATTCATTGTTACATGGCTACATTTTGACAATTTATGAAGCAATCAGTGTTTCTTTCTCAGTTTATTTAAGAAAATATTTATTTTATCTCGGAGATGGTGCTGGAAATTGTTTCGGAGGTTGCTTAATATTCATTGATCTCGACTCACGATTTGTTTACGTCCATGGGTCCATGTGCGTAGGCACCCGGGCAAAGGCATTGGAAGCGCCCTAACATAAGAACGCAGCGTTAAGGCGACGATATATGCAAACACGTCAAATCGAGGTGTTTTCGTGCAAGGTTTTTGAAGAAAACAAACCACGTTGGAGCATGTATGTTACATTTTCTGTAGGGGCATATAGTTGGGTTCGGTCTACCGATACGTGCTTGGTCTTGTATAACATAATTAGGTATATATATCATCGTTATGAAACTGTTTTGGAGAAAACTTGTCGCAAGTTTTATTTCGGTCAGAAATAATTCTATGTTGCGAAATTAAACATAATTACTTCTTAGCACATTACTAATGTTCGGCCGATAACTATAGTCGTATTAAGCGCTTAATAAAGGTTTTAGACGCAAAACCTTGTAGAGCCTGTAATAATCAGAACTATGCAATTGCTGCAATAAAACTTATAGGCGTTTATTCTATTGCAGCCAGAGACATGTTTCATGTGTCAAATTTGAGTAATATGATTAGTAATTTTGAGTGCGGAAATTCGTTCCACATAGCTTAGGTTATAGTACGCTTGCTTACTAAGTAGATATGTCTAGGCTGATGTTAACTTTTTTGTTTATTTTTTTATCTCATTTATATTTTCAATCCTGATCCTAAGCGATTTATAGATATTTTTGGACAAAAAAAAAGTCAAATCATACTATAGTCAAGTTAGTAGTTAGTTTAATATTTTTATTTTGACTTTTTTACCCAATATATTTAAACTACCGACTTATTAAAGAGAATAATTCATTATTCAATTTTTACAGTGGGTATGGGTACTTTTTACCATAGACGGCTTCGTCCATGTTTTTACCATAATTTATATTACAAGAGTGCGTTTGTTCGAGCAGTTTCCATCCGAGGCGATGTTGCCAGCTTACTCTCATTTGCTCATTTCGCTTCTTGCTTTGCGCTGTTGCAAGCTAGATCTATATTATGATATGAATGACGGATACATTGAATACAATCAAATGCGCTTGAAGTTGAAACACATTCGTGCATTTGTCAGTGATTTGTCCACATCATCGTGTTAGGTTGTATATCTCTCTCTTTACTATGGAATAAGAAAGAAACAATCGGCTCGGCTGTCCCGGCACTCTGCGATGTCTGGTCGCGCCATTAGGTTTATATGGTTTATTGCATGTTCGTTTTCGTACGATTTAAAAGATATGGTGAATTATTAATATTATTATTAGGTAGGTAAGTAGATATGGAATTAATTTAATCGTATAAGTATATATACCAATATAATTTCTCACAATCCCTAAAATGAAAAAAACAATAAGTAAGGTACGATGGGGTAAGACCGGACCATTTTTGAACTAGTTGCTCAGCTTTCAGGGCTGACTTTTATGCTTTACCTTTGTAAAAATATCTCGAAATATTAATCCTTGTTTCAAATCAGTATGAAGTGTACCTAAGCTGTTTTTCCTGTATAAATTTTCAAAATCTACTCCTTCTACTTAAGATTGGACTATTGAATAAAATGTACTCTTAGTAAGTTTTTAGGTGCTAGTTTTCTTCCACTTATCGATTTTGCCAGCTTTGTAATGCAATAATAAATTTTGAAGTGCCCTTAATCGTTCTAGAGCTTATATGGTCTTGTTTAGATTAATATTATACGAGAATAAAACTTATACTCGAAAGGTTTTTTTATAATAAAACATTTTTTGTAAAAGTGGAGTATGTGTCAGTTTTCCGTCCATACTTATTGATATATTGATATTCAAGTTTTTGAAATAAAAGCTTATAATTAAAATATCAATTAAAGAATAAATAATTATTATCAATGGCAAATTTGACCTCAAAAAGTTTTTTCCATGTAGACGGAGAGCTGGCCACGTCAGATATGACACAATAGTCAGGTTTCATTGCTCTCATTATTGTGTCATATCTGACGTGGCCAGCTCTTAGTCCAATAAATTTGTAGCAGTTTAATCAGGTGGACGGCAACCCGGACGGGAAACTAGCATAACCACCCTATGCACGGTTTCAAATAATAGATATAATTATAAACCGCCTTTATTATGTTAATGTCAACCTTTCAGCATTTTCTCAAACTTTACAAAAACGAGTGAGTTAAAAATATTGAGAGTGGAAAGACAAGATGTTTCAAACCTTTGAAGCAAGATGTTTCAAAATTTAAAAATTTTAAAAAACGCTTTTGGCTATAATTCTTTTTTTTCCCCCAGCCTACTTGAAGAGATATAATACGTATCTATACTAATATTATAGTGTGTCTGTCTGTTAACTCTTCACGCTTAAACCGCTAAACTGATTTAGATGAAATTTGGTATGTATAAGGGGATGAAAACGGAATGGAAGTTTATACGGAATTGTTGCTCCCTGTTGACTTGAAATACATAGGCTGCTATTTATATATCCGGAAACCGGGATTACAATCTTCTTAAATAGCATATTTGACCTCCATGGTAAAATTTGAACTTTTTTAAGTACTGGCCGGTATATTTTTTCTTTCTTATTAACGCTCGTGTTTTGTTTTTGACGGGTTTTAAATGTCATCTCGCAGCAAGAATGGAACTCACTCGTGAAAATATTCGTGCTATGATTTATTATGATTTTCGGCGTGGTTTAACGCAACAACAGTGCATACATCAACTAACTTCAACTTTTGGTGATGAAGCCCCATCTAAAACTACTATGTATCACTGGTTTAGTAAGTTCAATCGTGGACGTAGTATGCTTACGGACGAAGTTAAGGCAGGTCGCCCGAAATCGGTCGTTGTACAACAAAATATCGAGGCTGTGCGAAAACTTATAATGGACGACCGACATGTTACGTACCGCGAGATAGAGGCGACTCTGGGTATTTCTATGACCAGCATTAGTAGCATATTACATAATTATTTGGCTGTAAAAAAAATTTGTTCGCGTTGGATACCCCACAACTTAACAAAAGAGCAAAAAGATGCTCGCGTCGAATGGTGCAATAAAATGTTAAAAAAATATAACCGTGGTGACTCAAAAGCCGTTTATAACATCTATACAGGTGACGAATCCTGGATCTATGCATACGATCCCGAAACGAAGCAACAATCAACGGTATGGGTGTTTCAAAATGAGCCGAACCCTACGAAAGTTACTCGTGCAAAAAGTACATTGAAACAAATGGTGGCCTGCTTCTTCGGTATTAATGGCCATGTAGCTACAGTGCCACTAGAAAACCGTAGAACGGTTAATTCAGAGTGGTACACGACCATTTGCTTACCGGAAGTATTTGAACAAATTCGTAAAACTAACCAGCGACGAAGAATCATTCTTCATCATGACAATGCCAGCTGTCATACGTCACGCGAAACAACTCTATTTTTGGAGGGTCAAAATGTGGAATTAACGGGTCATCCGCCGTACAGCCCTGACTTGGCACCCAACGATTTTTATTTATTTCCAAATATAAAGAATAAATTACGCGGTCAACGATTTTCGACCGCTGAAGATGCTGTCGACGCATTCAAACAACACGTTATGGAGGTACCTCAGGCGGAGTGGCAGAAGTGCTTTAAAAATTGGTTCACGCGAATGCAAAAGTGCATAGATCATCAAGGGGAATACTTTGAAAAACAATAAAACCATTTTCAGCCGTGTACGTTTGTTTGTTTTTTTGTTTCCGGATATATAAGTAGCAACCCTCGTAGCATACGTGCTAGTTTTATATTTGCTCTTAGATTTTACTAACTAGTAACTTTTATTTTGCGTTTTATTATGTAATTCCATATGGCTCATGTTAATTTCGCGCAGACGAAGTCACGGGTAAAAGCTAGTATTTTAATATTGTAATGGATTTTGATATGATAAAACTTTTGAAATAGATGGCAATTAACCAAAACTAACCCAAAAATGTACCCAAAAAACCGTGACGACCCTATACACGACACGATACAACTAATCCATACTAATATTATAAATGGGAAAGTGTATGTGTGTGTTTGTTTCTTTGTTTGTCCGTCTTTCACGGCAAAACGGGGCGACGAATTGAAGTGATTTTTTAAATGGAGGTAGTTGAAGGGATGGAGAGTGACATAGGCTACTTTTTGTCTCTTTCTAACCCCCCACTTCCCTAAAATGGTGGGTGAAAGTTTGTATGGTTTGTTACCCCGAATTTAACGCGAGCAAAGCCGCGGGCAAAAGCTATTATATGTTATTAACTTACTCGTGCTGACTTTTCGTGTTTTTAATTCTTTTGTGTAATTTCAATTTATAATTCTTATGTGAGACGACAAACGCTTTTATATTTGTCAATTTTTTTAGTAAAAAACACTTATGGTATATAAATGAAAATGGTTAAAACATGTTAAAAAATTAATCTTAAACTTTAGGTTGAATTAAGTTATTTGCTTTTTAGCTATGGTTTTCTGTAAGGTACTTCCCCAGTCGAGCTCTGAGCCAGGTCCAGATTTGAGCGTGATAACATTCGCTGAACTGTGCCTTACCATAGTTAGCGAGATAACATTCGGAGTGCCCATACCTCCCTTTTGGACATAACATACCCGTGTCTAAACCTGTTCCTAGTAACCAACTAGGTACCAATTTAAAAAATGTTCACAGCAACAATTAACTGGATCCAGTCTTAAATGCCACGCAAAAACAAATCAAACCATTTTTTGTGACAAACAATTGAATTTATAGAACGAAACTTTTTTGTCTATAAAGATCACATGTATGCGCGACTTCGGCAGCAGATAGCATACATCCTCCATACTACCCTCTTGAACCTGATGTTTATTCAGTGTTGGGCGTAATTTATTAGATGGTACCTACTTTTGTAATGAATTAAATTGCTAATTAAATTACATGAAAATCAATTATATTAAGTAATTGAAATTGCTTGTAATTGAGATTACATGTCAGTAGTATTCCCGATTACATATAATTTGTAATTGCAATTACTTTTATCTTAACTACTTTTACTTGTAACTTCGATAATTTGAAATAATATACAAGTTCAATTTCTTTTTGGGTCAGTGGGGGCAGCTACCAGATCCCTCGCGAAAATGGCCTTAGAAGACCTTCCCTCAATTTCAAATTAATCAATCTTCATTAATTTGAAATTGAGGGAAGGTCTTCTACGGATTTTGGAAAAAAACATACAGGATGCGAGATGAGGTCACATTTGGTAAACTTCTTTTTGATGCCAATCGATCCCATTCTTGTATGGGATCAAAAATAATTTGCGGCTAGAAAAGCCACAAATTGAGAAAAACTTTTCCCATACTGAATGAAAATTGTTTTTTTTTTTTTTTTCACATGCTGCTTTTTTATGCCAATCGATTCCATTCCTATCGTTTCTAATAGTTTCCTATTATTAGGTAATGTACTAAAAAGCCACAAATTAAATATTTTCCATACATTTACTATAAATAATAAATAAATATTATACGACAATCTTACACAAATCGACCTAGGCCCACAGTAAGCTCAATAAGGCTTGTGTTATGGGTACTAGACGACGATATATATAATAGATAAATATGGATAAATACTTAAATACAAAGAAAACATCCATAACTCAGGAACAAATATCTGCGATCAACACACAAATAAATGCCCTGACCAGGATTCGAACCCGGGACCTCCTGCTTCGTAGGCAGGGTCACTACCGACAGGGCTAGGAGATCGTCAAATAAAGAATAAGTGATTTTTAGGGTTCCGTAGCCAAATGGCAAAAAACGGAACCCTTATGGATTCGTCACGTCTGTCTGTATCAGGGACCGGAACCGGTAACCATTAAAGGGGTATTAGATTGGGTATTTGATAGAGTTGTTTTTAAAAACCCTATCAATTCGGTAAGCGTATCGTTTGACTTACCCGAACGAAAGGCTAACCATGTCAATAGAGTTAATTCGGGTAAGTGGTTACAACCCAGCATATGGTTTCCCTATCAGATAGGGTTTTTCAAATGCGATTAAGCTATTTTAAACTCTGTGACCAATACATTTGACTTATTTATTATTCGAGGACCCTACGAGCTAAGCGCTGCCAGGCGGCACGAGCGAGCCTACAGACAAACAAGAATCTATTTGCGTATGTTTTCGTACTTACGCCTTTGATCTAGACGCTATTATTGCTTGTTAGTGCGCTAAAAGATCGTTGTGTGGTGCCGGTGTTTTTGTTCTTGCCATTCGAGCGTGACGGCTCGTGTCGGTTGAATCTTAGACCCAGGCTTATAGGAACCAAAATCAAATGCATATTGTGAAGTGTTAAAATATATAATTTTGTGTTATTCTAGTTATAGGTAGTACTTTGTTTCAATGGCTCCAGCAAAATGTGACGCCGTTCACCGATACTTCTAGTATAATGAAACGATCAATATCAGTCATTGTTGGACACTCAAGAATAAAATGATTATTTGAAAAAAATATCGTAAGAATAAACTTATGTTGATTGTATTCCCGTTAAAATGATTCAAAATAATTTCGTCGGGACTAATATATGCGAGAAAATGTATTAAAAATAATTGATTCTTAACAGAATCATTTAATCATGCTTTTTATTTTAAATAATGTTCCGCGTATAAGAATGTATCTGGGCTTTTCGGTGTAAGAAAACATCGTGTGGAAACTGGACCTAATCCCAATAAGTTCAGGCACTTTTTGCGCGCGCGGCGGCAACGCACTATGGCCCAAACGCCCGATCTAGCTGTACAAAATTATTTTACACTCATAGACTAAAATTTACTATTTTTATTATTATTTTGCTATAATTCATGTGAAAAAAATTACCCAGTGTAAGTTGACCTTTGTATAAGAATAATTACTAGGGCAGAAGAGGTCAGCTAAACTTGGTTATTAATTTTAAGAGAAATGAATCATTATTACAAATGGCACCTAAAAAAATTTATAATTAACTTAAACTATTAAAATAATATTTAATTTTATTTCATCTGTCAGCACGGAAAAGCACAGCTGAATATTTATTTTAATTTATTTCGATAAGTTATCTCTGCTTTATCTAACTAAACGTTTACGGTTGATATCCTTGGCCACCGTGAGTAAATAGACAACGTGAAGCAACTAAATTCTCTGCGGAAGCCCGTGAAAAGATCACAGAAGCCCTTTTCACTAGCTTGACAGTTTAATGTCAAACTTAAATAGTAAACAAGAAATATATATTGTTGCGAAAAACAATATGGATTGCGAAAAACACTATTCTCGATTGTGATAGTTTCCCGCTAGTGCTAGGGCTTCGCACATCTCATCATCACATCCCGCCGTCTTCTGCGAAACAGCGATAGCGGCGCTCCCCGTGTTGTCGCTCGAACGCTGCACTAGTTATATGCATCAGACCGGGTCTTCAGTTTCCTGCAGCAATCAGCCGGTTCACCAAAGGACTTCGCCCTGTGGACTGCGCCTATACAATCGTTTCTTTTTTCTTTTGTATTTGCTATTATTTTTAATTTTTTTTTACTAAGCTAAGCCTTTAGTTTTAGTTACTCGTAGTTTTTTATTTAGTTTAATTTGAATTTAGACATATTTAATTTATAACTTTCAGGCATTGTTGATGCCCCTTTCAAGCCTTTCTTGCCCTACCCCAGCTTCTGCATCGCCGGAAAATCGAGTGCGCTGTCCTCAATGTCCAGAACCGCTCTTTTTCAAAGGCTCCCGGGGACTGAAAATTCACATCGCTAAGAAACACCGGATTTTTCCTAGCCAACCCACACAATCTGCGCAGCCTCAGTCTACCGCCTCAGCGCTTCCCCTTTCGCAAGTACCGCCTAACCCAGGCGTACCATTTTGGCAAACCCTAAGCGACCTTAAAAATACACGCCCGGTTCTAAAACGGATACCGCGAGGCGCCCGCGTTTCCGTTGCCAAATTCCTATCAGGTACCATTAAAACATTAGTTTCTTCTAAATCAAGCGATAGCTGGGAAAAGTTGCTAACTTTTACATTTAAAGTTCTACATATTGTACCAAACCAAAATTCTAAGTCATTAACAAAAATAGTCAAAGACAACTGCAATGCCGATATTTCACATTTTCCAATTGCAGTTGCATCTGGAAATCTAAAAAACAATCTGTTCAAAAAAGTCGAAAGTAAGGTCTCAGAGGGCGACATCAAAGGTGCAGCCCGTCTTCTTTTTTCCGACGATGCAGTGGCCCCCGACAATACAAACACACTTACAGCCCTCCTAGCTAAACATCCACCTCCAGACACGAACTTCAGTCTCCCCGACCCCCCACGGCCTAACGACCCCACCCTCATTGCTACCCCTGAGGATGTTTTCGGAGCAATAATGTCATTCCCTAATGGCTCCGCAGCCGGACTTGACGGTCTTTCACCACAGCATTTGAAGGACCTGCTGTTCTGCGGCTGCGGAGACACTAAGGAAATGCTTCTAAAAGATTTAACGACGCTAGTAAATATAATGTTGACTGGCGAAGTTCCGGGTGAAATTACAGGCATCCTCTACGGAGCCAATCTGTGCGCCCTAACCAAAAAAGATGGTGGAATTCGTCCAATTGCAGTTGGCTCTACCCTACGCCGTCTTACAGCGAAAATTGCTTGCCGCTCCATTCTTAAGGAAGTAAGTAATTTCCTCCAGCCTGTGCAACTAGGTTTTGGGTCCAAGAGCGGAAGCGAAGCCGCTGTTCACGCCGTCCGAACCTACATAGAGCACCAGGCAGGAGAGGTTCTGCTGAAGGTGGATGTTTCCAATGCCTTCAACTCCCTAGAGAGGATCGCCTTGTTGACGCAAATTAAAGATAAAATTCCCACAACCTATAAATTTCTTTGGCAATGTTACAGTTCTCCATCTAATTTATTATATAAATCCAACGTTTTGGCTTCTTCCGTTGGTTGTCAACAAGGCGACCCACTTGGTCCAGCAATTTTTAGCCTCGCCATCCATCCCATTATCAAAGAACTAAATTCTAAATTAAACGTATGGTACCTAGATGACGGTACCCTGGGCGGAGAAGCGACTTCAGTTCTCAGTGACCTAGAAAAACTAATAACAGACTTTAAGTCAATCGGCCTTACCCTCAACTTTTCGAAATGTGAGCTTTTTGTTACTGAGTCCTGTGCTAACAAGGAACACACAATAGCACAGTTTGAACAGTTAGCCCCAGGCATCAAAATTATTAAAAAAGAATCTCTCCACCTCCTGGGTTGTCCTATTCTAGACCAATCTTTCGAAAATTACATAAACACAAAAATTCTAAATTTCAAGGCATCTTCACATCGCTTGTCCAAAATAAACATTCATTCGGCCTATTGTATCATTAAACATTGTCTATTCGTGCCAAAATTCACATATATTCTTCGCGGTGCACACTTTTGGAAACACCCCACTTTGATTTCAACTTTGGACACATTAGTTTTAGAAACTCTCACCTCCATTCTTAATATACCCTTTGGCGAAAGAACATGGACCCAGGCTAGCTTACCCATTAGGTTTGGCGGCCTGGGCATCCGCAAAATCTCCAGCGTGGCGCTACCTGCTTTCTTGGCTTCGGTACACTGTGCTCAGTCTCATTGGAAAAATTTTAGCCCCTTCAATTGGGGTCCAGGAGGCTGCACACTGTACCGAAGCTAAGAACGTATGGTCTTTAACATGCCCTAACACGAACCCGCCTTCCAACCCTTGTTCGCAAAGACAATGGGACGAGCCTCTATGTGATCTTACAAGGAAAAACCTCTTAGACACGGCACTTAATCCAACTGATCGGGCTCGTCTCATTGCCACCGCGGAGTGGGAGTCGGGTCTGTGGTTACAGACACTTCCATCTTCCACAGTAGGCACATTGCTGGACAATACCACTTTTCGGTTAGCCACATCTCTTAGAATAGGGGCACCAACTAATGTACCCCATCGCTGCCAATGCGGAGTCACGGTGGACGGTCTTGGTCACCATGGCCTCTCATGCAGTCGTAGTGCTGGGAGAATCCTTCGGCACGCCAGCATCAACGACGTCATCCGTCGGGCCCTTGTTTCCGCTAAAGTGCCCGCAGTTCTTGAGCCAAATGGTTTGACTAGGGACGACGGCAAGAGGCCTGATGGCATGACTTTGGTGCCGTGGAGTATGGGTCGGCCCCTTGTCTGGGATGCTACATGTGTAGACACCCTGGCGCCGTCCCATATTCCGGGCACCAAAGTTGATGCTGGTGCGGCAGCATCCTCAGCCGAGAGCCTCAAGCGTCGCAAGTATGCTGCCCTTGGCAGTAGTTACATGTTTGCGGCGTTTGGGGTCGAAACCCTGGGTCCATGGGGACCAAATGCACGTCGCCTCTATAAAGAGATCTCGGCGCGCCTTATTGAGGCCTCTGGTGACCAGAGGGCTGGCCACTATTTTGGGCAACGGATCAGCATAGCTATCCAGCGCGGAAATGCGGCCAGCCTTCTGGGCACTCTACCTCATGACATGGACCTGGGGCAGATTTTTTATTTATAAGTTTTTAGTTAGGTTTATGTTTTTATAGATATTCTAGTTTTGTTTAATAAATGATAAATTTCGATTTGTGAGGTTCCATAATAAATATAACAAATAAAAAAAAAAAAAAAAAACTTAAACTATATTTAAGTATTTTAATTCTGCTATTCTTATATTTTAGGTGCCATTTGCAATAAAACTTCATTTCTCTTAAAATTAAAAAACCATGTTTAGCTGACCTCTTCTGCCCTAGTAATTATTCGTATACAAAGGTCAACTTACACTGGTTAATTTTTTTTCACATTAATTATACCAAAATAATAATAAAAATAGTCAATTTTAGTCTATGAGTGTAAAATAATTTTGTCCAGCTATATCGGGCGTTTCGGCCATAGTGCGCCGCTGCCGCGCGCGCAAAAAGTGTCTGATGGTCATAGATTATTTAAACAAGTTTATTCCTTGTCAAATGATCTGTAAATTTGGAAATTTGTAGTTCAACTCCTCCTTAATGCATAGAAACCGAAATTATAACGTTTTTCGAAAATTAAAATACCCTCCCAATCGATTTAAAAAAAAAACCGGCCAAGAGCGTGTCGGGCCACGCTCAGTGTAGGGTTCCGTAGTTTTCCGTCCGTCACAGTAAGTGTCCCCACTTAAGAGTTAATAACACCGCCATGTAGGATATGATATGAGAGTTCCACGTACAGCGACATCTATCGGCAAATTAAGTAAACTATTGCGCGCGAGCTTAAAGTATGGAAGATGATTTTTATGGAATAATTCTTTATTGCGTGAACCGATTTTCACCGTTTTTACTTTATTTGAAAGCACGTCATTTCATTGTAATTTTGTAGAAATTACAGGTACAATAAACACCTGCTTATACGGTTAAATTACAAACTTAGTTCAGAAATTATTTTGTAATTTTTTTTCAAAAAATATTCATCCTATCAAGTTCAAAATAATTTTTCTAGAAAGTTTTTATAAAGTGCTACTTTTGAGATTTTTTTCATATTTTTAAAACTTATGGTTCAAAAGTTAGAGTGGGGGGGACGCATAGTTTTTTACTTCTGGAGCGATTATTTCTGAAAATATTTACATTATCGAAAAATGATTTTAGTAAACCCCTATTAATTTTTAAATACCTATCCAACAATATATCACACGTTAGGGTTGAAATGAAAAAAAAAAATCACTCCCCACTTTACGTATAGGGGAGGTACCCTAATAAAATAAAAAAATCCACTTTTTATTTTACCACTTTATCGGCGTGATTGATATACATATTAGTACCAAATTTCAGCTTTCTAGTGCTAACGGTCACTGAGATTATCCGCGGACGGACGGACGGACGGACGGGCAGACATGGCGAAACTATAAGGGTTCCTAGTTGACTACGGAACCCTACAAAGGTCACTTTTTGCAAAAGTCGACGGTTTGCAAAAAGTTTACAACATTTTAATTTGAACAATTAACTGTAGTTAGAGGACCACAAAACTGACATCATATTCAAATTTCAGCTCTCCAGCACTTCCGGAACGCGAGTTATTGAATTTACAATATTTGCAAAAAATAATGTGTTTTTTTGCGAATTGCGGACGATCCTCCGGACCGATTTTGGTTTACCGGGGCTCATTCTCTTTGTTTTATAATTGTGCACATTTGTTATATTTAACTATTTTTTTGTCCGACCCGTAGTTTTTCCTGTAGAAGCGAAAAACTGGTTTTTACCATTTTTTTGGCACCTTAGCGCCCAATATTCACTTATAAATTTTATTAATATCAATTCCTGCCACTTTGACCTATACAAACAAATTGTTTCCCGTCCAATAGGAATTGACTGTACTTTTTATGATTTTTCCGCTAATTCTATCTGAGTATTGCTATAATTATTTAAATTGCGTGTTTTCTATAATTAAATAAATGAAATCAAGTAAAATAGGAGTTGATAATAGTTTAGAAATGCCCCGAAATGTTTTGATGACTTGGCAGAAAATTTCTAAATTCACATGTTAAAAATTCAAAAAAATATATTAAAAAATTAATTGGTTGGAATCATATTTGTTTTCATTGTAATATTTTTGTCACAACTTGAAATTGTTTTACGATTACCGATAAATAATTTCCTCGCAAATGAAGTGAAAATTAGAGTGTAACCCTCGTCCATAAAACCCATTTTACACTCGACTTTTAAACACCTCGCGTAAAATCGTACGTTTTATGCACTTGTTGTACAATTTACTATTATAATATAATAATAATAAAATAAAATAAAAATGAAATAAAAATGAAAATAAAATGAAAATAAAATGAAAATAAAACGAAAACGAAACGAAAACGAAACGAAAACGAAACGAAAAAGAAACGAAAACCAAACGAAAACGAAACGAAAACGAAACGAAAACGAAACGAAAACGAAACGAAAACGAAACGAAAACGAAACGAAAACGAAACGAAAACGAAACGAAAACGAAACGAAAACGAAACGAAAACGAAACGAAAACGAAACGAAAACGAAACGAAAACGAAACGAAAACGAAACGAAAACGAAACGAAAACGAAACGAAAACGAAACGAAAACGAAACGAAAACGAAACGAAATCGAAACGAAAACGAAACGAAAACGAAACGAAAACGAAACGAAACGAAAACGAAACGAAAACGAAACGAAAACGAAACGAAAACGAAACGAAAACGAAACGAAAACGAAACGAAAACGAAACGAAAACGAAACGAAAACGAAACGAAAACGAAACGAAAACGAAACGAAAACGAAACGAAAACGAAACGAAAACGAAACGAAAACGAAACGAAAACGAAACGAAAACGAAACGAAACGAAAACGAAACGAAAACGAAACGAAAACGAAACGAAGATAAAACGAAAAAAAAATGAAAAAAAAAAATGAAAGAAAAACAAAAAAAATGAATACACTGCATTTTTTTTAATATAAAATGAAAAAAAAAAATTTATATATATAGGTACACGGTGAATCTGAGAGTATCCCGACAGATTTTAAACATACACCCCGAATAATTAACCGAAAATAAGTACCATGACTATTTTTCAGTAAAAAGTATATAACCATCCGCCATCTTGGATTATAAAACAGAAATAATTTTCGAAATTACATCCCCTAATTATAAATATTAATTATTTGAAACGGGCTATTTACCTCGCACCCGAAATATCGGGTGCCCAATAACGCTAATATACATAATACATGGTAAATACCCCGTTTCAAATAATATTTATAATGTGAATGACCATGTGAGCTTAAAAAATCGTATATCCCATAATTAGCTGAAAACGACTACCAATCCCTACGCCAATTCATAGGATTAGGTTGCCAAGCGGGCCACAGGCTCAACTGAGCCGTGGCAAAAGCCGGGACAAACTCTAGGAGGATGAATATTGGTTTGTGTCAAATCGATTTGAATATGAATAAAAATTGTGTTTTTATTCTTATTCAAAATAATTATTGCCCATCTCATCAGTACGTGCGAACTATGCAAAAATAAACTGAAGGTAAGACACATTTCTTTAATAGAAATTCTTTAATTTAAAGTTGTGTACGTGAGCAGCGGACTGGACTGTGAGTGTGACTTTAGCAGAATGAATAAACGACAGCAAATCTTATATTTACTCAATTTGTTCCGCCGCCACCTCTCCTGTTCCATTTCAAATGAGAAAGATAGAACCGCCTGCCTGCGTGGAAAAGAGACAGGAAAAGGGTAGCCCTATGATAGGGTAAGCGGTAAATATTAAAGCTATCTTTACCCCATTCGACTCGGAAACCACATTGAAAAGGGTTAAGCCTATTCAAAATGATTTCCATATCGATAGGGTAACCCAATGATAGGGTAACCCTATCATTAGGGTAAGACTTTAATAGGGTTACCCTATCGAAACGATTAATCAAATGAAGGGGTTTTCCGGTCCCTGGTCTGTATGTCTGCCCGTCCGTATGTCACAGCCATTTTACTCGGAAACTATACGACGTATCTGAATAAAACTTACACATAAGGTGTATTCTGTATGCCGCTACTTAGTTATGTATTTAAATTTGAAAAAAAAATATTTTAAGAGGGGGCGCTCCATACATGTATCTAAATTTAAAAAAAAATGTTTTTACCAAATATCAACATGTGATACATCAATCGATAGGTCTTTAAAAATAATATTGAAGTTTTTTTGATCATTTTGTGATTAGTAAATATTTTTTGATATAATCGCTTCGAAAGTCAGAAAAATTTTGTAGCCCCCCCTGTAACTTTTGAACCGTAAGTCCAAAAAATATGAAAAAATTTGAGGAGATGCGCCTTATTATATACTTGCTACGAAAATTGTTTTGAACATTATCGGTTTAGCCATTTTTGAGTTATTTCCAAAAAACTTCCTCCATAGGCATCAGATACGACCTTTTGCTATTAGTTTGGTTCTTATTCCATTGAAGGTACGGAACCCTCCTGTGCGTGGTCCGACACGCACTTGGCCGGTTTTTTAAACTTTTCACTTAACCAACAGTCGTTTTTATTAAGCATACCTACCGGAAGAAACATTTAAGTAAAATGTGAATGTACCTGAAAAAAGCGGCATCGCCATTATATCAAAATGCAACTAGGTACAGGTACACAATAGTGTTGGAGGATGTGTGGTTTGTATTTGCAACTAAAGGATAATTTTCCAGATAGGTAATTGAATTATCCGATGTTCTCCCGATGCGGTCTTATCCCAACGCACTTTACCGTCCTCATTGAAAGCGATTTTGACCATCTCTAATTTCGTTATAGATACTAAAAACCTGGATTTTTCAGAGCAGAAGAGGACATAAAACAAATTAGTTACAAATAATATTATCTTCAGTTAAGTACAATTTATTTGAACTTTTATTTTGAAAGACTTGACACGTACTTGACACATAGAAATATAACCGCCATGATGAATGCTTATTTTGGATATTTAGAATAAAACATTATAATTGTGCGATTATGATACAGTAGGTAATGGCGTGCGTTGGTCAAGTAGTTTTATATTATAGGTAACTTTAATTATTTCGTCATTGATTACCTACATGAAATAGTAACTTTAATTAAGTAAGTACACATAAAATGGAATCATTATCAAAGCGCCATCTTACTGTAAAAGACCGCGATTGCTTGACTATTTAAACATGGCAACATTGAATTATCATAGTTCATCTCAAGTATACTAGATGGCAGAAGCGGAAGCTGCGATTATAAAAACGCAAAATGCAGTCGTCAACCGCGATACCCGTCACCTTAAAAGACTTCAAAAGGGATTTGATCGTATTGTTGCACTTTTCATTTTGCGTGCGTTAGTTCCGAATTTAGAACGTCCTCGATAGTTTGCTTTATAATAGGTAATATTTATTGCTTCCGCTTGCCGTTCTGATTGGGACGAGGCGTAAAAGGCACGCAACGAGACGCGCCGGACGGTCGACCGCTTTCACGCCGCTGCAGCTCCATGAGGTGTGAATGCGCCGACCCATGCACATCCACAATTCTTCTTCTTCGACAATTTTTAGATTTATTTAAAACTAATTAGTTTTGAATAGGTACAGCTTTTAGATTAAGCGAAGTAGTCAATAAATATGCTTAGTATCTGTAATTATAAATAAGTTTATTGTAATTATGTATACCTAATCAATAATGCCAATTTAGTAGAAACGATTATCAACTTGACATTCCTTCACATTTATGTTTTTGATGGGATTAAATTTACAATACCCAGTACCCCCTGAGTCTGAGAGGCACTCCAAGCCTTTATTGACCAAGCTTATCTTAAATGTAATTCGGATAGTTGTTTTGATTTGGTTGTTGTTGAACGCTGCGCCGATGCATTGAGGCATCCGCGATTCGAAACGCAGTCAGATCACGACGATTGTCATACATCCGTGCGACCGGCACTCGCGCTACCGCCGTGAAATTAGTAATCCAACCAATTATCGCCATTATGCATGAATGCGGACCAAACTTACATAATCGATTAGCTGTACTGTGGATAATGCGTTGATTGTATCAATCTCTATGATTCGATATCGGCTACCCGTGTTTTACAATAAACATCCACTTAAATTAATTACGTAATGTTTCCGTTACACTCATAAACATATATTTTTGAATTGATTTGATTGAAGTTTTTATATTATGACAGACGGAATAATTTATTCTGTTCATACGAGGCGTAATTTAAAATGAGCAGCACTGAGGAAAGACCTTTTATTCCTGTGAAAGAATTCAAATTAATTCAAATTACTTCGAACAAGTAAATGCACAAAAGTATCGCTGGAAGGAGGCGAACTAATTAAAAGTTTGCTTTCGTACTAATAATTCGTTTGACTGTCAGAGTTTTGCGTCGTTAATTTTAATTAAAGAAACGCGGAACCGAGTTTCGTAACAATATTAAAGCATTGAAATTGGTGATCCGCTAAACTTCGTCATTCTGTTCGCGGATGACCGTCCATTTTTTTAAATTAACCCTTCAGCGGGTCTCATCTGCTTCGCTATTAGAGAAGTTTTTGGTTTTTACAGGACTGCGGCGACTGGATAAATCAATTATAAGTAGGAGTATACTGCGTGCTTGGTTGAGACTTTAAGATCTCGCCCGCCGGGCAGCCTCGCCTCACTTCGGAAGGCAAAAATAAAGAAAAGTTCCTTTTTAAGTAAGAACCCCTGCTCCACTTTTAAAATACTGTCACGGGGGGTGATATTTTGCCGCAGTTAAATTTACTTTATACGTTATGACTTTCACAATATTATTGTCTGCTGTGCTTTTACTTCTACCCTAAATTCAGCTTTAATTTTCAGATTCTGCGCCCTTAGCTTTTAACATTATTCGTTATCATCATCCGTATACGTTACGAAAACATATACAACACGCATATTCTCTGTATCCACCATTAGGAGAATAAGGTCTCCGATTGTCGATTTCATTATTTGCCAAGTCGGGTTCGCATCTTCGCAATACCGTGCTCCCTTTGTCCACGTATTAATCTCGGCGGGTTTCTTTGCGTCTTTGATTAAGGCCAGCTGTGATGTATTTCTTGCGAGCTGACCTAATGGAAAGGCATACATCAAGTGTCCACCTTATTGGCTAGTGGATTGGCTTAATGGCGCCGATGCCTGTCTGAAACATACTAAATTTCGTCACCCACTTCCTTGCAATTTTTTTTATTAAATCGCACATTCCCAGTCTTATACAAGGCTCATAGCTTTTACTACGGATTCATGTTACAATAGTAGATGTATAGAGCATCAACCTTTCTCATTTGAATGAATTCTCAAAGTTTACCGTGTTAACGTTAATTTATCGAGTCTTGTGTGTTTATCTTGATAATGTCAGCCCATTTACATGCAAATATAACGTGCCCGCGTATAGTTATCGCGTTTGCAGCTTCTTTATTTAACCGAAGGTCAAAAGCTTCTTGAGTTATCTAGCCAGTCTAATGGTAGTCTGAACGTTTTGTTTAAAATACATACATATATCTATAATTTAGATAGCTATCGTAGCATGATGAATAGTGGTATTTCGTTTTGTTAACTAGCTAACGGTCTAGGAGCCTTCTTTTTAACCAATACATCAATGAGACGTCAGTTTTTGTCGAGAAAGTCGGCGGAACGAGAGTCGGGCTGGCATGTTGTACTTACACGTGTCAGCCTCCTCCCAACGTGTGTCATAGTTCACTGTTTTAACAACAATTAATCACATCCTTTCACCGTCGACTAATTTTTTAAATGTGATGTGATATAAAAGTAGTGACCGTTACTAAGTATAAGTAAGTATTAAAATTACTTATCGGTTTGAAATAATAACGAGTAGATACTTTCGTAAGAACAAGCAATGTAACCAAAGGGAATGTTGCTTTTATTAGAAATCTAGGTAAGTATGTATGTTTGCGTATGATTAAGAACTACGTGTTTTCCAATATAGTTTCCAAACTAATGACCTTGAATGAAGTAAATCATTTTTGAATGGAGGAACATAAAGAACCAATATTCGACGTACCTATATATGTATAAAGTTACTATACAGGGTGATTCATGAGACGTGAGCAGGAACAACCCTACACACTTAGTTAACGATAATGAATCGGCCCCCATCATGTTTAAATGAAACAATAACGCCTTTCTATTTTTTTTACATTTTTGTTTCGTAGAAATTTTATTTTCTGTAATCAAGGTCACCCTACATAAACCCATCAATAAAGATAAAACCTCTTTAACAATCATGACAACATATTGATTATGAAAAAAATAATTGTCAAATTGAGTGATATACGATGTTTCCAAAATAACCAGACATCAATTTGACACATATCACAGAAAAACAAGAGAATATCAGTACTCGACGGAGTATTCTAATTGTAGAGTGACCATGCGTGTCGTAAATAATTTTAATCTTTTTATTTTTACTTGAATATTTTTTTTTGCTGTTATCACACTAATAGTGATATCAAACAATAGCTTATTAATAACTTAATCCGTAGTGTTAAGCCTGCTCACGTCTCATGAATCACCCTGTATGTAAGGTTAAGCGTGGCAATCTGGACTGCGGGGAACTAAATCGCAATATCTTCCGTGCTCTACATCCTTAATTATAGTGCTATGTCCGGATAGTCTGGATTGTAATTTTTTGAAATATGTGCCGTTTTAGCATATATTTGCACATTATTTATCGATGAATTTAAAGACAATAGCGGCATTTCCACACCGGCGGACAATGCCATAAATGCGCCACACATCTCTTTTGTACTCACAACTAACGCTGTATGCGTACATTAAAATTTCTATCTAACACGTTTACAGAGATGCAGTATCACGGTGTGCAACGATCGTAAATGTCATCTGAAAATTTATATTCATTACGATTAGATAACAGAGCACAATGGTCAGGCTATTGTTGTGACCGTGTGCCACCTGATCGATGTCCGATATTGCGTTTTTATAGTCGACGCGGACCTCTTCCCTATATAGATTTACGAGACGCCCTTTAAAACAGTAGGATATGTGTTTTACATTACTGGCCACACATTAGCCTATTACGAGTTAATTTATACACCGCCCACTTTGAGCTTCTACTAGAAGTATTACATTACAATGCGTGTCTTAAATAAAATATTAGGCAGACATCTGCTAACGGCACTACGTTAGAATAAGATTACTTTATTATAAAACAATAAAATGTATAACCATTAAACTCTACAAAATTTAACGAAAAACAAAACGCGAAAGTATTTTAGTAGTTATTTCAGGTATGTAGGTACTTACTACTCATGAAGATATAGTTTTCAATTTATCTGCAAATAGTAAAAACATGCATAATGCTCCCACTCAAAATACTGAGAATTATTTATTTCAATAATCATTAACGGAAAAACGTAGTAGGTTAACTATTTACACTTAATAACGATTTTCCAATAATCGAAGATGTCTATTTTATTTATGGCCAGAATTACATGTAACCATTTCGACACGAACTAGATACAAATTCTAGCAGAGCAACACTAATATGTAGTTGACGCGGTAACAATGCGGCTCAAGCAATAAAGGCTTGCGCAGTATAGACCCATACGAGGGTTGCTACTTATATATCCGGAAACAAAAAAACAAACAAACGTACACGGCTGAAAATGGTTTTATTGTTTTTCAAAGTAATCCCCTTGATGATCTATGCACTTTTGCATTCGCGTGAACCAATTTTTAAAGCACTTCTGCCACTCCGCCTGAGGTACCTCCATAACGTGTTGTTTGAATGCGTCGACAGCATCTTCAGCGGTCGAAAATCGTTGACCGCGTAATCTATTCTTTATATTTGGAAATAAATAAAAATCGTTGGGTGCCAAGTCAGGGCTGTACGGCGGATGACCCGTTAATTCCACATTTTGACCCTCCAAAAATAGAGTTGTTTCGCGTGACGTATGACAGCTGGCATTGTCATGATGAAGAATGATTCTTCGTCGCTGGTTAGTTTTACGAATTTGTTCAAATACTTCCGGTAAGCAAATGGTCGTGTACCACTCTGAATTAACCGTTCTACGGTTTTCTAGTGGCACTGTAGCTACATGGCCATTAATACCGAAGAAGCAGGCCACCATTTGTTTCAATGTACTTTTTGCACGAGTAACTTTCGTAGGGTTCGGCTCATTTTGAAACACCCATACCGTTGATTGTTGCTTCGTTTCGGGATCGTATGCATAGATCCAGGATTCGTCACCTGTATAGATGTTATAAACGGCTTTTGAGTCACCACGGTTATATTTTTTTAACATTTTATTGCACCATTCGACGCGAGCATCTTTTTGCTCTTTTGTTAAGTTGTGGGGTATCCAACGCGAACAAATTTTTTTTACAGCCAAATAATTATGTAATATGCTATTAATGCTGGTCATAGAAATACCCAGAGTCGCCTCTATCTCGCGGTACGTAACATGTCGGTCGTCCATTATAAGTTTTCGCACAGCCTCGATATTTTGTTGTACAACGACCGATTTCGCGCGACCTGCCTTAACTTCGTCCGTAAGCATACTACGTCCACGATTGAACTCACTAAACCAGTGATACACAGTAGTTTTAGATGGGGCTTCATCACCAAAAGTTGAAGTTAGTTGATCTATGCACTGTTGTTGCGTTAAACCACGCCGAAAATCATAATAAATCATAGCACGAATATTTTCAGGAGTGAGTTCCATTCTTGCTGCGAGATGACATTTAAAACCCGTCAAAAACAAAACACGAGCGTTAATAAGAAAGAAAAAATATACCGGCCAGTACTTAAAAAAGTTCAAATTTTACCATGGAGGTCAAATATGCTATTTAAGAAGATTGTAATCCCGGTTTCCGGATATATAAATAGCAGCCCTCGTACGTCTAGTAACTAGACTATATTTGTGGCCACAGCTAGGTGAAGTTCTGACGTCCAGTTAAATTTGCATCAAGTACCAAGGAACTGAAGGAACGGACTGCGGAGCCCCCGGGGCTGCCGAACGCCGACGCAACTTACGCACAACTGTGCTCTTAAATTATATCCCGTTTCGAGAAAGTAACTTAGGTGTTTTCCACAGTAAAATCTTAGTATTCTTGACTTATACCTACATGAATTATCAAAATAATTCTATATAACTAAGTATACTAAGAATCTGACGTTGAAATACCACACTCAGCAAATTTAGCCACATTCATATTCTGATGGTATTGATGTCCATGTACGTTGGTATTATATTTTTATTTTATTTAATTAGTGACCGACAATCGATAGTTAATAATGTCTACAATATCGTTTCGATATATTGGCCAAAAATACGCGTACATAACGACATTATTATAATGGGATGAAGGTCGTGTACACTTATTTTTGGTCGATAAATCGAATGACTATTTTCGTACCCGAGAAAATGTGTGGCATTATCATTGCAATGTTAAAAATGACTTAATATTCGTAAAAAAATCAAGAAAGATGATCAACCAATCATAATAATCTTAGTAACTCTAATAAATTTGATTTTAACTGAAATTCAGTACACCCTTTAAACATTGAGACTTAAGATGTGCCGTAATAATAAACAAAGAAGAAAATATTTGGCAAATAGACACATGGTTTCAAAAAACTTACGTCTTGCTAAATCGCGACAGAAATTATTGTAGTATTTTATTAAGATAATTTTAGTTTCACGCTCGTAAAAACCCCTTACGACTGAATATTACACGTTCGTTATATTGTTAATTTTATTTTAGTATTCTGTAGAACTAGTCTTTACCGCTTTATGTTAATGAATGTAGAGAAACATTTGCACTTTGCCTAACATGTGTAGATCGTTTCGAGGAAAGCTAGCTGCACTGTGGTTTACGTTGAATAATCTCGTACAAAACCGACGCACAATAGCCAATGCGAGCGTTTAAATGCCCTATTAAATCTTACAGCCTGCGTAGGATTCTGTGGGATTCAATTACGCTTTGTGCCCGATGAAAAGCTGGAGTTGAGGCGCGTAAACCGAGCCGCGAGCCGGGAACACATCCCAACACCTCGCGCTCAATGAGCCTGTCACAAAAGGTGCAAACGCAATAAGAACACCGACGCAGACGCGTATCACGCCGGGGGTAGATTGAATAAATGCTAAATTAAATAAGAGCAAATAAAATACTCCCTTAACAAGTAAAATACACGTTTGTAAGCGTCTCGTATTATTCAACCAGTGACGTTTGTGACAAAGACTTCCATTGCCCACCGCGTCTCGCTTGCAGACGGATCGTGGGCAAAAGAATAACGACGAAATATTTTTATCACAAAATTAAAGGTCAATACCAATCACAGGAGTTTAAGTTTTCTCATTTCGACAAACGGTATAACCAATATTGTAATAACAATAAATTATGTATAATTTCGGCATTCTATATTCATCGAAATATTGACACAATCTTATCGCTTGATTACTCTGATCGAATGTGGACCGTATTAAAATTATCGGCACTCGCTCGCCCTCTGATCGTTCACGGCAACATAAACAGAACGTTTTCTATTCGGAAACCAATTATCATTAACATATCATAGACGAGGCACCGACGTTCGCTGGCACGCAGTCGGGGTCAATACATTTACCGCAGCACCATAGTAGAATGAACTCTTACGCCTCCCGCAATCTTTATACCCCGTCACAACATCACTTGAAACCTCAACGGGCTACGTAGCTCAGGTTAAACTGGATGTGTGTCCGCTAGATTGTTATACATATATATATGCATACGTGATGTCTGTAAGTATCAAAACGAGACGGCTAACCAAATCGCCTTTGTTAAGATTTTATCTCGCCGTTAAATACTTCTAACCATGCGCTATAGTAGATTATCGGTCATCTCGCTCGCGCCTGCAGCGGCTATCAACTCTCGTTAACATTTAGAATGTGATGATATTTACAACTATTTTCTGTTTTTTATTTGATATAAAGATCTTTTTCGGTAACGCATTTGTTTTTATTTATTTAGTGCTTTAATTGGGATTAGGTTATTATTCGTCATATTGGTCATGGTTCTGGCATTAGAACTTTTGTGTGGTCTTGCTGTGTGTTTATTATTGAGAATAAAAATAAGAATAAGAAAATATTGATTTTCACACAAAATTATCGAGTACATAAATAAGTTACAAAAGTAAGTACTTACGAGTATGTGGGCATTTAAGGCAAGTGAAATGTTATTTTGGTAAAAAATACTTACTCGTAGAGAGAATATTTTCATGAAACATGAATAAAACCATGTTAAGCTCAATAAAAATAGGAATTAACTACCTACGTACAGTTTTTTGTTAGTAGCCCAAATTAATTAAACTGTAATCTGGGATTCTTTCATCATGTGCTTTAATAGAAATAAAGCTTAGGTATCCTACTCATATACTATTGCTTGCATTTCTTATTACAAATTAGAAAGAAAAAGAAGGATACGTTTTAGAAGAAATCTAAAAACTGTTGAAGTATTTAAATATGGTAGTAAAGGTAAAGTATTATAATATGGTACAGTCGAGTTCATTTACATTTTTTCAGTATGTTTACATTTTTTCAGTATGTTTACATTTTTCACCTTATTGCAATGGATTAAGGTGAAGAAATGTACACATATTTATGAACTCCACTGTACATTTATACCTAGTAGGTATATATACTTCTTAATCCTTGCACCACCGTGCTACGCCAAGGTGGAAAGTATTTATAAATGGCCAAATTCGGATTTTTCGAGTTAAATCAAGTTTTTTTTCAGTGTTTTGCAGTGTGTGATTTAAATATAATATAAACTGTGAATTAAGATTTAAATTTTGAGCAAAAAATTAAGTTTAAATAAAATTTTGTTATTTGGATAAAGACATTTTGGCACGCGCTAGAAACATTGAACAATGAATAATAACCCTTCGCTTCAGTAATTCAATAGCGTGACTATATTTACTGCTACATTTCATTAGACTCAGATGAAACAAATAGCCCAATTGAATTAACTACAGGCTTGTTAATGTTATTGAAATAAAAATTGGATTATAATTTTAATCTCCCGCCTGCAACTTAATTAACGTCGTATAGTAACAGCGTATAATTTGCGTCAAAATTGTATCGCGTTCAATGAAGATCGTTAGTACAGTGAGTCACCACTGTACGGACGAGCTACATAAAAGCCCATCACGTGATTTTGTTTGGTTTCATAATAGCATCACAAATAACAGGTTGCGTCTCGTATCGCCGTTAACGAGAGAGATTAACTTTGCTCGTTGAACTCTTTTGTACGCGAGCCCCTTGAACGTTTTATAGGGTTCCGTGGTCAACTAGGAACCCTTATAGTTTCGCCATGTCCGTTTGTTCATCCGTCCGTCTGTCCATCCGCGGCCTTGCTCAGTGATGGATACTATTAGAAAACAAAATCTAAAAAATGTTATTTTTTAGGGTACCACCATGTAGTGTGGTGTGATTTTTTTTTTCGCTATAGAGTTATCGTGTGGGGTGTCGTTGGATAGGTCTTTCAAAAAGAATAGGGATCTTCTAAAACAATATTTGAATAAAACTAATACTTTCATAAATAATAGCTCCGATAGTTTAAAAAACCGGCCAAGAGCGTGTCGGGCCACGCTCAGTGTAGGGTTCCGTAGTTTTCTGCCCGTCACAGTAAGTGTCCCCACTTAAGAGTTTTTGAAAGCACGTCATTTCATTGTGATTTTGTAGAAATTACAGGTACAATAAACACCTGCTTATACGGTTAAAACAAACTTAGTTCAGAAATTATTTTGTAATTTTTTTTCAAAAACTATTTAACCTATCATGTTCAAAATAATTTTCCTACAAAGTTTTTATAAAGTTCTACTTTTGAGATTTTTTTCATATTTTTAAAACTTATGGTTCAAAAGTTAGAGGGGGGGGGGACACATTTTTTTTACTTCTGGAGCGATTATTTCCGAAAATATTTACATTATCAAAAATGATTTTAGTAAACCCCTATTCATTTTTAAATACCTATCCAACAATATATCACACGTTAGGGTAGAAATGAAAAAAAAAATCACTCCCCACTTTACGTATAGGGGAGGTACCCTAATAAAACATTTTTTTTCACTTTTTATTTTACCACTTTGTCGGCGTGATTGATATACATATTAGTACCAAATTTCAGCTTTCTAGTGCTAACGGTCACTGAGATTATCCGCGGACGGACGGACGGACGGACGGGCAGACATGGCGAAACTATAAGGGTTCCTAGTTGACTACGGAACCCTAAAAAGGGCATCCATCCCCCCCTTTAACTTTTGAACCGTGGGTCTAAAATTTTTGGAATAAATCATAAAAAAACGTGAGAGCTAATAACTAATTTCAATGAAAACTAGGTTGAGCCGTTTTTGAGTTATAACTGAAAAACGCACGGTAAAAGGACGTAAGTGCCGTATATTCAAATAACGTAGTGCCGCAAAATTACCTTAATTAATGACCTTTTAAATGCATGTATTGTAACAGGTACCTACGGAACCCTACACTGAGCATGGCCCGACATGCTCTTGGCCGGTTTTTTCCTAATGATATCACTAGTCCAAACATCGGACGGTTATGGCAGAACATTACACGCTCTAGGATATTAAAATGAGACAAATTTATTGCCGCTCTCCGATTATGAGTTCGATAAACACGCAGACCGGTGATTATGATATCTCGCAGTCTAATCATACAATCGATACGAAGTTGCGTCCTGCTCTAAACCAGTACTAATAAAAAAGAAACTTGTTATGGACAGTAAGCGGCGGACAGTTTACTTTTAAAAATCAACAAGGTGCCGGGTCGACGCTCAAATCCCACTATCCGTTTTCTATGGAAGAAATAGAAAGGAAGTATCGCCCAACCCAACTGGATGCTTGTTCTACCTAAAACAGTAAACCTTGAAATTCCTTATTGCGTAATGGTACTTTAGTAATATTACTAATATTATTTCGAGTTTTTCCTATAGCGAATTGTACCCGGCTTATGAGTATACACAATAAGTTTGACCAAAAAACGTTGTTAGTGTATTATAGGAACATGGGGTTTTAAACAAGATATTCTGAAGTTCGCAATCCCCCGTAAAAGAAGACAATCTCTTATCTATATACATTATATTAATCAAAAGAACAATTTTGCAACGCACTACATTGAGAAGGATTTTGAAGCAATACCTTAAGGTTCTCGTTCCAGCAAGATGGGACCACGTGCCATATGGTTATGCCTGTTTCATGAAAAAAATGCCACGAGAGTTTGACGCCTGCTTCAAGCATAATCGCTGTGAATTGGAGCGTTTTTTCGTGAACGTGTCAAGGGAGCTCATACATTTGTTTCACACGCTCGCTGCCGTCAGCGTCAAACCGAGGGACATCGCTCGCAGCGTTTTTTTAATGAAACAGGCATTAGAGTCAGTCCCGCTGCCATCCAACTGTGCAGCCTTCATCTTTCCCTACGTAATTATTTTCTGGGGGTTACCTACCCCAAATCGGCTACGGCAATTATCCGAACATTTAAAGCAGCTCCACTATTTCGAACTTCAGATTTAAGAGTGCTAAACAAGTTAGGACCGTGATAAGGACAAAATCGTTTTTAATAAAATCCCATACTAAAGAAATTTTAAATGAAGATGATGTAGGTTTCCTATGAGTATGTCTCTAAACTGCCAAGACCTTTTTGGCCTCACCTGTTTATCACAAAGTCACATATTCAAATTGAATTATGTTTTTTTATTCTATAATAATCTTCTTTTGTTCTCGCCTTTTCTTAAGATTCGGTTTTTACCGAACTGCCGAAAGAAAGTTATGTTTTTCGAGACTATGTATGTATGTTCCTTTGTTTGGCACGTCCTGCATCCTTCACCGTTTGATAGATTACGACGTGTGAGTGACATGGCATAAAGTATAGTTCACATAGAAATGGTACGCAATCAAATTCGTAGCATTTTCAACTAAATTAAGACACGTGGATTTTTAGTGGTTTAAATAAAAATTGTTTATTTAATAGTATTTAATGAAATTATACACATTTATTATTGTTACAAGCGAATTTACGCACTTTTTTATTGATGAATGTCATCATCTTCTGAACAAGACTTCTTTCAACATTTTTAGCCTGTTGTTTCCACGTGGAACGCAGAGAATTGATGTCCTATACCGTTTTGCCGGTTTTGCTTCATATAGCTTTTTTCATTCCATACCCAGTAGTTTTCAATTGGACGAAAATGAGGACAGTTTGGAGGATTCATATCACGGGGTATAAAATCGATCTTATTTAAAGCATACCTCTCCAAAACCCTTTTCAAGTAGTAGCAGCTAGCCAAATCCGGCCAAAATTTTACTAGGCCATGGTGCTTTTTAATGAAAGGCAAAAGTCGCTTTTGTAAGTACTCTTTCATGTAAACCTCGGACGTCATTGTTAATGATGTAATGAAAGTGTTGGTCTTAAGACCGCAACTGCAGATACTTGCTGTATCACATATTTCTTGGCAATTTTTTCAAGTTTTACAAACTTATATTTTTCATCATTCCCTCTATCTTTGGTAATATAAAACTTGGTACCCGGTAGTTGATTAAAATCTAGCTTGAAGTAAGTTTCATCAACATCATCCTTAAGAGGCAGCCCTTGAATTTTGTCAAAATTCGGTCGTATAAGAGTCGAGCACGTGTTTTTGCTGTTTTGTTCTGTTTCACGGTTCGGTTTGGCTGTTTTATGCCTTAAATTTCTTACCCATCTCGAAGGCGTATAAGTCTTACAGTACTGCGACTTTTTTTTAATATGCCAGATAGATCATAATCCAATATACCTGGATTTTGTTTAATAGCCCTTAACACTTTTTTTACCAAGTTCTTGTCCTTAGTGCCAGACCTTTGGTTGAGTTGGGGCTTTCTATCGAAAGACAGAAAACCCTGGTATTTTTGAAGACCCTAAATACCGTGGTTTTCGGTTTTAACGATTTAGCGATATTCGATCCCGACGAAGAGGGATTTTCTAAGTATTTGTTCACTATCAATTTTCGTCTTTCAACTTCCATCGTCTAAAATTTCGAAATTCATGGACCTATCCGAGTCAAACTTTTGGCACTAAGACTTCAACATATTGACATTGAATTGCAATCGTCATTGTTTTATTTTTGACATCAAATATTTTTTGATCTTGCGACAACTGCGTGCCATTTCTATATGAACTATACTTTATATGTATAAAAAGAAAATGGTGTCAAAAATTCAATCGCTAGCGAAGTCACATCGCATTTTCCTTGTTAGCAACCAAATTTTTAAAAGGTCATTGTATAAACTTTTACCATTTTTTAGGCGATTGATGGCACAAGGGTAAAAAATAAAAGTGCACATGGAGAAACTCGTACTGTTTTTACAGAAACCATGTTCGTTCCAAATATGCAAATAATAATACTTACCTATGTGAAGCTGATGACGCTTGAATGTCCAGGTGATGGCCGTTTGACTTATTCCAGAGATACTTGTTTGAGAATTAGCACAAGCATTTATGTATATTTTAATTAACTTATTAACGAAAATACTCTAAGCAATCCTACGGTAACTTAGACCTTCTTGGGTTATGGCGATTTCTTTAAAAAAAAAAACTTCAAAACAGCGGCTTATGTATATCAAATTTTGTTGAACCGACCGTGTTCACCAGTTTATGGTTGGATCATAGGATCAGTATGATATGAACATGAACACAGTACTGATGGGGTCAGAACCTCGGTGCACTATCGTTGGGATCGGGTTGAACAATGCGTCGAATGTTTCAATATACCACCGACAGCATTTTTAACGTTTCATCGGTGCTGTAACAATCGTTAAATAAATTCTCTACACCTTCCCGGGCCTCTGATTAATGTTCTACACAGGCCGACGTCGCGTTTATTTTTTCACCTTCGTGTTAGTCTCTAGTTTAATTTATGGGGCACGGGAACTCAGACGTAGGTACTTACTAAAACCCGTGATTTCTTTGTTTGGACAAACTATTTGAAGGAATACGCAAACGAACGTGGTACCATTTGTAAGTGTCGAATGCAGATGAGCTAACACTTTTTAGTTTATATTTTGACTAATTTAATTTGAGTTTTATCTTGTAGCTAGGTTGCTTTTTGTGTCTCAAATTAAGATGACTCACGATGACCGTTATGTATAACTAATAAAGTGTTGAATAATATTTAAAGCAAGCGCATTTATACAATGTTCTTTAAGCGTACACTCAACAGGTACTTATTGGTTTTGGTTCGCAATGTACCAACACTGACTACAGGGAGCTGTTTTTGCAGTGCTTGTGATAAGTTTTTAAGCAATATTTATTGCATGACCTGTATTCAGTGACAACCATTCATTTGGAATGTATTTCATACATAATCTGATTATCAGTGCGTTGCGTATGATTTTACATACCTGTTTGCACTGTGATGGGGTTTACTGACAGGGATTACTGTATAAAAATTTTAGAACATTTATGATTTTGATTACACAAAAGGTGCACTAATTTCGCCTTATTATTATTTTTAAGAAATAAGAAATTGACATACAAGAATACACTCCTGCCCTTGAATCATCTAATATCAATTAAACGCCTCAATCTTATTCTTTTTCCATCAATTATATGTTCCTACCCGAAAAGCATATTGAAGACGTTATTGAAAATCTAAATAATAATAAACTTATACGCGATTTAAATATAAAAATGTATTTTCACATTTAGAAATGTGTAGATTATGAAGAGTAAATTTAATCCGATTATCAGTGAATGCTCTTATAAGTCAGTAGATTAAAGGCAGAACCAATGTCTTATTGGAAACATATCAGAATACGCTAATAATGAGATAGTCTATAAAATATAACGGTTACATTACGTTACATTTCATAGTGTTAGTATGTCTCACGATAGTTAAAATTTAAGAAGATAGTCTTTAAATAGTCTATAAAACAATGAAGACAGGAGTTTCCTCCTCCAAAAAGACGAAAGAAAGTAAAGACTCCTGTCTTCATTGTTTTACAAAATCGCCTATAAGTAATAAAAAATACAAGTGGTTTTATGAAACGACGATGCAAGTGAAACATTGATATGTTAACATGGCGCTCAGAAATTGATGTCCAATTAGTTTGTAGCAATCCAGGCATTGAAACAATAAGCGGCCTAGATTTAACCATAATTTGATTGAAATTTTTTTTTGCCCGCGGCTTCGCTCGCGTTAAATTCGGGGTACCACGGTTCCCATGTGCCCCCGAAATGCTCCATACAAACTTCCACCCCCCATTTTAGGGAAGTGGGGGGTTAAAAAGAGACAAAAAGTAGCCTATGTCACTCTCCATCCCTTCAACTATCTCCACTTAAAAAATCACGTCAATACGTCGCCCCGTTTTGCCGTGAAAGACGGACAAACAAACACATACACTTTCCCATTTATAATATTAGTATGGATCTACTAGCTGCTGCTAGTGTACGCTTTTATATATTAAAAAAAAAAATACTAAATTGTTAATGTACATTTAGCTTATTTTTTGTGTGTAATACTTACTTTAGCGGTCGTTTTTGTTTACAGTTTTCTGTTGACTATTTTATGTTTGACAATTACTGTCGTAGCGTATGACTTATGCACTGACCAGTAGAGAAACCGGACAGTACTTTTACTCTATTTCCTTAACCACAGTTGAACCTTATTACCGAGCAAAACAGTCGTTCATAGGTGACTAGTAAAAAGTAGTAAAAACGGTCCGATAGGGAGCGGTGTCTCACTCGCACTCGTTACAAAATTGACACATATTTTGTTTGCTGATGACGTCATTACGTGCTTAGTCAAAAGAGATGCAGATTCCTCTATTACGTTCTCTTTCGGCCTCACTTTGTGGCAGAAGAGTATACTCCAGTTTAGAATAATAACTTCATGGACTTATGCTCGCTATCGGACCATTTTTTCTAGTCTCCTATAAACGACTGTTTTGCTCGGAAATAAGGTTCAACTTAGGTTAGGGAAATATTGTTAAAGTATTGTCCGGTCCTTTACTGGTCCGTGTTACGCTCCAAACATATTTATGCCATACGATAAATAAATAAATAACACCAATCGACTAAATAATATGGGCTGATTACGGTATGCTATAATAAGGCATCTTGAAACGTGTTTTAAAATTAGTCGCGTTGCGTGTAATGCGACATGCAAAAGATGTACGAAAAAATTTGAAGCGATGTAATAAAAGTTTCACTTTAAAAGTAACTTTTACTTTAAATATTTGTAGGTCTTAGAATTTGGTAAAGTAGCTGAGTAGAATACGGATAATATGAACGCTGCAAGTGGTAGGAACTGGTTGGCGTTGGCGACCGCAGCCGAGTGCTTGCGGCTGGCTCGCGTTAGCTCCAAAGATGGAACTGGGAAGACTTATATATACTTTAGAGTTCCTTTACTGTTAGACACATAAAGAAAAACTTGTCACAACGCATTATGGTTTATAAAAAAAACATCAACGCGGTCAACAAAAAAGTAATTATCACCATTTCCGTAAATTGTAGCGTTATAGATTACCTTTGAGACGTATTAAATTAGCATTACTTACATAAAATAAGTTTCCTTTACAAAACTACACAATAATCTGATAAATTACTCCGATTTAATTAGAAACAAACATCAAAATAGAAATGAAAGTCAAATAAAACTTAGTACCGAAAGAAAACTACTTCGTTCCACTTACAACACTGGATAGATTTTCCGATCCAATTCGACTTTCTCCAAACAATAAGACTAGAATCTAACAGCAACCTAAGGGACATCAGAGTCACGATCCCGCTTTATATATAGCCGTAACAGTGAAAAGGTGAGATCTTTGTGAACTTTTTCATCAATATCTCAACAGTCCGGTCGAGTATCCGTCTATATCTGTAAAAGCAATCTCGATAGGCAGGAATGAGGCTGGATACCCTTTTTGTTCGCGGCTCCATTTGTTTCACACCTACTTAGGGCTGTGGGGAGTGCGCTCGTTACCACAGATTGAAGGGCTTCGGTCGATGACCGAAGCTTTCCGCTGATCTCGCCTGAGAATATTTTCTGACTTAAAATTGCAGTTTTGTCTATATCTCTTTAGAGTATGCCTGAATTCTTGGATAATTAATTATAAAAGAACACGAGGACAATTAAAATGCACTGGCAAGACAAAGGTGAAAAACATTTATAACTAAAAGTTTACTTTACAGTCCCTGCCATAATATTAAGAAAGCATTTAGCTACTATGAATGTATAACATCTTTCCCATTTTTATGCATATTTCTAAAGATTTTTTAGTATTAAATCACTGGATATTCGTAAGACTTCAATAATAATACAGGTATAAAAATAATTATGCAACAAGTAAAAAAATCAATAAGCGCTGTCTTCCAAATTTATTGTATTACCTATAGTCACGTCGTTGAACTGTGGATTTGTTTATAGATCAAACCTACAGCTTTATTGAATATCTTAACTTAAATAGTTGTTCTTTTTAGGTTACTATCCGTATGATAAGCGAAATAAATCCCTTTGTTAATTCTGTGATAAAACTACATTCCTATCTGGAAGTACATTGATATTTGGTTGTCTGAAATGTGAAGTGATGCTACTAAAGAAAAGAATTGGGTACTTTCCTGGGTAAAAGAAATATAGTTCTATTTGGTCTGTCAGTTAGATTAACAGAAAATATTGGTCACGTATTTTTTATTTTGTCAATCAGACAAAAATTGGTGAAGATATAGCCCGTTAAAGTTCCGCGTGACGTCACATTATACTAAAAATTGTACTGAAATGTGTTTGATTGACAAAATAAAAAATACGTGTCCAATATTTTTTGATAATCTAACTGACGGACTAAATATATTTTTTTAGGAAAGTAGCCAATTATAAAAAGCTCCTTGTCTTAATAATTTTTATACGAGTATGTATTTATCGGAATACGTTTCTTGGACAATTTATTAGTTCTTTTCTTTATTCTTAATTGATCAGGTTGGTGTTAGTCAATAATAATGAAAAAATGTATGAAATTTTAATTAATTTTTTATTTGTCTTTTATTACTGCCTGATACAGTTGAATTTTCGTTTCTTTTTACAATAAATATTTTCTTTTGGGTATGACTAAGTTACATAGTATGTATTCATGAAATTCTAACTTACAACTTACTTTATCTAATGTTATCACAGATCGTGGCAGTGATGCCATGTAAGTCACTTTCATAGTATTCGGCAAGATTTGCCTCAACTAACACAGCCCGAATATAGGCATTACAAATTTACATACCGCTAATATGTACAAAGTTATTTAAAAATCTTTTTACATTCTACAAGTCTAACTATTATAAAAATAATGGCATTACTAAAATGGTAAAATACATTGTAAGAGACAGTACTATGATCATTACAGCAAATCTAACCATCAGTACTTAAATTCTATTATTTACGAGTACACCGATTTAAATCATACATACATATGTACACTAACCGACTAGCCATCACATAATTTTTGCGTAGAACAGTCACTTGCACTATACATTTCGTAGTCTTGATTCACTAGCACAGTTCAGTCTCATTTTTCACTACACATGGACGGATATGGTCCGGGGAGAGGCACGCGGTGGGGCTTGGTGAGGGTTATGGCCTGGGTGCGGCGGCAGCACCGGGTGCGCACCGTGTAGTGGCGGCGGCGGCAGCGCACCCAGGTGGTTTCTGGCGTGGTGGTGCCTGTGCATCGCCACACCCCCACCAGCTCCCGGACTTGGCCCCCCGCGACACCGTTGGTTATTAGGCACATCGGGCAACGCGAATTTTAACTTCTCCCAAAATAACCTATCACCCCAATGAAGATAAGTGTTGGTTTTCAAATATAATCTTATATCAGGGTCGAGATCTTTCTGAGGCACTTCACCTAACAACACTACTATCAGTCTTCTCCGTCTGTCTCTTAACACTTGGTGATGAGCCGATTTGAACTCGAAACGACACCACTCTGATTTTATAAAGTTTTCACTGAGCACCATGATTGTACGACGCGAAGACTCGACGGCTTGTATTATGTTGTCCGCAACGTAGCCGCCCACAGGAAAGTCACGGTAGTGTAGGCAAAGTTTATAGGACGGGTCACCGCGCTCAAGCATGGGCGCGAGCTCCTCGGCGACCCAAGCTTCGTCCTTCGAACTATAACTCACAAATGCATCGAACATCTTTTCTCGGTCATCACGGTCAATATCACTTGCTCTATAGAAAAGTCGCACTCCGAATCTTGAATGAAACCACACTCTCATTTCTTGTCTGAATATGAATACTATCATGGTTACAAATGACACCAATAAGAAAGCACCCAATGTCGCCACAAGTAGCGGAATATAGTCTTGCACATCTTCATTAGTTATCATAGTTTTAGTTGCAGTTAAATTTCCATTGATACTGTTATTAATACTTGGTAAGCCAGTGCAAATCGTTCCATTTTCGTTTGCGATAACAAAGCCAGATTTAGGGTCACTGAACGCATTTTCACTGTACACAGCCATTTCAGTATGGTTTCCTTGAGAATAAATGCACTTAACATTTGATATATCTGTAACTGAATTCACGCGTTTCGTCCATTCTCGGAACATTTCAGTATATTCACAATCACATGACCATGGATTGTATGAAAGTGTTATCTCCGTCACAATTGAATTAATTTGCCACACTGATAACATGGTTAACCTATTATTGTGAAGATGGAGAAGTTTCAAACGGGACATATGGTTAAACATTTCTTTTCCTATATGGCGAATCTGATTGTTGTTTATGTACAACTCCCGTAAATTATCCAGTCCATCCAATTCCTGACCTTCGATAGATTTTAGGTTGTTGTGGTCTAAATGTAAAATTTCAAGTTCTTTTAATCCATTGAACGTTCTGTTTTGAATAGATTCGATGTTAGACGAGTTTAGAAAAAGTATCTTTAGGCGTTTTCTGCCAATAAACGCGTGACTGGGTAGCATTTTAATGTCGTTACCGTCGAGGTACAGTTGTGTGGCCTCCATTGGTATTCGCTCAGGTAGAGTATTGACGTATCCTGCATTCGAACATTCCACAACATTTGCTGACCACGACTGATCATGATAACAGGTGCAGTTGTTTGGGCAAGTCATTTCGCAATCACAAGCATCAAAATCGCAGCAATGACACAATGCAAAACAATGGAAATCGTATTTGCACAAAAATTGGTGTGATGCAGCTTCCACTAACGCAACATACGCATTTCCACGATTGTAAAGTAATTTACAATATATGCTGTCTAAATCCATTAACTTTGGTTGAGTTCGCGCTCTGTTCCCAGTGTTTATTTTTTGCAACCACTCCATTGTACAATCACATTCTAATGGGTTTCCGCCTATGAAGAACTCGGGAACCGATTTATCTTGCGGTACAGCCGATATTCTCAGTGAATTTGGGTCTAAATTAGTTATTTTGTTGCCATATAAGTCAACCCTTGTAAGGTTGGGTTTCTTGAAAAACGTATAGGATTGTACTTTCGAAATTAAATTGTCATTTAGGTACAACATTTCCACCGAATTGGGAATAGCGCTACCAGTAATTTCTGTTAATCTGTTAGAGCTGGCGTCGAATGTGCTCAGTGATAACTGAGATTCAATCTCGAAGTAATTTCCAAGTTCAGCAATCCTGTTAGCATGAATATCGAGCCACTGCAATCCTGTTGGAATCATGGCATAGTCGAACCATTCTAAGCGGTTATCAGATATATTTAACCACACCAAGTTCGGTAATTTAGCAAAAAGGCCTCCAATGTCGGTCAAGTAGTTACCATCCAATCGAATAGCTTGTAGGTTAATATTGCCATCAAATGCACCAGCTTCGATCTTATGAATTTTGTTTCTAGATAAGTTTAATATTTTGAGTGATGTCATTTTATCGAAAACACCCTTGCTGATGTTTCCGATATTATTTTCAGTCAATCTCAATCCGTACATTTGTTGCATGGTCATAAATGAGGCGTTTTCAATGCTCACTATCAAATTTTCGCCCAGATCAAGCGTTTTCAACTGTGGAATTTCCTTGAGAGCTATGGGTACCTCGTCCAGTCTATTTCCATTAATATGCAAATCTTGTAATGCAGTACAGTTTCGAAGAGAGTGTGGATGTATTTTTGAAATGCGGTTGCTATCGATAGATAGAACAGATAGCCCGTGCAAACCAGAAAATGCGTAACTTTCAATTGTGGTGAGTCTATTGTTTGATAAGATCAGTGTATGTAAGTTGTTCAACGGGCTAAAAACATTCTCTGGGATGTGTTCTATAAAATTGTCTTGCAGTTTCAGGATTTGCAGACTGTGCAGATCTCTAAACAGTGCCACTTCCATTTTCGATACTCGGTTGTGAGAGAAATCTAAAAATACTAGTCTTTTTAGCCCGGTGAAGGTTGAAGTATTTATCCAATCTGAAGTCAACTCGTTATGCGATAAATCCAACACTAAAAGTTGAAATAAGTCGCTGAAAAGTCCTGGAGCGAGAACCGTTATAGTATTGTTGTTCAAATATATCTCCTTCAGTTCTTTTGTATCACTGAAAAGTTCAGGAGGCAAACTTGTAAGTTGGTTATCCGAGAATCTTATTGTGGTGAGCGAAATAAGCCCTTCTAATGCTCTGTCTGCTACGGAGTTTAATGCATTTCCCTGGAAATATAATTTTTGTAGTCTTTTTAATCCAGATAGAAGATTCGGAGGTAAAGTATCTATAACATTCCTTGAAAGGTCTAATACTAATATATTATCACCGCATTTCTCTGTCGGATGACGGTGTGCTGAAGAAAATTGAAAATGACTTATGTCTCTCATTCGATTTCCAGTCATATTCAGGTATTCAAGGTTTCTCAATGTACAGAGTGCGCCTTCAGGGAAAACTAACATGTTATTTTCGCTGAGATCTAAACGTTCCAGATTTTGTACGTCTCTAGAGAAGGCAGTGGGCGTTATTTCAAGTGACATTGATGACCAGTCTGTGTTATGCGTCCTGATGGTTAGATTCCTCAATTCTCGAAGACCCGTAAACGCGCCGTCGGAAAGATTCCCAATTTTGCAGTACTCGATAGTCAGTTCCCGCAACTCAACCAACTGTCGGAAACTTCCGGGAGACAGTGAACTTTGAAAGAAAAGTGCATCACTGCATTCTAAGCGCAATCTCACTGTGAGATGCGGTTGAATGGCGCTGAAGTTGGTATTTTCTAATTCGCTATTTATAGTCCGCAATCTGCATTGTAGGGCCACTCCGGAGCCGTCGTCATCGGTCGTCCACCGGCACTCATCGGGAGCTTGGTACCTCGCTCCCGTGGTTGCCGACAAAGACGCACTCCACGTCGTTAAAACGGCGCTTAGCACCAACAAGGCGCTTGTGAACCACGTACAACACATTATGTTTCGCTTTCACTAAACTTCACTTCAATTTATTACATAGTTTTGTGTTATAATTTTGCACTAAGTCCACACAAACATCCCGCATTCGCAGCGCACATTAGTTCATTTCGCTAAACTTAAGTACATCACTAGTTAAACCGGCCACTTAACTCGTTTCTCGCGAGAACACTAATTGGACAGGGTCGTGCGCTCGGCAGAGTACAGCTGAGCGCATGGAACGCGCGCACCCGCGCAGAGGTCTGGGGTGGAACTGACTCTGAGTCAAACCTGTGCTGCGCTCGCGCACAAGGCCGCGCCGGTTCACGCGTTCCAACAGGTAAACGTTAGTTCAAATTAATAATATCTTAAGCGCCCATAGCATTGGTAGTCGCGCAGCTTGTTTAGTTTCACCACGCAGCCTGTCAGAAAAATAAACTTTACGCACACATCGACAGATAACTTACAACACTACACAGCAAAACCGCTTTTTGTAGCGCATGGACGAGCTTTCGTAGTGAGGTGCGAGCGAGATGGGAGTATGGTACTCCGCGGGGGAGACGCGCAGTACTTGGTGGGGGCTCGAGGCAGCTGGCCAGGTAGTGCGCCGGCACATTGGTATATTCTCTGCTTGTTAACACTCTCGCTGACGGCATTATTATTTTTTTAACACTTCTCTTTCGGTAATTAAGCGATGTAATAAAAAGAGTGTCAGAAACCGGAACACTAAAATTAGTGTTAACTAGTATTGAAACGTAGAGAAGAAAAATTTGAGAACGACAAAGATAACAGAGATTGCACAAAACAGTTTATCTAAAGCTTGAACACGCCAAAATTTGGGCACACATGCTTATGATTCTTAACATGAGCTGTATAGATTTTTTTGTGTACTAAAATAATTATAGTAGCTACAACATAACCAATAAATAGTACGACCATAGTTGTAAAATCTATAATTTGTTTTCGTGAAAATGAGCTCTAAACATTAAATTTAAAGGACCAAAATCAAAGTGCTCAAAAAGCCTTCGAAAATTTGCGTTCGTTATAAAAAGTTGCCAATAAAGGACCATAGCCTAAATTAACTTGCTTATTTGATATTTAAATGTTGAAGAGAGGTTATTTAATAAAATGACAGCAAATAAAAAACAGATATTTAAGACAAAACGCGAAACTTGTGGCATACAGCTTTTTTATGTAAAATCTGAACCTTACTCGGGTTATTTGCAAAAAAGATACAAAAATCATAATTATTTTACATGGTTTTTAAAGTGGGGCATTCCACTCATACAATAGTATGTTATTCAATCAAATACAAACACTGAAAACATTGAAAAAATAATCAACCCAGCAGGATTTGAACCTCGCATCGATACGCCTTACCGGGGCTCGATCGCTTTACCAATTAAGCTATGGGTTCAGTTACTGAGTTGAAGAAATTCTCAATGCCTTCAATCATCTTCAATTGAGAATTTCGTCAACTCAGTAACTGAACCCATAGCTTAATTGGTAAAGCGATCGAGCCCCGGTAAGGCGTATCGATGCGAGGTTCAAATCCTGCTGGGTTGATTATTTTTTCAATGTTTTCAGTGTTTGTATTTGATTGAATAACATACTATTGTATGAGTGGAATGCCCCACTTTAAAAACCATGTAAAATAATTATGAGTTGATAGCAGCGCCATCTATTATTTCCGTTGTGACACTTGCAATAGGGTCGGCGGGAAGGGTATCTAACTCTAGTAGTTAGCACCTAGATGTCGCTTACGGCTGCTATAAAGTCGATGTAAAAATAAATGCAAAAAGATGATTGAAGGCATTGAGAATTTCGTCAACTCAGTAACTGAACCCATAGCTTAATTGGTAAAGCGATCGAGCCCCGGTAAGGCGTATCGATGCGAGGTTCAAATCCTGCTGGGTTGATTATTTTTTCAATGTTTTCAGTGTTTGTATTTGATTGGATACAAAAATCGTAAACTTACACATAAAAAGTGAAATTAAGAGCTTACAAGGATGTACTTGCTGCTAAGAGTGATGCTAAACAAAATGTTGTATTGTAAGGGTTGTTCCAAGGCACAACCCTTACAATGTCAGGGAGTATTGGGATCCTCGGTGTCGACATTTCCAGTGACGTCCAATTCCGTAGTCACCTTGAAGGGAAGGCCAAGCTGGCATCCAAAAAGCTCGGTGTGCTCAACAGAGCGAGGAGATACTTCACTCCGGGGCAGAGACTGCTTCTATACAAATCGCAAGTCAGACCCCAAATGGAGTACTGTTATCACCTTTGGGCGAGAGCACCTGGATACCAGCTTGGGCCCTTTGACTCGGTACAAAGGCGCGCTGTGCGGATCGTCGATGATCCTGAAACTCACGAGCGATATTGAACCTTTGAGTCTAAGGAGAGACTTTGCCTCCTTATGTGTGTTATATCGCTTGTACAATGGGTTGTGCACTGAAGAACTGTTTGATATGATGCCCACGGCAGCTTTTTATCACCGCACCGCTCGCCGCCGGCACGGTGTTCATCCTCACACTCTGGAGCCCAAAGGGTCGAGCACAGCTCAAGAGGAATTTCCTCTCACGAACGCTGCGGCTGTGGAATGAACTCCCTGCCGAGGTTTTACCAGCGGGCTACAGTATGAGGTTCTTCAAAAAAGGAGTGAATAGGTTCCTAAAGGGTAGGAGGATAGGCTACGGTAACTGCTTACCATCAGGCGGGCCGTATGCTTGTTTGCCACCGTCGTGGTGTTTAAAAAAAATGTATTTTTGTTTAAAATCTCGGACAAAATGACGTACAATCATTTTGACTAATGTTTGAGTGTGTTCAGTGAAAGATGATAGAACCTGAGCAAACTAATACCAAATAAAAAACTTTGCATGTAATGAGTTAACAATATATTCTTGAAGATTATGAGCTAAAAATAATGCATACTGTCCTCATTATTTATAGGTTCTAGCTATCGGTAATCATGGCAAGGGTAGCTGATAATTCAAATACCAGAGGAATATTGAACGAAGAAATATAATAATAATAGATTTTAGACAGCGATTAGAACTTATGATAAGAGGCCACAGCGCATTGTTACTGTTTTGGTGGCATTGATGATGTATCTACTTCACTATAACAGTATCTGAAAAGTACGAAAATAATCGAGTCACTGACAGTGCCTGTAGGGTACTATTTGCGAATCAGCCTAAACTTCGGCAAATTGAAAGGATTGGTCCATACCAAAGGTATTATATAATTATAAAGAAAAATCCTGTTAACGGTATATTAGCAGCTAATCATCGAATAACAGGGACGTGTACCACTAAAATGTATGACAATAAGGTCGTGCAAAGTGTCAAGTGTCCTGGTTACCAAGTTTGTATGGTTTGTTAAATTCTGAAACAGAACAGAAATTAAAGTGTTATTATAATTAAAGAGTAAATTTGCTACTATATTCAACAGAGAATTCGCTACCTTGTATTTTTTTAAATTTGTTATTTTGTGTGCCCAAATTTTTGCGTGTTCAAGTTTTATATACTTAATAATGAATCATTCAGGGCCATATTTCAACGTATATTTTCCGAAATCTAAAGTCACCTTTATATTAATCGGTAATTAAGTACTCTACAATAAGCTGCGCACTAAGGGTGTTCCCTCCCTTGCTGCATCCGACTTGAAAAGGAACTTGGTATATCTTATGCAAACTATTAAACATACCCAGTTACCATTGCTTTGCTTATTTACATCATAGTAGGAATCAACATAACACTTGTCTGACGCACGCAGAAATGAAAGGTCTTCAAAATCTGGGCTGTCATTTTTCGGTATCCATGGTTCTTTTGGTTAATCGTCGACTGTTTTGTTAAACGATTTTGATATAATTTCCCACCATTCGACTCAAACCTCTCATCAAATTAAACATCCGCACATTATGCATTTTGCCAAAACCACCAATTTTCTGAATGCTGTTTTATTTAACAAATTGTAGGCTCACTAAATCGTAGATTGCAGTTTTCTTGATTTATTCCAAAAAGCCCGTTTACCTACATGGTTATCATGCGTGAGCTAATTTCTGAAAAGGTTCGGAATTGGTATTCATACCAAATCGGTTTATAGTTGTAAGTATACCATTTAGTTACATTTTCAGTTTCTTACAAATTAATATGTACGGACCGACTACCTATTAACTAAGAGTACTTAGGCATATTTGCAGAATTGTTTATCTTTGTTATGATTCAGTTGTGTTTGTTTGACCTTCTGTGGCGTTAGGTATTTGTTGAGTCCACAGGAATGTACAAAACAAAACCGCAAGAGTTAAGCGAATTAATTAAATTCATTTACCTACTGTAGCTCATTGTTTCCTCTTTAATGAATTGTTGATTTTCCAATGTCATGGGAACAAAAATAAATGGACTTAATGTACGGTCAGAATTCAGATTTATTTTTTATGACAAGAACCCGGTTGCAAGCCCGGTTGTGCTATTTGAGAAACATTACGCGAGCCTCGAAGAGTTTCTATGGGCTCGTTAAAGATGAATACCCTATTTAATCTAGGGTAATAAATAGCCTCGCTCATAATTTTATTTGGTGTCGAGATGATAGGGACGGTTGGCGCGTCCGTCGCGCGGCGCTATTTATGCGAGGTGTTGCTGGCTGATCCCGAGGCGCCTTCTATATCTCAATTGCAATAAATAATCTCCTTTGACACGCGAGAAGCGGAAAATTTGCAATCGCACCGCACTCGATAATACAGCATTTGCGGCCCTCCTCCTTTATGTAAACAGCGCAAATGGCTTTGTAATGGGAATCGCGTCCGTCCCACTATGACACCGCATCAATATTTCACCACGGGTCCCACGGCTTGTTTGTCCAGGCGTACACAGAATGTCCCGAACAAAGGGCTCGAGATCTTGCACTTTTTGCCCTAAGTGGCGAGGCGTTTCTCGCCCCGTGTGAATAATAGAATAGATTGCCGGCAAATCGGAGGTTATTGTGACGCTATTTAATGTTCATTCGAGGGCTTGCGCAGCACGCCCGCCGTTGTCCGTTTTAACAATGCAGTCCGAATTCAATTTACGGTGTTTCATGGCATCATGCAACTGTCTTGTGTGTTATTCGCGTGGGTACATGTGGTTGATGTGGGTCAGTATCTTGCGATAGCCAGAAATAAAATAATAAAACGAAACAGTTTTTTGGAACGGTTTTGTTCAGCCACGAGTGTGCGTGTCGTCATACAATGATGACGATTGATTGAAACTTTTGTGACTAATATAATGTCGAATAAAAGACTATTATTGCTTATGTTTGTACTTATTATAACTTTTTGGAAAATTGTCTTCTGAATCCTTATTTTTACGTAACCTATCACGGAAAATTTATGAATCCAAAAAACAATTTTGAAAGTATTCGGAGCAATTGAAAGAGAGTTGTACTGAATACTGTTATACTGAAGATAACTTAATTCAACATCTATTTTAATTTATCGTCCATGTTCATCGAGGTGTAAAATCATTCTCTCGATTTCCATTATGTTATTAATTTTTATAATTTCGGTGCCTAATCTCCTCGGACGGACCCGATACCGGCGCGACACTTATCTTGGTGTCGGCGGACACATATAATCCATTAAGTCGTCATTTCCACGCCGCTGATCATTCCTCAACCACGCGTCAAACCCGCCCCCGGACGATCGCACGCCGTATTGTTTGCTACTGCCTTATCTTACCTACTCCGCCATCAAGTCCTTTTCAATTATTCTCAACTCATTCAATATCGACCTTACAACAAAGGCCCCAAAAGCGATAACCCTTCGGTTCCGGCTTCCTCCGGCGGCCGTGTCCTGCCCGGCTAATGGACTAGTTTGTTATCTAATCGGGTACACGGCGGACCTATTAATAATTTCCCACATAATTTTCTAATTAACGTCCTGTCTAGCGGGCGGGGCCTGCCCTGTATCTACTAAAACGGAAATGACGTAGAATTAGGACTATTAGTATAATATATGAATATCATTTTTCTTTAACGCATAAATTAAATATTTATTTGTTAACTAATCTTATCTTTTTTTTTCAGGTAATACCCTTAATCAAGCCTCATTAAAATGCACCGCAATGTAAGCTCCCTATTTTTAATAATAATCAAGGCATCAATATTTGCATTAAACTTGCGTCTTAATTCTATAACAACGGATGCACAATGTGCAACAACGTGGAAGTAAAACTTAATCCTATTTGCAAGTACGATAGAAAATAAAACGTAATACGCACTTTAAACATTAGTGTTATGTTACCGGTGTGTTAACCCCACGGCGGGTTAAAGTGTAGCGTGTAAATTGAAGAGATTTTACACGTGAACAGAGCCCTTAGCAGTGCTATGGATCGCGACACGGGCAATTTGGCGCGCGAGAGCCGATGCGGGTTTATTCATGTAGAACCACGATATTCAAACCAGATAATTCAAGCGATTATATACTGTTTTTTCATCGGCTTAAGAACTTTTATTAGTGTCGTATTGTTGGTTTTGTGGCTCTGGGCACCTGGTGGGCCAGGGTGCTGCCTATAAACGGCAAGGAGTGGATGAACTGTGATTTATGAGGTCCCGTATTGCGTCTACTACCTTTTGTAATGAACGTGACAAAGAGATACTCTACTTTTGCTCAGTTATGTCCAGCAGTGCTGACACATCTGCTGGCAGATGTGCACTTGCAACGCTATTATCTTATAAATTCAAGGACAAAATTAAGTTTGTCTAACGATTAAACAGATGTTGCAGACCTTTACTTAAAGCATAAAACAATACCATTTAAGGACTATTTGACTGCAAAACTATTAAATAGTTAGGTTAATAATGAAATATTATAATTTGTTAGCCTATATACGTTCCACTGCTGGGCACAGGCTTCCTCATGCACTAGAGGGATAATGATTAATAAATACAATTTAGTATTATTTTGTTTAAAAAAAGTTCTTTTGATCACAATAAAATAGAGAAGCAGAAACACCGTACTTTTATTTTACTGTGATCAATGAATGACTGATAAAGATTGCCTTGAGCGTTAAGTCCATTTATGTACTATTGTACTAGTCGATTTGTGGGATAAAGTTATAAATAAAAGAATATGTGTCTCTATTGACCCTGACATTGACATTGACTTGAAGTTAGAGAACTGTATTGTGCATATTTTTTTTGAAAAATATACATAAAATGGGTTCATTAATGCTAAGCTAAATTATTGTTTTCAAAGTATTTTATTAGGTAACTCTATTCATTCTCTGTTCTACACTATGGACGCTACGTGCTGCCGAAAGCGACCAGTTAGATTACGCATTGTCGTGGCACAATTAGAAACCCAAAAACTTTACAGAACAACGTTGGATGAACCTTGTCACCCTTGTCGTTTGTAACATTGTTATTCTAAGGGCTCGAAATTGTCGCAGACCCAGCTCCGTCACTCCTCGGTGGAATTAGGTCGTATGTGTCTATTGGTGTCATAGTAACGTTTGACATTGTGGATTCAAAGGTTACAGTGGCATGCCTCGCGCTCACTTTGTTATTTGCAAACAATCGCCTGTGTCGCTGACATCTGCGCTTCTGCGCCCCTTTTCGTCTGTGTCGCCGCTTGGCTCAAAAATGGACCCAAACGCTAATTGCGTTTGGGTTGGTTTGTAACTATTTTTGGATTGTAGTTTTTATGACTTAAAATTCTTGAGATGGTGGCAAGTATGGGAGCTGAGCTGATACGCGGCTTAGATATTATTATTAAGAAATAGAAAAATATACTACAAATAAATTTGTTAGTAGTTTAAATAAGACGTGAAAATATACTAAATAAACATCTTCTTAGATCCATATATGTGACATTGTCATGGTAAAGGTAATATATTGTCGGTATTGAGTTATTGCTACCTCCTTATAGTTCAAAACATTCTCCTTCATATGCAAAAAGAACGAGATCGCTTTGTTGAGTATTTTTATTTTTAATATTTTTTTGAAGTTTCAACATATCTTTGTACTGTTTTGAGATATTCGAGTTTAAAGTTTGAAAGCCTAAAAAACCTAGTTATAGGTTGAAGTTATTGGAGATAGCGGTTTTAAAATGTTCCACATACATATTACTCGACAAATCATATGTTCTCTAACATTTTACATTTTATAGAAATAATACAATAATAATGCACGTAGGGTGTAGAGTCAAGAATCAAAAATAAAATATTTTATATAACTCAAAATCGACAGATTTTCAGCTGGTTTATGTTGATTTCTGAATATGATGTAGGTAAGGTTTATAATAAAAATAATGAAACACATATCTCAAGGCATTATTTTTTAATAATAAAACAAAAAAATCAACACTTACATAAAAAATATATAAAATCAACATTATAATTTTTAATTTTCATAGTTTACGTTAATTTAGGAACAAAACTAACGATCAAGTGTAATTTTTAAACACAAAAGTAATGTAGTTTTCTATCAAAAAAGTGACTTCAAAGTTTAGTATTTTTAACATGATTTTTTGTATGTAAAGTGATCTAGGGTACCACATTGTCGCTATTCATAAGTTTAGAGAAATAAGAATTCTACTTACATTATTTAACATAGTGTCCGCACTATAAGTGCATATATCTAATACAAATATTATTATGAATCAATAACATAACTTATTTTATAAAAAATAACAGTCTTTTCATCAGCTTTACTAATTTAGATCAAGTTTGTTAGTTTAACATTCCTTAGGGTCCCACATTGTCGCCTTATGACTTATGAGATCAAACTTATTATTAAGACTTATTATAATAAAATTATTACTTACAAAAGTAATAATTTGCATTTAACATCATTATGAAAATGATTTACACTACTCAACCTCGCACCTAGGGGTACGTAAGTGCTGACGCCAAGTCATTTAAATTCTTACGTCTGATGGAGAGATTGGTGACTTTGTACGAGTATTAAGTGATTATCTATACGGTTGTCCCTCAGAAGCTTGTTAAATATAAGTCAACTATATTTCCTGTTAAAAAGTTTTGATTTGTCACTTACTTATATCCCTCCCCTTATTTATATTTAAGTTTCTGTTATGTAATTAATCAGTATTCAAAGCATCTGCCAGGCACCCGGATTATTAAAATTGATAGTATGACACACTAACTAGAGAAATTTTCATATCTCATATAATAGCAAACCTATTTCCGTTGCTAGCTCTCCGGCTAGAGCAACGCGTGCGCAGCGTACGAGCAGCATATTCGTGGCGTATTAAGACGGTCTGGACGCACTTTAAAATTCTAAATAATTTTATTATCCTATGTGATCTATTTATTTATTTTTAACAATCGAATTGAATAAACTAACGTAATATGAATTTTGATTAATATATTTTGTATCTAGTTGATTGATTTAGGCCAGATTAAAATAGAGAGTTTTGCTTTGTCTTAATAATTATTGCTTATTGACCACTATTGTTAAAAGGGTAACTTAATATAAAACTAAGTGAACGTAACGGGCAGCTGAGTTACGAACTGTCAAGCAAATGGATGGGAGTAAACTGAGATTTATACGTGTTACTACATTTTTCCGTTCCAATGGCCCGATATTACATCAAGCTTATGAGCGACAATGTGGTACCCTAGTCGGTAAACTTTGACTGTGTTTTTTTCCTACTTTTAGTTGAAACGTTTAACTTTTTATCAATACACCGTATTATTTTAAGTGTGTAGAAGCTATTTTTAATCAAAACCAATTTTCGCTATTTTCGAGTTGACTAACAAAATCAGTGATATCTGGGAATCCACAAGCGACAAAGTGGTACCCTAACCATGATAACGTCACATTTAATTCATTACAAAAAGCCTCCCATTAGTCCCTATTGAAGGCGCCGAGGACTTTTCGCTACCACCGTGATTTTTTAAAGATCTCATACTTACTTCATTGTGACTACACTTACTCTTTAATAATTTATTATGGATAACAAATGCAATTCTCTCGGTTTAACAGGTATCCCTAAGTGGTCCGGATAGCAAAGTGTACTGGCGCATAGTTAGCCCTTTCATAGTAATAGTAATGACCAATCAGATATACCTTTCAAGATCGCATAATGCACAGGAAATTGGGACGATTGCCTAGGTAGTCAGGTAGTTTGTGTATATAATTACATGTGATATGCATTGGCTGCAAATGCTGCAATCGCTGAAGATGCTGCTACCCTGTCTTCCGATAGTCCACAGGCTTAAAGTCCTACTCTAGGTCATGATCACCTTTTCTTTAATTATAATATGCCTTTTATACAAATTTATTTGGGTTACAGTTTATGTTTGGGCTATATATTTCGGACCATAAACTCAAGCGCTTGCAAATCAGTTTCACAATCAGGATTCTCTGTTACATGTAACGATGAGATTTCGTCTAAGGTCCCAAATATTTTATGTCAGATTAAAAAAAATAAGCATTACAAGTTCGTAACTAGCTTAACAAACGGCATTAGTAAAAGCCGTTGTTAGACATTGTTACAAATCAGTTCGCCTTATTTCGTTAACAAGTTGTCTGCATTGTCTACACCGAGCGCCGGCCGTAGGCGCTGACTAATGATTGATGAGTGATTGAGTGACTCATTCACAAAATTACATACAATACTTATCACAATACCGATATTGACTTCTATTGTTAAACTGATAGGCCAGTCCGAATTTTTAATCTTACGGTTTCCGGGCTTGTGCGACAATGCGTTAAAGAATTTATCGATAATAATATATGTCGTCAGTTAACAACCAAAACTCATTAGCAAATATGTCACTAAACAAAAAGCCCTTTCCTACTCCTGCACTAAGTGCACTAATTCTACTCGTCAAAGTGACAAATGCGACATAGTTTTATGCATACTTTTTTCCTAAAGCTGCTCTACCCATATATTATGATATGACCATGTAAGTCTCTGTCATTCTGACTTGTTAAATAGGGCCCCTAAAGCTTTTAGGCTAAATACTACGAGCTTTGTTTAAAATAGGTATTTGTTATTTATCAAAAAACAACATTTCTGATAGTTTTGGTAGTTTTATGATTGAAGTTTTATCGGCACGCTATTAACAATTTCATAGTCAACTCGTTTGTGCTGCTACGAGTCACGTAGATGTCGATTTTTTGGCGATTGTAATCGAAACTGTGTAAGAATATTTCTTGAATCGTATTCATATAAACACAAGGCTTGCGTGGCGTCTCCCGCAGCGACGTACGTGCCCCCGCCAACAAAAATGTAACAGGCATCTCGGAAATTTCAATTGTAACCTTTTGTTGCTTTCGCACACTCCACCTTTCCAATTTGTACGGCTCGTGGCTCGCCAATGAGCGTCCCTAGATATCATCGGCATACCACACTCAGGGCTCTTGTGATTAAATTCTTCGCCTGTGATGTATAGCGTGAGACGAAACAGTTATTTGTCGACATAGCTTCAATTGCCATTTTATTTTTAATACAGGACATTCTAGTAATTATAAGGGTGCTGTTTGTTGTCGGTATAATGCTCTCATGAGAAAATTAAACCGGATTGTGGGGAATTAAGTTAATGTGCAGTTTTATTTTGTTCGCAGTTTATTAAAACGAGACAGTAAAAATTAATTGTGTGTAGGACGTCTTGAATTGCTCTTGGGTTTTTATTTTTAGTTCAACAGTATCTTTAAACTTCTTCTTCCTCCTAGAGTTTGTCCCGGCTCGGTCCGCTTGACAACCTAATCCCATGAATTGGCGTAGGCACTAGTGTTTATGAAAGCGACTGCCATCTGACCTTCCAACCCAGAGGGGAAACTAGGCCTTATCGGGATTAGGTCCGGTTTCCTTACGATGTTTTCCTTCACCGAAAAGCGACTGACATAAATATCAAATGACATCCTCAGTGGTACGAGCCGGGGTTTGATTGAACCCGAGAGCTAAGGATTGAAAATCGGACGTCTATTACCGCCAGACTACCAGCGCTATCTACACGGTGGGGCCTGTAACTAAAGCAAAAAATTTAAATGTACATTCTTCTCCTCAAACTACGCAACGTTTGTTTGACGACTTTGAAAAAAAACTTGCGGTTTGAATTTTATTACATTTTAAAGTTAATTCGAACACACAATGTACTATGAAATTGATTATGTCTGTAGAGTGACTAGACTGACAGGCGATGTCAAGTAGACGGAGTTTTAAGTACATTGAAAATACTATTTACGATGTTTGAAAAAATAACCATCTAAAATCTTTATGATTTTAAAAAGTTGCTACACAAAAGTTGTCTAGTTTGAGGACTAGAATCTACGTTTTAATTTTTTGCTTTAGTTACAGGCCCCACCCTATATATCTTAAACTTTAAACTTATTGTTTTCAAATCGGTTTTGTTCAGTCGGCAATTTTATTAATACGTAGTTTACAGCCAAAATGCCACTTTGATTGTTACTGAATAATAATTTGAAGCTGACTGTACAGTGTATAGGTACATTACAAGATAAATTAGTTTTTCGGTTAGTGCTTAAAATATTATATATTAGAATTTGCGTGATTTATACTCATTGGTAACAGGAAAATAATGTTATAGCATATGACAATGAGTCAGAGTCTAAATGCCTACCAAGTCTGTCCTCCGCGCAATAAATACCGGACACTATAAAGAACACAATAATGTAAAGCTCGTAATTTTGCAGATTAATATAATATTTTTGCGCCGGTAGGTACACTGGCGGCCGTTTCGGCCCATTGAAATGCAATGTGTTCGTTCTTTGCTGATAAAATTTCACATGTTGGAGTTTTATTACTGTGCGAGGTCGATAATTTAAGTTTGTAAATTTCTAAAATAATTTACATGGTGGTCCCCTTGTGCAATGGATTATGCTGCCGCTTCTTTGACAAAATTGAAAGGCGTTTAGATGTATTAGATACCCAGCCAGAAACCTGGTTATAGGTTGTTTTTTTTTAGTTTACTTATTTATGACTTAGTTAGGAGATATACCGATACAAAATCTCGGCCTGCTAAAATGCGAATGCGAAGGATAGCTGATTATTATTTTTTACTTAAATCAAAAAATGAACAATCCCTTTCGTACAATATCTGTATTAAATATGTTCCGCATTGTTGCGGATGAATATTAACCCCATAAAGGCCTATTAATATGTGTGTCTAAAAAAATAATTGAACGCGATTCATAATTCACTGTGCTCTTGGGTATCGTGTCAATCAGGATTTTTTACAGATTGTTCCCTTTGGAACTTCTATAATAATATTATTTATTGTTTTGGTACATATGTAGGTAAGTAGCAACAGAAAATTTAACTACAGGCAAAGACAGCGGCTTAGAGACGGTGACTAGTGATTTCGATAATAATATGACTTGGGGAATAATTGCTTGCTAACAACCAGCTCCCTAGCTATTACAGGTAGGGAGAACTCGTCTCTATCACAACTCTCCTAGGTGTCACCTAGAATCCGTTCTACCGTTTGCCCTACAAACATAACAAAACAAGTGTGCATACAGTAAACACTACCCTTTTGTATGTGTATAAATACAAAACATAATCAATCAATTGGTAAAAATCATATTGTAGGTACCTACCAGATTTTTAAATTGGCCATGAAACTGCCAAATCAAACGAATAAATTGAACGTACCGCCGCAGTACCGTGAAGAATAAACCATTTCGGCCCTGAATCGTGTTATTCTATTGAAAGGCACTTTATTCATTGGCCATATCGTTGCACCCCGATTTGGGGTGATCCACAAAAGCGTTTCACGTATTGTGCTCCGCGCCTTCGCTTCTGCTCAGATCTGGTTACGAGGGTGCTGATTTTTTTTATAGAACCACCCATTTTATTGTAACGTACAAGTTATGTGCGAGCACGTGAAAATATTGTATTAGCTAGGTTATTTAGACCCTGTTTCAAGGTGCGCTGGGTCTTTCATTCATTGACATTAAATTATATCGCGAAACATAATAGCTTTTTACAACCCTTTACCATTTTAATTTTCCAGAGTCTCTATTGAACCTTTAATTACATCATACTAATTATGTACTCATGTTCTGTTTTCCTTGTCAGTGTTAGTGTAATTAAGCTTAGATACCTTCGTATAAAAGTTTTAGTAAAAAGCTTTATTTCTAAATAACTGCCTGCTACAACTTTTGACATTACTACCAATTTTATTGTATTAGTATTTTGTCCCACATCAATATACATGGACGTGCCTATTTGTGGTCTACGTTATGAATTAATATTTAATTTAAAACATATTGTTAAAGAGTTAACCTAACCGGAGCGGACTTTCAATTGTTATAAATTATAATTTATATTTTATACCCTAGCTAGATTGAATGTGACATAGCAAGTCCGTTGTTCCATTATGGCTTGTATTACAAGGTGGTAAGGATTGTGCGGATTGGTACAGTGCTGTCACGTTGAATACGCATTGTGGTGTTCGCCAACTCCCGGCCCATGCTGCGTAGGGTGCATATTGTGTTACCTCTGCTACACACATTCTTTGAAACCTGAACCACCGCATGGGATTCCTTTGTTGTGACTCGATTTGAATATTACTTCAATATGATGGGGTTATTTTTTTATAACATTATATAGAGTTCGTCTATGATCGAATGTGCGCATTATGCTTTGTGATCCACGTGTGCAACTCCATTTTTTGATCGTGCATGCCCTCGAGGCTCGCCACGTATGCGTTTCGTATATATTAATGCAAAAAAGGATTGTAATACGATTATAAAGGGACTCTGGAGAGAAGTTCACGACTGCGAGGCGTGATACGAAATTGTTTGTCGAATTTATTTTGGATAACAAAGGAGTCGAAAAACCGTTTAAGGTGCACGCGGATGCGTCCACATTACATTATGTGATATGCTAATGTGATTGTTCGCGATAAATTAAACGGGGCTTGGAGAGCGCCGCACAGCGGGGCCCCGCCGACGCACTCTGCCCTGCGCCCGCGCAAACTGCCTTTGCCACCTTCAAAGGTGAAACACCTCACAATTTCAACACTTAGCGTGAATGAAAATTCATTAGCAACACGTTTATGTTAATAACGTAATTTAAAAAAAATTGTAGACTCGTGTTCTTCGTTGGAACTACAAATTGGAACGGGAAATATCCAGTCGTTGGGGTTTACAAGCATTTATATGAAAATCTTTCGACATTTGACGATCCAATAACATGCGAAATGTGAAGCTTTTGCCAAGCTCTGTGTTTTGAATATTGTTTGTTGCTCGTTAAATTGCAAATAGCATCATAGCGAAACTCATGTTTTCTAACTATCGTTTTAAGTTATAGCTTTCGTGAAATAAACTGTCACCGCCGTTTGCAATTGCTGCTGACACGAACTTCATGTTTCTCGAGTTGTTTTGTGTAGTAATTGACTACATGCCTCATCAAACGGTCACCTTGTACTTAACGTCAACTTAATTAGAATTTAATTTAAATTGAATCTGATCATTAGGGTTCCGTAGTCAACTAGGAACCCGTATAGTTTCGCCATGTCTGCCCGTCCGTCCGTCCGTCCGCGGATAAGCTCAGTGACCGTTAGCACTAGAAAGCTGAAATTTGGTATTAATATGTATATCAATCACGCCGACAAAGTGGTAAAATAAAAAGTGGAAAAAAATGTTTTATTAGGGTACCTCCCCTATACGTAAAGTGGGGAGTGATTTTTTTTTTCATTTCAACCCTAACGTGTGATATATTGTTGGATAGGTATTTAAAAATGAATGGGGGTTTACTAAAATCATTTTTTGATAATATAAATATTTTCGGAAATAATGCTCCAGAAGTAAAAAAAATGTGTCCCCCCCCTCTAACTTTGAACCATAAGTTTTAAAAATATGAAAAAAATCTCAAAAGTAGAACTTTATAAAACCTTTCTAGGAAAATTATTTTGAACTTGATAGGTTGAATCGTTTTTGAAAAAAATATACAAAATAATTTCTGAACTAAGTTTGTAATTTAACCGTATAAGCAGGTGTTTATTGTACCTGTAATTTCTACAAAATCACAATGAAAGTATAAACGGTGAAAATCGGTTCACGCAATAAAGAATTATCCCATAAAAATCATCTTCCATACTTTAAGCTCGCGCGCAATAGTTTACTTAATTTGCCGATAGATGTCGCTGTACGTGGAACGCTCATATCATATCCTACATGACGGTGTTATTTTCACTCTTAAGTGGGGACACTTGTGACGGACGGACAACTACGGAACCCTACACTGAGCGTGGCCCGACACGCTCTTGGCCGGTTTTTTTTACTATGCAATCGCAAATATAAACAAATCAACAACCAAATCGTATTTTTTTTCAACTCGGTTAGTCGTTTTGATTAGGTTTACGAGTTATACTATATACATACGTGATGTTTTTTAACAATATTGTGCGAAGTGGTTATGTAGGTCATATTGAACAACTTCTATTATGGAACCTACAACGAAATCATAAAAAGAAAGTGGCGGTATTATAGTAGTTTATGCAACAGTTGCAGGGGTCAAAAAAGGTGAGTGGCGTGGGTAACAATTTGAGCCGTAGGCGAAAATTGTTAAGAAAAACGCCACGAACATTTTTTTACCTACTTATACGACGTTGCATACAATACTTTTTCTACGAATACACTTACTTTTACATAAAATGCGAAATTGAAAACTTCATGGATATCGCAGTTATTTTGTCAACATAATCAACAATCATTTAAGTTTTACCTTTTAAAACACTATTTTTCAATAATAGTAACATTACTAACACAAATACACAACGTCGTTATTTGATCAATTATTAAAGAGTTACAGAGATTAGTAAAAATACCTAAATTACTTTCAAAGTTTGCAATTCGCCCCAACAAACGAACGGGAAACGTAAAAAACTACGAAGTAGGTCTGTAGGTTCTTTAATTTTTTTCTTTTTTAAAGTTTTTTTTTTCTAAAAACGCTGCGTTTATTTAGGTTTCTTAGGTTGGCAGTAATTTATTTTATATTAATAGTCGTGTTTGCACGCGATTCCGCGATACTATTTTGGCGCTTTTATAGAACAAGTGTTATTTTGGGGAATAGACTAGATAGACTTTTCATCGAGTGTATTATCTATGTTCTTATAAAGGTGTTGACGAATGTATAAATGACAGATAAAAGTACAGGAGTAGAAAAAATACATTTCGGTCGTCTTGCATGGAACTTTTAATATTTTTTCTGCGATTTCGGGGTTGGTCCCATAGTAAAAGTTTCAGTATACTTAAGCAATCGTGTCACGCAATATGGCTAAGGGCCTATTTCACAATGTCCAAGTAAAATATTGGATAGCTAATCATCAAATAAATTAAATGCCACTTAGCACTTTATCTACCAGTTAAGCTTATTTGAAGATTGTGAAACGCCAACGATAACTTTATTCGTCAGATAAGTGGCAAGTAGCTTATTCAGGACTTTACTTGGATATTGTGAAACAGGCCCTTAGGGTTGAAAATATATCCTGTGTATTTAGAGTTTTCATTAATGTAATGTAAAACTTGGCGTATGAAGAAATTCCCCCATTGTGTGTTTTGAGTGAATAGTGGTAGGGTAACCTTTTGGTCAGGTTACCGTACGAGCTCAATATGCTCATTCTCTTAATCTATTTATACTGGTCCTCACAAGCTCAGAGAGATCGCCTATCGCAGATAATTTGTTGTCCGAATTGCGACGGAGCCCATTTATATAAATTACGGTTAATTAACTGCTTTATTGTGGGTCGAGCGCGTGAATTCGTTGAAACGGCACAGTTTGAGGGCAAATAAAGCCTGACACTAACAATAAAATGTAACGTTCTTAGTTTTATGGTAAGAGTTTAATGGTTATGACTTAAGTATAAATATGTATTCCTTCGGCACAAACATCACGAATTTAGCTAAAAGAGTTAAACATACTGAGACGATGACTAAGTAATGCAGTTAATCCATGAGTAGGTAGTGGTATCAGGAGTGCGATTTTTGAATCTCACCAAGTGACTAATTCTCACCGATGTGAGTGATTTCCGATAGTAAATCACTCACATCGGTGAGAATTAGTCACTTGGTGAGATTCAAAAATCGCACTCCAGGTCTCCCAGTTATGTTAGCGTTTGCGTAGCCATAGTAAGGGCACTTAACTCTATTGTTTAATGGCACGATAATATTGGCGTGGCGCAACTCCAAACCGTGTCCTTACGGTTGTTTGCTCTCACTGTTCGATTTACTGTTATATTGAACACTGCAATTGGGCGAGATATCAACAGCAGTAATACTAAAACGCTGAAATACATATTTGAAAATGAACCGACGTCCTTGTCTTTTAGCAATTATCATTTTATTCAAATTTCAAATATAAGTTACGCAGTACCCGTAACTCAGACGACATTAATGTCAAGCTATTTTTATGGAAACAGTGCACGTAATAACTAAAATAAACAAAAGTAAGCAAATGAAAAACACGAAGAAAAGAAAAGAGAAACCTCAGTTTGCTTTTGATTATCGCCAATTTGTGTCAGCTGAAGCGTTCGTTTAATATTAATAAAACTGCTAGCCCTCAACCCTCTGCGTGGTTTTACGGTCGGGTTGATGGCGTCTTATTTGAATAAATATTTCTGGGCTCGACCGAACCTTGAAATTTATTTATTTTGTAATTTTTTCTTTCGGCTATTGGAACACATAATAAATGACGCGGTGCGTTTCACGCTCCCAAGGAGATGCTCGCCGGGAGGTGCATTACTAATGTGGATGACGCGACACTATTACTACCCATCCTTTATCTAACACAATGTGTCCTTTATTCCAAAACAAGAATTAAATAGTCGACCTATTTCAAAGTTATTTGAACACCGCGGGAGTCCGCCGCGCTCGGTGCAGCGCAAAAAAAGCTAAGTGTTTATTAGCTTATAGATTCCTCGTAGTGGTGCTCCTGTCCGATTTAATTGTGATTCGATAGACATAGTAATTTGAGAATAACTACACCTGTCAATGAGCCAAATTTAAAATTGATGCGTAGGGGCGTCATCGGTGAACGGAGTTAATGTTCATTGAAGCTCGATTTATAATTACGTGCGATCACGTGGCCGGCTGACACCCGTGTCATGGCGCGGGGGCTAACCGTGCCCGACACCCGGCAAATGATGCGTGCTCTTTTGCTGCCTGCCAGCTTACTTATGTCTGCCTCGATTAGGGCAACCCTGCATTATGACTGATCATTTCAAATTAAGGAGCGCACTCTACAATTCAAAACGAATCAGAATACAATGCTACAACGTTGCTACAAACTCGTGCACACGTAAGAAAGATATTTCCGTCCTTGCGAAGATGTATGTAATTTCGTGTAATACACAAACAAATCAATATTCCACGTGAACAGAAAGAGTTGTCATACGGCAAAGCGTTATGTTAATAGAGTCTCGATGTACACGTATTTCGATCATGAGATTCGGTCGTGAGTTCGGTTCGTGCGGCGCGGAGACGCGAAACTCCCGCGGACATGAGTTACTTCTGTGATGAGATGTTATCGCACCGTATCGGTGCATCCCTTCCCTGCCGGCTGCTTGCACCGGGAGACAAAATACGACTCTTACAGATAAAACCTAGTCGGCGTTTTTGTGAGGTTAAATGAAGCTCTGCATTTATACTTGGACATTGTGTTTTTATCGCGAAATCGGAGACGTAAAGTTGGCCGGTGAAACTGTAAGAGAACCAAGTTATTACTTTAAATTCATAGCATGCATACATGTTAACGTTACATTGTTTTAATTTTACACTTAAAATTAAAACAATGTAATTTTTCGTAAAATATCCTGGAAAGTTACGTACATTTTTATATGGAGTATGGTAACATAAGGAATCAGTCCGAATTTGAATGTTTTTCATTTAAAAAAAAAAGTAAAACTATTCCATCACAATATAATGGAATATAAAGGGTTAATAATAGATTCTACAAAGTTATCATGAGACCATCTTCTGCGTGATAAATAGATTTTTTGTTAAAGTTCAAAATATGACTAGATAGTTGTCGGTTCCATTGTCAAAAGAAAAGGTTTGTATTTATTTATGAAACACGTCAGATAATGCATGGAGGCTACCGATTAAGATGTCTTTGTTGAAGGAAGAATGTTGTTTGGTTCCGTTGAATAGAATGCACCCCGTTATTGTGCGGCCGTGTTTTGGTTATGAAAAATGTTAGTGACAAATTGTTTGGTTGGGCTTAAGCCTTTGGCTTCTATAACATCTGCCGGGCTTATATCGGAACAGACGTCAACGAAGTTCTTAGAACGGCTTCTGTTATGCTATTCTATTTATTATCGGAAGGTTAATAAAGAGCTTTGTCCGTATTGCAATAACTAATAATAGTAAGTAATAACACTGGGCTTGGTCTGTCTGCAGAGTACGCGCACTAACAATATAAAGTCCGTAAAGTAATATACAGGAGCCAATAACAAATTTCGTTAGTCGTCGCGTCCCATGCGATAGCTTGTGAAGTGGTTAAGGACGATGTATAATGAAGCCTCGCGAAGGTCAGCTGCCGCTCCGTTGGTGTGTTGAGGAACGGCAGCCATTTAATCACTTTAAAAAAATGGTAATCGCATCCTCAATGAAACTTTGTCAGATAATAGTTTTAGGTACTATAAAAAAATAATTATAATATAAAATAAATTCATAATAAACTTATATAGATGTCATATACAAAGGAAAAAGTGACCTAGGCCTCCGGTGCCCAGGGCTGGGATCGAACCAGCGTCTTCTGCATTCGCGGCAGACGCCTTTACCACTTGGCCACCCGGGTCACAGCAGCACCGGTCGAATTTTCCCGTGTATATGCAATCTTTGTAAATTCATAATATTCGTATTTTCATAAATTCATAATATTCGCGAATTTTTACCTTTTTTATTTTTTATGTATTTTCCTAAGTTTAAAGCTGTTGTTCTTATATAAAATGTATGTCTCTCAAGTAGCCCATTTTTATTACACGATTGCAATTCCTAAAGTAGTTATGAAACTTTTATTGACCTGAAGTATGTTCTGCTGGAAATGCACTTGAAATTTGCAATAGAATGTCAGTCTCCGGGGACTGTCGGCCAAGTAAAGAGCATTTTATAAATGTGTTTTGAGAATAGCAACCGAGACGTAGTCGGCTGCGGGAAAACGCACGACGATGCACCAAGTTTAATGGAAAAGAATTGAAAAGTAGCGCGTCTATATGGTAATAGAAATTGCCCGGAAGAAAGGAACACAGACGACGAAGTGCAGTGCTTTGAGTTATGGTTGTTTTCTCGAAAATTGAGCGTTATTGCGTACGTTTCCCCTGGAATACTGGCTGGGTGTGTGCTCGCTGCTGCCTCGGAGCACTGCACTTTTATTGTTACCGGAAAATCTAGCTCTGTAAACGGAAATCATTGATGTTGCTCGCCCGTGGCTGTTGTCTAACAATATGACTTTATTTGTTTTCGTGTTATGGTATGGCTTTAATAGCAAAGCGAGGAGTACTTCTGCTTGTACTGTGTAAGAAATTGACACTAAAATTTTAGTGTGTGTACAAACAGTCGAAAATATCAATTCAGGGTGTAATTTCTAAGTCCTTTCATAATAAGAAGAATATGAAAGTTGAACATTTAGTGAACAGAGCTCTCAGTTGCAGCAAAAAAGTATCTCCACCAGCGTATACCTCATACTATATCTTCTTGCTAAGTGTACGTCGTGGTCTAATGCATTTGATGCTAAACGTGATGCATTTGATGCTGACCCGTACTTCATCAATGTTGCCTGAGGTTCTATGTCCCAATCAGTTGTCTCTAAGCCCTGCGGCCCGTTCCCACTGATTATATGTAAACAAAGCGGTGTATGCACGCTATTTGTGTAAATATTTGGGAAGTGAGCATAAGAGGGCACTTAAGAAAATTTGTCATTGTTATGTTCAAGCACATAATACAACATCGAGAATTCCTTAAACTGAGTTGTAGGATCACGATTAGCCATAAATACTTTTAAAATAGGTTACTCTCCAGGTACCTAAGGTAGGATTTATGTTAATAAAAAATTGTTTTATATTTATCAATGCCATTTGCAGTTGTATGATCATTATATTTAAGCAGGTAATCGTTCGATACGATGATGTATTTTTCGTTCACCGTTATTACCACAGCGTGACTGTAGCGTAATTGTAAGCTGTTTATAAATGTCTCCATTCTACTCAATATTCATGTCCAGATTATGCCCGTCTAATTGCCACTTATAAATCTAAATGCGTCGATGACATCTTAATTGCCAACATAACAGATCACCTTACCATTCCAAACTGTTTAGCGGAATTCACTTGACTAATTTATTTTGTTAATCGATGTGGTAGAAAATTGGGTATTTTTAGGTCGTAGATAATAAGTATTTGGTTTGTAAGTAACTCTAAAAGTTAATGTACTGCAATTTGTTGATATGTTTCGTGGTGAATAATTGGTCTTGTTTGTTGTTCTTTATTAGTCACTTGTAAACAAGTCGCAAACGCCTTATTAAATACAGCCGTTATTTGTGGGCGAGTTTAGTGAAAGGGCCCACTTTGTCGATTTACAAGGACATTTCATTCTTTCACTAATTTAGGTAGCTGATTTAGGTGTGGTGTATGGATTATGATTAGGTGTTAGGGTTAGGTGATGTAGCGTATTGTGTAGCTTTAAGAAGTGCTAATAACTCCATATCTACAAAGCGGGACTTTTTTCCTTCTACTGACACATTTGATTGCTTACGACGCGTGAAAATGTCGTCTCACTTATGATTCAACCGAATTCATTATAACCGGACATAAATCCTAAACTGTTTGTCGTTGACTGTCGTAGTTACGTATAACTATGTTATTTTACGGTGGCCGACTACCGCTTCGTGTCTCAAAATTAAACATTATGAAAGTAGGTGTAAACATTGTGGATATCATAAGAAAATTTATGAGTTTACCCACCCGAGCGTTGTGTGGGGTTTAGGAAGGTAGCCTATCTGTTTATGGCTCATTATGTCGCCGGACGTTTACAAGGACAGTGTTCTTGGCGTTAATTTAACACCTGATCTTACCGGCTTTCTCATCGTCTCATACAAAAACTGTAAACAATGTTAACTAAATATTTTATTGCATTATATAAATGCCTCTCCTGACCTATAGTGCCCAAACATGGTCATTAATCGAAGCCCAGAAGTCACAATCACGACTCAGATTAGCCATCAATGTAGTATACTTGGAGTCCGCAGAACCGCGGTTCAGAACTGGTATCGCCGATGTAAGTGTTAAAGCTGGCAAGCTTAAGTGGGACTGGGCTAAACACGTATGCCGAATACACCCAGATCGATGGGCAAAATTGGCGACCGACCCCACAGGATGGCCAATGCAGAGGTAAGCCGAAACGGAGATGCAGCTTGAACTCATTTTGTGGTGACTAGCGGGAGCGTGCACTGAATTGTGATAGTGATAGGTGGCACAAGACAGGGGAGGCCTTTGCCCAGCAGTGGGACACAAATACATAAAAACAACCCATTTTTATTATTGGCAAATAGACTTTACACGTATTGTAGCGGGTTCCGTCCATTTGGCATAACTTCCGTGGCCAGAAACGCATCTGGCATAACATATTTGGCATAAATTGTTTTCGAAGAATATTAACATTGCAGAAATCATCGGTTCGCATTAGAGGTGTGCGCCGATGGTAAAATCATCGGCGGCGGCGTCCGATCGTTTTTTGACCGGCGGCGGAGGCGTGATCGGCGTGAAATCGGCGTGGTACATATTTTTAATATGCCTGGGGAATTCGACTAAATGCCTTCTAAATTGAAGCCTACTGAGTATTTATACGGATAAACGGCTTTAATAAAACACCCCAAATCTTTGAAAACGTATGATTGTCTCGCAAACATTGCACATTTTAAATGAAAGACTTGATTTTAAATAATTTTCCAAAAGATGGACTAATTATGGTCCACATTTATAGCTCCGTACTTAATGTTTTATCTATGTAGAACTGGCTACACCACTTGCCTGAAAATCTACTACGATAATAATACAAAAAGCCCCGAAGTTAACAAGTGCAGAACAGACTGATTTACAATTTGTAATTTGTGAGAGAAAATGTTGATTCTAAGTTCTAAAAGACCTTTGTCTTTTGGTAGCTTGCGGTAGCTAGGGAATGCTCCCGGTTCTGATTTTGTATGGAGAGAACCGGGAATTCCCGGTTCCGGTACTGGATTTGTATAGAAAACGAGTACCTACCGGGAGCAATCCCTAGCGGTAGCCCGAATTTTGCTAACGAAATAAAATCTACATTTTATTTTATCGTTCTTCGATGGATGGATTGGATTATTATTAAATCAAATACAAAATATGAAAAATAATCAAACCCAGTTGGGCTTGAACCAAGGATGATTAAGACATGGATGGACAATGACTGTACGAAATCGCGTTCCTCGAATCTTCAGGCTATACATCTGTTTTCGGTACTGAGTGCTACAGCGCCATCTGTTGGGTATGGAGTCGAGTTATTCTGTCAGCGTTAATCGCCGAACAAAATATATGAAACTAGAATTTATTTATTTAATCTTAATTGCACAAATCTTTAATCTTAATGCCATATTGCATTCTCTACTAGTCAACCAGTGGGCTTAACAGAAAGGTTAAGTAGGAATTTAGTGTTTGTGGTGACCGATAGATGACACTAGTGCTTTAGCCTGAAATAAGGGAACGCGATTTTGTATAGGCATTGTCAACCCATGTCTTAATCATCCTTGGCTTGAACTAACATCAATACACCTTGCCGGGGCTCGATCGCTTTACCGATTCGCAACATACAGGAAGACGTCTTTTGATTCTATTTTCCGTTAAATTTAAATGTCTCTAATAAACCTACCATGTATTGTAATCTTGAAATGTCAAAAATGCGAAAATACGTATCCACACTGGCCCAAGACGTCTCGGAAGGCCCCGTCTCACATGGCTACCTCTAGTAAATAGTGACCTCGAAGCTGTAGAATTAGACCCAATGACGACCCAGAACAGAACAAGCTGGCAAAAAACGATTAGGAGAGCCGACCCCAATTGAACATGGGATAAGGCCGGAGAAAGAAGAATGATATAGATGAGTAACTTTTGGGCACGAAACAATGCGTTTTTACCTATACAGTTGTTTTACTTTTTATTCTTGTAAGAAGACAAGTAGGGCCGATGGGTTTTGGCCACTTTAAGGAGAATTTGTCCATTGAGACGTCCGTCATTTTGTGTCAATAAGGCATTATGACACTCTTTATTTACTGAATCATTAAAAATATATTACTTTAATTATATGAATCTCTGCTGTTAAGATTCTGACATTAGATTTAATTTTTTTCTATAATAAAATGTCAAAACAGGGCCCAGGAGCCAGTTTTGGCCACTTTTTCCATGGCTTCTGACAACTGATACATAACAGATAACAGTGCCATCTGTGCTGAAATAATTTACTCTTATATTAACTACAAACCATAGACCTGTAAATTAGTGTATATCTTTAAAAAGTTGATAATGGCCAAAACCGGCACAGTGGCCACAACCGGAGCATCTACCCTAATCGAATTGAGGTTTTGAAAATATATTTGGGGTATTCAAAAAATTGCTCAAATTTAACGTTTTTAAACTGCAATATCTTTACAAAAATATTAGAACATTATTACGGATTTCCACTATTTTAAATTAATTTGGTGTTGTTGCTGAACGTGTTTATTGAACAAATTCAATTAAATATTTTTTACTCATGTTCCCAATTAAGCTATGGGTCAAGTAACTACGATGAAGAAATATTCAATGCATCACTCTAAAAAAATCAAAAATAATTGTGGATTAGATTCCTTGATTAACTAACAAAATTCAGATTTTTTCAATTATATGTGTTACTTATTTCATCCAATCATCCCCGCTGCGAGCGGCTGGCAAAGTTCTATTCTATGTTAATAGCAAAAACATTAGTGATGATGAACATCGAAGAACCACGATAAATCCATGCGCCTAACGCACGTCAGTAGCACCGGATAAAAATAACGAGTAACTTTAAAACATAATTGAACCATTGTTTCCAAATAGTTTAAGTTGACATCATTTTATAGTGATATTAAGTGTCGCTAGCAGAGCGAAAATATGCGATCTATTATAAAAGCACGTAAATTACAATTTACTGCAGGTGTAACATTACGTAACTATACTTAACATTAACTTAAATATATTCATATCTCTCTCGATCCCAAAATCAAACTTGACCTAATGAGAATGGGCCATTTAAACAAAAAAAAACTAACCCAGTCGTTTTTGCGAAATGGAATATACATATCTCTCTCGATCCCAAAATCAAACTTGACCTAATGAGAATGGGCCATTTAAACAAAAAAAAACTAACCCAGTCGTCTTTGCGAAATGGAAACAACAAATGAAAACCTGCAGCTTTTTGGAGTCAGTCAAAAAATAAAAAATGTTTCTTCACTCTTATCTTATGGAAAATTAAAAGTAAATCAAAATGTTTTCTATTCAAAAGCCGGAAAAAGCAAATTATATAAAAATATAAACCTATCATTTAAAACCAGGCGTTGTCATACATTATTGATAAGTAAAATAACGTCAGTTGGTACACCGGCAAGGAATAAGTGAAGAAGGAAAAGGGTTTTTATTTAAAAAAAGTAGTATACTGGCCACTCGCTACCATTTCCGGCCATCAAAACAAGATAAAGTCTAAAATTGCCACGCCGATTCTACGCCGGTCAAAATCATCGGCGGCGGCGGCGTGGAAAAATTGTCGGCGGCGGCGGCGCGGCGGCGCAGCGCACATGTCTAGTTCGCATAATATACAATTGGCCAAATATTTGCGAAGCCGAATTTGAAATGGGCTACTATTATCATGGCCGCTTTTTGATACGAATAATTTTATTTTGCATATAATTCATGTCTCCGAAACTGATAATCAGCATAATCTGTTTACATTTGCAGAAAAGGAATTATGCATAACGTACAGTTAGCAGAACTATTTTCTGCTCGAATTACATATAAATACTACTTAGTAAGTACTTATATACCTATGCATAATTAATTACTTTATCTACACTCACATTGTAAGTCCTCTAAAACGTGTTCAAAAACGGTAGGCAATGGCTAGCATTACCACAACCGATTTTACTATGATAAGCTTTTTACCTGTGGCAGTAACGTAATTTTAACTTTACATGCTCAAATATTGATACGTTATGAGTTTTGATAACATAATGTACACCTGCACGCACCCGCGCGGCCGCCGACACGCGCCCATGCGACCGCCGGCACAATCGAGTTGGCCATGGCGGTGCAATGGCGGTCATTCTATGGTTTCCGAACACGGCATTTAGTATAAATAATATGAGTGTAGATAAAGCAGTGTATGCAACTGTACGTAATTAGGCCTTAAAACACTCGTGTGATATTATAATGAAACTCGCCTGCGGCTCGTTTCATAAAACCACACTCATATTTTAAGGACCCTTATTACGTAAGAGTTACATAAACTACTATAGTTTATATATGCATAAGGTAAACGTCCCCTGTTTCGGCAGGTTAAGGCTGTTAAGAACATGTTGAGAATTCGTTTTTTTTAAAATCACTTTTGTGAGGAATATACTGATTCTTTGGGAGTAATTTATTGTATAAACTATATAGTTATGGTTAAAACTTTTGTTATATTTTATTCGTGAACCTCTTATTTGAGTCCTATTTCGTGATAAAAAATTAGCTCAGCTCCTAAGTTCGTGAGATCGTGGCCCGTTTCGGTATAAAGTGTTCCGGAGTAAATTATGATAATTTGTTAACAATCTTAAATATTTGACGGGTTTACTTAAATAGGAAAACAAAACAAAGGAAGGAAAGGAAAAGAAAAGAAAACAAATGAGCCTTTTTATATTGTTTTATGTTCAATTGTTACTTGATTGGGATAATTATCTGAAGCATAACAATATATAAAGGTATTGTATCATATATTAAGTTTTAACAATATATATAGCCACTAACCCGAATAGCTGCTCAAAGAGTGGGTTAGGTTAGGTTAGAACTGTGACCCTCAAACAACCCAAACGGCTATTAAAAAAGTGGGTTAGGTTAGGTTAGAACTGTGACCCTTAACCAACCCCAATAGCTGCTTAAAGAGTGGGTTAGATTAGGTTAGAACTATGACCCTCAAACAACCCAAACGGCTATTAAATAAGTGGGTTAGGTTAGGTTATAACTGTGACCCTTAACCAACTGCAATTGCTGCTTAAAGAGTGGGTTAGATTAGGTTAGAACTGTGACCCTCAAACAACCAAAAAGGGCTGTTAAAAAGTGGGTTAGGTTAGAACTGTGACCCTTGACCAACCCCAATAACTGCTTAAAGAGTGGGTTAGGTTAGGTTAGAACTGTGACCCCTTAAATAACCCAAACAGCTGTTAAAAAAGTCGGTTAGGTTAGGTTAGAACTGTGACCCTTAACCAACCCGAACTGCTGATCAAAGAGTGAGTTAGGTTAGGTTAGAACTTTGTTCCTCAAACAACTCAAACAGCTGTTAAAAAAGTAGGTTAGGCTAGGTTAGTACTGTGACCCTCAACCGACCCGAACGACTGCCAAAAAAGTATGTTAGGTTAATAGGTTTGAACCGCAATCCTTAGAGACCTACTAAATTAGGTAAATAATACCAGAATATACCCATTTACAACGAGTAGTCCAGTTTCGAACAAAAAAAACTGAGCGGCTAAATAAAATAAAGAAACTTGCTTGGTGCAGCCTAGTGCCCGAAAATGAAGTTTCGAAAGTATATAAGTTTAGTTAGTAACTGGGTTACTGGTCTAAAAACCACGTTCCTTATACTATGGTTGTACGGTTGCATTTATAAAATAAATTGATTTTCATCCATAACCGCTGGTATACATAACAACAGTATGAATGAAAAATAAATTGGGTATTCCTCGTGATAATTCGGATCATATTTATCATATGTATAGATTATTCGGCCTTAATATATATATGCGTATTGCAAGTATGCGAAACTTCACTATGCCATAAAATTTTATGCCACTAGTCTTTTATGCTTAAAGTGATTTATGCAATGTTGAATTATTACGAACCAAATTATGCGAAATAAAAATGGTATCTTGCGTCGATTCGGACATTAACTTTATGCCAAGCGTTCGATGAAAATTATGCGTAGGGTACATATGCGGAACTTGGCTATGCCAATAGAGTTTATGCTAACCGTAGTTTATGCTTAAAGTTATTACGCAACACAGAATTATTACAAAAAAGGTTATGCCAAAGATAGGGGAACCGTATTGTAGCATCTTCATTATATAAAATAATAAGTTTTTGAACAAGTAGGATTCGTGTTCAGATATTGGTCATTTGGAATAAGAACTGTAAGTAATAGTAATTATCTAGGTAATTAGCTAAATTCTTAACGAGTTCGATATCCTGTTAGTTTGTTACGGTATTAAGAATGTTCACAAATTGACCGTTAACGCAATGATTCATTACCGGCGAACAAACTAAGGGTATAATGTTGTTCAAATATTCTCACGCGTGGCTGAGAACGCGTGTCAATTGCTCGGCACAAGTTTTGACACCTCGCCTGAGAGGTCAACAGCGTTCGTTTCGCTAAAGTTTGTTTGTCCAATAATAACGTTGTCTCTTCTTTTAGCCATGATTTTTTTCAATACAGATATCCCGTTATACTCGCCTTAGTTTTCTGATATTTTTAGCATAAACCTGGATTTAAGTAGCATCTTTGGCGATACCATAAACATATCTTGGTATAAATTTATGGCTACAAAACTTAGGCTTCTAGCAACCAGTTCGTTGCTTTGTCGCAAGTGAAAATTAATTCAGACAATGAAGTCGCAAGTAGTTAGCGCGATGGTTTTGCTACAGCCTGTTAAAACACCTCCGCGGGCCTCGTCTGACGTGCGAATCGATTAAGTTTGACAGTACTCCCTCCGATTGTGGAGCGAAAGGTTCACGGACGGTAATTACCGCGCGACGGATATCGAAGCGAACCGGGCACGGCACGGTATAGGGAAGAAGACAGTAACCCGTCCACGACCCGAACAATGAAGAGTTTAGGTTTGACTTAGATATTTAGAGTAGAACCGAACGCGATTATAGCTCATCGTTTTTATTACAATTTTAATCAAGGATGGCCGATGTGCTGCAAAAGTAGCGTGTATCATTCATCACATTAATTCTCACGCGGCCCGGTAGATTATTTCAAGATTGACTACTTAAATATAAACCTACTCTGGTCGGAGTCTCGCGGCGTGGCACACCAATAATGAATTCTGTCCGAGTTGACACGACACTAACACCGTGAGAATAATTAGTGTTATTCCGTTTTAATAACCAATAACCTCCTCCTGCTTAACATACTTAAAGCCACGCAATCGATTTCTTTAATTTATGATCTTATAAACCTTCGGTTGACCGATTTTTTTTTATTAGGGGTACGGCGCATATAAATTTTGCGATGAAGTCAATATTCCTTTCGCGTCTTGCGCACACATAAAATTCCAAACTAATTTTATTTAGATAATATCAGCGTATGGAACTGGAGAATGAATTAAAATAAAGCGGCACTTAATATGGACCCAAATGAGGTAGAATCGACATCGTTTAAGTGTGTTTACGTGTCAGCCGTCAAAGAAACCTGTATACAGTAAGAAAGAAGCTAATTATTGTGAATTTATTGTTACGGGTTAACATTGGGTATATTACAGCAATAGAAATAACGAACAGTCATTTAAATATCATATATAGTTATTTGTATCATGAAAACATCTATCGAATATTCGTTGGTATGTTGTTTTGACATATTTACAATGGCTATATATTTATGTGTCGTATTTCATTTAACACTTACCTAAAATTGTGAATTTTTAGTTCGAGTTAACTTTATATTTACATTCTAAGTTGGTAACGCGGATAGTTTGGTTTGAATGTCTAAAAATTTGCATAATCACTAATCGATTTTTCATTCTATCATTAACGCTCGTTATACCGTAATTGGTTGAATCCTAAGGAGGTTTGTGACTTAATCAAGCAAACGCCTGTCCCATTCTAGATCTCTGGCCGCGTTATCGATTGTCTCACAGCGGGGCGCGAGCCAAAAGAAATTTAATTTTAAATAAATCGCGCGAGACTGCATCGCACCGAAAAATTAGGCGCGGAATCCCCCGCCGCGAAAACTCGTCGTAAATAAATGTAACGGCCAGCTCCGAGCAACACGCCGCTGCGCGCGCGCTTAAAAACAGATTCTTGTTATACACTCGTTTAAGGGTTTAATTACTTGCATCGCTGATGACCTTCCAGCTCCGTCTCTCGCATCTTTGTCCCTTCCTCTCGCGTGATCGTAAATCCTCACTTCGTTAATGATCCAAACGTTGTTTCGCGATGAATTACTGCTTAGTCTTGTTGACTTTTTTCGCGATGTATTTTTTCGGATTTTGGTCGGCGTGGGCTTCGCATAATGGACGGCCTTCTTTAAGTGGTTTTCCAAGTTATTTCGATTTATAATCAATGAGTTTACGTGATGTATTTAACATTTTGAATCAGTACCGATATGATTAAAGAAATGCTGACAGGTGCTTGTAATTCAACACTATTTCGGAGATTACGTAGACTTATCAGAAATGCTGACAAGTCCTAGTACCATAGTGTTAAGTTGAACTCTATATCGCCTTAGAAGTATGTATTATCCTTTTTCAATGAATTACCTTTACGACTAAAAGCATCACACGCCCCCTATTTGAATCAAGCGCTGCATTTCCTTGTAATATAGACGTATGTACGTTGTTACTTATTCTTATCAGCTCCGTCAGATAATTCGTAAGTGTACAGTTTCGCGGTATAGGTGTACAGACAGGAATACAGGTGGCGTAACCCGCCCTCCGAACACTCACATAACACATAACAATGGAATCAACTGCTTGTTAATGCAGTTACGTCCTCAAAAGCAAGAGCTGATCTTATAATTCTTTTTCGAGCTATTGAGTATCGGGTTTCGATTGGCGTCTACTAGAGTTTTCAGCGATGGCTTCTGGTACACAATGCAGTCGGTGCGCCGTTTGTGAACGCGATACTTCCGCTGGCGCAAAGCTCCTCGCATGTGATTGCGGCTCCTTTACTTTAATCAAATGGTTGCGACAAAGGATTGAAAAGAAACCTTCGCGATTTGTACAAACGATCGGCATTGGCTGCGAAATACCTTTTGAGAGATTCGCCGACGTTTTTCTACTGTTAAGTACCACTTTAAATAAAATGTTTGGGGATCTTTGCCCGCCTGTCACGGTCATCAAAAGAGTTCATAAATTTGATTCTAGTTCGAGTATGGGTTTGAATAACAAAAGTGATTCCCACCAGGTCATAGAAAAGTGAAGTAACTTGAGTGTAATTTGAAGTCGGTAGTTAAGTGTTTGTATTTAGTTACATTCGACCGAGTTCTCACATGCGCGAGAGGCTGCGGGTAGAGCGCTTACGCCAAGTACCGTCTACTTATTCGGCGTTCAGAGTTACAATTAATTGAATTTAGACTACATCGCTTGTCATTAAGCTCTCCGTTGTTTCGGCCCGTAATTGCTTTGTATTCTTCGATTTTAATCACTCTTCTCGTGTTTACCCTTCAGGCAAATTATGATGTTTAAAATGTTGTTTGTATTTCTATCGTGACGTCTGAGTGATTAATATCAAAGCCGTTTTTGATTACATAATAACGACCTCCAAGCGGATTGATATCGTTTTATTAAATTGCCCTGTTTAAGATTACATACCCTCAAGTTTCTGAGATAATGTCAATAATTTAAAGTTATATTGTTTAATCTTAGTCGGAATTCATTTAAAGTAGGCAATCATTTATTTTGAATTGATGTTTATTTACGTAGGTTTATATTATTTTCTTTGTTTACTCTTAATCGCTCGGAGTTTCAGTCAATTTCAATATAACAAAGGGTCATGTAATACAACTCGTCCCTTTAAATGGTTCGGTTATTGAATAATAACAGAATGTCGATACGTTCGCCCCTGCTGGTTATGGGGCTTTTTATGGACCGTGAAATGCAGGAATGAAAATTACAATATTATAAATGAAAATTACAATATTATAAATTTCTTTAATACATACTATGCCCTACCCCATTTTAATCTGGATGAATAAAATACCCTACAATACCTAATGCATGTTTCATTTATCTTTTTTTTGTAAAGTGAGCAAGTAAGCTGTGTCGTGAATAACCATATACAACTCCTTAACGTATGCAAAGAGCGGCCACCGGATTTAGTCCAGCATAGACAATTTCACGCACACTTAGCGAATGTTTGCCGAACGATTTGCTGGCGGCATGCATCGCGCACTCCGCAGGGCCTTTTTACTGTCACCACGGCCACGCTATCCATGTCGCCTGCCCGACTGCTCGACCGATACAGACGGACACCTAGACACTTGGGCGAGCTGTAATCCTCGTTGCCCGCCCTAATTAGATTCGCTCAATTAATTGCACAAGTTTCGCATCAAGTATTTAAGTAGCTAGAGGTAATTTGCTATGCTTTTATTTTTGTCTAAGAAACTCCATTTACCATATAAATTAATGATCAATATAATTGCATCTGGAAAGTAATCACATTCCAGATATTTATCTGGATTACTATGTAAATAAATCTATTTGATATATAATTTAGATGTAAAATAGATTAATGTAACGAGACTTTCTCTTTCAACAATAAAATATGTAACAATAGCCCATCCTGTGTTTTACAACGGTCTCCTCTTTTTAGGTTGGGCATTTAAAATTAAACTAGTTTGTATTTCTCTAGCATTCAGATCTTATCGGTCGATCGATCTCACAACCCTTTAATGTATGCGTCACCGTCCCAACTGTAACAAATGTTTCGATTTAACAAGCCATGTGTAGTATTCGGTCGCAGTTAGCCGGAGTATGATGTGTATACCAATCATCGAGGGATATGCTCTATCGCATTCCTTTTGTTAACTTTCCATAAAATGTTCAAGTTCGCTTAAGTTCTTGAGTTGCAGCATAATTATAATATCAATAAGAGAACACTCAGAAGCACCATTCACCATATCGCCCGTACAGCTGAGGTGATTGGCGCATGTATACACGTGTTACACCTGAACTTACTTCATATTGTCTTATATCTAATGCACAGGAGACAGATAAAGTACAGGATGAAGTTTTAAAACAACTTGTGTTAAAGATTATTATTACAAAAAGTTAAAAGAATCTCGGTTGACTGTAGTAGTCGTCGGTCGCTTCGCCCGGCCAACTACGAGGAACTCCGTTTTTCCACAGTGAACATTGAGGCAATAAAATAAGCAGTTTTACAAGTGAGTGGTCCCGAAACGAATGCACGGGTTAGCGTATGCTCCGATATTCTTATCTTACTACTAGGGAAAATTCAACCTAGAATATTTTTCATGGTTCACTTTACAGTCGACGTCAAAGACATTTGTAACTTTTTGGTCTTACAATGGAGTGTTGCATAAAAGCAAATATAATTTTGACGTTGACTTTGTTGCCGTTGTTTTTCTCTAAGCCTTTAAAGTACGAATAGTTATTAAAACTACGTGATAGAGAATTATAAAAGTTAAGTTAAGCAATATACAAACGTCACGCTGATTTTGATAGGAAGGATTGTCAAAAGTTCCCATCGTCATTAGTTTGGTTGATTCGTCGTATTCAGTCTTGGTGAAGAATGCACGAAGCAACAATGCCTCCACATTATGTTGTCGCACGGCGCGGCGCGTTCCAATTAGGAGAGATTTATTCATCCCCTCACTGCCGGAGAGACTTCTCCAAAGACAACAATTATTTTATCAGAGATTTAACTCGGTGAGGCAATTGTTCCCCAATTTTCTAAGCACCTCGACAATGCTTTAGTAATTTGTTCTATCCTCTTGGCTGTTTGATTGTTTGCTCTGGGAAAACACGACGGCATCACGCGAAGCCTTCGTGGCCGCATTGTACTGGAAGCTGTTCGCATTCGATATTCATTTACTTGAATGCTTTGTAATCATTCCGAGCTTCAATACAGAGGGGGAATATAAATTGTGTTGACATTTATATTAACGTAAATTTAAAGTGTATAGTTTACAAAGACAGACCTGCCTAGATTGCGTTTCATTTCTAGAGGAACCTTCCTGTAACCATCGAGGCAATGGAGGCTTAATTTTAAGACATTCTAATTCTTCTTTTCATTAATAACTGGTTAGTTAATTGGGCTACCGAGCCCCGCTTCTTTTGTGATATGCAACCACACCCCGCATTTATCTAAGCAGTAGCTTATTTAAAATGATAAACGAGCTCTCAATCGATTTGAATAACAAGCAAGCAGATGCTTCTTAATCCTTTTGATTTCATTAAACGCATGCACCCCTGTCGGAAATATCACTCGAGTGCTGGCCTCCATTCCACTATAAATTTGATCATAATAGGGCTCGTCAGCGTGGAATCTTTATTTAATATGTGTGATAGTTTTTTTACTCGAGTCCATTAATTGTACCTACTTATTATTTGGAGGTTTCCTGCATTTAATTAGAGTAGGAAATACTTATTATACGGGCTACTATCGCATAAATAAAATTGTTAATAAACAGTTTTTGATAGCAAGCCTTAATTAGGTCAAAACGTTTTCTGTTTTTGGTCTAAATAACATTTCCTTATTTTTGTATTAAAGTACACTACTTCGTCATAATAAATAGAAAGTAACATATGCGATCATGCGATGTTACCCGTCTTATCCCTACAATATTCATAAAATAGATTTCTTACTTAGAAAATTTACCATACCTTCAATCACGGTTTAAAAATATGTTTAAAGATTTTTAATAAAGCAAGGAAATATGATTCATGTTACTCGTTCTGGATTGTATGTATGTATGTATGTATGTATCACTTTATTGCACATAAACAAGTAGATATAACATAAAAAACAACAGTAACAAACATAAAACATATGCACAATGGCGAGCTTATCCCTGATAGGGATCTCTTCCAGCCAACCCATGAGAAAATAAGAAAGGATTAAATACAAATGGTGAAAGACAAACTACGCACAAAAGATACAAATAAAAAGTTCCAAAACACATAAAGCTGCAGGTAAACACTAATTAATATATAGGTACATTCATGTACCATACAAATACTTAAACTACATACATAATAATGTACATTACTATACACATATAATATCAGACCACGTTCATAAATAAACAACTAAATAAATAAAAAAAAAAATATATATATATATAATATTCAATTCGCAAAAAACATTAAGAGTCCACTAGCCACAACTTTTTCAATTTCTCCTTGAGTGAGGAAACAGACTGCGACTTTCTTACATCCACTGGCAACTCATTCCACAATTTAACTGCATAAGCAGTGAAGGACCTAGAGTAAATACGCGAGTGTTTTGGCGGAATGGCTAGAGAGAGATTTGTACTAGACCGCAAGCGATGGTCGCTAATACTAGCCAAATAATTAAATCTTTCCGACAGATACGGAGGACATGCAGGATTAAATAACACGTTGAAGAGCAATGACAGAACATGTACATCCCTACGACGGCGAATCGAAAGCCAACCAAGTTGAGAACGGGAGGCGGACACATGATCAAACTTACGCAACCCAAATATGTACTTGATGCAGGCATTTTGCAGGCGCTCCAGCTTGTCCAGTAGTTCTTCCCTGAGGTCTATAAAAGCAATGTCGCCATAATCCAGGATAGGTAGTAAGAGAGAACGAACAAGAGTGATTTTAGTAGGAAGAGGAAGGAAGTTCTGCAGTCGCCTCAGAGAGTGCAGCGAAGCAAACACCCTTCTACTGACCTCCGATATATGCGGCGTCCATGAGAGTGTTTGGTCTATGATGATACCCAAGTTCTTCACAGTAGAGGAAAGAGGGATCAATGTCCCGTCAAAAATAACATTGGGTACCACCACCTCAGCAAGTTTGGAGACAAAATAGGGAATGCCGATAACAATCGCCTGCGATTTTTCGGCGTTTACCTTTAATCCGAAATTAAAAGCCCAGTGGCGAATACTTTCTAAATCGCAATTGACTTTACGGAACAGAGAAGTAAAGATGGTAACTGCACTCCAAAGATTGCGCAATGCCATAAATAAATATAGAAAAAAGGAGAGGAGAGAGCACCCCACCCTGGGGGACACCAGCGGCAAGCTCACACCACTCAGAGACCTTGTCGTCGACTCTCACTCGCTGGCGCCTACCAAGAAGGTAACTCCGGAACCATGACAGAGCAGTTTGGGAAAGACTAAGTCTACTTAGACTACCTAGAAGAATATCAAAATCGACTGTGTTGAAAGCGTTACTAAAATCTAAGAGCACAAGAAGAGTAAGCTTTTTATCCTCAATATTAAGACGAAAATCATCAGTTACCTTAACCAGAGCCGTGACAGTGCTATGCCCGGGGCGGAAGCCGGACTGGAAAGGATTGAAAAAGTTATGCTTGTTGAGATGTGAAGAGAGGCGGCGGTTTACAAAATGTTTTACAACTTTTGATAAAACTGGAAGGATGGAAATGGGACGATATTGGGAAAAAGTGACGGGTTTAGAAGTTTTGGGGAGTGGAATAATATGAGCTTGTTTCCAAATAGATGGGAAAGTACCAGAGGAAAAGGAGTAATTAATAATATGAGAAAGGATGGGAGCAATACAATCCGCCACAAGCATAAGCATATCCAGACTAAGGCTATCTTCACCAATGGCTTTCGTCTTAATATTCTTCAGGATATTGAGTATTTCCTGAGGTGAGATGTTACCAAGCTCGAAGATCGATGATTCAGGGTGTGAGGAGTTTAAGAGAGAAGAAAGAGCGTCTTGCTTAGTAGAGGGATCTAGAATGACAGGAGAAGAGCTAAAATGAGAATTTAAACTATCTAAGTCAAGAGCACCAGCACTATGAGCACTATGTGGCGTTTTTCCCACCCCAAGCGATTTCAGGAATCTCCAAAGTTTAGTCGGAGGACACTCGTCAATGGACTTGTGAATGTTTCGGCGCCGTGCATCACGACAAACCTTATTGCAACGATTACGCAGCGTACTATACCGAAGGTGATTGTTCTCGGATGGATCCGATCTAAACTTAATGCGAGCTCTATTCCTCCTCTCCATGAGACTCTTTATCTCGGGAGTAAGCCACGGTGCCGGGAAGTGTCGTACACGCATCGGCTTCAAAGGGGCATGTTGATCAAAAATCTCTAGCAAAGTGGCATTAAAAGCTTCTATCCTATGATCAATATCCCCGACACTTGCAATACTATGCCAGTCAGTGTTGCGCAGGTCCTCATGAAGTGCCTGCACATCGATGCCCCGAATGTTACGTCGCAATATTATTTTATGCCTCCGTTTAGGTGGGCGCATTTTAAAAGACGCAAAAATCAGATCGTGACAAGAAAAGGAAGCAGCATTAAATTGCCCGTGCGAAGAGACTAAATCAGGAGAGGAAGTTAGGACGAGATCTAGGAGCGAAGGAGGACCGTTGTGTGGGAAGTGGGTAGGGCCAAGAGGCAAAATGCTAAGGTTAAGAGAAGTCGCAACTGACTGAAGTTTGAGGGAACGGTGATCATCCTTTAAGAGGCATGTATTAAAATCACCCATAATTATAGAGTGATCAAATTGAGGGATATGATCGGCTAAGGTTTGCTCGAGGGCATCAAAGTAGTTAATGTGTGAACTAGGGCTATAAAAACACCAACGAGAACCTTAGAGTGATGTAATGTCACTTCAAGAAAAAGATACTCAGGGGAGTTTGAGTTAGCAACAGGAGACTCAGCAACGATTTGACAAGCTAGGTCGCTTTTTATGTAAATAGCTACACCACCGCCACGCATCATGTTTGAACTATCATCGGCTGCACCTGTTCTGTCATTACGCACCAAACGATATCCAGGAAGGGGATAGAGAGCAGAGGGCAAAGAAGGCTTGAGCCAGGATTCGGATACGAGTATGGCGTCAATATTACTTGAGCTAAAGGAAGAAAGTAGCTCCGTATAATGTGCCGGTATACTTTGTGCGTTAATATGGACGATATTAAATTGTTTTTTAGCGGAGGCAAAAGTACTGTCCAGCCGATCACTCAAATCAGGCATATCCGAAACATCACTCAAGGAGTCATAGAGACTAGCGGACGATAAAGAAAAAACTCACTTTCATGACTTGCGTTAAAAACGTCAGACATGCGAATACGAATGAATACCTACTTAAAATAATAAGATAATGTAAATAAAATAGAATATATATAATAAATATATAATATAATGTGAAAAAATTAAAATATATAAATAAATACGTATACAGAACTACTAATTTAACAAATCTAATTACTTAAACCTTCCTCATTAGCTCACCAACAGTTATTGGCAAAGATTAAAAATACCATAGAAAAATACCAACTAATAAAAAATATGAAACATTCAGAAAAATACAAACTCATTTTCTACAGAAAAACACAGCTTCAACAAGTGAAAACGAAACGCAACGTCAGTCTACTGTCAAAATGACACTAACTAAATAAATGAGCAAGTTTTATCAGACACTAGTTGAAGGTACATGAGAAAAACGGGAAAAATAGCATTAATAATTGGGAGTGAATGGAAAACCTTAAAAAACACTATAAACAGCATAATAGGCGGCTACCGGGATTCGGAGTTGGCAGGGCTCTTCTTCCTAAGGTTGTGAACGCGTCGCGCAGACCCGGTGGGCTCCTTCAGCGCCGGCGCAGGTTTTATGGCGACTTCGGCGCGTTGACCCTGGACTGCGGCAGGGGCTGCAGCGGAAACACCTGCTTCAGTAGGCGCCTCTGTAGCAGAAAGCGAAAGCAGGTCCGCCATCGTCGTAACCTTGTGACGTTTCCCATCTTTGCACTGCACAACAACCCGACCATCACTAGTCCAGCTGTCCCGGATTCCATAGATTCGCCGGGCTTCCAGAAAGACTGCATGACGGGATGCTGTGAGGAACTCCGAGACAGTTTTGCCGGAGCCTTTAAATTTCTTCTTTGCCGCCCACACTGCAGCCCGGGCCCGCAAGCAACCAAACTTCACCAAGATAGGTCTCGGCTTGGAATTTCGCTGTTTACCTAGGCGATGGCAAGCAAAGAAGGAATTGACTGAGACATTTTGGACTTGTAGAGATTCCCCAAATTCCTTCACAACAATTGTGGTGACATTCTCACCCTCGGTCTCCTTGATGCCATGAATAAGTAGCATGCCCGACCGTGAGCGGGTTTCCAATTCTTCCAAGGATGCCAACACAAAGCCCATCTGCTGCTGTAGACATGCCACTGCATTCCATATGAACTTCTTGAAGTTATTGAAATCTGACTCCAGCGAAGAACTATTGGGGATGTCTTTCTCAGCAATAGAGCTCTCAAAAGAAGCCATCTGACACGAAAACATAGTCTCCAGCTCGTCCATCTTCTCCTGTAGCTTCTGGATGTGGTCCATAGTGGGTGTGGCTGTGTGTAGTATCACAAGTGACCTTTGGACCTTAGTGTGTGATCAGTGGAGTTGGTGAATATAGTAGAGATAATAACTGTGGTAAGCCGTGAGGAGCTTGTTAACTCATGTAAGTCTAATTTATGCAATAAAATGGCCAATTAATATTTAATTACTAAATAAATAGAGACCAATCAACTTTACTGTGTTTATTTGTCTGCTTACCCTCACCAAACGTAAATTGTAAAATCACGGCGGCGCTACCCGCTTCCGAAAAAGATTGTTACGTACCTAATGAATTCCCTGTAGACGCACAGCCGACTGAGTACCGATCGCATCGTTTGTTTGATCGTTTCGTTAGGGAGAGGCCAAGTGAAAAATCTGACAACATTAATCACATCGATGCTGAAATACAATTTCGAGCGGTCGAAAAAATTTACATAAATAATTTATACCCAGAGGAGCTTGACGTCTAATCCGCCTGGAACGTTATCGACGAGGCCATATTCGAAACAATGTTGTTTTAGATTTTGAATGCATAAAGCTAGTGCGTTGTATTATGTTACGGCGTTATCGTTATCGTACATCGATACATTGCCGCTGGGGATATTACTTTACTACAATATTGTACGCAATATTTTCCTTATCACTGTCTTGCGGAGGTAGTTTATGGTCGTGAGTGGATTCCATATTTGATTGTTTATCGCCAGATATAGCAGCCTCGGCGGGGTGCCGCGAGGGTGTTGCTGGCTTCGCTCATCTCCATACGCGTCTGCCCGACGGGCCCGACAACCTCTCCGCTTGATGGAGCATTATTTTAGGCATGTGCATGACTGTGATCGATTCGATCGAAACTTTCTTTAGACAGCGCGAGTTTTTACCAATGAACTGGTGCCCGATACGCTAAGAATCGAGGTAAAGGAATACCATAATGAAGACGATGTAGTATTTGCATTTTAAAACAAGCGTTAATGATGAATCGAAGATGACATGACCCCTGCTTCATTTGCTTTGTTAATTTGAAACACATATCAGGATGCGTGGATGACTCAGAGTTATAAGTACACAAAAATTGCTAATATCGAATAAGCGAGAAACATTCGGTCGCGGATAGCGTTATCAGCATCTTTTTCATATTTTAATGTCATATTTTTCCAGTTGGTATGTGAAAGGGAAATAAAAAAGATTTGCCATAAGAACGATTTCAGCGCGGTAGACGTTTTAGTGGCTTTAAAAACCAAGGTAGTTTTTATTTATTATACTGATTCCTAAATCATAATAATAAATAGCATCAGCTACCTATAGCTGATGCTATTTACATAAGACAATTAACTTACTCGCACTTTACAAATTGTATTAAAAGCTTGCTGTTGCCTCTAATTAAACCGCGTCTGAGGCGTTAGTTTATAACACAATGCCTTTAGTTTCCTGTAAAAATGTAACACCTAAAAAATATTAAGTTTCACACCGCTGCAACAGACTATTAGCCTTCGTTAGCAGGCAATAAATAGTGCACTAGCTAAACGGCTTTACGACTAGACTTTGAACTTTCGTTGCTTATTCAGAATAAGTGAGTAGACCTCTCTGATCAACCGGTGTAACTTTGCACGTAGTACCCGTAACATCTTTTAACAATCGTGAGTTACGACGGGCAAAACTGGAGCTCAAACTCGTATTAGAAATAAAGACATTACGATGAATGAAAACAACCAAAACATTTAGGACAACCAAGAGAAAACGGTGTGACCCCCACCAAGATGGCGGCAAGAGTTCATTGGATAGTTTGGAGACCCTGGGCAGTGACAGCTCTCATACAGCAACCGTGACGTCAGAAGACGAAGAAGTAGTAAGAATATCGTGGCGGTAGTCAGGTTTTTGACGGCAGGGCACAGGTATACATACTCTTACAGTACAAACTTCTCCGCCATCCTATAAGTATCTATAGTATCTACCTTTCTCGTACCTTGTTGTACATGTTGCCGCATTTGTCTACCTCTTTTCACTTCTTCTCTCATCTACTCAAAGGTTAACTGGAAGAGATCCCTTAAAGGGATAAGTTCGCCTTTGTACTTACGTTTTCCTATTTGTTTTTGACTGGTTTTTATACAATAAAGAGTTTTTACATTACATAAGTGTTTCGATCTCATTGGTGTGTAGTCGTGGATAGTGTATTCGTATGTTAGTATTGTTGGATATTAATGAAATGTGTATTGATTAGCCTAATGCAACCAGAGAAATAGCCCATGCAACATGGTGGCACGTTTGTCTCGTTTGTACTGCGTAAGCGATTGGAACAAGACTAAATATAATTAACTCAGGCGTGCGCGGGCGCGGCTACCGACTGGCAAGTGCTGCGCTTAAATCATCGAGATTTCTTCTGAAATAATCCTTTAACCATAACCCTAGTCTGGACACATAGCCTTATTCTGATTATGGAATGCAATTCGTAAAGTATTTTTTGCATATTTGTTTTATGTTTATGATATTTATTTTTATCTTGCGCTGTCAATTGGTAATGCCTTAGTCTGCTCTCAATTTGATCATTCATTATCAGAGCTCGGATTTTTCACGGCAAAACAAAACACTAGCGTAATTTAGCCAGTGCTTGAAATATTATTTTATCGACACCTATCGAGTCTTACTAGAGTATATGACAGGTATTGCCTCAGTACATTTTTTCTTTTTTTATTCGATGGTACACCTATCAGTGTGAATGTCAAAATTTAAAAACTAACAAACGTGCGAAAATTTCGAAAAACAGGAGACTTACTAGAGCTCAAAATCAATATTGTTGACCAGTCTAAGGTGACCTACTGGGGGTTAGAAGGTTGTGCATTAATTACCGGACATCCTGTATAAGTAATAAAATAACTTTTCATTTTAGCTTTGCCATAGTCGAGCAACAAAGAGGTAGGTCTGCATGTACAACTTAGAACGAAGTAACTATACCACCTCATTTAAAATGATAGAAACGACTGCAAATTTCATCTCACATGACATATGACATTCACACTTTAACTGTCATTTCATTACGTATAAAACGTAAATTGCATCTAGGTATTATTTATTGCGCAACGCATTGAATCCGACGTGTTGGATATACGTATAATAACTTAATATTGCAAGGTATCAATTAATACAAAAATGAGTAATGTACAAGATCGGATCAAAACGTGGATTGAAAATCACCCTGAGTTAGTCTATAATGAAGTGACCTCCACTATATACTGCTCTATGTGCGATATGCATCTAAAACTAAAGAAATGCAATATTGAGAATCATGTGAAAAGCAACCGCCACAATTACCGTTCGGGGCAACCAAATAGGAAACATCAATTTTATTTCGATTTAATTATTTTTCTTATTTCATGCAACATACCATGGGCAACAGTCAACAACAATAATTTTCGTCATTTTTTAAACAAGTATTTATGTTGCGACTGCTCTATGACTTCTTTACCGGACGAATCGACCCTGCGAAAAAATCGACCTGCTGTGACCAATTATTTGTGGATATCTATAGACGAAACACCAGATTTCATGGGAAAATGTGTGACAAACGTGGTGATTCGGTCTTTGCAAAAAAATTGTTCTAAGCAATTTTATCTTTTGGGGTCGAAGGTTTTAGAGAAGGTAAATGGGGAAACAATAGCAAACCTAATAATAAACCAATTAAAATTTTTGTTTCAAAATTCTTTCAATGATAACGTAAACAATTTGCTTTTACTTTGCACAGATAGTGCCGCATATATGCTTAAAGCCGGTCGTATTTTAAAAGCAACGTTTCCTCGTATGAAACACATTACGTGTTTAGCTCATGGTCTGCACCGGGTTGCCGAAGAAGTGCGAGATAATTTCAAAGGTGTGGATGGGTTGATATCGAATGTCAAAAAGATATTCCTAAAATCTCCAGAGCGTGTACGCCTTTTTAAGGCAAAATATCCGTCCATTCCCCTACCTCCCGAGCCAATTATCACCAGATGGGGAACTTGGATATCTGCTGCGGTATATTACGCTCAATACTATGAGCAAATACGTGATGTCGTCTCCATACTTGCTAATGACTCGGCAGCTATAAGAGCTGCAAAAAAATGTTTTCAAACACGCAAACTACGACCGGAGTTAAATTTCATTCGCGACAACTACGAAGTAATAGCCTCTTCAATAGAACAATTGCAATGTTCGACTTTATCCATTGCGGAATCCTTCCTCATTCTGGATACTGTTCGTTGCTACGTAAACTGGAGTAAACTTTTACCAGTGATACGTAAATTTGAAGCCGTGCTGACGTTGACGTCAGTTGACGAAATTTTAAGAGACATATCTGAAAATATTACCCGAACTGATAATGAATTCTATAAATTTGCTCCCTTGACGTCAACTGAAGTTGAACGTACATTTAGTGTACATAAATGGATTTATAGTGATAAACGCAACTGTTTACTCCCAGAGAATGTTGAAAAGATAATGATCATCTACTCCTATCACTATTACCCAAATAAAATGTCTTGTGCTGCTGTGTGTACTGACGTAGATTTTGAAGAAGAAATTGCGTCTGTTTCTAATATATAGTAACTTTATACAAATGTTTTTATTAGTTTTATTACATATTAATTTTATTTGGTGACTTTTATTTCTTCTAGTTCTAAATTATCGATATCGATAAAATAATATTTCAAGCACTGGCTAAATTACGCTAGTGTTTTGTTTTGCCGTGAAAAATCCGAGCTCTGTTCATTATGAATCCAGGTATAACATCGATGTACGACATCAACATGTTTGGAAACTAAAATATTCTAGTGAGATTTTATCATAAGTATCCAAACCTTCGGATAGTTTATCTCTGCTCGTAATATTTAAAAATCCCGAACTGATTTTGTCTTTCGTTTTGTGATGTTGATGTTTAATTTCGTTATCAGTCGTTATTTAAATTTCTAACCCAAATATATAAACTGGGGAATGTTAAAGATGATGAAGCGCGATAAGGTTGACACAGATCAGCTGGCGCAACCATTTTCTAGGTAAGCATCCCTACTGATTGTGTTAAACTGAGAGGTTTTATGGCACTGTTTGATAGCGGTGACGATGTTTTTGTTTATCTATTCGTAGATGTACCCGTATAAATGCATTTAGCAATTTTTTACGATATTGATAAACAAGCGTAGAGCGCTGGTAGCCTAACGGTAAGACGTCCGACTTCAAACTCTGGCTCATACCACTGACTTTTTCGGAACTTATGTAATATCGTTTGATATTTACCAGTCGCTTTTCGGTGAAGAAAAACATCGTAAGGAAACCGGACCTAATCCCGATAAGGCCTAGTTTCTCCTATGGGTTGGATGGTGATATGGCATTCGCTTCCGTGAAAACTAGTGCCTACGCGGCGTAGGCTGTGCCAATTCATGGGATGAGGTTGTCAAGCGGACCCCACGCCGGGACAAACGCTAAGAGGATGATGATGATGATTGGTAAACAAGCTTAAGGCATAAATTTCTTGCCGGTCAAGGTAAAAGTGCCATTGTGGCCTGCTTTCTGAATAAATGTTTGAGTTTGAGTTTGCATGTCTGATGGTAAACAGTCACAAGCATCTTTGCAATACCAGAGGTGTCACATGCGCCTTCGCCGATCATACAACGTACATCACTGTGCCGACAACTTAAGTAATTACGGGCTAACAAGAATGAAATGTTAGGTTACGTAGCTTCTAATAGTTTCAAGTTAACAATTTATTCAAATTCGTAGAACGGTTGACCGTAGTTTAGACTTTATAATTCTATACGAATTAATAAGTTTTGGCCACGCCCCGTAGGCGTCAACTGCATGATTAATAGAGCGAGTGCCAGCTACTACCGCGTCGCAGAGAGCGTTCGGCCCACTGCCACACGCCTCACTCCATAACCGATCTAGCAAAATTCACACGTCCCTATTTATATCGATTACATCTACCATCGATACGTTGTAAATCAACCAACGTGTTAATATTTAAATAATAATGTCAGATTATAAATTGTTTTATTTCTTTATGCACTATTTAGACACTTTTATGCCTATTTATTAACACATGGTGCTACTAACGATGGTATTATTTTCCGATCACTTCTAGAAACGGGTCGACGAACTGTATCTTAAATCAGATTGGAGACATTGGCTTTATTCGGGGACTGGGCTTGTTCAAGGGTTATCGTGAGAACTGCGGCATTGAATAAATTTTATTAAACATTGAATTTACACAATTTATTATTTACCTACCTTACGCTCCTTAAAACTCTTTTGTAGACTTCTGTTTAACGGTCTATTTATAGAATGATATATTTCTTCATTATGTTGATGATTTGAAAGTTGAAAGAACATTAGTTCTATGCTTACTGTTTCATTTTATAGTTATGTTGTATTGTCATTCATAAAGTATATAAAGGTGTAGCTTGTAGACCATCCGTCACAATTTAACTGTACCGTTTTCATATACTCGTAAATTATCACAAGAACTGTAGACTACTGCTATACTGTCTTGAAACAAAGTGCTTAAAATGTTGACTATGCACAATGGATCTATTTATCCTATATAATAAGATAGATAGAGAAGAGAGAAGTAGTCATGAATAACTTAAGTTAGGGCAAGTAGGTCTTAATCCAAAGAAATGGTATTGGTTTGGTACTAAACTACTGTGGCGATGGACCAGTATTTCCAGCCAGGTAGGAAAATTGACGCTCCGCGCGTGGTCTCTGTTCTGTGGTTAAATTGGTTATTTATCGTCGAAGTAAAAGATTATATGCAGGCATTAAAAAACTGTATAGTATTTCCCTTGTCTTCAATTGAACATCTCATTATGTTTCGCTACTGATGCGAGACGCAGTTATCCGCCGGGTCCAGTTACAGGTAATTATCAAGTTTGCATTTCGCTCCAAGCGCCACCGACTCCCGGCTCCATAACCGCTCGTCCAAACGATTATGGACTATTGTCTCCTTTGTTTGTCTTCGCTATTATTTTCCACTGAGCCGATTACGACTGCGCATTAGGGGATTTTAATCAGTTTTTAATAGTACGTAATCATTTGTTAATGCGTTGTCAAAGTTTTTAACAAACCCTTTTTAGTAGTTTTGCGAATTTTAAAAGCCTTACTTAGGAGGCTGCATATTTAAAACTCAAAGCGATAAACCTAAATCAGTTTTAACGGAGTTTTAAGTAGTCTGCACACTTTTGTTTAAAGGCTTAACGAGGTTTTAGTGAAATTTAATGTCTGCCGATGCAAATAAAACAACAGGTGGATGACCTACATTTGAATTCGACAAGTCTCCTAGTTAGTTACAGTTATCTGTAATTGATTACTGACTGTTGCCTGAAATAAGGCATCTGATTTTGATCACAATACGAAGATCTTTTTGCAGTAGTTACAATCGTTTTGTCGCCGCATCAGAACCGTTCTGTCATTCAACCACGGCTCGACGTGACTGAAAGCACCTGCCGGCGGCCGGTCGTGCCGACATGCTTCGATACGCGTAAGAACCCTATCACCGAAGCACTCGCTATCCTACTAAAATAAGGCCACATTCCTGTGAGATTCTTGTAAGAATGCCGTGAAAACGCCGCGTGCATTACACCTAACGAGGTAAAGTGTATCGCTCATTAACTAGACACGTTTACGAGACATCGCTACGCTGTCTACACCGCTTGGAATCAAGAGTTAATTAAATACGCACTCGAGTTACTAGTTAATCGTAAAATATGAGAAATACGAACATAAGTGCTTTATAAAATTTTGGTTATACTTCTTTCATTTACATTTCTGTTATAATGATGTACGAGCTCCAAAATTCGCAAAGGTGCGTTGTTAAATATAACGCTGTCTTTGAAAATAGAAGCTGAGTTATCAAGATGTCGACTCAACTTTATTTTCTTAAGTTTAAAATAGGTATAATTATTCTACATTTTGGATGCTTAACGAATTAGGTATAGGGGAACCACGTTTGTTTTAGTAGTAACTAGGTAAAGTTAACGAAATTGAGTAATTTTGGTTTAGATTTACTTGTTTCTGTCTGTAAAGTAATATTCGATGCACGGTATTCACCTGTATGTTTCCTTATTAAAACGAGGAAATATAATGTTATCAACACAGAGGTTTTAACTAATGAGAATGAACATTCTTAGGTATAACTGATTAAGTTATTATTCAAACAAACCAACCAAAAGAGCTGCAGGACATGTTTCACTGACATGGAGATTATGTAAAACAAGTATTGAATCGTGGACTATTTCCACTTGTAGCACGTCGTGCCGTGGGCATTCGACATGCAGTGGGCTGGACACGGTGGAATTTTTGAATGTTAAATTTGACGATCCTGTGAGTGATGGACGCTGTGACACTGACTGTATAAACTATACAAGGAGATCTATAAAAATGTCTTTACTGTATCGACATGTAATTCTAGAACATCTCTCTTTTATGCTCCTTCAGACATAACTGAAAAGACGGAACGGGAACAATAGTAAGACACTGAATAGTGCGCGTGATGACCACAGCTCTGCTACTCTATCAAGACAAACGACGAACGGAAAATCCGATTATTCTGGCATCAATTGTAGTTCATTTTAGGTAATGCCATATACTTAATAACCCTTTATTGGATGACATGATTTTTTAAATGCAATATATCAACATATTAATTGTGCCATTAACAATGAAACTTACTTCCTTGTTGATGTAATGTAAATATGTGAAATGTCTTAAAACGTTTCAAGGTAAAAAACAACGACACATCAATAAGCTTGTTTGTATATTATGGGTTGATCAAGTCTACTTTAAATATTTTATCTACACTCATACTGTAAGTACTCTAAAATGCGTTCAAAAACCGTAGACAATGACAAGCATTACAACAAACGATTTAACTATGATAAGTTTCTTATCTACGGCAGTAACGTAATTTTAACTTTGCATGCTCAAATATTGTTAAGCAATGAGTTTCAAATTTGGAACATCGAATTTGATAACATAATGTTACCGCCATGGCCAACTCGATTGGTCCCGCGCGAGCCCCGACACAATCGAGTTGGCCACGTCGACACAATCGAGATGGCCGCGGCGGTGCAATGGCGGCCATTCTATGATTTCCGAATACGGCATTTATAATAAATAATATGAGTGTAGATAAAGCAGTGTATGCAACTGTACGTAATTAGGCCTTAAAACACTCGTGTGATCTTATTATGAAATTCGCCTGCGGCTCATTTCATAAAACCACACTCATGTTTTAAGGACCCTTATTACGTAACAGTTACATAAACTACTATTTAGAGGTAGACAGGTTTGCATGTCTATAACAGTAAGATGGCAAAGATGTGGCAAAAATGAATACTTACTAAACATTTTACATACTAGGTTAATAAATTCATTAGGTGCCTCCTACTTCTAGTGTTTTCTGTTTTCTTAATGATAATGCGCTGTTATTACTTAAATATGACAGGTATATATTGAAAATACTTCTAACTTTGAAGAATGCAGTCAATATTAAAATTGTTTTATTATAATGGCCGTTTATTTAGACGATACAGTCCTATGTAAACATCTTATTGCATAACGCCTTATTCGCTAAGAAATTTGATCTATGACATACATCTTTCTCGCTAATGTTGACTTTGTGATGATAGCTAAATCGAATTTTTGCACCTGAGCCAACAACGGATCTTTTAAAAGTATAACCATTGTATAGACAGTTGCTCGTCCTGTGAAATAGGCCGAAATATTTCTAGTTACAACTTCCGAATATTTTCAAGCGTTAATATAACGTTTTACGAGTAAATTACGCGGTGGGTCACGTTAGTCCCTAAATTTAATCGCGGTATGTGTTTGTGGTCCAAGAGTACTTCAAAGTTAACAGTGATAAAACATTTAGGGACACTATTCCACTTTGTGTTTTGACAACTGGTGGCCATAATTGGTCAATCTGACATCTGTTATACTTTTTCCTATTTTCTATGGTCTTATACAACACATGAACATATTTTATTTCGAAAAATTTGGCTACTTGTTTTTGTGACATAACCACTTATTTCTATAAATTATGTTAGACAGCTTACATGTCTTTAAAGCAAAGTCGAAACCCTTCTGATCCTATGCCCGGGATTTTACCATTATATTCGTCCATACCAAATATCTCATTGTCGAACAACCGGCTTGTATCCATAATCGACCCGTAGGAGTGTTTTCATAGGGCATCATTCCTATTTCTCCTGACTCACGGTACGGGCAATGTTTATCTTTGTAAAACTTACCATTGTGCTTCCAGGGCCCATAATTGTAGAACATCTTTTTTATTTTCTTCGTGCTTGATGATTTTTTGAATGTTTGTGTTTCTGCTCAATATGACGGGCATTGACGTGTAGGGCCCGCTGCTATTGTGCCTCGTCTCGTTCACTTCTTGGTCCGCAAGCGCTGTTTGCTCTGATGCCTCCTCCGTCGGTCTTTGTGTACTTTATTATAATATACGCATTGTGATATTACTGTGTTAGTTGACTGGATGGTTTTGATACATACATGATTGTTACTATGGTACATATTCTTACTTGATGAAGTTTATAATTTTCTTGCGGCAGGTTTTGTCTGCTGACCCGGGCTACAAATTCTAGAAGGCAAGCATGACGACATTAATTTTACACGTAGGTAATTTATTCAGGGTTATTTATTTACCGTTAAATGCTGTTTGGTGTCTATGAAGGTGTTGTACAACAAAGCGCCAAGAAATACAGTAGTAGAACATCGTCGCGGTCAGAGGCTAGTATGAAAAAGTATCAAAACTGTTCTCGTTTCATTTTTTCTGTTCTCAATCTTCGTATTCTTATTATCGACTACGCTCATGTCTGAGGAATGTAAACATACCGAATCCATTTTTTTATCACCGCTAACAATTAACTAGCTGTCCCTATTATGTAAGTACGATCAAGGCGTGCATATTCTGTCGTCCGAAATTTCTTAGACCTCACAGACAAATTTACATCGTATTGTAAGTTGTCGGCATCCTATTATGACGTGTTTGCTGTAGTAGGAAGTATGGCATTATTCTGATTGTGTCTACCGTTGAATAAAACGTTGGGAGTCATTCAAAAGACTAAGATATTGCGTTGTCAACTTTTCAAAGGAGGCGTTCTGCTTACAATTGAATAACTCGAGGTTAGGAAGATTCCCGTCTGTAAGCATTTGTTGAAGCGAATAATGTTGACCGTTTTATTTGTCCATTTAAATAGTTAGTAATTAAATAGATGGTATCATTTACATCAATGTCCAGCATGATCATATCTCATTAACGTTTTAATATTTCATGAAACCATGCCGTTCAGACACTTTTATACTGATTGCGGGGAATGCGTAATTCCACTATAAATTCTTTATTTATTTGACTTAAAAGGAAATACTAAAACGCTTTTAGAATTAAATATATGCCTTGCATCATAAAATAAAGAATTTATAGGCGTCCTTTGAAATTATTGTGGCTCAGTTTTATGACTTCACGGGGCGTTTATTTAGCGTTGCGTGGTCGTATCACACGAATTCCAGATAACGCTACGGTCCCGTTGTCTTTGTAACTGTAATTTACGGCGTTCGTACAACTCGGGGCTGTTTTACGTAGTATAACCGTGATTAACAATGAGCTTTCTATGTCATAAAACAGCTGCGGTATATTTTTTGTATTGACGCTGACGGTCCCACATTGGTAATCGGTATACTGTGGGGTTTTTTTAAGACTCATACCTTTACATACCTTAAAAATACAAATATACATCATGATATAAGTAGTTTATATAAGACTTGACACAAAAAAAAGTTGTCCTATAATGAAAATATTGAAATGTATGTATGTGGACTATGTGGTCCCGGCTTCGAATCCTGTTAAGGTGGCTAAGTTGCGTGTTATTCTCAAATAGGTACTTGTACCTGGCTTAGGGCTTGTTTCACAATGTCCAAGTAAAGCCCTGAATAAGCTATTTGCCACTTATCTGACGAATTAAGTCATCGTTGGCGTTTCACAATCTTCAAATAAGCTTAACTGGTAGATAAAGTGCTAAGTTTTGCAGATAGTTTTATCTGGCAGTTAATTTATTTGTTAATTAGTTATCCAATACTTTACTTCGAGATTGTGAAACAGGCCCTTATAGTCGTTTCTATGTATATAAGTATGTATATCGTCGCACTACAAGCTTTGCATTTTAGTTCGGGCCAGCCAGATTGATCTGTGTAAGATTGTCCCATGTCATGTCCATATTTTAGTGGCTCATAATCATTTTCCTATTAATTTGGCGACTGCTCGAAACAAATTAGTAATTACACCTTTGCAAGTGCTGATATGTACATATAGATAATGACAGCTTGTGGAGAAGACGATCATAACCGCAGCAAATAAATGGCCAACGCCAACGCACGATAGGCGATAGCCGATGATTGTTCAATGCGTTAGTAATTTTCTAGAGACGGCTGAGTTGAAAATTGTTTCAAATGATGGCTGTCTACGTATCGTATCGTATAATACGATCGTGCGCGTGTGCGACCATTTGCCTGTGGTACTACAAATAATGACTTGATACTACTACTATTTACTTATTGACTAAAAAAGGATAATTGTATATTCATTACAAAGTGACTTACTTGTTTGTCTACATTGTTTATTATATGATAAATGTTACGTCACCTAATAACTGTTAAATGCATTTCTCTCTCTCAAAGGATTCTTTGTTGTCATCTTCAATGAAATTATCTCTGATACTAGGTATCTACAAGGGTTCCTAATAGTGCTCGATGTTCCTCAAGCCGTCAGCGAGTGTTCTGTCAGTAGGGAACGTATTTCTAGGACAAGTAAAGTGAACTTTGTTAGCCATTTAAGAGGCTGACAACGCCCGATGACCTTCAAATTGACTTTACTCAAACAGTGTTTTAGCTGTAACTCCTTGTTTTGAGACAATAAAAAAAAATATGTTATTATTCGTTATATTTGGAAGAACTTCGTTGATTCCGATACACGATTGGACGAAATAGGCTCGAAAGAAAATAATTCCAGAGTTACATCTTAAAATTTGCTTTAAACAGTCGTATGTCTTTAATTTCTTGACTTATACGTCTGTAACTAAGGACAAAATTCTACCGCACTAATACTAAAAACTTCGTTGTTTTATATTTCTCAATTAATGCGTAGTGTTTTTTAAATTCATCATTTTGCAAAATTTGCAATGAGCTCCCATACTAATCGTAACACAGTGTCTCTCTTTCACTCGCGCTGAAAAAGATAGGGAGGGAATGTAGCTGTTGTCAGCCCCTTAAGTCATTTATTTAAATTATTTTGTAAGTGTAGCTTTTATGAGCTAAAGCTCAAATAGAAAATGTCGTCGTTCACCTTGGTTCACTTGTTTCGACTTCTGTCTGGTTTTTTGGATAAGGTAGTACGAGTAGTAGCAACTGTTTGTTCAACTACTTACGGACTGTGAGGTACGACAAGGCCAGAGTTAAATCAAACAGAATCGGGAGCATCGTATACGTCCGAACCGGCGTGCGCGCAGACGGCGGCCGTTGGATATCATTGTGGTTGATTCGCTACGGCTTTTTGTAAGTACGCTCGCACGGTCTATAGACACGTAACTTAGGGTTAGCTTAGGTCATGTGTAGCTTTTTAACAACTCAATTATGCCCAGTTATTTTAGATTATAATATACATTACAAGTTCCTGTACCTAACGGATACTTCTTTCGTGCGTATATTTGTTTTTTTTTGTTTGCTCTGTGATACTTTCTTATAAAAAGGTTCTTTTAAAAGTTTCTTGATAGTTTAATAGTTTTAAGGCTACAAAATAACCAGCCAATTCTTGAAAGGCCAATATTTATGTCGACAAGAGGAAGCTGGGTATTAAAATGTCGGATATATGACGCCTTTGGAACTGCAAACTACTAATAATGTAGTTTTAGTTTTATTTCAAAAATATACGAGCAACACTGCAGCCACGATACATTTAGCCTTAAAAAGAGTTCTCATTATTTATCTGTGGAATGCACAAACTAGGTGAGAGTATGGACTAGTTTCACCTAACAACCTAATTGTAATGGCCCGGTATTGTACGTGTGGCGTCCATGCATTACGCTGATCTCCGAACGCTAATAGTGCAATATTCGCGCAATCATACTCTGCGCCCCGTTATAAGGCAAAGCAACTCGATATTCAAACTAGCACCAATACTTGTTCCGGATTGGAACTGTATCGACACGACTTTGTACTACATACAGTACTAATATAGGTCTACTGGGTATATATTTAAAAACAGATTTTTCTACCTTCTACCTACTGGTCAAAAGTTCTTCATGTTTAAAATATTCGATAGAAATATACAGTTTAAAGTTTAAAGTGTATGTAGCAGCGTAAAACAGTGAATGATTGTGAAATGTGTATTGCGCTTCCCTTTCGTGTTAGAAAACTTATCGGACGATGTTTGCTGCGGTTCTTATGGCTCATCTGAAGCGTCGTCCGTCGAACGTGCCTCGTGAGCCTTATTATAATTACAGATCAGCGATTGTTGTGCACATAAAATGTATAATTTATAAAAGCAGAATGGAGAATATACCCGGAGATGTTCGTTTGCCTCTTTCCGTTTTTTTGTTTCTTCTGAAGTGGTCGAGGTATGTTACACATTAGTTTTTGCAAAATCGGACAGATCCAATGTAACGGGTGATAAATATTTTTTGTTCTATACAAATGTCGTCCGTCAAATGACAAACGGTAACAGATCGAAGAATAATGCATTGCAGAATTATGATATTTAATACGTAGTAATAAATTATGAGATTAAATCATGAGTTTAGTTAGTTACTATAATGGAAACATTGTACCTAGGTGCATTAGAATGAGCTTTATTTGCTCGCTCTAAGAAATGCTAATTCGGAAAAAATATTTTAATTGGTTTTTAGTATTAGTGTTATAATATAAATGTACCTTTACGGCAAATACGATGGCAATGAACACGACTTATAAACGTGCAGTGCTGCAGTAAATCTTGAACGTGCGGAGTGTGGCCTGTCATTAAATACCTACTTAATATCGATAGGTACGATTCAGATACAGGTGGATCTGAGGTGTGACACAGGTCGTATTCGTTTTATGGCCTTAATAAAACGCGCATTAATATGCATACTATTTTCTTTATAAGAGTAATTACGGTAGTTGTTCGACTGTATCGTAAAATATTTTATGAATCTTAATTTATACGATTACGGATTTAAGCATTATTGGCTGTCTTGAATTAGCTAAGTAGGTATTTATACATAAGTGTCAATATACTTAATGATAAAACTCATTAATATCCGTACAATTTAAAGTAATGGTCTATAAAATCCGGTCCAGACTATTCATCCATTGAGTACCATGAGATATATTTATTCAAATTTGTCTTAATCGACAACGCAGAGGGTAAAAGACGTTAAATTATCGTGAAAAAAAAAATTTATCACAACTTTCCTGTTTTATGAGTGTTCTCATACAAAAAATGTTTACCTGCATATATTATCTATTCTCCGATAAACAAGAAATTCGAGTTGCAATTTGGGGGCCATTGTGTCGGAACAAAGGTGTGCGATGCGTTTATAATACAGGTGCATGGGCCGGGAAGACTGAGACGTCCCGCGGGACGTAACACTACGTGACTGCTTTTATTTCACGCTATTCTCGACTTTGATAGCGTTCATTCCGTGTAATTGCCGTTAACTCTAGAACTATTTTACCACGTTTTTGAGGTCCTTTTTGTGTAGCTGTTCTCTTTCGGGCGGTTGTTAGATTAGTCGTTCGTCCGCCCATGTTTCATTAATGCGAATCTAATTTATATTACGTGGCCGCTCAGGCCTTTGTCGGGTCTTTTGTTGCCGATCCGTTAAAATGATTTGCCAATGTATTATGAGGCAGATGTACAATAACTTAAAAAGAGGAATTTTATTGTAGTTTTTCAGTGCTGGTGCTGACTTTCTCTATTACGAAGTAGACTTAGACAAAAGTTATGACGTACTCCAATTATAAGACTAAAGAACCGTTTTCGATGGTGGTTCTGTTCTGATGTGTCTGTTAATGTAAAGTTATCGCCACATTTTTGAGTGTAAATGTCGCAACGGGAGATTTTTAAAAGCCTTTTATTGTTTCGAATGAAAACATAGATAAAGCCGTATCTGCAGTCCAGATGACTCAAGTAAGATTGTAAAAAGATATAATAAAAAAGGAGCAAATGGATACCACAAACTGTCTCCAAAGATAAACTATAATGCATTGTTTCCGAAATTGCTCCAATCTATTCATGCATTCCTTAAATGGTTCTATTTGTCATTATTTATGGTCCGGTGACTAACTACATCTGTCGGACTTGGTCATGTTTTGCAATTGTCAAAGAATGCTAAGGAGTTTAAAAAAAGATAGCGTAATGATTTATATAATGCACGGAACAGTTACAAGGGAACTTTTTTAATCGCATAATAACTCAAGATCAATTAAACAATAAACGATTATAATGAATGGTCTGTTAATTGTGGCTATTTAAACGCTCGTTGATGGAATTACTCTAGTTTTTGTCCATATACGTTCATTAAAGCGGCAATTTGGCATTCAGACGGTAGTCAGTGCCGGCTACGTGTAGCGCAAACAAAAGTAGCACGAAACTAAAGGTAATAAAGGAGCTAGGGAAAATCATCCCCGGGCACGTACGGCAATACGTTCTAATAGTCACAGCTGACAATGCCGGTGCCCGACGTTGTTTTGTTAGGACACGGCGACGCGTCGGCCAATGCAAAACTCACTCCGTAATCTGACCCCTTCAACGAACGAATGAATGATACAATTGATTTTCAAATCTACATGTCCGAAGCTTATCGCACGGTATCGGTGTTATATCTGTTTTTTTTGCATTGCATGTCCATGTTTAAAAATTAGGACTAAAAATAGCTCAGTATCTTTTTAAATTCCAACTTTATTTGGATATTGCTGTTATTTTTCATCATGTCGGGGCAATTTTGGCGCCACATGTTACGCTACTCTCATGCGAAATTCCTAGAATCGTGTGTAGAGGGCATGCAATTCTGTTTGAATTGTTCCCTAGCGCCGATTTTTTTACAATTTACACGCGGGGGGCCCACTGAAGTGGCTGGAGTAATTAATGACGGATAGACGTGGGTGGCTGTTTCACGTCGCAGTGTTTTGGTAACAAATTGTAACATATCGCCCCACGGGACCTCACACTTAAAACGTCAACATGATGACGTCATCGATTCAAGTTGATCGTTTTGGTACAGTTGACGTTGAGATATTTTTACACTTATGCACCTTACCCGTTTGTAATAAGGTGTAAAAGCGTAAACATATCTGTGACGTCGATTCTACATTCGCTACGGCTTATAGTAAGCACTTGTAGTTTCTTGGCATTTTGACGTGTTTTCGTGTACCTAGGTACACGGTACCTACATTAAAATGTTTGCATTCATTTTATTAGCTAGCCCAACTAAATAATCCATATCCTGATACATAGATAGACGTTTCGTAGAATTTATATGTTTTAGTAAGAACTTGTTGGAATGTTGGTAAACATAGGTTTGATGTGAATCAGCAACCATGATATTTCCCTTAAAAATTATGTACAGTCGAGTTCATAAATATATGAGCAAATCCGGGCCTTCAAAAATAAATGAGCATAGAAAGGTACATATGAATCTGAACAGATTTAACAATCAAAAATATGTGTGTCTTATTAATCTGAGCAAGTCTCGCAACGATATGTAAGCAACTGAAAACTCATAAATGTCTGTACTAATATTTTTCAAAATTATTTTACCAAGTGAAAGTACACAAATACCCATAGGTATTTTATAATTAGATATTCAATGCAATGCACATGAATCACAATTTGTATATGATCGACAATTGAAGATTGACTTCAAGAACAGCTTATCATTTAAACATTTGTAAGTGGCCAGTCATTAAAGTTGATAACAACCTATTTTAAGTCGATCAAAAATCGAAAACAGCGAAAATGTGTAAGAAGCCGCCGTTATCAAATACTAATGAAACTTCTATGACGTCACACTCAAGGTGAAAGAGACAAATGTATGATTTGACAGTACGGTACTTACTCTTTTCGATGACTGTCAAACTGTTAAGTCTTGTTTGTTTAGATATTTATGAACTTCCACGTGTTCACATAAAATTGTAAAACGTTAATATATGTACTAATATTTATGTGCCAATACATGCTTCAGTTGCTTACATATTATTGTGAGACTTGCTCCGATTAATATGACAGGTGATATGTACACATATTTTTGATTGGTAAATCTGTTCAGATGCATATGTACCTTTCTATGCTCATTTATTGTTGAAGCCTCGGATTTGCTCATATATTTATGAACTCGACTGTATCTCAATCAGTTTTGCTATCACTGACCCGCAGAAACCGATTTGTAACTATCACTTTTAATGGCGCTAGCAAAGTATTTTGCGGTTCCGATACCATCGTAATATTTGGCTTCGGTTCGCAACGTGACTAGATCGCGGTTAACTAATAACTTGCGGTCAGTTTGTTTACGCGGTCCATTAGAACTTGCATTTGAGAAATCGCGTTACATGCCTCACCAATCTTGCCAAAGTCTGTCATTGTCATCTTAAAATTACCTACATTTCCAACTAACATGACTCATTCGTATTCCGGTTAAACATAAGCAAAACAAAAAAAACTAGAGCAATATTTTATTCTTACGTCGTCGTTTGAGGACGGCATTAAGAATTTGTACAACCGTAAAGTATCATTTTTCTATTGTCTTTACAAAAACTGGTGTCCTTTCACTCTCCGCCGCTTATAATTGTGTTTGTTTTTCTCATCTCTGCCCCATCTAATGTTGCGTTAAAACAACAAAGATAAGTTAAACTTCAAAGAAATTTGTTTTTAGTTAGCGTAATTGTTATGTATACTAGATAACGGATCACAAAATGTAGGTCTTTTATCATTCCCAGAAAAATAGGACTGAACTTCTTTAGCATTGCATTAGCATGCAATTTCACCTAGTATTGACTTGTATTTATAATGCGGACAAAATATAATTCGCACCGACATTTACAACAACTTTTAGGTATGGCGAATCCATGTCGCCTATTTATTTTAAAAGAAAAGCAAATAATGAAATTCATCAATACTAATGTTTTATTTATGTTTCTTCATATCTGCGATTTCTATAAGCTTGCTGTCACCCCAAAACATAGACGAAGCATTAGTGTCATGTTCCTCTGGTCACGTGTGGCCTTTTTTGTCCTATTGAGGCGGCGTCACCTGTCTTAATTGCATAACAGCTTTCTTACTGTTGACATAAAAGATGAAGGAATTACTTTTTTTGTTAGTGCATTTATTTGAAGACTAAATATTTCGATACCTAGTTAGAATAACATTTATTCATTTTTTATGGCATCTACTGACTAACTTACTTATTTCGTTACCTAGAGATAACTTAGGCTAGATAAATAGGTAATTTTATTAGGTGCAATATCCGGCAAACAGGCTACGTAGAGTTCAAACAGTACCGGCCAATTATATATCACCTCCATGTTTTACGGTAGACATTTTTATATATATTTGTAAGCAATTTTCACCTCACTACTTTAGGTAGTCTAGTAGTAATCTATTGTGACAGCGATGACTGAAATTGATCTCATGTAATTGTTTTTTTTCATAGACTTTTTTTTATATACCTTATTTTTTTTTGTATAAAATGACTAGTAAAATATGCAATCTACAAAATAACCTATATTGTTTACTCTAGTTATACATGCTCATACAAAAAAAGACAAGTGATATATTATTGGCCGGTGCGGTACCTACTGTAGGTAAGTAAGTACTTCAGCTAAAAAATCAAAATATATCAGGTACTCGATGCAATTGCCCAAACAATTTTTCTGGGTGTTTCGTAAACCCTTTTGTCCTACTGTATTAAAGGAACGGTTAAAGATTATGGTTTCCAGTAGTAGGTAGGAAAATAATACTGACAAAGGAGGAAGAAAGTGAAGCCATTATTATTTCACTTATTTTTGCGGCGTACGCCAAAGAGCAATGTCGGGCGTTAGAATCTTTCATTTATTTTTTACGAAATGGGTTATGTCCATTGTTTTGTTGACTTTTAAATATTTTTTACTACCCGCCACCCCGTTCTGAACCCCTTTTCGCGTTGGGTGTTCGCTTATTTATTGTTGCTTTATTGCAGGAGTTTAGCCGACAATGAAGTTTGTGTAACAGTAATACCTATTTACAACAAGCTCCGCATGAAGAAGTAAACAATTGGAATTTTTAGGCAAAAACTTTATTTTGGTCTGCCTCAGTTTCAATACTTTGAAACTGAGGCAGACCAAAATAAAGTTTTATCTGAGATAATATTTGTCGCTTAATTGTTACCAATATTTTCCCTTACCACGGTTAAGTATGATATTTTACTGGTAGGAGTCATACACGAGTTTTACAGGGCTTGCAACTTTTATAACATGAGAATGTTATCCGCATGTTGTATGCCCGGGACCCGATCAATGTTTTAATTTACTAGACCTTTCTTTATTTGTTTCTAGGGCAGGACCTATAAACGATGGGCGAGTTTGCTCTAATAACAGGTTTCCAAAAACAATTAGTCCGAGCTCTTCGTAAAGTAAGGAATTTTATCGGCTAGATTTATTATATTTGAAGAGGATGTTATCGCCGGTTCGATTGCTACAGGCCTTCGCCCGTGGACCGTGAATACGGAACCAGGTAGACACAAACATTTATCGGCCGTTTTAGTTTTTTGTTGTTACTTTTGTTATTTGAATCCCTCGGATATATTAATCTCGCGTGGGTCCGTCAGAACCGGTCATTATCTGAAACTTTGGGGCGTATTGCGTCCGGGTGCCTAGTTATTACGGGCATTCTATTAAAATAACCCCGTATCATTTACGAAATTAGGTACATCGCTAAATATTTTATAATGACGGGAGTCGAAATGAGTTGGCCTGCTAGCGTTTAGGTCGGTATTAGTGGAGTGAGCCGCATGCGACGGAGTCGGCTATACTCTAATGACACCATTCGTAAACGATTTTGCCATATTATGAGGAGCTTGGTTTTATTCGTTATCCCATCTTCTATATCGCGCCCGGTTATTATCAGGTTAGCTCATTGTAAACGACGTTTTGCCCACCGTTTTATTGCATTTGGCCCTTTGCCTTAGTCATTATGATGGACATTTATGTTTATGAAAGCTTGTAATTTTTTTCACATCTCAATAAAAGAAAACAAAAATAAAAAAAAGTAAGTTGCAACAAACAACAGGCGGTAATTTCGCTTGATAACTCTAGCAAATAATCAAAAATGGCATAGTTTGATGCTAATAATAAAAGCATTTATGCCTTTTCAACCGACTTCAAGATTTCGAAGGAGGAGGTTATCAATTCGTCGGAATCTTTGTTTTTGCTATTTTTTTTTTTTTTTTTTTTTTTTTATGTATGTTCACCGATTATTCGAAGACGGCTGGACCGATTTGGAAAATTCTTTTTTTGTTTGAAAGCGTATACTTCACAGTTGGTCCCATTGTAACCATGTCAGGATCTGATGATGGGATCTTGGAAAAATCGAGGGAACTCTTCAACTATTATAGGCACACCTATGGTGATTTGAGTATTTTTTACAGCAGATCGAGCATTTGGTGTTGGAAAGGTGGATGCTTAGTGAAGTCGGTTCTTTTTTGTTTAAAATTATTTTTTGTTTGTATTTTTGTGTGATTAAAGTCTCATCTTGTTGTTGGCACGTTGTATGACAATCAATTTATTATTTCACTTTGAGGAGTGGCCGTGACAAGCATTGTCGCGCGAGGTTTCGTTTAGAGACGGAAATGAGAAGAATTTCGCAAAGAGTCGTCTTTGGCGGCATGGGAATTTTATTTGTCTGGGGTACTGCGTAGTCCACAACATGACAAAAGGCCGGCCGGGCCCGCCCCGGAAAGAATCAATTATACAAGCCTCTAACCAACGACATGTCGCCGATTGGGCGAATTGTTTGTTTGATAACATTTCGTTGCTACTATAAACGTCACAGTAAAATATTTGTTGTCATTGTCCGCCGCTCCTTTGTAAGTAAATGAAGCGATAGACATTTTTCATCATTATGGACGTTGACGACTCTGTTATAACACTTTTTGGAACGGATGCGTAGATTTTTTTATGAAAATGCTTCCTGTCTCCGTCAGGATAACATTTTTTAGCGTTTTGTTCGTTATCCTTTACCAGGGGTGAAGAATTGAGATTATAAAGTCATACATTCGTCATTCTTAAAAAAAGCAATAAAATAGACACGTTGGCGTTTGGAGTTTTAAGCATTCTGATCAAAGAAGCGATATATATCTTCCGTAAACGGTGTGAGCAAAAAGTGTTAAAAATTTGAGTCTAGCTAAGTTCTGTTTTTCTAACAATGCTGTGTTTTTACGTTTATCCTTATCCGATATCTGATTCAAGCGTGGAAGAATTTCAAGCGTGGTTTTCATACCCCCCAGTGGTGTCCGTGAGAGTATTACAGAATCGCCTTCCCGTACAGTAGCACTCTGCCCTGATGATCACCCATTTCTATGCTGGTTCTGTTGCACTAAGTGTGCTTTGAATAAATCGACGACACTTAAATTGTTTTAAAGTGAATTTAATATAGTTTTTTAGATAATATGAATATTGTATGCAGTACGTTCAAGTTGTTAATGTGTTCTTAAGACGACGCTCTTATTATTTCGCGTGACGCATAAAACACATATTTTTAGCTTTTATGATTTAGGACCACCACCACCTTTACCTCCACCTTACAGAAAACCACAGCCAAATAGTACTAGACCCTACTCATAGTGTTGTGTTCCTGCTGGTGAGTAAGGTTGCCAAAGAGCTCAAAGGGGACCCAGTGTGTTGAGGATGAGGGCCTCTCTTGTTCTTTTAGCCGTCAACACAGTGAATCCTCCCTGTAAAGGGTCGGCAACGCGCATATGACACCTCTGGAGTTGCAGGCGTCCATAGGCTACGGTAGCTGCTTACCATCAGGCGGGCCGTATGCTTGTTTGCCACCGTCGTGGTATAAAAAAAAGGTATAGTTTATCCTTAAGCCGCCGACAAACTATGTATATTTGACAAGTAAAGTATTTTTATACTTATTTTATTTGACATTTTAATTTATTTAGACAAGCTTATACGCTTATCTAGTTGCAACAAATATCGGCGCGCTTACTACTTTAAATAAACCTAGTTGTTTCAATCATAATTAAATTTCAATTTAACTTCTCGTAATTAAACTATTTAAGGTTATTACAACAATTGATTAAATTTAATACTGAGCCTGCGGTAGACTAGAGTTGTTAACGTTATGCAACTAATTACTATGCGTTACAAAAGCATCCTTGTCGTTACGGCAATGAATGGACCCCCAATAAAACCAATTTTATTGCTGTTTCCGCTTTTGGTTCGTTGGCATTCATCCCAAGAACTACCAAATCATTAAAGCTTATATTTGTTGATTTTTTTGTACGTCTCTTTGTTTGTTTTATGATAATAGGTGTTCGTTTCATCGCCTCTCAAGCGCCGAGCGCGAAGCCGCGTGGTGTGAAACTTGACGCCTTCATTCACGCTTATTTTTATAGACACATTTGATTTAGCGACTTTATGTTGTTTTTAATAGATTGAGTCAGATTTCGCCTTCCATTGTGTGAATTGCTATTGCGGTCATTGTTGCCCTTTCCGATTATAATACGTTACGCGTGGCTCCTTGAATGCTTTATACCTTTTAAAAACGATAACCATTGGCTAAATTTAATTTTTTGTAGGTATTCCAGAATCGATACTATACATATCGATCTCAACACCTCAGCCTGGCAGAGCATGAAACAATAGGCAAATAAGGTTACTTAAGACCTGAGGGTTGACTAATTAGACATATCAGATAAGATTAGTACATATCTGTTAAAGTATGTATAGAAATTAGGAACTTATGTACATCAGTCGAGTTCGCCAAAATTGATGCGATAATAACCTTTTTACTTTTTTGCCTCTCAGAGTTATCAGACAACATAAACACCGTGTATATGACGTCTTATTTACAATGACTTTGAATCTGTCATTAAAAAAAGAGACTACGCAAAACCTTCGAAATTTATTTAGTTTAATAACTTGATCGCCTTTCAATGAGCACCACACCACAGTATTCACATTCAGCTAACTACTAGAGGTTTTTTGTAACCCAACTTCATGTCTCGTTAAATGTTCAGTGCGACCACGAAAACTCTCTAAACTCCGGCTCGGCCCTGGAATTCGGTGGCCAGTTCAAAGTGCGCGGAAACTATTTCGAACATTATATGCCATTGTGCTTGACAATAAGATTAGACTTTGGGAAACCTAAGATAGGTGAAATACTACGAATAATGATCTAGTTTTTTCGGAATTTGATACTAGGTTCAAGTCATATTTGTGTATTTTGTGTCTAAAGTAAATATCTAATTGTACTGCAGTACGACCTGCTAGGATTTAGTCAGAAATATGTTAAGATGCTCGAAGGATACGTAAGAGCTCTTCCTACCATTCTGACAACTTGCAACATTTTGAAAGGTACAGTCGCCACCAGATATGTTGGAGCGGCCAAGGTAGTCACAAATATCTGAATAACGCCTCTATTGTCGAGGCGATAAAGTGTATGTTCAGATATTTTTGAGTACCCTGACTGCTCCGATATATTTGATGGCGACTGTACCGTAGTAAATATCGTTAGGTTGATTCGAATTCTGAAAATAGCACTGCTATGAATTAAACTTAATCTGATCCCTCGTGATCAAATCCTACTTCCTTTATACCGTTATTATAACAGAAGTATTTTATTTAGCGTACCTATATATACGCTTTTTTTTTCATTTTGTTCCTGACTGATTTTTAATATCCTTTTTGCCTTAATAAAGGTTATCTCCTCGAAAAACGTAATACAGTTTCGGACGTAAATGGACGATAATTTTCCGCAAGAACAGTTTCTCTCAAAGAAGTTTGGTTGTTGTATCACCGATGTCCACTCCTCACATGCGTCCGAGGGATATTAAAAAGATTCTGGCAGCGGGCCACTAAGATATCGATCTTTATGCTCGGCCAGACGGCTCTAAGAGTTGCTCTAAGTACTACGCCGTTCGGTTTAATGACTTCCTACGTTTGCTAGTTTCTTTCTATGCGACATTTTATATGCGTGTCGATAAAAACTACTTGATCTTATTGTAATTAGCCATTTTATTTGGGGTCTGGCTTATCAGAAATTGCCGGACTTTGTAGCGATTTCAGTTTTATCTTTCTTTTCGCAATCTTAGTTTTCTACGATTTCTTACGTTGCGTTGGATGTGTTGGCAAATTGTAATTTGTTATAGCTTAAAAATACTCCCAGCTTGATAAGTAATGTTTTCAGTTTATAGTAAAAAGTACAAAAACGTTATAATCATCAATACACGAGTGGATATGGTTAGGTTCCAGATTTGTTTTTACACAAATAAAGTCATTAAGACAAACAGGTAGAGTCATGAAACGGAAGTAAAAGTATTGTTGTTGAGTAAAAGAAGCATTTTATGTTATTTTATCGTTTTATAAGCAGTATCTTCCGGGAAATGACGGTGGCCTCATGATAAGGAATCAACAAACTTTGGGGCTAATTGTCGCAGCTGCGCCCTTATCGAAAGCGCGAATTGGAATGTATTGTTAAAAAGTGTATAATTAAGTTGGAAGGCGTGAAAGCTAACACCTGCATACGTATCAGAGATCAGACGTTACGCTTTATGGGGATACTACCAAAAACAATGGCAAAAAGTCGAATGCGGGCAGTGACGCAGTGGTAGAAACGCAGGAATACCTACCAGGGGTGCGAAGGGTAGCCGTGCGGTGCGGGTCGCGGCGGGGTTCCACAATTTATGATTACTCCGTGTCAGAGAGCTAATGAACGCACTCTGTTGCTCTTTATTGAGATAACGCTAGCAATCGATGGCTGCGCCGGTATCTGGCCATTACTTATGGCGACGCCCGACCTTATTGCGTGTCCCTTTGTAAACTCTTTTTTGCTCCTCACATTCGTGCAAAGCAACTATTATTAACTTCCCTCTCCGCGATAAACTAATTCATAAAGCTGTATGCTCCTGTCGTGTAATAAGAATAATTTCAAAGTAGCATGCAGATTTCTACATTAATAATAACAGAGCATGAATAAGAAGATGCTGATTACACCATGCTTATTGCATGTTATTAAAGTTTGTCATGTGGCTTTTGAAATTTATTGAACTGATTTTCAACTTTTTAAGCATACAAGTATCTTTGCACAAGTTAAAGATATTATTCTATATTGTACCTAAGTAGCCGATTATCAGATGCTGACCAATCTTATTTGACATTGACAAAAGAAAGAGAGGAGAGTCGTTGACCGCTGTGACGGACTTTAGGCTACACGCTCAAATATGCACGTCTATCTTGTTTTATCACGTGTTCTTATCTACACTACGTATACCTATAAGACATATAGGTGCAGCATTTTTATATGAATCGTACATTAAGATCGCGTGTCCACATCTCGACGACCGACGACGAACGGCCGCGATATCGACGATCCGATCGCACGATACGGCCAGGAATGATATCATCATCTGTGCGTTCTGTTTGCAACGCCACTGTGTAACTACTATCGATGGGTTACTTATCCAAGGCATAACTTTGATTCGTTTTTAGGGTTCCGTACCTCGAAAGGAAAAAACGGAACCCTTATAGGATCACTTTGTTGTCCGTCTGTCTGTCTGTCTGTCTGTCTGTCTGTCTGTCTGTCTGTCTGTCTGTCTGTCTGTCTGTCTGTCTGTCTGTCTGTCTGTCTGTCTGTCTGTCAAGACCATTTTTCTCAGGAACGCGTGGAGGTATCAAGCTGAAATTTATATCAAATACTCAGGTCTATTGTCCCTTGGAGCTGTGAAAAAATCAAACTTAAAAACTAACGCAATCAAAAGATACAGTCGTTTATGCTGCAAATATTAGAGTTTTTCGGCACTCGCAAAACCTACGGGGTACTTCCCGTGAACTCAGAAACTTGAAATTTTGCACGAAGCAACGTCATATAGCATAGCCAACGGAAAAATTACAAAAAGTAGAAATTTTTAGTAAAATCATACAAAAAAATATTTTTTTTAAATTTTAAACTTACTACCTATTTCCTCGTAAACGTGTGGAGGTAATAAATTGAAATTCATGTCAAATACTCAGGGCTATAGGACCTTTCAGATGTAGCAAAACCAAACTTTTATGTCAACGCAATCAAAAGAAATAGCAATTTAGGTTGCATATTTTGAAACTGAGTACTTGCAAGAAACTCAAAACCTAAAGGGTACTTCCCGTAAACTCAGAAACTTGAAACTTGGCACGAAGAAATGTCATATAACACAGACAAAGGAAAAATTACGAAAAGTAGACATTTTTAGTAAAATCATACAAAAAATATTTTTTTAAATTTTAAACTTACTACCTTTTTCCTCGTAAACGCGTAGAGGTATTAAATTGAAATTCATGTCAAATACTCAGGGCTATAGGACCTTTCAGATGTAGCAAAACCAAACTTTTATGTCAACGCAATCAAAAGAAATAGCAATTTAAGTTGCATATTTTGAAACTGAGTACTTGCAAGAAACTCAAAACCTAAAGGGTACTTCCCGTAAACTCAGAAACTTGAAACTTGGCAAGAAGAAATGTCATATAGCACAGACAAAGGAAAAATTACGAAAAGTAGACATTTTTAGTAAAATCATACAAAAAATATTTTTTTTAATTTTAATCTTACTACCTTTTTCCTCGTAAACGCGTAGAGGTATTAAATTGAAATTCATGTCAAATACTCAGGGCTATAGGACCTTTCAGATGTAGCAAAACCAAACTTTTATGTCAACGCAATCAAAAGAAATAGCAATTTAAGTTGCATATTTTGAAACCGAGTACTTGCAAGAAACTCAAAACCTAAAGGGTACTTCCCGTAAACTCAGAAACTTGAAACTTGGCACGAAGAAATGTCATATAGCACAGACAAAGGAAAAATTACGAAAAGTAGACATTTTTAGTAAAATCATACAAAAAATTTTTTTTTTAAACTTACTACCTTTTTCCTCGTAAACGCGTAGAGGCATTAAATTGAAATTCATATCAAATACTCAGGTCTATAATACCTTTCAGCTGTAGCAAAATCAAACTTCTACGTCAACTTTTACTTATATACCTACAGGTTTGTACGGAACCCTCGGTGCGCGAGTCCGACTCGCACTTGGCCGGTTTTTTTTGTTATGTCGTGACTTTGACCTATGTGCCTATGTTTAACGTTGTCCATTTTTAATTTCCAATATATTTCAATAAATAGCGTTACGATCTTAAGCGTAGAGCAGTGTGCATAGCCGCTAAACAAAGTGTACGCGTCTTCAGTCCCAGACCTTGCCAGGTAGCGCACAGTGGCGCCATCTACAATCATGACTAGGAACTCGATTTTTTAAATTGATTGATTGAATTTAATTCCTTGTTAACCTGTCCCGGTTTACTTTTCAGCAGAAATAGACTACCTGATTCAATACTTGCACGTACTATGTAAGTGTTTTTACCTGCTGCAATGCTTAATTTAAAAATATCTACTACACACACCGAATTTGATCTGGTTCTTACGTTTAATTGCATATTTTCACTTTAAATCTTTTTCTGGATGCGACCGCACCAGTGCGTTTCGAGTCTTTTTCATCGCCGCCACGTTTTAATATCGCATTGCAAACCGCATTCCCGGTATGAACTGGACAAGGCGCATTTGCGTCGAGTTCATCCTGCAGTATCTAGATGTGTCTTGTCAACTTTTCTTATAAGTATCTCAACAAGTCCCTTATAGTTACCTACCGAAGAATCATTTTGAAGGTCTAAGTACACCTATTTAGTTTTCCTATACTATAACTTTTGATTATGCTTATTTTTAGTGTTTAAGCCAAGTGGACTGTGGGTAACAGAGCCCACAGTGCATTGTAAGCAACGAGTACGAAAACCAATTTTCTAATAAGACACTGTTTTGTCTAGTTATACCTATCATGTCTAGTTAAAAACTTAAAAATGATTTTCATTTTGCTTCAGCTTGAATTACATTTTTAATAAGTTTACGTTCTTTGTTCCATTATACGGCAGCTTAATTGAAATAATATTGTTGTTTCTTGTAACTCTATAGCTAAACAGTCACCGCACAGGAGCATGGACACGAAATTCGATTCATCGGCCGAATCTCCGCCTTATCAGCAACATAATCGATCGCCGCCCATCGGAGCCATCATTGTACTCTTCATCTGAGAACAGTCCGCCATGGTCGTTGACAACTTGATGTTTGATACATCTGGAATATTATCTTACTAGATTATTGTCTAATCAGGATTTGTTCTTGGGGGAAATATGGTGCTTGCCGTTCATTTTGCGCATTATAAGCTGAGGTTTAATAGAACGTACCCAAGCCTGCAAAATAAGAAAATGTAACACCGATCAAAGTAATAGTCAAAATACGAAGATCGATATCGGTTACTTTTAGCGTGGATGTATTAGCTTTAGAAAATTTTCCTCTTAAATATTATGCCCATGATAGCATAAGGAAACAATTAAGGAATGAATCCCCTTATTTAACGACCATCGGACAAGATATAATCCAGCAATAATTATATATACCTAGAGGGCTCTAAATAAAAGCCTCCCAGTCAGCATTGTAACGGGCAAGCATTACGATCTCATAAATCTGGGGGAGACAGCGCCAAACGAGACGTTCCTATGTGTCTTAGTGCCGACAAACATTGGTTCATTGGACGAATGCTCTTAATCAACTTGCAGACAGTACTAACTTTAGATAAATGGGTGATGAGACTGCTTCGGCTCCAAGTATTGGCCTAGGTTTGTTTACATATTCTTTGCTGTAGAATAAATATTTGTTAAGTACATGCGTATTTAGCTTAAGGTATCTTCTAAGTAATTAAATCATGCTATACGTATTACATTCAGGATTAGTTCATCTCTTATTTCGAGCAACGAAAGATGGGAATATAGCTACCTGATATGAATTCGTACTAGACACTAAGTCACACCACTCTTATTACCTACATAAAGTAAAACGTCGTAAGTAATTTGATCTATGTAGTGTTTATTTTGCATATTAATCATTAATGAGTAAAAGCAACGCAAGTAAACAACGTATTAAATAGTGAAACGATGTATTAAAACGATGAAATCGTACTTTTAGCTAAAGTTCTTCAAGTACATACTTATACTTATACGGTATTTATAATACCAGAAAATATATAAAGTTAATTTAATAGATGCTATTTATTATTAAATGTTTATGTTCTTGTTATGTTTTTGGCCATGACATTACCGGGAGATTAATCTAAGGTCGGTGTATTGATTAAACTTACAATATATTATGCACATCTAGACACGCGGCAGCGTGACAAGCCAAGTTCAAGCAAAGGAACTGGCTAGCCAGCGCCAAGTGTATATTACACGAACCACTTGGTGCCACTTTTGACCCTTCTATAACTCAAAACCTCTTTAACGGAAACACATAAAACTACGTCTGATTAATTATATCCATAAGGACATCTAGAAGACCAAATTTCATGAAGCTAGCTCAAACGGTTATAAAGATATGAAGGTCAAAAAGTCGTAAATTTTAGCACTGACTGACTGACTGACATATAGTACCTAAACCTAACCTACTTCCAGATTACCTAACCTACTTTTTTTACTTGAAGGTCGACTGAATGCGGAGGTTCATCCGTACGTTTTTGGCGCTTCTTTGTGTGCGCTCTCGAAGAAGGATGGAGGTTTGAGGCCCATTGCTGTGGGCAGCACGTTTCGCCGCTTGACCGCCAAACTTGGGTGTGCAGCGGTGAGGGAGGAGATGGCCGCTTACCTTCGCCCTTGCCAAATGGGGTTTGGCACAAAGTTGGGGTGTGAGGCGTCGATTCATGCAGCACGCGCATTCGCTCTGGATCCGGGAAAGGCAGACTGCGTCATAATTAAGCTCGACATAAAGAATGCGTTTAATTCCATTGAGCGTGATGTTTTGTTGAGTGAAGTCAAGGAGAGGGTGCCTTCCCTTTATCCCTTTCTTTTCCAAGTTTACTCGTCCCCCTCTAACCTCTTTTTCAATGAATCCCTTATCCTTTCCCAAGTTGGTGCGCAGCAGGGGGATCCGCTTGGACCTCTAGCGTTCAGTCTGGCCCTACATAAGACTATTTCAGGGCTTCTCTCCCCACTTAATGTATGGTACCTAGATGACGGTATCCTTGGAGGAAAGCCTGAGGTCGTGGAGCAAGACTTACGTACTCTCCTTCCACGCTTTAAGGATCTAGGACTAGAGGTCAATACCAGCAAGTACGAATTTTTCCCCTGCAGCGCCGAATCCCGTGCTTCCTTTCCCTCTTTCTATAATCTGCTCCCTGATCTCAAAGAGCTGTCTCCCCATTCCTTTAATCTCTTGGGGTCACCTATTTTTCCAGCCGCTATTCCGGAGGCTTTTGAGATGAGAAGGCAGCTTCTCCTGGCTGCTAGGGACACGCTTAAAAATCTTCCAGCTCAAGTTGCTCTGGTTTTATTGCGGATATGTTTTGCGGTCCCCAAAATTAATTATTTTTTGCGCACCGTTCCGACGTGGCTGTACCCCGATCACGTCGACTCGTTTGATCTCGAGCTGAGGGAGTCCGTTGAGTGTTTGTTGAATGTCTCGCTTAGCTCGGATCAGTGGAGTCTGGCTTCTTTGCCCATTCGGAGTGGGGGCCTGGGTTTACGGTGCGCGCGGGATGTGGGACTGCCGGCCTTCTTGGCGTCGGCGTGGGGGGGGGCGGGTGTTGTTGGCCTTGTTACTGACATTCTCTCTAACAATGGTGACAGGGCAAATATCCCCTACGCGTCTGATGCCGTGGCGGCTTGGTTGGCCCTCAACCCGGGTCTGCAGTTACCTGAGAGACCGGACCAACAGCGCGCGTGGGATGATGTGGGAATTAAGAGGGTGTTTGAGGGCCTGGTTGGGAGGGCAGTGGGTGTGGACAGGGCCAGGCTGTTGGCGGTGTCGAGGCCAGAAGCTGGAGCGTGGTTACGGGCGCTGCCCTCTCCGCATCTGGGCACTCTTCTCGACGATGATTCGATGCGGGTGGCTGTTGCTCTCCGCCTGGGTTGCGATGTTTGTGAACGTCATTTATGCATCTGCGGCACCATGGTGGAGAGAAACGGTCATCACGCTTTGAGTTGTGGTCGATGTGCCGGCCGATTCCCACGTCACCACGTTCTCAATTAAATTGTCCGGAGAGCGCTAGTCTCGGCAAATGTTCCGTGTGTGTTGGAGCCATCAGGCCTTAGTCGCACGGACGGTAAAAGACCTGATGGTTTGACCCTGGTGCCGTGGCATAGTGGGAAGTGCCTTCTCTGGGACGCTACGTGCGTCAGCACTTTTGCGGCTTCGCACCTCGGTCGCACCACGTGCACGGCTGGAGCAGCTGCTGAGACGGCGGCTCTTAGGAAGCGGGACAAATATTCTGCATTGCAGAATTATTTATTTGTCCCGCTCGCGGTAGAAACGACCGGTTGCTGGGGTTCGGAGGCCATAAAATTTGTTAAGGAGATCGGGCGTCGTCTGGCGGAGAGGGGTCATGACCCCCGTTCCGGGTCATTCCTGGCGCAACGTCTGTCCATCGCGATTCAGCGCGGCAACGCGGCGAGCGTGATGGGCACCTTTCCGCCGGGGGTGGCTCGGGGCGGGCTTTTCGACTAGGTTAATGATTTATCTTTAACCCATATGACGATTTACTTTTTATTTGATTTTAATTTAATAAGTATGTGACTTCCAGATGACCTAGAAGGATGACATTTGGAATCCAGCTCGGTAATTGTATGTAAGCGTAGGAAAAAATCTAAAAATAAAAAAAAGTAAAAAAATAGGGGGGGCCCCATACATTTTTTTTTTTAATTGTATCGTTGGAACCGTTACAAGCAGATATTTGAAACTATCCCAATATATGTATTATTATATTTCCTATATAACAGAAATATAAAAATAAAGTTAAGTCAAAAAATAAGTGGTGTCCCCATACAAAAAACTTGTAATACGCGCTAAACGACCGGCTAACGGTGTGTCGTCGGCGGCGCGCAGCACCACATAATTATACACAGAACAGAAGTAAATCTAGCAGCGGAAACGCAACAAAAAACATTAAATCTCAATACCTGCCTAGTTTTCTTTACAAAAAGTAATGATATCCCACCAAAAACATAAATGTAAAAAAGGAGAGCCAAGTTCAATACAAAAATTATGCTTGGCTGTGGGCTTCGCCGCAAAAAGAATGGAGATCTAAATGAGTGCCAAGTTCTATGTAAAATCCAAATATGTATTTATAGGAACAAAATAACATTATAAACAAGTATTAAACTCTATTTCTTTGCTTTATTGGATACCTATAACAATTGCTGTTATTTAAAAATGTGAGATCTTAAAGTAGGTTAGATTTGACTTGGCCAGTTTTTATCAGAATTAAAATATATATATATATACAGGGTGATTCATTAGACGTGAGCAGGCTTAACACTACGGATTAAGTTAATAACAAGCTCTTGTATGATACAATTATTAGTGTGATCAGCGTAAAAAAAACTTTTTAAGTAAAAATAAAATGTTTTAAATTATTTAAGACACGCTTGGTCACTCTACAATTAGAATATTCCGTCGAGTACTGATATTCTCTTGTTTTACTGTGATCTGTCAAATTGATGTCTGGTTACTTTGGAAACATCGTATCCCACTTAATTTGACAATGTTTTTTTTTCATAATCGAAGTGCTGTCATGATTGTTAAAGAGGTTTTATCTTTATTGATTTGTTTATGTAGGATGACCATGATTACAGAAAATAAAATTTCTACGAATCGCAAAGGTAAAAAAAAATATTGTACGTTATTGTTTCACTTAAACATGATGGCGGCCGATTCATTATCGTTAACTAAGCGTGTAGGGTTGTTCCTGCTCATGTCTCCTGAATCACCCTGTATATATATGTTGAATAACTTTATAAAATGACTGATGTAATGAAAACTGGCCAAGTCAAATCTAACCTACTTTAAAATCTCACATTTTTAAATAACAGCAATTGTTATAGGTATCCAATAAAGCAAAGAAATAGAGTTTAATACTTGTTTATAATGTTATTTTGTTCCTATAAATACATATTTGGATTTTACATAGAACTTGGCACTCATTTAGATCTCCATTCTTTTTGCGGCGAAGCCCACAGCCAAGCATAATTTTTGTATTGAACTTGGCTCTCCTTTTTAGGGTTCCGTAGTCAACTAGGAACCCTTATAGTTTCGCCATGTCTGCCCGTCCGTCCGTCCGTCCGCGGATAATCTCAGTGAACGTTAGCACTAGAAAGCTGAAATTAGGTACTAATATATATGTATATCAATCACGCCAACAAAGTGGTAAAATAAAAAGTGGTAAAAAATGTTTTATTAGGGTACCTCCCCTATACGTAAAGTGGGGAGATTTTTTTTTTCATTTCAACCCTAACTTGTGATATATTGTTGGATAGGTATTTAAAAATGAATAGGGATTTACAAAATTCATTTTTCGATAATGTAAATATTTTCGGAAATAATCGCTCCAGAAGTAAAAAAAATGTGTCCCCCCCCCTCTAACTTTTGAACCATACGTTTTAAAAATATGAATAAAATGTCAAAAGTCGAACTTTATAAAAACTTTCTAGGAAAATTATTTTGAACTTGATAGGTTGAAATTTTTTTGAAAAAAAATACAAAATAATTTCTGCTAGCCTAATATGGTCGGAGTTTTATCGCTTGTCACCATAGCTGTCACGTTCGAAAAAGTATGTAAGTGCGAAAGTGATGCATGACGTGATAGGCGATAAAATGACAACCATGATACGCGTTCTGAACTAAGTTTGTAATTTAATCGTATAAGCAGGTGTTTATTGTACCTGTAATTTCTAAATAATTACAATGAAATGACGTGCTTTCAAATAATGTAAAAACGGTGAAAATCGGTTCACGTAATAAAGAATTATCCCATAAAAATCATCTTCCATACTTTAAGCTCGCGTGTAATAGTTTACTTAATTTGCCGATAGATGTCGCTGTACGTGGAACGCTCATATCATATCCTACATGGCGGTGTTATTTTAACTCTTAAGTGGGGACACTTACTGTGACGGACGGAAAACTACGGAACCCTACACTGAGCGTGGCCCGACACGCTCTTGGCCGGTTTTATTTACATTTAAGTTTTTGGTGGGATCTGGAATTACGCGGGCTAACTGAAATATTCACGTGTCAACATCAAGCCTGGCTAGCTCAGTCGGTAGAGCATGAGACTCTTAATCTCAGGGTCGAGGGTCAGGGTGGGTTCGAGCCCCACGTTGGGCGCTTTCTTTTGCTTTTTAGTTTTTACGGATTAGATTTTTTTGTCAAAGTATTTATCAAAATTCGGTTTATCTTATTCTTACAGTAAAACAATAAAAATAAAATATCGCAGAATGTCGACACTATGGAAGTCGTTGTCATACATTTTGAATAAAGTAGCCATTTAGTATTTTGTGTAACACTCTTGAAAACCAGTTTGTTTATCTACTGTATATACCTATAGCCAATCGAAGGCGCAATCGGTCGGTCGCTTAGTACCGTTATAGGTCAATGGGTGGATGGACAGCTCTATGTAAAATGTTTCCCACGATGCATAGTCGCATATATGCACACTTGAACTTGTCGATAGGAGCTATAATGTGTTATCGGATATGTTGTACGGAAAGTGCTAGACAATTTTTTTAAGACTTTTCTGGCTCATAGTTTATTTCACACTTCAGAAATTCGTTAAAGAATAGAATATTCAAGATTCACTTAAATTTAAATTAAAATCGAATAAGTAACTCTTTCATCATATTTTTTTATAATATACTTTTTATTAAAAAAAAATTGTTACAATTTTGTTTAATGTAGGTAGGGTAGGTAATATCGCATAAACAATGTCTTGTTAAAATTGTCTGAAATTCCATCTTAGCGGAACAATTTGACTGACAAATACTTACCATACGATAACCAGGCCATTGCATTCTCTTTGACTACCCAGTGACACCTACGCGAGGTAACTTTACCAATAAACTTGTACGTAGGTAACCTATTTGTGACAACTCCTTCCATTGTAATGTCTGTTTATTTTCAGGTAAGAAATTCTGAAGCAGTTGTTGGCGGTGGCGCGTGGTGAGCTATTTATGATCTCTCTTTACTTTTACACAATTGTCAAGTAAAATGTAGGTCAAACAAGATCTTGAATGCTTGATAGGTCCTGAGAGGTCTATAGTATTCTAAAATACCTTATACTTAAGTAAATTCAGCATTTGAATTCCCTCATTTCACTTGTTAAACATAGTCATCACGGAGTTTATTTGAGCTGTTATATTTGTGATTCAACATCAATTGATAAGTATTTAGCTAACAAAGTAGTTTCTCAAGGAACTGAACTTTGCCTTGTTTGCTTTTTAACTGAGACGTATTAAAATAAATACCGAACAAGTATCGCGTGTCCTGCCTCTATTGCAATTGCACTACTCCTTACAGACTCGTGATTTTCTGGTCTCGGATAATGAGCTAGCTGTATTTAACTGCCATGTACTAGAAATGATCTTAATTTATTCCTGCTGAAAGTCATGCCATCAGTCTTGTGAACGTGACATTTTAATATTACGAAATAAGTACTCAATTCTGTTTACATTATTACTACTGATGATCAAATTGATCATTCAATAGATGTAAAGTAAAAGTAAAAATGTTTTATTGACCAATAGTTTTTTTTTAAATATAGAGTTAACAGTTTGTCAGCGACTCCCACACCTGCAAAGCCGGTGTGGTGTATTATTTAGTCGGTGGTGTACACTTATTTATACGGAAAATGATGATGATGGAATTTCCATTTGCAGAGAGTCCTTTAGGCTCTAAGATTAATTTAAGAAGGGAAACCAATCAAATTTTTCATGCAAATTTTTGACGAAGTGGGGGGTGCCCCCCAAAATTAATTAAAAATAAAATAGAGCTATATAGTCAAGTTTGATATCATTTTCGTGTAAAGCAAAGATGCTAAATTCACTTTTGGTATTTTATTTATACCTTTCCATATAAGAAAACTGAGAAAACATAAAAAATATGAAATCAACGTTTGATATTTTTTTGAATAAATGCCTATATTTTTTTTATTTATGGTCGTAACATAAAAAATATATTTTCATGATAAAGCCCTGTTATTCCCCTTCATAAAAAGTATATAAATCCTATATTGGTTATAATATATTAACCTAATATAAATAAATATAATAGGCCTGTTATCAACCACAATCTAATTATGTAGGAAAAACGATGTGGTTTGAGTTCTAATGCTTGCCTAATTATATCTTTCACAACTAAATAGACGTCAACCATTTTAAACGCTATTATTTACCTTGCCTTTGTATGCTTGTTATAATCCGTAAGTGAAATAAAGAGTTCGTTTAGAAGATACCGTAACCGGTTACCAATAAAGGGGTAGAGTATTTGGTAGGGTAGTTTTTAAAAACTATCAATTTAGTAGGCACATCATTGAGTTACCCAAAGGTAAGTGCTTGACTGATACTGGCTGCTGCTGCTGCTGCTGATAATGATAATGTAGCGCTTACCGAAATGAAAATCCAAAATGACGTTTACCTACTAAGCTAAATTCATCTCAATTGCTAAGACATTAGACAGGGACATAACATTGCATATAGGGTAACCATATAATTTTGTAACCAAATAACAGCGTTATCAAATAGAAGGGTTATCCAGTCCCTGTTATCTAGTGACGTTTTCAAGTGAAAGGTACATCATTGCGGGTTATAAATAAGGGCCCGTTCATTTTTTTAGAGGTATACATCTTCAACTGAGGACAGTCTGTTGGCGAATAGTGCGCTCTGAAACAAAAATAACAATTATGTGTTATACCAACTTAGACATTACACAAACTTATTTTAAAATTTGTTAATTTATTATAACTAATATTTACATAACTAAATGCAAGTTTGCATACAGCTACAGCTACCTGCTTCATCCCACATCTCCATAATTATGTGGTTGAAATTATACCCTCGTTCTGTTGACAAAGTGATCCGATATCTGGTGCACACCTAAAGTTCTGATGACAATTACAATTTAACTCAGATCAGATACTGTAGATTCAGTATCATTGTAAATCCAAGATAGCTGCCGCTACAGAATGCCACGTATTACACATTTCTTAACAAACCTCTCAATCAAGCATAAAATGAAAGGGATTTATTAGTAGAACACAGTGCATTGCGGATCATAAAGTAAGCGGAGTTTAGACAGTTTTAGTAACATAACAACTTGAAAAGAAAATAAGTATTGTTTAGGTAAATTCAAAAACTTTTATTGAAAATAAACAATGACATAGATAATGTACAAAAAGCTATAAAAATAATTCGGTAGGTTCTAGGTACCAGTCATCACACCACTCTTCTCATCAATGTAGCTAGAGCATTGAAAAGACAAAAAACTAAAATCGTGGGGCGCTTGAATCTTTTATCAACGGACAATGCCTAATATCATTATAATATATATAAACTTAGGTTAGGTACGCCCCGCTATTGGTGTGATGAGTGGTACCTAGGACCTATCGATTATTTTAGCCTTGAGTATATTACCTGCATCATTATTATCATTATTTTCAATTAGACCGTTTAATATACGATTTTTGACTTACTAATTTAACTACTATTAGAAACGGGGTGTTTATCTAACTCAAATATACATGGTAAATACCATACCAATAATAATATTTTAATAGTATCTAGTCAAAACAGAAAATAATTATTTTACTTATTTTATTTATAGCCTGGATACGAGACTTTCAAGCCAAATCTTTATTGGATAACTCTGCACTATAATGTGTTACGAATATAACAATTGTTTTCCCCACTTCCCACAAAAGTAGGAACATTCATATATTTTTTGCAAAAACGGTTGAAGTTACCACAAAACTTCCAATAAAGGAAATATTCTTCATGAAATTCTCTACAATTCTTGCCTTTTAAGTATGTTGCTAAGACTTATAGTTTTGAATCTATGTGACTTATAGTTTTGAATCTATATGTGTAAATTTTAACCCCCCCCTTTTTACCCCAAGCACCATAAATTTAGGTGGCTCTGCTTCCTAAAATGGCCTATGGGTCCTAAAGTCTCACTGTGCAAAAGGTGATCCCATCATCACTAAAATCCGTATAATGCCCTTTGTTTTCGTGTGCACCACCGACTATATGTCGTGGAAGTCAAAAACATTAGATCGATTACCAAAAAAACATAGCGGCTTATGAAATCAAAATTGTATGCAGACTTATAACTATTTAAAGAATTAAATAACATTAATATTAATGAGATATGCAATGGGTTTTTCTATAACTGAGAGAATAGGATAAAGTGAGATGTAGGAAAATGGAGCTCTAGAAGTAAAACAAAGGATAATAAGACTGTTGTTAATAAACGTTAGCCAACGTCTTCAAGAGAGTAAGTCCTCAACATGTAAACAAGAAAACTTGTCGTGTCGTATTGCGGCTAAGAAATAATAAGATAAACATTTTTTGGACGCGTAATAAGTTTTTTTCGTCGTCCCAGCCGGTCAACCCTCCATAAAAACGTGTTTTTCGCGTGTTTTTTTTTCTTAGTTTTTCATTGTTGTTATTTACAGTCAGCTGCAAAGAAAACTGAATGCTCTATGTAAAATGCTGCTTCTGTATGTGCTGAAAAAAATAGAGCCAAAATTTTGCACGAATTCCATTTTGGAAGAGATTTTTAAGCGCCGGTGGTCAATTGAACGGTGTTGGTATACGGAACTAAGTACTTATCGTTATGCCGGTTGAATGCAAAATTGTGAACGCTTAAGTTGAATAGCGGACACCGCCGCGGGTCGGAGTGTTATTTTCATCATAAAATTACATTTCAATCTGTGCGGGTCTGCGGCCGCACTGATTGCCGCGTTAACCGTTAAGACGGTAGTTCGCGGAAACGTCTACTCCTCTCAACCTGGTGAATATTGTTCAAATTTAACGTGATTACATTAAAACGATTCTCACTAGGCTCGTTTTGCGCGAATACTGTTATTACAAGCCGTTAAAGTTTTCCAGGTTTATTACTATATTTAGTTTTCTAACTTGTAACTAGCTAATGAACGCACCTGTAGGCGTTTGTTCTCTGACGATAACTATCGAGGGTAGACCTACGAATATAAATAATGAATAATCAGCGCTTTTCAATTACAAGTGGCGCAGTTAAATCAGATTTTCATAGCAGGGAACTTGTTAACGGTGAGATTACGATAGAGAATTATAACAAGCCGAGAGGCAAACGTCCAACTTATACTTAAATGGTGATCATGCATTGCCTACTTAAACTAATGTTATTCATAATTGGGTAAAATGAATGAAGAAACAATAGGTGGATGAATAAAAATATTAAGTACTCATACAAATATTGTTTAGGCAGGACTAATGGACTAAGAGCTGGCCACGTCAGATATTAATATGACACAATAATGAGTGCAACAAATCCCGTCTGGTTAGATTGCTATACTATCCTTATCGCTTGATCCGGACATCTGGCAGCTTTTAGTGGGTGGAGGTCAGAGTGACAGACTAGGAATTTTTTGAATTGGGAAATAGTAATACCAAAATAGGTAAAAACTGTCGAAGTTGTCTCTGTTATAAAGGACAGGGCCTATAACAAACAAAAAACTGTATTTTTATAATATTGCATTAAACCCAGAACTCTAGGGTCGGTTTTCTTGAAGTGGTTTGCATTCTATGACCTCCACCACTTTACAGCTGTCAGATGTCAATATCTGGAAATAAGCACAGTATAGCAAAGTGACTAGAGGGTTTTCGTTGCACAATGATGAGATTGTATCATATTATATCTGACGTGGCTAGCTCTCCGTCTATAACCTTTGCCTGTGAATTCGTCGGCGTAAATGTTAAAGTATTAGATGAATTCCGGTAAAGAAGTTCAACTACTTTGCTTTAGTTACTAACTTCCAGTAATATAATATTTTGTGTTTGTAATATACCATCGCTCAACGAAAGAACAACTATAAAAAACCCTAAATTAAAAATTGTTAAACATACGTATTAATCGCTTCTGAACAACCTTTTGGTGGGGTAGGTATTAATTGTAAAAATACGCAGCTTATTCGTACAACAAAAGTGCGTTTGTTAATATAAGACACCCAGGTCAATCACTCACACAAGTCATAAAGCATACCTGCAGCAAGCAAGTCATAACACGCGAAAGATTGAAATGAGATGATAAGAGGCGAATCAGAAATCTTGCCGAAAATACGTATTATGAGGCGGCGGTAATTTTATAAGGGATTCCGAGGTTCGATATGCGGCCAATCATTACCGTGCCTCGGCTTGCTCTCGGTACGGAGCGGCTTTTTGCGAGATCTAGGGAGATAGGCGTGGGCTTAAATATGCGGGGAGGTTTGTGAGACGATCAATGCTCGCGCAGGTTTTACGAAATAACACCCTCACGCTTTATTTATTTTTTTTTTTTTTTTTTTATACCACGACGGTGGCAAACAAGCATACGGCCCGCCTGATGGTAAGCAGCTACCGTAACCTATGGACGCCTGCAACTCCAAAGGAGTCACATGCGCGTTGCCGACCCTTTACAAAAAAATTTTATACGTGAATGCGAATTTAACGCGGCCCGACCGTATTATCAACATGTTCCCCTTTTTAAAAGATAAAACTCGGCATGTCCGAATGATGTAGAATACTTTCGCTGATTGCCAAATTGGATTTTATATACTTTCGCATGTATGCGTGTTTAGTTGAAGTCGTACTTTATTGTTCCGTGCGTCTCGCGTCGGCTCGTTAACGCGACCTCTTGGATATTTATTGTATCCTCTTCAGAAAATACAATTTCCATCTCGAATGCCAATAAATTGTACGTTGTGCATACATTCGCATCTCCTGTAAAATAATTCTGAAATTAGCTTGCTGCTTATTATAGTGAAAAGATGGACTCTGATGAATGATACGCGCACTCACGAGGTTAAATTTGTCGAATATATCACTTTCGCGCACTTATTTATGTGAGAGTAATAACTGTTTATTACGCTCGTTCCTCTAAAGTAATTATTTATTTTTAGTCGACTGACAAAAAAGGGAGGGTAATGTTTTTTCGTGTGTATGTACGAGTACGACAAATTTTTTGGCATGTTTTGCACCTCACTTTCAAGCAAAGTTATGAAATGTCATTACTGTCGTTAGCCGTAATATTGTGAAACACACCTTTTCTTTCGACGTCCTTTATAAAGGTTTACATTATCCTTTTTTAGTTTCCATCTTTTCGTTTCAGTGGTGGCATATTGGCTAGAATTATTTGCGTTATATTTGTCCCCGTGTACCCTGTCAACATTCATAATGTTATTCCTTTTAGGGCACAACATCACACACATAATTCACTCGAGAGTCGAGTGTAAACACGCCGTTTCGCGATTGTCACGAAAAGAACAATTCAGCAAGATACAAGATAAAAGGAGGGGCGCGAAATAAATTTCTTTATAAGTTGCAACCAAGTGGTATTTAATTGACGTGTCAGTGGAGTGCTGGGACGGGCTCGCCGTGTGGTCGTGTATCGAGATCGCGCTCTGGTGCTCTGCTATCTGCGTTGCGTTGATTTTATCATAGCATCCTTGAACACAATAATCAAAAGCTTTAATATAACTGATATTTAATATTGAAATGTAAAAAGCGGTTGAAGTATTTTATTTATTCATAAATTGTCCGTGCAATTTTGAACCTGGGTGTACATACCTAGAAGTTAGGATGCGTGGAAGAAAAATTATGCAGTCATACCATTCCTTTGATGAAGTTATGAATACCATCATCGATTTCCAACAGAAGCTACGTTACTAACAAATTCATATCTCTTATAATCTTTCAATATCGATTTGTATTTGATGAGTCGATAGCTAGGCGCAAGAATCGCGTGTGGCGACTCGCTAACACTTGATATATGGGCTTCGTAATCACGGCTTCGCTTGCACAAGATTTATTCCTCACCTGTTGAGCCAATTATTTACATTCGGAAGTCATTTCTCTCGGACTCGATTCGTTTCGTTAATGATTTTGATTGGAAGAAGGGTGATGACTTGTTCGAACTGCTAGGTAATTATATAGTGTAATGTTAAATTCTGGTAGATGGTTTATGGATTCATTGTACATACATACCTATACGGAGCGAAAGGTAAGGTAGACCGCGGTGGGTTGTGACAAAGGAGAACTCTCCTGAACTCTCCTCTCGATGTTACAACTGTAACATCGTCGATTTTTCGGAACTTATAACTGCTAGCGAGCTCACGGCGCGCAGCGCGCATTTGTGAGTTCAAATCTCGAATAAAGAAACGCGCGTTGTTTTGAGCTCGCTAGCAGTCATAGGTTCCGAAAAATGGACTATGTCACAACTTTTATATGTTACAACTCACCTCGGTTTCCCCTAAATGTTGTTGTTCCTATGTACTATTAATATACAGATACCTGGAATGTTGAAGTGGACATTTTGATGACTTGCGACTTTGCATAATAGACCTAGCAAGAATTTTGTTACTATTAAAATAAACAAGAAACGATTTAATAACCATGGTATATAATTTACGTGACTGGTACTAAATTATTTGCCAGACTGGATGATTAATACTGGTTTCAGCACATAACTAGTATTTACACTATTGGCTTGTAAAACGGCTTGGATATTTTTTCAAGTCGGCGTAAAGCTTGCAACCTATCATTTACTCAAGTGCCGGTTGCCAGTGACGATAATTTGATAATAATTGTAACTGTCATAGCGCCACGTCGGCACCTGCAGTGCAGAACCTTTGGCGGTAATGTGTCTTTCACTTTAGTTACTTGAATTAATGAGCAGCTTTAATCACATGTATGTATGTTAGCGAGCTTACTCATGTTACTTCATATTTTTACACAAAATTCCTTAATGTAATTTAGTATTAAATATTCGAAATTATCTAATTAATCATTGAAATAAGGTTTTTTACAACGAAAATTATTGCACATGCACGTCGCAGCTGGTTACAGTTAGGTAGATATTATATAAATGTGTGTGTGTGTGTGTGTGTGTGTGTGTGTGTGTGTGTGTGTGTGTGTGTGTGTGTGTGTGTGTGTGCGTGCGCGCGCGTGTGTGTGTGTGTGTGTGTGTGTGTGCGTGTGTGTGTGTGTGGTTTTAGGTAGAACTATGTATAATTTTAACACCATAAATTACAAATATCCTAATTTTCCAAGTTTTTAAATCCAACTTTTTAGCCAAAAATTAAAGTAGCAGGGGTTTGTAAAAACGTACTAACAGGAAAATGAAGATGTTTAAATAACCGTATTTTTTGTTAATTGTGTTTATTTAAGTTTTATCGTGGCCGTATTTAAAAAGCAACGATTAGCCAGATAACGTTATTTACAATGCCTCAAACAAGCTGTTGGAAACCTGCAGTTTCGGAAGTAACCGTTGTGCAGATATCGGCCCACTGCTAATTGGTACGTGTCGAAACCACTATACCGACTTAACACCTTTTTCTTGGAGTGTTTACCAACGAGATTTGCTGTCTTGTTTACAATAACGCTGTTCGTTTTGGTGTAAAAATGCCTGTATACTTTGTTTGTATGTTATTAGTTTATTATTGTGCTTTTTACAAATAACTGTTTTTGGGCAAGTAATTTGTATACCGGGCCTGTAACACGAGCAAAAAATGAAATCGTAGATTCTAATCCTCAAACTAGACAACGTTTATTCAGCGACTTTAAAAATTAACTTGTGGTTTGATTTTTAGTACACTTTATTATTGGACGGATTTTAACGTATATTGATAATACTATTTTCACACCACCTGCTCGACAATGCCAAATTATATATCATGCAAACCTCACCGAAAGCAAATCATTATAGCCCTTGGCTTTAGCCGGGTTATAATGTTGTACTAAATCTCATTATAACCCGCTGGTTAATAATGTGATTTCACTTCCCATAGTTCTTATTGTTATGTGCTTAAAGTCTAATTTGGTAAAGTCCGCACGGTGCACAGCCCCGCGACGCCAGCCGGGGCCCGCGCCGCCGCGTCGAACTGATTTGAAAATCGAATTTATTCGGAAAATCGTGCTGGCCACCTTTTTTAAATACCTAAAACAAATGCCGCGAGTGTCATAAGACGCTGCAGTATACGGAGTAAAACTGCAGGTTCTATAAAAATTGAAGATAAAATTTGAATAAAATGGACTAATGTATCAAGAATAAATTTTTAGGGTTCCGTAGCCAAATGGCAAAAAACGGAACCCTTATGGATTCGTCATGTCTGTCTGTATGTCTGTCCATCCGTATGTCACAGCCATTTTACTCGGAAACTATACGACGTATCTGAATAAAATTTACACATAAGGTGTATTTTGTATGCCGCTACTTAGTTATGTAGATTTGAAAAAAAAAAATTAGGGGGGGGGGAGCTCCATACATGTAACTATTTTTTTTGACTAAATATCAACATGTGACACATCAATGATAGGTCTTTAAAAATAACATTGAGGTTTCTTGGACCATTTTGTGATTAAGTGAATATTTTCTGAAATAATCGCTTCGAAAGTCAGAAAAATTGTGCCCCCCCCCTGTAACTTTTGAACCGTAACTCCAAAAATATGAAAAAAATTGAGGAGATGCGTCTTATCATATACTTTCTACGCAAATTGTTTTGAACATTATCGGTTTAGCTATTTTTGAGTTATCTCCAAAAAACCATAGGCACCAGATACGACCTTTTGGTATTAGTTTGGTTCCATTGAAGGTACGGAACCCTCCTATGTGTGGTCCGACACGCACTTGGCCGGTTTTTACTTTTGATTTACTTTAATAAAAATCCGTTTCTAGTAGCCTTAGCTATTTTATTGTCTCGCAAGAGGTGAGAAAAGTAGAGTATACTCCTCGGGGATAAAGCTGTTTTTGTCACGGGCGCGCTTGAACCCCCTCACTGCACTCAGGACTCAGTCTTAATTCCCTCGCTTCGCTCGGGAATTAACTCATGAACCCCTCGCTACGCTCGGGATTAAAATCTGGAGTCCTTCGTTACGTTCAGGATTCAATATTGCGCCCGTGACATAAAACAGTGCTTTATCCCCTTGGTGTACAATCTACTATTAGTTTTTACGAAAAAGAGACAATCTAAAGACTCCATATTTTACATGGTTAAAAAGTTATTAAACAAAAGTTTCATAGTTTGAGGAGTAGAATCTACGTTTTAATTTTTTGCTCGGGTTACAGGCCACATACTGTATTAATACTTACATGATATAATGATGATTAATAATATAAGTAAAAGCGGGTCACTATGTTATGTATAGACATTCCCTTACAAGTAACACATTTTCATTGCCTTAATTGTAGTTCTCTTCTCTACCTGTTATTGAGCAGGCATCAATTCACCTTTCTAATGTTGACAGTAAACGTTCGTGCAATGTTCAATTGCTTGTGAAAAGTGGATATCTATCCCAATTATTTAAGATATAAGTTAAGTCCTAACTAACAATATAAACTAGTTACCTGTTCCCCGTCTTGATTTTAGTGTACTGCAGTTTTAATTAGAGTGCTAAATTACGTGCTAATTGCCACGCATTAAAAGCGTAAGGTAATTTATCGGTGCTTAACTATAGGTTATCACATATATTATCCGTATATTCCGTATCACACGCTACACCAGTTAATATCTGCTGAGAAATTTGTGAATCTGCTGATGCTGAGATTCACTATATAGGTATAAAATGAAAAAGGAATTTAGTTCTTATGTCCAAGGTTAACGAATCTTTTTATTTTATATTTGAATATTGTGGCGTGGCAGATTCACCTGACTCTGATATCATAGCATAATGAACTTTATCCCCATCGCATAAAGTGGCAGAAATTGTCATGAAATTTTTGTCTTGGTTAACTTGGTCCGGTAATTTATCTGCACGCATCCTCGACCTGCGAACTGATCGTTTATTGCTCGCTTGTTATTTTATAATTATTTTTAACGGTTCACCGAAACGCACAGAATGGGTACGGGCAAAAGGTGAAAATATGACCACACATAATATTTTTAATGAAGTGATCTCAAACGAGCTATAAATATTAATTGCCGTTTATTTATTCGTAAAAACACACAGCAGTAGCAATTATAGGTAATAAGTTTGAAATTATTTTACATGTTTTTTTTTTAAAGTGGGGCATTCCACTCATACAATAGTATGTTATTCAATCAAATACAAACACTGAAAGCATTGAAAAAATAATCAACCCAGCAGGATTTGAACCTCGCATCGATACGCCTTACCGGGGCTCGATCGCTTTACCAATTAAGCTATGGGTTCAGTTACTGAGTTGACGAAATTCTCAATGCCTTCAATCATCTTTTTGCATTTATTTTTACATCGACTTTATAGCAGCCGTAAGCGACATCTAGGTGCTAACTACTAGAGTTAGATACCCTTCCCGCCGACCCTTTTACAAGTGTCACAACGGAAATAATAGATGGCGCTGCTATCAACTCAAAATTATTTTACATGTTTTTTTTAAAGTGGGGCATTCCACTCATACAATAGTATGTTATTCAATCAAATACAAACACTGAAAGCATTGAAAAAATAATCAACCCAGCAGGATTTGAACCTCGCATCGATACGCCTTACCGGGGCTCGATCGCTTTACCAATTAAGCTATGGGTTCAGTTACTGAGTTGACGAAATTCTCAATGCCTTCAATCATCTTTTTGCATTTATTTTTACATCGACTTTATAGCAGCCGTAAGCGACATCTAGGTGCTAACTACTAGAGTTAGATACCCTTCCCGCCGACCCTTTTACAAGTGTCACAACGGAAATAAAAGATGGCGCTGCTATCAACTCAAAATTATTTTACATGTTTTTTTTAAAGTGGGGCATTCCACTCATACAATAGTATGTTATTCAATCAAATACAAACACTGAAAGCATTGAAAAAATAATCAACCCAGCAGGATTTGAACCTCGCATCGATACGCCTTACCGGGGCTCGATCGCTTTACCAATTAAGCTATGGGTTCAGTTACTGAGTTGACGAAATTCTCAATGCCTTCAATCATCTTTTTGCATTTATTTTTACATCGACTTTATAGCAGCCGTAAGCGACATCTAGGTGCTAACTACTAGAGTTAGATACCCTTCCCGCCGACCCTTTTACAAGTGTCACAACGGAAATAATAGATGGCGCTGCTATCAACTCAAAATTATTTTACATGTTTTTTTAAAGTGGGGCATTCCACTCATACAATAGTATGTTATTCAATCAAATACAAACACTGAAAGCATTGAAAAAATAATCAACCCAGCAGGATTTGAACCTCGCATCGATACGCCTTACCGGGGCTCGATCGCTTTACCAATTAAGCTATGGGTTCAGTTACTGAGTTGACGAAATTCTCAATGCCTTCAATCATCTTTTTGCATTTATTTTTACATCGACATCTAGGTGCTAACTACTAGAGTTAGATACCCTTCCCGCCGACCCTTTTACAAGTGTCACAACGGAAATAATAGATGGCGCTGCTATCAACTCAAAATTATTTTACATGTTTTTTTTTAAAGTGGGGCATTCCACTCATACAATAGTATGTTATTCAATCAAATACAAACACTGAAAGCATTGAAAAAATAATCAACCCAGCAGGATTTGAACCTCGCATCGATACGCCTTACCGGGGCTCGATCGCTTTACCAATTAAGCTATGGGTTCAGTTACTGAGTTGACGAAATTCTCAATGCCTTCAATCATCTTTTTGCATTTATTTTTACATCGACTTTATAGCAGCTGCTGGGTTGATTATTTTTTCAATGCTTTCAGTGTTTGTATTTGATTGAATAACATACTATTGTATGAGTGGAATGCCCCACTTTAAAAAAAACATGTAAAATAATTTTGAGTTGATAGCAGCGCCATCTATTATTTCCGTTGTGACACTTGTAAAAGGGTCGGCGGGAAGGGTATCTAACTCTAGTAGTTAGCACCTAGATGTCGCTTACGGCTGCTATAAAGTCGATGTAAAAATAAATGCAAAAAGATGATTGAAGGCATTGAGAATTTCGTCAACTCAGTAACTGAACCCATAGCTTAATTGGTAAAGCGATCGAGCCCCGGTAAGGCGTATCGATGCGAGGTTCAAATCCTGCTGGGTTGATTATTTTTTTTTCAATGCTTTCAGTGTTTGTATTTGATTGAATAACATACTATTGTATGAGTGGAATGCCCCACTTTAAAAAAAACATGTAAAATAATTTTGAGTTGATAGCAGCGCCATCTATTATTTCCGTTGTGACACTTGTAAAAGGGTCGGCGGGAAGGGTATCTAACTCTAGTAGTTAGCACCTAGATGTCGCTTACGGCTGCTATAAAGTCGATGTAAAAATAAATGCAAAAAGATGATTGAAGGCATTGAGAATTTCGTCAACTCAGTAACTGAACCCATAGCTTAATTGGTAAAGCGATCGAGCCCCGGTAAGGCGTATCGATGCGAGGTTCAAATCCTGCTGGGTTGATTATTTTTTCAATGCTTTCAGTGTTTGTATTTGATTAATAAGTTTGAGTTAACCCTAATTACACATTTTTTATATCAATAAATTTAAAAATAAGCTTTTATGGGATAGCTTCCTAAACATAGATCTACGTAATAATTTTATGAAAGTATATTTTTACCGATTTAATTTTTGCGTGTAAAAATTACAATCGTGAGTATGAAGTAAAGTAAAGATGTTATGGTTTTTTTTTACATGTTAATCATAAAAAAGAATTATCTAAATAATATCAAAAACTAAACCTAATGAAAAAATACAAAAATAACATTAAATAAAACTACAACTAAACCTATATTTTAAATTAAACTACCTATACTTACAGCACACTTAGTTTTATTTAAAAGTTATCTGTACAATTCTTTCTACTATTTCTTATCTATTTATATTCCAGTTATTTAACACTGAAACTGCTACTTGAAGTTCAGAACTAAAACTACGTATTATGGTCCACATTAAAACGAAGCACATCAAATATTTGTGTGCATATATACTTCTAAAAAGAAATTTAAATTTCGGTCATCAAGTAGTAATTCGGGGATAGTTACGGTTAAGTATGGAATGGGACAATATCCCTAAGCTTAGTTGGCATGGTATAATTTAAAATACGAGGGTCCGCTGACCGCCCGTAACGTCTGGTCCCGTTCGCTAGATATGATACGAGTGATATAATTTCGCTACATGATTTGACCATCGATACACGCGGCAGATTTACAATGCGACCAGTAATTTATAGCGATGTTCGATCTAGATGTAATTTAATGTTGTTGGCGCACATAAATCAAGCTCATCCTCCGCTCACACTGATATCTACGGGGCTCCGAGAGTTGTTAACCCGATAATGTTGCGGGAATTTATCGGGTGGACCGTTTGTTCAAATTAATGGCTACGTAGGTAACTATATTTTTTTACTAATTAGCGAGGATTATAGCCCAAGTTGTGGGTAGTATTTGTGGCATTAAAATTCTCCCTTGCCAAGAATTCTATTTACTTAAACAGCGAGGCAATTATTTTTCAAGTCCCGAATGCATTCAAGTCCTCCGCTGGGCTGGACATCGGGAGGAAATAGCGTCGGGAGCTGGCTAATCGAGCGAGCGGCGTGTCGAGGAGCTAAGAATAGCCGATCGGACACTTTTTGTCGTCTCATTCCAGTGCGCATCGTTCGTTAGCCGGGATACCAGCGCCGTAAACTTGACGGGAATGTTACCATATTGGCAAGAAGCTAGCTCTAGCGTAATTTGTGGACGCCACTACTTATTTGCGTACATTTAATCTTGCCTTTTGAAACGGTAGATCTTTTATCCGCATTTGGGCTTTTTTTCTTAGTAGATCGAATGCCTTGTTAACCAAGCACATATCAATTTCGCAATTATAATATTAATAGCTATGTAAACCCTGGTATACCTACACGGTTTAAAATGTATCCACATTTCAATGAAATTTCAATCTCGAAAGGATATTTTACAGGCGTGCAATGGAAGGATTGAAATCTGTATTCTACCTAAATGTAAAGTGTGAGACAAAATGTCTTTCAGGTATTAATTTTATTTGCTCCTACTTTTATAAATGGTACAAGGAATGATACTGACATCTACAAATCTTTATTTAAATAGTATCAAAACCGCTTGTGTAGTTATATTTGAAACAATGAGATATGGAAAGAAAACTCTTGTACGGCCATTTATAACAAGAATGTCTGTAACACTATATCCCACCAAAAACATAAATGTAAAAAAGGAGAGCCAAGTTCAATACAAAAATTATGCTTGGCTGTGGGCTTCGCCACAAAAAGAATGGAGATCTAAATGAGTGCCAAGTTCTATGCAAAATCCAAATATGTATTTATAGGAACAAAATAACATTATGAACAAGTATTAAACTCTATTTCTTTGCTTTATTGGATACCTATAACAATTGCTGTTATTTAAAAATGTGAGATCTTAAAGTAGGTTAGATTTGACTTGGCCAGTTTTCATTACATCAGTCATTTTATAAAGTTATTCAACATATATATATATATATATATTCTCTAATTCTGATAAAAAACGCTGGCCTGTCGTTTAGCGCGTATTACAAGGTTTTTGTATGGGGACACCACTTATTTTTTGACTTAACTTTATTTTTATATTTCTGTTATATAGCAAATATAATAATACATATATTGGAATAGTTTCAAATATCTGCTTGTAACGGTTCCAACGATACAATTTAAAAAAATATTTTTGTATGGGGACCCCCCCTATTTTTTAACTTTTTTTTATTTTTAGATTTTTTCCTACGCTTACACACAATTACCGAGTTGGATTCTAAATTTCATCCTTCTAGGTCATCTATATGTCAGTCAGTCAGTCAGTGCTAAAATTTACGACTTTTTGACCTTCATATCTTTTTAACCGTTTGAGCTAGCTTCATGAAATTTGGGCTTCTAGATGTCCTTATGGATATAATTAAACTCACGTAGTTTTATGTGTTTACGTTAAAGAGGTTTTGAGTTATAGAAGGGTCAAAAGTGGCACCAAGTGGTTCGTGTAATATACACTCGGCGCTGGCTAGCCAGTTCCTTTGCTTGAACTTGGCTTGACACGCTGCCGCGTACACACGCGGCGGTGTGAAGCTACACAGCTTATAGAACACATCGGAATTAAGAAAACGAATACTAGTCTTTCATATATGAAGAGACGATGATAGCTCCCCGATACTTGGTCTGTTCCTTACAAGGAAACTTATTAATTTGTTTGCACATTACCCACTTCCTTCAAGGGCGCAACGAAGAGAGTTGATTTGAGCCGAGATAGGCAGCCATGCCTCGGCGAGCAGATTAAGCGTTTACGCACAAAAGAAATTATTATCGAGTGCCCCGCAGTGTATATTATTTTTCTCCGAAAAAAGATAGATCACTAAAGCGATTTTACGAGAAATTAATTTTGGCAGAAAGCGACAGGGCCAGTGACCGAGGCTCGAAAATGAATTTGTGCGAGCGTTCTCGTTACAGTTACCGATAATCAGCATACCATTTACTCAAAGGGCAAGACGAGGTTGTAATTCAAGCACGTTATCGATATTCTCTGTAACCGCCGGTTTTTTTTTTAACAAAATTAAAGCGAAAAACCTATAAGCACGTTCCTCTGTAATCACGGTGGAAGTTTATAAGTTGGAATACGTTTAATTTGAACGCGTTAGTATGGTATGCGCGGGCGCTTACTCCTCCCCAATTACAGATCATTTAATTACTAGATAAACCGTGATGCATCCTCGTAGTGTCAAGGCTTTTGGCCACTGCTCGATTGAACCTGGGATCCAATCGACAACTTAATCCCATATGAGAAAAAAAAACTCGTACCTACTGTTTTCTTATAAGGTCACAACCGTGTATTTCAGTTTACTGCCTCTTTTCTATTCATGTAAGTACCTAAATTAACAAAAAATACATTCAGGAACAAAATTAGGGAGCTCTGTAGATAGTATAAAGTGACGTAGGATGCGATGCAGTACTTTACAAGTATTGTCTCAGCACCCTGAATGTTGACGTTTAAAATACCACTCCTTAATGCTGTAAATATAAGTAATTGCCCATTTTTGTATTTATGCCATACGATACGACTAAATAAATAACAAGTACCAATGTAATGTGTACCTACTTGGTAGGTACTCTGAGTAGGTATGGTGCGCTTGCTTTTTGCGCAGTCTATGCGAAGCAGTCCACGGCCCCAGTTGTCGCGGCGGCTGCGCCTGAGCCACAATTAATCCACTGTAATGCGATACGAACCTCCTGTCGTCGGCGACGTAATGCATCGTGATTTACTCGCCGAACAAGCCGTTAATCTTATTACCACTTTCAATAACTTTATTATCGAACACACGCTACTATAACCACAATTAAATATACACCTTCAACTCACTTACCCAAGGATCATTTGATGTTATCAGATGCCTCATTCAAGTTAGGAAGCTTCCCACGAAATTTATATTTGTCGTCTTAACGTTATTTGTCTGCGTTACCGAAAACGGAAAGTTAATGCGACTGTAAGTTCAATTAAATGGCTACGACTAAACATACTAATTTATGTTGTTCCCAATTTATTTCATATATTAAATAATCTTAATTATATTTTACTAGCATTGGTACCAGTAGCATGAATTACAAATTTATAGAACTTGTTTGTTTACTTTTTTTAATTGACTTATCATCTTATTTGAATTTAATTAAGCTATAACGAATAGTAAAAGGTTCTAGATAGCGCTTGTCTAAAGGCAAGTTTAAAACGCAGTACGCAGCTTATTCTAGTAAATTGCTGACATGAAATAACAACTATAAATGGCTTTTCTACCAGTCAACCATTGGGCCATATCTTTGTTTGGTGCATGCTTTATGAATTTTATGATAGAACGCCATTGAAAAATAATCCTCAGCTATTTTAATGCAGTTTTTATCAGCCATTTTGCGTACACCACGCCACCTACTCTGAGGGCATTCTACCCCCTGAAATTCTGGTGTTGCACATACAACAAATACACCGCAAGTCCCTAAAAACCATCGGCTCTGTGCCTAATTTAATTTATCCTATTGTCACCCTCAATTATCCAATGAGTTATCAATTTCGTAAATAGCTAATTCAAAAGACATCACTATCAATCTATTTCAATTAGGTTTTTATGTGTAGAATAATAATTGACTACCTACCTGCATAGCATACGGAGTTTCTTAGCGTGTGAAATAACTTTTTATTCACCACGCAAGCCTCGAGGCTATGCTAAACTTCATTTGAATTCGACGTGTTAACCCCCGAAACCTTCGAATATTAAGATGCAAATGACGAGTCCGGCGGCAAGAAGGAAAAATGCTACACTACTGTTAAGGGATATTACCACTGAGCGGGCGATCTGCATAAATTTTCGTAATAACAACTTCCGTTTGTGTGCCGGCGGACGTGTCACGAAGTGAAGGCTCTACGGTAGCTTGAACTCACATCCGATCACTCTCATTATCATAATATATCTGGAAGATCTTTGTGCACGTAGAAGAAGAAATTGAAGTGAATATAAAATGTCTGTCGTTTTACCCAAAATCCATATACAAAGATACTTCTTATTTCCATTGTAGGATATTATTTTATTATTTTCGTTGATAAAAGCTGTGTCAATTGTAAAAAAAACTAGTCAGGAAATTTGTGATGTAAATTCTATACAATCGGCGGCCATAAAATAAGAAAAAACACGAAAGTGTCTCTTTATTTACTACCTCTACTGTGGCTCTACTTATGGTAGTGGAATGTGTTTAACAGGACTCTTCAAAGTCTTCAGATTCTACACAGACATAAAATGTTGTCATGTAGGAAATTGTAATAGGAAATATTTGCGGGCACTTCCTGTTGGCCATACTTATTCACATTTTATACCCAAGACCTTTCATTGACAACCGACAAAGGAGACGCAACGCAACTACAAAAGGTTTTTTTGCATTACCCCCATTAGCCTCGTTAATTATCATGTGGCGCACGCGAGATGCGCGTACGCCTTCGATATTCGGCGGTAATGGATGTTGCCGGCTCGATTTCATAACGCCTTGTAATGAGCCGACGCGTTTAACGCTTCATCTATAATTCATGACCGATTGTTATTGGCTCCCAACACCTTTTTTTTTGTATTTTAATATTAGTAAAATTAATGGTATTCTGACGATGCCACTATTCTTGTTATAACCGTTTCAATGTCGATATGTAATCTTACATTCTTTAACCGATTATGAAGTGTTTAGGTACTTAATTTAATACAAACAAAACCACAGATTACATAATAGTTGACAAAACTGTGAATTCATTGATTTTATAGTTTTAAATTTGAAGATACATATATTATTTTTAAATTGGAAGGATATCAGATGACATCTTTGAAATAAGATTTGCTGCGAGCTTACTAACAAGATGAATTTGGTTGCAGTTTTATTTACTTCTATAATCATAGATCAAGGACTCTGCATTTATGGTGTATAATATTTTATGTATATGGTCACTAACTCAAGTTGAAGATCCTAGCAGTGTTCATATGAATTCGCTTCTGAACTTGCGTCTGTATTGCACATCACGTACCTTCTACTTTGAGAATCTCGCGAGAACTCCGATAACACAAAGAAGTGGACGAAAACGGGCAGGCATGCACACTTGTTTGACGCTCGAGGCATTGTTTCTCGCTACGTTCTCGGAGAATTCTCGCGATAAATGTAGAGCGTTCTTTAGCATTGTTGTATCGAAGTGTTCCGGCGCCAGGCGGTCCCAGAACTCTGTGTGTTCAGAAGTCACGTGTTCTGTCCACATTTGTATGCAGTCGCGGTACCTGTCAGTGTTCTTCTCATTGAATAAAAATAATGTACCCTGTGGATTACGCATGTGCATTATTTATTGTGTTTTATTGTTAATTGGAACCGTATCACGGACATGTTTAGCCGTCGTTTCGTTTGTCTCGTGTCTGACATGTTTTATTTTTTGTTGTAATCTGTGTGTACTGTTTACGGGTAATATAGTTTTAATCCACAGACGTCATAATATAACGAGTCCTGTAACACAATTGTTAATGCTAGGAAAATTTAAAATATAAACTCAACTAAAATGCAACTGCTATTACTTAATAAACTCTGAACGTTAAGATCGGAAAGTGGTAAATATAAAATATGTTTCATGGGTAATGTAAGTTCTAAAGAACGTATTATTTAGTACGAGCAAGGGTTGAACACGCAACTTACCACCGGACTACCAATGCTTCCAAAATACGCTTTGCAAAACCATGCAAGGTACAAATTGTATACATAATAAGTGCAATAAATAACTCCAAAAAGCTCTTTGTTATACTTGCTTCTCCAAAGAACTCTATCACGAAGTTAAAACAAATTAAAAGTGTACGTACCGTAGTTTTCGCAAAATTCACACTTCCTGATGAAGTTTTAACACAATTACCTGGTGCACGACCATTTCCCCACGCCCTCGCCTGGACAGGAAAAAACTTGGCAAATAACAAACTAACCAAGCCCAATTTACCAACATTCGTATAAAGTTTAATGTACCAAATCTGAAATGTAACCGTACTTTCCCATTTTCGCTGAATGTTCTCTGGAAAACTTTACGCTGCTCAGTTTATATGCATAGTGCTGTTTAGTATTTAGCGTTCATAGCCTGAAATAATTTACATGAAACGAACGTTGTATTTGTAAGTAAGTACGATGCAAAACAACTGGATTTTTTAAATAAAAATCTTTGTCCAAGTCTGCCAAGATCCGCAAAGGTCATTTTACGAGTATAAGTACCCAGATGTTTTAAATTTTAGTCTTGTAAAATGACACCATATTTTCGCCCGATCATGTTATTCGTGTTATAGTTATATGTAAATTATTGTAGATATATTTCACACGATAAATTTTCGTTTCCAATTCGATTTCTGTTTAGTTGGAGTTACCTGGCTTCTCTCCTGGTTATCTGCGACAGTGAGATCGAGTCCTCTGAGAGGCGGAGCTCTGATAAATATTGATAGGTAGAATCTGTTTAGACACAGTTCCAAACTGCCAAAGCCCAAATTAACACTAACTTGCTCCTTTGACGGACCGAAACAGCCAGTTTAGATTTGCATCGGCAGTTTAGACCTCTATCTGTTTGGCTTTTTGATAAATTTTTAGTTAAGTTATTTTTCATTCACGTGTTTAAGAGGACACCCGATGACCTTCGAATTGACTTTACTCAAACAGTGTTTCAGCCATTACTACTTGTTTTGAGAAAGTAAAAAAAATGTATGTTAATATTCGTTATATTTGGAAGAACTTCGTTGCGTCCGATACACGATTGGACGAAATCGGCTCGGTAGAAAATAATTCCAAAGTTACATCTACTATAGCTGCGCGATTAAACTACTATAGCTGCGCGAAGGCTAAAAGAGCAACATAGGCACTTGAGTTTTGCACGCTTTGGCGCACTTTGATAATATAACTTGGTGAATCTGTTTACATAATACGCCGTGTCGTTCCTGTGATGTCGTGATAGCTATTCGTCACACGTAAACCGTGCATGGCACGCGACAACACCTCTTTTGATGTCCTCATAATATGCGAGGTCGCACTAATAAAATGACATTCTGTATGAGACACGTTTGGTGAGTGTACGAAATTTGATTTTAGGCGCGCATGCCTACACATTAACTAGAATCCTCGACTGCGTTCAATGTTAATATTAATACGGCGCTGGAAGATAACACTCAAGTCACTGAAAATATTTCTACCTGCCTGAAACATTATTAATACATGCGTATAGATTAAAACTTTTCCTTGATTGATAGAAGTCGTCACTATTTGGCCGCTTTCATTGGTTGTTTCAGGCCTATATCTGCCTATTTTGTTAAGTTTAGCCAAGATAGACGTGGCCGAGATGCCGCTATCGGTATAAATTAGCTGCGGTGTTGTATCGCGTTGGAACAATACCGCTGTCACGGTGGCCGCCGTATCGGTTGTCCTGGTCGTCCACTTGGCACCCGGCTCCAATATTGGCAAACTATTTTGAACTCTCTACACAGTAGGACAGAGATGAAATCTAGTTGTGTTTAATTTCATGGTTCACGGAGCGGCTAGTGTTGCGGCTGGCAGGTGACACGAGGCTCTATAAATCTGCGTTGTACGGTCTCTGCCGTAAACACGGCCGAGGCACAATCCTTTGATCTAAATGGCGATTGTGTCGATAATTTGTATTGTTTTAATTGAATCGCCGACTTGGAATTTACTTAAGGTGCGTTTCAATTATTCTTCTCTTAGACATGATAAATAGTTCCAGCGTTAACTGTCTAGAGCCTGAATGCTTAGCTAATTGCTACTCATTTAACTATTTATTATTGAAGTATAGCTCAGATAATTGTTTCCAAAATTTTTTTACACAATAAAATGAAATACTGTCTTTCTATAAATAACACTTTACTGTATTGAACACTTGTTCCTGTAATAAGTTTCACCGTGGGATATTTATTGGGTACTGTCTCTAGTCGCTAAGTAGCTCCGCACCACGAAGCACACGGAGGCCGGTCCGAGCCTCCGGCTCGTCAGATTTACGAGGTGGCGCGCTCGTGCTGCGCTCCTCCCTGGCGGTATGTTCCCTTCCTTACTGAAGTCAGAAGAGTCGACCGTTTAGTTGAACCATCATGTTTCATCGAGATGTGTATCACCCGTACATATAATCTGTAAGCGCAATTATGCTGTTCCGCTTCGGCGTTCAAATCCCCTGCGTTTTTTAAGCAACTGGAATAAAACACTTGGGCTTTGGCTCTTCCTCTAAGCCCGTGCTCAATTTTATGCCTATAAAATCTCGGTGTTTTGACAGTCTTTTGTTTGGCAAGATTTTAGTGTCCTTGCGTTTTAATTGATTTCATAGAGTCATTTTGACATTATAATTGTTGACTAAAGACTGTGTACGATAAAATCCGGACATGCATGATCTGGTATATCTTTTTTTCGGTACCACATATTCAAGCATTTCTTTTATTTTAATAATCTGGAATTATAGTAATATGTACTAAAAATAGAATGATATTACAATTGTATGGGCTTGTGTGAGTTTTTGCCAAATATATTCCATCATATCTTGAATTTTTTGTCCAGCATTTTTTCATAATCTTCACTCACTTCCTGCTACAATGCCACAATTGTATTTATATTTTCACAAGCTGTTTTATGCTCATTAGAATCTTATCTTGCAATAAAAATACGATTTGAAACTCTTTTCTACTTGAGGCAGTCAGGAAGACTTTCTACTCCAAGCACTAAAAGTAGTTTTTATATGGGAGGCATATTTTTGTAAAAAGTCAAGCTCACCAAAACTAGAACACATCAGAACTATTTACATCTAAGTACAATTAGAAAATGTAAGCTATTATGAAAAGATAATGTAATAAGGTATAATTTGGCTTGTCTAATAAAAAATAAAAAACTATTTTTCACAGGAAAATTTGGTAAACACTGTCAGAACACCGTGGACAAAAAAATATAGGCACTGTGGAATATATAGTGCTCAAAGTCACAGATAACGTAACGTTATATTATGTTTGTAATTTTAATATGTAGCTTGATGACCACAAATTATTTAAAAGAAGTGTTGCTTGAATATGTGGTACCGAAAAAAAGATATACCAGATCATGCATGTCCGGATTTTATCGTACACAGTCTTTAATACGGTCAAGCCGAGTTACTTAATGAAATAAGCAAGAATAGTAAGTATTGATTTTTTGTGTCTAGTAGCTGGTATTACATATTTGTGTTGTAGTGAGTGGCTTATAAGGCACTTATTAATTATGTGCTAAACTTGTGTACAACTCAGATCAATTAGGTTACTCGTCAATGAGGGACCTCAGTAAATTTACACAATATTCTTATCAAACTAACTTAATTAATACAAACTACTTCTTGCTATTGATAATAGCCCTTTGAATGTAAAACTCGGATTCCTAGAGCTACCTTAGTAAGCCCAGGTGCGAACTCGGCTCCCCGAGAATGCTGCTCTTCCCAGTCCGTCTTTGTAACGGCCCCCCGTTAGTTATGAACTCCGAGTGGTCTCTCGATAACTGTTCCAGTTTCAATTGTAGAAACTTTCTGAAGATCCTGGATAAAACCATTGTTGGTAATTGTTTGCTTTCAAAATTATGAGCCAGATAAAGTAAAGAACGCTTTCATCGTATATTTCTTGTATTGTTTTGGTCCAGGATTTGCAATTTTCTAAAAGCTGATAAATAGGACGTAACTCTACACATTAAAAATAATGACATAACTGGTACAGCTTGGCTTTGGCAAATTTTGAAAGAAATCTTTAATGAAACGTTTAATTTCTATGATTTTTACTGTAAGAATGAAGTATGTCCTTGATTAGTTAACTACTTGTAACAGATATTGAACTTTGGTTATTTCTGTTAATCATAATAGATATAGATAAACAACTCTAATGGCCTATATCACAATCTCCACTTAAAGCATATCTGTCAGATAAATGTTTGCTGTCCTTATCTTTTATATGACTGGAGAAAAGGATAGCAATAATTTTAACTGGCAGATAAGTTTATCTGGAGATTGTGAAACAGGCCCTAAATCTCATTGTATTGAATCGTAGCTATTGACAAATTTCATGTAGGTAGTTTAAAAAGCTGGGATAATTGAAAAATAGTTAAATGTAGTTCGGATTACTTCCGTCCATTTGGCCTTCGTTTGAAAAATGTATATTCCTTATTGATGAATTATAAATAATTAATTAAGCCTATACAGGACGTTTCTACAATAACTAGCCATATTGTGAGAAGTCATTTGGTAAGTCATATTGAACAACTTTGACTATGGGATCAACCCCCAGATCTCAAAAACAAATTTGGCCTCCCCATAGAAAATGTCGACGTCTGATCGGCCGAAATTTATGTAACAGCCAATTTTTTTTGTGATTTCGGCATTGGACCCTTAGTAACAGTTGTTTAATATGGCCTATCAAATCACCCCTCACAATATGGCTAGTTATTGAAAAAACATCCTGTATTTTAGTTTCTTTATATTTGTACATATACATACACATAACTTCATGTTACCTACAGAAACGCAGTAAGTATTGCTCCATTGTACAGCAATCAATTGCTTACATAATTATGAAATACTATTATCTCTTCTGTGACATAATTAACCGCTTATTTTGCTTGTGACCCTATTACCTACGTACTACGTATGTGATGTAAAGTAGACATTTAAAAGTTAACGGTCAAATTCAGGAAATAAACAGTCGCAGGTAATTTAATTTGAATGAAAGCAGGTGTTTCTATTCCGGTTTAAAATACGTTCGCCAAATAGAGACGGCAATAATTAAGAATTAAATGTCAATTCGAAACAAAGGGCCAGACGTAATTAGTGGTGGTCACGACACGGGACTCGATTGAGCAATTTTCAAGCTATCGTACTGCTAACAGACGTATTGTGACCAGTAGATTTTATCTAGCGTTTTATAGAATTAGAAAGAACTCAAAAGAGTTCACTGAAAAAATACTTTCGTTGATTTTACGAAATTTTTACGAAATTTATGGGTTAAATTGGGACCTACACACAAATATTGTTGAATTTACCAAACATGCTTTGGTTGACTTTTTACAAAACTAGTTTAGTAAATAGATATTACAAAACTGCTTTAGTAAAGGACTTTTTACAAAACTGCTTTAGTAAAGGACTTTTTACAAAACTAGTTTAGTAAAACTAATATTTTGTGGGGTCACACCAATTTCGTACGTTTGACAAATAATATTTAGTAAATTTTACGGACTTTGTATTGTACTTTTAACGAAATAGATTTTGTAATTCGCCAAAAGGTTTTGTATGCTTCACTAAATTACTGTCGTAGCGTGTACGAATTTACTTTCGTAATAATTACTACATTTCTTTAATATGTATGACGTGCGTAACTTTTATAGATACTACTAAACGTCTTGCGTGTAATCAATTAATATGCTTTTGTAATACTTACTAATTTCTTTAGTATGTATGACCACTGAACTTTGATAGATGTTACTAAACTTATTTAGTGGAATTAAGTAATACACTTTTGTAATAGTTACTAAATTTCTTTATTATGTATTGCGTACTGACATTTCGTAGATATCACTAAACTTCTTTAGTGGAATAAAGTAATATACTTTTGTAATAATTACGAAGTTTCTTTCGTATGTATGACGCATTGAACTTTCGTAGATATCACCAAATTAAGGAATGTATAGATTACGAAATTTACTAAGGTTAATTCTACTAAACAACTCTAGTAAACTGTACTATTTAACTTTTGTATATTTTACCTAGTTTATAAGAGTGAATTATACTAAAGCGCTTTCGCATAATTTACTGCAAATTATTTTGTACGATTTACTAAACTGATTTTGTAATTTTTACTACATTGCTTAGGTGCAATTTACAAATTATCTCTAATAAATTCTACTAAATGGCTTTTGTAAAATGTACTACTCAACTTTTGTATATTTTACCTAGTTTATCTGAGTGAATTCTACTAAAGCGCTTTCGCATAATTTACTGCAAATTATTTTGTACGATTTACTAAACTGATTTTGTAATTTTTACTACATTGCTTAGGTGCAATTTACAAATTATCTCTAATAAATTCTACTAAATGGCTTTTGTAAAATGTACTACTCAACTTTTGTATATTTTACCTAGTTTATCTGAGTGAATTCTACTAATGCGCTTTCGCATAATTTACTGCAAATGATTTTGTACGATTTACTAAACCAATTTTGTAATTTTTACTACTTTGCTTAGGTGCAATTTACAAAATATCTCTAATAAATTCTACTAAAAGGCTTTTGTGGATTTTAATAGATTACTTGCGTACATATTACGAAACATGATTTTGTTACATCAAACTACAATATTTCGTATATAATGCCAATATTAATTTAGTAAGAAATACCAAATTTGTATAATATACAAATTAAAATACATTACAGATCCAATAACCGTCCCATTACATGACCACATGCCATAAAACCTCTATAATATACATTACAGAAGATCGTTGACATGAGCGTAAAAAAAAAATTGTTTATGCAACTTTAAAATCATTTCATTTTAAAACGCTATCGTGCACTTATTATGATCACAATCGTTTCAAACCCAAACATTATGAAGCAGTTGCATAAACAGAATCAAAACATCATTAAAATTTATACCTAAAATGCATTAAAGCGAATAAAAAAGCTACTTAATACAGGTTACCATAATGTACAATATACCAAAAAATAACAAAAGCCACTTAGTTTAATTTATAAAAGTAGACATAAGAGTAAATTGGCACACAATAACAATATCTAGAATAATTAATTACAACAAGTAATTTAATTTGTAACTCGTGTTAGGTAACTGTGCATAACTTTGTTTTGAAACAATCGTGTAACCTTAATATGAAACTGGCATTCGGCTTGTTTCATAAAATTATGTACAGTTGCATATACACAACGACATGACAGGCTCTATCACATCTGTAATGACAGGGTGAACAAGAAAATAAACAACAAATTGAGAAATTAAAATTTATTTTATTTTATTATAAAACATAACACATTTTTAATAACGTAACATCTTAATTGTTGCAGTTATCGCTAGGTTTAAGTTACATCACATCTTGTTACTGATATAAAATTGTTTAGGCATACATCCACAATCTTTTGATGCTGCTGCCTCTGGCAAAAGTGAGTTTACAATAAGAATGGAACAACCTTCTAAATTAAAACAAAATGGGCCCGCCGGGTTTTTGTTTTGTTTTAATTTAGAAGGTTGTTCCATTCTTATACCCGGTATAATGTTAATGGTTAAAAGCGCTCCGTACACAAAACGCTAAACATGGCCTTTTAACAGGGGCCTAACCCACAAGTCATCTTTTAGGTAAGTATTCTTTTCGTCTATTTTGAACGATGATTGAGAGGCAATTCAAACGTGTGTGCTGTGACCTCTGTAGTATTATTGCAGTAACCGTATTCGCTAGAAACTGCGTAAACGACGTTTGTGCGCGTTGTGTAGTAAGTATAGATAGCGCCCTTGGCGGTTACTTATAGAACATAAATCTCCATACTAATCGTTCACGCAGTCGCTAGCGAGTACGGTTACTGCAAACAGTGAACTCATGGTAAGGCTACTGGCACTTGTGATACATTCATATTTGGGCAATATGTAATACCTTTGCAATATAAGCGTTTATCAATTTGTCAAATTAATCCGCTCATATAAAGTTGTTAATGAGCATATAACAGAGGTGGGTGTAATTAGTTACTTTTGTAATTTAATACTTATAATTACTTATTTATGACCCCCTCGACCCTTCTCACGACCCCACCTCACGATGCCCACGATTCGCCTCCACTCGCCCTCACGATCCCTGGATCGACCCCCCTTACGAACCCCGCTAACCCCAGGAAATTATTATGTAAGGGGGTTTAGCGGGGTTCGTAAGGGGGGTCGGTCCAGGGATCGTGAGGGCGAGTGGAGGCGATTCGAGGGGGTCATGAAGAGGTTGAGATGGGGGGTCGAGGGGCATCAAAGGGGGGGGGGGGGGGCTAGAGGGGCGTCGTGGGGGGTCATCAGGGCGGTCGGGGGTCGTGGAAAAGGGGTCGTACTGGGGGTTCGGAGGGGGGCGAGAGGGGTCAACTGCGGATCGTAAGGGGATGTCGTGAGGGTGCGTCGTGACGGGGTCGAGGAGTCGTGCGAAGCGGGGAAAGCACGCAGACCCCAATGAATTTCGCACTTTCGATTGAAACACCCTTTTGTATGGTCTGACCTAAAGTAATAATACTCTTAGCTGATTACGGTAGCTAGTAGGTAGTTTTGCTTGTGCGGGAATATATGTTTTTTCTCGAAGTTTCCGACTGGGGATGTAATATATCTCCTGTAATTTAAACCGTTTACTTTACGTCGATTGTTACAATGTCTTAATTAAATAAGAACCTATAAACTTATATAGATGTCATATACAAAGAAAAAAGTGACTTAGGCCTCCGGTGCCCAGCGCTGGGATCGAACCAGCGTCTTCTGCATTCGCGGCAGATAATTTATATAGTAGTGTGTCTACTTAAATAAACACATCAAAATATTTTTAAAATAATTTGATATGTTCTTCAGATGTATTGAAAGCAGCGCCATCTCTCTCGCCTTCGATGAACTCCTAAGTAGTTCCGATTGGAAGTAACAACTCATAATGATCATGTACCTTAGATGATTGACCAAATACGCCTTAGCATTTCGAAAGATTGCATATACACGTGAAAATTCCACTGGTGCCGTTGTGACCCGGGTAGCCTAGTGGTTTAGGGCATCTGCCGCGAATGCAGAAGACGCTGGTTCGATCCCAGCCCTGGGCACTGGAGACTTAGGTCACTTTTTCCTTTGTATATGACATAATGACATTTATAAAAGTTTATAATGTCTACTTAAATAAACAAATCAAAATATTTATTAAAATAATTTGATTTGGTCTTCAGATGAATAAGTACCTATATAAATTGGTATGATGTCAAAGCTATGCAGTATTTAAAATGGCGTTACCTAAATACATTGATAAAAAAAAATATTTTGGTGAAACTACTGATAATAGAGATTCATTTTTTAGAGATAAGACCGCCTGTTGTTACTTAGATAGTTTTTGGTGCAACAAAGAATGCTTGCTCTGCATAATATGTAACTGTATCAACGTTATGTGTGTCTTTAGGCGTTTACAAAACAAGAAATTTAATTTCACGCGACTTTTAAACTTATGGAAGAAATTCAGAACCCGTATTATTATTAAATTATTATTTCCAATCAATTTAAAGCCCTTCTATTGGCTTCTGGCGCATACTGTCCCAATATCCAGCTGACTGACTATGTATGTCCACACAGTTTGTTAGGTATACACCCGTGGACAATTTTTGTAGATTTTCTTAATGTCTTCCACGAACCATAATTTTTTTGACGAGTTTAGCGGCGCGCTGACGCGTACTGTCCCGATATCCAGCTGATTGACTACGTCCAAATATTTTGTTAGGTGCCTTACTACCCAGAAACAATTTTTCAGATTTTCTAAAACCGTTGCGACATACATACGTGTTTTTTTTTACATGTTTGCAACCACCCCACAGAATGGCCTAGCCTTGAGGCGAGTGTAGGATATAAATTGGTATGCTTTGTGTATTACACTTGGATTCATAGCAGAGCTTGAATTTGAAAAAATTGTGCGCATCGAGAAAAAGTCGTGAATTTTTGGCCATGGATAGAGTGAGAGAGATAACTAATAAATACCATTTATTTTTAAATACAAAAAATATCATAAGAAAGCATAATTAATGCAGTTTATAAATATATACAATTTTAAACCTTTTACTGAACGATAACTACGCAAAAAAAACTCATTCGCGTCGTGGTGTATATGTTTTCTCCATTATAAGTATGAAAAATCAATAAGAAACGGGAACATCCGTAGCGAATTCACCTTAAAATGTATGCATTGCTTATTATTAGTCAATTTTGCTCAGAATATCTTCTACCAAATGAAAAAAAAAGAATTAAAAAACACATATTTCCTTATACTCACTTAAGTATTAATCTTTATAATTGGAACAAATGTGTTTTTTAATTCTTTTTTTTCATATCTGCATTTTGTAGAAGGTATTCTGAGCAAAAGTGACTAATAATAAACAACACATACATTTAAGGTCGATACGCTACGGATGTTCACGTTTCACATTGATTTTCGATACTTACTATGGAGAAAACATATACACCACGACGCGAATAATTTTTTTCATGTAGTTTTTGTATTTTAAGGACCTTAAAATTGTATATATTTAAAAACTGCATATTAAATATGCCTCCTTATAACATTTTTTTATTTACAAATATATGATATTTATAACTTATACAACGATCAAAAAAATAATATTTTTTTGAGTGTTTTTCCTCTTCGCAGATTTTTTTTTATATGGATTTTTACTTTATTCATATCAAAAATTAATCTTTGCACTCTACTATCTACTGTACTTCTACCAACAAAAAAAAAATAAAAACCTTTTATTCCGTGGGAAACAGCATTACTATTTGATCGGACAATACATCAAAGTCTTGACTGGTCATTTTATTATAACGTTTGATGTAATATTCTACTACGGTTCGAACAATTTGGTTTCGTAATACATTATCAAGGGACTTGTTTGCAGATGCGAGACACAGTTCACCACAATTAGTCGTTGTTAGGATTTGTTTCAAATCAATTTGTTCCTAATAGTGAAATAAAAAAAATATTAGAAAGGAAGAAGAGATAAACCTATAGTAGACTTAAATTACAAAGCATTGAAACTTACACGAGATTTCTCTACGCAACGGTCGCTCACTCCAAAGCTAATGCTACTGATGGTACTTGACGATGAGCTGGATGGAGGGTGGTTGCTAACATGTAAAAAAAAATATTTATGTCGCTACTGTTTAAGAAAATCTGAAAAATTGTTTGTTGCTGTAGGCACCTACTCGCGTCAGCAGCCAATAGAAAGGCTTTTAATTGATTGGAGATAATTCAAAAACTACCTAACCGGTAATGTTCAAGTATATACAAAAATATTAACTTTATGAAAAAACGTTGAAACAATCATCAATTTGATTTTTAAAGACTTTTTAGACTGCATAATATGTAACTGTATCAACGTTGTGTGTCTTTAGGCGTTTACAAAACAAGAAATTTAATTCCACGAGACTTTCAAACTTATGGAAGAAATTCAGGACCCCGTATTCTTAATTTATTATTTCCAATTAATTCAAAGCCCCTCTATTGGCTTTTGGTGCGTACTGTCCCAATATCCAGCTGACTGACTATATATGTCCAAATAGTTTGTTAGGTGCCTTACTACTCAGAAACAATTTTTCAGATTTTCTAAAACCGTTGCGACATACATACGTGTTTTTTTTACATGTTTGCAACCACCCCACAGAATGGCCTAGCCTTGAGGCGAGTGTAGGATATAAATTGGTATGCTTTTTGTATTACACTTGGATTCATAGCAGAGCTTGAATTTGAAAAAATTGTGCGCATCGAGAAAAAGTCGTGAATTTTTGGCCATGGATAGAGTGAGAGAGATAACTAATAAATATCATTTATTTTTAAATACAAAAAATGTCATAAGAAAGCATAATTAATGCAGTTTATAAATATATACAATTTTAAACCTTTTACTGAACGATAACTACGCAAAAAAAACTCATTCACGTCGTGGTGTATATGTTTTCTCCATTGTAAGTATGAAAAATCAATAAGAAACGGGAACATCCGTAGCGAATTGACCTTAAAATGTATGCATTGCTTATTATTAGTCAATTTTGCTCAGAATATCTTCTACCAAATGAAAAAAAAAAAAGAATTAAAAAACACATATTTCCTTATACTCACTTAAGTATTAATCTTTATAATTGGAACAAATGTGTTTTTTAATTCTTTTTTTTTTTCATATCTGCATTTTGTGGAAGGTATTCTGAGCAAAAGTGACTAATAATAAACAACACATATATTTAAGGTCGATACGCTACGGATGTTCACGTTTCACATTGATTTTCGATACTTACTATGGAGAAAACATATACACCACGACGCGAATGATTTTTTTCATGTAGTTTTTGCATTTTAAGGGCCTTAAAATTGTATATATTTAAAAACTGCATATTAAATATGCCTTCTTATAACATTTTTTTATTTACAAATATATGATATTTATAACTTATACAACGATCAAAAAAATAATATTTTTTTGAGTGTTTTTCCTCTTCGCAGATTTTTTTTTTATATGGATTTTTACTTTATTAATATCAAAAATTAATTCTGCATGTCTGTTTTATACGGAAATGATACCACAGAACCCCTAGCAGCCTTATCCAGAGAGTAATAATATATTTCACGGGACCCCTGATTTTGAGGCGAAGGTCCAAAAATTTGACGGACCTGCAATACTAAAAAATATTCACCGTAGGGCACTCTATCCATGTTTAAAAATTCATAATTTTTTATCGATGCGAACAATTTTTTTTTCACTTTTGTACCGAGAGAGAACCCTACTATCATTGGTATTCAAAGTATAACCATTTCAGTTATTTTTTAATAATATATTACCTCCAATTTATAAACAAACCCTAGTGACTAATTTACATCCGCTGATTTAAGATTTTTCAGTATTGGTCTTGCTTTTCCCTTAAATTGTGGCCAATTTTTAAACAAGTTAAGATCGCAATGCGGTGCATTAGCGTCAAAATCTGCTTCAATCTACTTAAATAAATAAAATATTTATTAAAATAAGTTGATTTTTTCTTCAGATAAATAAGTACCTATATAAATTGGTATGCTGTCAAAGCGATTGCAGTATTTAAAATGGGGTTACCTAAATACATTGATAAAAAAATATTTTTTTGGTGAAACTACTGATAATAGAGATTAATTTTTTAGAGATAAGACCGCCTGTTGTTACTTAGATAGTTTTTGGTACAACAAAGAATGCTTGCTCTGCAGTATGTGGTGCAATGTTCCTGGTATTTTAATATTAGGTTACAAATAGGTTGACTATCGTCAATAACCTGCCGTCAGTCAGCCAGGTTCTGGGACACCTGGATGGAGGGTGGTTGCTAACATGTAAAAAAATATATTTATGTCGCTACTGTTTAAGAAAATCTGAAAAATTGTTTGTTGCTGTAGGCACCTAGCAAACTATGTGGACATAGTCAGTCAGCTGGATATTGGGACAGTACGCGTCAGCAGCCAATAGAAAGGCTTTAAATTGATTGGAGATAATTCAAAAACTACCTAACCGGTAATGTTCAAGTATATACAAACATGTATCTTTTAGATCTTTTTCATATTTTTTAGATTTCCGGTTCAAAAGTAAAAGCGGCACATTTATTTTTACTTTCGGGGCGATTATATCTAAAAATATTAACTTTATCAAAAAACGTTGAAACAATCTTCAATTTTATTTTTAAAGACTCTTTATTGATTGATGTGTCACATGTTGGTATTTGGTAATATAATTTTTTACATTTATTTATATATGGATGCTGATAAGCCATAATGTGTCAACCCACAAAAACACAAAAAATAGATTTGAATGCCATTTTGTAGCCTATTTACTGATCTACGTTTTGCAAAAATGACCGATATGATTTAAGGTACATAAAACCCGTTGGGTAGTTTTTTTATAAGTTAGTGAGTATTAATTAAGGAAAAGTGGAGCAATAAAACCACTATCCACCGGTGGTATTGGCACCAGTTCCAATACTAATGATGATACCATTCCAGGTAGGCTTGGCGTACTTGTGTGATGTGTGTATTTATAGAGGTTTTGTGTCATGGGTGTACATTATTAAAAAACGACGAGGTATTAAAAAGAATTAAAGAAGAACCATCGAAATTAGAAGAGGGAACATGTATTCCGGATTAAAATTGACATGCCCGAGATGCGAGTATACGGCGAATCATGTAACTATGCGGCCTGACAATTGTGGTGGTTTTCAATAAACCCCATTCTACTAAATACTGGAGTCCTAAACTTAGGGTGTCTTCATCTTCTTCAGATGCCATTTTCTAAACGAACAGACGAACACAAATGATGATACCATTCCAGGTAGGCTTGGCGTACTGGTGTGATGTGTGTATTTATAGAGGTTTTGTGTCATGTGTGTACATTATTAACAAACGACGAGGTATTAAATAGAATTAAAGAAGAACCATCGAAATTAGAAGAGGGAACATGTATTCCGGATTAAAATTGACATGCCCGAGATGCGAGTATACGACGAATCATGTAACTATGCGGCCTGACAATTGTGGTGGTTTTCAATAAACCCCCATTCTTCTAAATACTGGAGTCCTAAACTTAGGCTGTCTTCATCTTCTTCAGATGCCATTTTCTAAACGAACAGATGAACACAGTTCTTAGCACAGTTAAGTTAGCACAGAGATTAAAAGTAAACTAGAGAACATAACATAACGCAAAACAACCAAATCAGGCAGACCGCCCGGCTTGCGCGCGCGCGTCGCTCTACAGTGTTGCCAGAGCACTTCCAAACTGCACAATTTTACTAAAAAAAAAAACACTTTATACTAGTTATTGTTTTGTAAACGCCGAAAGGCATACAACGTTTATTTTTCGTTTCGTTTCAGCGTTTACAAAACAAGAAATTTAATTCCACGAGACTTTCAAACTTATGGAAGAAATTCAGGACCCCGTATTCTTAATTTATTATTTCCAATCAATTCAAAGCCCCTCTATTGGCTTCTGGTGCGTACTGTCCCAATATCCAGCTGACTGACTATATATGTCCAAATAGTTTGTTAGGTGCCTTAATACCCAGAAACAATTTTTCAGATTTTCTAAAACAGTTGCGACATACATGTTTGCAATCACCCCACATAATGGCCAGTCAGTACTCGTTTCAGTCAGGAAGTACTCGTTTGAAGGCTCCGTCAGACTGCCGCGTTTTGTTAGCGCGACGCGAGCACAATCCGCGCGTGGACGTAGCGCCGCGCCCGGGCAGACAAAGACAACCATAATACATAACTGTCAACCATAATATGTAACCGTATGAACGCTTTTTCCACAATTTATGGAAAAAGCAAGACCAATACTGAAAAATCTTAAATCAGCGGATGGAAAATTAGTCACTAGGGTTTGTTTATAAATTGGAGGCAATAAAACATGGTCAATTATTTTCGTAACGCATTTACGATTTAAATAAGGATTGCTGTACAACGATAATGCAAATGCTGCAGTAGACCTCCGTAAACTTTATGTGCGTTGCAGATTACTACAGCATGCATAACTGTCAACCATAATATGTAACCGTATGAACGCTTTTTCCACAATTTATGGAAAAAGCAAGACCAATACTGAAAAATCTTAAATCAGCGGATGTAAAATTAGTCACTAGGGTTTGTTTATAAATTGGAGGCAATATAACATGGTCAATTATTTTCGTAACGCATTTACGATTTAAATAAGGATTGCTGTACAACGATAATGCAAATGCTGCAGTAGACCTCCGTAAACTGTATGTGAGTTGCAGATTACTACAGCATGCATTAACGTTACACGTATCCTGAGTATTATCTGATATACGTATATGCAGCGGGACGCCATGTAATTATTGTTTAGGTCCTAAATAATCGAGTTGGTATATATTTCTACCTGTCGATTTATGTACTTTAAAATTTCTACCTTTGCAAATTAATGAAAAAAAAAATTATTACAAACTTGCTAGTGACAGGTTTTCAAGAAAAATAACCTTTTTATATATTTTTTTTTTCTTGAAAACCTGTCACATGCAAGTTGGTAATAATTTATTCAGTAAGTAGAAATAACCGGCTGTTTTTTAAAATTACCTGGGGTCATGTAAGTCACTACCAATACCAAAGGGCCCTGCTAGAAGGACAAAATCTTCGAACGCGTATTTCTCAAAAACTATTTATATCTAGGGTGTAGTGAAAAGTTATTTGGAAGGTAGAAATAACAGGCTCCATGAATAGTAATTCATTTAGTCTGTAAACTTACAATTAACAAAGGGCCCCGCTGGCACAGAATATTTTTTTTTTTTTCATTAATTTCCAAAGGTAGAAATTTTAAAGTACATAAATCGACAGGTAGAAATATATACCAACTCGATTATTTAGGACCTAAACCATAATTACTGTTATGTCCAAATTATTGCAACATTAATGTTATCAATGTTAAAATTAAGTGACGGGGTTTACTCGTAATCATGTTTTAAATATTGTATGCTGTATTTATCGATATACATATGTATGTTGGAAGTCGATAAACGAGAAGTCCTTATGACAGCTCAAAAGTGCTACGAAAATTCCGACCTCTGATTATGACTAACTATAATTATGACGACGAAAGGAACGCAAACTTTGAAATGCTCTGAAACAATTCCATTGCGCACATCGATAAATCAAGTTATGACCGAGATTGTGACTAGTTTTGTAATGGTGAATAAGAATTTGATGGTTTGCTGTTTCGATCGAACACGTGAAGCAAATAAACATTTTATCCCTATAGTCGAAACACAAAAATTCTTAAGTTTTTGAAAGATACTCAATTAGTCAGTCAGATCTGATATAAAGCAATACACAGATGACATTTTCTTGTACAACTGAAGAACAAATCAAATTATTATTAATAAATGTTTTGATTTGTTTTATTTTAAGTAGACACGGAAACAAAGGAAAAAGTGACCTAGGCCTTCGGTGCCCAGGGCGTAGGTCACTTTTTCCTTTGTATATGACATCTATATAAGTTTATAAATTTTCTTGTCATTTTTGTTGTGCAAGTTATAAAAATATAATTTTTGGATAAATGTCCATACACTTAAACATTCTAGCGGGTATTGAACGTTGGTGACGTGTATTACTTTGAAGCATACGTCGACAGCATTTAGCAGTTTGTCTACCTTGTAAAGAACTGACTCAACAGCTACGTAACATTTTTTTAAGTCCTTGCTCGTTGGTCCGACGGCAATCACCAGCGGTTAGAATTTCTGGTATTGCTCCAGTTTATTTACTTTAATATTAGGTTACAAATAGGTTGACTATCAAAAGCCTGTCGTAAGTCAGCCAAGTTTTGGGACACCTGGCTGGGGGGTGGTTGCAAACATGTAAAAAAATACGTACTTATGTCGCAACTGATTTAGAAAATCTGAAAAATATTTGTGGGTATAAGTAAGGTACCAAACAAACTATGTGGACATAGTAAGTCTACTAGATATTGGGACAGGCGTTCATAGGATACGGTAATATTCTCTCTTTCAGATTTGGAATCAACTCTTTCAGGTCGGGGTCCTGAATTTCTTCCATAAGTTTGAAAGTTACGTAGAATTCAATTTCTTGTTTTGTAAACGCCGAAAGACATACATATTTTTTTTACTATGAAAATGATTAGTTTTATACTCGCATTTCGGGCATGACAAGTTTAATCCAGAATACATGTTCCTTCTTCTAATTCCAATGGTTCTTAGTAGGCATATTTTTTCTTTAATTATATTTAAGATCTCGTCGTTTGTTATTCATGTATACCCATGACATAAAACCTGTATAAATACACACATCAAACCAGTACGCTACGCCTACCTGGAATGGTATCATCGTTAGTATCGGGACTGGTGCCAATGCGACTGGTGGGAAGTGGTTTTACTACTGCATTTTTCCTTTATACTCACTAACTATAACTCAAAAACTACCCAACTTTTGCCCCTCCTTTAACTTTTGAACCAGAAATTAAAAGATACCTCTTTGTATATACTTGAGCTCTTTGGCAACCTTACTCACCGACAGGTACACAACACTATGACTAGGGTCTAGTGCTATTTGGCTGTGGTTTTCTGTAAGGTGGAGGTACTTCTCCAGTCGGGCTCTGCTCCAGATTTTAGCGAGATGACATTCGCTGAGCTGTGCCCTACCACATATAGCGAGATGATAGTCGCAGTACCCATACCTCTCTTTTGGACATAGTTTAAGGACATACCCGGGTCCGGACGTAGTTTAAGGACATACTCGGGTCCGGACGTAGTTTAAGGACATACCCGGGTCCAAAAAAATTCCGGGGGGCTTTAAATTTATTGGAGATAACTCAAAAACTACCGAAACGGTAATGCTAAATTAATTTTAGTTTCAGGTAGGTATATACAAAGATGTATCTTTTAATTTTTTTTTGGATTTCTAGTTCAAAAGTAGGAGCCCAACACATTTGTTTTTCACTTTCTGGGTGATTAGTTCTGGAAATATTAACTTTATCAAAAAACGTAGAAACAAACTTTAATGTCATTTTAAAAGACTTGATGTGTCACATGTTGGTTGGTATTTGGTAAAAAAAACCGGACATTTTGTGGAAAAAGCAAGACAAATACATTTAAAAAACCCGCAAGTGATAAACTAATTGATGGCTACCGTAATCAAATAATATTAAACATTATTCTGACCGTGACATCATGTATCTAAATATATTTGATTCTGCAGTAAGAGTCGCCATTAGAGATAATATGACAAAAAGTTGGTGCGTAAATAAGATCTTGTGGCATAATTAGTCTATATAACCAAGTTTCTCGTTGATGCAGCTGGTGTGCTTGCAAATGATACTTGAATCCTATACAATCAATTTGTTCTGTTAGAAAATAGATGTTATTACTTGATGACGAAACACAAATAAATTTTATCTTAAAAAATTTGTAGCACGTCCGATTAGAAATTATTAGAATCATTCTTGGTACATATTTTATACCGTTATAATAAACCCAATTAAGAGCATTTGCTAAATTTACATCGTCAGAAATAATAACACCTTTAAGATAATCAGGAATATTATTCAGTGGTTCAGATATCCTAGTACCCAACTCTATTCTTGTTTCACATCCTTTTCCAGTGTAAAGTCTGTGAGCAAGAGTCAATTGTTATTTTATTAATAAAGTTTAGGTTACATCACATATTGTTACTGTTATAAAAAGATCAGGCGCTTTGTTTTGGCATACATCTACTCGTACAATATTTTGATGCTGCTGCCTCTGGTAAAAGTGAGTTTACAATAAGAATGGAACAACCTTCTAAATTAAAACAAAATGAACCCGGTATAATGTTAATGGTTAATAGTGCTTCGTACACAAAACGCTAAACATGGCCTTTCAACGGGGGCCTAACCCACAAGTCATCTTTTTGGTAAGTATTCTTTTCGTCTATTATGAACGATGATTGAGAGGCAATTGAAACGTGTGTGCTGTGACCTCTGTAATATTATTACAGTAACCGTACTCGCTAGCAACTGCGTAAAGTATATACTTGAACATTACCGGTTTTTTTTACATGTTAGCAACCACCCCCAGCCAGGTGTCCCAGAACCTGGCTGACTGACGGCAGGTTATTGACGATATATTAAAGTACCAGCAGGGCTTGGAACCGGTATTCGCAGAAAACCCAATATATTTCATTATTTTATGGTATTAATGTAGAACTCAGTATTGTATTTAGGAAATGGCTTAGTATTATAAGATTGTTCGATTAAAAATGAAATAGTAAACGAAGAACCGAAAAGAACCGAAAAAATACCGGTATTTTAGTATGGAGCAAATACCGGTATTCAAGCCCTGGGTACCAGGAACACTGCACCACATACTGCAGAGCAAGCATTCTTTGTTGCACCAAAAACTATCTAAGTAACAACAGGCGGTCTTATCTCTAAAAAACCGGCCAAGAGCGTGTCGGGCCACGCTCAGTGTAGGGTTCCGTAGTTTTCCGTCCGTCACAGTAAGTGTCCCCACCTAAGAGTTAAAATAACACCGCCATGTAGGATATGATATGAGCGTTCCAAGTACAGCGACATCTATCGGCAAATTAAGTAAACTATTGCGCGCGAGCTTAAAGTATGGAAGATGATTTTTATGGGATAATTCTTTATTGCGTGAACCGATTTTCACCGTTTTTACTTTATTTGAAAACACGTCATTTCATTGTGATTTTGTAGAAATTACAGGTACAATAAACACCTGCTTATATGGTTAAATTACAAACTTAGTTCAGAAATTATTTTGTATTTTTTTTTCAAAAACACTTCAACCTATCAGGTTCAAAATAATTTTCCTAGAAAGTTTTTATAAACTTCTACTTTTGAGATTTTTTTCATATTTTTAAAAGTTATGGTTCAAAAGTTAGAGGGGTGGGGGGGGCACATTTTTTTTTACTTCTGGAGCGATTATTTCCGAAAATATTTACATTATCAAAAAATTATTTTAGTAAACCCCTACTCATTTTTAAATACCTATCCAACAATATATCACACGTTTGGGTTGAAACGAAAAAAAAAATCACCCCCCCATTTTACGTATAGGGGAGGTACCCTCATAAAACATTTTTTTTCACTTTTTATTTTACCACTTTGTCGGCGTGATTGATATACATATTGGTACCAAATTTCAGCTTTCTAGTGCTAACGGTCACTGAGATTATCCGCGGACGGACGGACGGACGGACGGACGGGCAGACATGGCGAAACTATAAGGGTTCCTAGTTGACTACGGAACCCTAAAAATTAGTCTCTATTATCAGTAGTTTCACATTTTTTTTATCAATGTATTTAGGTAACCCCATTTTAAATACGTACTGCATAGCTTTGACAGCATACCAATTTATATAGGTACTTGTTTTTCTGAAGAACAAATCAAATTATTTTAATTAATATTTTGTTTATTTAAGTAGATTGAAGCAAATTTTGACGCTATGCATCCGGTGTTCGATCTTAACTTGTTTAAAAATTGGCCACAAAAGCAAGACCAATACTGAAAAATCTTAAATCAGCGGATGTAAATTAGTCACTAGGGTTTGTTTATAAATTGGAGGTAATATATTATTAAAAAATAAATGAAATGGTTATACTTTGAATACCAATGAATCCAAGTGTAATACGAAAAGCATACCAATTTATATCATAGACTCGCCTCAAGGCTAGGCCATTCTGTGGGGTGGTTGCAAACATGTAAAAAAACACGTATGCCGCAACTGTTTTAGAAAATCTGGAAAATTGTTTCTGGGTAGTATGGCACCTAACAAACTATTTGGACATAATCAGTCAGCTGGATATTGAGACAGTACGCGCCAGATGCCAATAGAAGGGCTTTAAATTAATTGGAATTCAATTTCTTGTTTTGTAAACCCCGAAAGATACACAACGTATATAAAGTTACATATTATGGTTTACAGCTATATATTATGGTTGTCTCTGTCTGCTCGGGCACGGCGCTCTGACGCGGCCTCCAAGTTGGGCTATTTCCTGACTTGGCGGGGCGGAATCAGTATGCAATATTTTGTACATTGAGGTGACCGTACTGATGTCGCCCAGATTTCCTCTTGTCGATATACTGTCAGTATCACATTTGCGCAGCAGTAATATCATGCATAGGAGCGTGGCGGTACGAATCCAGTACACTGCCACGCTCCTGCGCATCCCGCGCCAATCAGGAAGTACTCGTTTAGGCTCCGTCAGACTGCCGCGTTTTGTTAGCGGGGCGGAAGCGAAGCGCGACGCGAGCGCAAACCGCGCGTGGACACAGCGCCGCGCCCGGGCAGACAGAGACAACCATAATATATAACTGTCAACCATAATATGTAACTGTATCAACGTTATGTGTGTCTTTCGGCGTTTACAAAACAAGAAATTTAATTCCACAAGACTTTCAAACTTATGGAAGAAATTCAGAACCCCGTATTATTAGTTTATTATTTCCAATCAATTTAAAGCCCTTATATTCGTTTCTGGCGCGTACTGTCCCAATATCCAGCTGACTGACTAAATATATCCAAATAGTTTGTTAGGTGCCTTACTATTACTACCTAGAAACAATTTTTCAGATTTTCTAAAACAGTTGCGACATACGTGTTTTTTTTACATGTGCGAACATGTACCATGAACCACCCCACAGAATGGCCTAGCCTTAAGGAGAGTCTAGGATATAAATCAGTATGCTTTTTGTATTATATACTTGAATTCATGTGTATTCAAAATATAACCATTTCAGTAATTTTTTTATTATATATTGCCTCCAATTTATAAACAAACCCTAGTGACTATGTTATAATAATATCTATAAAACAGATGATCACCGACTCTATTTGGCTTTATATGCGTAATGTGACTTTCAGATTGATTCGGGCGAGTCTAGGATATAAATTGGTATGCTTTTTGTATAACACCAGTTACTAGTTCTGAAACATCGTCAATTATTTTCATAACGCATTTACGATTTAAATAAGGATTGCTATACAACGATAATGCAAATGCGAAAACTTTATGTGGGTTGCAGATTACTACAGCATGCACTAAACGTTACACGTATCCTGAGTAATATCTGTTAGGTCCAAATTATTGCAATTTTCGATAATGTTCTCAATGTTAAAACTAAGTGACGTGGCTAATTCAGAAGATATGTATATTCCGGTCCGAGACATTATGACCAGACGTCGGAATTTTCGTAGCACTTTTGAGCTGTCATAGGGACTTCTCGTTTATCGACTTCCGATATACATATTTTATCGATACATTATAGAACACAACATATTAAACTAGAGGCAAACAACAGGCGGTCTTATCGCTAAAGAGCGATCTCTTGAAGATAGATGTAGATAGTGGGTAGTTGAAAACGTGAAATAGAGATTTGCAATGAAAACAATAAAAAGTCAAGTTATTTCGATAAAAGATTAAAATGCATTAAAAATCTACAAATTATTTATAAACTATTATCATTTTAATTGCTATTTTAAAACTTCCAAAATTTGTAACCAAAGGTTGTATCGACAAGATATTTTATTTGCAATAAGATAAAACTGCCTATTGTTTACTTCTACTCGTAATCATGTTTTAAATATTGTATACTGTATATATCGATATACATATGTATATTGGAAGTCGATAAACGAGAAGTCCTTATGACAGCTCAAAAGTGCTACGAAAATTCCGACCTCTGATTATGACTAACTATATGACGACGAAAAGAACACAAACTTTGAAATGCTCTGAAACAATTCGATTGTGCACATCGATGATAAATCGAGTTATGACCGAGATTGTGTAATTGTGAATAAGATCTTGATGGTTTGCTGTTTCGATCGAACACGTGAATCAAATAAACATTGTATCCCTATAGTCAAAAAACAAAAATTCTTAAGTTTTTGAAAGATACTCAATTAGTCTGTCAGATCTGATATAAAGCAATAAACGGAGGAAATTTTCTTATACAACTGAAGAACAAATCAAATTATTATTAATAAATATTTTGATTTGTTTAATTTTAAGTAGACACACTACTATAAAAATTATAAATTTATGTAGATGTCCCAGCCCCGCCCTGGGCACCAGAGGCCTAGGTCACTTTTTCCTTTGTATAAGACATCTATATAAGTTTATAAATTTTCTTGTTATATTTGTTGTGCAAGTCAAAAAAATATTTTTGGATAAATGTCCATACACTTAAACATTCTAGCGGGTATTGAACGTTGGTGACGTGTATTACTTTGAAGCATACGTCGACAACTTTTAGCAGTTTGTCTACCTTGTAAAGAACTGACTCAACAGCTACGTAAAAATCTTTTAAGTCCTTGCTCGTTGGCCCGACAGCAATCACCAGCGGTTGGAAGGTGGTTCCTCTGGATAGATGCATTTTCTGGTATTGCTCCAGTTTATTTACTTTAATATTAGGTTACAAATAGGTTGAATATCAAAAGCCTGTCGCCAGTCAGCCAAGTTCTGGGACACCTGGCTGGGGGGTGGTTGCAAACATATAAAAAAAATACGTATGTTGCAACTGATTTAGAAAATCTGAAAATTGTTTGTGGGTAGGTAAGGTACCTACCAAACTATGTGGACATAGTAAGTCTGCTGGATATTGGGACAGGCGTTCATAGGATACGGTAATATTCTCTCTTTCAGATTTGGAATCAACTATTTCAGGTCGGGGTCCTAAATTTCTTCCATAAGTTTGAAAGTTTCGTAGAATTTAATTTCTTGTTTCGTAAACGCCGAAAGACACACATAATTTTTTTACTATAAAAATGATTAGTCGTATACTCGCATCTCGGGCATGACAAGTTTAATCCAGAACACATGTTCCTTCTTCTAATTCCAATGGTTCTTAGTAGGAATATTTTTTTTTTTAATTCTATTTAAGATCTCGTTGTTTGTTATACATGTAGAGTCAGCTGCAAAAATACGTGTAGAAAAAATTGTCTAATAAATATGGTACTACGCACTTGTTACAACGGAATAAGATACTATGGGACATATTTTTGAGTAAGATGAGTACACCCATATTTTTACAGCTGACTGTACACCCATGACATAAAACCTCTATAAATACACACATCACAGCAGTACGCCAGGCCTACTTGGAATGGTACCATCGTTAGTATCGGGACTGGTGCCAATGCGACTGGTGGGTTTTACTACTGCATTTTTCTTTTATACTCACTAACTATAACTCAAACCACCCAACTTTTGCCCCTCCTTTAATTTTTGAACCAGAAATTTAAAGATACATCTTTGTATATACTTGAGCTCTTTGGCAACCTTACTCACCGACAAGTACAGAATACTATGAGTAGGGTCTAGTGCTTTTTGGCTGTGGTTTTCTGTAAGGTGGAGGTATTTCTCCAGTCGGGCTCTGCTCCAGATTTTAGCGAGATGACATTCGCTGAGCTGTGCCCTACCACATAGCGAGATGATAGGCGCAGTACCCATACCTCTCTTTTGGACATAGTTTAAGGACATACCCGGGTCCGGACGTAGTTTAAGGACATACTCGGGTCCGGACGTAGTTTAAGGACATACCCGGGTCCAAAAAAATTCCGGGGGTCTTTAAATTGATTGGAGTTAACTCAAAAACTACCCAAACGGTAATGTTAAAATAACTTTAGTTGCAGGTAGGTATATACAAAGATGTATCTTTTAATTTTTTTGGATTTCTAGTTCAAAAGTTAAAGGAGCCCGGCACATTTGTTTTTCACTTTCTGGTTGATTATTTCTGAAAATATTAACTTTATCAAAAAACGTAGAAACAAACTTTAATGTACTTTTTAAAAGACTTGATGTGTCACATGTTGGTATTTGGTAAAAAAAATCGGTCATTTTGTGGAAAAAGCAAGACAATTACATTAAAAAAAACCCGCAAGTGATAAACTAATTGATAGCTACCGTAATCAAATAATATTAAACATTATTCTGACCGTGACATCATGTATCTAAATATATTTGATTCCGCAGTAAGAGTCTCCATTAGAGATAATATGACAAAAAGTTGGTGCGTAAATAAGATCTTGTGGCATAATTAGTCTATATAAACCAGTTTCTCGTTGATGCAGCTGGTGTGCTTGCAAATGATAATTGAACCCTATATAATGGTGAATAAGATCTTGATGGTTTTCTGTTTCGATCGAACACATGAAGCAAATAAACATTAGTCAAAACACAAAAATTCTTAAGTCCTTGAAAGATACTTAATTAGTCAGTCAGATCTGATATAAAGCAATACACAGCGGAAATTTTCTTGTCATTTTTGTTGTGCAAGTTATAAAAATATTTTTGGATAAATGTCCATACACTTAAACATTCTAGCGGGTATTGAACGTTGGTGACGTGTATTACTTTGAAGCATACGTCGACAGCTTTTAGCAGTTTATCTACCTTGTAAAGAACAGACTCAACAGCTACGTAAAAATCTTTTAAGTCCTTGCTCGTTGGTCCGACGGCAATCACCAGCGGTTGGAAGGTGGTTCCTCTGGATAGATGCATTTTCTGGTATTGCTCCAGTTTATTTTTGATTTCACTCTGGTTCTGTAACAAACAAAAATATTATACGGAGTGTTTAGTGCACCATTTGCTAAAATAAAATGGCGGATAGGTAGGGTCGACATTTGCTACCTCCTCAGGCCCGCAAGAAAGTTCTTGAGCCGGATTTTATATTGTAATTTTTAAATATGCTTCGTTTAAAAATGAATTTAAAAAACGTAAATGGTGGCACCGACGGTAATGTAGCAAGCGTGAGGGGCACCTTTGCACCAGGAGTTATTATAATAATAAAGACTTGTTATGTATTGAACCCATAATCCTTACAGTAATAATTTTAATAAATAATATAGGGTTTTCTAATACGGGCGGTTCGATTTTAAAATGCAATAAAACAGGCTATGTGTGAGATATTAACTACTTTTTAGTTTTATTTGAAATAAAATGGCCTTTAAGTGCCATTTAGAGTGAAATATGACATCGTTCAAATATCCGCCTTGACTTCTTCTGGTAGCCGTCAATAACTCTGCCGCACAGATCAGGCTGAATTTGAGCGATGGCTTGGGTTATACTGATTTTAAGGACATCTGTATATTTGACCCCGCTTGACTTTTTTAATGAGGTTTTCTGAAATCGGAAGTCTACTCAAACAAGCCGCAATCCACATATGCTACTTACCGTTACGTGTAAAATGAATGAATTCTGCGACTCCACAATGCTAGGTTTGTAAAATCTTTTTTTTCCATTTTCTTTGATTGGCACTTTAACGGTAGGCGGCATCTTGCACGACATTAATTTGAAGAAGATGTAGTTCGTGGCATCTAAAAGAAGCAAAGTATAATCATAAATTAATTATAATACCTATATGTGCAAAGAAATGCACGTCTGTGTATTTTTATTTTTTTACCGTCTTCAAAAGGAGGAAGTTCTCAATTTGGTTCAATTTTTTTTATGTTAGTTGCACCAAAGTTCACGTACAAGTCTCTTAGAATGAATGCATGGTGTTGGTAATTGATTGAACCTTCGGGTCCAGTCGTATTCCAGGTTTTCCCCATGGAATAACTTAATTCACTATATCTGTACAAATATTTCAATAAAAAAAGATTTTTAATTACGAACATTACGTCATTATCATTACCTAAATTAAGTCTGTTTCGTTTTTGTATTAGGCATAGCCCTAGCTATACTTCCAACTGCTTCACATATACGTCTCGTGTACGTTTCGTGGTGCTACACCTATACGTCTTTATTTTGTTTGTATGTAAATTTTTATGTAATATTGTGTACGTCATGAATAAATATCTTGAATCTTCAAACTTAGTATGAAGAAAAATGAAAAGAACAAGTGATCTAAGGAGCTTTGAAAGAACTTAATTTCCAGTTAGTTCTCATTTCTTTTATAAGCGAAACCGTTTACGAACTTGGCATTCATTCAAATTTATGTTTTGGATGGGATCAACCATTAACCAAACCGTCATCATCATCATGATGATCACATTAAAGGCTCCGCAAGACTGCCGCGTTTTGTTAGCGAGGCGGAAGCGGAGCGCGATGAGAGCAGCGCGCGTTGCGCCCGCATTCAAGGGGCAGTTATATATTATGGTTGTCTCTGCACGGGCGCGGCGCTCTGGCGCGGCGCTGCGTCCACGCGCGGATTGCGCTCGCGTCGCGCTCCGCTTCCATCCCGCTAACAAAACGCGGCGACGGAGCCTTCAAACGAGTACTCCCTGACTGGCATGGGATGCGCAGGAGCGTGGCGGTACGTACTGGATTCGTACCGCCACGCTTCTATGCATGATATTACTGCTGCGCAAATGTAATACTGACAGTATATCGACAAGAGGAAATATTGGCAACATCAGTACGGTCACCTCAATGTACAAAATATTGCATACCGATTCCGCCCCGCCAAGTCAGGAAATAGCCCAACTTAGAGATACCACATTCAACATACATAACTTACCTTCCTCAAGTTTTTCATCCAATAAATCTACATCTACTGATTTCAGATTTTTCAGTATTGGTCTTGCTTTTTCCATAAATTGTTGCCAGTTTTTAAACAAGTTAAGATCGCGATGCGGATGCATAGCGTCAAAATCTGCTTCAATCTGAAAGTCACATTACGCATGTAAAGCCAAATAGAGTCGGTGATCATATGTTTTATAGATATTATTATAACATAGTCACTAGGGTTTGTTTATAAATTGGAGGCAATATATAATAAAAAAATTACTGAAATGGTTATATTTTGAATACCGATGAATCCAAGTATAATACAAAAAGCATACCAATTTGTATCCTAGACTCGCCTTAAGGCTAGGCCATTCTGTAAGAATATCTTGTATTGTATTTTTTTCTTCAGCGATAAATGCCACTCTGTATTTTCTGGTCTGGTTCCACTTATCCAAAATTTCTACCCATGGTTCTTTGTTAAATTTCAACCACAACTTATGTTCTTCAGCCTCTTCCGGTGAAATATCAGTACTAGATACTGGTTATAAAAAAATATACACGTTACTTACATGATCAACAAATAATACAATACACAACAAATAAGGTGATATGAAAAACCATTAGAGATGTAATTTTATTCGTGTACAGTCGACGTCAAAGATATGTACTTTACCCCATTGTAATAAGGTGCAAAAGTGTGGACATATCTTTAACGTCGACTATACACCCATAACATAAAACTTCAATGGTTACACACATCACACCAGTATGCCTACCTGAAATGGTATCATCGTTAGTATCGGAACTGGTGCAACTGGTGGGTCGTGTTACTGCTCCACTTTTCCTTAATACTCTTAGCTGATTACGGTAGCGAGTAGGTAGTTTCGCTTGTGCGGGAATATATGTTTTTTCTCCAACTTTCCGACTGGGGATGTAATATGTCTCCTGTAATTTAAACCGTTTACGTTACGTCGATTGTCACAATGTCTAAATTAAATAAGTGTATAAATTAGTATGCTGTCAAAGCTATGCAGTATTAAAAATGGGGTTACCTAAATATATTGATAAAAAAATATTTTTTGGTGAAAATACTGATAAAGTGATAATAGAGATTCACTTTTTAGAGATAAGACCTAGAGGTTTTGGTGCAACAAAGAATGCTTGCTCTGCAGGTATGTGGTGCTATGTTTCTGGTGGTGACTAAGGTCGCCAGAGCTCCGGAGGACGCGCTGTGTTAAGAATGAGGTACCTGTTTTGTCTCTAGCCGTCAACACAACGAATCCTCAAATCAATAAAAGTAGGCAGCGCGCTTGTCATTCTTCTGGAGTCGCAGGAGTCCAAAGGTTACGGTTTCTGCTTACCATAAGGCAGGACGTAAGCTTCTTTGCACCGGTGTATTTAAGAAATGAATATTATTATTACTACGACTACTACTAATATTACCACTACTACCAGAGACTATAGATAACATAGACAGCCACAGTCTAACAACTTTTTGAAACTCAATTCTGCAGTGCTATCTGCACGAGAGCAACCTAAAGGTATAAAAATAGTAGGAAAAAATTACATTTACTGCGGTACGCTACTCATTACTAGATATCGCTGCGACGCGATGTAATTTTTCCTACTATTTTAATACCTTTAGGTTGCTCTCGTGCAGATAGCACTGCAGAATTGAGTTTCAAAAAGTTGTTAGACTGTGGCTGTCTATGTTATCTATAGTCTCTGTTACTACTAATACGACGACGACTTCTACTACCACTACTTATTGAAAAAGCTTTATGATTCAAGTTATGCATTTTAAGATAGAACTGTAATTTTTAATGAACTTATTATCGGGGTGAACCATGGTACAGTCGACAAGATAAAGATATGTTTAACCATATCTTTGACGTCGATTGTACAGGCATGTCAGAGTTTTTAGATTTTAATTTTTTTTTTTTTATTTTAATTAAATTTAATTTTAATTATTTGTACATATATGGAAGCAACTTCTGGAATAAAACAATTTTATCTACACTCACATTGTAAGTCCTCTAAAACGTGTTCAAAAACGGTAGGCAATGCCTAGCATTACCACAACCGATTTTACTATGATAAGCTTTTTATCTGTGGCAGTAACGTAATTTTAACTTTACATGCTCAAATATTGATACGTTATGAGATATGATAACATAATGTACACCTGCGCGCGCCCGCGCGGCCGCCGACACGCGCCCGCGCGACCGCCGGCACAATCGAGTTGGCCATGGCGGTGCAATAGCGGCCATTCTATGGTTTCCGAACACGGCATTTAGGATAAATTATATGAGTGTAGATAAAGCAGTGTATGCAACTGTACGTAATTAGGCCTTATTAGTTACATAAACTACTATTAATTTAATTTCATTTCATTACTGATCCGTGATGACTTGAACATTATTTTTCAAAATGAAAACAAAAACATTATCATATGTTCTCCTGTAGTGTACTCGTACGTACGGTGACATGGTGACATGTATTGTGGTTTATAATTCTAATAAAACTCATTCTGTAATATGATTCATGCTAAATTGATAATGATGATTTGTAACGTTAACACTATTGCTCAAAACTTTATCAGATTAACTTTATTTTGTACCGAATAAATTAGAAACAGTGTGATTAAGAATACCGTTAGGGTGTCCCTTATATTGTGATTTTGAGAAATTAATAAAACATACCCCCTAAATATATTTCGTTTACCACAAAATACTCCAGAAAAAAGTTTCAGGCCATCCCTGTAACTGTGACCCGTGCCGATTTTTATCCGATTTTCCCATACAAAGTATTAAATGTCCAAAAAACTGTTTTTATTTTATTTATTTTTTTCATATCTTCAGTGCATCCTACTCCTGTATGAACATTTTTTATGAAAAAAAATCTCGTTGCGAACCTATTACCAATAAAAAAAATAGCAACTTATGTTCTGCTCAAATTTCTTCATATATAGTAATGTGTATGGGGAAATTCGGATGCAAGTCGGCACGGGTTAGAATTACAGGAATGGACTGTTTTTTTTTGTAGAGTATTTTGGGGTAAAACAAATGCATTTAGGGGGTACCTATGCATTATAAATTTAAAAAAATCGCAAATTAAGGTACCCTAATACCAGTGACAAAGAAAAATTGGCCTTTCACCTAATAGACCGTCAGCCAGGAACAAATTTCGTTGGTCATCGCTTCCAAGCGACAACTTGGTGAAGTGGTTAAGAACGATGTGTAATGAAGCCTCGTAAAGGTCAGCTGCCTCTCCGTTGGTGGGTTGAGGTACGCCAGTTTTTTAATCACTTAAAAAACGGTCATCGTCCAATAATAACGTCCCGATTGAAACTTTGTCAGATGATAGTTTATACCCTATAATAAATATAAAAAAATCGTCAGTCAGCTGTATCTTAGTGTAAAGACCGTCAGCTGGTCACGTGAACATACGATCTTCAGGGCATCAGCTGACGGTCTTTCCACGTGGATACAGCCGGCTGACGATTTTTCATGTTTGTAAGAGCATAAAAACTATCATCTGACAAATTTTCAATCTTGACGCGATGACAGTATTATTTTAAGTGATTAAATAGCTACCGTTCCTCAACCCATTAACGGAGCAGTAGCTGACCTTTACGAGACTTCATTATACATCGCCCTTAATTGTCATGATTGGTCATGAAATTTGTTCCTCGCTTACAGGCCATAAAGAATTTGCCCTTAAATATAAACATAATAGCAAAGAGTTTCAAATCAAAGTCTACATGTATACCTATAGCATCAAATCCTCCATAGCCGGATGTGGTCGACCGGACGTGGTTAAACGCCCTCTCCATTCCCAGAGGGTGTCACAAAATGAGTCCCTTGGTGTAACCAGCTCCTCTCCGGCTCCGCTCCTAGCTGGTTATGTTATCTACATATGTGACGTTCCGCGGATAAAAGTACCTTAGGGGCTGTTCATAAATTATGTCATAAATTTTTGACGATTTTTTACCCACCTAAAATCATCCAACCCTCCCCTTGCCAAATAAAGTGACGTCATTTAAAAAAATGCGTTTTTAGCTTTTGATGCGAGAGATGATGTGCTCTTCGGAATGACCCCCCCCCCCCCCCCCCCCCCCCCTCCTACGTCATGCTACCATCATCCGATGTCCAGACCCCCCCATTTGAAATGACGTAATTTATGAACAGCCCCTTATGGCGGTTGGCGCTTACGTTGCGAAGCATCGCATTGGTATTGATTGGAGCGTCGTAAGCAATAGCGTAAACGCCAACCGCCTTAAGGTACCTTTAACCGCGGAACATAAAAAGGAGTATAAAAATGTACTAAAGTTGTCTTAGTATTCTACTGTGCCTACGTACTATCTACTCTACTATCTACTGTACTTCTACCAACAAAAAAAAAGTAAAAACCTTGCATTCCGTGGGAAACAGCATTACTATTTGATCGGACAATATATCAAAGTCTTGACTGGTCATTTTATTATAACGTTTGATGTAATATTCTACTACGGTTCGAACAATTTGGTTTCGTAATGCATTATCAAGGGACTTGTTTGCAGATGCGAGACACAGTTCACCACAATTAGTCGTTGTTAGGATTTGTTTCAAATCAATTTGTTCCTAATAGTGAAATAAAAAAAATATTAGAAAGGAAGAAGAGATAAACCTATAGTAGACTTAAATTACAAAGCATTGAAACTTACACGAGATTTCTCTACGCAACGGTCGCTCACTCCAGAGCTAATGCTACTGATGGTACTTGACGATGAGCTTGGCACCACCAAGTCATCATTAATTGAAGCTGTATCTTCAGACGCAGTGTCCTGCAAAAATAAATGCTCAAGCACGAGTTACACCTAATAATATACTGCGCCAGGTACAGTCGAGTTCATAAATATATGAGCAAATCTGAGGGTTCAAAAATAAAGGAGCATAGAAAGGTATATATGCATCTGAACAGATTTACCAATCAAAAATATGCGTACATATCACCTGTCATATTAATCCGAGCAAGTCTAATAATAATATGTAAGCACCTGAAGCATGTATTGCCATATAAATATGTGTACTGACGTCCTACAATTTTATGTAAACACGTGGAAGTTCATAAATATCTAAACAAACATAACACTTAACAGTTTGACAATCATCGAAAAGAGTACCGTACTGTCAAATCATACATTTGTCTATTTCACTTTAAGTGTGATGTCATAGAAGTGTCATTAGGGTGATTGTGCTAGTTTCCCGTCCATGGTCAGTTACCGTCCACCTGACGGTTCTGCTACAAATATATGGAGAAAACTTGAACGTAAATGAATTTTCCTGCGGAATTTTGGTCTTGTTGCGATCCATAATATCTCAGAAACAATTCTACTATCATAAAAAAGTAATTTGACAAATAGTGCCTTTAAAAATAAAACATTAATAGCCGCCTCGAATTCGGCCCTAGCAAATGTCATCGCAATGAAGAAAAAAACTTGTGGCGGGAAAAGTTTATGATGAGTTTTATTAATGATTTAGGCAGTGCACTAAATATGTTTGGCACAAATTATCTATTTTAAAGTTGATTGTACAATATTTTAAGTGGAGATTAAAGTTTTAGAATATAATTAATATATAAACTGTGTGGACCAAAACTAGCAGAGCAATTTGGTATAAATTTCAGTTTTGCGACCACCTGATCCCGGAAATCCAGACAGCTAGGTAAATATTTCTAATGGTTATTTTACTTCAAAATACAAAATTAATACGTAATATTATAGTATATAGTAGTATGGTAATATTATATTTGATTACCTACAACACTTTAGTTTCTGTCAATTCCTCATATAATGTTACGTAAATAAATGTAATAAATAAAACATTTAAATGACTTAAGCAAAGACTAAAACTAGCTCTTCTGTTGCATTGTTATCGTTAATATACGAGTTATTTGTGAGTAGACAAAACTATAATTAACATTAGAATGACCAAATGGTAGTAGAATAACAATTATAACCTCCATACTATGGCGTGCTCTGCTTATTTCACTTCAAAAGAAAGATTTGTGATCGTGCCATTGCCATCGTCCGTACACACACACACACACGCACACACACCCGTACATCTTTCACAATGAATATTATCCGTTATTTTCACTAAGCACTATCACGTCACCTTTATCTATTTACCGGCAATTAAAACCACACTAAAACAAACAAACAAAAACATGCGCTGTTAAATATTTGAACAAATATCCGAAAAAAGGAAGTCTCGTTTTTTGATCTGATTACTATGAAAAAAAGCTAAGCTACTTTTTTAAATAGTCGGATCTGATCGGAACCAATCGGAAACCTTCGGCGGCACGATTCCAGGTAATTCACGACCCTTAGAGAATTCAACCAACCGGAGTCGCCATTGACAGGCGTTCCCCCTTTGCCGAAAACATATGACCAGTGGTCATGCATACACCTATTTGTACGTTACGTACGAATAGCCACAGAATACACTTGACGTTCCCCTCCCCCGCAAACATCGGCAGACTTGCTTTGTAAAGAAAACGGCAGACATGGCTACTCCGGATTGAATTCTCTAAGAAACGACCCAATAATGAACGATCCAATGCGCGGTTAACTACGCTAGTCGTGTCAATTGCATTAAGCCTTGGTCAAACAGCAAGCGTGGCGCAGCGCCACGGTCGCGCGGCGCGACCGCGGCACATGTTAACAGGTTAGCGACGTCAAACAGACTTCGTCCCGCCGGCGCCGCGCCCCGCTTCTGTCGCGCCCCGCGCCGCGCGGCCCCCCGCGTCCACGCGGCGCGGGCGTAGCGCTGCGCGGCGGGACGCGGCGACACGCTGCGCCGCGCTGGGTCACATCAGTCGGACGTTAGGCAGCGCGGTGCGTCGTGCGAGCGTAGCAATATACTGTGATTGTGATTATGGATATAGAAAAAAATATCTTCTCTTCGAAAAAATAATCTTAGCTTCGGAAGGAATGAGCGAGTCACGCCCGCATCGCGCGCGGCCGCGCCGTGTTCATGCGCGCGCAATGAGGGCGTGTTGAGAGCGCGAGGCCGTCGCGATCCACGCGCGCCCTGTTTGAACAGTCATCGCTTCGGCGTCACGCGGCGCAGACGCGGCGCTGTGCCACGCTTGCTGTTTGGCCAAGGCTAAGGTACAAACAAGTTGGAACCCGACCGCAGGCCGCAGCAGTACGTTCGCGTATGAAGTTCTATTCAAAGTCAGTGACACGAAGTCAGGCGATATGTCGTCGCACGGCAGGTCGCGCCGCGCGACCGCGGCGCTGCGCCACGCTTGCTGTTTGGCCAAGGCTTTATAGTACAAGCAGTGACAGTGGTTAACATTAAAGGCCTACAATATCATTGTTTGGTGATGAAATGCCTTAGTTATAATATTCGATTGTTTGGTTGAGTTAAATATAATACCGTGATCGATTTAACAATACATACTTGTATGGAAAAAACAAATTTATAAAAACTAACTACGCCATATCGTTTCCTTAATCGTACCTAACTGTATGCTAATATTAACGGAAATAAAGAAAGACGGTGTTAATCCTTACTATCATTAGTTTTTAGGATTCCGTAGCCAAAATGGCAAAAACGGAAACCTTATAGTTTCGTTATGTCCGTATGCCATGGCCATTTTTTATTTGGAGACTATAACTAATATTGATGAAATTATAACAGAAGCTGTATTTTGTATACCCCTACTTAGTATTGTAGTAAAATTGCTGAAAATATTTTTTTTAGGGGGGTGCCACAAGGGGTTTTCCATACATGTAACAATTTTTTTTTACCAAAAATCATCATGTTGCACATCAATCGATAGGACTTTAAAAATAACATTGAGGTTTGTTTTATCATTTTTTGATTAAGTGGATATTTTCAGAAATAATCACCCTACTCAGTGGACGAAAACTAGCAGAGCCCAGGACGGAAAACTGACATTTATGGACGAAAACTAACGAATACCCCACTTTTTCAAATAATATTTTTTATACAAAATCTCGCAAGTATGGATAATTATCGCGTAATATTAACATAAACTAGACTATATAAGCTATAAAATGAAATATAATACATTTAAGTAAGGGTACTTTAAGATATTCTTTTTGCATCACAAAGCTGGTAAAATCGATAAGTGGACGAAAAGTAGCACAATTACCCTATTTGTTTACTTACACTTGGTTAAGTAATTTTGAAAAATATTAGTACAGATATTTATGAGTTTTCAGTTGCTTACATATTATTGTGAGACTTGCTCAGATTAATATGACAGGTGATATGTACACATATTTTTGATTGGTAAATGTGTTCAGATGCATATGTACCTTTCTATGCTCATTTATATTTGAAGCCTGGGATTTGCTCATATATTTATGAACTCGACTGTACTACACTCTGATACATAAGGGTTCCTTTATCTAAGTATTAGATCAATTAGGTTTGTTTGTTGCAGACTGACTTTTTTTGCACAATCAAGAACTTGTTGCGAGAATATCTTGTGTAACTAAGAAGTTCCTGTGGCCACCTTCCATCTCCATCACCAGATCATCTTTATGGTACAGTCGAGGACAAAAAGATGTATCCACTTTTGGACCTTATTACAACGCAATAAGGTGAAAAAGTGGATACATCTCTTTGTCCTCGACTGTACCTACTATCACATATTTGCACCCGACTTACATAATTATACAAAATTTCCACTTGATTGGACTTCGGGAAGTTGGTCTTTGACTTGCAAGATTTCACCCGCACATATAATTAAACAAATTAACAAGGCAAATTAATAATGTTAAATAAAAAATTTAAATCACTCTCAACACAAGTAGCTGGTCATTATGAGACCCTCATTTAAGTAGTGAGTGGTGTATAGAAAAATGATATTAAATCTAAAAACCGAAATTTGAAATTCTTAGCTTCAATACTGACTGAAATCCTATCAGTAGTTTCAATGAAAGCTGAATATCTTGGAGATGACTGCTTTTATTTTCACTAAACATAGCTTACAACAATCTCCGGTAGGTACATTTGATTTAAAAAATCTGACTTAAATCTGTCTCACGCTTGGCTGCTATGCTACGATGCCACAGACAGATACACAAAAATTCATGACTGTTAAGTGTTACACTTACTTATGAGACTTATAAAATCAAATATCAGATCAAGGGTGAGCATCCACCAGAGATATGCGAACCTGTGTTTCCACCCATACAAGTCACACAGCGTACGATGTTTCAGATGTATGAAAACACAGCCTTCTCACATGGTGTCTTATGTGTAACCATGCGGCCTGACATACATACAGTACAGTGAAGTTAGAAATACGTGCACGTGTAAAGTGGTCAAAAATATGTCAACACGCCTTAATAAAGTATGGTTGAACCCGATAATACAAGTATATTTCAGTGACGTGGCAACAGGGAACCCTCAGTGCGCGAGTCGAACTCGTCCTTAGCAGGTTTTGTTAGAAGATAACACACAAGCCTCTTTATAGAATACCTCTATGCAAATCATTTTTGAACACTAGAAAATAACAATCGAGTTTGTTTACTTACATGTATTATTCGACGTAATTTCTCGAGCCCTCTCTTGAATAATATTCTCTCTTTGAGATTTGGGATCAACTCTTTCAGCTCGGCATCCTGGATTTCTTCCATAAGTTTGAGAGTTATTTCATTATCTGAAAGAAAAAACGAGCGACGCCATTTTAGTTTGGTAAAATCTACTAATTGAATTTCGTAAAATTACATTTGTTGTTTTGTAAACGCGAAAAGACACACATAATTATTTTTACTATACCTAACTAATACTTATGATTCTTAGTAATTGTAGTATATCCGCATCTCGGGCATGACAAGTTTAATCCAAATTTGTACATACCTACTCAAACTAAGTAAAATTAAAACTCAAAAAAGGACCCAAGTATTATAAAAAAGAGAATTCAAATAGGTACAATACATTGATCCCTCTTAATAAATAATCAGGTAAATACGGGATAATGATGGAATATTATAGGCAAGACTTACCTGAAAAATTATTGATGGTGCTTTTCGATAAGCCCCAATCTTCTAAATATTGGAGTCCTAAAGTTAGACTGTCTTCATCTTCTTCAGATGCCATTTTCTAAACGAACAGACGAACACAGCACTTAGCACAGTTAAGTTAGCACAAAAAATAAAATTAAACTCAGCCTGGAACAACCGAACTGGCACGCCGCTCCGCGTGGAAAAAAAATGGCTGCTGTCGCTGGCCGGCAGACCGCGCGGCTTGCGTGAGCGCGTCGGTCTACAGTGTTGCCAGAGCACTCCACTTTATACTAGTGGTTGCAAATAAGTTCCCTCATATTAAGAAAAAAAACGCCTATTTCATTAAATTAGTGTTATTATATGAAATAGGCGTTATTACAGTTGTATAAGAGAGGTTAAAACGGCTATTAGACATGGCAATTTGTAGGGCCCTACCTGTTGTGTCCAACTACTGTCGGCCCCAACGCCCGTTATTACACTTTCCCTACAAATCGCCCCTACCGACCCTACCTCACCAACAAATCGTGCCTACCGGCCTTAGCTCAACGTTTACAGAGATGGCTTCAAAACATCTAAAAAATGTATTAGTGAAGCACGATGATAGTACCCATAACAGTATACATTAAATTAAAAAAATAAACTGTTTTTATTATTATAGATATTTAAATGACCGCTCGAGCTGCCTGAATCTAACTTCATCTGCCCAACCCTTCTATTATTTAAATACAAAACTAGATAAATATATTAATTACCATCGAATCTACACATTTTAACTTTTATTTTAATTGAAAAACCAGACGGAATGTTTAGAAAATGGCTAACATTATTTAAAAAAATGGTAAAATAACTCTAACGACCTCCATAAACAGCCGCGGGTGTCGGGGCACTGCCGATCGCCCTAGATCGGGACTCCTACTTCCTAGGTGCCATTACCTACACTTACCAACCTGACAGATTGGGCCCTACAAATTGCCATTTCTAATAACAGTTTAAAAGAAGCGCGAGGCGTGAATTACGATGTGAGCCGTCAGGTGAATATCGTAAAGATAGACGCCACGAGCATTTTTTGACTCAGTTATATACAACATTGCATACAATACTTTTTAGGGTTCCGTAGCCAATTGGCAAAAAACGGAACCCTTATGGATTCGTCACATCTGTCTGTCTGTCTGTCTGTCCGTCCGTATGTCACAGCCATTTTACTCGAAAACTAAACGTATCTGAATAAAATTTACACATATTTGGTGGGTATTTTGTAGGGTGCTACTAAGTTACGTATTTAAAGTAAAAAAAAAATTAGGGGTGGGGGGCGCTCCATACATGTAATTCAATAAAAAAATTTAACCAAATATCAACATGTGACACATCAATCAATAGGTCTTTAAAAATAATATTGAGGTTTCTGTGATCATTTTGTGATTAAGTGAAATAATCGCTTCGAAAGTCAGAAAAATTGTGTCCCCCCTGTAACTTTTGAACCGTAATCTCAAAAAATAAAAAAAAAATTGAGGAGATGCGCCTTATCATATACATTCTAAGAAAATTGTTTTGAACATTATAGGTTCAGCCATTTTTGAGTTATCTCCAAAAAACTTCTTCCACAGGCATCAGATACGAGCTTTTGGCATTAGTTTGGTTCTTATTCCATTGAAGGTACGAAACCCTCCTACGCGTGGTCCGACACGCACTTGGCCGGTTTTCCTACGACTACATTACTCAATTTTTAATAAAATATAAAATTGTAGAAACAAAAAAATTTCGCTCACCTCTTTGGCTGTTGCAGATATTTCATGAACAATAATTTAAGTTCATCTTTTAAACAATGTATTTTAATTTCGAGTATACTAATACAAACACACGCAGTTATTATTAAATAAAAAATCTTAATCTAGCTCAAATATAATGAAATATAGCTAAAAATAAAATTTCATTGGCTTATAGCGAATGTTAATCCCACGCAAACGAAGGCGCGGGCAAAAGTTAGTACTTATTTTATAACTTGAGAAAATATTACTCATACCTCTGAGAACGTTTAACGTTAGGTGGCCTGATTGCTTGTTTGCCTACCCTTTGATATAATAAAAGAGACAATATTATTTGGTATTCCTCTCAGTTTTCGAACGAGCGGAGCGTAAGCGAAGGGAGTTCTTACAGACAACTTCGGACACAACGGAACTGTCAGCTGGCTACCTAGACGTCTGTGCATTTTGATGGCTTTTTGATTTAGAATAGTTGTTCTGCGATAACTTTAGTGTCGTTTTTCTGATCTTAATGAAATTTGGTGAGGTTGTAGCAGATATAAGTACAATTTGAGAGTTCGTTTATGAGCAGGATCGATCAAGGGGTTATGGAGCTAGAAGGCGCGGAAAAATCATCATAAGGGTCTTGTTTATATTAGTCAACTCATTTTGCAAGTAAATCGCGAGTTCTCAGTTCGAGGCGGACTACTAGTTTATATAGCCAATATAAAGTATTCGAACAAGCGGAGCGTAAGCGAAGTGAAGACATTTGACTAAAACAGGTATTAGACATTGCAATATGTAGGGCCCAATCTGTCAGGTTGGGAGGTATAATAAGAGTTAGGGCCCGTAGGGAGCTGAAGGAGGGGCCGGGAGAGGCAGGGTACACAACAAATTGGGCCCTACAAATTGCTGTCTAATACCGGTTTTACAGACAACTTCGGATACAACGGAACTGTCACCTAGCTACACCTGTATATTTTTTTAAACCACGACGGTGGCAAACAAGCATACGGCCCGCCCGATGGTAAGTAGTTAACGTAGCCTATGGACGCCTGCAACCCCAGAGGATTCACATGCGCGTTGCCTACCCTTTAAGAACCCATACACTCCTTTTTTGAAGAACCTCATACTGTAGCCCGCTGCTGTATTTCGATGGCTTTTTGATTTTGATAACTTTAATAGCGTTTTTCTAATCTTTATGAAATTTGGTAAGGTTGTAGCATAGATAAGTACAATTTAAGAGTTCGTTCATGAGCAGGAGCGAACACAGAAGGGGTTATGGAGCTAGAAGGCACGAAACGGTCTTCATAAAGAGTCTTGTTATATTGGTCATCTCGTTTGCAAGTAAAACTCGAGTTCTCAATTCGAGGCGGACTAGGTACTAGTTAATTATAATATGTATACATATTTTACAATATTATCGAAAAAAGCACTGGTCTTTTCTACAACCTGCCAATTAATAGCCGCACGCAAAAATCCGGACCCTAGTAGTCTGAGACTTCTGAGAGTAATTTATTTTCACTTCAAACTACATTATCTGCAGTATTGCGGGGAAAAAAGCGGATAAGCGATGTAGATACCTAGCAGTGGCAACACTGAGTGATATGGAGCGGCCGGGGCGGGAATCGGGATGAGCGTGAGCATTGTCCCGTGCACGCACTCCTGTTTACATATCTCGCCATCTCACTCATGCACTCGTGCACAACGCATTACCAAAGTAAAGTTTGTATAATTTACAAAACATTTTTGGTTAATTTTAATAGTCTACTTTCGCAATAGCATTTATTCAGTTTTCTATTATGCAGTTAAAATTTCCATTAAATACCTACACATACATCCAAAACTGGGGCATCTGCCCTACAACTTTTGTTATGCATTTTTTTTATTGCGCATTTAAATTGGAATTACACATAATACATATAACTTATAAAAAAATCATTGTCCCTAACCTAGCTTATTCGATTATTCTCAGACCTCTATATTTCCATATATATCCATTACCATATTACCATAAGCCGTTACCTAAATGTTTAATTCGTCTTATCAGTAGGTAGGTATATTCCTGTCCAAACAAGAAAAATACAATAGACCTTTTTAATAATCTAGCTCCTGGTATAAAAATTATAAATAAAGAATCACTTCACCTCCTTGGCTGTCCCGTCTTGGACCAGTCATTTGAAATCTTTGTAGATTCTAAAATTCAAAATTTCAAAGCAACATCACATCGTTTATCAAAAATTAACATTCACTCCGTTTATTCAATCATAAAACATTGCTTATTTGTGCCAAAATTTACATACATTCTCCGCGGATCCCATCTTTGGAAATACCCTGATTTGGTTTCAAAATTAGATACATTAGTCGTAGAAACACTGACATCCATTTTCAACATATCTTTTGACGACAGAACTTGGACCCAGGCTAGCTTACCTATTAGGTTCGGTGGCCTGGGTATCCGCAAAATCTCCTGCGTGGCGTTATAACGGAGGCTGCACACTGCTCCGAGGCCAAGAACGTTTGGTCTATAACCTGCCCGAACACCGACTCACCTGACCATCCCTGCTCGCAGAGGCAATGGGACGAGCCGCTCTGTCGACTAGTACGGAAAAATCTCTTAGATACGTCACCTAGTCCGACAGACCGCGCTCGTCTCCTCGCTACTGCAGAGTGGGAGTCTGGTCTCTGGTTAACAGCTCTACCGTCTCCCAATAATGGAACACTGTTAGATAACACCACCTTTCGCCTCGCATCCTGCTTACGTTTGGGGGCACCAACAAACCAACCTCATCGCTGTCAATGCGGCGTCATGGTGGAAAGTCTAGGCCACCACGGTCTATCTTGCGTCCGAAGTGCTGGGAGGATCCCCCGCCACGCCAGCATTAACGACGTCATCCGAAGGGCCCTTGTCAGCGCCAAACTGCCGGCAGTCCTGGAACCTAGCGGTTTGGCCAGGGACGACGGCAAGAGGCCCGACGGCATGACACTGGTGCCCTGGAGTATGGGACGGCCGCTAGTTTGGGACGCTACTTGCGTTGATACCTTGGCATCGTCCCGTATTTCAGGCACCAAAATCAATGCTGGCGCCGCGGCATCCTCGGCCGAAGACCTCAAGCGCCGCAAGTATGTTGCTCTAGGAAGTAGCTACATATTTGCGGCGTTTGGGGTTGAAACTTTGGGGCCGTGGGGGCCAAGCGCGCGCCGACTATACAAAGATCTATCGGCGCGCCTAATAGAAGCCTCTGGTGACCAGAGGGCTGGCTACTATTTTGCACAACGTATAGCTATCGCCATTCAACGTGGCAATACGGCCAGCCTTCTGGGCACCCTGCCCGTTGACAGCGATCTGGGCCAAATTTTTTATCTCTAGTTTTAAGTTGTTTAGTGTTTATTATATGTACCGTTTACTCATTCTTAGTAAAAATATCGGTAGGTATATTGATATTGATTTAAACTTTTACTATTTTCGCACATATTTTATACCTACTAAAATTTAGTATAAAATACTGTGTCTTAACCGGGATTTCATAAATTATGGCTTGTAACTGTAAGGCACAATAGTCCCAAGTCAGAAGATACCTATAACCCTAAAGAGATTCAAGCATTTTTTGTTATGTTATTAATATCTATTTAATAAATAAATAGGTAGGTACATGTTAGGAGACAATTTTACATAAACCGAAAATGCTAAAATATTATGTATGGCGTATGCCACATGCTTTTTCTGCCATATTTTTATTTGCAATAACTTTAGGTACTTATAGGAGATTTTATATTCAAAATGGCATTTGAATTTTATGACAAGTTACTATTATATGGATAACACTGATAATGGAAAATTATATTATTGCATTTGAAATTATGGAAATTAACAATTATGACATAAATATTGCATTAAACGATAGTTATAGCCATTGATTTATACAATAAGGGAGATATGGTACCAGGCGCTCGATTGTGTGCCATCAAATATAGGTTCTGGAACCTATATTGAATTAGTCGTGTGGCAGAGTCTCTCAGTCACACTTTGTGCAATGCGCAAAATATGGAGGTCTCTCTTGCATACCCGTCAGTGTTGGCCGAACGTTAGTGTAATTGAAAATTAAAAATTGAAGATTGAAACACGTTAGTAAAAATTGAACACTAATAGTTTAGTGCAAATTGATTTCAATTAGAATTGAAATTAATTGTAACTAACGTGTTAATCCTTTGCGAGTAACTAATAATTGAAGATATTTAATTTTTAGTCTTTCTCAAAAATTGAAACATGGATTTAATTTTTAGTGTATATTGAATTGGTAATTGACATTAATAATTTACCTAACTAAACGCGAATTTAGGTTAAGCTACGAGGTTTTGATTTTTGTTTCGATTTTGACTCTGGACTCGGGGGCTTGTATTAATAAGCAATGGGACCGGTATCCTAAGATGGAAGTCATGCTGGACCCTGGGGATCCCTACTGGATCTCGGGTTTGGCGCATCATAGACTCATGCTGTTTGGGCTCATTCGACTTGTACTGATGTGCAGATGGTACCGGTATCAAAATCTGGAGCTCATGCTGGACCCTGGGGATCCCTACTGGATTTCGGGTTTGGCGCATCATAGACTCATGCTGTTTGGGCTCATTCGACTTGTACTGATGAGCAGATGGTACCGGTATCAAAATCTGGAGCTCATGCTGGACCCTGGGGATCCCTACTGGATCTCGGGTTTGGCGCATCATAGACTCATGCTGTTTGGGCTCATTCGACTTATGCTGATGAGCAGATGGTACCGGTATCAAAATCTGGAGCTCATGCTGGACCCTGGGGATCCCTACTGGATCTCGGGTTTGGCGCATCATAGACTCATGCTGTTTGGGCTCATTCGACTTGTACTGATGAGCAGATGGTACCGGTATAGCCCCTTTTTATTTTTACTTTTACTTTTACCTTGACCTTGACCTTGACCTTGACCTTGACCTTGACTTTCACTTTTACTAAGAAAGTAAAAGTAAAAAGGAGCTCCAGATTTTGATCCCGGTACCATCTGCTCATCAGTACAAGTCGAATGAGCCCAAACAGCATGAGTCTATGATGCGCCAAACCCGAGATCCAGTAGGGATCCCCAGGGTCCAGCATGAGCTCCAGATTTTGATACCGGTACCATCTGCTCATCAGTACAAGTCGAATGAGCCCAAACAGCATGAGTCTCTGATGCGCCAAACCCGAGATCCAGTAGGTAGCCCTAGGGTCCAGCATGAGCTCCATCTTGTGATATTGGTCCCGACTTCCGAACCCGAGAGGCAGTTTTAAAATTAATTATTAGTGTAAGATAGGATTAATTTAGTTACACTAACGTTAATCTAATTAACTGTAATTCTTATTAAATTTTCGAGACGTTAGTGTAACTAATAGGTTAATTCTAATTGACGGTTAGTGTAATTGACGACGTCACAAAATCAATGTGAACTAACGTTAGTAAAAATTGATGTTAGTGTAATTGATTAGTTACGGAATTAATCTTCAATCTTATTGATCAATTTTCAATTCTAATTGAAATTAACGGCCAACACTGATACCCGTGATAACTACTTATATATAGGTTTATCTCTTTTGCTCATGCACATACATTAGGTATAGCGGTGTGTAGCATTTTACAAGTAGGTGTAGGTGCTGGAACACATTTCAGTTTTATTTACTATGAACGTCACTCATCTTCCTTTTTATTTTTGTCTATGGTTATAGCAACTGAAATCACGTTAAATGAAATTCTGGCAAACGAAGATATACAAGGGCATTTTTTTTAAAGTGTACACGTGACGAAACGGAAAAGTAAGACTCCAATTTTGAAATTTGACGGCTTTTCTGATTATTTATAAGTTTGAGTACATTAATTGAGAAAATGACTTTAAAATATTGAGGAATATAGGAAATCACAACATTAGCAGGTGAGATCGTGGTGAAACTAGTTCCGGTTCGTCACAAATGTTAAATTCATTATAAATTAAAAGTATTGTTATATCTACAGTTTTTATATGGAAAATACGCTCATAACCTTTTTTAAAACAGGCTTAGATTATAAACTAATCATTGAGGATAAAATATACGTCCAGTTCGTCACAACAGCGTTCTTTTCACTACTACATATTAAAATTTTCGGTAGAAATAAGGTACAAATAATTATATAATATTTAAATAGACATAACGGAATATCCATCTAGAGCAGTGTTGGCCGTTAATTTTAATTAGAATTGAAAATTCATCAATAAGATTGAAGATTAATTCCGTAACTAATCAATTACACTACATCAAGTTTTACTAACGTTAGTCCGCATTGATTTTGTGACGTCGTTAATTACATTAGTGTAATTGACGGTTAGCCGTCAATTAGAATTAACCTATTAGTTACACTAACGTCTCGAAAATTTAATAAGATTAACAGTTAATTAGATTAACGTTAGTGTAACTAAATTAATCCTGTCTTGCACTAATAATTTAATTAATTTTAAAACTGCATCTCGGGTTCGGAACTTGGGACCAATATCACAAGATGGAGCTCATGCTGGACCCTAGGGCTACCTACTGGATCTCGGGTTTGGCGCATCATAGACTCATGCTGTTTGGGCTCATTCGACTTGTACTATCGACGAAATAACATTCTTGGTCGAAGATTTTGTAACAGTAACACCCTGTATTTAAACAATGTACTTTACCCACTTTGATCAGAATGAGTATTCATAGTAATAAAATGAGTTTTACTTTGTCAAATTTTTCAAGTTCGTCACAAAATCTGTCCGGAAATATATTACGTGATGATTCGGATGTGACGATTTACCCCAGAAGAAATTAAAATCACAATATTAACTTGTCTAAACTAGTTTAACAGGGAAATCTGTCCAGTTTTGGATAAGCTATAAGTTTCTTAATGATTATTTGTATTATACTAAAGTTAATTGTCTGTACTTACCGAAAATACTGTGACTTTACCGGAACACGTTCTTTGTACCATCACGGCACAACCACCTTACGTCACCGTAATGAGGACATTAACAGAGATCCATCAAGATGGTAGCATTTGGGAAGTCTTCTAATGTTGCTTTGATCGAAATATTATAAACTTTTAAAAGGATTTTGGCTAGACTAGTCGTCAAATTTGCTGTGACGAAACAGGACTCTCCGGTACATTCCATTTCTTTGGACGGTAGAAAAGTAGTTTTTTATACATTAAAACTTATTGAAGTGTATATAAAGCACACATTTTTATAATCTAGACTCATTGAGTTATCTGTGTGACCCCATTAAATACTTATTAAAATTTGTGTTATATTTCAGATTGCCTTTAAACATAGCAGAGTCGACGTGGGACATCAAGAATTTTGTACTTATTGTTTTCTATTTAAAGATAAATCTTATAAATGAGAATATATTAATCGTTGTATACATCTATTTTGAATGCCTAACACTTCTGGATCAAACTATATCACTGATATTCCTAAATAACAAGTGGAATATGAAATAAAAAATGATGAACTAGTGGGACAGCCAAATTTTTCAATGTAAATTTTAATTGAAAAACGCCCACAAAACTATTACTTTAGTAAATAATACTAAATTTCTTTGAGAATTTTAGCAAACCAGTTTGGTAAACTTACCAAACTGTATTAGTAAAAGTTACAAAACTATTACTTTAGTAAATAATACTAAATCACTTTGATAATTTTAGCAATACAGTTTGGTAAGTTTACCAAACTGGTTTGCTAGAATTCTCAAAGAGATTTAGTATTATTTACTAAAGTAATAGTTTCGTAACTTTTACTTATACTGTTTGGTAAGTTTACCAAACTGGTTTGCTAAAATTCCCAAAACGATTTACTATTATTTACTAAAGTAACAGTTTCGTAAGTTTTACTTGTACTGATTGGTAAGTTTACCAAACTGGTTTGCTAAAATTTTCAAAGAGATTTAGTATTATTTACTAAAGAAATAGTTTTGTAACTTTTACTTATACCGTTTGGTAAGTTTACCAAACTGGTTTGCTAAAATTCACAAAACGATTTACTATTATTTACTAAAGTAATAGTTTCGTAAGTTTTACTTGTACTGTTTGGTAACTTTACCAAACTGGTTTGCTAAAATTCACAAAACGATTTACTATTATTTAGTAAAGTAATAGTTTCGTAAGTTTTACTTGTACTGTTTGGTAAGTTTACCAAACTGGTTTGCTAAAATTCTCAAAGAGATTTAGTATTATTTACTAAAGTAATAGTTTTGTAAGTTTTACTTATACCGTTTGGTAAGTTTACCAAACTGGTTTGCTAAAATTCCCAAAACGATTTACTATTATTTACTAAAGTAATAGTTTCGTAAGTTTTACTTGTACTGTTTGGTAACTTTACCAAACTGGTTTGCTAAAATTCTCAAAGAGATTTAGTATTATTTACTAAAGTAATAGTTTTGTATGTTTTACTAATACAGTTTGGTAAGTTTACCAAACTGGTTTGCTAAAATTCCCAAAACGATTTACTATTATTTACTAAAGTAATAGTTTCGTAAGTTTTACTTGTACTGTTTGGTAACTTTACCAAACTGGTTTGCTAAAATTTTCAAAGAGATTTAGTATTATTTACTAAAGTAATAGTTTTGTAACTTTTACTTATACCGTTTGGTAAGTTTACCAAACTGGTTTGCTAAAATTCACAAAACGATTTACTATTATTTACTAAAGTAATAGTTTCGTAAGTTTTACTTGTACTGTTTGGTAACTTTACCAAACTGGTTTGCTAAAATTCACAAAACGATTTACTATTATTTACTAAAGTAATAGTTTCGTAAGTTTTACTTGTACTGTTTGGTAACTTTACCAAACTGGTTTGCTAAAATTCTCAAAGAGATTTAGTATTATTTACTAAAGTTATAGTTTTGTATATTTTACTAATACAGTTTGGTAAGTTTACATAACTGGTTTGCTAAAATTCTCAAAGAAATTTAGTATTATTTACTAAAGTAAAGGTTTTGTAAGTTTTACTTATACAGTTTGGTAAATTTAACAAATTGTGTTTGCTAATATCTACAAGGAAATTTTGTATTATTTACGAAATGTATTGTTTTGTAAATTATATTTATACAGTTTGGTAAGTAATACAAACTGTGTGTGCAAAATCTACAAAGAGATTTTGTATTATTTACTAAACTAGAAGTTTTGTAAATTATACTCCTACAGTTTGGTAAGTTTTACATATCGTGTAGCTGAAATCTACAAAACTACTTGTTTAAAACGTCAACCCAAGTATGTTTCGTATTTTCAATCTTGCAGGTTTTGTAATATTAACTATAATTCTACTAAATTTTACAAAATTGAAATCAACCAATAAAAATTTCGTAAAATCAACCAAGGCATTTTTTCAGTGTTGGGGGTGTTAATTGAGATTATTTAGTGAAATTGTGAAAATATTATTTAATTAGAAAAAAAATCTTTTTAATTAAACAACTTTCATTCTTTTAATTTTTGGAAATATTTGCAACAAAATTACGTGATATATTTGTTGGTTGTTATTGTTATATGTATATACAGTATTTACTCGCAAGTTATGAGTGCCAGTTGAAAAAACAAATTCATACTCTGGTATGAAATAAACTTAGTTGACAAAAAAAGTGGTTGCATGTAGTTTGAATTAGCTATTTAACAGAAAGCGGAATCCACTCATTAAAACTATTTCGTCGTATTTATCTCACCTCTCCCACCTCGCTTGTTCTAACTACCCACAAGGATTTTAACGAGATCACCCCTCTGAATTTTATAGGTCATCTCATGAGATTTATTTAGCCGTGATTTGTAAGGCATTTTTCATCCGGGGCAGATTAAAAGTAATTCAGTCATAAAACGTAATGGAACTCGGTTTACACCCCTTGAAATTTATGCCTGGATTGCATGAGGTTTTAACTTTAGGACTCGGCCGTAAAGTTGAAGATTTGTGAATAATTAAAATGCTTTTGTTTTAAGAAAGAAGCTTATTAGAAGATATTTCTGGTAGGCATACCAGGACAATCGTTAAAAATTCTTGAAGTGAGCGCTTTTGGAATGTGTCTCACGTCGGTTTTCTGGTTTGTAAAACCCAACCAAAAAAATATTATTCACGGAATGTAAAGTCTATCATTATTATCAAGGGTATCTAATCGTTTCAAATATCTTAAACGCTTTTGATCAAGATAAATTTTAAAAACCTTCAAATTTATGACGATTTTTTTACATACTTGAGTGTAAAGTAGTGAATATACTTGTTTATCACTTAGCACGTATGAACGCAGCGTACCCCGTTAACTTTACGTTACGACCGCCAGCACTTCCCTCGATGTTGTTATTGCTCGCCCTTCGGGAGCCACTACATGCTAAGAGCGCGAAACCGAACATCAATGCCCGTATAAAACGCACTTCATTCCATAAAGTTCTATAACAGGGGCGGTAATAAGTGTCCAATCTAAAAAGAACTACGTATATCCCCATTCCAAATACTAGACCCTTAAAGCTTTTGCTGAGAAGAAAGGTCTAAGAAAGCTGGTGGTAAGCATGACGGCCACAGCCGTACGTGGTATCTACGCGCTACCCATCTAAATGGGGAGCGGATCACGAAATACCCGAAGCTATTGTAAACAAGCGGCGTACTCTATTCAAACTATCGTAACGCCCTCTATTCGCCGTTCCGTGCCGTATTGACGGGCAAGGGAAAGGTCTCGCCGTTTGACCGCCTCGGTGAGAAAACCGCCGAGCACCTTGTAGTCAGAGATTTTATGAGAGGTTTGGATTTTACGGCTTCATCGGTTTGGCTTGCTTCCATCTTATTTATGCTAGAATAAACAGAAATTCAATTCTTTTTTTTTTTTATACCACGACGGTGGCAAACAAGCATACGGCCCGCCTGATGGTAAGCAGCTACCGTAACCTATGGACGCCTGCAACTCCAAAGGCGTCACATGCGCGTTGCCGACCCTTTACAAAAAGGAGGATTCACTGTGTTGACGACTATAGGAACAAGAAGGTCCCTCATCGTCAACATACTGGGTCCTCTTTGAGCTCTTTGGCAACCTTACTCACCAGCAGGAACACAACACTATGAGTAGGGTCTAGTGCTATTTGGCTGTGGTTTTCTGTAAGGTGGAGGTACTTCCCCAGTCGGGCTCTGCTCCAGATTTGAGCGATGACATTCGCTGAACGTGCCCTACCACACTTAGCGAGATGCCATTCGCAGTGCCCATACCTCTCTTTTTGGCGTAGTTTAAGGACATACCCAGGTCCGGACGTAGTAAATGGTTTTTGAAAGAGTATTCTTTCAATTCGTACGTAAAGAGTTCCGATTTTCCATGGTTAGGAATTAGACGCTAAATCAACTCGATATAAAAAGTTTTTTTGTCTAGAGTCTCATTATAACAATTATTTTTTTTTTTAATTTAGGAGAAAAATGATTTCCAGTTACATTTTTGTCATCGTGCAGAACGGTGTCATTTATTGACATACATAATATTTTTAAAATTGCGCTCCAAAAATAATCACAAGGTTATAATGAGTATGTAAGTATTAAAATAATACTAGTGAAGTCTTCGTTTAATTTAGAAGATATAAACCGAGCTCATTAATAGGATCATGTAAGCATTTGTAAACGATCATTAAAATAGTAGTTGGGATTACGTCGCACTCATAAAATTCTAAAACAAATTATCGCCAAGAATTTCGCTTAACCATTCGTATGATCGAGGAGGCGATCCTTGCTGCTGCTGTTCTCTTTGCGAGCCAGGGCAAGCGTTTGAAGCCAACCAGCATATTAAATGAACTTTCATGACTTTCGCATATTATTTTAACGAAACGCTAACGGAGTTGTTGAATTTTAAACATGCTGTGTAAGTATATAGAGCTGTACATAGAGTTGTACAGATCTGTGTATCGTATTTTACCAACCGACTTCAAGATTTCGAAGAAGGAGGTTCTCAATTCGTCGGGATATTTGTTGTTGATGTCGCTTATTTTATTCGAAGACGTCTGGACCTACTACGACAGTTGTGGTCCCCTTCCGATTGTCATCTGGTGCCGGATTCTAATTTAAAATACATTAACAATACAATAACAACACAACCTATCTCAAACATAACTCCAACACACAACAAACAATCAACCAATATTGAAGTTGTATTGGAGTTGCGTTAGAATATTTTTCAAGCAAATTCTGATATTTCTGATTCAGATGTTTATGCCGTAGCTGTATTGCGTTGTTAATGCACTGGAGTTGTATTGAAGTTGGATCGTGTTTATACGTGTTTTAAAGTTAGAATACGGCCCCAGGTCAGGATCTCATTCATCAAAGGTATTTCCATTTAGTACAGGAGGTATTAACCAGTATGTTTAAGGTAGTAATTAGATACCATAAAAATAGATATTTCTATATTGAACATGCGTATTCTGGTTAGCCTATGAATAACGATGTGCGATGGGAATAATATGGCAGCAGTAAATTCACAAGTCTCGATGACGGGCCGGCCGCGGGCGCATCGTGACCCGACTCGGTGCCTCACTTCTTATTATTTACGATTTTTATTATGCCGTAAAAATGCGCGAATTCTTACAGCCCGGTCACGCCTTGGTCGCGCGAGTAGCGTACGGTTCTCAATTCGACCTATTTATCTAAAATATTTTTTAGGATTTGATGGAAAATCTTTAAGATATCATTAACAGAAACATTTTATTCATAACCAATGGACAATTTTATTAATAAGCATGCTTTATCATTCTTCTTCCTCCTAGCCTTTGTCCCGTCTTGAAGCCCGCTTGACAACCTAATCCCATGAATTGGCGTAGGCACTAGATTTTACGAAAGCGACTGCCATCTGGCCTACCAACCTAGAGGGGAAATTAGGCCTTATCGGGATTAGGTCCGGTTTCTTTACGATGTTTTCCTTCACCGAAAAGCGACTGGTAAATATCAAATGATATTCCGTACATAAGTTTCGAAAAAGTCAGTGGTACGAGCTGGGGTTCTAACCCGAGACCTCTGGATTGAAAGTCGGACGTCTTATGCCAGGCTACGAGCGCTCTTGCATACTTTACCACTAATCAAGGCCCATTAACCCTTTTTAGTCACGTTATTAGAATGAAGTTTGGTAATACATAATAAACAAACAATTTAATTTAATGTCGTTAACTGCCACCTGCATACATTTCCACCTTAACGATACTTAAATAACAGTTATTTTATACCACCAGAGTTGCTTCCCTAATACTGCACTTTTAATAATAGTTAACCACAATTGGGTACTTTCCTGGGTAAAAAAAAATAAATCTATTTAGTCCGTCAGTTAGATTATCAAAAAATATTGGACACGTATTTTTTATTTTGTCAATCAAACAAAAATTGGTGAAGATATAGCCCGTTAAAGTTCCGCGTGACGTCACATTATACTAAAAATTGTACTGAAATGTGACGTCACGCGGGACTTTAACGGGCTATATCTTCACCAATTTTTGTTTGCTTGACAAAATAAAAAAAACGTGTCCAATATTTTTTGATAATCTAACTGACGGACTATACCTATATATACTTTTTTAGGAAAGTAGCCAATTCCTTAGCCAGCATCGGTTAGTTTCAGTAAATAACCATTCCTCGTCAGAACACCTTTCATAATACCTTTTTTTCAAAGCCAGTCTGCTTCAATAAAATCTAACGTTCATAAGTGCATTGTAATGTGCCTAAATTGAAGAATAAATATATTTTATCTTTAAATGTTTCACGTTTAATATTGAGTCGTAATAGGAAGAGTTCAATTGAGGCACAACTCCGCTCGGGTGGAGTTAGTGAGACGAGCCGGGGACTCGCCGCGGATGCACGCGTCGATAGCCGCTTCGTGAGCTGCCACATACTGCATAAATCTGCACCATTAACGATATTTAAATAACAATACTCGAACTTTCATTACCTATTATAAAGTTTAGCGTAGGAGATTGACACTTCTGAACGTGCTAAGAAGCTGATTTTTGTTTAGTACTCCTGACATTTTAAAATATCTTCAGAATGTTCAGATCAAGCATTCCCTTCCTAGCATTATCAAAACCTTCCCACTTTAACCTTAAGTTCTTAAGTACATAGTTTTTAAGTTGCACCCTATCATGACTGACTTTATGAGGGCAATGTAAGTTCGATCATCAGGCTTGTTAAGCACCGTCTGGTTGGTGCGAACGTACCGCGGATGCGTCGCTCGCGCGCATATCAGCTTTAAATTACGCGTAGCTTTCTGGAAGCACTACCCAAGTAACACATCAAAGCAGTATAACGGCCGTCTTACAGCATATCTGTATGCTTTTAGCATTTTGAGTTCGTTTTATAGTAGCATTATAAACGTTTATAGTGCTGATATAGGTCTTAAATGGGCACAAATTACCCAGCTTGAGATCCTATACAGGTAATTTAATAGCATTGCAGGCGCATTATGTTTGCGCTATTAGCATTATCGTTGTCATGGAAAGTGCCAATCGCCTCAAAGAAGCATTAGTACGCTCTATTAAGTTGCCGACTGCATTAAAGAAGCCTTAATACGGCCAAAAAACTTGCTAATCGCAGTAAAGAAGCATAAGTACTCTCGATTAACTGGCCAATCGCAATACAAACGCATTATACTAGCATAAGAGTGTAGTAAAATAAACCTTACGTCAATGCAAAAACGTCTCTAATACCGACGGAACAAATGTTATAATACAATGAACGTTGTGATTTAACTACTTTGTCTCGCAATATAAAATGGACGAAGACGGTACAAAAAACTGAATGAGTGACACGTCATATTTGTTTGCATCCTAACAAAATTTATAAAAGTTTTTGACACTTTTACGTTATTATATCCTTCAAATATGACTGCGCAATGTAGTTTACTGTAAATGTGTATACGAGGGTTGCTACTTATATATCCGGAAACAAAAAAACAAACAAACGTACACGGCTGAAAATGGTTTTATTGTTTTTCAAAGTATTCCCCTTGATGATCTATTCACTTTTGCATTCGCGTGAACCAATTTTTTAAAGCACTTCTGCCACTCCGCCTGAGGTACCTCCATAACGTGTTGTTTGAATGCGTCGACAGCATCTTCAGCGGTCGAAAATCGTTGACCGCGTAATTTATTCTTTATATTTGGAAATAAATAAAAATCGTTGGGTGCCAAGTCAGGGCTGTACGGCGGATGACCCGTTAATTCCACATTTTGACCCTCCAAAAATAGAGTTGTTTCGCGTGACGTATGACAGCTGGCATTGTCATGATGAAGAATGATTCTTCGTCGCTGGTTAGTTTTACGAATTTGTTCAAATACTTCCGGTAAGCAAATGGTCGTGTACCACTCTGAATTAACCGTTCTACGGTTTTCTAGTGGCACTGTAGCTACATGGCCATTAATACCGAAGAAGCAGGCCACCATTTGTTTCAATGTACTTTTTGCACGAGTAACTTTCGTAGGGTTCGGCTCATTTTGAAACACCCATACCGTTGATTGTTGCTTCGTTTCGGGATCGTATGCATAGATCCAGGATTCTTCACCTGTATGGATGTTATAAACGGCTTTTGAGTCACCACGGTTATATTTTTTTAACATTTTATTGCACCATTCGACGCGAGCATCTTTTTGCTCTTTTGTTAAGTTGTGGGGTATCCAACGCGAACAAATTTTTTTTACAGCCAAATAATTATGTAATATGCTATTAATGCTGGTCATAGAAATACCCAGAGTCGCCTCTATCTCGCGGTACGTAACATGTCGGTCGTCCATTATAAGTTTTCGCACAGCCTCGATATTTTGTTGTACAACGACCGATTTCGGGCGACCTGCCTTAACTTCGTCCGTAAGCATACTACGTCCACGATTGAACTCACTAAACCAGTGGTACACAGTAGTTTTAGATGGGGCTTCATCCCCTTAAGTTGAAGTTAGTTGATCTATGCACTGTTGTTGCGTTAAACCACGCCGAAAATCATAATAAATCATAGCACGAATATTTTCACGAGTGAGTTCCATTCTTGCTGCGAGATGACATTTAAAACCCGTCAAAAACAAAACACGAGCGTTAATAAGAAAGAAAAAATATACCGGCCAGTACTTAAAAAAGTTCAAATTTTACCATGGAGGTCAAATATGCTATTTAAGAAGATTGTAATCCCGGTTTCCGGATATATAAATAGCAGCCCTCGTATAAGTTTCATTGAAAATTTTCACGCGCCTTTGATTTATTGTGGTTTTGCTATAAAATATTATAAAAAGATATGCGTCAAATAAACAAAACAATTGTGTAATCCTCGTATAGAACGAGTTTTGCATTATTAACACAATAGTGTTGGTTGAGCAGTCTTAAATTAAGTAATTTCTTTATTATATAGGTATTTTCCTTGTATAAATAGGTCCGCATGATTTTATTTTTAGGTTATTAATTATTTACAAAATGGCGTTGGTCTATATAGACGGAGAGCTAGCCACGTCCACGTCGGATATGACAATAATGAGAGCAACCAAACCCCTCTAGTCAGTTTGGTATATTATGCTTATTTCTAGATCTGGACATCTGGCAGCTTTAAAGTAGTGGAGGTCAAAGAATGCAAACCATTTCAAGAAAATAAATCCTAAAGATCTGGGTTTGATGCAATATTATGAGAAACTATACAAATACTATACAATATTAAGAGAAATTATACAAAAATTTATGTTGGGAGAAAGTAGTGCCAAACGATGTATAATAAAATATAGTTCATAGTTTTCGCCTACTGTTTTTGTTTCCGTAATAATCATATATCGGGGTTTTCGGTGCGGGAACGATATGAGAAAGAGTAGAGATAAACAGATAGGTTGAGAGTTAGTCTGAGAAAATATCATATTATGCTTAATGAATAACTACCTCTCTGTGAATAGCTTACACACTATGATACGAGCTTTTTTTCTTAGAGGCATGTTTGTATTGACTATTATATACTTAGTATTTTAAAAATGCAATTGCATATCCGAAATTTATTAACTAGATCTACCTAAGACAAAGACACGGTATAGTAAGTGTCAAATATTAATCTTGACATCCGATTTTTATGAACTATTTGATTAACTGAAGAGGTTGACAATGATCAGTCACTACATGAATTAATAAAAAAATACTTGAAAAAATCATAGGTATATGTACCTACAATATATATACATAATAGTCAGCTATTTCATATAAATTGTATATACCTATGATTATTTCGATCAATTATTCATTAGGTAGAAACGTGCTAGAGTACATTCTGTTTTTTTAAGTTAATGCCTACTATTTGGCTAATGTCAAACATTCCCGCACCGAAAACCCCGATGTATGGTAAGAATACACAATATTTTTTGGTCTAACGTTTTTTTTTTTATCGATTTTTGACCAGTTTTGAGTCGATATTCCAACATATTCACTATAGATAGAATTATAAGGCAAACGACTATCGGTTCTTGAATCTTTTATCTCCATTCTGTAGAGCCGGATCTTGAAATAAATGAGCCGTTATTTTTTTATGATATTTTTAAAATATGGTCTAAAAAAACACTTTTATCGATATTCGAATGGTGTAAAGAATCTTACATATACGTAATCTACATATTAGGGTTCCTCTTTGATGTCTCTAGAAACTGTAGAGAGATTTTAATTTTTAACTAATTAAAACAAAATTTATGACCATAAAACCACTTTTTTAGCCTAAACCGGTTCGACTTTGATGTCAAATATCTCGAAGACAATGAATATTGAAGTAAATATAGTATACTATATTGTTTAAAGCCGTTACTGATAATATGATAAGCTATATAAATAATTAGAAAACTAAGGGAATCAGATCTAAGGTCGTTGGCGCCAGGGAGCCCCTTAAAATATAGGCCCTGTCCTTTATAAATGAGACAACTTCGGCAATTTTTACCTAGTTTGGTATTACTATTTTCCAATTAAAACATTTTGCTAGTCTGTCACTGTGACGTCCACCCATTAAAAGCTGCCAGATGCCAGGATCTAGCAATAAGAATAGTATCGCAATCTAACCAGACGGGTTTTGTTGCTCTCATTATTGTGTCATATCTGACGTGGCTAGCTCTTAGTCCAATAGCAGCTCAGTGACCCTTAAAAAATGCCTTATTTATGCCTAGAGCATTACACGTGAATAATTATGCCATTAAACAACATTAAGCATTTATTTATGCTATTGTAGAACCTAAGGCACTAAAACCGCTAAAAGCTGTATAGGGGCTGTTCATAAATTACGTCATCAATTTTTGATAGTAAAGCTGCCAAATAAAGTGACGTCATTAAAAAAAATGCGTTTTAAGCTTAATTGTAAAATAAAAAACTATTTAGTAGATAATATTTTATAGCATTAAAAGTTTATAGAAACACGACTTTCATTCCTTTTTTACACATTGATGATGTGATCTTCGGAATGACCGCCCCCCCCCCCCCTCCTACGTCATGCTACCATCATCCGATGTCCAGACCCCCCCCATTGGAAATGACGTAATTTATGAACAGCCCCTTATAGTGAATTACTTGGCTTTATAATGGTTTATATTATTGCTATTATACTGCATTAGGAACGTATTACCTACTTATAAATGCTATTGTACACCCTAAGGCATTAAAAATAGCTGAAAGCTGTATAGTGAATAAACGTGGCATTATAATGGCTAATATTCATGCTCTTAAACAGCATTAAGCATTTATTTATGCTATTCTAGAACCTAAGGCACTAAACCAAACCGAAGCATTAGTGTAGCAAACCAAAACGCAACTGTACAGCATTCAGCTGTACAGTTGCATGTTGTTCGCTGCACTAAAACTAATGGCTAAACAAAAGCATTTACATATGCCATTATACAACCGTTATACAGCGTAAAGCATCATAAAATGCTATTGTAGAACCTAAAGCACTAAAAACAGCTGAAAGCTGTATACCGGATTTACGTGGCATTATAATGGCTAATATTTATGCTCATAACCAGCATTAAGCATTTATTTATGCTATTGTAGAACCTAAGGCACTAAACCACACCAAAGCATTAGTGTAGCAAACCAAAACGCAACTGTACAGCATTCAGCTGTACAGTTGCATTTTGGTTCGCTGCACTAAAACTAAAGGCTTTAAAAAAGCATTTATACATGGCATTATACAACCGTTATACAGCTTAAACCATTATATAATGCTATTGTAGAACCTAAAGCACTTAAGTGCTTTTAAACAGTCGAAAGCTGTACAGTTGCGTTGTGGTTTGCTGCACTAAAGCTAAAGGCTTTACAAAAGCATTTAGATATGCCATTATACAACCGTTATACAGCTCAAAGCATCATATAATGCGACAAGTTGCTCGGTGAACGTATATAAGAGTTTATACGGTCCTTAAGTTCGAAATAAGTTAACTATTCATATGTTATAATGCTTCCTGTGTTACTTGGGTATTATATGATGTACAGTCGACCTTATTACAAAAGAGTCAGGTGCATCCATCTATGGAGAGTGTGTAAGATACCAGACAGCAAAAAAGGTACCTCAAAACGCGTATTATTTTACAAATAATTAAAGTGAATATTCAGAACGTTTCTCTAATTCTGATCCATTCCGTCCATTGTATAGGCTAATGAGTACCAAGAATAGAGCGCTGTCTAAATTAGGTTAGTTCATAATGAAACTGGGAACTGCACTGAATTTCTCGCAAGATTCTCCTTTGTTGTCTATTGTGTCTCAAACTGTGTTTTAAATTATTCGTCTCTTCCGTGAAAACATGGCAAACAGACTTAATTTTTACCTTTTGATTTTTCTGGCAAGTACACTGTACTCTAATTAATTTACTTTGCTGTACATATACTTATTAATTTCTCTGGTAAAAAAGCGTTACATACTTTTCCTTTCATTGACAAAATTGAAGATAACTTTACGAGTATGGCGCATTCTGCTTTACATCAAATCAGGTATGGTATGACTAATTTTTTTTATATGTTAATAGTGATGAAATACTTATGTTTTAGACAAGAGTTTCCGACCTCAGAATTACACCGGGTTAATTTTAAATTTCGTTTTCGTAATAATAGTATACTGCCTTCTTCAAATTTTATTTAATGATAATGTTGACGTGTTATGTCGAAATGAATAAATAAGAATGTAACTTCTTATTCTTACCCCGTTTTTAAATAATGAATATTCGCGTAAATAAAGTTTACAACTAATTGCCATCTTTCTCAGAGACGATAGTAAACTCAGCATTAAAACATAATGATGGGATACTCTTATCTAATCATTCTTTTTTATAAATGCTCCTTACAATTACCTAGTCGGTTACTAAGTTCTGTTACTAGAGTTTTCACTAAATAAATAGGAATAGGTAGCAACATTTTAATTATTCACGTACATAATTTAAAAGCTTATTTAATAGTCAATAGATTACAATATATTGAATTGAAAATTATTGTCGCAGTTTTTCAGAATTCTTTATAATAACACTCGGAAAAAGGCGTGAAAAATGTACGTCAAAATTACGCTCCTTGATCATGTTGATTTTAAATCCTATTTATTTTTAATCACCTTTAAGACGCATCAGTCTTACACAATTCGGTAGCTATATTCTTTAGCTTCAATTTGGTATATGTATAGTTCACGTGGGGCTATCCGATAAAATACTAGACTATACGTTGCAAGTCTGCTTGTTCCATAGCAGTCTAAATCTATGTCTTTTGTGAAAAACTTAAAAATAGGCAATATTTCAAATGGGAATATCTGTGGGATAAAATCGCAAGAAAATTAAATGGTGGTCACGCAACTACCTCTAATCAACAGGTTTCTTACAAACAAGCAATGGAACCTTCTAAACAAAGGTGCAATTTTTATTTGATGCACTTTTGTAAAGTGTAATTTTCTTAAATTTACCGCGTGTTTGCGTATTCAGGCAATCTTGTTCTTTACAAGGATTGTGAATAAATTTCTCATCTGATTTATGTATAATACCATATTATGTTCATTAGAAATTAGGCTATTAAATAATTACTTAAATTTTTGATTTTCAAACTTTATTTTATATTTTATCAGTCAGAAATCTGGTAACAGAACTTAGTAACCAACTAGGTAATCACATTTTTATAACATTGCTTGTAATACGTCTTATTTGTTATATTTTCTTCTATTCCTAACTACGGCAGGGCTTTTTGACACAATATTGCCATAGTTTTGCATTTCGAATTGTTTCGGCGTCTGTCCGTCATTAGTTTTTAACCGACTTCAAGATTTCAAAAGAGGAGGTTCTCAATTCGGCTTTTTTTTTTTATGTTTGTTACTCCATAACTCCGTCATGTCTGAACCGATTTTGAAAATTCTTGTTTTGATTGTTAGTATATATATATATATATATATACTAACAATCAAAACAAGAATTTTCAAATTTTCAAATTTATATATATATATATATATATACAGATTGGTCCCGTTTTTGTCAAAACGCAGTTCTGATGATGGGATCCATGAGGAATCGAAGGAACTCCTCAAATCTTAAACGCATTCATATAGTGATTTTTATCAACAAATCCATCATTTTCATTCAAAACAGTGACATTTGATAAAGTAGAACTGCTGATGATGATCAGAACGGAACTCTTCAACGACGCATAGTTCGCGTTTGGCGATTTGTCCTCTTCGCTGTGTTTGTTTAGCAAGTTTAATTGTCAGGACAAATTTTCGTCAAGCTCAAGTTCTGATGATGGGATCCATGAAGAATCCAGGGAACTCCTCAAATCTTAAGGGCTTAACGGCCTCCTAGCCTAGTTGGTAGTGACTCTGCCTATAAAGCAGGAGGTCCCGGGTTCGAATCCTGGTCAGGGCATTTATTTGTGTGTTTGTCACAGATATTTGTTCCATAACTCATTATGGATGTTTTCTATGTATTTAAGTATTTATCTATATCTATCTATTATATATATCGTCGCCTAGTACCCACAACACAAGCCTTATTGAGCTTACTGTGGGACTAGGTTGATTTGTGTAAGATTGTCCCATAATATTTATTTATTTACACATAGTGATTTTTGTCTTTTTATTAACAAATCAAGCATTTTCATTCAAAAGAGTGACATTTGATGAAGTGGAACTGCTGATGATGAATAGAACGGAATTCTTCAACGACGCATAGTTCACGTTTGGCGATTCGTCCTCTTCGCTGTGTTTGTTAAGCAAGTTAGATTGTGAGGACCAATTTTCGTCAAGCTCAAGTTCTGATGATGAGTTCCATGAGGAATCGTGGGAATTCCTCAAATCTTAAAGGCATACATAAAGTGACTTTTGTATTTTTATCAACAAATCAAGCATTTTCATTCAAAAGAGTGACATTTGATGAAGTGGAACTGCTAATGATGATCAGAACGGAACTCTTCAACGACGCATAGTTCACGTTTGGCGATTTGTCCACTCCGCTGCGTTTGTTAAACAAGTTATTTCATTGTATGGAATCTAAGTGCACCATCTACAATAATCCTTCAATAGCTACCCCCATTGAAGTCGGTTTTTTTTTCTTAAAAAATATTTAGAAAGTGTTTTAATCTATACCTACAAATTATATTTCATTCGTCTTTATAAATGTACTTAAGTATCGCATCAATATAATATTTAAACCTACCATGTAACAGGCGCCGTCAAATATATCGGAGCGGTGGTTACAAAACAAATATCTGAACAACATCGCTTTGACCTTGGCCGCTCCGTATACCTAACGGCTACTGTGCTAGAATCTAATGATGTATGCATGTCAGTGATGCATCGCTATCCCCAATACCCCGCATAACACCGAAGTCCAGAGATGTGGTTTAATGCGGAGGCAATAGAGCGAGCCAACTTAATTTTCAGGCTCGCCGCAGTTGCCTTTGTATGTTGAGTCCGTCGGATTAACGAACTTCTGGTTCAGTTGGACTGCAAGGTAAGCTTGATGCACGGTGGGTGTTTAGGCAATTCCAGTATTATGAACTAAATAGCTTGATAGTCGTTCACATTTTCACTGAACCAATTTAGTTATCTATATGGAGATAGTTTTAATCCCGGGGAAGATCAAAGGATAGTCTTTATCCTATAAATAGGACAGTAAGGGAGTTAAAAGAAGAAAAGAGTTTTGTATGCTCTTATTGAATATTTACCATTGCATTTTATTAAGGCGCGTTCGAAGTCACGGGAAAAATATATTTTAGTACTCTAAAATATAGCTATAAACAGTATAAACTAAGACTTTACGCAAGCCAGCTTGGAAATAACTGTCAGGTTTTTAAAGACCCTTTAAATATTGTAGTAGCATTTATTTACCAAGCTAAAATAATCTCCAATTCTCTGCAGCGAAAATAAATGTGTATTATTTCTTCAGCAATAACAAAACATGGCAGGACGGCTGGAGCCCGCCTGATAAGCGCCGTCCGAACGTCTCGACGTCACGGTATTATACGAAAACCCTTGTGACCTCTTTAATCCTGATTAATGGGAACCGGTTTCGCTGGTAAAATCTATATTTTTCTCTAAAACGACTACCCTGGTTTTTAAATTTTGAAAAACACGATAGGCCACTTAGCGCCCCGTGTCGGCGACGATCGTAACTTAGCACCGTTCGATACGGCTGCCATATCGCCTCGTTCTTTTTCGGTGCGATTTAGTGCGCGGCGCCCGCCGGGGGCCTACCGCTCGCCCGGAAAGATGCTCACGGATTTATTTACTGTCCATTGCATTCGGGAGCGTGCCCACTACGGTCCGTATTTATGTTAGGTACGCACTGCCCGCGCGAATTCAACAATGCGCGGATACATTTAAAGCGACGCCTCCCATGCCACGAATGTCTCGTATATATTTCAAATCTCCATTTTTATCTCATCGTATTCTCTGTATTCAGTGTGTCAGATTTATATGCCGTTTATTCGGCACTTACTGAGCAGCTTTCCGTCGTCTGGTGTCCTGAATGTTCCTGTCTTATTGTGTTTAGTTTGCTTTTAAACGTTTTTTTTTGTGTATTTGTACTGTAACTAATTGTAACAGCTGTAACTTTTTTAAATCTGAGACTTTTAATGGAACAAACAAACGTAAAAAAGTTATAGGTATCATTAGTCATTACCATCATGATCAATTAAATTTATACTTACATTCAGTTAACAGTCAAATTAGATCATACCTTTAATTAATCGCACATTAATAGCAGTGAAAATGGTTACATTACAATATTATTCAATCATGTTATCATACCTAACTTTCCTTTTTTATTTACCTTGGTGTTACTTCTCATATTTTGTATTAATATTCATATGGTGTTTTGATTATTTGATAATTGATCGATTAAATTAATTAAACTGAAGTGTTCTCCGTAACCAGTTTTAGTATTTTTGGTGAGGTGTTACAATCTTGCTGAGTTGACCCTTCGTTTCATATAAGATAACCAATGTATCGGCAAAAGATACTCACGATTTATTGTTACATAAATTGTACATTTAGAAACGATAAGTTTAAATTTTCTGTAACGGTAAAATTAATGTGAAAACCTTGTTATTGAAATCGTAGGTAAATCGTTGAAATCGTGTAGAAGAGAAATTTACAGCTGGTTATATTTTTTATATGGGTGTTCTTTTTGTTATTTCACAAAGACAGAGCTAGAGTTTTTAGGAGTGTCCAGATTTCGAGATGAGTTCACTTTGTAGTCTGGGTGAAGTGCAGAAAGTTTTTTCTTCACGATAATCGAATCTCTTACTGGGAAATGCGGCACAAAGGCCGCTTCCCGTTCGCGACGGACGACGTAACCCGCGTTTTTAGGAATCCGTAGTCAATAACGAGTCTTTGTAATTGTACCATGTCTGTTTACATGTAAATATGTCTGTATTGTCTATCTGCAGGTTAGCTCAGAGACCTCAGTACTAGTAAGTTATTAGGCATTGTTACTAGGTTTATGTGTACCTCATTCGGTATTATATTGGTATGGCAGAGTAAATGTTACTCGTCTTAATCTATATATATAAACGTAAAAGTCCTGACTGACTGACTGACTGACTCACTTAAATCAACGCCCAGCCCGAAACGTTGGACCTAGAGAGCTGAATTTTTCACAATAGGTAGTTTTTATAACGTTAGTATCCACCACAGAGAACCTCCTATAGAGTAATAATGTTGCTCATTTTGTTCGCGGCCCGAGTCACCAAGTCTTGCGGAAGGCGTGAGGGGCGGGTGGGTGATAGCGACGCTGCGAGTGGTCGTTTCAAGGACCGCGCGCTATCACCACAGCACGGCTAGCACATGTTACGCGTGACAGGCGCGAGAAGAGACAGATCGGTGTGACTTAATGCGTTGTCGCTAGTTGGCAGCACAACTTGCGCGTGAAAGGAGCGACAGACCCGCGATCGAATGCCACTGTCATAAAATGACAGTGACTCGCGACTTTGAACTAAAATCCTTAGCACAACTGGCACAACTGCCGATTTTGACACAACTTAGACACGCGTCTTTACGTTAAAGCGCGACTCCAAGTCTACGCGGCATCAAGACCGCGACTCGCTCGCGCGGGTGGTTTTTTGGAGATCGTGTGCCAATTTCACTAGAAAATTCTTACTTTAAATAAGTAATTAACCTGTTTTACAAGTATTCTAAAGCCAAAAATATTTTGGTACCCTATATCACAAAGCGTCATTAGAAGTTAGCTTCTTAAAACGGAAGGAACACATGTATAAATTACGCACGGCACAACACTGAAGGTCATGCACGATGTTTGAGTGCACAAAATGGTACTTTTCTTGTATAAATATATATCATAACGAATAAAATAACTCTTCTTTAATTTGGTAAAAAGCATGCTTTGAACCCATATTTTCAGTCTTGGTGTTAAAAACGCATTGAGTGTTCTCAATGTTATCATTCTGCGGATAGGTATTTGAGGATCGACAGCATCGTCTTATACTTATACGAGATAATTTGCAGTACCTATGTACCTATACATTAACAAATTATAACTTCCGGTACACATACTAACAAATCACTATCAATAGCAGCTCACTGTGGGAGCTAGAATCGAAATGTCTTAATTCGACTTATCCGACAGACTGGTGCCGGCGTTGGATGGTGAGCCTACAGACAGATGCACACCTAGTGCATCATTTAGGCCTATATGTAACCATGCAAAAGTAGATGTCACATGTGCAGTGCTAATCTACCATCATATTCATAGCCATTCAGCGCCAGTTCTTGTGAATTTACCTGTACCTCCTGTTTTTATATTTTAAGTAAAAAAAATCGCAAATCGAGGAAAATAAACAATAAAGAATAGTCATATTGTTATAATATTTTATTTAACTCATAATTACTATTATTAGAACCAGTATATAAACATGTGCGGTTCGGCACCGCGACGAGCGTTGTTTCTAGCTTCTGAGGATTTGAGTTACGTTCAGTGATGCATTTGTTAACTATTTATTGCCCGTAGCTAACCGCCGCCGCCATCGCCACCGCTCCAGTTTGCACCCTTTCTTTTTTCTGTGAAAAGCGACCATTGTAAAACCATTGGGTAGTGCCTGAAATTAAATTAGTTTTGTTAATAAATAAGAAACTGTGTCCTCCCCATGGTATACCTAATGAAATGATTCTAATGAATGAGATACACCGAGAAAATATTACAAAATATTACAGGTTCCTTGGCACATTCACGTTGTAATAGTAAATTTTACGTTAGGTGTTTTGATATTTGGGAATGTGATGAGGGACTTATTCTGAAAAATAATATATTTTCAATTTACGATCAGAATACATTATGAGATTTAATTACATGAAAAAGTGGAAGTTTCGAAACTACTACGTGCATATTTATTATGGAGCGAGTGTGAAAAACACAAAACGGGAGAAGTTATTAAATTACCGAAAGGCGTAAATAAATAAAACTCTAATACTTACAAATATTCAAATATTCTTGCTGTGAAATGTTAACAAAATTTGAAAGTTCATGACTTTGACAGCAAAAAACTAAACCATTGAGAATAATTTGTTTTTTTTACCATCAAAGAACGAATGGAATTTCACCACTCTATTACCGATTCAGTGTTGTCCCACGTAAAAACATTTTTTTAACACTTTGATTTCATTAGGGAACACTGAGGACTCGCGCCGCGACTTTGAGTTCTCTTCGTGTCAATTGCTGTCACGAGTGCAAGTTATGCTACCGGAAAGCGAGATTTTTGACAGGCGCGGGAAGGTTTTCCCTATTCGCGACTTAAGTCGCGCTTGTAACATGTGCTAGCCGTGCTGGTTGCGTAGTGATGGGACACGTGTACTACAAGTAAACGGTACTGTACCGTACCGTACCGTGATTTGTTGTTGTTAACTGAGGTATTTACTGTTTACTAAATTGGTAACAAATAACAATAATGCAATATGTATTTGCCTACTTTAAAATCGTACCAATAAATTTTATCTAGTCGCCTTATAGACTAATCTGAAATTACCTTATCTGTGCATTGAAAGTACTTTTAGAAGCAACGCTCATGTGACACCCCTTAAAAAATCTGAAAGCAACTCCCATATGACACCCATTGAAAGTGCCTTCTAGAAGCAACGCTCATGTGACACCCATTAATAGTTCCTTAAAGCCACTCCTATGTGACACCTATTGAAAGCGCCTTATAAAAGCAACGCTCATGTGACACCCATTTAACTTGTCTCATGGCAGTAACGCTCATGTGACACCAATTAAAAGTTCCTTAAAACAACTCTCATATGACACCCATTGAAAATGTCTCATAGAAGCAACGCTCATGTGACACCAATTAAAACTTCCTTAAAACAACTCTCATGTGACACCCATTGAAAGTATCTTGTAAAAGAAACGCTCATGTGGCACCCTTAATACCAATATTTATTATAACTATATGAGAAAAAAACTACCGACTGAATAAATCTTTAAATTCTACCAACTACTCAAAGTAAAGGAAAAAAGAAAATAAAACAAAGATGTCCTGTTTTCTATTGTATTTCGTAAATTTGGTAAGTCGAAAGTACGTGGTGCCGGTATATAAGTCCGGTACACATCATCCGCACATCACTATCGCACCCGTGCTTCCGTAAGAAAGGAATAGCACAGTGCATTCCTAACATGATAAAAAGAGACGGACATACTAACTACCTCTCAAATGCCCAATTCAAATGAACTCCGCTGGCAAGAAACACATTTCAGAAAAAAAATGATTTTGAAGTAAAAGTGAAATGTAATTCCGACTCTTTTGATTCTTAACATTTAAAAACAATTGCCATACCACCTTACACTACAATATGCCAGGATTTTGAATAGTTTTCATACGTATTCAATTTTTTTTCTTGCATACACGCACACTACGTGCAGGTCTAAAACATGGACGCAACTGAACGGCACGGCATCGGCAGACGGCCGCGCAATTTATAAGTCGTTTTACTCCAATGAGTGGTGACCCCAAGTCACCTTGTAAGGCTTATCTAGTGGTTACCTTATTTGTGGTATCCACTAAGAAGGGATTTTTCAAAATTCATACCCTAAGGGGGTAAAAAGGGGGTTGAAAGTTTGTATGGATGGGGTTTAAAAATTTGAGTTAGAGATTTGAAACTTCGTACGTTTACTAATAATTAAAAAACAATGAAAGTAATTTCAGCGTTTTTTAATATTCAACCTCTAACAGGGTAAAAAAGGGGTTGAAAGTTTGTATAGCTATAAGTATAAATAGATTAAGAAGATGGTTCGGGGATTAACAAAAATTTGTTAAGAAGATAAAATTGGAAATGAAACTCTGTATAAGGAACCGTATTATACGCGGACGAAGTCGCGGGCGGAAAGCTAGTTTTTATATATATATATAAATTTAAAAATGGAATTACTAAGGAGTTCTGCTTATTTTTTTATTGCAAGTTTAATCTTTCTCCTAGATTGGACCAGATTTTTATTTTATTTGCGTAAACAAACAGCCACAACAAGTTATACTTAACTAAGTAATCACTATATATATATTGTCTACTATGTGTGTGGTCCTATATATGTTGTCTACTATATATATATATATGTATGTCCGTATGTACGTATGTACGTATGTACGTATGTATGTATGTATGTATGTATGTATGAATGTATGTATGAATGTATGTATGAATGTATGTATGTTTGTATGTATGTATGTATGTATGTATGTATGTATGTATGTATGTATGTATGTATGTATGTATGTAGGTATGTATGTATGTATGTATGTATGTAGGTAGGTAGGTAGGTAGGTAGGTAGGTAGGTAGGTAGGTAGGTAGGTAGGTAGGTAGGTAGGTAGGTAGGTAGGTAGGTAGGTAGGTAGGTAGGTAGGTAGGTAGGTAGGTAGGTAGGTAGGTAGGTAATAAAAATCTTACCTGTTTCACCTCTCCAAGCAAAAATCGCGAATTTCATTTCATTTCATTTCATTTTTTATACTTAATATAATGATAATAATAATAATAATAATAATAATAATAATAATAATAATAATAATATGAACAATAATATATGTATGTATGTATGTGTGTATGTATGTATGAATACAAATTGGGTTCCAAAAAAAGTTAGGTTAGGTTATGTTAGGTTAGTTGCTAAAAAAAATTTTAAATAGTTAATAAAAAACCGATTGAGCTGAAATTTGGTTAAATTTCTTAATTTACATGACAATGATATCTATTTAATAGATACAGTCAGCAATGATTGTTCTTATTTAAATTTGTCACCCTCATCCCCTATTCCTGCTGTTTGTTTATATGGTTGGTTAAGATTTGTTATAAGTTACGAAATTAATTAATTAATGAGACATATCTACGGACGCCCCAGATCTATATCGCTGTGTAGCGACGAAGCCATATATGTGGTGGTTTTTTATTTACTTTTATATTATAGATATACATATAATATATATAAAAAATATATTAAAAACAATTTTATATGAAAAAACTACCGGGAATTTTTTTACTCATTTACGTTTAGTGTCTACACACCCCTATTAATTTTATGCTAAGAACTTAAACTATCAAGTCTATACTTTTTATTAACACCGCAACATGATATTTTTTGGCATTGGATTATTTCTAGGCTGCTTGATTTAAATAATTATGTACTGTGTAGGTACGTTTAAATACATAGGTAGTCAACATTTATTAACCAAAGTACTTTGCATCGCAGTGTCCTTTACCCTCTAGTTGTCATTCTCAAAACCTTTATTTCGTTTTATTTCCTTAAAACTATTTAGATAGTGCTTCCGCTCAGTACGCTTCCAGCAGTTTGTTTTTAGTTAAACATTGTTTTCTTTTCTATCCGGTAGAGGATAGCAAACAACTGACTTGGAACGCTTCTTAAGTTCTTACTATGTCTAGGGATCGGTATGAAGAGCTTTAATTCCATTTGTGTTATGTGACTTACTATCTTTTAATATTGTTTGACGTTTTTGTTAAGTGTACCTAAACATTTAGGTATCTAATATTCGCGTAACCGTGTGGCTCCTACCTTTAGTTTACTTTGTGTCATGTACCAAAGTACAGATCGGTTTAGCTTCAGTCCCAATTACTCGTTGGAATCGTTGTCCACTGTAATTGGATTGGGCTGGCAACCGGACTTGTTGGCATTTTAATTGTGCTATTGTGACGCCGGACACCAACGCCGCTCGCGTCGCCGGCGCGCCGCGCTCGATAGACAAACCGCTTTTTATTTCGCACATTCAGTCACACTCAATGAACCATTAACTAATCACAAGAAACTTAATTATATACTTGACTGATAAATTTTCTAGCCTATTTTTTATTTTATCCGAATCTATCAGCAGGACGGCTGGCTCCCACGGTTTAATTATAAAACAAACAAATCCACGTGAGAAACCAGCTTGGACGTTGAAGCGTCAAAAATTTCGTCAAGGAGCCAAGATGCAGCGTTTTAGGAAATCGAGACATTAATGGAATGACTGACACGTATTGTTGAACCGATTTCGGGGAATCACGATGTGTGTCTAAATGTTAGGAATCTGGGATACGGCGGTTTTATCAAACACGTTCTCGGTAATCGGGCGTTAATTTCACAAGTTTTCTTACTAGGTAACAAACGATAAACTAGATCAAACGATTACCTAAACTTTACTACTGTCAAATATTTGAAAGGCAGAGTCTGTGATAATAAGTCAACTATCTCTATTATTTCCTTAAGATTAAAATGTAAATACCTACGTGTCATCTTGTTACTTTTTGTTTTATTTTTGCAACAGAATAGTAGTCTGGGCGACGCGACCGCTTTGGAATATTTTATACAAATTTTAGAAACAAGAACAAGGGCCGAGTGACAGGTACACTTGCTCGTGTTGCTTATTTTTGCTTAGCCAAGTTTTATCGAATAGTAATCGTGAGGCACGGCGTGTGGTATAAAGATGAATAAATACGAATATTCTGCGTTTGGCGCGCCTGCTCGCTCCCGAATAGGAACTTTGGACGTCGCTTTAATGGAGTTCTGAAGTTTGCTGTTCGTTTCTATTATTGGCCACGGAATTGTTTGTTGTCCTTAACTTAAATTTCACGCTCCAGTTATTAGGTATCTTCATTTTATTGGATAATTTATTCTGTATCCTCTATTCAGCGCTGAAGTTATCTTTTTGTGTTAAATTTAATTATTAAACGTTTATTCCTTAACATATTTGTCTACGAGATTTTATATCAGTTTTCTTCTGTTGCAAACGAATGTGACAAATCAGGTTTCCGAAATATTCACATGATCAACCAACTATACTGTCGGTGTATCTTTGTCTTCTGTTCTATTTTATTTTGATGAATTTTTCGCGACCTGCAGTCACTTTAAAAAATGAATTCTTCCTCGTATTCTACGAAAAGGCATCGCATGCTTCGCCTTTGTATCACTTTTTATCACTGAACCCGTACTTTGTTTCGATTCTGGCATTATTTATTACCATTGAATTAGCTTTCGTAAAAATAAAATACCTTGAACAGGCTCAATGTTGTCGTTAGCTTTGTTCCGTGGTGTTTCGAGTTCCTATGAGTTTCGAATGTTTCAAGGACTTTCCAATGCGGCCGATGTACCTAGCCTAGGTAATGTTTTCTTGTTCTTTGTAGATCTCTAAAGGTCGTATTAACTGTCGTAATTTGTAGAACTAAAGGTTGAAAACGCCAAAACCTGGGCATATAAAAATAGCTATAGTTATTCGAAAAATGGAGATATTTAAACTTTTGAAACAATAATTTTCTCACAAGGAACTGGACTATAAAATGATGATAGTTTTATTTTCTTTTATTTATTCGTTGGCAAAATGTCGAGCGTACAATATCAAAAACGTGAACGCATTTTGCACGAACATGTAAAAAATCCCATGTTAAGCTACATAGATATCGCGAAAAGGCTGAAATATCCACAATCTACTGTTGGTCACGTATTAAAAAGTTTCCGTGAACGCTTGACAATAGATAGAAAGCCAGGAAGTGGTGGGTTGCAGGGAGTCAAGAATAAGAAACAGGAAAGAGTATTTTAAAGATTTTTGCCTCAAATCATACGATTTCATCTCGTGATGTTGCTAAAAAAGTGAAAATGTCTTAGTCCTATGTCCAAAAAGTGAAACAGCTGGCAGGACTGAGGAGTTATAAAGCCCAGGCCGCACCAGATCGAGACTCAAAACAGAAATTATCCGCAAAGATACGGTCGCGACAACTCTATGAAGATTTTCTTACAAAATTTAAATGCGCGGTGATGGACGACGAGACGTATATAAAATTGGATTGTAAACAAATACCTGGTCAAGAGTTTTATACTAGCAAATCTCGAACAGATACTCCTGAAGATTTTGAATTAAAAAAATGAGGGCAATTTCCGAAAAAATACCTTCTTTGGCAGGCAATATGTAGCTGTGGTAAAAGAAGTCGCTCGTTTATCACCACCGGGACAATAAACGGCGATATTTATCAGAAAGATTGTTTACAGAAGCGTTTGCTGCCTTTTATAAGACAGCATGCCTCACCACCGCTGTTTTGGCCAGATCTAGCCAGTTGCTAATACGCAAAATCAGTTATGGAATGGTACAACGCTAACAGGATAACGGTGGTACCCAAAATATGCAATCCGCCAAATAGTCCGGAACTGCGGCCTGTTGAAGAGTACTGGAGTATTATGAAAGGAATTCTAAAAAAGAAAGGCGGAGAAGTAAAATCGGTCCCTGAGCTACAAAAAATAAAGACCTGGGCGACAAAAATCTTTTCTGAAGATATGGTGCAAAGTCTTATGAGCCGTGTGCGTAGAAAAGTTCGATCTATGGCTTACTGTGTAAACATTAATTAAAATTAAAAATGTGATTTTAGAATTCATTAAATGTGGTATTCATAATGTAGTTATTTATTTTCAAACTGGTTTAAAAACAAATTTTGCGTGCCCAAGTTTTGGCGTGTTCAACCTTTAAGCTATCGTATAGCAATATATCTTTATAATGCTATACGAGTGTTCATGCATGTTTGTGTGTGTGTGTCCAGCGAACCCTCTTTAAATACTTACCTTAGAAGTGTTTATTTATTAGGCACACTACACTAGCTCAGCTTTTTTATGTTGGCCTTTTGTTTTGACCTTATAGATTTTATCAAGCACTTAATGTCCATATATTATATCTAAACATTGTTACATTTGAATTACAGTGCAGTACGACGGATACCAGTAAACATGTACACGGGGCATGCATTTAATTTATACTAATTTATATCACTGTACTAAATTCTAGTTCGATTACTCATTGTGTTATCGTGACCCCTTAGTGTGGTGTTAAGATCCGCTGATTGCATAATAATAGGGCTCGTAACAGACATAAATCAGCTAGTGCCTCCGGTCTTTGACTATGTGTCCGCCATTACAATCACAACTGCAAATACTGAACGGGGTAAAATATATGGCGGTGAATGATAAAGATAGTTGGAATTGAAACTGTAGGATTTCGTACAGTTAATTTTTTCTCTAAGGGGGACAAGACGTAGATTTAGAACATACTGAAAACAAAACTATTTTCTACTATATAGTCTTCTTCTTCCTATAGACGGAGAGCTAGCCACGTGAGATATGACACAATAATGAGAGCGACGAGACCCCTCTCGTTAGTATGCTTATTTCTAAATCCGGACATCTGGCAGCTGTAAAGTGGTGGAGGTCAAAGAATGCAAACCACTTTAAGAATACAAATCCTAGAGTTCTGGTTTTGATGCAGTATTGTGAAAAATTATATAAATAATTAGATCATATCATTGCCAAAAGTTTCTGATGGAAAAGTAGTCCAAAGCGACGTAGAATGTAATTCATAGTTTGTCGCCTACTGTTTCTGTTTCCGAAATATTACGCAATTTTTTTTTGTTCTAATGTTAAAATATAAGCCCCGTGCTCCATAAATAAGATAACTTCGGCCGTTTTTACCTATTTTGGTATTACTTTTTCCAATTCAAAAACTTTGCGAGTGTGTCACTCTGACATCCACCCATTAAAAGCTGCCAGATGCCCGGATCTAGCAATAAGGATAGTATTGCAATCTTACTAGATGAGTTTCATTGCTATTGTGTCATATCTGACGTGGCCAGCTCTTAGACCACTAGCGTTTGTCCCAGCTTTTTGCTCAATTGTGCCTGGGGTCCGCTCGGCAACCTAATCCCAGGAATCAGCGTAGGCACTAGGTTTTACGAAAGCGACTGCCATCTGCCACCTTCTACTATATAGTCAGTATCAGTATATAGAGAATTCTCCATCGTGTTCTCGTAGTACTTTTTATTTAACGCTATTTCGTTTATGGTTCAGCGCATAGAGGAAGTTTTACTACACATCATATTCTATTACGATAGTCTCGTACCTCTACAGCAACTTTATAACTGGAAATAAAGTGTTTCTATACTGTACCACTGGGAAATTGAGCCTGTAGTTATATTATGTCAATGTGCTGTGCTAAACATGGAAATATGTCTTTAGGGGAATACATCATATTTTCCTTTTTCCCGAATGGAAATGTTTCTTTCATAGCCTCCTGCGGCCCACACTACAAATTGGCAATTGGTAATAAATAAATAATGTACGAAATAAAGTCGAATTTATTTTAAACCTATATACTTGTCATATACAAAGCAAAAAGTGACCTAGGCCTCCGGTGCCCAGGGCTGGGATCGAACCAGCGTCTTCTGCATTCGCGGCCCTAACCACATACAGACACTAACATTTATATAGTAGTGTGTCTGCTTAAAAATAAACAAATCAAAATATCTATTAAAATAATTCGATATAATTAAAATTTTACGAAACAAAACAAATGCAAGTCTATTTCAATTGAAAGAGATTTTTCCTTTTAAATATTTAGTGAGCGTGACTCAGTGAGCTTTAGGGGAGTTACCTTGTCTAATAAGTATGAAAGCTCAGCCTTCAAATCCAGGGTTTGGGAGCCTCCAGGGTAGTTTTCCAGTTAAAACACGCAGTATATTTAACATTAAACGTATATTTCTCTTGGCAAAATGAACATGAACACAGTATTTTTCGTATGACATTTTTTCACAGTGAACCACAGATAATGCAAACTAATCAAAATACGCCAATAGCATATTTTAAAAGGGGCTTAGACAATATTCAGCCATAATGCCTACCTTTAGGGTGGTAATGTTGGTATAGTTGTAATTTTTTAAGATGTCGGAATCTTAATAAAGAGTTTTACCGACAATTCAGACATCTTTAAAAAATCGTACTATACACAGTCTTTGCAATAATAACTTTATTAATAGACTTAATGAATACAATAGAAAATATTTTAAATTTGCTAACAAGTATTTAACTTGACTAAAGTTCTCATGCCACGCGATGGCCTCAACTGAGCTTAACTTTTACTATGTACCTAGCTACAACTATTGTATGTTACATATCTATCTTTTTTCCTATGTATGTAAAAAAAAAACTAAAATTGTAGATCGTTTTGTATTGTATCAGTTTCGCGAACGACTCTCACGGCCTCTTTGTGGCTACGCCGAGAAAAATCATTACGCGCATTACTACACAACGATCAAATAAAAAATAACATCAGTTGTACCTACCTTGAACAAACCTCAGATCACTAACCCATAGATGGGGCGTAGTTGCGACTACATTTATGTTTGCCGGTGAAAAATTGAGTTCGAACACATGGGCAGTAAAATGGTGTAAATGTTATTAAATAATCCTAGTCGCGGCGTTGTATAAAAGGATATAAAAGCAATGATGTATATGCCATGCAGTATCTACCGGCGGTAATCTGTACGCACATAGATATCATTACCAGTAATGCGAGTGACACTAATCGCCCATTCTCCATGATACCGTAATGTATGTTTATTGTTTACATTGAATTTTTTGTGTACCGAAAGCAGTAGTATACCGTTGTAAGTGTAATTTCGACTGTAATTATCTTAACTATGCCTTATGATCATGCAATCATGTAGATTTTTAGTATTGCATGTGCGTGGCGCATTACAAAAGTAATTTACGCCAGCGACACAAATTTGTCGTAGTTTGTCTCTCTGAATCTAGAACGCCAATCACGAGATTCCGTATCGGAACGGATCGACGCTGAAAAAGGCCAAGCTCACCGCCAAAGTAACGATACGCCATAAAAGTGCATCGGTTGTGAACGTTGAATTAATTTAATCAAGCGTATTGATTAAATGTCAGGTACCCAATTAAATTATCGGCAGCGCATCGCGGGAGCGGTGAGCACATTCTGAAGTCGCATCTACCTGCCGCCCTCGGGCTTTCGCGTTTCAATTCGATTGCTATTCCGACACTTGATGCGCTATAGAGTGTTCATCATTGGCCGCGATTCGAAAAATAAACACACACACTGGACAGATACAGTTCCAACCCAACTCAACCCAACTCAACTCAACGCTATAACGACATTGACATTTGCTATTCGAACAGATTTTCATTCAACATTGGTCTCACATTGGTCTCACATTGGTCACACATTGGTCACACATTGGTCACACATTGGTCTCACATTGGTACAACATTGGTACAATGCGTGAACAATGTGTGACCAATGTGAGACCAATGTGAGACCAATGTTGAATGAAAATCTGTTCGAATAGCAAATGTCAATGTCGTTATAGCGTTGAGTTGAGTTTGGTTGGAGCTGTGTCTGTCCAGTATGTGTGTTTATTTTTCGAATCGCGGCCCGGTTGGGACACTGAGAGAAAACTAGACATTTAAGATAAAGGTGTCTACCTGGCTAAACTCTATTTCAGAGAAAGCTATGCTGATTTGGTTATGAAAACTACATTAGGATGAAAATTAAAATCTCTGTCGGGTCTGTTTTTCTCGTTCCTGCTCATTTTATTTATAATTACGAAACTCGACACTCGACAGTTTCCATTTGTTGTTTTGATTTCTTTTAAGATCGGTGTCATGTAAATTCACGCGTGCTTAATTTAGTGTTTTCTAAAAACAAATTTACCTGATGTATATGGTCTCTGGATATCTCTCACAGCTCCATCTTGATTGGACATCCTGTATATGGGCAGTAAACCTTGCTGTAGATTGTACTCCCGCTTGTTCTGCCATTGTATTTACCGTACACCTTTTACTTTGTGTTATGTTTTGCTTTTATTCTCATATAGCTTACAAAGTTTACATTTAAAGCATATTATACTCTTACCTTCTACGAAATCATTCATACGGCAAATCCTTTTTTTAACAGCGCTCTGTTTTTAACTGGCGCGAACTACATACAAAGTAAAACTTCACTCGCAGCGACACGGGGGAGGAATTCTTTCCACAACCTGTAATTTTTGCATCCACAGTTTTCTACAATACTCTAAGATATTTGTATAAATTATACTATCTATGAATAGCAAATAATAAAGTATAAACCGAGGCAATCAGTCGAATAAGGGTATTCTATACTTACTTGGCAGGAAGGATCACCAACACTGTTTGTATAAGATTGACGACAAAATTGCACATTTCAGACCCGGTCACATACACTACACATAACTGTGTGTACATACGTTCTAGGAAAAGCGATTGACCTTACTGACTGACAGTTTGCAGTCATCATTATTATGTTTACATTCTGAGCTCTATATTTTGGAATAATACGGTTTTTTTATAAAAATGTATGGATTTATTTATATATTAAATTAACAGAAAGAGCAGCATTGCTGATTATCCGTATCCCAAACATAAGACTTGGAAATGTAGTTAGGATTTTGTATAATTAGCTTGATATTTTTATAAACCAAATCTCGAGCGAAAACTCAGTTAATGACTAATAGCACAAAACGTAGGGCCACGGTAGATGGACAGGAAATACAATATGTCAATGAGTATACTTGGGCCAGATAGCGTCCTTCGAAAACAGGCAGACTAAAGAAGTCAACCGACGTGTCGAAAATGCCTGGGAGAGCTTCTGGTCCATGAAGGCGCTATTGAAGGGTGACCTTCCGCTGTGTCTCAAGCGCAAACTCATTGACATGTGTATCCTGCCCGTCCTAACCTACGGTGCGCAAACCTGGTCATTAACTGAGGCTCTAAAATCTAAACTCAAGGTTTGCCAGCGAGCAATGGAGCGTAGTATATTAGGTGTTCGTAGAACTGATTGAATTAGAAACACGGAACTACGCTCCAGAACTCGAGTTGTAGGTGCCAAGACCACTAAGTTGAAGTGGGACTGGGCTGGCTATGTCTGCCGCATGCACCCGGACAGATGGGCTAAAATGGTTACCCAGTGGGACCCACGACACACCATTGATGACGCGCGCCGAGATGCAGGCAGACCAAGAAGGAGATGGCGGGATGACTTGGACGCTTTTTACACAGAATGGTGGCAAAATTCAAACGACCGGGTCGAGTGGAGAAAAAAAGGGGAGGCCTTTGCCCAGCAGTGGGACACTAACACAGGCTAATATAAAAAAAAAAATCTAAATGTCTTCTATAGCGTTATGGCAGTTCTTGGCACCTAATTAAACATTAATAAATTCGTCAAATGAACTAGCATAAGGTACAGTGATCAACTGTAATTTAGTCTCAACGAAATTTGATTTTATTCATAGTACCTAACTTTATTCTGCCGAGGCGACTACTTCCAATCATGACGCCCAAATTTATGTCTGTCTATGTTTCTTACCAAAAATTAACTGAAGCACTTTCTAAATTTACACAACCCCGTCACACCCGCAGATTCCTTTGAAACTTAATTCTGAGGGCTTTCTCAAAGCCCGATCTCGTTATGTGCCCGTGATTTAACTGTCTCGACACTTACAAATTTCATTTCACCTCTCGTGTTGCAGCTTTTATGTGCAAACTTTATTTTCAAGAAATTAGTCCGGGAGGGTTTTTGTGTAAGCGTATTGGATTATGTCTGATCGCTTTAAGGTTTCGAGAACCGGGAATGTATCTTCTCTTCAAAATGTCGCTAAGTTGTCGTAGGACTGTCGTTTCCGTAATACAAAGTGTAACATAAATACTGGTGATCCTTTTAAGGGCATAACTGGTATCGAATTCTAATTATGAAAAACTATTTAAAAAAATTCTCGCGAAAAAGAAAATGGTTTTGTACGGAGGGTTGACCGGCTGGGGCCTCGTGTCCCATAAAAAAAAAATTTTTTTTTCGCGCCAAAAAAATTTTTTCCTTACTTTTTCTTAGTCTCAATACGATACCAATTATGCCCTTTAACGGATCTTCAGTATTTTTGTTACACGCTGTATAATATTACAAAAAAACGTATCTTTGAATTTGGGGTGCACAAGCGGAGCTGGAAAATTTATGCAGTCGTAATAAAGGTTGAACACGCCAAAACTTAGGCACGCAAAATTTGTTTTTAAACCAGTTTGAAAATAAATAACTACATTATGAATACCACATTAAATGACAAATTTGATGAACCCTAAAGTCACATTTTTAATTCTAATTAATGTTTACACAGTAAGCCGTAGATCAAATTTTCTACGCACACAGCTCATAAGACTTTGCACGCTCTCTTTAGGAAAGATTTTTGTCGCCCAGTTCCGTATTTTTTGTAGCTGAGGGACCGATTTTACTTCTCCGCCTTTCTTTTTTAGAATTCCTTTCATAATACTCCAGTACTCTTCAACAGGCCGCAGTTCTGGACTATTTGGCGGATTGCGGATTCCTGTTAGCGTTGTACCATTCCATAACTGATTTTGCGTATTAGCAACTGGCTAGATCTGGCCAAAACAGCGGTGGAGAGGCATGCTGTCTTATAAAAGGCAGGGAACACTTCTGTAAACAATATTTCCGATAAATATCGACGTTTATTGTCCCGGTGGTGATAAACGTGCGACTTATTTTACCACAGTTGCATATTGCCTGCCAAAGAAGGTATTTTTTTGGAAATTTCCCTCGTTTTTTTTATCTTCAGTTCGTGATTTGCTAGTATAAAATTCTTGACCAGGTATTTGTTTAAATTCCGCTTTTATATACGTCTCGTCGTCTATCACCGCGCATTCAAATTTTGTAAGAAAATATTCATAGAGTTTTCGCGACCGGTTCTTTGCGGATAAGTTCTATTTTGAGTCTAGATCTGGTGCGGCCTGGGCTTTATAACTCCTCAGTCCTGCCCTCTGTTTCACTTTTTAAATAATTCGGAATACCTGCTCTTATTTCATCATGTTAAAAACATTCATACATTCACATAAATAGCGCAGCCGACTGAATAACTATCAAAAACCTTGGGGGTCGTCAAATGCGCTTTAGTTACAGAGATTTCACGAGAAATTTTAACGGTTCCCACCATGACCCAGGTAGCCTAGAGGTCAAGGTGTCTGCCGCGAATTAAGAAGACGCTCGTTCGTTTATTAACGTTGTTTTTGTTGATTCAACTACTTCCTGGTGTCTAATTGAACTTAGTTTTGTAATACGTTACATCAGACAATTGATTCTAGCCCAAGCCAAAGAAAAAGCCAACGTCGTGACGTATCAAGAGCTAAAAGAATTAGCAGAGAACAGAACGGAATAGCGGTTACTCCACCGACAGGATCATCATCACCGATAAGAGCCTTGCCTCTTAAAATTATGATGATGACATCTGACAATGCTAATAGTAGTTTATGTAACTGTTACGTTTTAAGGCCTAATTACGTACAGTTGCATACACTGCTTTATCTACACTTATATTATTTATCCTAAATGACGTGTTCGGAAACCATAGAATGACCGCCATTGCACCGCCTTGGCCAACTCGATTGTGCCGGCGGTCGGGCGGGCGCGTGCCGGTGTATGTACATTATGTTATCAGAATCGGTGTTCCAAATTTGACACTCATAGCCTATAAATATTTGAGCATATAAAGTTAAAATCATAGATGAATATGTATATAACTGAGATAGATAAGCAACTCTACGGCTCGTACTTGCAGCAGCTAGTGCCACCATCTAGTTTCATAGTGCTACATTTGATCACGTTACAGGGGAACGGGGGAAGGGGTTTACAGGGTATGGGGGGAGAGAGGGGAGGGGTAGACCTCGCCCCCCTCGACCCTTCCTGACAGCCGTTCGGCGGGAAATCTAAGTTTGGACGTCCTGTAAATAAAACTAAGTTTATGTCAAATGCAAAAGACTGCGAAATTTTCACTTTTTTAGCAACATCACGAGATGAAATCGTATGATTTGAAGCAAAAATCTTTAAAATACTCTGTTCCTTTTTCTTATTCTTGACTCCCTGCAACCCACCACTTCCTGGCTTTCTATCTATTGTCAAGCGTTCACGGAAAGTTTTTAATACGTGACCATCCGTAGATTGTGGATATTTCAGCCTCTTCGCGATATCTTTGTAGCTTAACATGGGATTTTTTACATGTTCGTGCAGAATGCGTTCACGTTTTTGATGTTGTACGCTCGACATTTTGCCAATGAATAAATAAAAGAAAATGAAACTATCATCATTTTATAGCCCAGTTCCTTGTGAGAAAATTATTGTTTAAAAAGTTTGAATATCTCCATTTTTCGAATAACTATAGCTATTTTTACATGCCCAAATTTTGGCGTGTTCAACCTTTAAGAGTCATTTATCTGTCACAGCCCGCATACAAGTTACAATTAATCATTATGACACAAACATAAGTTAATTCTATAGCTACGATGACGGACTGTTAATAATCTTATAATGGTCAATAATGATTAGCACATAGCGAATTAGCCGCCAGTTATCTGGTAGCGTGGGCGACGCGTCGCGCATACGATTACTATGCCCAGCGTTGATGGCAGTAGGGCGCTCCGCTTGGTACCGGATACTTTACCCTCTTGATGTGTATTAGTATTTAAAAATATGTATATATATATATATGATGTGTATCTACTGGCAGTAGAAGGTCGGGACGCCCTCGAACTACATGAAGGCGATCAGTTGAGAAGGAGGCTGGCTCAATTGTTCTCGGCTTGAAAGAGCTGGAAGTAGCTGCTCAAGATCGTGACAAGTGGAAAACTCTTCTGCGAGCCCTATGTCCCTGATGAAGGATAATAGGAAAAAATCATCATCATAATATTTGAAAAAAAAAATTAAGCATACATTGAAAAGCTTACATTTTCCGTGATGTGAATCTAATGGGTTGGAAACTGTATGTGTAATAACAAGAGCTCAATCGGCCACCTCTAAAAAAATCCTCTTTATAATACATATTAGAGGTGTCTCTTTAAAAACTTTGTTTCAGGTCTCGTTCTTGGTTTAATATTCGGATTTCAAGCGTTTTGTGAAAAAGATTGAAAAACGCTCTGTAATGAATTTGGCGAATCACGTGCCGCGCATTCAAGGCTAAAGCATGGGACCAGTGCTCCGTCGCTCAGAGTCGAACACCATACAATAGAGACATATGTAGAATCAAATAGTCTACTTTTAACGCTCGTAGAAAAAGTAAGTATTGACTCGACTGAAAAGCTATTCATTGTCACGATTGTATAAAATACTACTACGGGACGATAAATATTGGAAGCAGAGTCATAAGTCATATCTGACGTAGGAATATGATCTTTTATCGTCTCTCTCTAACGTATGTACTGGCTAGAACATGACGGCCATGTTGACATTGGTCATTCATGGTGGATAAAATGTCCAGTTGAATGAATCAATCAATCAAAATAGTTCCGGTCAACCTTATTGTGCCACATGCGATCGTGTGTTTAAAAGTAAGTTCGGTTTTGCCAGCCATATCAGAGCTCACGTTCGCAACGGCGTGGATAGGTACAATATACAATCAAACCCAATTAATTTAGGTATCTAATTTGGCAATGTTGTATTCTAGCAATATTAAAAAGGAGTCAAATTCAAACCTCCCGAATTTCCCACATTGGGTATTTAGTTATTGGTGATTAACCAGTGGACAAATTTTGTCTCCACTTTGCGGCAAAATGATCTGTTTTGCTTTATATTTCAAGATGTTATTTGATTATACAAAAATGATTTGATAGCTTAATAAAACAAACCACAACACAAAATGATATCAATCAACATACTTATATTTCACCACAGTGGTAAAAAAATAATCTCTTTAAGGTGTAACAAAAATAGTGGTGATCCGTTGAAAGGCAGAATTATTATCATATTACGACAAAAAAAGTAGGAGCAAAAATTTTTGTACGGATTTTTTTTTTTGTATGGGACACGTCATCCCAGCAGCCGGCCCACCCTCCATACAAAACCAATAATTTTTTTCGCGTGAAAAAATATTTGATTCTTAGATTTTCATAATTCGGATACGATACCAATTATGCCCTTAAACGGATCACTACTGTTTTTGTTACACCTCTTATATTGTTAACTAGCTTTTTCCCGCGGCTTCGCCCGCGTACTATGAGTACTCAAAAAGGAGGTTCTAAGTTAGACTCGTATGTTTGTATGTACCTACGTATGAAGGAATGTATGTTTGTCCGCGATTATCTCGCGTTTGGCTGAACCAATTTAGATGTGGTTTTCGCAAAAGTATTTGTTACTTTCGTGAGGCTTCGGTGTACCACGTTTTAGTGAAGTTAGTCCCCTTATTTTTTTAAAGAAATGATTGCTGACTTGTTACGTCGACTTACTACTACTAAGAGATTATGATTAATGCAGATTTCTACTCTTGAATAGAAGTTTTTCCTCGCGACGTCGTCTGCTATATATCCTTCTCCAGAACTCAAATTATCTCCATACCAAATCATCTAAATATGTTCAGCGGTTATTAATTCCCCATACAAAATTTCAACCCCCTTTTCTCCCCCTAAAGGGAATTCGGAATAAAAATTATCCTATATTGTTTCCCGGGACTCAAACTATCTATGTACCAAGTTTCATTTCAATCGTCTGTTCAGCGGTTAATAATTCGCCATACAAACTACCAACCCCTTTTCTCTAAGTTTGATTTTCGGGATAAAAACTAACCTATATTGTTTCCCGGGACTCAAACTATATCCAAAACAATTTTTATCTTAATCGGTTCGCGGTTAAAAATTATCCATACAAACCTGCAACCCCCATTTCACCCCCTTGAGGACTGGTTTTCGAGATAAAAACTGTCGTATGTCGTTTCCCGGGAAACTATCTCTATACCAAGTTTCATCTAAATCGGTTCAGCTGTTAATAATTCCCCAAAAAACTTTCAACCTCCTTTGCTTTGCTCCCCTTAAGGGTTTATTTTCGATATAAAAACTATTTTGTCCCTTCCCGGGACACAAAATATCTCTATACCAAGTTTCATCTAAATCGGCTTAACGTATTAAATTCCCCATACAAACATTCAACCCCCATTTCACACCCTTAAGTGTTTATTTTAGGAAAATACCATCCTAATCCTTCAGCGGTTAATAATTCGCTACACAAACTACCAACCCCTTTTTTCCCCTCTAGGATTGTTTTTTGGGATAAAAGCTATCATATATTGTGTCCCGGGACTCCAACTATATCCATACCTGTTATCTAAATCGGTTAAAAATTCTTCATACTCAACCCCCATTTCACCCCCTTTCGCGATATAAACAATTTTGTTCCTTCTCGGGACTCAAACTATCTGTATACCCAGTTTCATCTAAATAGGTTCAACTGTAAAAAATTTGCCATACAAACTTCCAACCCACTTTTCACCCCTTAAGGGTTGATTAAAACTACTTCATGTAATTTTGGGCTATGCGTTTATATGTCAGTCAGTAATTTTTTTCTTAAATATAGTATATTAAGATTATTAGATTGCAATTTCCTACAAATACTTTCAAGAATTTTCATGTCCACGATAATAAATTTCTAAATCGATGCCATTTTCGTAATTAACGTCCCAAAATAACACAAAAACGACACCCATATTGATACTTAGACATTTCAACCCCATCGCACCCCAACAGGGGAGATATATCACGTTCGCCACGTTGGATTTTATAATCGTTGTTGTTTTCGTAATCAACGACCCGATAAACAATAGAAACGATACCCATGTTGATTTTCAGATTTTGTGACCACATTTGCCCCTTTTAGGGGTTGAATTTTCAAAAAACCTGAAACACGTGTTTATTCATTTATTGTTAGGAATACTCCTGTCAAGTTTCGAATAAAATAGTCTAACTAATCTTGTTTCGCCATACAAACTTTGGACCCCCATTTCACCCCCTTAGGGGATGAATTTTGGAAAATCCTTTCTTAGCGCACCCCTAGACCTTATAAGGAACCTACGTGCCAAATTTGGAATCTCTAGAACCAGCGGTTTGGACTCTGCGTTGATAGATCATTAAGTCAGTCAGTCAGTCACTCACTTTTGAGTTATATATATATAGATTCAAGCATTTGTAAATTCAAGAATTTTTATGTCCACAATATTAAATTTCAAAATCGATGCCATTTTCTTAATTAACGTCCCAAAAAATCACAAAAACGACACCCATATGGATATTTAGACATTTCAACCCCATTGTACCCTAACAGGGGAGATAGTATTTCACGTCCGCCACGTCGGATTTTAAAATCGTTGTTGTTTTCGTAATCAACGACCCGATAAACCATAGAAACAATACCCATGTTGATTTTCAGACTTTTTGACCACATTTCCCCCTTTTAGGGGTTGAATTCTCAAAAAACCTGCAACACGTATTTACTCATTTCTTGTTAGGATTACTTCTGTGAAGTTTCGAATAAAATAGACTAACTAATCTTGTTTCCCCATACAAACTTTGGACCCCCATTTCACCCCCTTAGGGGATGAATTTTGAAAAATCCTTTCTTAGCGCACCCCTAGACCTTATAAGGAACCTACGTGCCAAATTTGGAATCTCTAGAAACAGCGGTTTGGACTGTGCGTTGATAGATCACTATGTCATTCAGTCACCTTTGAGTTATATATATATATATACTAGCTTTTTCCCGCGGCTTCGCCCGCGTACTAAAAGTACTAAAAAAGGAGGTTCTCAGTTAGACTCGTATGTTTGTATGTAGGAATGTATGTTTGTCCGCGATCATCTTGCGTTTCGCTGAACTGATTTAGAAGCGGTTTTCGGAAAAGTATTCGTTACATTCTGGAGGTTTCGGTATACCACGTTTTGAAGACGGCGGTTCCCTCATTTTTTATTTTAAAGAAATTATTGCAATAATTGTTTAATTGTTACGCCATCAACGACTTACTACTGAGAGATTATGATTAATACAGATTTCTACTCTTGAATCCCCGCTGCTTTTCCCCGCGACTTCATTTGCGTGGAATTAGTAATCCACCCTCCTTTTTACCCGCTTAAGGAATGACTTCTGGGATAACAACTATTATATATCCTTCCCCAGAACGCAAAATATCTCCATACCAAATCATCTAAATAGGTTCAACGGTTATTACAAACATACAAACTTTCAACCCCCGTTTCACCCCCTAGAGGGTTGATTTTCGAGATAAAAACTATCCTATATTGTTTACCGCGACTCAATCTATATAATATGTACCAAATTTCATTTCAATCGTCTGTTCAGCGGTTAATAATTCGCCATACAAACTACCAACATGTTTTCTACACCTCTAAGATTGATTTTCGGCTTAAAAAAATTTCTATATTGTTTCCTGGGACTCAAACTATATCCACAACAAAATTATCTAAATCGGTTCGCGGTAAAAAAATCTCCATACAAACCTCCAACCCCCATTTCACCCCCTTAAAGATTGATTTTCGAGATAAAAACTGTCCCATGTCGTTTCCCGGTACACAAACTATCTCTGTACCAAGTTTCATCCAAATTGGTTCAACGTTTAAAAATTCCCCATACAAACTATCAACCCCCATTTCACCCCCTTAAGTGTTGATTTCGTAATCAGCGACCCGATAAACCATAGAAACAATACCCATGTTGATATTTAAATTTTGTCACCACATTTCCCCCTTATGGGTTGAATTCTCAAAAAAGCTGAAACACTTGTTTTCTCATTTATCGTTAGGAATACTCCTGTAAAGTTTCGAATAAAATAGTTGAACTAATCTCGTTTCCCATACAAACTTTGAACCCCATTTCCCCCCTTAGGGGGTAAATTTTTAAAAAATATCTCTAAGTGCATCCCTATGCCTTATAAGGAGCCTACGTACCACATTTGGAATCTCTAGAACCAGCGGTTTGGGCTGTGCGTTGATATGTCAGTCAGTTTCTTCTTTTATATATTTAGAAGAAGATTGCAATTTGGCACAAATACTTTCAAGAATTTACATGTCCACAATATTAAATTTCAAAATCGATGCCATTTTCTTAATTAACGTCCCAAAAAATCACAAAAACGACACCCATATGGATATTTAGACATTTCAACCCCATTGTACCCTAACAGGGGAGATGGTATTTCACGTCCGCCACGTCGGATTTTAAAATCGTTGTTGTTTTCGTAATCAACGACCCGATAAACTATAGAAACAATACCCATGTTGATTTTCAGACTTTTTGACCACATTTCCCCCTTTTAGGGGTTGAATTCTCAAAAAACCTGCAACACGTATTTACTCATGTATTGTTAGGAATACTTCTGTGAAGTTTCGAATAATATAGACTATCTAATCTTGTTTCCCTATACAAACTTTGGACCCCCATTTCACCCCCTTAGGGGATGAATTTTGAAAAATCCTTTCTTAGCGCACCCCTAGACCTTATAAGGAACCTACGTGCCAAATTTGGAATCTCTAGAATCAGCGGTTTGGACTGTGCGTTGATAGATATATGTCAGTCAGTCAGTCAGTCAGTCAGTCACCTTTGAGTTATATATATATAATTTGAATATGTCCATTTAATGTGATAGGGCTAAGAGGAACCTAACCTCCTTATGAGCGGTGCACTTGGCCGGTCTTAAACTCGTTCCGTTGGCAGATAAGGTTGTTAAGGACGTGTCATTACGTATTATGATATGGGTATTTAAAACAAGGACCCTACAGGTTTCGTTTTACGTTTCTGACGATTGACGGACAGTTTATTTATTTGTAACTTTGCGATTTGTATGTGGCGGGCTTTGGCCAAAGCATTAGGTTTGAAAAACTGCTTGTTGTAATCCAGAAACATCTTAAAACCTATATTTTCATAAAACTTTCGATATTGCAAGATTTAGTTATTCGAAATCGATTTAGTTCACTTATGGCCTGTTTCACAATCTCCAGTTAAAGCATATCTGTCAGATAAATGTTTGCTGTCCTTTTCTTTTATATGACTGGTGGATAGCAATAATTTTAACTGGCAGATAAGTTTATCTGGAGATTGTGAAACAGGCCCTTAAAGTTATTTAAATTATAATACGGATTTTTTTGGAAAATTGTGGATAAGGCTTAAAAATGTTTTGCCGTGTCATATCAAAAACCATGGAAAATTAAGAAATAAAACATGCTATTATAAACTGAACTTGAACTTCCCTATTGAATGAGGTACTCGCACGTAGCTTCTTGATTAGAGAAGCTGTATTTGACTTTCCGTTAATTTTAATGCGACTTAATCGCGCGTTTGCGTGCGGCCATGAAAATATACGAGAAAATTGGACGTCCGAACTCGGCTAAAGAATTTAGATAGAAGATTTGCGACCTGTTTCTATGCAAGTTAACAAATAAAATGCACAAGCCAATGTTTAATTTTGAATCCATTTAATATGAATTCATTTTTTGCACTAATTATTTACAGCACTTCTTAATTTTATAAAGTAAAACTAAACTTGCTAAATACATTTAGCAGTTTTTAAACGCAATGTAAAAACGGACATTTTCATTGTTATGGTCGAGGAAGTCCCCAGCGAGCTTAAAATCACCTTCATTAAACAATACCTTTAAAGAAATATCAAATTCCATAAAAACATAAATGTGAAATGAGAGCCAAGTTCAATATATTACATATACCTTGGTTGGCTTGGTTGTTGAATAAATACGAAAGTCGACTATACTCTTAGTTATAAGTAGTTATATTAAGTAGGTTAGTAGGTACTAAAACTGATATGTTTGGATTAAAAAAAAAATGTCGTATTCTACTCGTTATATATTCACGTGAAGACCTTAAAATCCACATAAAGACAGGCTGTCATCAATTGTGTTGCTAATTCTTACATTACAGGCACTACAAGTAAGTTCCTAATATAATCAATTAATTGAAAAATTATAATAAAATGATAAAAAATTACGTTTCTGATTTATTTCTTTGTATTCAGTCTAGATGCTAAATTTGAACTTTCTAGGTCATCTGGAACAGGGTTAGACTTTTGGTCTATAGGTCAATACGTGATAAAAATGTCAATTTTTGGACGTTAATATCTACATAACTGTTTGCGGTGTGTTTATGAAATTTGGTAAACATAAGTATCTCGCAAATTTCAATATAAAGGTTGAACACGCCAAAATTTGGGCATGTAAAAATAGCTATAGTTATTCGAAAAATGGATATTCAAACTTTTTAAACAATAATTTTCTCACAAGGAACTGGGCTATAAAATGATGATAGTTTCATTTTCTTTTATTTATTCATTGGCAAAATGTCGAGCGTACAACATCAAAAACGTGAACGCATTCTGCACGAACATGTAAAAAATCCCATGTTAAGCTACAAAGATAATATAATATCCACAATCTACGGTTGGTCACGTATTAAAAACTTTCCGTGAACGCTTGACAATAGATATAAAGCCAGGAAGTGGTGGGTTGCAGGGAGTCAAGAATAAGAAAAAGGAACAGAGTATTTTAAAGATTTTTGCTTCAAATCATACGATTTCATCTCGTGATGTTGCTAAAAAAGTGAAAATTTCGCAGTCTTTTGTCCAAAAAGTGAAACAGAGGGCAGGACTGAGGAGTTATAAAGCCCAGGCCGCACCAGATCTAGACTCAAAATAGAACTTATCCGCAAAGAACCGGTCGCGAAAACTCTATGAATATTTTCTTACAAAATTTGAATGCGCGGTGATGGACGACGAGACGTATATAAAAGCGGAATTTAAACAAATACCTGGTCAAGAATTTTATACTAGCAAATCACGAACAGAACAGCTCCTGAAGATAAAAAAACGAGGGAAATTTCCAAAAAAATACCTTCTTTGGCAGGCAATATGCAACTGTGGTAAAATAAGTCGCACGTTTATCACCACCGGGACAATAAACGTCGATGTTTATCGGAAATATTGTTCACAGAAGTGTTCGCTGCCTTTTATAAGACAGCATGCCTCTCCACCGCTGTTTTGGCCAGATCTAGCCAGTTGCTAATACGCAAAATCAGTTATGGAATGGTACAACGCTAACAGGATCATGGTGGTACCCAAAATATGCAATCCGCCAAATAGTCCAGAACTGCGGCCTGTTGAAGAGTACTGGAGTATTATGAAAGGAATTCTAAAAAAGAAAGGCGGAGAAGTAAAATCGGTCCGTCAGCTACAAAAAATACGGACCTGGGCGACAAAAATCTTTCCTAAAAAGAGCGTGCAAAGTCTTATGAGCCGTGTGCGTAGAAAATTCGATCAACGGCTTACTGTGTAAACATTAATTAGAATTAAAAATGTGATTTTAGAGTTCATCAAATTTGTCATTTAATGTGGTATTCATAATGTTGTTATTTATTTTCAAACTGGTTTAAAAACAAATTTTGCGTGCCTAAGTTTTGGCGTGTTCAACCTTTATGAGCCAAATTTGACATGTTTATGTGAAATCGTTTTTGAGTTATGAATCGTTTTTGGGTCAAAACTGGCTCAAAATGGTTCGTGTAATATTACACACAGTGCTGCTCGCCAGTTCTGTTATACTTGAACTTGGCTTGACACGCTACCGCGTGTCTAGATCGACTTAGTCACCTCACTGCGCTGAAATGAACTGCTATATACCATCACCAACACTGTTAATTGCCCATCGGTGGACCTTGACTTTTGTAATAAGGTCCACCGATGGACAGTTAAGAGTGTTGCTGTTAGTGGTAGCCGTACAAGCCCAATTTCAAAGAAACCGCAAATCGATGTACAGTTTAGCCGTTTGGCACACGCATACTAGAGGTCAAAACACATTTTTTGACCCGCAGTTCTTAAAAGAAAATCCCTTAGGAGGGGAGTGCCGAGACATTTTTTTATTTGTATGGAAAAAAATTTTTTTTTTTCAGAAATCTATCGTGCGTGGTATCCTATGAAAGGGCATTTTGAGGCGATTCTAAAAATATACCACATCAGTACATTTCAGCCATTTTTTTTATTAACACAAAAATAATTTTCGAAACATACCAAGTTTGGGCTCCTCCAGATACGTTATGGCTGATTTTTTTTGTACAATATACCACAAATGATACGTGATATCCTCATATCTAACCTCGAGAAAGCAATTTTGAAAATAATTTAATTAGGTATTTTTTTTAATTTTTCAATATTACAAAGTGGCACAGTTCTACTTCAATACCTATTTTACGAGACGTATAGAACTGTACTGCAGATACGGTACATATTAATCATAAAATGATACGTAGTATCCATATATCCAACGGGAAATACCTCTTTAACCATTTAACTGCGTCTTTTCATCAGTTGGTATAGTTTTTGTGGTACAGTCGAGGACAAAGAGATGTATACACTTTTGGACCTTATTGCGTTGTAATAAGGTCCAAAAGTGTATACATCTCTTTGTCCTAGACTGTAGATACTGACTTAAAAATTGACATTTGGCCATGACTGCGGGCAGCTAACTAAACTAAATGCAGCTCGCGATCGGTACTCAGATCTTGAGGGACGGGCGGGGAGACAAAGAATTTATCGTTTTTGATCGTTATTATCACTTAGATAGCGCTAATAATAAACAGAACAGCACAGTTCAATACAATTCCAGTAGAACTGTGTCACTTTGTAATATTGAAAAATTATACACATAAAAAATAAAATAAAAAACTACTTAAATGAAATTATTTTCAAAATTGCTTTCTTGGGGTTAGATATCAAGATATAACGTATCATTTGTGATATACTGTACGAGTACTAAAAAAAAAGTTGCGTATATCGTATCTGAAGGAGTCTGAGAACCTTGATATTTTGTGTCAAAAACTGAAAAGGCGCAGTTAAAGGGTTCAAGAGGTATTTCCCGTTAGATATATGGATACTACGTATCATTTTATGATTAATATGTACTGTATCTGTACTACAGTTCCATAAGTCACGCCAAATAGGTATTGAAGTAGAACTGTGTCACTTTGTAATATTAAAAAAAAAAAAAAAAAAAGTTAATGAAATTATTTTCAAAATTGCTTTTTCGAGGTTAGATATGAGGATAATACGTATCATTTGTGGTATATTGTATTTTTTAAAAATCAGCCATATCGTGTCTGGAAGAGCCCAAACTTGGTATGTTTCGAAAATTGTTTTTGTGTTAATTAAAAAAAAATGGCTGAAATGTAATGATGTGGTATATTTTTAGAATCGCCTCAAAATGCCCTTTCATAAGATACCACACACGATAGGTTTCTGAAAAAAAAAAAATTTTTTCCATACAAATAAAAGAATGTCTCGGCACTCCCCTCCTAAGGGATTTTTTTTAAGAACTGCGGGTCAAAAAATGTGTTCTGACCTCTAGTATGTGTGTGCCAAACGGCTAAACTGTACATCGATTTGCGGTTTTTTTAATCGTACGGCGACCACTGTGGCCATTAAAAATATTTAATTAGAAAACATGATTTTCTCTGGATTATTATGGAATTTGTGGTCGTACAATTCTCTATACTGAAATTCAATATGCGTCATGCAAACACTCCCTTAATCTACCCTCTAAAGCTGCCAGTACACAATGGCCCATCATGGGCCAGTCTAAGGGACGCAGCTATGCGTTAGATGGAGCTAACGATATTGCGATCTCCTTCCGTCGTATAGCTGTGTCCCTTAGACTGGCCCATGATGGGCCATTGTGTATCGAGGTCTTTACATCGAACACTGATACAGCAGAACTGTATAATATGCCATTAGGATAATTAAGTACTCGGTATAAGGATTAAAGTTGCGTGAATGAAAAAGACAATAGGTGCGAAATAAATACCTATGTAAAGCAAGATATTTTGCGGTGAATTTTGATATGTTGTAGCAGTAACATAAAACGGGTACTTGTAAAATTACCTATTCATTTCGACTTTATAAATGGATAATATTTTATACGACTAAATAATATATATACTTTAAAATCCAATGGTAAAATAAATTAAAAAGATTAGCACTTAAATGTTTAAACATATTGATACCCAACGAGAGATTTATGTGTGATAAAATTTGCAAATTAATTGGATTTCAACTGTCAAGTAACTGTGTCTTTTTTATAATTATCATGAATTGAATATAATGCTTACATAGTTTTTCTAAGTAAGCAGATTATTTTATCCAAACGGGTCCATAGTCATCCTCTGTATGTATTTTTTTAATTAATATTAAACTTTCATAGTTCAGTGTACTAAGCACAACTTTATTGTTAAGACAAAATAAGAGCGTGTGCACTAAATTTGTAAAAAAAATACTCAGTACTACGTCAAATGATCTTTTTAGGGTTCTGTAGTCAACTATGTCATAGCCATGTCCGTCTGTCTGTCCATCCGTCCGTCCGTCCGTCCGCGGTCTAACTCAGTGACCGTAGTACTAGAGAACTGAAATTTGGTATGAGTACGTGTATTAATCGCGCGGACAAAGTGGTAAAATAAAAATTGAAACAATATTCGGTTTTAGAGTACCTCCCGTACAGATGAAAAGGGGGGTGCAAGTGTATTTTTTTTCGCTTCAACCCTATCGTGTGGAGTGTCGTTGGATAGGTCTTTCAAAAAGAATAGGGGTCTTGTAAAACAATTTATGGATAAATCTAATTGTTTCGTAAATAATAGCTCTGAAAGTTTATAAAAAAAAACCGGCCAAGTGCGAGTCGGACTCGCGCACCGAGGGTTCCGTACAAACCTGTAGGTATATAGGGGTAGTAACTTTAAAATTATTAAAAATATTTTTATTACATGATGTAACCAAAAATTTACGGTTTTCGCAATTTTTCCTTTATCTGTGCTATAAGACGTTGCTTCGTACCAAATTTCAAGATTCTGAGTTCACGGGAAGTACCCTGTAGGTTTTGATTCCCTTGCGAGCGAAAATTTGCCGAAATTTGCGGCATAAACGCCTGTATCTTTTGATTGCGTTGGCTTAGAAGTCTGATTTTTTTACAGCTCCAAGGGACAGTAGACCTGAGTATTTGATATAAATTTCAGCTTGATACCTCCACCTAGACGTGTGCGCCACGCCGGCGTGGCGTAGCCGCGCCGTGGGACCCACGCCGCCGCCGCCGCCGCGGATTTCAAAATCCACGCCGCCATGGCCAATGGCCAAAATTACAGAATTAGGCAAAAATTTGCCAATGACAAATACGGATGAAGGAAAGTCAGTTGAAAATATTACAACGTATAATAACGAATTGAACCATGAAAACATCTACACATTGAAATATTTAGGGTTTGGTCAATTCCTTCTCTTTCGGGAGATTAATAAATGAGTATGATTAACCGCTCACCTAACAAATATGAAGTCGATGGCCGAATTAATAAGATTGGTAACGAAAATAATACCACCTCTCTGCCATCAAAATTGTACCACCAACTAAATTATCATGAGAACAGAAGTGTTTTCGGTGGCAGGATTGACCATTAATACTGAACAGTATGTTAGGACCTACTGCGAGTCAAAAAAGGATCATCATCATCACTAGTCGTTCCCTCAGAGCTGAGGATCATGTCCTTCTGTTGAAGACTAGGTTCCTCCATAACTATCCCTCGCTAAGCGCATGGCTCCTTGCAGTTTTAATTGCATGGGTGCAGTGATTTGGGCACACGATCTTGCAGGGGGAGGGCCTCTTAGTCTTGTGCCTCCAACTTTTTCCGTCATGATGATCCTCTCCAGGCTATCCCAGGAGCGTCGAGAGAGGTGTCCGAAGTATGTGAGTATGTAGTCCTGGCACGTCGTAGACAACCGGCGTTTTATGCGTAGCTCCTCTATTATGGACTGATTAGTGCGCATCGCAGTCCAAGGTATCCGTAAAAGCCGTCGCCAACACCACATTTTAAACGCGTCGATACGGCTTTTCAGATCTGCCTTGTTAGTCCAAGTTTCACAGCCGTATAGAAAAATTGGAAACACCAGGGAACGCATAAGTCTAACCTTAGTTTGCCTCTGTATGCCGCGATCTCTCCAAATCCTATCTAACCGAGTCATAGCACCCTTCGCTATTTGAATCCTCCGGATGATTTCACGTTCACAGCTACCATCGCTAGATATAAGTGAGCCGAGGTAGGTGAGGGCGCTGACGCATTCTAGGTCTTTCAGTTATAGGCTTCGTGTAGGAGACTGTTTCCGGTGTACGAACATTAACTTGGTTTTCGCATGGTTGACGTGCAGTCCTAATTCGATGCTCTCCGCTTCTATACGCCGGAACAAAAGACACATCTCCTCATTGGAAGCCAAGAGCGTTGTGTCATCAACATAGCGTAGGTTGCAGATCGTTTTGCCGGCAATTGTTATGCCAGCGTCCCAGTTCTCGGTGACCTTACGTAAGATGTATTCGCCGTATATAATAAAGAGCTTCGGAGACAATATACAGCCCTGTCTTACTCCTCTTTCCGGCTTGAACTGGACTGACAAGGTGTTCTCGATGCGCACTCTGGCAGTACTTTCGGCGTACAAGTTCTCAATAAGGTGAGCTAAATGAGCAGGGATACCCATCTCCAGGAGCACGTACAACATGTTTTTCCATATAACACAGTCGAATGCTTTGGCGTAATCTATGAAGCATAGCAGCATGGTTTTCAATTTCGTCACACAAAGCATGGATTGAATTATTCTTATCGCGTCTGCATGCCCTTTTCACGCAAGTGTGTAGCCCGGAATACTCCTTTCTGGTTATGTCTGTGTTAAGGCCTTGTTCTTTGCGAGTCCTCGGTCGCTCAATAAGTTCCCAGGTAGTATCAGAAATCCAGGGTTTCCGTCTCGCTTGGCTCCCAGGAGTGGGGATGACTTCTTTCACTGTTTCGGACACAACTGCCTTGAAGCCATTCCATGTTGTCTCTGTATCTTCAAAAGGATCCCTTATAACGTCCTTTATCTTAAGAGGCAACCTTCTGGCGAGCTCCCGCAAGACAGACCGTCTAGCTTGTCACATTTCTTGGTAGCTGGCCTTGGTACACGCTTTAGATGGAGTTGGCTTTAAAAGGATCTTAATTTATCACAATTATGAAAAACATCAACATAAAAGCGATTTACGAAAAATAGGCAGGACTGAAGCATACGGCATTATAAATGTCTAGCTTGTCACATTTCTTGGTAGCTGGCCTTGGTACACGCTTTAGATGGATTTGGCTTTAAAAGGATCTTAATTTATCACAATTATGAAAAACATCAACATAAAAGCGATTTACGAAAAATAGGCAGGACTGAAGCATACGGCATTATAAATCGTTTTATGTTCCTTGTTCCTAAAAAGTTTATTGATATTTAACATATTTTTAATGCGAAACGTGAGCCTTGCGAGCGTAGCCAAAAGTGACCTTGACGCCGGCGTGGCGCAGCCACGCCGCCAAAAATTCCCGGCGCGCCGCCGCCGCGGATTTTTATGGCGGCGCACACGTCTACTCCACGCGTTCCTGAGAAAAATGGTCTTGACAGACAGACAGACAGACGTACAACAAAGTGATCCTTTAAGGGTTCCGTTTTTTCCTTTCGAGGTACGGAACCCTAAAAATTGTCTCCCCCCCGCTATACAATTTGGAAAGTGAGACCTAATAACTACTTTCAATGAAAACTATATTGAATAAAATCGGTTGAGGCGTTTTTGAGTTATAATATAAAAACGCCTAGTAATAAGGACGTAAATGCCGCATTGTAACATGACGTAAGTGCCGCAAAATATCATATAAAAAACAACATTTTGAGTGGGTGTATTGTGATGGCCCGGTAACAACGGAACCCTACGTTGAGCATGACCCGATATGTTCTTGGCCGGTTTTTATATCTACAACCATCGGATAAGATATATATAAAATAAACACCTACAACACCTGGTTTATTTTATTTTATATTAGTGCTTTGCTCTCTTTTGCAGAATGGCCTTAAAGCACTGGTACTGATATAAATAATCATATTTAATTCACTAATCTAAATATGCCTATAATTCTAGTTGGTTCATCAAAACACTGAGTTGAGCATTTGTCGGCTGCAAGTGCGAGGTATAAGTTAGTATGTACACTTGAACAGCGCGTAGAGCAATTTTCACGTCACTGTGCAGTTTGTCATTATGCATCAGGATCGTGACGCCTCGAGACAACTCGCAATTATTATGTATGTAAAAGAAATTCTTTCTGGCAGCGGACAAGGAATGGCGTGCAGTAGTGGGTAAGGTGTGAAAAAGTCACGATTGTGAAGAGTAATGAACTTTTTATGAGGTGCTAGGCTATACAGATGGATAGAAAATTATTGTACAAAAGACGTACTTAATATTTTAATAAATAGTTTCTTAACTTTTTCTAGAACATTTGTACCCCAAAAACCAGCGTTAGTAACATGAGTGGTCAAAAAATGGTACGGCTATCGCGTAATTTCTTATAAGTCAGGCCGTGCATAATTTAATATTGGTACTGAAAGGCTTGAAGCATCACAGAGTCTCTTTATTCATGGCACCTACGACCTTTCATTTATTTCATACTTTATCAGCTTTATCGGTTTATTTTGGGAATTGGGAAGTGTTTATTTTAATATCCCATATTAACATTTTATTATAATTATTATAGACACTTTCAGAGTCGTTAATAGTTTCTTATCTTTTTTATGTTTGAGGTCTCAATCTCATTTGTAGTTTAATCTGGACCGCAACCGCACAGTAGGCATTTAAAACCATTAGATGCACTCAAACGGCTCATAAAGTTTGATTGCTAAATCCCAACTCATTCTTATCGACGCGCCCCACAAAAATGTCAAGTATTTAAACATTGATTCAGGCAAACGACTCTCCTCAGACGTCGCAATTCCCGAAGTTCACATTATTATAACAAGCTGGCGGCGCACCGGCTCGTTGCAAAGCAAACTGTGCCCACGGCCTCTCGAATACCCGATACTTTGCAGTAATGGCCGCGATCGAGGCATGCGATAACAAGCCGTCGATAGGTAAACCCGTATTTTATTTATATATCAGCTCGCTTTTTCAATAACGCTTTTTCCTTCTCGCAGCGGAAATTTTGCTCTTTTATGGTATGGGGGCTATGATGCTCGTTATTTACTAGGATAATTATCCGGCCATAATGCTGAATGTTCAAGCGACAAATTGTCGCGCCAAGTGACAGTTCCCACCAATAAACGCCTCTAACTTTGTCGTTTGATAAACGCTTTGTCATGGTCATGTGTATGTGTATAGACTTCTTTGTTGCAAGTGTATTTGTGTTAGGTGCCGTTGAATTACATATTGATTTGTTCAGAAGCGTATGCATTGGTCATGATAAGAAAAGTCAGGGCAATAATACGCATTAGGATACAAATGTTGTATAGTCAAAAGATACCTACACTTCTTTATTTTTAAGATATCTATATTTATTACAAATATCTTAAATTTACTTAGGCAACTCCTGTATAATGTATAATTTAGGAACGATACAGATAACAGGCGGTTTTATCTTAAAATACTTTGTCAAATAAGTATATACGATCGCTAAAATCAGGCCGTTACCCATTGCGTTAAATTAAAAGGAATAATAATATTATGTTATGTTTTAATAGTTTCAAATTAATTAATGTTATTTTAAGGTACATATATTGTTATCATACCATTGTTTCATATCCTGTACGTATTACGTAATATGCCACAAAGAGCAACAGGCAAATAGTATTAAAAAGGTTTTATTTTCTAATACATACGTTCTGAGAAAACGTATGTAGCAAGCATTGAGAGCACATCTAGTACAAGAGCAATATATAGAGCTTCTCAAAGATCTGTACCACGATATAACCACAAGAGTCGTGAGCCCAGCAGGAACGAGTGAACCATTTGAGTAGTACCATTAAAGAACCATTAAAGTAGGTGTCTATCAGAGCTCGAGCCTGAGCCCTCTTCTATTCAATCTGTTAATGGGCTATATCACTGCGGACATTCAAAAACCAGCTACGTGGTCAGTACTGTACGCCGACGACGTGGGTCTTCGTTCGTTGGCAGAAGTGCAATCAGACTTAACATCATGGAGTCATTGGAACGAAGAGGTTGAGTATCAATAGACAAACGACCGAGTATATGTATTGTAACTTTTCCGGTAGCAATCTGGACGTCATACCATGTCCATCCATTGAAAACAGATGTCTTAACAGAGTTGAAGAGTTTAAGTACCTAAGATCCATCGTAGCGCCTAAGGCCTGTGTAGAGAAAGACATACAAAACCGAATCCAGACGGCTGAAATGGACATCTCTGTCTAGCGTCATTTGTGACTCGCATGCCGGTAAAAATCAAAGTTAATATGTATAAAAGTGCAGTACGACCAGCTCTACTTTATGGCTCAGAGTGCTGGCCTATGAGAAAGGCAGATGAACAGAAGATGCACGTCACAGAGATGAAGATGCTACAGATGACAGAGTAAGAAATGAATATATTCGTGGCACTTTTATAGTTGCCCCGATACACGACAAACTCCGAGAGAATCGCCTGCGCTGCTTCGGGCACGTAATGCGGCGAGATGATGACTGTGCCGAATGCACCTATGACTGGTTCAGGGTTTGCTTGGGATGCAATAAAAATGCAGTGTTTGCAGCTAAATACCTAAATACGTGGAGGCGGCTTGAGGTTGATGACTGGAGAGGCGGGTTTTCTTTAGTATTTTTCCTTTGTCTGCTGCTGCTCGAATTGAACGAATAATGCTTTTTTTTTTTTTTTTTTTTTTTTTTTTTTTTTTTTTTTTTTGAGCCTGACTTGGGCTTTATGCTTCTGGAGCGTTAAAGCGGGCGGACTGTTTGGTGGGATGGTTGCCGGGGGAAAATCCAGGACCCTTCCGCGACCTCACGTGACGAGTTTTGCTACGCTGGAATGCTCCTACCGAGCTTGCGCTTCCAGCGAGATCAGTTGAAGCGAGTTCAACCTGATCTGGGTGAGTGGGGGGGGATCGAGCTGATGGGAGTTTTGTCGCTGGTTCGCTACTCCTAGCCTAGCTGAGAAGACTCCAGCAAGAAACTCAGCTAGGCCCGACGACAGTCGGGGTGACTCTATCCGGTATGCGGCGGTACCGGGTGGATAAGGGACTGAACGTGTCGATGTGGTCGCGACTGTTCCGAGGTGGGCGACCCCGCCGGCGGGGGCGCCGCAGTGTACATGTGGGGGAGGGCGCACGCACAGCGTTCCATTTCTCATGAATGGCCGCTGTGAGTGCGTCGTCCTGGTCCGTGACGTAGTGTCTAGGCCGCCGAACCGAGCGGCCCCTAATCAGTGACTTCCGTGTTAAGAGTCCGAGTGGGGGAGGGTTGGGAATATAGTTCGCAGCCTTCCTAACTAACGGATTACTACTGTGCGGGGCGTTGTCAAAATAACGCCGGGCAGTCTGCTTAAAGAAACCATAAAGGGAGTCAAGCCCCGCGTCATGGTGCAAACTGAGGGTCGTCTGGTACCACGGGGCACCAGTCGCCCTACGGAGGAAACGATTCTGAACGACCTGAAGCGGCTCGAGACTTGACATACCCACGTGGGTAAAAACCACACTTGAGTATGCCATGATTGGACGAACACAAGTCTTGTAGAGTGTCAGCTTATTTCTAAGTGACATTTTACTAAACTTGTTAATCATCGGCCCTAGCCTTCCTAATACGAACAGCGCTCTGTTGCGTACCCTACGGATGTGGCTTTTGAAAGTCATACGACGGTCGAGAGTGACGCCTAGATATTTGACCTCGTTAACCCACGGAATGGGCTGGTCAAAAAGCCGGACCGGAGCCACCTTCCTGCCTATCGGACCTATGGCAGTAGGGTGGAAGATAATCGCTGCGCTCTTGTCCGGATTGACTTCAATACGCCAAAGACGAAACCATTGACCTAAGCCATTGATTGCCTCTTGGAGGTATTTCCGAACAAGAATGTAGCGATTGTGCGTCGTAAAGAGCGCGGTGTCGTCCGCGAACAACCCTAGTTCGACACGCGGGTGCCTAGGAATATCGTTCGTGAACAACGAATAGAGTGTAGGCGAGAGAACGGAGCCTTGCGGGACTCCTGCCCTAATAGGATGTGGAGGTGAAAGCGTTCCCTCCAGTCGGTAGCAAAAGCTTCTGTCCGTAAGGAAATCTCGTATTATGAGTACGAGTCTGTCCGGCATACCGATTTGATATAACTTGTATATCAACCCGTTATGCCAGACCTTGTCGAAGGCTTTCGCCACGTCAAGAAAGATCGCTCCCGTCTTCAACCCTGTTCGACGCGAGAAGCCGTCCAGCACGTGCTCCGTGATGCGGTGCACCTGTTGGACGCACGAGTGCCCGGCACGAAAGCCGAACTGCTCGTCCGTGATAATTGAATTCTCAGTCGTGAACCTGAGGATCCGAGCGAGGATGATTCGCTCATACAGCTTAGCAAGCGAACTGAGTAAGCTGATGGGCCTGTAAGAGGCTGGCGAGGCCCGGGGTTTGCCGGGCTTCGCTATCCCGATGACCGTGGCACGTTTCCACGCGGCTGGAAAGTGACTATTGGTCAGGGCGGCATTGAAGATGCCGACCAGAATGAGTAAGAGATGTTCGGGCAGAAGTCTCAGCATGCGGTTGGAGATGCCATCCGCACCCGGGGACTTCCTTACTCGAAGATACCTTACTCGATCGTGGACTTCCTTAACCGACACCGGTACGAGAGGTGAAGTTACGGGGAGACGCGATCTCCTGTCCACCTCAGAATTTACCCTCTCGACATGGGCTTCATCGGCAGGCAGGAGGCTGGGCGAACATTGAGATTCTAAACTATTGGCGAGACATTCTGCTTTCTCGTCGTCCTCGAGTGCGCGGGTTGGACTACCGGGGCGTTCCAAAGGGGGGATAGTCCAGACGGTATCTGATTTGAGAGATCTAGCTAGTTTCCAGTAAGCCTGGTGACTAGGCTTTATCTCCCCCATCAGATCCCTAAAAGAGTTCTCCCGAAATTCGGCAATTCGCTGTTTAGACTCGTGACACAAGCCCCTCAGGATTTGACGATTTTCGGGGGAAGGCCAGTTAGAGTAGGTCCTAATGGCGCGATTTTTCCTAGTCAGCAACTCTCTCAGTTCCCTAGGCAGGGGGCGGCGTTGGATTTCCTCGGCCGACACCTCCCTAGAGGCTTCGCTTTTGACAGCGTTGAGGTAGTTGGTGAATAGGTCGATCGCTTGGTCAGTCTGTTGAGTTGTGGTAATAATGTCAGGTATGTCTCTAAGTATGGGGGCGTCTGTCTTTAGGAGACCTTGATGCACCTTTTCCCAGTCCACGAGTGTCCTGGTACGAGGGGCTTGATCGGGGTGAGGGCCCAGTCGCAAGAGGACCGGCCTATGATCTGAGGTTAATTCGTCTAGCACTTCTATAGAACGCAGAGTAAGCGCTACGTTCTTTAAAAGGGCTACGTCAAGTATGTCGGGTCGGTGTCCTTCAGTGTGAGGGTAGTGGGTTGCTTCCAGGGGAGGGAGGATATCGAAAGGGAGGCTTTCGATCAACAGACGATTGAGCAGCCTACCGTTGGGGTTAGTCGCGACGCATCCCCAGTCGACGTGTTTGCTATTTAGGTCCCCGGCCACGATGACCGAGGGGCCTAGGGCTGCTAAAATATCTAGGTCAGTCTGTAGTATGTTAAGTGATGGAGAGATGTAGGCTGACGCAATCGATATCGGGGGATGACCGTCCATCGATATGCGGCAGACCGACACTTCCATATTTGTCAGTGGAGGGGGGTTGAGAGAGATGCAATGTAGGAAACTTTTATAGAAGATGCAAGTGCCCCCGCGGGCCCTACCAATCCTATCGTTCCTAATCTGAGTGTAACCAGGGACACGGAAACATTTCATAAACGGTTTATAGAATGTTTCCTGTACTAGGAAGATGTCGACGGAATGATCGCGCAGAAAGAGTGTAATCTCATCCTTCATTCGGCTTAGGCCATCGGCGTTATAAAAACCGATGGTTAGCGAACTGGGTTTAAGCTTGAGGCAACTATTATTCATTCTGGTGGAGAGCGACTTGACGGCCTAACACTGAGGCGAAGAAGTAATTGCTAGCGTTTGCTATATAAGCCTCATATTCCCTCTGCTCCTGGGGAGAGAGGGTCTTTGAGGCCAGTATAGAAACTGGGAGGGGACCTGGGGCAGGCCGGCCTGCTTGAGGTGCGGGGGAACCCTGGGCAACGGGGCCCCCCTGGGACGCGGGCACTGAGGGTGCCGGAGAGGGTGCTGCGACCGCAGAGGGCGGCGGGTTCCTATTGGCAAGCTTACCGAGTTCAGTACGCGAGTGATCGTTCTCGGATCTCAGGGTACTGATCTCGGCCGCCTGTCGCTCGAGATTGGCCCGAAGGGTCGCCATCTCCTCCCTCAGCGTCGCTATCTCGTCTTTTACGTCCATTCTACAGTGAGTCGCCGCACGCACTTAAAACTACGACGATACGCGGGAACTTAGAACTACGAGTGTACGCGGAAATGAGGTGAGCCTATAGTAATTGTCAACGTCCACTTGTCCGCCGTGTCGGTCAGCTGAATGTGTACCTAAGTTTGCGGGAAGGAGTCGGACTGGTATGAGGTTATCGGGCTTCGTGGTGGTATCCACCCCGTTTATGGCTTCGTTTGGCACTGTTATAGTATCCACCACAAACGGCCACTGCGAGCGTGGTCTTTTCAACGGGCAGAGACGCGCGGGTCTGACTTGAGAAAGTCTTACCTAACGGGTATCCACCAGGTGTATTGCTACAACCAGGAGTCTAGCCCACTCAGTTTCAACGAGTATCCACTGAGCGACCACTACGAGCGTGGATTTCCAGAGGGGCCGAGACACACGGGTCTTACTGGTGACTTGAGAAAGTCTGAACTAACACACCCGGAGCTGTCCTTGCGGTAATTTGCGATTAAATCACCACGAGGGGGAGCAGAGAGCGAGCGAGTCAGAGCTAGTCTGAGCGAGGTTCGGGACTAGGACAACGATAGAGCAAGAGCGCACAGTGAGCACGACCTCACCCAACCGCTGCCGTAGCCGGAATGAACGAATAATGCCGGAATGTTCCTACTTTTATACGGTCCAGCCTCCCCACTCTCGCTCTATCCCCTCCACGGGTCTTTATTTCAACATTTTTCTTTACATTGGTTTTTCTCATATATTCTCTTAAACATAATAATAAAATAACTCTTATTAGATAAATTAACAATTTCTTAGCTTAGATTCTAATATGTTTTCGGTGCGCCGGTCGCTACAGACTGAGTGCAGGGCCTTTGGAACGCGGCGTATTTATGTACCTCGTCCCCCAACCAGTTTGATATACTCCCGCGTTCCCCCCCGCGCTCGCCCGTCATTCTCGTTGCGCCGGCGCGCGGTACGGATGTCCTAGTGCTCTCTATTTTCAGTGTCACTAGGTCATTCGTTATAGTATGAGTAAAAGACGATAAATAATATATTTTATTAAAGCTAAACTTGAGAATATAGGTAACAATCAGACTTATTTATTATTTCTTACAACCTAGGCAATTAAAAGAGATCAAATGGTAATGTTTATTAACTTATAACAGTTATAACTAAATAGGAACATAAATGGTTAATTTGTACATATATTTAATTTCGTCGTGCACATCTCTCCCGCCGTGCATCACTCTCCGGAGTGTTGCATATCCTTGGAGTGCACGTCGACAGCGTCGGAGGGCTTCGTGGGCAGGATCACCAGCTTCTTCGTAGCCCGGCGTAGAACCTTGTCTTTTGTCTGCACGTCGACCACCCGCGTGACTCCGTCGGGCCCCGGGAACGTTGCGATGACCCGGCCCAGCGGCCAAGTGTTGCGAGGCATGTTGCCGTCGGCGATCAGCACGATGTCTCCTGTTTCTATGGGTCGGCCGCGTCCATAAGGCTCCCGCCGGTTTTGAAGTGATGGCAGGTACTCCCGTACCCATCTCGTCCAGAACTGGTCGGCGAGGCGTTGACTGGTGCGCCAGGTGGCGCGGCCGATTAGATTCGCGTCGTTGAAGGCGCCCGGCAGCGGCGTCCGCGCGGAGCTCCCTAGCATGTAGTGGTTCGGCGTCAGGGACTCGGGCTCTTCGGGGTCCACGGAGACGTGAGTGAGCGGCCGATTGTTGACCGTGAATTCCGCTTCCGCGAGCAGCGTCGATAGAACTTCTTCGCTGGGCCGATGGTCCGTGAGTACAGCGTAGAGGGCCTTCTTAGTCGATCGCACCATTCGCTCCCACCCCCCTCCCATGAAGGGGGCGCCAGGAGGTATGTACCGCCAGTGTATGTGATGAGTGTAATGTGTACCCGGTCGTCGTCCGTAGTAACACGCCAGTATAGCGCGCATGTGTAGGCTGTGCCGCTGGCGTCGACGAACGTGTGTAGCTCACGCGTGTGTGCGTCGCTGTAGTGTGTGTAGCACCTGGGTATGGTGACGTCACGTAACGCCCGCAGCTGTTGTGTCCACTGCGCCCACTGCTCTCCGAGGTCGGCGTCGATCTTCTTGTCCCACTCGGTGCCCCGGCGCCATATCTCTTGCAATATCTTCTTAGCTTGTATGGTGATCGGTGACGCCAGTCCGAGCGGGTCGAACACGAACATCATTATTTTTAATAGCTGGCGTTTCGTAGATTGGCGTTCATCTAGTGCATCTGGCGGCAGGCGGCTGAGGTCGAGATTGAAGGCAATCTCGTCGGTCGACGGCTTCCACACTTGCCCGAGTACTCGTTCGTTCTTCGTCTCGCTTTTGCTTAGCTCGACTTGTGGAGGGCCATCTTTTTTGCCTGCTACGGCGTGTAGTACTGCGGGCGAGTTCGACGTCCATTGCCGCAGATTGTAGTGTGCGTGAGAGTGTATTTCGCGCACGTCGTTCGCCACTCGAATCGCGTCGTCTTCAGTCTTGAAGCTTTGTAAATAGTCATCGACGTAGTGGTTTCTGACTATTGCGTCGGCGGCCTCAGGGCGCGTGCTTCTGTGCTGTTCTGCGTTGAAGTTCTTGACGTAGATAGCGATGGACGGCGAACAGGTGGCCCCAAAAATGAGCGATGTCATGCGGTATTCTTCGGGCGGCGCGTCGTCGCGACGATTACCGCGCCATAGGTATCGAAGTGCATCGCGATCTTCTTTCTTCACTTTGACTTGCATGAACATCTCCGATATGTCGGCCCCGACGGCGAATGGATGTTGACGAAAGCGCATGAGTACTCCGGGCAGCGACTGCAGCAGATCCGGTCCGGTAAGTAGACAATCGTTCAGTGACACCCCCCGTGTCTTGGCGGCAGCGTCGTGTACGATCCGGACCTTGTCTGGCTTCATGGGGTTGAGTACTGCGAAGTGTGGTAAATACCACACCCTGTCGGCTTTTATTGGCGGGGCGGGTTCGGCGTAACCCTTGGCAACGAAGGCTTCCATCTCTTCATTGTACCTCTTCTTGAAGGCTTCATTCTTGTCTAATTTTCTTTCTATACTGAAGAGCCGCCTAAGTGTGTTATCGTAGTTGTCAGGCATCTTGTTAGTTTCATTTTTCCATAACAGCAAAACTTCATAGTTGCCCTCGGGAGTACGCCTCGTTGACTGGGCTAACTGCGCCGTTGCTTGTTGCTCGGGGTCGTTTTGCGGACGCTTCGGCTCGATGAGCAGGTTCTCGATCGCGAAGTATTCATTCAGCTGCTTGTCGATGTCGTCTTCGCGCTTGACGGCCGTATGGTTCGATGCTTCGATGCGGCGCCCGATGACTCGCGAGTTAGTGCCGTGTAGTACCCAGCCGAGCGGTGTGAGTGACGCTACCGGCTGGCCCCTTTTGCCTTGACGGGTTTCGCTTGCGATGAGCAGATGCCAGTTGTCTTGACCGATGAGAATGCGTGGTTCTTCAGAGTCATACTTGAGGTACTCTTGTATGTCAAGTAGATGCTCGCATGCTTCTATCTCGTCATCGGTGATTGCTTGAGGTGACAGCTGCAGGCTGGGCACCGTGCACGCGCGTATCTTCACTTCATCGTTGCGACCCCGCAGGCGTAGCGTGACATAGCGTGACTTCGATGCGTCTACCTTCTGATTTGCGATAGCTTCGAGATATAGCGGCTCGGCGGGTCCATCCAGTCCAGCTTCTTGAGCGATTTCTTCATCGATGAGAGTCACCGTTGACCCGTCATCTAGCAGGGCCCTTGTAGAAATGACTCCCGCCGGTCCACGGACTTCTACTGGTATAATCTTGAGATAGGCGCGCAGGCTCCGGCGTGACGATATGTTCGTGACGACTTCGACCGCAGGCTCCTTCGGCTTCGTGTTGTGGAGTAGGCGGTGATGGTAGTACTCGCAGCCGTCTTGCTCGCACTTCACCCTCTTGCATAAGTGCGTCTTGTTTCTATAGCGTAGACATCGGAAGCATAGCCGTTTGTCTTTGGCCATCTTCCAACGATCATCGATGGCTTCGGCGGCGAATTTCTTGCATTTTTCTATTCGATGATCTTCGGCGTCGCAACAGGGGCACTTCGGTGCTGGCTTTTCGGTAGTCGCGAACGTCTTTTGTACTCTTCTAGCTTGCTGTGGCTGTCCCGTGGCTTCGAAGCGTTCCGGCGGAGCATACGGCGCGCAGTGGCTGGCCTCGCGCTGAAGAAATGTTGCAATCTTCGTTAGTTCGGGCTCGTCGGACGGGTGCGAGGCGGCGTAGTCGTACCATCGGTACCGTTGCACGGGCGTAAGTTTGTCTATGACAGCCTTCATTGTCTCAGGGCTGTATAGATACTGGATGCGATTGAGGGCTCGAAGTGTGGCTATGGTGTTGGCCACGCGACTGGCGAAGGTGCAGATGTCACGAGGTCCGTCCGATAGCCGCGGCAGTGCTCGTAGGCGTTCGAGTTCACTCAGGGCGATAGAGTCCGGCCGTCCAAATCTTGATTCCAGAGTCTTCATTATCTCTTCGGAGCGGCCGTGGTAGATAAGCAGACTTTCAACTGCTTCCTTGGCTTTCCCTGCCAGGGATCTTCTTAATCTCGTTACATTTTCCGACTCGGTGTAGGTTGTCCTCGTCTCTTCATAGGCAGCTTTGAAGGACAGCCAGTTCTGACGCGAACCGTTGAATGTCGGCAACTCGGCGTTGTAACGGGATGTGTGGCCGGCACGCGCAGCGATGGCTATGGCGGATGCCAACTCTGTCAAGTTGACTTGATTCGCTGCGACGATGGCCTCTTCTTTGTGTGCAACTTCATTATTGTATGCACGGGTTAGCCCATGCGCACTTGCGTCTTCATATTGCGCGTAGGGCTGTGCAGGCTTGAATATAGGAGCGGCGGCAGAGAGCGGTGCACTCCCGTACCCGGCGTGCGCGGCAGTGGCAGCGGCGGGGCGGGGGGCGTCGGGCTGGCGGCGCGCGGCAGTGGCGTCGGGCTCGGCGTCTTCTGTGGCGATGTGCGGCGTGTCTCGAAGAACCGGGGCTGGCTGCGGCGGTTCGTGCTCCTCTTCATTGCGCGGTACCTCGGTGAGTGCCAGTACGTGGCGCTGGCTGGTTTCGAGCCACTCGTCAATCCGCCTGTCTGATTGTGCGGATACGATGGTGGCGTCTTCTTCCTCGTCGCTAGCTTCAGCTTCTAGGGTAGCGACGCGTGCTTGCGCAAGTTCTAATTTTATGCGCAGCACCTCTTCTCGGGCTCGTGCGGTGAGTAGCGCACGACGGCTGGACGTTGTCTTCGACTTGGATGGCGGCGGCGCACCAGGGCGAGAATCTTGTGAGGACGGCGCGGCGGTGGCTGTAGTCTTAGCTGTGGTCGCGGTGTCCCCCCCCTGCGGGCCGTCGGTTGTCAACGTCCGTGGTATTGTTGATTCATTCGATGGTTCTGTAGCTTCGCTTCGTTGTTGCGTAGAATCTTCCCGGTCGGTCGACTCGACGTTGAATATGAGATCGACCAGTGAACGCCCGTGACCCTGCGATCTGGTTACTGGCATCTTGATACTACTTGAATGCGACGAAATCTTCTTTTAATTGCAGCAGACGTGTTGAATCCGGTGACGAAGGACCATAATGTGCCGAATGCACCTATGACTGGTTCAGGGTTTGCTTGGGATGCAATAAAAATGCAGTGTTTGCAGCTAAATACGTGGAGGCGGCTTGAGGTTGACGACTGGAGAGGCGGGTTTTCTTTAGTATTTTTCCTTTGTCTGCTGCTGCTCGAATTGAACGAATAATGCCGGAATGTTCCTACTTTTATACGGTCCAGCCTCCCCACTCTCGCTCTATCCCCTCCACGGGTCTTTATTTCAACATTTTTCTTTACATTGGCTTTTCTCATATATTCTCTTAAACATAATAATAAAATAACTCTTATTAGATAAATTAACAATTTCTTAGCAGATTCTAATATGTTTTCGGTGCGCCGGTCGCTACAGACTGAGTGCAGGGCCTTTGGAACGCGGCGTATTTATGTACCTCGTCCCCCAACCAGTTTGATATACTCCCGCGTTCCCCCCCGCGCTCGCCCGTCATTCTCGTTGCGCCGGCGCGCGGTACGGATGTCCTAGTGCTCTCTATTTTCAGTGTCACTAGGTCATTCGTTATAGTATGAGTAAAAGACGATAAATAATATATTTTATTAAAGCTAAACTTGAGAATATAGGTAACAATCAGACTTATTTATTATTTCTTACAACCTAGGCAATTAAAAGAGATCAAATGGTAATGTTTATTAACTTATAACAGTTATAACTAAATAGGAACATAAATGGTTAATTTGTACATATATTTCATTTCGTCGTGCACAATGACCATATGACCTAAAGAGTACTTAATATTGAAGAGAAGAAGAGGGGCCGCGGAAGACCACAAACGACCTAATTACAAACAATATACAATGACCTGAGAGATACTGACACGAACAAAGAGACAACCCATAATCGGACAATGTGGCGCAAAAATACTAGGAGGGCTGACCCCAAATAAATTGGGACAATAGCCAGGGGAAAGAAGACATACGTGGATTTTACCGTTGATATGCTTCATGCCGTCACGAAGCTGGGACCTTTAAAAATGTTTTGCTACATTTAACCTATATTGTATTAGTCTCTAAAAAATGATCTTTAAAATACTTTTCTAATAGATAACCATAGTTGCTATGTATTACAGGTGGTCCTGAACACTGAGTAACTAATGATTAGTGTCAACATTGGCGTAAAGCCTACGTGCTATATCAACATGCATAATGCATATAAGCTTTTTTTAGATACGTTTACCTGAAAATTGGTAGTGTGACTAAATAATTTTCAAGTAATCTTTGTTTGTGACGGTCTCCGTGCGCCTTAGCCCCGCGTGCCCGGTTCATTAAGGCGCGGCTCACAGCATTGTTAACGTTTTAATTCACATGTCCGGCGCACGCGGCGCCGTCTCCGTCGCGCCGAGACCCGGGACTGCTGGGAAATCTCACTGGAAAATTAACGCCACAATTTTATACTCCCTTTTTTTCGTTTGCGAGGCTCTTCCATTTTATTTATTTCACGCTTCGATCGCCAGGCGGGTTTTAGTTAGCGCTCTTATTTTTATTTCGTTAGAAAGTTTTATGCTATTACATATTTCACCAGGCAGAAAATCGTTGTTGTGTTTTTTGGGTGAATATTTTTATTGAATTTATATGAAAGAATTCCGTTTGGTTAAATCGTTGTTTTAAATTCAGTCGCTGTATGAAATAGATTTTATGAAACCCAATTTATATGTTTTTGGCGTGACAGTGAAATAAATACACTAACAACCAACCAACATTCTTCAGCATAAGTGTTAAAAGTAAATCGAGAATCGGTATTGTAATATTCAGGTCCCTAAGATTTAATGCAGCTTAAGATTAAGTTGAACATGTAGCTAACGTCAAAAATCCCATGAAAAGGTGAGCGACCTCGTAAAATATGATTTATAGTCGTTTGTCTAGTTAGATTGTGAACACAGCAAAAAGTTAATTGTTTTGATTGCCAATACACAAACACGGCCGTCGCTCCGTGGCAAGTTATCGCCATAGAAAAGCGTCCGATCTTAATTAGTTTTCACCTCTTTGAAGACGCCTAGCGCGATATGATCTCTCCCTTGTTACAATTTGTTTTCCGTTGGCACTGTTCAAAGCTGTTACCTTTTTGTTTCACCTGTTTTTATTTGGACGTTAGCCGGTGATGTATGGTGATTGGCTCCCTTGTCCCGGCTGTGTATCTTGTTTATCATCGTGATAATCCTCTCGTCTTTTGCTCGAGAAATATTTGAATGCCACAAATGTTCCACGCTCTGACGTTTGATTTGTTTATTGATAATTTTTATTGAAACATTTAATTGAAACAATATAAGTAGTTTCTAGTACAGTGACCTGCATTACGCGTGATATCTAATTGTATCTGGTAACATAGCTGATGAAAAATGTTCTATTGTTAAACGGTAAGTGAGATAAGGGATCCTTGCTTGTAATTTTAACTGAGCGGTGATGATTCACCGTTCTTAACCGCGGTTTTATTCGGTCGTGATTACAAGGCGGCGCTTGGCTCCGTCGGTCCTGTTTCCCAATTTAATATTTACTGCCTTGTAAATTGTATTCTGCCCATATTCAGTGCAGTGTTTATTTTGAGTAATTTATTTAAGTGTATTTTTGCTGAACCACCCTGTGGTTTTTACCGGTGATTATTTGAACTTTTTTATTTATGTTCACATTTTATTTCTACTTTGTTTAGTTATCATTACATTGTATTCGCTTTTAAAATTGTAGACATAACCTCGAATTTTTTACAGCATGCTAAAACTTTCGTCTAACATTTATTGTACTTTGATTCCATCAATTAGTGTAAACGTAAACTAAGCCTATACAAAAAAACCGGCCAAGAGCGTGTCGGGCCACGCTCAGTGTAGGGTTCCGTAGTTTTCTGTCCGTCACAGTAAGTGTCCCCACTTAAGAGTTTTTGAAAGCACGTCATTTCATTGTGATTTTGTAGAAACTACAGGTACAATAAACACCTGCTTATACGGTTAAAACAAACTTAGTTCAGAAATTATTTTGTAATTTTTTTTCAAAAACTATTTAACCTATCAAGTATAAACAGTAATTACACAGTATATTTAGTAACATAACTGCACAACAGTTTATTGGCGAACAGCAGCACTCAGCACACTTCCTTATCTACTGTGTAACAATTACAAAAGTATCGTATCAAACTTAATATTATAAGTATTATAACCTAATTCTATAACTACAAGAATATACTACAAAAACTCGTATTTACGGTCATAAGGAAACATATTTTTTAAATTTAAATATTGAATTTTCTAACATAAACGTTTTTATCTTATGTATAAAGGACAATAGGCTAGTAGAACCATCGGCTACCGGGATGTTATTGATAATTCTAGGTATGATGAGGAACTGTCTTGTCCGTTACCCGTAGTAATTATTAGCACCCGGCTCGGCACATTTTTTTCGTGTTAGTGGTAATATTCTTAGATTACGAGGATATACTCCTTCTTCTTCTTCTTCTCTTTCTTCTTTTTCTAAATTAGTCAGTTAGGGGTTATGTCTTAACGGTATTAAAATTGAAGTACAGTTTTGTCCAAGAGCATCTCCTCGGGCGTAAGTCGACAACAGGGGCAGGGAGGAGTCCACGGCCCTCGATAAACAGGCGCAGCGGCCGCGGCAAATTGAAACCCGACCGAGTGTGAAATCACTCCGGACTGGCTTCCTGTCACTACACCGACGACATATCTAATACTTCGCCTCTCTGAATTTTAACGGTCTCATAAATTTGAACTCTAATCGACCGGCTATTATGTGTCGATTGTACTTTCACAATTATGTCACGGGATTGTTTATTTTACTCAGTGTAATGATTGCGTTCCAGGAGCGTTTTTGTATTGTGATTGATGGGTACTGTACTGTACACCGTGTTCAAAAAGTTCGAATACACTTTAGAAGTCTTATAACTCAGTAGTTAAGTGTTTTGTAAGAATGTAAAAATGTTGTGAAATCTTTACTTTATTAAAGCTTTATACAAAATATGCTACAAATATTTTGGATCAACTCCACCTCTAACTTATTTTATTAGCTGACTATATTTTACAACTCAGTCTTTTTTGTATTATCCAAATTTGCTATTTTATAATAATGTAGGCTTCCAGGCATGTAAAATTAATCGAATTAATGTAAAAAACGCAAATCTGGAGAACGGAGTGGCCGTTTACTTACGGCAAAATAATCAGTGAAATTAGCTTTTCTCAAAGCTTGAACAACGTTTGCACTGTTTTGAGCTCCGGTTGGTTTGAAAATAATTTAATGTTTATTTCCAAACACAATTTTAAAATTTTCAATATTGTTTTTCTACGAAAACCTCTGATTAATATTCATTTTTAATTTAGGACTTAATCGATAAATATAAGGAAATTGGTCTCCACATATTAACTGAACCCCACACCACCACCAATGGTTCCCTCTGAAGTCTGGGAACAATTAACCTCATGGTTTAGTTTGTTTTCTATACTTCCTGCTCACAAACGACCGTTTTGAGCATTGTGAGCTGTTTTAATTCAATGAGTTTCATAAGGCACAGCTACTACGTCAGTGTATTAAAACTGTCATGGAATAGTACTAATAAAACACATTTATCTACACCAATATCATAAATCCTCTATTCCGCGTTCGGTAAAACGTTTGTAATTACCACCATTATTGCAACCAGTAACGTAACATCAGTGTATTACCTGTGACAGTGTGGTTAAAATGTATGAAAATTCATTACCTACCGTAACGTAGTAAAAATCTGCGCTCCTCTCAGACCGCCGGCACTCGCCCGCCCGACCGCCGGCACAATCGAGTTGGTCATGGCGGTGCAATGGTAGTCATTCTAATGGTTTCCGAACACTTCATTTAGGATTTATAATATGTGTGTAGATAAAGCAGTTTATGCAACTGTACGTAATTAGGCCTTATTACGTAACAGTTACATAATAGTAGTTTATGTAACTGTTACGTAATAAGGGTCCTTAAAACATGAGTGTGGTTTTATGAAACGAGCCGCAGGTGAGTTTCATAATAAGATCACACGAGTGTTTTAAGGCCTAATTACGTACAGTTGCATACACTGCTTTATCTACACTCATACTATTTATTCTAAATGCCGTATTCGGAAACCATAGAATGGCCGCCATTGCACCGCCATGGCCAACTCGATTGTGCCGGCGGTCACGCGGGCGCGAGTCGGGCTGTCGGCGGTAGCGCGGGAGGGTGCAGGTGTACATTATGTTATCAAAACTCATAACACATCAATAGTTGAGCATGTAAAGTTAAAATTACGTTACTGCCACAGATAAAAGGCTTATCATAAAATCGGTCGTGGTAATGCTAGCCATTGCCTACCGTTTTCGAACACGTTTTAGAGAACTTACAATATGAGTGTAGATAAACTACTATTATCTACACCAATATCATACATCCTCTATTCCGCGTTCGGAAACCGCAGGTAATTACCATCATTACTGCAACCAGTAACGTAATATCAGTGACAGTGTGGTTAAAACGTATGAAAATTCATTACCTACGGTAATATGCCCTCCTCTCAGACCGTAAAACACACTCATATTTTAAGGACCCTTATTACGTAACAGTTACATAAACTACTATATTACATACTCGTATAGCCGCCAACACTTACCTACGCTACGTGCTTACATGAAAAGTAATAACGCCATCAAAATTGAATGAACTGTGAAATCGCGGCGAACTTTTCCAAATGTCGTAATGAGCGTGGCAATTTGTTTTTCCTTACAAATGGATAGTCGTTCTCACCTGGCGGGCGCAACAGTTGGGGTTTGGTCTAAGTTATGAGCAGAAATTTGAAATGTTAGCGCTGTCCTTTTTTGAAAGACTTAGGCTCGCCCCACACTAGCGCTCGAGCTCAGCGACGCTCAAATGCTAGTGTGTGGTGAGCCTTAGTTGGTAATTGATTTGTTACCGGTGTTGACACCTACCGCGTTTTTCTTTACAGTAGAATTTGTTAGCGACATACTTTTGTCTATAGGACGACCATTGTTGTGGCACCTCGAGCTTCATTACCCGCATCGCTGTCACAGCTCGCTCTTCATCGGAAAGTTTTTTCTTTAATTTGTTGCCCTTGTTTATAAAACTCCATGGATAAACGCCATCAGTTATAAATAGTAGATTGTATAGTCTTTCCTCCCGTTCTTGGCCCGTTACGGATTAGTGTTCTTATCAGTAAACTCCATTGTAGCAAAACCGCAAGCGCACGCGCCACGACAAAAAAAAGGATTTGGGCTCATGTTAGCGTTTATAGAATATCTACCATATGAACCACGCAATAAGATTCAATATGAACTAATACAAAAAAGCTGTATATTCTTAACGGTTGCGCCCAGCGTAGGCGAGTTAAACGCTCTCCATCCAGCATATCTTGACACCGAGATCCGAAACAAATATGCGTAATCGGAGACCGCGCTCGAACTGGTATTCCGAACGCCCGACTAGGCAACGCTTAGGAGGCAATTGGAATTATTCCTCACGGACAGGTAAATTCAGGGTCGGATTTTAAATGAAACATTTGGGTACGTGTACGATTTATGTATATTTAATTTAAAAATATATATAAACATTGGGTAAATATATTACAATAATAATCGGTTAATTATAAATATTATAATCAGTTATACAAATAATCAACGAATTTTAAAAACATTTTTTTTATATTACTTTTAACATACAGCAAATTACTTACTAAGAATAAAGAAATTTTAATAAAAATAATATTAGGATGCTACATCAAAACGTAATAAAACATCAATGTTTTAGATAGTTACAGGTACATTTTAAATACAGTTAGGTGCATAACTGAGTCAAAATTAGTACCTTAGTAAAATGTAAATAATTTGATAACAATCAAAGTTACATAAAAGTTCTAAACGTAAAATATTAATCCTTGGGTACCGCTACAAAACTGCTTCACAAATTATTTTCTTCCGATTTATACATTTTTCTCAATTTCATACCGAAAACTGTGAAATTTCACCTAATTTATTTTTCCCATTATTTCATTTTTTCTTAGGCATTCCGAATTCAGTAACTCATTTAAAGTAAGGAATTCCACGACCATTATTTTAGTTATCAAACATTTAAATCAGGCTTATTTTTGTAATTAGTTACTGGCAATGTATTGTCAGGTGCAAAACTGAGTCAAGGCAAATGGCCGAACAACTTTCTCGTTAGTTAATTTTTGTAGCGGACTTCATTCTGAGATAACCATAAAAATACGTGAGTGATATAAAAGTCATACACCTCATTTTAAAGAGCATATAATGTACTATTTCAACTAATTGTCTTACCTGGTTGTGTAAAAGAAAAATATCAATATCGGGTTAAATAAAAAAAATGTAGTTTAACGGTTTTTGGTTCAAAATCATGGACGAATAAAAAAATCAAGATTGTGAATGCAATGAATCGAAATTGGCTTTCATATGGATACATAGCTGACACCGAGACGAACAAATATAACCTGAAAGTTTTTATTTTTTTCATAATTGATAAGACTTATCTTCATTTAACGATGTCGGTGCAAAACTGAGTCAGTACCAAATATTATCTAATAGAGAAAATGTTTATTTTTATCTACAATAACATAATAGGTCAGTAAGTTTATTAGCGTTGTTACCAATTAATAATAAAATAGTAACTTAATAACTAGCCTCTTCTGAAATCATGAAAGAAACATGTCAAAGTGATGCACATTGGTTCAGTTATGCACCTAACTGTATGTATAGGGGTTAGTTATAATCGTTTATACAAATAATCAACGAATTGTAAAAACATTTTTTTTTATTTTACACTTTTAACATACAGCAAATTACTTACCAAGAATAAAGAAATCAAATAAAAATAATATTAAGATGCTACATTAAAACCTAATAAATCTTCAACGTTTTAAATACTTAGCTACAGGTACGTTTTAAACAAGTAGAGGTTTACAATATTTTGATCGTTCATGCACTATAGTGTAAGGCAGAAAATAACACTACATAACAACATTTAGTATAACATAATAACTAGACTTGTAACAAAATAACATTATGTTTTTGAATATCACATTATTAAGTAGTTTTAACAACGGAAAAATCAACTTTGATAGACATAAAATTATTAATTTAGTAGAAAATAAACATGCACTCTATTTATATGTTTACCTACGAGTCTTCCTCGTCAGTGGAATCATCGGTGACATTAATAATGAGAAGAATGTCCGAAATTTCGCATCATTTTTTTTTCTAAATCTACAACATGCCTAAAGCAATTTTTCCAGTGACAACCTGTACTATTCACTATTTCTCTAATGCGATTTAATACCGCCTCGCTAAATTTAGGATCTGTATTAATTTTCCTTACGCTTGTTTTGAGGTTACCCCACATTAACTCAATGGGGTTAAGTGTGCAGTAATATGGGGGCAACCTCAACACTTTGCAACCTTTTTCTTTTGCTTTCTCGTCCACGTAGTATACTTTGTCAAAGGTATGGTTTCGCAAAATAGCTAATAAGCCTTTCTTCGTTATTTTTGACGGGTAACTAATACCGTGTTTCGTTAGAAATGATTGAATTATGGCCTTTTTTGTATTTGTGCAGGGTACTAATTCTTTTTGTCTCGAATGATAAGACGCGTTGTCCATTATTATGATGCTGTCCGTTGGTATGTTTGGTAGAAGTTGCTCCTCAAACCACGTTTCGAACAGACTTCCTGTCATATCTTCGTGGTAGTCGGCGCTGCAATTTGCTATATTTTTGGCGGATAGCAACAATGCTCCTTCCACCCACCCACTTTCAGAGCCCGCGTGTAAAATTATTATTCGCTTGCCCCTCGACGCCGGAACGTTTAATGCGCATGTGGTATTTTCTTTAGTCCATCCTTTTTTGACGACATCGTGTGTGTCATACCATGTTTCATCTAAATAAACAATAGGTTTCCCTAGTTGTCGGTATTCAGTGATCTTTTTCAAGTAATCGTCTCGAAGGTTTTTCAATCGTGGTGAGTCCATTAACTTTTTCCTCGTGTCCAACGTCGTGTATTGGTAGCCCATGTTCTTCAGAATTTCATACAAATATTTCATATTGTATGGAAAGGTACCGCCCTCCTTTGTGAGCTCTTCATAAATCATCGGCGCCGTAGGTGAAATATTTTTTTCGTAAAAATTATGTATTATTCTTTCTATAAAGTCTTTTACAAACCCGTCTATTTTTTGAAACTTTGGTTTAGTCAATCGAGGTTTCGTTTGTTGACCGCGTTTAGCGATTACACGCTTTACAGTCCTTATGCTGGTGTTAGTTAGATATGAGGTTCGTTGCACTGAGCCACGTAGTCCAATTTCAACTCTCACTCTATCGTAGACTTCAATAATTGTTCGTCGATGCCCGGCATCCAATAGCTGCGACACTTTTTTATTCTTGCTTGCATCTTCTAATGGCCGAAACGTAACGCTATTACTAGCGCCTGCGCATGGTTGAAAAGCGATACTATTATTGACGCTTTCCGATGGTCGGCACAAAACACTTGTATGACAATCTTCCCATGGTCGGAACATTACATTCGTAACAGCATCTTCCCATGGTCGAAACATTACACACGTAACGGCATCTTCCCATGGTCGGAACATTTTTACATTCGAAATGTAAAAATCAGATCGAAAGTCCAGATTAACAATGCCAGAGGTCAAATAAAACTTAATACACCAAAGTCCAAACAGTAGCAAACAAAATCCAAAAAAACGTAGCCAGGTCGTCATGAAAAGGGTCGTATAGAATAAAGAGCACATGTACTTAAAGCGAGGCTTGTAAGACACTGGGAAAAGATAACCCTTTAATCCAGCTTAGCCATTTCCCCCTACCCTAAGCTGATAGTGCGTAGGTAGCGCATTCCTAAATAATGAGTCACCCCAACACTAACCAAATGTGCGTTGTGTAAATAGTAAGTTTTATTATATTAATGAGCTTTATTAGAAAAGTTTTACTTGATTTACAATCCGATATTTATGTATTAAACGTAAAACGCCGATACAGCATGTTTTAACCGAAGAAAGACACATTCAAGTTATGCTTATTATCATGATTTGAATGTGTTAATGTTAACATAATAAATATGAGTTAACACGCAAGAGTGGGTTAACTTTCTAGGTAAAAATATGTAGGTAAGTGTAACATAAAAAAAAATGATTTTATAATTCGTTGATTATTCGTATAACTAAATATTACTAACCGATTATTTCTGTAATTTATTAACCTGATTATTATTTATATACTGATTTGAATGAAATTAAATGAATTGTAATGAAATGATTATTAAAACGGAATACCTACTATTATAGTTAAAATTAAAATATACAACTGTATAAGGACTTAGCTTGTAAGTTATATGACTTGTAAATTAACCTATTTACGAATAAATAATCTGTATCAGTATTATTATTGTTATATACTTACCCAATGTTTATATATTTTTTTAATATTAAATATTCATAAATCGTATTTGTGTCCAAATGTTTCCAATCAAAATCCGACCCTGTTTTACCTGCCCGTGAGGAATAATTCCAATTGCCTCCTAAGAGCTGCCTAGTTGGGCGCTCGAAATACCAATACAAGCGCGGTCACCGATTACGCATATTTGTTTCGGATCTCGGTGTCAAGATATGCTGGAAGGAGAGCGTTTAAGTCGCCTACGCTGGGCGCAACCGTTAAGAACATACAGCTTTTTTGTATTAGTTCATATTGAATCTTATTGCGTGGTCCATATGGTAGATATTCTATAAACGCTAACATGAGCCCAAATCCTTCTTTTTGTCGTGGCGCGTGCGCTTGCGGTTTTGCTACAATGGAGTTTACTGATAAGAACACTAATCCGTAACGGGCCAAGAACGGGAGGAAAGACTATACAACAAGTGCATAAAACGCGCCATTTTACGCGAGGCGTTTATCCATCCGAGCGAGCTTGCGAGCGAGGATTGATATAAACTCGAGTGCAAAATGGGTTTTATGGACGAGTTTTACACTCTGCTTTTCACTTTAATTGCGAGGAAACGATTTATCGTTAATCATAAAACAATTTAAATTTGTAACAAAAATATTAAAATAAATATGGTTCCCGCCAGTTAATTTTTTTATGTTTTTTTTTAATTCTTAACATATAAATTTAGACATAGATACTCGTTTTCTGTCCAGTCATAAAAACATTTCGGGGTATTTTTAAACTATTATCATCTCCTATTTTATCTGATTTCATTAATTTATCTATAGAAAACATGAAATTAAAATAATCAGAGCAAGAATAAAATAAAACAACAAGTTTCAGTATTCTAAGAAATTTTACTGCTCAATTAAATTGTGCGATATATTTTGACTGTATTTGGCTGTTGAACCTCATTATCTTAGTTTTAGAAGAAAATTTTACTTTATGCACTAGAGCTTAAAAAGCGATTTTCTGTCGTCCACGCACGACTTAAAGTCGAACTTTACCAGCATGAGAAGTGAAAAGCATCTTTTTGTAATCGCTAGTAACTCGCGCCGCTCCCGCGCTGTAGGGCCCTCGACTCGACGACCATTGTTGCGGCACCTCGAGCTGCGACACCGTGCTTCATTATCCGCAGTCGCTGTCACAGCTCGCTCTTCATTGGCAAGTTTACCCTTTGTCATTTGTTGCTCTTGTTGGTTTTACGAATTAGAGACCGGCCAGTTTTTCGGTTGAGGTTGTTTTTTTACATGTATTATTTAACAATTATAAATAAATGAGTATGATGAAATATAAATGATAAGATTGAGGCCTGGTTCTATTTGAGAATTGCACTCAACTCTAAAATGCAAAATAGTAATTTTGTATTTTCCAGTTGAGTGCAACCTGAAAATGAAGAAATTGCAATATTATTCTCTCCTGATAGTATTTTTAGAATAAACATACATACTAAAATTCAGCGTAATAATTGTAATAAACTATCTAACAGTAATAATCATTTGATAAAACTAAAAATGTTTAAGAAAAAAAGCTGTTAACTAAAACTAATTTAAGTCGAATGAGACATTTTTCACTTAGATGACATTATTATCTATCAAATATAATGGTACCATCTTAATTTTGGGTCGTTTGATGGATATCGTATTCCATTAAGGCGGCGGGAGCGTCTTAATTTACTCGCAGTTGATTGTAAGTGGTCTACAGGTTGGTTCTATCAATCAAGGGCGGTCGGCGACGCGCGACATGACGCTATCGCTTCTGCTGGCACGGATTGATCGTGTTAGTCGACACCTTTTACCAAATTTATTATTGGATTGCTTGAGTTTATAATTGTGATGGCGCCAACCCTAATTTCAGACGGATGACGCGTTCTGTCCACAAGCTGCATTTTATGAAATCGTTAAACTTAAACGTTAATGACATAGTAAAAACAAACATACCCTTTAAATTGAATCAGTATTCGGTAAAGCATTAAATCTGTAACGACAAAGCGGTTATTTTGTTTATTTCAAAATTCTAAAGAGAAGAAAGTTGAATGTGAATCTTATCCTGTTATTCTTTCCACCTCTGCAGTATAATAATTCGACTCTCAGAACCCCCGCCAAGAATACAACTTTAATCACTCATATTTATGTTTTTTTTTATGATTCGCGGTAATGATTGTCGTACCTACTTTAAATTTTTATTAACCTCCATATACATGACTCATAAGAACTACGTTAAAAGTGTAGTAAAGTTTTTAAAATGTTAAAATTTTTATGGCGAAAATATTAAGTTTGTTGATTTACGACTTTAAATCCTTCCAAGCACCTACTTTTTGGACCGTTAACGATTTTAATATTGTGAAATAACTGAACATTATGATTCAGAACTGAGAAGCGTTTACTCGAGCTCCCGTTTCGGTATTTCTAATTTATCTCTTTAAGATGGAATACTGAGGCGTAAAATTGTAGGGCAGACAGGATGATTTTCGCGTCATCCAAACATAAAGGCTGTAATCGTTGCGCATCGAGTGGAACTAATACGGGAGAAATGGAACGAGATAGGAGCTAAGAAGGATCGTAGAAAATAATTTATCCGCGACGGTAGAACAAAAGGCGGGCCACAATGGAACAAAAGGACCGGAACACGCCGGTTTGCTCTCTGACGGTAGTAGCCCAATACAAGGAATCGATTGGATGTAATGCCAATGAAGGGTTGCTTCCGCCGTTGAACGTGAGTCCATTATTTTTTTTAACTAGTTTTTAATATGCGTCGGGAGGTTTACTGATTGCTAACTAGATAAATTTCACCCACAAGGCAGGAGATATAGTGATAGTTTGTTAATTGAACTTTATGAAGTCAATAAAATAAAAAAATAAAACTAAATAAAAAGCATAATGCATACTAGATTATAATGCTATAGCATAGTAACGATGATTCTGTTACTTTTAATCTTTGGACGTTTTTAATTCTTACGTTAGGTATAAATAAGTATTAGGTAACTTTAGAAGATGAATAATTAGGTACAGCCGCTTTTAAGTTTTGCCAAACACAATTTTAATTGCAGTTTTACTTATTTTCGTAAGTCTAGTCCTGTTTATGGTATTAATGGGCGAACGGACAAGGAGAAACTATAAGAGTTCCTTAGTTGCTATGAAACCCTAAAAAGTTATAAGATATATTTCAGAAAGTTTTAACTTACTCCTCGTAAGTAGAACGTTACTAGTTTTAGTAACTCAATGTCTATAATTTTACATCAAAAAGTAATATTTATTTGAGATGTTCCCCTCTATTTGAGTTGAAGTAAATTGTTTATTAATTGCGCCATAAAGAAGCCGAGCAGAAGTCTCGTTTATTTGATATCGTCTGACTTAATTTACGTAAAAAATAAATATCGCGGGTCGTTATGTTTTTCAATTAAAAGTAAGTAATAAGTTTTAAGTTTTCGTTTTAAGGTTCCGTATCTGACTGACAACAAGGGAACCTTTGTATTTTGTAGTTAAATCTTGTTTGTTGTTTGTATGTATGTTACAGTCAATTTATACTTTAATTGCTAAAAATCTATTTTTAGGCGGGATCACTCCATACCCGTAGCACATCATTCGAGGTATCTTGAAAATAGGTTACTTAGAAGGTACTCATGTTGTTATTGCTCTTAAAGTCTACAAAAGTGTCCCGCCCTCTAACTTTTGAACTAGAAGACCAAAAAAATATATAAAGAAAATTGTTTTGTACATTATCGGTAGAAATGTAATAAACGTAACTTCAATAATAAAGGCTATTTTTATTTATTTTATTTTATATCGGTAGAAGAGTATGTATGTTTTAAACATAAAAAATCGACCTTTAAAATTAAATTAAAATTTAGTATGTTGGACATATTCAACCCAAATATTAATATTAATCAAAACTTTAAATGTAAACTCAAAGTGTAACTATTTACTTACTGAACTATTACCATTCATTTTTACCTAACACATATGCATGTTAACTTTTTATTTTAATTTAAATACCTACTAACAATAGACATAAGTCACATATTTATTGTAAACAATTACTTTATTGTTAAGTATGTGATTGAGCGTGACGCGCCAACAAACTCAGTTTGGCGCGTCGCATTTGTAACTCCCGAAATCTGTAATTGTTTTACATGAATAAAATAATTTAATAATAATAATAGGACGAAGTATGCAGGTACGGAACCCTGTATTATGCGTTGTGTGACACGCACTTGGCCGTATTTTTAATTATTTTGATGGCCACTTCTTTATTAAATATTGTATAAGTGCCGAATAACAATCGCAGCCGTTTCGTCGCATATAAGGCTAAGTGAATTTTATTCTCTAAATATATATTCTCATGTGGTAATAATGTTATTACCACATGAGAATATCTATTTAGAGACATACGTAACATAACGAAAGAGTTTTAAAACTGAATGCTTTGGTCTTATACCGTTATTATATGTTTTCTATTGGATAAATATATTTAGGTGAAATACGCTTTTACAATGAAAACCAAAAGGCTATTTTATGTGGCTATGATATGACTTAGGTAACTTTGCCTTTACGAAATAGATGTCGATAGATTGTCGTTGGCAGTACGAATATAACCGCGTTTCAAAGTTTTTTCTCTTATTTTATTAGGCATATATTTTTGGAACTGCAAGGCACAACCTCCCCCCACCTTTTACAGTTCACTGCTACAACTCGTAAAAACTATATTTTAACAATACAATACAATAATGTTTATTCCAGAATATAGATTTTAACAAATTATTTCGTAGCGTAACGAAAATTGTTTTCCTACCGGATTAAATTACTCCTGCATCGTGCCAATAGCGATTCCCTTAGAAAATCGAGGAGCGATAGTGTCTAGGGCTGCGCGTGATGCTCACCGAATTATGTCCCGCGATACGGCCCGCCGTGCATCCCGTACTATCCCAACTGTGCCAACAACCTTACTATTTTCTATTCATTATTATCGGATTACTTGTAAAAAGATAGAAGATTAAATGGACAGACGTTACATGTCTTTGCTTACATTTGCTACGTATTGTTAATACTTTAGCCGCTTTCGTAACTATCTTATTTTGGCTCAATTCAGCTTTTTTTGTTTCAGGTACATTTCAAATTCTAAATCTTAAACACAAAGAGTTGTTTGATATAAACGCGCACGGCTGTCAAAGGTTTGGTTGATGTTAAGTCTGTCAGCATATTCATCATCAAATTAGATGAAAGACTGGAACTGCTAGACAAAGGCAAAACAGCCTCTACAGTCGACAGCGATCGCTCGTGGTGCGCTGTCCTCTTCCAACGGTATCCTGCAATATTGATCTAAATTTCAGTCCACTTTGTTGCATCTGTGGAATACAATATTAATCTAAGGTTACTGGTAAAAGATACGCCCGAGCTCGTCGGGTTCGCACGAACTGTGCGCGATATGCGAGCATTCTTACCCGGTACGATTTATCTCGTGTTCAGATTACCCTGCCCCTACATAGGACTAGATACTGACCCGTGTTTGTTTATTCTGAAGATTTATTTAATAATAAGAGCATAAAATAAGATACCCTTTAGGCGGAATGTTTCTATGGACTAAATTTACGAAGGGTTAAAGTTAATTTAATTCAATGTCAAATCAACAAGTTCAAAAGAAATGTACACATAGAGTGCTTACACAAGACTGGGAAAAAAACTAGAATACATATTTTCACAGAGTCCGATAACGTAGCATTGAACTTGACATTGACCACACATTGAGGACTAAATCCGCGTTGACAACGTGTGCGATCAAATGCTTATAATATAGCAAGCAGCCCCTAGGATTAGGTTACCATTTCCAACAACGCGCAACGGTAGCTAACGTGTGCATTGCATACCTTAACTGCTTGGTTTTGTGGAACATTCTATGAAATAATAACACCATGGAGCACAGAATAAGTAATAGTACTCGTACAAGTATAGAAGATTCTCCTTCCTGAATTTGACATTTAGCTACAGAGATGAAAACGTTAGCTATATATGTATAGATTTGCTTAAGGATTGAGGAGGAGATATATAACGTAAAAGAGTTGTTCCCTAGTATCCTACAGAGAAATTAGCAGCGTTTTTTGAAAACGTTATCATCAGGCCCCCAAGTAAGGCACGGGCCATGGCGTCGTGGCTCTATCTGGCCAATCTGGCCGTCGTAAATAACGCATCGGGGCACACGACGTCGCCGGAACGTCTCTCTTTAGAACATAAATCTCGTTAATGAGCGACGCTGATCGTGCACGGGATTAGATCGCGGGGCTGCCGCGCCGATACCGCGCGGAGCGATCGGAACATCGAGGCGTACTTAAAGTTGCAAATTACCGAAAGTGAACTTAATGCCTTCATTATACTCTCTCGTGGCTCACGCTGGCAAGTTTAAGTAGTATCGTCGTGTGACTATTGGAACTTCTGGAACTTTAAGGGAGAATATTGTATAACCAACATAGCGGAAAATCTTGTATATACTTTTTTCATGAAACTATTGCAATCACTAAAAATATTAAAATGAAAAAAGTTTCACCTCACGGTGCCAAAGCCTGCTATAGTAGTATGATTAATTACTTATGGCCTGTTTCACAATCTCCAGTTAAAGCATATCTGTCAGATAAATGTTTGCTGTCCTTTTCTTTTATATGACTGGAGAAAATGATAGCAATAATTTTAACTGGCAGATAAGTTTATCTGGAGATTGTGAAACAGGCCCTTAATGTTGCAAGTAACGAGGCCAGTAACATAGTACGATTTTTGATATTTTCAAGTCACAGGTGGTACATTATTGTCGGTTGTCATTGCTGTCATAAAACGTCATTTAGAAATAAACTTTATTAACAAGCGACAATGATGTACATTTGACTTGAAAATGCCACATTTGTGCTCGATTTTCATATTTCTAATAATATAGTTGTACTAGTACTAAACATCTTATTCGTATTAAATCATAAATACAGTTGACCAAAACACACTAATTTTATAACCAACTTCTTAATGTTATGTTTCGTAATTAAATTATTAACAACCGCGCAGCAGGATAACGTTTTAATAACACACTTGAAAATAATTAATGATCTAAATTATGGCACAATATCGCAGTTTATATTATACTCATATTGATTCGCCATAAACCGGAGCTTCTCAAAAAGGGATCTCTAATTGAAGTGATCATTTCGCCGCGCGTACGTTCAGGTTAAAAATTTATCGATTTATGATATAACGAACTGTTGGAGCACATGTGAAGCGCAGCGGGAACTGGGAACTGAGTGAACGCATCGCAATTATGACGTCATTACTTTAATGAAAGTCAGCGTGTTACGGAGTTCTATATGTGGTTCTAAGCATGTTTGTTACTACTTTTGTCATATTATAAACAACGTTCCTAAATTTCCTAATCAATTTGGATTTTAGGATAGTAAGATACCACTTTAGTAGGTATGTACTTTTTAAGAATGTACGAGAGGGGAGTTGTCATAACTATTGAGAACTGATTTCTACATTTTATTTTCATGACCATTTATCAAAAATTTTCAATTCAAGTCTAACCTCGATTACGTGTTAGTTATATTCCAGTCAAGGTGAAAATCTAGTCCAATAAGTGACATACTAATAAGATACTTTTATCGGGTCGCAGCAGAGATACATCGAGTTTAGGTGCGCAGTTATTTTAGTTTTCCGCGCGTGTTCCGATTTCATGCCTTTTAAGAATCAACCAAACGCCAGAAAATATCACCAATTCACCTCCTTCTTACTTTAACTAATAGACGCCGAGCTTGGCACGTCAGATATGACACAATAATGAGAGCAACGAAACCCCTCTAGTCAGTTCGCTATACTATGCTTATTTCTAGATCTGGACATCTGGCTGCTGTAAAGTGGTGGAGGTCAAAGAATGCAAACCACATCAAGAAAACAAATCCTGGAGTTCCGGGTTTGATGCAATTAGGGTTTGCTCCCGGTATTCGTTCTATACGAATCTAGTACCAGAACCGGGAATTCCCGGTTCTCGCCATACAAAATCAGTACCGGGAGCATTCCCTAGATACAATATTGTGAGAAATTATATAAATAATTAGAATTTTGAAATTTTGCTAGGTTATCTATCAGTCTAGTCAATAAGGATAATATAGCAATCTAACCAGATGAGTTTTGTTGCTCTCATTATTGTGTCATATCTGACGTGGCCAGCTCTTAGTCTATAAAGATACCTAAGCAAGTATGTAAGTAGTGCCTGTACAAATGTTACTTTAGAAGTTTGTAAATGTGTATCAGAATACAGTACGACATCAGGTAAACTAAAGGGTTTTGTAAAGACGAGCGGAGCCAGTAATCCAGCTTAGAGGAAAGGATTACACGTGAATGTCTAATGCTGCGTTTGCCGCTAATTCCACCGTTATTTGATCCTTTCGCGTCTTAGTGGGAAAACACGACGAGAGGGCGCGGGCGAGTCAAAGCTCAACATTCAGATGGGGAAAAGTGGGGAAGGTGTTATTTGTGTGTTGATCTATGGAACGATAACTATTGGGCTTAAAATAAATGATTAATCCGAAAAAAATGCCAATTGTGGTAAAGGCAAATCATGAATCCATCGATTGAGGGTAGTACACATAACAGCGGCTAAGATACCAAAACATAATAACAATAAATAATTTTAAACAAAAAAGAACCGACTTCACTTAGCATCCACCTTTCCAAAAGCAAATGCTCGAGATGCTGTAAAAAATACTCAAATCACTATAGGTGTGCCTATAATAGTTGAAGAGTTCCCTCGATTTCTCCAGGATCCCATCATCAGATCCTGACCTGGTTACAATGGGACCAATTGTGAAGTATACTCTTTCAAAGAAAGAATTTTCCAAATCGGTCCAGCCGTCTTCGAATAATCGGTGAACATACATAAAAAAAAACAATAGAAATAGCAAAAAAACAAACAAAGAACCCGACGAATTGATAACCTCCTCCTTAGAAATCTTGAAGTAGGTTTAAAAGTTCTTACTGTAAAGTAAATGATAGCATAAATACTATAATTATGTAATCCCCAGTATTTTGCCTGTATAAAAAAAATTAAAAGCTTATAGACGCTGGCACGTTAAACTCCAGATGCTTAAAATGTAAGACATGGACTTAAATTTACAAATATACACGCATACCCACGAAAATCTCTACTCTATCTTACTACGTCAGTGGAATACGTAATTAGAACCGCAATCGCTCTCGCCGCCTCTTTAAACCAGCGCTTAAGGTGGGTTCGGTTGCAAATTATTGTTCACGCCACAATAGGAGACGTTGTACAGAATTCAACAATGCGTACTCGATTCTGTGCCTTAAACGACTAGGTGGCATTAATAATGGGGAAGGTAAGAACATCGGCATGCGGCTCCGGTGCCGAACATAGATTGTTTGTTTACTAGAATCAATATCTTGCACCATCTGATGGTTACTCAAGTTATCTGCTTGTTTGTCTTGCTCAAGTCAAAATGTTACATTCTTACTTTACGATCATATGATTACATATTTACGCGTGCGCCACAATCCACTGCGGATTGTGTCTCTTTTTGAAACGACGAAGTTGGTAGGTAGATAAATATTCGACAAAATCGTTACAGAATTGTATCTATCCACGTCATAAATGATATACCTACGTAATGTCTTAAATTTAAAATTCGCTTTCTGCTATCAGAATTGGTCAGCAATATCTATATATTGCTGGCTAATTATTGTCATTAGCAAGCTTGTTAGTCTACTACGGTGGGTCGGCTACCCAAAGAGGATCTGGACCTCCGACACAGACGATATTAATCCCTATTCTGACCTACTTCAAACCAGATGAATATTATCTTAAGAGCGTTCAAGTCTTTAAAGGAATCATCGCGTTCTCATCTCAGCTGTCTATCCTTAGATACTTCGCATCGCATCGGTATTGACGTACAGGACTGGTACCTAGTACCCTACTGATCGACTTCTTAAAAAAACAGTTTTCGGTGAACGCACATAACTATAACAAAATCCATTCCACTTTGCAAGCCCTTAAAAAGCAGCAATATCAATCCCATTATAATTATGCTGATTTTATTAACAAATTAATGGTAGGAGATAAGAACAGTGTTCAATTTGACGCCATATCTTCGGCGCGTAAGATGTGAGGGGACAGCAACAAGGCGGCCAACAAGCCATTGTTTGCAAATCGCAACAAGGAGCGTGCACTTATCCCGTCCCGAACCACCAGTGGAGACGCATAAAGCAAATTACCCAAGTGTGAAAAGGAAGGAACAGGTGACTTGGTGCTGCTGCAAGAACCCCTTATTTCAGGTACGCACCGCATCGATAGATGGCAAATTTTATAGCCCAATTTAATAATATACCTCCCTCTTAACTGAACGAAGCGCCGTGCTTACTTTAGTTTTTCCGACGTTCCGGTGATATTTATTGCAAAGTATGAAAAAGTGGACTTTAGCTGAGTACAAACAGAGCGTGTTTCGAGATACGGCGTCGTGAGAGGCGACAGTTTTTGCCCAGCCGCCTACGGGCTGACTCGACGCAGTGTTTTGCGCTCGTTTGGGCGAAACGAAACTGTAAGACCCACAGATCCTGACACCAAAAGAAAGTAGGTGGGCTGTTTCTTATACCCTAAACGGATGACGATATTATGACAACGATGACACTGCCAAAATGTAGATGCATGAATTAGTTGTATCACTGTAGTATAGATCAATTAACGAGAGCATGGAATTGCATATGTAGTAGTATTGTATGTTTACAGGCATTCTATATTTGAATTTTCTATTTTCTCGTACTATCAGCATAAAAAGAGGTTTGTTATATATTGAAGAAGTAAATACCAAAATAATGTCAGTGTCAAATTGTGAATATTATTTACATTGTGCATATATTTTTACGTCTGATTTTATTGTATTCTCACAATTATCAGAATAATTTTGTTTCAGCCCATACGACTAAGTGTAAGTTACATAATTTTGAAAAAATATGGCAGTGAGTAATTTTGGTCCGATTGAGAGTCAAAGTAAGCAAATTATTTTTAACTGTTATAAATATTTTGAACTTGAACTGAAGAAAAATTTAAATTCCCCTTACACCGCTGCCCAGTTAGTTGAAAAAGCTACAGGTGTTTGTCTCTCTACTGTTTATAACATTGTGTCTGAGGGCAATAGTGAGAAATTCGCAACAACAAAGAAATTCACCTCCCCGAGAAATAAAAAGTTACGTACTTGTCCGTCATCAGCAGTAGACGATTTTGATCAGGAAGTCATCCGGAGAACTATATACAATTTTCATCTGTCCCATAAGCAATTTCCAACCTTAAAGGCACTCCACTCTGTGTTAAAATCCGATATAGATTACAAATTTAGCATTTCCGACTTACGAAAACAAATACAAAAATTAGGATTTAAATGGAAAAAGACCGAGGACAACCGAAAAATATTAATGGAAAGACACAACATACGACTGATAAGAATAAATTACCTTACCAAAATTGCGGAATATCGGTCTGAAGATAGACCACTAGTTTATACTGATGAAACCTACATCCACACTTCACATGTGTCCGGAGAGGCTTGGACCGATGGAACAGAATTTGGTGTAAAAAAACAAATCAGTACAGGCCAGCGATTATTAATAGTGCACGCAGGAGGAAAAGATGGTTTTATTCCCAACGCTTTGTTAATGTTTAAGGCAAACCAAAAAACGGGAGATTACCATGCCCAGATGAACTTTGTCAACTACGAAAAATAGTTAAAAGAAAAATTAATACCGAACCTTAAACCGAATAGCGTACTTATCGTAGATAATGCGTCCTATCACAACAAACTCTTGAATCGTGCTCCAACGTCAATTTCTCATAAACAAGAAATGATGGATTGGTTGACAGAACACAACATTTCGTATAGCCCGTTGATGTACAAAACCAGTTTGTATGATTTAATTAAACAAAATAAAGAGCGGTTTCGTGAGTACCACATAGATGCAATTTTAAAAGAACATGGCCACTCCGTTTTACGATTGCCACCGTATCACCCGACATTCAATCCGATCGAAAATATTTGGTCCATGGTAAAAGGATATGTAGCGAAAAGAAACGTTTCATTAAACATGCAAGGCATTATGAGTTTAGCAACTGAACGAATGAATACTGTTACTGCTGAGGACTGGGAAAATATTTGTCGCCATGTCGAAAGTGAAGAAAATAAATATTGATGTCAGGAAGGGGAAATGAATCGAATTTCAAACAATCTTATTATCAATACTTGTGACAGCTCAGATGAAGAACATGATAGCGACTAAAACCAAAAAACAGAGGACTACTACTTATTCAATTTCTTATGGGTATGTAATTTTATTAAATTAAGAGAAAATTATTCTCCTTTTGTTGCAAACGGTACAACCACTACAAATGCAATTCCATGATCTCGATAATTCATCTATACTTATGGGTATGCATATTCTATTTAGTTTCATTTTCTATCGTACCTACTTGTAACCTACAAACACAATAGTGGACTATGTAGCTGTTATACGATTATCCTATAATACCTATATAAATGTCAATTCATTTTATCTTAAATGCTGCTATTCTGGATCTGAAAGTGAAGTAATTAATTAAAGAACAAATTTTTAATAACTATCTATCAAACGAGCTAGCGTTTTTCAAAATTGAATTTAGAGTAATAGAGAAACAAGTAAGCTTACTTAATCTTTATGAATAACGTGGAAATATCTTGGCTACCTAAATAACTGAACTCAACCATGAAACTAAAATAGCACATCGCTTCCACCACTAAAGCACGACGTCCGACTCGAAATAAAGCTCTGGCTTACAAACGTTACATTTCCCCGATGGCGAAAACAAACAATGAGGGAAAAACAGTGTCCGTGTAACCGTGTTGATAATCCTGGCAGACGTTCAGGACGTCCGGCGGACGGAGGACGGATCGAGGCACGCCGGGCGAGATAGGCAAGATTGTCGCCGCTGATTCTCCGGATAAAGAATCTTTGCGCTTCTTTCTACAGATAACTACGAGTGTTTCACGCTATTGTTAATGTGTAGTAGGTTTCATTTATTCTTGCTGGCTTTTATTTAGCTTGCGATGCATGTCGGATTTTTAAAGGGATTTGAAAGCGAGATTTAAAGGCGATCCCGATGTGAGATCTATATGGGATTCAGTATACTAACATAACATCTTTGTCAAGATAATGTTTTTTTGTCAAGCTTATTTGATGACGATAGATGTCTGTTGTATTTGAGCTCGTTAGAATGGCCTTGGTGAGTATTTGACGATGTGTAAAGATACCTGGAAAACATATAGCTAGAAACAAATACTTGTATACTTACAGCCGAACCTATTTATTTAAATGGGATCTTGATATTTAGTGAGGCCGCGCATTGCTACTTATTGCAGTAGCAAAACGGCCGCGCTACAGAATCGATACAGTCGCGCTTAAGAAAATATATCAAATCTGGGTCGTGATCTTTTAATAATTAAATTGTAAATAAATAGATTATACTATTTACATTTACATTACAATACATATAATAATAATATACATATTTAACTATTGTAATATTGCAAAATATTGCAATATGACATAATGATGTATGATTTATTTTATAGTATAAACAACCAATGTTGGTTACAAAACGACCTGTAACTATACTGTTACCAATAAAATTTTCATTTAATTTCATAATAGTTTTTCTGACTCTGTAACCAGGGATCGGGAACGGTTCCCAAAATACCGTTCATTATCGTTCGGAACCCGATCTTTATTTCGTTCATACTATATATCGGTTTATTACGGGAACGTTCTCTAAAAGAACAAAATCATTTCGGTTACCGGTACTCAAGAAGAACAGATTTAAAAACATTCCGAAAGAACAAAATCATTTCGGTTACCGATATTGAAGAACAAAATTTGAAACGTTCCCAAAGAACAAAATTTTTTATGAACGGAATTTGAAACGTTCCCAAAGAACAAAATCTTTTAAAGAACGGAATTTTAAACGTTCCCAAAGAACAAAATCATTCAGGAACGGAATGTAAAACGTTCTCAAGAACTTTATTAAACGTTCTTAGCCGCGCACCCGTCTCGATCGCAGGTCGGCCTTGCCAAGGCCACCGTATTCTTTTGTAGGCGCCAACGCATGGATATCGACACCGCCTCGCACTGTCTCTTTTTCACACGAAGATGGTTTATATTTCCAATTCGTTGCACTTTTTTGTAAAAATCGTTACGGTAGTCATTTTCAACTAATTCGGGTGTGTTGATTTCGAAAATAATATCTGTTTTAAAACCAAGATGGCGGCCATGCACTTTTTAAAGTTTTTACATCAAAATCGTTATGGTAGTCAATTTCGATTAATCCAGGTATGTAGTTTTCGTAAATAAAGTCTGTTTTAAAATACAAGATGGCGGAAATGGAGAACTTTTGTCAAAATCGTCATGGTAGTACTTTTCGACTAATTCGGGTATGTGGTTTTCGAAAATAATGTCTGTTATGAAATCCAAGATGGCGGTCATACACTTTTTTCGTCAATATCGTTATAGTAGCAGTTTTTGATTAATTCGGGGATGTAGATTTCGAGAATAAAGTCCTAAAAATCCAAGATGGCGGATATGGAAATTTTTTGTCAAAATCGTCTTGGTAGTCATTTCCAACTAACTCGGGTGTGTAAATTCCGAAAACAATGTCTGTTTAGAAATTCAAGATGGCGGTAATACACATTTTTCATAAAAAACGCCATGGTAGTGGTTTTCAATTAATTCGGGGTGTAGATTTCGAAAAAATGTCTGTTACAAAAACCCAGAGCTAAAATCCTATAAGTCGCTTTGAACAAAAAAAAAAATTTGCCTATGTATGTATAACTAACTATACTGGGGCATACTTTGCCCAGCGCATCGGTATTGCCGTCCAACGCGGCAATGCCGCCAGCCTTCTGGGCACCCTACCGATCGGATCCGACTTGGAGCCCATTTTTTATTTGGAAGTATGTTTTAGATTTTAGTATTAGTCTAGTTTATATGTAGTTTTATTTTTAATGGTAAGTCTATAAAGTAAATAAAATTACCTAAGGAAACTAACAATAAGTCTATTTGTAATTTGGAGGTCATTTCGACATGTTTTTAATTAATTAATTTTTGTTATATTTTTTACTGGCTTACAGTCCATATAGATATGGTACCAGGCACACGATCTTGTGCCTTCAATATAGGTTCCAGGACCAATATTGAATCAGTCGTTTGATGGCCGCCGAAGCGTTAATACTGACAAGATCTTTCGAGAATATGAACGAAAATACCTTAACTCGAGAGCTCGATTGTTAAAATCATGCCAGTTTCTGCAGTTTCTCAGTGCTCTAATAGTTCAAAACTTAAAATCAAAGCGGGACGGTACCACTTTCCATTCCTAATTATTGTTTTAAATACGTAACCATTATTTTTTTTACAAAATTTCTCAAAAACATTTTTGCTATTGAGTAACAGACACAGAAGAGACAGTTAAATAGGCAGTACCCACGCGTGAAACACGTAAATCCAAGTGTCCTTTGCATTGCAGCGTCAGCAAATAAAATGTTGCTCAAAAAATGCATGTCTAATTAATTGTGTTCTCCTATTGCTTGAAACCGTTATCAGGCCTAACTTATGTACAAAATTATTTATGTGTGCCGCAGAGCACCAACCTCTTTAGTGCGTTAGTCGCGCTTAGTATAGAGGCACCCCTGTCTATGGTTTCTATAGAAATCGACCGTATCAGTATGTTTTTCATGTTATTGTCTAAAGTGACAGAAATGGCTATTAATAGTATATAGGATATAAATCAGAAGGACAAGAAGGATATAAATCTCTATGTTACAAAAGTGTCCGTCAAAAGGCGATAAACTGATAGCGCCACAATGTTATTAAATTTGATTGAATTAATTTGAAATTAAAAAAAATTAAATCCAAAATAATTATTTGCGGAGATGAAAAACACTGAATATTTATTTTATTTACGAAGTCATATAAGTATTAAATATCGGTAATTCATTTCAAATGCTGAACTATACCTAGCGCCACCCGAAGATATTTGGAACTATTGTTTAGTGCTTACCGCTGGACACTTTTTCGACCGTTTTCCTAGAAGAGAGTTCCATCCTTCCTATACCATCCATATTAATAGTGGTGGAATATGAGTAACTCATATCCATATTTCTAAAATATAATAATTAAAAATATGGGCAGACAATTTACATCATTATCTTATCGTATCATCCCGCTATGTATTTTACAGACATCTGAAATATTACAACGTTTATAGAATTGTTCAAAATATTAAATAAACAACCGCCAAAGGGTCTTGTTATATTTTTAAAATGCTTAAAGGGCTTATGAATATCAGCAAGGTGTGTATCAGTATCAGCGCTTGTGTGGGAGTACTAGAGCAGAGACCAATATGTCGTTTTATAATTCGCCGTGGTTACCATCTACTCGATCTTCAGTACTGCATGCACCTGTCTCATTTATTATGATTATGAATATGAACGCATCATTATATCTTGAACGTCCACGGCAAAGTATAAAGGCAATAATAGTATGTAACACAGAGCACCAGCCTCTTTAGTGCGTTAGTCGATCTTAGGATAGAGGCGTCCTTGTCTATGGTTTCTATAGGAATCGACCGTGTCAGTACGTTTGACATGTTGTTGTCTAAAGTGACAGAAATGGCTAATAAAAGTGATGGGATATGAGTAACTCATATCGATTTTCACAGAGTCAGATAATAATTTAAAATATGTAAAAATAATATATATCGTTATCTTATCATATTATATCACCTCGCTATGACTGTGTAAAGATATGAAATATTACAACGTTTAATCGTTCGAATTGTTAGAAATATTTAATAAACAACCGCCAAAAGGGTTCTTATATTTTGAAAATGCTTACAGCTTATGAATATCAGCAAGGTGTGTGTTAGCGCTTGTGTGGGTGTGACGTCTGTTGCACGTGTTGTATTTAGGACCTTGTCTTTTTTATGTTCCCGTATCCATAGAAATGATATAACCAAAGACTAAAGTGGTTTTAGCTTGTCTCTGGTCCTTATAGACTGGAAATAAACGTCATTATATATGAAAACCACTCGTGTCAGTATATTTGACAAATAAATGTCTTACCTGTCAGATATCTGTGCTAATAGCGTTGGGGTGCAGGTCGATACTTTCATAGATATTTTGATTAGAGAATCTGAATAATCATTATAATCAATTAGCATTACGTAGGAACTAACTGTAACAAAGGTTTGTATAATTAATGAGTATTTTTGGAACTATTGTCATGAATTCATGATATATTTATATAAAATATATCAAAAAATCATCCATTTATATAAAATTATTCTGTTACTTAAAAACTGACAGATCACCCTCAGCTTAAATCGAAAATAGGACCTAGAAACATGACACGAGTTTCATAGAATTCACCTCTGATAAAAAGATAAAAGATATTTATTCTTCAATTTAGGCACATTACAATGCACTTATGAACGTCAGAGAGAAAAAAAAAACTACCTCCGGTTCTAACCCTACACCTCTGACCCGAGAAGAATTATTTATGACCGGCAAGAAACTCGGCGGGACTTATTTAAAAAAAAAAATTTTTTTGAAAAGTACATCTCATATCGACATGCCGCCAATCAATATGTTACATCACTATTGCCCTCTTTGTACTGCATTGGCGAATAATTCTTAATATTATTCTAGTTTGTTATTTTTGGTATAATACGCTCGTATATGTTACCATTCCGTATTTTCTTAATTATTGCACCAATTTATGGCACAAAATGGTGTTACAAACCCATTTTATGATAATGTTAACTCCACAAATCTCAAATTGACACTGGCGCTAACGGGGCGCAAAGCGCAAGAGTGATATACAAGCATCTTAGGTCAAACACCATATCTAGTCCTACCGCTCGCACATGGGCATTGCTGATCTGTGACGTAACCCAAACTCCTCCTAAAGCTATAGGAAGGCAAATATTCACTATCGATAACGCGCCAAATAGTTTGTCACTTCACTATTGGTCTTGCAATTCTTATACTATTTTTTTACACTTATTTCTCTACAACGGCCAAAGAGCTACTGTCAGTCCTCTTGCGCTTTGTGCCCGGTCAACACAACCAAATTAGCTGTTACGCCGACTCCCCTAGACGAGTTTCGCCGTTCTTATTTCAACCTCTTTGATGTGTGTATATAATTGCTATGTTAATGGCATTTTTAGGGTTTTGTAGCCAAAATGGCAAAAACGGAATCCTTATTATCGTCATGTCCGTTCGTCCGTATGTCACAGCCATTGTACTCGGAAACGACGGAAATAAGGAATGCTCCTGGTTCTGATTTTGTATGGCGAGAACCGGGAATTCCCGGTTCCGGTACTGGATTTGTATAGAAAACGAGTACCGGGAGCAAACCCTAGACGGAAACCATAAGACGTATTTTGCATGCCGATATCTAGTTTTGTAGTAAAAATAACGTTGAAGATTGTCAGAAGATTTTTTGATATAGCCAATATTTTCAGACATAATCTTATGGACACTTGTGTATCTTTTGAACTGGATATGCAAAAAATAAAAGAGAAAATACATCTTTCAATTAAAATTGTTTTTAATATTATCGGTTGAGGCGTTTTCGAGCTATTTCTAAAAAAACTTCAAGCAATTGTTATAGGTATCCAATAAAGCAAAGAAATAGAGTTTAATACTTGTTCATAATGTTATTTTGTTCCTATAAATACATATTTGGATTTTGCATAGAACTTGGCACTCAATTAGATCTCCATTCTTTTTGCGGCGAAGCCCACAGCCAAGCATAATTTTTGTATTGAACTTAGCTCTCCTTTTTTACATTTATGTTTTTGGTGGGATTATTTTATTCGCGAATGACGAATAAAAATTTCGAATAATCATTCGACAGTATTTATTCGTCGAATAAATTATTCGTGAATAAATTATTCCATGAATAATTCATTCGAATATTTTTTTTATTCGAATAATTCATCTGAATTAATTTTTCGTATTCGAATAATTTAAAAATAAACTATCGGCGGCGGCTAATAAAGTATTCATGTGGTAGGGCAGTTAAAATAACTATTTGGCGGTTTTCTATCCCAAATATTATTTTCCAACTAGATAATGTTTTATCTTAGTAGTTACTAACCATAGACGACCTGACCTCTAATTCACCATGCTGACATACGTGACATATGTCATGTTTTACTGACTTCATAGGCGTCCACAGGCTATTGAAACCACTTACCATTGGGCGGGCGGCATGCTTCTTTGCTGGTGGCACGATATTTAAAGAATAGCTTCATTTATTATCACTAAAACTACTACTTTAGTACTAAGTGGTTTTGACATATGTCTCGAGGATCACGACAATTGTCCCGAAACTACAACACAAGCCTAATCTTTTGTCGAAAAATATCGACAATTCTTGGATTATCGCTTTTTTTGACAATTGTCATGAGCTCTTCACTAAACTAGTACCTATGTATTGAGTGTATAATAAAAATACGTTATATTTTCTTTAAAAAAATATCATGTTAGTGGCCAACAAGCATACAGCCCGCCCGATGGTAAGCGGTTAGTGTAGCCTGTGGGGTCACACCTGTGATGAGCCAAGTGCCACGCTGAGATAGTCCTTTTATTTTGGCAGTTTTAGGTAACCACCCAACAACATAGGTCGCTACAACACTTTTTTCGTTTAAATTATAGAAATATTTTTTAAGAAATTGTCACTTAGTATAATTATAGTTAATTATAATTTCATGTTATTTTCTAGTACTGCATCACTTTTTTCACTCAAGTCCGTATATATCGTATAGTATCTACTGCACTGAAAATTATCGTCATAATCATTAACAAAATTCGTTTTCATAAAAGTAATAGAGATTATTTATGATGCGACTAGTTTAGACCGAACTATGCAAAAGACTAATAACTACGAAATAAATATGAGTAAACTGGTACAAAATTGATAAGAAAGTTTAGTTATGTGGTTTACTCGCTCTTTCATATATCCGTCTCTTTCAGGCTGGCTACCTGCGATACATTTCCTTGACCCAAAAATAAGTTAGAGTTGCAGTTTAATATCAAATCTAAAAGTGTAATAAAATATTATTCGTGTTATTTATTCGAATAAAATAACGAATAAATCTTTTATTATTCGAAAGGGCAGACGAATGATTTATTCGTGAATAAATTATTCGCGAATAATTTCACGACGCATAATTTGTTTATTCGAATGATTATTTAAATAAAAAAATATTCGAATAATGCCCATCTCTGCTTCTAACCTAGAGCATGTTGCACGACAATGTGTGCTTTGTAATATTAGCGGAATACCCTTTATATGTATATATACTACCCTTCCTATTTCCCTTTATATGGAAATATACTTAACAGGAATATACCTTTGCAATTAAAGCAAATCAACAAAAACACGTTGTATAAGTGAATTTTTACGGTTAATATTTAAACTCGCAACAAATCTTAGTCTACCATGTCTGACCGATTTCACTCAGTTGCTTAAAGGTTAGCTGAAGGAGATCCCTTAAAGTGATAAGTTCGCCTTTGTACGCACTCACTATATTTTTGTTGGTCATGTACTTGTTTTGTGCAATAAAGTGTTGTTACTACTACTACAATAAAAAAATTACCTTTATTATACCTACTCACATCACATGCGCAGCAAAAAATCTAAATTCACATGAAAACATCGCTTTGATACGCATTCAATTTTTTATCTGTGCTAGTCAGTATTTTTTTATATTTTTCTGATATGCAGAATATTTTTACCCATATTTCGTAAATTCATAAATATTTTGCCGCTGACTGAACTTCAAATTCACAATCTAGGTTTTATTTTATTACATAAAAATCTACAAATCGAGATCGTTATTTTATTACTTATCTTATTTAATAGGTAAGTAGCATTCCTAAAAATATCACCATTGCAGTATTCAAATCACAAAACATCCGCAAAAGGATTATAATTACTATAAATCTGCCCGATCGTGGCGGATTTACGTACGATTGCAATGAGAGGGGTAAGCGGGTGGCGCGGATACAGAGCGCCCAAACGCTCAAGGACACTGCCGACAAGCGTCTTCATGTGGTAGAATTCTAATTTTTATTTCATTTTTATCTAATTTTTATTTTTATTTCATTTTTATTTCATTTTTATTTCATTTTTATTTCATTTTTATTTCATTTTTATTTCATTTTTATTTCATTTTTATTTCATTTTTATTTAATTTTTGTTTAATTTTTATTTAATTTTTATTTAATTTTTGTTTAATTACTATTTAATTTTTATTAAATTTTTATTCAATTTTTATTTCATTTTTATTCAATTTCTATCTAATTTTTATTTCATTTTTATTTCATTTTTATTTCATTTTTATTTCATTTTTATTTCATTTTTATTTCATTTTTATTTCATTTTTATTTCATTTTTATTTCATTTTTATTTCATTTTTATTTCATTTTTATTTCATTTTTATTTCATTTTTATTTCATTTTTATTTCATTTTTATTTCATTTTTATTTCATTTTTATTTCATTTTTATTTCATTTTTATTTCATTTTTATTTCATTTTTATTTCATTTTTATTTCATTTTTATTTCATTTTTATTTCATTTCAAAATTATTTTTTTTTATTTAATTTTTTTTTTTTTTTATTTAATTTTTATTTAATTTTTATTTAATTTTTATTTAATTTTTATTTAATTTTTATTTAATTTTTATTAAATTTTTATTAAATTTTTATTAAATTTTTATTTAATTTTTATATAATTTTTATTTAATTTTTATTTAATTCTTATTTAATTCTTATTTAATTTTTATTTAATTTTTATTTAATTTTTATTTAATTTTTATTTAATTTTTATTTAATTTTTATTTAATTTTTATTTCATTTTTATTTCATTTTTATTTCATTTTTATTTAATTTTTATTTAATTTTTATTTAATTTTTATTTAATTTTTATTTAATTTTTATTCAATTTTTATTCAATTTTTATTTAATTTTTATTTCATCTTTATTCAATTTTTATCTCATTTTTATTTCATTTTTATTTCATTTTTGCTCAAGGTTATCGAGGTAGGCACGCGTCTTAATGTGATACAATTCAACCCTAACTTTTGTAGGTGGAAACAACCCTGTTGTGATTCCGGCAAAAGCCACTAGCCGCTTTGCACGCACACATACTCGTACTTACCTACTCACTCACATCTCGGATTATGGATATCGGGTTTGAGTTAATCAACGCTCAGCCACTGATTATAATAATATACTTAATAGTTCTTAACTTCTTACTAACAGATACTTATAGCTTACTATGGAATAGCAAGTAGCCACCGCCATAAATACCTACACAAAAATATAATTGAACTTGGAGCGACCAGGGACGTATAAAGTGTCTTCGCAAGCACATAAACCTACTCACTTCTCGGATATTTTATGAAAGTATAAAATTTATTTTGATATAAATACCTACTTACTTCACATGGACCAGGTTTATCGACGCAGTGCAGCAGCACAAAAAGTTCTTACGCAGTTTGTATTTCACAACCAATATAAAAGCAATCAGCCAATAAAATTATCTCAACCAAACCAACCTCCACGCTAGTTCACGTCTAAGTTCGAACTAATAATGGACGTCGCTGCCTAGTAAAACGAAAATACTCGTAGGTACTTAACTTGAGGCATACACTGAAATAACTAACGCTCATTGGTTGGCGATGACGACTTATTTCAATTGTGTTGAATTCAAAAGAACGGGTTAATATTGTTCCTCGGGAACGATACAGCGAATGTTTGTTCCAAAGTCGAACGCTATCGAAAGAACGGTTCTTTTTACGTTCCTTGAGAACGATACGAGCTTACAAATGTTCGTTCCCAAAACCATTGTAAATACCGGTAACCAGAACAAAGAACGCTATTGAAAGAACGTTTTATATCGTTCTTTTGGGAACTGTTCGTTCGGGAAATGTTCGTTCCTAAAAACATTGTTCTAACCGGTAACCGAGAACGAGAACGCTTCAGAGAACGGTCTAGGTTATTGAACCGAGAACGTTTTGAAAATAGAACCGGTTTCCGATCCCTGTCTGTAACTGTTCACCGTTACTATATGGTATAGTGTTTAATAAAAACAATGAAATTAATTAATTACTTTTATTTTACAAGTTGTTTGACATACGTTGTATGGAAAACGACAAGGCGTCACTTTGAGTAGTTTGAGTACGGTGACCAAATTGTACGCTAACAATTATTTTTCCTCTTATTATCTAAAAAAAATATCAATATTGGTGACAAAAAAATATGAGTAACATCATTAGGTTCATCTTTCGATTCTGTATCATGCCTTGATCGCTTGCTACACGACCCCGATTTTACCTTGTATTATATTCGATACAGAAAACTGTCACATTATCAAGTAAGGTATCACAAATAACAAAGCTCGGCATGGTTACTAAAATTCTCGGAAGGAAAAGCACCACAATTGATAATTTTATGGAGAGGAGCAGTCAAATTTGGTCAGACATGAACATGGAATATGAATTGCGGATTTTTATTATATTTCATTATTTAAAGAGAACAAACACGCGTGGTCTATTTTATTATATTCTGAGGAGCCTGCACACTTTTCACAGGGGAGCAACCATTTTTCCTATACCCGTAGAAATCCTGAATCGATACGGTCGCGCGTTTGCATCGATGCAGAAGCGCGACTTCATCGCGACCGTCGCGCATTTGCATCGATGCAGAAGCGCGGCAGTCGCGCGTTTGTATCGCTACTGCATCGCTTCTGTCGCGCCTTGCAAACGCGACTGGGAGCTGAAGCTGTAGCTCGCGATGCAGCCGCGTGTTGACGGAACGCGCGACTGTATCGCTACAAAAAGTAGCAATACGCGACCAAAAATCTTAATTTTACTACAAGTTTTTAGGTTCCGGACGGATAGGGAAGGACATTCTATAATTAGAATTATGGAATGTCGTTAAATTGTTTTCAGTTACTAAGTAGTTCATATTGTTACCTCCAGTTTTGTAACAAGCAAAACATTTGCATTGATTTTATTAGTTTGCTTATGTTCTACCTACGCATAAGAATAAAATATATGCCAGTACCCAGTTTATAAATATAACCAAAAAACTCACTTTATTATTCAATTTCGTGACTTGTTTGCATTTTACTTAATAGGTTTCCTAGAATACGAAGAAATGTACCTAACCCTAAAATTTATACAAGTTATTAAAAAAATATATACCGTAGAATTTTATATGTAACATAGGTAAACGTTGTCAAAACAATAGACTCCGCCTCTCAGGACAACAAGGTACATTAGTTCACTGAGTTAGTATACCCCACTGACATAATAATCAGAGTTCAATTGGAACAAACATTAAATTAAAGCTCAATGTAGAACAGATACGAGTAGGCTATCGGTTCCCGCTAATTGATTTAACATGTCCTTGCATGGTGAGCGCTAACAAAAACAATGCCCCCGACTGTGTTGTCTTATCATTGCTACCGAGTATTATTTGCTTAGTTGAGTACGCGTACCATCGACACACGTCAACTGACTAATCCTAAGCCTTGTTGCATTGAAATAACGTCCACCATTGTACAGTAAACTGTGTTGATGGTAGTACGTAACGTTTCGTACATACGTGTCTGCTGGCGGTGTCTTTGTCACTTAGTGGAGCGTTTCAAAGCCAATCGCTGTGTGCTTTGGCTGTTAAAAAACTAGCATACCTCTAATACTCGAAAATTGTATTGTTTGTTAGAAAACAAGGGATAAGAGAACGTGCATTAGCGTCGGATATTCAGAAGATAAGAATAAACTTAATGCGTAAAATTTTGTGGTTAATCTTAGATAGGTATATTTTTGATTAGTTTAGCATTTTGCGAGAGATATACATACAACACCGGCATAGGCAAAAACTTCACAACAAACTTCTGCCCAATTTAAATTTTATCCTCTGATGCTAACCATTTTCACGACTGCTTTATTTATCGAGTTCCCAACTAAAACTGATCCCATAATACCGCTAGTTTAACACAAAACAAATTAATTAACCCCTAAAGTTCCCCACACTTTTCTCCCGCACATAAGCTCCTATATTCCACTTAGCCACCTCATATGTAGTTAACGGACGCAACAGTAATCCTTCGTGAAACTCCAAAACTTCGGAAGCCGAAGCCGGGTCGTCAACGCGTTATCATGCATGTACAATTAAACAAACAACAGTTTGAGGCGGCATAGCTTTTGTTTATCGTTTAACTCTACGCACAGCCGAATCTCTTAATCCTAAACAAATATCGCTCGCAGACGGCTCGGTTCCCCTATAAATTTTCTATCTCGCTTCTGTTGAAAACGCTATAGCGACATACAATGAGAAACGGTAAAGTACCGATTAAATCGGTCGGTCGCGGGCAATAATATAAACAACTGATTAAACCGGCCCCACAGTTACAAAAGGAGACATTAGTTAAGGGCCAGTCTTTGCTGCGTTGCAAATGGATAATAGTAGGAAGTGATAGCGGAGAAACCTTACGGGAAAACTGGCACGATACGTTCAACTACTGTAACGAAGGGTCTTGATTATTACTAAGCAACTTGCCTTGCACGTAGTGCCTGGTGTTTTACTTTTATCATTATAAAGTAGACGTGTGCGCCGCCATAAAAATCCGCGGCGGCGGCGCGCCGGGAATTTTTGGCGGCGTGGCTGCGCCACGCCGGCGTCAAGGTCACCTTTGGCTCCGCTCGCAAGGCTCACGTTTCGCATTAAAAATATGTTAAATATCAAAAACTTTTTAGGAACAAGGAACATAAAACGATATATAATGCCGTTTGCTTCTGTACTGCCGTTTTTTCGGAAATCGCTTTTATGTCGATATCTGTGATAGATTAAGCTCATTTTAAAGCCAACTCCATCTAAAGCGTGTACCAAGGCCAGCTACCAAGAAATGTGACAAGCTAGACGGTCCTGTCTTGCGGGAGCTCGCCAGAACGACCTGCTGAAGCCAGGTACGTTTGGATATGCAGATGACACAATGGTTGTTGAAAGCTACATACCCAGTCCACGAGCTAGTGGAACACAAATACAGTCCTTAAGGGAGGCAATGGTCGAACGCATGAACGTGTCACTGATAGCAGTCGCCGATTGGGGTGAAGCCAATTTGGTTTCGTTCAATGCTAGTAAGACTCAGGCGTGTCTTATCTCCGCTAAACGGAGTCCATTCCATCTGACTCCTACTTTCCGAAATGTAAATGTATTGAGCTTCTCGGAATCTCGCTGAGTTCGAAACTCAACTTCGGCCCACACATTGAGTCGAAAGCGCAGTTAGCAGCAAAAAAGCTGGGCATCCTTAACAAGGTGAGGCAGTATTTTACACCTAGGCAGCTGCTCGACCTTTACCAAACACAAGTCCGGTCGTGTGTAGAATACTGCTCACATCTGTGGGATGGTTCAGCAAAATACCAGCTTGAGGCTCTCGAGTCAGTCGAGAGGAGGGCCAAGAGAATCATCAATGATGACAAGCTGACGAATGCTCGACTTCCGTATTCAAGAATCTTGATTAAGTACATTTAAAAGGTAGGTCGATTCATTTAGTTTCATATAGAAAAGTATACGACTTTATTAACTTATTTATTATGCATAAGAACGTACATACAACTTGAGTAATGTTACGTACATCAAGGTCGATTTGTGTAAGATGATCCCACAATATTTTTTTCAATCGCATTTCTTCCTACTACGAATAAACCCTAAAAGTTCATACCTTGCGGCGCATCCGTATATACAAACAGCGCTATCGCGGAGCGCACTCGCTAATTTGCGTCGACTACCCGCCGTCCGTCCGACTTCTGGCCGCGATTACGTGACGCAGACACCGAACGATTTATTATATTATAATTAATTACGAACTAGGCTCACAGATATCTTCAATTATCAACTCGGCACATCAATCGCGACTTTGGCGATTGCAGCAAATTGAACCAAATGCAATGATCGGAGCGCGATTGATAATAGTTGAGTTTCGCTGCCGACTCGTGCGGCCATATAGCTTCCTTAACCAGGGGGAACGCGTTACGCATTTCCCACTCCATCAACAAAAAAAGACATCAGTAGCTAGAAGCATAAGGAGGCCAGGCTGAGTGTTTCAGTTTTTCTCACTATTATGACAATAAATGTCATGACTATACTCGTCTGCTCGTACACTCGTAGTCGTATGAAATATTAGCAACGCCATTTAACAAGTCTGCGCGCGACACCCGGCGGGTCACACCGGACGGCCGCAGCGACGCATCTACATTAAGATAATCAAATGTCCGTGCGTTCGTTAGTTAATTAAACACGATACGCCCATCGTCGCGATCGCTCCGATTAATGGCGTCAATTAAGCTAATCAACTCCTCGCGGATTTACGTCCGTCCGCAACACGACAACCGTTTTAGGAGCTACATGATTTGATTGGAAAAAAGTTGATTCGATTTTAGATAATTCAGGGTAATTGGTAGAAAGACGAATAGAAGTGTATTAAATGTAAGATGTTCTTCTCCTATATCAATTGATCAATCACCAGCCAATAGTCCGGCTGTTGAACGTACTGGGCCTCGTTTATATTGTCAACTATTATTAATTAGTTAAGCTTTTATGTTTCGATTTCGAAGATATCTGCTATCAAATAAATTCGAATGTAGAACTATATGTTTATAATTTTGGTAGGTAGGTAGGTATTTCAGTTGGTCAGCTAGGTGTCGCGCGTCGCGCACACGTTTTCTAATTCCGTCCATTGAATTCAAATTGCAGAGTAAAATGTTCGGCGCTGTGTCGGACCGTGTATCGGGACAAAGCGCTTAGCTAATAACTTAATGCCTCTGGGAAATGGCAACTGCGTCGGCATCCACTGCGAGCTGTCCACCGCCCGTTTAAAATATCATACCATTTTGCATTTCAACTTATTGGCTCGTACATATTTCGCGATTGAATGTCCGCTTACCGATTTCTTTATAGCCTTTCCCCGGCGCGTTAGTTGCGTGTTATTGAATTGGCTCCGCTACTCCATTTACCGGCGAGCCATGAATATTCCGCATGTGCAACATATGCGTAGAGAACTGCTCGCTCCGTCCGTTCGTAGGTTTCGTTTTACGCTATTCAACTGTTTAGAGCGGAGCAATTCTGAGCGAATTGAAACGTGGTAATGACCATTGTAGGCGCCTCGCATAAATGCTCGTATTTGCATCGAAACGTGCTGCAGTGTATTACGTACGTCCTCCGGATTGAATCTGAAATTTATGCATTATTGCTACTTCGAATTCAAAATAGTCATTTTATTTAAGTTGTTCAATGCAATTAGATTTCAAAAAGGAACCATATGCTAAGTACGTCCGAACATGTACTTTTACTTTGCTACGGAATTCTAATAGATTGCTTTATACGTATGACGGGTATAACGTGTTAACAAATATGACTTGACCATCATTTAATGATGATCTCCTTAATATTGTAAGTACCTACTTAGCGAAAATACCATGAAATAAAATCAGTAATTTTATTTAATTACATATTAAACAAGGTAATATATATTTGCACTTCTGATTAATCGAATTACGTTCATGGCCGCGACAGTAAATTTTAATGACGAAATAATGAGTTAAAATTATCAGAAGCGATTACTATTACTGAACCGCGATCAGAATAGTATTGAAGTTGACAGATCTGCCTCATACTTACGTCAAAATTGTATGGGTTGACAGCTATCTCAATCGTATTCTCATTGCGGTTAAGTACCTGTAACGGTTTTTAACAAACTTTTATTCAACTTACCCTGTTTAGATCAAATCTTGCAAGTCGAATTCAACCAACTGACACAATGAGTGGTAAGCTTGATTTGAAGTGTGGTATGGATATATATAATAATAAGTAAATAATAATAAATATTACGGGACAATCTTACACAAATCAACCTAGTCCCACAGTAAGCTCAATAAGGCTTTTTGAGGGTACTAGGCAACGATATATATAAAAGATAGATATATAGTAAATACTTAAATACGTAGAAAACATCCGTGAGAAACACACAAATAAATGCCCTGCCCAGGATTCGAACCCGGGACCTCCTGCTTCATAAGCAGGGTCACTACCGACTAGGCTAGGAGGCCAATGCTAAAAGTTTGTACTTATCAAAAATGACATAAAATAAAAGTTCAAACAAACCCTTTTCTTGCAAACCTGTCCTGGAATGCAAATTTGGAGATTCAAAAATATGGGTTCATACACTTGCTTATTAATGCAGTATAGTTTAAAATATGCATGTTTCTTTAATTAATTGCAAAACTATCACAGCGCTCGCTTCGACCCATATCGCTTTCAGTCTAAAACATGTGCCTTATTTCGTACCTACCTATATATTAGTTCTTGCGGCTGCATACTTTTTTTGCGTGTATTAGTAATTTGTTAGATGCGGTAATATCTGCTCGCAAGCCTGAACCAGTGGGCCTATCGCCATCAAAATTTCATTATCTCCCTCTCTAACGTGCGATGCTAATACGAGCGAAAGAGACGCAAGGTAGGCCTTCAGATTTCCTTTTAACAGAATAGTCCCTATTAATCCACTAACGCCGAAGGCAGTAATTAATTCTAACGGCATCCGGAAAATGGCTTGATTTTCCCACTGTATACCCTCGTTTTAGCTGTGACTGCATATTGGCTGTAAAGTATGGGTGATATACTGAAGTGAAAGGGGACTAGGCGTCTTATTTGGTGCTGTCCTCAATACAGTCTTGCATATTTACTATAATTAATTGATTTTGTGCCGAAAATCTTAAAGTAACTTTCAGACTTCAAATAGTTTTAATATTTACTGTATGTTCGTCATGTCATCATTTAAAAAAAATCCTTCTAAAATCAATAACTTGCAAAAGTTGTGATTGATGACATTTATTAGAATACTGTTCTTAAACCTATATCTACGAATAAACCCGCAGCTAAAAATAGGAACATTTCGAGAAATAAAAGTATCAACATAAAGAAATACTTCCCAGCTCCATAGAGAGAGGCTTTTAGCGAACGCTACTTCAAAGCGGCCGTCGCGCGTACCAGATCATTTCACTTGCACTGAAGCCTTATTATTCTCTAAGCGTTTCTTTTGTCCCGGCAGATATCAATCTGCGGCGGCGGAGACGCCTACGGCTCCGGTCTTCACCTAGGTGTAATTGCTATACCGTATACGGAGACTGGTCTCAATACTACACACGTCTAATGCCCTTCCAGAGAACGTGTCGCACCAAGTCCGTCTAACTGCCAATTAATTGCTGATACCGACTCTAGTTACAGCTTTGGTATTGAAACTATAAATTTTGTTCAAGATTTGATGAGGGACCGATATATCATTGGTACTTACTATCGGTTTTCTTTTTCGTTAATTAAAATGCAACCAATGAATTATGTGGTTGGTATTTCTAGATTACGCTTTGTCAACTTTCGTGAGTTGTAGGTACTTATATGAGAGTTTGACCTTAAATTGAAAATCTGTTTTTCTTATTAAGGACACTTGTGGAAAATTAAAATAGATAATTTGAAAAAAAATAAAAAATTAAGGAAATCGCAATCAGCGAAATCGCATGTTTTTTTGTAAATTAATAGTAGTTTTGAGCGACGTAAGTTTTTGATAGTTATTGTTGTATGGTAACAGTAAGTACTAGGTATAAACATAATCATGTTATTACAACAGAAAAAAAAAATTGACAAATAATAAACAAACACGCCTTGGTACTTTATAGCAAATGCAACAGAAAAGAAAAGTAATTTATCCTGTCCCTGTTTCAGTTTTTGAGGCGTCAGTTGCATGTAAAAACCGTCTGGCATGGGACGGGCGCGTGACGTATGCATTTACATACAAAACCTCGGGATGACCGACCCGCAGATAGCGTGGCATATCTAATCGGGCCTGGACGTCTGTCAATCTCGTACGCATGCGTAATACCGGCTACTTTGTTTTTATTTTTGAGATTATCACATTGGAATGGTTATCTCTGCTCGTGGATAGCCACCTACAATTTGTCGTAAGCTGTAGTAAGCTTAGTAGCTTACAGCTACGACAGTTTACTTTTACAAAGAAAGTTTAGTAGCTTTCTTTGTAAAAGTAAACTTAAATAATATGTATTATTTAATTACCTATTTAGCAGCTGCATAATATAATTTAGCAAAAAATTACTAGTATAATAGTATTACTGGCAATTTGACTGAAATCGTGAATAGTATTTTTCAATTATCTTTTCATCGATCAACCATATACCAATCATCATAACAATAACAAATTAAAATAATCACTTAAGGGATTAGTTCAACTTTGACAAAATATTGTGTATTTTCCGCTTGTTTTTTCATTTGTTGTACAATAACATTTTTACTACTAACTACTACAATTTAGAAGCAGTGGATTTCGTAACTTATTTTTCAACAAATCCTGGAACTTGAAATTAAGTTAGTAGACTAATTCACTACTCTTTACCGTCTCACTCATGCATAAAACAAAGATTTGTCTTTTTGAACACGGTCAGTAATTGAACGTACGCGGCTTCGAGCAGATATTTTCAGTGCAATAGATTTTCCGCGTAGTTGAACGTCCAATACTGCCATTCACTATCTATCTAACGTTCACATTCGGGACGTTTTTGTGAAAACCAAATTGTACGATTAGAGGGTGCTATCGCTCTCACTCTTCTGTTAGGGATGAGTTAAGGACAGACTACACGTTCCGACACGTATTTTTTATTTGTCAGTCGGCTTACACTGCGGTGGCACACGGATGTCGCTCAGATATTGTTTGACTAATGGTCAATCGTAAATACGACGCCCACTTTCCATATTGTAGTTTTGACGTTCTATTGTTTGATTTGCGCTGTGTGGAGGGAAATATAGTATTGGGAAAGTTTTATGGCAGGACGGAATATGGTGGGACACGCAGGACGTACCTTTTTTGTAACGATTTGTAATCTTTTTTATTTGCGTGTGAGTTTTAAAATGTTTGCTAGAAATAAATAACACCTGTCCCTGTCACAATAGCATTTTGTGTCTAAAACTTCCAAAACAGGTTTTTACGAGTATAGTACCTACACAACTTTTAGTTCAAAATAGTTTTTATAAAACTATAGGTCGTGGCTCTCGTAGTAATTACCACATAATTCAGTCAAAGTCTGTCTAGTAATTCATTAGTTGATTTTATAGAGCTCGGGCTATTTTTCACATAGAAGCGACGGGATCCGGCCAACAAATCTGCATGATAAAACGGAATCCTGAAATTGCACTGAGCACACATTCACAATGGCCGTACAATTTGTCGACTGCCCTCGCCAGAACATTACTCTTTTGGGACTTTTTCAAACGTTATTATGTGTTTTTCTTTTCTACAAAAAATTAAATGCGTGTAGTATTAATTACACGCAGAAGTATATTAATTGAATTCCATGCAGATAATTTTACTGAGTTTTATCGGCTGACTTCCGTCGTCAGTTTACTGGGTGACTTGAATTATATTTCATTAGAAATTTATTTGATATCTTTATTTCTAAACAGTTATACAATAAAACAACGATTGATCAGTTATGGGTAGGTATAATGTACGTAGAATAAGAAGGTACAGTTTCATATGAAACAGATAGCGTAACCTGTCATTTGGTTAAAGTAAAACAGACAGAAGTCTTAATTATTACTTGTTTAACTTTTCAAGAGGAAACAGCTGAGAAAGGAATTTGGAATCGTTATTTTCGTATGAATGAAACACGATGGCGTTCTCCGCAGATTTCCTCTAAATTAAACAGGATTATTTGTGTAAGGACATATTAGCTTCCACAAAAACTGTATTTGGCCTAGATTCTAACGTCGCTCCTAACGCTTTGTAATATTGGCGTTGCATATTTCGCGGTCGGCAACCGGCTCCGATAAGCCTCCTGATTTACGAGTTATAAAGCGCGACACTTCCGCGGGCTTAGTTGGCAGATTTACACAATACGGACTGTTGTCCAATGCAACACTGGCTAACGGGCTACTGGCACAGTCCAACCAAGTCTGTGGTTCCATATTCATGTTAAAGTTTGAAACGCTACCGTTTGTCAAAGTTATGGATTCCCTTGCCCGTGCTTGCCCAAATATTGCATGGCCTTTTGTCAGTAAATATGGAAAAAAAATATATATATGAACTGTATTCTTATCTAATGACGCCATGAAATTTACTTTAAAAATATATTAGATGCCATGTCACAGAATCTATATCAGTAGAACTGTTCAACTAAACATTCAACAATGTTCTGGATTAAAACAAAACTTGCTTTAAAACCAAGGCATTGAGGAAAAATCAGCTTTATGGGAAAAATAATAAGGATGTTGGTTTACATTACGAAATCATTCTTGTTATAATTGAGAAAGCCAAAATCTAAATGAGAATTTCCTAATTTAAATTACGATCCAGCCAAATAAGTGTTATAATGTCGTAGAGTAGCTACCTGAAGAGCTCGTAATCAAATTCACAAACGGCCCGCACTTCTTCAATGCTCTCTGCTAATATTTGCTTGCGTCGGAGGAACATCGCACGAACGTAAAAACGAGCGAGATTAGCGACTTACCTAATGTAATGGAAAATACTTCAAAAGGCGCTCGTTTATAAGCTCGCCTTGAGTTGTAAGACTTGTAAGGCGCGGAGATACTCGTATAGCGGCGTGTTTTGTTCACGTATTGAGCGTTTTTTGTGCTGTACATACTCTGAAAAGGTCGAAGTAGATTTATTTATGCTCTTTGTAAATTTATATTTATGTCAATTTTTTAAATCAAATCCTGCGTCGCACTTTCAGTTTCTGTCGTATATTTTTTATTGGAAGTGTCATATTGCTTCAAAGAAACTCGATTTTTTTAAATTCTAAGATTACATAAACTACAAGTAAAATTGTTACCTGGCATGTCCTGTCCGGCTAGCAACGAATGTAGTCAAATGTAGTATTGCTAATTATCGATTCAATATCAATCTTACACTTTAAACTAGCACGCATACATAAGCATTACCATTAACTTCCTACATTATATTCGTCAGTTCTCAACATGGCTCCATAATTCAAGCCTTGTTGTTTTAACAATCACACATCTACAGGTAGCTTGAAACGTTGCCGGATATTGCTCTTCGTTGAGACTTCGGTAAACTTTGATGGTCCCGTCACTCAAGATCATCTCATTGTCTTAAAGAACCGCGTGAGCATATAATGTTTGCTAAGTTGTTGTAAAGTATAACAGCATGTTTAGGAGTGTGTACAAACAAAAACATCGTTTTGAAACGGCTACCCACCCTAAATCAACGGAACTGTTACAATCATAAACACTCAATCCAAAACAAACATTAACTAATCTTCATATAATGATTACATATTATAGATAAAATGCCGGGCATATTATGTCTAAAGCTTTGTATGTGTTCTATCCCTATGTACATGGGGAATGTTTATGAAATAAAGGTAATAATCGCGCTTAGTTTGTTTATGTACGCAAGTTCCCTTCTTTGACGCTGCAAATATTTGCCAAGACTCTACATAATATCGAAATGCGTCTTCTCTAGAATCTTCTCTAGAATTTAATAACTTTCGAGTGGCAGAAATGTTCGATATTAATTTACGGTGTAACAACGATCTGTAACGGAATCACGAGTTTATAAAAAGTTGTCCCCACCACTTTTTTATTAATTTAGTAAAATTTAGGTGATTTGTAATTAGATAGATCAGATCCTTATAAAATAAAATAAATACTGTTCTAAGCTTTTTTCTCTGTTCCGTTTCCACTTTATACATAACGTTAACAAAATGAAAAAAAAAAAATCAAGTAAATTTTGGAAACCTTTCTTTCTCCTAATACGAGTAGGATCTAAGGAATCATTCTGAGTGAAAATAATATAAAATGGTAAGGACAACGTTTTATGAAATGGTCCAGATATTTCTCTATATCAAAATTGTATGACTTAATTAATTCTTCAAGTAAAATTGCTACCGTTCTTTTATTTGTCGGCTTATAAATGTACCATCGGGCTCATACCCAATTTATAAATTAATTCATTGATAAATTGGGTATGCAATATCAACCCATGGTACCTCCAGTGCGCGCGCGCGCTCCTTGGCTAAAGAAAGCACATTTTTCATTCTCGGACCGTACCAATGGCTCGGAGAATCATTAGTGACACATAGATAAATATTTTGAAACCTATGAAAAACCAACCATCCAACCAACTATTTACAATGGTAATTTGACATGACAAGATTTCAATCACACATCGATAAAATGTAGATACTTAACTAGCCCCTCATTCGAGCCCTCCGATTGTCACAGCCTTAATGGTGTGCGAGATCTCCGATTTGCCTGCGCGCCCGCCGGCCCGTCGGCCGTCGCTCGCTTGACGTGCTGATTTACAAGGCAAAACCTCCTTTTTGTCCGTGACGTCGCCGGCTTTGCACACGATGGAGACGTCCACCATACACCTCATCTGATTTCGGCATCTTTTTAAACTGGTTAAACCCTTGTATTGGCATTGAGGCGACACAGTAAGACTGCCGATAGTCAATATCTAAGCAGTGATATTTGATAGATTGAAGGATGTTTTTCTTTAGTTTCAAAATGGTGTTGTAACTAGTAAACTATGTTAATGTCAATCGATGTATAGGATGTAACAAAAATACAGCAGGCAGGGCATAATCGGTATCGTATTGCGACTAAGGAAAAGTAGGAGAAAAAATGTGTGGCGATTTCTCCATACAAAACCTTTATTTTCTTAGTTTTTCATAATTAGAATACAATACCAATTACGCCCTTAAACGGATCACCATCATTTTTGATACACCTTATATAGACGTAAACCACTAACTAATTCCATGTTTACACTTCAGATGTGTGCTTAAGTCTTAGAAACTATGTGGAGCTGTAGCATAATATAGGAGATTCCTCACAGTATTTGAGTTAATAACATAATTAGTTGAACGTCAAGTGGAGTATAAACTGATTAAGTAAACAATGTCGGCGATGCAGCGTTAATTTGTGAGAGATTCTGCTTCCGATAGTATGTTAACTACAACTGCTTCCCTTCATGGATACTTAACTATGAATTTCATTAGTAACTCACTCAGTCTTTATTGGCTTTAAAAACTCTAAAAGTTAATGCTTGTGTCAGCGGAATTCTACGACGAGAAATCATGAGCTTTTTTTATCGCTAAGCTAGCCAATTAAGTTCATGCGCCGGTACGTACCATTATACGATAAATGGCACCGAGATACGTGTCTGCGATACGTTTATTCAGATATCTTAAGTGTCAAGACGGATAAAATCGACGATGTGTAGTGGCCAGCCGCGCATGAGTGATCTACTTTTAAACGACCATTTACGGAGCGACCGGGAACAAATTACCTAAAAGAACAACACGGCTCGGCTTTGCTTCACTACCGCTCGCTAACTAGGGACGTGGTTCACGTTTAAAATGCTTTATTTTATCGTCGTCGTTCCGGAAAGTAAATAAAATATAAATTAGAAACGCCATTTTGCTTATTTATACTTGTTTGCAGAATTTAGTATGTTTCCTACAAGCCTTCACTTTCATTTTCAGATTCTTCTTTTTTTTATCAAATATATTATGTATGAGCATTATTATTTATACTAATTGCATCCTGTACTTATTAGCTCCTTTACTAACGACCGCAATAAACCTGTCAAACGGTACCCACGATATGACAGATACGTTATCTCCATCGGCTCGCAAAGCGTCGTCACAGAGCAAATAAAATAAAAATCGTAAAAAATACACGCAAATCACTTCGGCAACCGGCAGCTTTGTGCCGAAATGTCAGAGATCCATCGGGCGTATGTACTCATAAATTAAAAGCCATCATATTTGTTTTTCGTACGAGCGAGTAATAAAAATTCCAATCGGCGGAGCGTAACTTTGCGCGGTACGTAATCAACAGTTTTATTCGGCGATTCCGCTGCCTTGATTCCAAGCTTCATCCCTGTCGTGAATCGAGCTCGTTCTTCATTTGAATATCTTTCGCCGCGAATTCTTTGTTGATCCTGATTAAATCCAATGTATCTGAAATTTATTGTTCGTTTTATTGGAAACGAATTTTGTTGCTCATTTGGTTTTATGAGCGGGCTCATCATCGTGTTATTGTCAAGCCTAACAGACTGCTAGTTAAAGTGGAGGGCAGTAATTAACAGGCGAGATCAACAAGCCGCTCAATGCTAATGGGGCCTTTCCACGTCAAAGGGCTAAAAGGCGTCGGAGCGCGTCTGTCCGAATAATGGGCCAAGTTGTAGTGCCCTTCCCGTACTCCGAGCTCACGCGACCTCATAGACCCTCATCAAACATAAGTCGATTAGCCTAAATAGTATGTAACAAAACCGTGTCTTTTTTTAAAGGAATGTTTTTTTTTTTAATTTAATGCAGTTGTATGTCCGGCATTAATTTTCACGACGCATTGTTCAATGTTTAATGTATTCCGATCATTGCTAAAATAAACGAACAATAAAACCTTGTTTATAAATTATGTATTATAAAAAGTTTCTAGCTTGTTTGTAGTTTGAATCGTGGGCATTTTTTTGTACATTGTCGGCCTGCGGTTGTTTCAACCCTAATCCTTGGCACGAGCCCAACTCAACGTAAAATGACAGTGGAGAATGGCATTTGATTTTGTGATCAAAAGCGCTAATTAACACATTACATTTTATAATGATGTGTATCAAGATATCAAATGACAGCTTAAATAAATTCGTCTCGAGCTTCTCAAAAACCAGATGGTCATAATTATTAAATTGAATTGATTATATCGATGTGAATGTCAATTGATGTAAGTTAAATGTGGAACAAATTAAAGTACATAACTTTAATTTGTATAAGTTTTTGTGGTGCAGTGAGCGTTGTAAAAAAACTAAATGGCTTTCAAATCGATAACGTTATTTCTGACATGTTGTGAGTATTTTGGCAATAATTTACTTCTGAGTACGAATAACTAAACCTTGTTTTGATAATCAGAAGCATAAAATCAAACTTTCAAATTTTTGCTTGTATTTCGTCTTTGTGGAATATGAAATATCATGGAACCGAGCAGGATCGTAAACTAGACTACCTGTTATTAAGTGATAAATCGCTGTATTTGTATGGAAACTACTTATACTTATAATTACGAACACCTTATGTCAACAACTCATTAAGTACTAAAGTCGAATGGCTAACAGGAGACTCGTCTGCGTTTAAAGTTTATAACCATGATCTAACTCGTATAAACTTTAAAAAATTGTCGAATGTCAGCAAAAGAACTATTTGTTTAGCATAATGAATATTCACCTTGAAAATTCTTCACTGATTTGATCTCGATGCTATACAATAATTTAGAGAAAATTAATCTGAAGGATAATTTATTATTAAATAATGTGTTAAACAGAATTTGCATAAATTAAAATGGTAATTAATGAAATGACGTTATTAAAGAATATCCGTCGAAAGACTCGAAAAATTTATAATTTAATTTTAAAACACGCCATAGTTTTCATGTATTGTTTGAGTAATTAGCAATCGAATGGAAGCTCGAATCCAATTGTTATGTTTGTCAATTCAATTGTTAATTTCTCATCGTGGAGGCGCGTCGGAGTGTATTGTTTCAGTTCATCCATTTAAAATTATTTTATTCGCGGCTTTTGTTTCATAATTCTGTGTTTAAAATTTCACTTGACTATAAACCTTGTAGGTATAATCAATGGGGTAGACCGTCGTAAGTCTGATCGCAGGGCGAAACGGTCAAGAAGCATTTTTGTCAATATCTTGAGATGGCGGATAGCCATGGGGCCGTATTCTAACTTTAAAACACGTATAGACACGATCCAACTTCAATACAACTCCAATGCATTAACAACGCAAAACCGCTACGGCATAAACATCTGAATCAGAAATATCAGAATTTGAGAAATATTCCAATGCAACTCCAATACAACTTCAATATTGGTTGAATGTTTGTTGTGTGTTGGAGTTTGAGATTGGTTGTATTTTTATTGTATTGTTAATGTATTTTTAAATTAGAATCCGGCACATGGACAGTTAATCAGCGTCCCGCATTGAGTATGACCTTTCCGCACGTCGTGCTGATTCGATCTTATGAAGTCGACAAAAATGCTAAACTTCGCAACGGCGTACCTTGTTGTATTTTATTTATCATTCTGGCTGATTACTAAGTACTAGTCTAGAAATTACCAACCGGTGGTCGCAAAGCTATTTGTTGCCGTTTCAGGTCATGAAGCTCTGAGCCCTTTGTTGATTCTAGTAATTTAGTAAAATTTGCTAGTGACTCGTTGAGATGAAAACTCTTTCAGTATGCAACACGTATCACAACGACGTTTTTTCGCTACATTAATCTTTTCCACTAAGCGTGGCCCCTTCGTAATTTATTATTAGTACATTCGCAAAATATACCTTTAATTACAGCTGTTTGTGCTCACCGCCACGTAAAATTATTTAAATTGCGCTTAAGTTAATGTTCTTTGGGGAACGAATTGCCGAATATTTCCCCCCCGTGTTGTGTTAATGGCCGATTCCTGAATTAAATTCGACGGTCGTTAATTTGAGCACACTGCCTCGGCATAAACAGGCTTATCTACAAAAGTAATGACCTAAGTTTAACTTTATTCCCAATTCGCATCAAACAGGGTTATGCAAATCGCGAGGTTGGCATTGTGCAGGAATCTTAAATGCTTCTACTGCGGCTGTTACGATAATAGCCTGAATTTTACTGGGCCAAAGTAAATGTATATGTCCCAGTGATTTTTAGTGCAAGACAGAACTTTGTTGATTGTTACTGTTTGTTTTTACTTATCCTTCTTTGTAAATCTTTAAAACCGAATGAGAAAGCAACACTTCCAAAAGGTTTCCATAATAATAACAAATAATACATTTCCCTTTCAGATTTGAGCTCGTTAACACTCTTAAGTGTAGAAACAAACTAAAAACCTAATGAAATATTTGACAACTTATTTTTTAAACATCTTTATATTTATTGCTTTTTTCTCAAGAAAGTAGCTGGCCTGTTTGAGTTAAAGTACATTAACTTGTTATAGGCGTCTAAGAAGCCCACCGGATTGGTACCTATATCTTCTTAAACTTTAATCAGTGCTTGATGTCTAACATTGTCCCCTACTTACCTGCCTTATTTGAAAGCAATTTATTGACAATGCCGCTTATACTCTAATTTATGAGCCATATATTGACCATTTCATAAAGTACTAAACAAAAAAAAATTAGCTTGAACCGTAAATGGCTCAACGTATGTATGATCAATGTCCGTACGTATTGTAGGTACCTAAATGACTTTTAGATCCTAAAGCAAGAAATTAAACAGGTGCCTCCCTGCTAAGAATACGTCATTCTGTATAGACATTTGTATAAAATATTAACAAGAGAAGAAGAAACGTCTTAAATCTACTCATGTGATGCATAATTGGAACTGCCTGAATTCCCCTGAAAATGTGTGTAGTTTTTGATGACACTGTAGATTGCAAAATAAAGAAATAAAATTGTGAGTTACCTTAGATGCAGGGCACGCTTTGATAGAAATAGATACTTGGTTCCGAATTTCCACATGTTGAAAGTGGCACATTGACTTGAAAGCCTAACATTTGCGGCGAGTCTAGACGGTACATTGTTACGTTACGGCACAGCGCAGGTGGACGGTAAATTGGCAGGTCTTTCGGTAAACCAGATGTCTTGTTAATGCGACTTGTATGTTGATTGGTTTGGCTGCGCATTCGCATTCAATGCAAACACGTGCGAATTTCTAAAGCGACTGGTGTAAGGTGACTGCGCGGATCCAAAAAGAACTTTCAGATGAAAGTAATATACGAAAGAAAAAGTGACCAAGGCCCCCGGTGCCCAGGGTTGGAACCTTCTGGAGTTGGTCAAATGCGCTTTAGCATTTACAAAGATTGCATATACTTATATCAGAAAATTTGACGAGGGCCGCTGTGACCTGGGTTGGTTGTGATAGGTAATGGCGTCTGCCACCAATGCAGAAGCGTTGGTTTATTTTCAGCACCGGAGGCTTTGTACATCTACTATTTCAGTTTATAATTTAAACATATAATAGTGTTTCTCCTCAAAAATAATAGATCAAAATAGATATTCAATGAAATAATTTCATTTGTTCCCTAAGTTATAAAGCACCTTATACTGGTTTCCGCGAGCTGTCACCTCTCCTGCATTTGGCAAGCACATGTCCGTTCTCGAATTCTGGTGCACTTCGACAAAGTTTACTTGCAAGAAAAGACGTAACTCGGTTACTTTTATATAGGATTATTGGAAAATGCGCCCTTTTCTGCTGGCCAGGAAGAACGCGTACGTTAGTAATAGCTATTATTTGAGTCCTTAGTCTTTTACTCGGTGGGACTCAGGAAGTCATATCGTTTTTATGTTCGAGTTTATGCACAGGTTTATAGTTACTGGGTTGTTAGTGGCAAGATAATAAAATGCGCATTGAATTAATGGGTTAAATTGGCTGAGTCCGTAAAGTAAATAGCTGTGTTTAGACTTTTGTTCGGCAAACACAAATTTATTTTTCTGCATTTAATTACCTTCTGTTTACTCCCTTAATTAACGACTGCTTGATGATTATGGAATAACAATTGTGCTGTAGGTACCATAATAATACCCAAAACCAATTAAGCATGATTATTTTTGGCTGTTGAACGTAATTAAAATACATTTTTAGTATTTGTTTATTTTAACCAGCTTTTTAAACAGTAGGTACCTATTTAACACGATTTCCACTATTATTTTGACAAAACACGGAAAATCCGCGCGGCTAGGAGATGCTGATACAATTCCTCGCAAGTCTGCCTGCGACCACGAGCGTTACGATACGCTCGAAACGTCACGAAAATAATAAACGTAAGTACACGCGATTAAGTCCCGTGTTTTGTCAAAATAATGAGTAGATGCTGTAGCATGCCGAAAGAACGCCAGCTACATCTCGCGGCGTCCGTTCGGACTATCCGCGCTATTAATTTTGTTTACCGGCCAAATTGCGCGAGTTAGGGTAGATTAGATCGTGGTTCGTCTACTTATAGTTAGGTGGCGCCGATATCAAAATATGATGTGTCCTTTTTTTATTTTGAAAGAAGCTGACGACTGAGAAAAGAGGATATTCGCATCAATTTTAAATTCAAACTTTGTAGGAGTTTGGAATAGTTTTTGTTTTAGTCGAGAAGACAGATAGATTGTGAACCTCGAGCTGTGCAGTTGTCAGAATCCATTTTGACATCCCTTTTTTTCCTATTTTAATTTGAGTTTGATTATTTGTTGGGTGTGATTGGAATTAGTATTTTTTTTGATATCCAACGCCAAGTGCGTTCGTGTACCGCGTCGGAGGGGCGTCAAGCGTTTGCGGCCGAAACTGCGATACTGTCCAACGCAGATATTGGAAACCGGCGTATCGTCTTGGAATACGGCCGCCAGTCGCTTCTAAAGAACTCGAGCCCGCATTTCGCGTGGCTCACCAGGTGAAACCGGCGTATCGCCTTGGAATACGGCCGCCAGTCGCCTCTAAAGAACTCGAGCCCGCATTTCGCGTGGCTCACCAGGTGAAACCGGAGTGTCGCCCTGGAATACGGCCGCCAATCGCCTCTAAAGGACTCGAGCCCGCATTTCGCGTGGCTCACCAGGTGAAAGCGGCGTGTCGCTCCGTGAAGTGTTCTAGAGTTTAATTGGGGACTTCGTATTTTATTTGCCGTGCTTTAGTTCTATATTGTTGTTACCATTCTTACATATCTGCAATCCGCATTTTTATATTAACCCTAAATCCCCAAAATTCTAATTGCCTCATTTGACGGGCGTACAAAGACCTGGCTCTTGAATTTAGGCTACTCTCATCCAGCAAATCATCCGTCACCATCATCACTCGTCTCATTAATCCATTACTTTCCCCGCAGCCAAATTACCAGCCGAGTCTTTATTTGTACTTACTAGTTTTGCTAGTACTCCCTCGTTTTATTTTCCTTTCGTGCGGAAAGTAGACGTTTACGATACTAAGGTAATTATTGTATGTTAAATATCTTTATATCTATATCATTATCGTAATTTTTATGTGAAGTGCTAATTTTAACCGACCGATTTTCCACTAAGGAAATCATTGAATGTGAAATATCTTTATGTAGATATCGTTATCGTCATTTTTATGTGAAGTAGGTACTAATTTTAAATAATCTGATTATAGTAATTTAATTACATTCTATCCGGCTCGGAGGACCAAATTGCTAATTTTAAATAATTTACTTAATCTGCAAAATTAAACGTGTTAATGCAAATTACGAAGTGTTTTACCGCAATACCTAAACCTAATTCTAGTCTGAAGTTGGCATTGAGTGAATGTGCAATTTGTATTCATTTCCTGTTTCTGGTTTGAGAAATCAATAGGTCAGTGTTTTTGCAAAACTGTCAATTCGGTTTAAATTTATAGAATAAAACTTCTAAGTTGCGTGTAATATCTGTCTATAGGAACGCCGTTAGTGCTTTGACTAGAGACTTACTCGTAGTTAGTATTTACTTAATTGGGGGTCAAATCTAACTGGTCCGCCTGCAACGAAGTTAAATAGCCGTGATCACAGCAGGCAGGAGTATATGCCTTAATTAGCCAAACGGATTGGATCCAATCGAATGCTACTTAACGACCGTGAACGAGTTTCATTCTTGCTGTCTAGTCGGACAATGGACGCTAGATCCTTGATTGCACTGCATTTGGTTAAGAGGGCTGCAGGGGATAATTTGATTAGCTGTTCTATGGAACCTCCTATGGTGCGGTAGCTAAACCCCTCTCAAAAAGTATACTCAAGGAATGAATATGGGTCACTTTGTATAGAAATGACTGTGATGTTTAAAACTGCACTCATGAACGATGACCTGTTTTCATCGTTCATGAGTGTAGTTTTAAACATCTCTTTAAAATAAATTGAGGTAATAAACACTTGTATTTTAATTTTTCATACAACAATGGGCCGTATTCTAACTTTAAAACACGATCCAACTCCAATACAACTGGAATGCATCAACTATGCAATACAGCTAACGTCTTAACGTCTGAATCAGATTTGATTGTAAATTATTCCGATGCAACTCCAATAGAACTCCGATATCGGTTGATTATATGTTTTGTGTTGGAACTCAACTCTATCTTAGATTGTATGTTTAATGTATTGTTTATGAAGTTAATGTTAGAATACGGCACAATGCATCACAAAATGTAGGTAACGTTGCCGCAAAAGCCTTTGCTCAGCATATTCCTATTGTCTGTCCCGAGAGGATGCACCCACAACAATGTACCATTTAACGACGGCGACTCGCCTTGTCGCCACAACTGGCTGCAAGCCCCAACAGCCCGAAACTGAGCCGCGATAAAACACCGGTATATAGCCCTGAGGTGCGGTATGAAGTGTCTTAGACAGTATAGTAACTTTAATATTTCCTAACTACACATGAAAAACAAAAATTGCTCATATCCTTTGCTACTGGGTACATAAACTTACCAGATTTCTAGTGAGACGGTAATGTTTCTAGTGATGACCATCTTGTCGTACGGGGGAATGGCTTCATGAATTTGAACATTTGAGGTATCGTTAAATTTTTAAGAGATACTCGTAAACAGCCAGCCAATGTATCTCAGGATGGAGGTATTGTAGGTAGACTATGTATCATTAGTGCGGTTTAAGACTAATAGCAACAGCTAGTGCTGAAGAGAGAAACGGACCTGTGGAATACAGAATGTTAATGTGTTTTCGTACTAGTAAGTACCATATCCTACAGTCCGAAATTCAAATCGTGTATATTTATTTCTTAGCGTGACGTCAGCCCTAACTAATATTGTCTAATTTATTTATTTTCTTTATTGGAGAAACAACAGAGGTAAGTACATAATAAAATACAGTTTAGTATGTAGTACATTAGGTGTATACCTACTTCCTTAAATGTTCTCACTGAGAGATTTTAACTTCAGTACATATAGAAATGCTATGGTAAACTAATTTATGCTAAAGTAAAGTATGCTATGGTAAAGTAATTTGGTCTCGTTGTCACTTGATTTTGCTCGCGAGATGCACCTTTTTTTTCGAGGTTCGGCTACATGTTATAATGAGTGTACAATGCATTTACTCTACATATACCTAATGTGGTTATTATTATTTTTTCCAAATACTAAATACTGAAAATTTGACTTATATTGTGAATTTAGACTAACTAAGCAACCTATTGTAACAATATAACGGGATTAGCTCTAGATATAGTTAAATTACGAGGGTCTGAGTTCGTGACAGCTGTGACAGTAACGTTACATTACCGCGTTACTTTGTTTCGTTACGTAATGTAGTCCTCGTAATATGGTCGAATGGGTCATTTGGCTTATATAGATCTAATTTAGGAAGCTTTGGATTTGAACGACCAAGAATGTAGTTGGTTCTTTGTAATGTTTGTGGGATTTATTTTCATTCTTAGTTCTGTTCCGTCAACTCCACGAACAACATAGTGTTCATCACAAAACGAATGTTTATATCTTATTCCTAAGATGGAAAAAGGCGGCCATTTAGAAAAATAAATATATATTCAGTAGAGATAGAAAATCACTGATTTTCAAGCCAGGCAAAGTTAAGCATCATAGGCAATTTGGCAGGAGTTGACGGTTTTAGTCTAAGTAAAATCTGTACTGTTTTTACTTAGATAGATAGATATTTAATACTTGATCTTATCCATGAACAACCTAAATACAAACACCTATCGAATGTAATTAAGTTAAAACGCCCTTGAAAAATCGTATGTCCTTGTCTATAAACCTAATTAACTACAAGAGTAATTAATTAACTTAAGTCTCGAGTTTTATTTAAGTAGATTCAAGAATGAAACTGAATTGGATGATTGAGTTAATTTAATTTGTAGCAACATAGGTTTCAAATAAAAACAGCATTTATAAAGAGAAAATGTATCCAAATATCAATAAATGCCATAAACCTAAAAGCTTTTGATTTGTGAAATACTCTCCAAAATAATATTCCATTTCTTCTTTCATCTCGACCCGGACCAATTTAATTGAAGTAAGAAATCCACTTAAAGTTATTAAAGCACAATAGAAGTATGGCCCAGCTATCAACCTAATTGAAATCTGTGTTGCGGTCGCAGTTTGTATGCACTCTTATCAATTACTTTACCTAGAACCATTTAGGTACGAAGTTTGGGAAATGGGGAAGGGCGATTTTTGAGATTCGAGCCCTCGAATCTGACATTTTAAACTCTGAATAAAATTATGAAATGTTGTTTTAAAAATAACAGCGATAGGAATTTAAAAACAGTATTATTTAAACTATTAATTTCATGCAAAAATTGAGACACACTTCTGTGCGATTATTATGGAAGACAAAGTATTCGGCATGCAGGCATAATGAAAATATCAGGTTGTGTAATATGTTTATTTTAGTATGTGTAGTAATACAGAAAGTGTTACACAGGTTTTCCGCCAATTACTTTATTCCAAGTAACGTGGTTATATTGTTTACATTATTTAAAAATTCACATAAAATGCACTAGAGTTTATACCTATAAAGGTTCTGTAGAGAATAGAGTGGGTCACTCATGTATGGAGAAAAAAAAAGTGTTAGTTATCCTTTGGGCACAGTAATAAAAAGGTGCGTATTAATGCCGTGAGCATCAGAATGACTGACCAAAATGGCAGATCAATGTTAGAATACCATCAGCATTTACTACCTATTTGCTACTATTTAGTACCTATGGTGACATATTTGGTACCTAAGTAAAAAAACATATACTCGTATATATTTAATAAAGTGGGCAGTCATTCTGACGTCAGGATTTATTATGGACATTTATTATGTCGGGGTTGGACCCCCTAATTGACAACGTTCTATACACTATGATTTACTACCTATTTGCTACCTACACATATATTTTTTCTAGATTTTTGAGGCCAAAAATAAAGATTTTATAAGCAAATGACTGACCAAAATGGCTAATCAATGTTAGAGTACCATCAGCATTTACTACCTCATCATCATCATCATCATCATATCAGCCGAAAGACGTCCAGTGCTGGACATAGGCCTCCCCCAAAGAGTGCCACAATGACCGGTCCTGCGCCACCCGCATCCAGCGGACTCCCGCGACCTTCACCAGGTCATCAGTCCACCTTGCGGGGGGGTCTACCCACGCTGCGCCTTCCGGTTCGTGGTCGCCACTCGAGAACCTTTCCGCCCCAACGGCCATCGGTTCTACGAGCAATGTGCCCCGCCCACTGCCACTTTAGTTTAGCGATTCGGAGGGCTATATCGGTTACTTTGGTTCTGCTGCGGATGGCCTCATTTCTGATGCGATCACGCAGAGAGACTCCAACCATAGCCATCTCCATTGCCCTTTGGGTGACTTTGAGTCAGTAAAGTCTCCGATTATAAGGGGAGTTGGTGCTACATGGGTATTTGACATGATCTTCGTCTTATCCATGTTCATCTTTAGACCAACTCGCTCGGAGGCTTTACTGAGGTCATCGAGCATCGTACTCAAATCCTCCATGGTCTCAGCCAAGACTACTATATCGTCAGCAAACCGAAGGTGAGTGATGTACTCGCCGTTTATGTTGATGCCTAGCCTTCTCCAGTCCAGTCTTGAAAACATCCTCCAGTGCAGCGGTAAACAGTTTAGGAGAAATAACATCTCCTCCCAAGTAGCACACTAGCGGTATAAGCAGACATTATACCGCTTAAAGGGTTACCTATCATAATGTCGAAATTCGTTACTCCGAATATTATTAGCCCGAAAACGTTTCCCTTTTTTCCACTTCGCGTAATTATTGTTTGCCCGAAATTACGTTTCCCATATTATTATGTCCCCTATTTTTATTTCGTCGCAATTTCATTTCGCTTATGATTCGAATCGCCACTTATTGAAATCCCGAAGTTTCATTTGCCAACTAATTTATTTGGCGTAAAGTTTTACTTCCGAAATATTACTTTTCCGCTGTGTCAAAACATCGAATCGCAGTTTGTCTCCGCGGGGTCGCAATTCTAACCTAACCTAACCCACTTTTCTAGTGCCAGTTTGTTTCCGCGGGGTCGCAGTTCTAACCTAACCTAACCCACTTTTCTAGCGCCAGTTTGTCTCCGCGGGGTCGCAATTCTAACCTAACCTAACCCACTTTTCTAGTGCCAGTTTGTTTCCGCGGGGTCGCAGTTCTAACCTAACCTAACCCACTTTTCTAGCGCCAGTTTGTTTCCGCGGGGTCGCAGTTCTAACCTAACCTAACCCACTTTTCTAGTGCCAGTTTGTTTCCGCGGGGTCGCAGTTCTAACCTAACCTAACCCACTTTTCTAGCGCCAGTTTGTTTCCGCGGGGTCGCAGTTCTAACCTAACCTAACCCACTTTTCGTGCCAGTTTTTTTCCGCGGAGTCGCAGTTGTAACCTAATTAACCCACTGTTCTAGCACGAGAGTCGCAAAAACCAAATCATAACACAAAAAAGCAACAAGCAACAAATTTCCAAATGCCGGGAATAATTAATAAAATCTGTTGCAATTTTTTTTATGGCATTCGGTGTAATGATATTAGGGGAAATGAAATTTAGGTGTAACGTAGCATCGGAATTATGAAAAGTGGGGTAACAAATCAGTTGTCAAACAATAAAGTTGGCAAACGTTCTTCGGGCTATTGAGTTTCGGGAAAACGTTAATTCGGGGAAACAAACCAGCGGCGTTTCGTAAGTATGGTAAACAAAGCAGATGGATTTTAAAAATTCGGGGCACTGTTTTCGGACAAGTGAAAATCGGACAAGTCAGTTTCGGAAGATCGATAGGTTACCCGCTTAAAGGTTGTACAACAGCGGTTTAATAGAGTTTGTATACTCCTTAAGCTGTATATAAGGGATGTAAATAACTTGAAAAAGGCTAAGGTGGTATAATCGCGATACAATCGCGAACAAACGTCAAAGTAACGGCTTTTGTTTAATACAAAACATATAACGTAAAATTGAACGTAGCTTAAGTATTTTTTAGTATAGCAACATTAATGATAGACAACTTGAGTTGCCTTGATATTTTGTGTTAGCAACTCTTCTTCCCAGTGTTGCCAGATCTCCTGTTTTTACAGGAGATCTTCTGTTTTTAGGGTATGTCTACTGTTCTACTGTTTTTCTCTCAAATTCTACTGGATTTAAGAATTTCACTTGTGTAATCAAGTAAAAAACCATAACGTACGCATAACTTGTCAAAGTTATCGAAGTGAGTGTAAGACGCCCTTAAATTCAATCGTAGTGTATAACATCTAATGTCACAATTTCTGATGTTACGAAATGAACGATCAGAACGATGAATCTGTGGACTCTGTGGTCTGTGGTTATGGCAAGGGTGTCTATCTCCACGCTGTGACAGCTACTGCCTTGGAACGTATCGGATACGTTTTCGGGGTTGTCAAAATCCCTTCCGTTTATTCGCGGTATGACCACAGACAAGATAAAACATTGAAGTAGTTTATAGTAGTAGTTTTGTACTAAAATAATAATTAGATTGGGCAAATAAGGTAATAAATCGGACATTTATCTAATATTGTAATAAAAATTACTGATAGATTACGTAGATTGAGGCAGATTGGGGCAGGTCCAGCAATTATACTAATTGCGTACTTGTCAACCCTACAACGTCGAAAGGTAAAATTGTATGGAGACGTCATGTGTCACCGTTCATCTGTCAAAGTTCTGTCAAACGTTGATTTCGTAGGGAAGAGGACATTCTGTATGAAATATTATCATATTATTCTGTGGTTATGGTTAGATAAGTGAGAAACCTTTCCCTGCAGATAAGAAAATTGACAACTATGTAAATAAGATGATACATATAAATTTATTGCATTTTGGTAAGTTTTATGAAAGAAATTTTGTCTACTGTTTTTATTTCTAATCTCCTGTTTTTTAGGGCTCGTATCTACTGATTTTTTCAGATTGGACCTGGCAACACTGCTTCTTCCTACGATCCAACTCTAACGGCACGCACCGCGTTGCACTTTGTATAAAAATTAATTTAAAAGTTAATAAACTTGATTTAAAAGTTATTCTGCGCATTTTGAATTATCCATGCGCAAGCTGGTCCTTCGAAATAGTGAAAAAGTAAAAGTATTAAAGTGTTTTCCCACAAAAGTGTTCGCGAAATGTGCTTGTTCGTGCCTACTGGTCGTCTATACCGGCCACTATTTCAGCGTGATTGTGCCTAGGCTGGCGCTATCGGCCCCGCAACTTCGTTCTATCCATAATAGAACGAAAATCACACAAGGATTGGGGAAGAAGAGCATCATCAAAAACCGCAAGTACCTCGAACAAAGTCGAAATTTTCGACCACCGACATTCCTCACTTTTTAAACGGAGTGAAGTTGTCTGCGTTATCGTCATCTGTGAACGTCTGGCAGCCATCTTGCTATTGAAGTTGGCGAACTTTGCGTTATTTTTTGACATATATCATATGTCACGTTCGACATTGACAGTGACTTTTCGTATCAAAACAAGAAGTGTCAAGAGTTTTCGTTCGTTCCACCGTCTAAATTTATAATAAAATGGCCTCCGAAACTGAAAAATTAAAAAAGCTTCGCGTTATACGGTCTCAGTGCAAGGGTACCATAACCCGTATTGACAATTTTGTAAAAGATCCCGTGAGTTTAGCCGCCGCGAGTGCTGACATTTTGGAGGCGCGAAAGGAAAAGTTGATTACCACATTAAATGACTACGAAAAGGTGCAAATGGACATTCTTAGCATAGACGAGAGCGACGCCGAACAGGTGGGTGACATCGAAGACAAATATTAGTCAGTCTTAGCAAAAATAAATAGCACTTTAAAATTGTTAAAAACTAAAACCACTTCGGAGTGTCACAATGCGTCTGTCTACCTGCAAGTTGCCTGTCATAGAAATACCATATTATGATGGCAAAGATTTTACAAAATTCAAACCCTTTTTTGATCAGTTTACAGCAGTCATTGACCAAAATAGCTCATTGTCCGATGTACAAAAGCTTTTTTACCTCAGAAAATATTTGCAGGAAGATGCATTGGCTGTGATTATAAATTTACCACTGGTAAATGAATCTTATTAAGAAGCTGTTAAATTGTTACAAAAGAGGTTTGATAATAAGGCTAAGGTTAGTAGCCAACCACATAGGTATCTTATTAGATATCCCAACTATGCAAAAGGGCACAGCAATTTCAATACGAACATTTGTGTCCCAAATCAATCAACAATTACATGCATTAAAAAATTTAGAAGAACCCGTTGAAAAATGGGACATGCTTTTGATATCAATTCTAACCCGCAAGTTAGATCAAATTACAAACCGGGCATACCAATTAGACCGTGACTCAGACACTATGCCTTTCATGGCTAGTTTTATTGACTATTTAGAAAAGCGTGCTATAGCGCTGGAAGATAGCCTTCCAAATAAACAAAGTACCTACTATGATGGTATTAACAAAAACTTTAACAATAAAAGTACCTCCTATGAAGGCACATACAAATCAGTACCTAAGGTGTCAAATGTGGTATCGAAATCGTTGCCGCCCTGTAGGTATTGTGATAATAAAGACCATTAGATATATAACTGTCCCTTGTTTAAAATGTTGCCTGTCACTCAGAAGCAATCTTATTTAAATGAAAAATATAAAATGTGTAAACAGGGTCACAACACATTGCTGCATCAAGAGCGCAATGTGAAAGTGGGCCAGCCAAAGGCCGATGTTGACGATCAGCAATCGCCCTCATCTTCTGGTGGTGAGTTACCAACCTCAGTTATAAATACTTTAAATTTTATGTCAGACAATGGTGTTTTACTCCCAACTATAAAAGTTAAAATTTTAACTAAAAATAAAAATGAAGAGGTGATATGTAAAGCATTACTTGACTCCGCTTCACAAGGGAGTTTTATAAGGTCAGATTTAGTAGTCAAGCTAGGCTTAAAACCCATGATTGAACCAAATAATGTTATTGGTTTTCGAAATAAGCGAAGTGAAATTAATGAATGTGTGATTGTGACTCTTCAACCATGCAATAATAATAACATTAGGTTAAAATTGAAATGTCATGTAACTGATCAAATAACCACAAAATTGCCGCAAAGATTGTTAAATTTAGCTGGTTACCAAATTCCAAAAAATATAAAATTAGCTGATGACACATTTTACATTCCACATGAAGTACCCCCTGCTGCTTGCTTCCAACATCTTTTTTAATATATTGTTACAGGGTTGCATACAGAATGAAAATGGACCTGTGTTCCAAAATACTCTATTTGGATACATTGTTGGAGGCAGTATTCCAGAGGAAGGTACCAAAGGGACATTTGATATTGTAAATAACTTTATTATATCTGATGGCGAAAAATTAGAAAATGTAATGGAGCAATTCTGGCTCACTGAAAAGCTACCTGACATGGGAAAAACTATAAATGATGAATTTATCAAGGCTGAAAAAATATTTCAGGACTCTTTGTCCATAAAAGACAACAGATTTTATGTTGATATGCCATTGGCTTCTCCCATGAAGGAGCTGAACCTAGGAGATTCATTTTCTGTAGCCTATAATAGATTCATCATGTTAAAAAAAAGGCTGCAAAAAGATCCTTTGCTGTTAGAACAATATAAAAAATTCATTCACCAATATGTGGAGCTAGGACATGCTAAGGTAGTTGAAATTAAGGAATATGATTTAAATGGTCCTGTATTCTTTATAGCTCATCATCCCGTGATAAATTTATCAAGTCGGACTTCTCCTCTTCGGGTTGTCTTTGACGGCGGAATGAAGTCTAGAAATGGAACATCACTGAATCAAGTCATGCTGAACGGCCCTGTTGTACAGAGTGAGCTTTTTGACATTCTTATTTTGTTTAAGACTTATCCGTTTATTCTAACTTGTGATATTCAAAAAATGTTTCGCAATGTTTTTATAAATGACCATCAACTTGGTCTTCAAAACATTCTATGGCGTGACTCACCCACGGAACCCATCAAATGCTTGCAGCTTCAGACCGTTACATACGGCTTAAAATCGAGTACCTTTTTAGCTACCCGAACTCTAAAAGAGTTGGCAAACATTCATAAAGAAAGTTATCCCTTAGCCGCGCAGGCTATCTATAAAAATACATTTGTAGATGATGTGCTGGCTGGTGCAGATCATGTAGAGACATTGCAGGAGCTGAAAAGGCAACTCGTAGAGCTTCTTAAATTAGGGAGTTTCTCATTGCATAAATGGTGTTCAAACAATACTCAAATATTGAGTGATATTCCTGTACAACACAGGCAAATTGATAGCTTAGAAATGGGTCAAAATGACAGTGTGAAGACATTAGGTCTTACATTACAGATTAGTTCTGATAAGCTAACTTTCTCTAGCCCAACAATAAATGAGGCTTCTGAACTGAACACAAAAAGAAAAATATTGAGCTTTATAGGGAAAATGTTTGACCCACTTGGTTTAATTGGCCCAGTAATTGTGGTTGCAAAGCTTTTCATGCAAAAACTCCGTAGCTCTTTGCGTAAAGATTGGGACTCTACCATCCCAAATGAACAGTTCCTATACTGGTCAAGGTTTTTAAATAATTTGAAACAAATGGGTCAAATTAAAATTGATAGGTGTGTAATTTCTACACCAGTATCGCATGTAGAGTTGTAGGATATGCCGATGCATCTCTTAAAGCATTTGGGAGCTGTCTCTACCTAAGAATTTTTATGACAGATGGCTCAGTAAAGGTGAACCTGTTATGTTCTAAATCTCGTGTGTCCCCATTAAATAAGTCTCACACAATTCCTCAATTGGAGCTCTCTAGTGCTCTACTTTTAGCTCGATTAGCTAGTAGAGTCAGTAAGATTTTGATTGAAAGAGTTCCTCATAAATTATTTCTCTACAGTGATTCCCAGATAACCCTGTGGTGGATCAAGTCAGAGGCAGCGAAAAGCACTGTCTATGTTAAAAATAGAGTCAAGCAAATTGTAGAGCTTACTGAAAAATCACAATGGTTTTATGTTAGGTCAAAAAATAATCCAGCTGATTTATTATCAAGAGGGGTAGAGCCGCATAAATTGCAGGAGTCTCATCTCTGGTGGCATGGCTCTCCAGATCTTAGTGACAGCAATTATACCCATACAAATACAGAGCAATTTAATTTCGATGAAATAAAGACACAGGTAGAGTCGCCTGGTGTCTTATTACATGAATCTACTAATGCCAAACAAGACATTTTGTGCCATACCACAAATGTAGAGCCTCTAGATTTATTGAAAAAGTACTCAAACCTTAACAAACTCCAAAAAGTCGTTGGTTTTATTTACAGATTTTATAATAACTGCTAGAACAAAGACAATAAAATAACAAGCAGTGATTTAACTGTAAAGGAATTACGTGACTCTATGACGAAGATTGTACGCTGCACACAGGCAAAGCATTTTACTAAAGAATTGATTTCACTTTCTAATAATAAACCTGTGACTATCAGTGATCAATTAGCGTTTCTAGATAAAAATGGTGTTATCAGGGCCGTGGGGAGACTGCACAATGCAGAAAACCTGTCATATGACAAGCGGCATCTGTCGATACTTCCTAAGAATTCCTTTATCACTCATCTTATTATAGAACGTGAGCATATTAGGCTCATGCATGCAGGCGCTAGATTAGTGTTAGGCTCTCTATCGCAGAGATACCATCTTGTAAATGGAATACGAGAGGTAAAAAAAGTGGTTCACAAATGCATAAAATGCATATGTATGAAAGCTGAAGCAGCAAAGCAGTTGATGGGTGATCTTCCTAAAGAAAGAATCACTCAAAGCAGGCCATTTCAGCATGTCGGTATTGACTTCTGTGGTCCATTTAACGTTAACGTTTCACGTATTAGGAAACCCATCATTACAAAAGGCTATATTGCACTCTTCGTTTGCTTTGCTGTAAAAGCAATACATTTAGAACTTGTTTCGGATCTTTCAACTGAAACTTTCTTGGCATGTCTTAACCGATTTATTTCTAGGCGTGGAATGCCCACAAACATATTTTGTGATAATGCAAAGACCTTCAAAGGTGCTTGTAATAAATTAAAAGATTTGAATGACCTGTTCTCCACCTAAGATTGTAGAGACACTGTTAACAAATTTTGTTCAGACAATTTCATCACATTCAATTGGATACCGAGTTATTCTCCAACCTTTGGTGGAATCTGGGAGAGTGGAGTTAAAAGTGTAAAACACCACTTTAAAAGAGTAGTAGGTAATCTATGTTTGACCTATGAACAGTTAAATAGTATAATTATTTCTATAGAGGGAATTTTGAACAGTAGACCTTTACTCTCTGCAATATCGAGTGACTGTGAATATTTGACGCCTGGTCATTTTCTATGTGGCACGGCCTTGACAAGCTATCCCGAAATTGATCTGACTGAAACTTCGGTAAATCGAGTTTCTTTTTGGAAAATGTGTACTAAACTGAAGCAAGACTTCTGGAAAAGCTGGTCTGAAAGTTACTTAACCCAACTTCAAAGCCGTCCCAAATGGAAATACCAGCAACCTAATTTAAAAGAAGGTGACCTAGTAATTGTAATTGTGTAAGAGTAGCTGATGTTAAAATGAATAATAAAATATATCGTAGAGCCATAACTAAATTATGTCCTCTAGCTATCACGTAGATTGTAATAAATATGCTAAAGTATAAGTTGTTAGCTATGTTAAGTAAACTGATGTTATTGTTAATGTTTAAATTTCATGATGTGGGCTCTATCGTAGCTATTGGATTGTAATAAATTGCCTGGCCCCAACTATGTTTAATACAAAACATATAACGTAAAATTGAACGTAGCTTAAGTATTTTTAGTATAGCAACATTAATGATAGACAACTTGAGTTGCCTTGATATTTTGTGCTAGCAACTCTTCTTCCTACGATCCAACTCTAACGGCACGCACCGCGTTGCATTTTGTATAAAGATTAATTTAAAAGTTAATAAACTTGATTTAAAAGTTATTCTGCGCATTTTGAATTATCCAGCTTTGACGGTATAAGAGAGTATTACAGCGCTTTTGTACCTGCATCAGCTGCATAAGAGAGGTATAAGGATCCCATATAACTCTATAAAATCTAAAGCGTTACAACAGACTTATAAGCCTGCGTTATACCACTTAAAGAGTTACTGTGTTAATACGTAGGTTAAAGCGGTACAATAGAGATATTGAGATCCTTCTTACCACCTTCACCGTAGTAGAGTATTATAACTCCTTACTATCTCTTAAAGTGGTATATTTGGGAATAATGACGCCTATTTAGAACTATAGCCTGCATTTTTCTCTCTTATATGAGTAAAGGAGTTTTTAACCTCTTCTTAAATCCTAAGGCTCTACAATAGCGATAACTAAAGCTATAGTAGATCTTTAGCCTCTAAAATAGCGATTACTATCGCTATAGTAGATGCTTAAAGCAGTTACTATCGCTATAGTAGATCCTTAGGCTCTACAATAGCGATTACTATCGCTAACACAGTTATAGTAGCGATAGTAGATGCTTAAAGCTGTTCTAACAAGTCGCCATTGCTATTTTGATGAAATTTGTATTCATGTAGATTTAATATATTACTTTTCTTTTATAATACACTATAATTTCCAACATACACACTTTGAATTTGCATATAATGAATTTATAAACTTATCACAAGGCTCTGTCTGACATGTGTGAACCATTTCAAGATTACGTTTAATTTTACAATACACTTCAATATATTTTTACAATGCAGATTTTACGATTTCGAGGGGCGCGTGAAAAATATAACTAGATTACGGTATACTTTGACAGTAAACTGATGTTCGCACAAATAATTCAAGTAATCAAGTAAAAAAACATACTTTAGGACTGCTATATGTATAATATAATTATTATTTAACCACCATGTTGTGATGTGCGCCATGCACATCACAACTTATGACACCGCACACTTTGTAGAATGTTTTTACATTTTATTATATACAATTTAGGATGTTTATATCACTAATTTCAAATCAATAGGAGATAGAAAACCCTTTAAGTTGCATATTAGAGTGACAGTACCGCTTAAACCTCTATAAGAGGGGCATAGAGGTGTCTTATAACTCTTATTCTTATTTTAGCTCTTACGATCGCTCTTCACGCGCCATTATAACTCCTTTAGCTCTTACTACCGCTCTTCACGCGCCATTATATCTCTTAGCCATTTCTCTGTTGTATCGCTTAAGCTCGTATTAAAACGACTCTTGCTAGCAATATATGACGCTTAAGCCCTTTTTGGCGATATAGAACTTCTATATCGCTAATATGGAGCTTGTTTGTGCAGGCTTAGCTGTTACAAACAGCCCTTATACCGCTCTTTTAGCGCTTATTTTAACACTTGTGTGCTACTTGGGCTTGCCTGACTCTCCGCTGCAACGGAATAGGCTTCGAGTTCTGGTCCTGGAGTCGGACTGACATAGTGGCGTTCTCGTACAAACACTTCAGCACTTCGATATAGCGATAGTCCACTTGGCACCTCTGGAGAGATTGTAGTACAGCCCAGGTTTCGATCGAGTAGAAGGTTTTCTCGTAGTCCACGAACGCTAAGCAGAGGGGCAGGTTATACTCCTCAGTCTTCTGTATAACCTGACGGAGCGTATGGATGTGGTCTACGGTACTAAAGCCTCTTCGGAAACCGGCTTGTTCGGGAGGCTGGAAGTCATCTGGCCAGCGTGCGAGACGGTTCGTAATGACTCTTGAAAAGAGCTTATAGACATGGCTCAGAAGTGAAATGGGTCGGTAGTTCTTCAGTAACGTGTTATCACCCTTTTTGGAGAACAATACCACCACACCTCTGTTCCATGCCTTAGGCGTTCTCCCTTCTAGTAAAACGCAGTCGAACAAATTCTGAAGGGCCATAAGGACCGGTTTACCACCCGCCTTCAGAAGTTCGGCTGTAATTCCGTCTTCACCAGGTGCCTTATTGTTTTTGAGCTATTTAAGAGCCATTCTAATCTCGTACAGGCTGATGTCCGGGATGTCTTCGGTATAATGTCGGGTCAGTCTAGCTCTAGGGTCTTCCGCCAGATCAACTTCAGGTCTGCTAGTTGATGTGTATAACTGTCCATAAAAGTCCTCTATCTCCCCCAGAAGCTCGGGTCTGGATGAAACAATTCTACCATCCTCAATTTTTAATTTGGCGAGCTGGCTCTGCCCAATAGACAAATCTCTTGAGAAAACTTTAGAGCCCTTATTCTGCTCAATGGCCTCTTCAATACGATTTGTATTGAATTGGCGCAAATCACGGGTAAGGGACTTAGAGATCCGTTTATTGAGCTGCCGGTATAATGACGCATCTGCTGAGGATTGCAGAACCATTTCTCTCCTTTCCTCGATGAGTTTCTGAGTCAGAGAGCCTTTTCGTTCTGTTGCTCCGCTGGGCCTTAAAAAACTTAGACCCAGTACTATGGACAGCTTCCACAAACCCGTCATTGAATTTGTCCACATCGCCGCCTAGACAATCGAAGCGGTTTTGGAGTTCCAGGTGGAAGCTCTCAGGGTTTTGGATTTAAAGTGCTGCTGGACGGAGCGTAGACTTCATCAGTCGAGAGCGCTCTAGCTTAACACATATATTCAATGTGCCTCTCACCAGACGGAGATCACTTCCGGTTTTAACCGTATTGATCACAGAGACATCATTGAATATATGCTTCTTCGTCGACATGATGAAGTCAATCTCGTTTTTAGTTGCACCGTTGAAGAAGGAGTTCATCATGTAGAGTCCCTCCTTCTCCAAGAAGCCAGCCAGTAGTTGGCCCCGGTGGTTCCGACTTCCAAATCCAAATTGCCCCACTCTCAGCTCTTCACCATCTCTCTTGCCCAGTTTCGCGTTGAAGTCCCCCATAACAACGGTGAAGTAGGTTTTGGAGCTATGCATGGCCTTCGATATATCCTCATACATAGCCTCCACCTCGTCATCGGAGTGTGCCGAAGTCGGCGCATACACCTGTATGACCTTCAACGAGTACCTCTTGGATACTCTGAGTATAAGGTACGCCACCCTAGTCGACACACTCTCGATCTTCACCACGTTGTTCACGAGGGACTTATGGACGATGAACCCGACACCTCCCTGGGACTGTTGGTCGCCCTCCCGGAAATAAAGCAAGTTGCCGGACTTTAGGATTATCGTTTCCTCCCCCTCTCTTCGGACTTCAGATAACCCTATAACATCCCAACGCAACTTGCTCAATCCTTCGTCCTGTTCCACTATCTTTTCGTCGGTCCGCAGTGTACGCGTGTTATATGTTGCCAGGGCCAGAAGTCGCCGGTGGTGGTAGCCGGATCTTTGCCGGAGATTCTTAGCACCCCTGACCCCGCTAGTACCCTGGCCGCTACCATAACCAGGGCACCGGAGGTCGCAGGACACTCGGGGCCGTGGTTTTTTGGTTCTTTCCATGGGGGGTGAATGCCGTAATCGCCACGCTTGGCATGCGGGTTGGCGATCGCAGTATCTCCACCGCACTCCGAGGATGCTGCTGCCCATCCCCCGGTGGTCTTGGCCGTAGTTTTAGGACATACTCCGGGTCCACTTTTTTACTTATTTACTACCTATTAGCTATTATTTAGTACCTATGTTGACATATTTGGTACCTAAGTAAAAAAATATATACTTGTATACTAATATTATAAATGGGAAAGTGTGTGTGTTTGTTTGTTTGTCCGTCTTTCACGGCAAAACGGGGCGACGAATTGACGTGATTTTTTAAGTGGAGATAGTTGTAGGGATGGAGAGTGACATAGGCTACTTTTTGTCTCTTTCTAACTCCCCACTTCCCTAAAATGGGGGGTGGAAGTTTGTATGGAGCATTACGGAGGGCAAAGGGGAACCGTGTTACCCCGAATTTAACGCGAGCGAAGCCGCGGGCTAGTATTTAATAAAGTGGGCAGTCATTCTGACGTCAGGATGACTGCCCACATTTGTGATGTCGAGGTTGGACCGCCTAATTGGCAACTTTCTATATACTATGATTTACTACCTATTTGCTACCTACACATATATTTTTTCTAGATTTTTGAGGCCAAAAGTAAAGATTTTATAAGCAAATGACTGACCAAAATGGCTAATCAATGTTAGAGTACCATCAGCATTTACTACCTATTAGCTACTATTTAGTACCTATGTTGACATATTTGCTACCTAAGTAAAAAAATATATATATATTTAATAAAGTGGGCAGTAATTCTGACGTCAGGATGACTGCCCACATTTATGATGTCGAGGTTGGACCGCCTAATTGGCAACTTTCTATATACTATGATTTACTACCTATTTGCTACCTACACATATATTTTTTCTAGATTGTTGAGGCCTAAAATAAAGATTTTATAAGCAAATGACTGACCAAAATGGCTAATCAATGTTAGAGTACCATCAGCATTCACTACCTATTAGCTACTATTTAGTACCTATGTATTTGGTACCTAAGTAAAAAACATATATGTATATTTACTAAAGTGGGCAGTCATTCTGACGTCAGGACGTCAGAATGACTGCCCACTTTTGTAAATATACATATATGTTTTTCTGCCATCCTGATGACTGCCCACATTTATGATGTCGAGGTTGGACCCCCTAATTGGCTACTTTCCTAAAAAAAAATATTTAGTCCGTCAGTTAGATTATCAAAAAATATTGGACACGTATTTTTGATTTTTTCAATCAAACAAAAATTGATGAAGATATAGCCCGTTAAAGTTCCGCGTGACGTCACATTTCAGTACAATTTTTAGTATAATGTGACGTCACGCGGAACTTTAACGGGCTATATCTTCACCAATTTTTGTTTGATTGACAAAATAAAAAATACGTGTCCAATATTTTTTGATAATCTAACTGACGGACTAAATATAATTATATATTTTTGACCCAGGAAAGTAGCCAATTGGCAACTTTCTATACAGTGTACTGAGACGTGATCAGTTATATGTTTTTCTAACTCCATAAACAACTAGCAGTTGAATGCCCCAACTTTTACTAAAATCAGTCATTTTTTTTTTACATGTTTTTGTAATTTATTTTTCATTTGACGGGGTTTTCGGGATATTTAAACTACTTATTAGAATATTTAAATTTAAATAAGTAAATTGAATTACCTCTTTGAAATGGAACTGTCGTTAATAACAATTTTGTCATTTATTCCGGATAAAATGTAATTTAATATTTTTTTTACCTTAAATCTAAATATATAAAAGAAGAAACTGACTGACTGACTGACTGACTGATTGACTGACTGACATATCAACGCACAGCCCAAACCGCTGGTTCTAGAGATTCCAAATTTGGCATGTAGGTTCCTTATAAGGTCTAGAGATGCACTAAGAAAGGATTTTTCAAAATTCACCCCCTAAGGGGGTAAAATAGGGGTCCAAAGTTTGTATGGCGAATCAGGATTTGTTAGACTATTTTATTCGAAACTTCACAGGAGTACTCCTAACGATAAATGAGTAAACACGTATTTCAGGTTTTTGAAAATTCAACCCCTAAAAGGGGCAAATGTGGTCACAAAGTCTGAAAATCAACATGGGTATCGTATCCTTTTTGAGTACTTATAGTACGCGGGCGAAGCCGCGGGAAAAGGCTAGTATCTTATAAAACTGTTTTACACTAATATTATCACTTTTGAAAGAAAAATAAATTACAAAAACATGTAAAAAAAAAGAACAAAAAATGTCTGATTTTAGTAAAAGTTGGGGCATTCAACTGCTAGTTGTTTATGGAGTTAGAAAAACATATAACTGATCACGTCTCAGATGGCACCCTGTATACTATGATTTACTACCTATATGCTACCTACACATATATTTATTCTAGATTTTTGAGGCCAAAAATAAAGATTTTCCAAAAAGAAGGAAAGGTCCTGCAAACGGAATTCATTTTCTGCCTCCGGATCCATTTCAAAGGTTTTCATATTGTTACATTTTCTATGGTCTGCGGAGTATATCTATGTATTGTCGCGTTATAACTTAAAATATATAACATTGTTGGCTCGAAATAGCATGGTAAAGGTTCAGAGCCAATAAATTGAAAAAAAAAAGTAATCAAAAAGAGTATCCGTACATTATTCGAAAACTTCAACTTGAATCCGGAGGCAGTAAAATTAAAGCTAAAAATAAAATAAAAATACGTGCAATCATTAATTATCAAATGGCACCATTTTTTAACTGTGCTTCCTAAAAACATAAAAAAGTAAAAATGACCCACCCTAGTAGAGAAGTGAAGTTATGTGCTGGTGATCCGCCTAAAGTTGTGATTTTCTTTTGTTTCAGTGCGCAACGGTTACTCCTGCGTCCCAGTGGCACTGTCCGAGGGCCTGGACATCAGGCTGGGCACCGCAGTCACCGACATCCAGTACGGCGGCCCCGGGGTCACCGTGAAGGCGGTCAACCCCCGCAACCAGAGCCAACCGCAAGTGTTCAAGGGTAAAAGCCAGTTACAGAACTCGTTAAAAACTTTCTGCGGTCAAATACTCCGATCCAACTCTATAAAATTTATTGAACACGTTTAACCTAAACCAATAATAAATCTGTTTATGAACTCCCTATGTATCTTATACAACGCGCGCGCTTGAAATACGTTATTGAGTTCGACTTTTTGTTGTGTTTTTCATTACAGTGACGCTTTGCGTTACGATTTAGCGTAGTTACTCTCACAAAATTGGGTCGGTTCAAGTGAACACAGTTAATGAAAAGCAACTTGATATTGACTTTACCTCGTGGCGCCCTGTTATTATGTTTACAAATGCACGAAAAAAGCCGAACTCTGGCGCCCTCAATATTCAAGAGAAAAACAAAGCAAGAGCACGTTGTCACCATAATGCGCGTTATGAGAAAAATCCACAGCGCCGTTGGCTCCTTGTCATTTCTTTGTCGCGGAATGATTTGCAATTCTAACGCGTTAATTTCACTTTGACGACGCGCAAAAATACGGTCGGGCCGTGTTGACCCGGCGGGCTCGATCAACCCCACTCCCTCGCCGGAGGCTCTTCCGCTACTACAGATCACTTGCCTTCTAGACGCAGCAGAATCTTACCCAGTAGACTCAGCAGAAAGATAATTCACGCTTATAAATCTGACGCTCTCAATAAGTGCATGGTAATTTAATTTTAATGGCTACCACCAATTTTTAGTGGCATGTAGGTTTACGATCTGTGATGTAAAACCCAATGCCAGCGCAGCGCATCTAGCTCGTATATCAATTATTTTATTAAGTATAACGATAAACACTGCTGGGCTAAGTCAATATAAGATTTTTAAAGCTCGAATGCAGAGTGCAGACCCTGTTCTCATATTAATTACAAATATCAAGTTAAACATTAAGTTGCAGCACTAAAAGTAAGCGAATGTAATTAAGAACCATATGGTTAAATACAAAACGGTTTAAAATTAAGTACAACTGAGTAGTTCGGTACGCAGTGTAGTATACATATACAAGTTGGAAAGGACCTAATTCGTAGTTCAGAGTCTATGTGGCCTAGTCTACGCCACGCCACATTTGCATACGGGCGGAGTCTATTGTGAAAGCCAGTTAGACGTTTAGGAGGCGGTGCTATTTTTGCCTAGCACGTGTGGTTGAGAATTAAGTGAGCGATTTCATGGGGTGCAAAGAAAACTATGGTAATTTAGAGATATATAATCACCATACTGCAATTTTTCTCTTGCAAATGTGCAAATAGTATCAATTTCGTTGTATTGCTCCTGTTCTGTATTACCAATGGATAAGCAGGAAACCTACTATGTACGAGTAAAACCAGGTTATTGTTTAGGAAAACTAAACGTAATTAAATAAACTTAGAGCCGGTGTTTTTACTTGACCCTCTAAAGAACACGAAACCTGACCTGGGCAACTTTAAGTATAAAATAGAATACACTTTCAAGATCCTGAACAAAAGTTTCCACAAACTAAGAGCTCTTAATTAATAATTTAAATACTACTCTCGACTTTCGAAATAATAGGAATAGTATAAATATCCTGACTAATTCTAAGTATAAAATAGAATATATGTTACTTCTGAGTTCCAGAACTAAGGTTTCCACAAACAAATGGCTCATAATGTAGGATGTGGCGAGCTGTTTGCGGGCCAGGTCGGGCTTTCACGTTGATTACGGTGCGGCCCGCAGCGTTCAGGGGTGGCTGGGGTTTTATTACATTGCCGAAATGTATGATGGAGCGGACTGTCAACACTTTGTGCTCTTTACTCAAGATAGACCCGACTTTACTTACCTACCCGTGACATCCACTCTTCAAGTTTGGTACTGACGTAAGTAGGTTTCAAGTGTTTCAACAAATATAATGCCTTACAACTGTCTCAGTAAAATATAACACCTAATCCAAGATATACTCATACCTTATCTATTTTTCAGAGTAAGTAGTAATAGAAAACTAAGAATAAATGTAATTTACAACTAAAGAGAGCTTTCACTTGGCTCTCAAACTAAAAAGAATCTTATAACCTGACCAATTCTGAGTATAAAATAGAATATAGGTACTTCTGAGTTCCTGAACTGAGGTTTCCACAAACAAAGAGCTCATAATGTAGGATGTAGCGAGCTGTTTGCGGGTCAGGTCGGGCTTTCACGTTGATTACGCCGCGGCCCGCAGCGTTCAGAGGTGGCTGGGATTTTATTACACTGTCAAAATGTATGATGGAGCGGAGTGTCAATATTTTGTGCTCTTTGCTTAAGATAGACCCGACTTTACTTACCTACACGAGACATCCACTCCTCCCATACTGTATTAAGTAGGTTTCAACAAATATAATGCCTTACAACTGTCCCAGTAAAATATAACACCTAATCCAAGATATACTCATACCTTCTCTATTTTTCAGAGTAGTACTAGAAAACTAAGAATAAACGTAATTTATTTACAACTAAACAGAGCTTTCACTGGGCTCTCAAACTAAAAAGAATCTTATGACCTGACCAATTCTGAGTATAAAATAGAATATAGGTACTTCTGAGTTCCTGAACTAAGGCTTCCACAAACAAAGCTCATAATGTAGGATGTGGCGAGCTGTTTGCGGATCAGGTCGGGCTTTCTCGCTGATTACGGTGCGGCCCGCAGCGTTCAGAGGTGGCTGGGATTTTATTACACTGTCTAAATGTTTGATGGAGCGGTCTGTCATTTTGTGATCTTTGCTTAAGAAAGACCTGACTTTACTTACCTATAGGAGTCTTCCAATAAAAAATCCACTCCATATGTGTATAAGTACCTACCTACTAAACCAGGTATTAATACTAATGTTATTTTTGTGTTTTTTTCTGTGCTTTTCTTACATTTATGCCTTACAACTACGTCATTCAAATAAAATAGTTTTTAACAATGGTTGGAAACTTCTAGACTTATAGACTGCAGGTGACTCAGGTTAGTAATAAAACAAAGATGTATATATATTTTAACACAACTAATTAAATTAATTAACAGGATTAATGGAAAAAAGACCCTAGAGGCCAATTATAATCTAAAGTTTCTATTCGAGTAAAGGAGCTCGAAAACCAACAATAATATCCGAAATACTTATTTAGTTTTCCAGAACTCGTTATAATTCTGTGTATAAATTGCAAGAAATGAACCATGGATTTATAGGAAGTGAATCTATTTCTTCGGTCACAAAGTGAGGCCGAAAGAGAAGGTTATCTAGGGGACTGTCTCGTTTTGAGTAAGGCGGTAATGACGCCATCAGACAATCAAAATGTCAATATGTGTCAAATGTGACAATTTTGTAACGAGTGCTGAGACACGCATTATGCTCTCTATCGGACCGTTTTTACTACTTTTTACTACTCACCTATGAATGGTTTTACTCGGTAATGGAGCATTCCACGGAAAAGTCCACCGTTGTCCCGTACAAACACGAATTTTCTGAAAATTGATAGGTTTTGGAGACCTTTTTCTGCGACAATAGAGTCAAATTATGGTCAGAATTATAATATTCCAATTAATTTGCAAAGATAACTCTAATGACATAGATACACACGCGTTTGTACGGGACAGCTCGTGGAATGCCCCTAATAAGGTTAACTGTGGTTAGGGAAAAAATCAAAGAATTAGATCCAATTTATATAAATCCATGATCTGAACACTCAAGTTACAACTGCGCAACCTTTTTTCTACGGAAAATGAAGGAATCGATAATGAAAGAGGAAATTCACTTGCGTTTTTTTTTCAGGTGATGTGGTTCTTTGCACTTTGCCTCTCGGAGTGTTGAAAGTAGCTGTGGCGAACAGCGGGCAGAACCAACAGAACTTCGTTAATTTTGACCCTCCGTTGCCGGATTGGAAGGTGAGACTATTCTTTATTCACATATTAGTTTTGCATTGTTTAAAGCGGACCCATTTTCGTTAACTTTTTTTTTTCGAAATTTAATTAACAAAATGTATTGCAACTATCCGTATTTTACTTATTATTTTAAGTACACCGACGTATTTCTTTTAATAATAAAACAAAATAAAATGCATTTATTACAGACAATTTTTTGTCCATATTTTGTTAGTAAAAGACTTAAATTTAAACTTATAACTAAGGTTAAATCTTAAATAACTAACATATGTAGGTACTTACACTTTTTTGTATTGCACCTATTGAGGTTTATATAATACGCTTATTAGTAAATAGTTTTCATTTTGACATCATAACATTCAATGTAGGTGGCAGCCATCAAGCGTCTGGGTTATGGAAACCTGAACAAAGTTGTGCTTTGCTTTGAGAGAACATTCTGGGATCCCAGCGCCAATCTATTTGGCCATGTTGGCACTACGACTGCAAGCAGAGGTATGAGTACAGTATATTTAAGTATTTTATATAAAAAAACATGTATAAAAACATTCATTCTAATTTGTTTGTACAATATACAGGCAAGAATATTAACGTTGATACTTATATCATTATCTTTAATTATAAAGGTAGGTAAATTCATTAATAAACCTATAGGTAGGTACTTTAACATACCTATTGTCTTTAAAAAACGCAAATGTTTTTAGGCGACGTTTTTGTAAATGTTACTTTATAATAAAAAATATTTTATTTTATGAGAACCATAGTACCATATATTTCATCATTGCTAGGCATCAAAGATCGTTAGAGCGGATAAGCGAGATGCACATTCATCGACATTTATTCAACGCTCACTCACCATGATGCACTGAACTGCTCCAAAGTGCATGTTCGCGACAAACAACCGACTCATCAATATTAATGCGGCGCCTGAGGAATCTCTGCAAATTAAACCTACTTGCACTCTACTAGCAATACTAGTGCCTCTTACGTAATCCTACCGTTAAAGTTTGATGCGTTCGACTAAATGTATAGGTTGTTTAGGTTGTTGTAAATGTGTAGAGTGTAATAGGTTCTTAAAGGGTAGGCAACGCGCATCCTCTGGGGTTGCAGGCGTCCATAGGCTACGGTAACTGCTTACCATCAGGCGGGCCATATGCTTGTTTGCCACCGTCGTAGTATTTAAAGAAAATGTTTACGAATGATTTCACTTCAATAAATGAATAGTCCACAACCAATAAACCGTACTGTAGCCACGTCGCAGTGTTGCGTAGTTCCATTTTATTCGAAAAAATGAGAATTTTCTTAGCTCCACTTTTAAAGCATTCACTTTCAATGATTCGTAACCACCAGCAACGTGGTGGTCCAATGTCTACAAAGAGATGAGGACTCAGAACCTGACTACACAGACAACCCAGGATAGATTATCCTGGCGCCGACGTACGAGGAGGCCCGACCCCAGCTAAACTGGGAAACGGGGCTGGACAAAGAAGAAAGACTTTCAATGATTCGTAATTCGTATTTGCCAAAATTAATATCAGATATTGCAAAATATTCACAACATTGTTAAGTTTAGACATAATTCTGTCTAAATTCCTTGAAGTGGTTTGCATTCTTTGACCGTCTCCACTTTACAGCTGCCACATGTGCAGATTTAGAAATAAGCATAGTATAGCAAACTGACTAGAGGGGTTTCGTTACTCTCATTATTCTGTCATATCTGACGTGGGTAGCTCTCAGTCTCTAGTCCTCATTGCCCGTTTTTCCATCTTAACTTGTAAAGAAGCAAGATATTTAATTTCGCCTATTCCTGCGCTTAGCATATTGATTTAAATTTTAAACATAAAGAAAACGCACTACATACACTTTGATCTTTCTGGACGGCAGACTAGAAACTTGTCGGTTTTTATCAGCGGTGACCCTATAGACGAAGTCACAAATGCAGCATTCTTGGAGTTTGAGCTCGACAGAAGCCTAACTTGGAGTCACCAAATCGATAACACATGCAAGAAGCTATCAACAGCATGCTACGCATTGAAACGATTGGCGCGAATCCTTCCAAGGGAAGTCGTTCGTTCCTGCTACTTCGCGTCCGTACATGCGCACCTACAATATGGAGTCGAGCTATGGGCAACGGCTGCAGGTCGAGAAAAGGGTGTTTCGGTTGCAAAGGAGCGCAGTAAGAGCTATTGCGCGCGTACCCCAATCAGCCGACCCGAAACTCAATTTCAAATCCCTTAGGATTTTAACGTTGCCGTCACTTTTCATCCTGCAACTTGCGGTGACTACGCGAGAAGAACTATACATGCGACGCCTAGGACCACGGACGTGGTCCCTCGCAGGTACCCGATCCGCAGTGCCTATGCTGGAAAGTTGACGCTTGAGTTTCGCAGACTCACTAAAACAAAAAAACTAACTCACATCTTGGGACGCAAGATATACAACCATCTTCCGGCTGATATAACCTCAGCACCTAGTACCCCGATTTTTAAAGCAAAGCTCAAAAAATGGCTTCTCGAGCAGGCGTTCTTCGACCATACAGAGCTGTTTTCTAGTAGTTGTAATACGTCAGGCAAATAAATGTACTATATATATATATATTAAAATACATATACATAGGTATATGCTATAATTTTGTTTTCTAATTAAGTTTGACATATAATTGAATATTACCAATAAATATGATTGTGATTATGATTAAGTAACTTCGGCTCTCAGCAGTTTTCACCTACCTGCAGTTTTGCCCATGCCATGTTATTTAAAAAAAAATAGGTAAGTCCTTATCTACTATTTTCGCGCAGAATGTACTTATTTTATTTTCAGACAGAACTCAAGATTCCAAAGTACCTATATATAAGTATATAGGTACTTTGGAATTTTATTAGCGAAAATGACTTTTCCTTAGTAAGCTAAGGAAAAGTCATTTTCGCTAATAAAATGGCTGAGGATAAACGATAAATTGTAAATTTATTAACGAGAAATTTCTCTTTTATTAAACATTTTTAATTTTTAGTTTTATAAATCTTGAAGCAAATCAAATTATTTTTGTTCGATATTTTTTGATTTGCAATTTTTAAGTAGTCACACTACTATATATAAACTGAAGATAGATGTCATATACTTCAGAAAAAGTGACCAAACCCTCCGGTGTCCGAGGCCAGATTTGAACTGGCGTCTTCAGCTTTCGCGGCTGACGTCCTGACCACTAGACCACCCGGTCACGGCGGAACTTGACAAATTTTCTCATGTATATGCAATCTCTGAATTTGAAACGGCTAGGCGCCGTTGACCATACTCTAAGGGCATGCGCAGTACGTGCTTGCACCTCCTATCCGAATCACACGTGATTCTGGTATAGCGAGAGAGATGGTGCTGCCATCTATGAATCTTGAAGCAAATCAAATTATTTTTGTTCAATATTTTTTGATTTGCAATTTTTAAGTAGTTACACTACTATATATAAACTGAAAATATATGTCATATACTTCAGAAAAAGTGACCAAACCCTCCGGTGTCCGAGGCCAGATTTGAACTGGCGTCTTCAGCTTTCGCGGCTGACGTCCTGACCACTAGACCACCCGGTCACGGCGGAACTTGACAAATTTTCTCATGTATATGCAATATCTGAATTTGAAACGGCTAGGCGCCGTTTACCATACTCTAAGGGCATGCGCAGTACGTGCTTGCACCTCCTATCCGAATCACTTACGTGATTCTGGTATAGCGAGAGAGATCTATTTTCAGTTTATATATAGTAGTGTAACTACTTAAAAATTGCAAATCAAAAAATATTGAACAAAAATAATTTGATTTGCTTCAAGATTCATAGATGGCAGCACCATCTCTCTCGCTATACCAGAATCACGTAAGTGATTCAGATAGGAGGTGCAAGCACGTACTGCGCATGCCCTTAGAGTATGGTCAACGGCGCCTAGCCGTTTCAAATTCAGAGATTGCATATACATGAGAAAATTTGTCAAGTTCCACCGTGACCGGGTGGTCTAGTGGTCAGGACGTCAGCCGCGAAAGCTGAAGACGCCAGTTCAAATCTGGCCTCGGACACCGGAGGGTTTGGTCACTTTTTCTGAAGTATATGACATCTATTTTCAGTTTATATATAGTAGTGTAACTACTTAAAAATTGCAAATCAAAAAATATTGAACAAAAATTATTTGATTTGCTTCAAGATTCATAGATGGCAGCACCATCTCTCTCGCTATACCAGAATCACGTAAGTGATTCGGATAGGAGGTGCAAGCACGTACTGCGCATGCCCTTAGAGTATGGTCAACGGCGCCTAGCCGTTTCAAATTCAGAGATTGCATATACATGAGAAAATTTGTCAAGTTCCGCCGTGACCGGGTGGTCTCGTGGTCAGGACGTCAGCCGCGAAAGCTGAAGACGCCAGTTCAAATCTGGCCTCAGACACCGGAGGGTTTGGTCACTTTTTCTGAAGTATATGACATCTATTTTCATTTTAGTCTTATAGTTAAATAAATAATGTAAAATTGCAAATTTCAAGTTGAAACCAAAAATCTAAGGAATTAAAGAAATTTTTCTTTATAAATAATTTTGAAGATAATTAGTTTAAATTAACCTAAAACCTTATAGAAAAAAGAAGTTCTAGAAATTATTCTTAATAGAGAAATTATTCTTAAAAAATTAAACGTGCCCAAATGGTTTGATGGTTTAATGAAACTCCTCTTATTTAATATACAGATAAAAAATGAAAATTGTAATTTTCAATATTAATAATTTGTTTTCAATCTAATTAGTCATCCGTCAACCGATAACATTTTGCCCATCTCCGCTAGAGCACGCCTCGTAAATCATTTCACCGTGTAAATAGTGTAAACCTTTGATACAGAAGGGGCCGTGATGAAGAATTAAAAGCTGAATAATTAACGCTACCTGCGGGAACCCGGAGGGCGACTGACGATAAATCACCTCAGAGTCAAGACAAGCTTTTTTTACGTTCTGGTTTAGTTCACCTCCTTACCGTCTTTGTTGTGTGCTCTGCTAACTTCATTAAACCCCCCTACGCCTGGCTGGGAATGCCCGAACAATGTAAGCGGGCTTTTTAGGGTTCCGTAGCAAAAATGGCAAAAACGGAACCCTTATAATTTCGTCATGTCCATCTGTCCGTCCGGAAACTATTAGATGTATCTTAATAAAATTTAGATACAAGGTGTATTTTGCATGCCGCTGTTTAATTAGGTATTTAGTTAAATTGCAGAAAAAATATTTTTAGAGGGGGCATACATGTAACTAAATTTCAACATTTTTTTTTAACCTAATATCAACATGTTCCACATCAATCGATAGGTCTAAAAATAAGTTCAGCCATTTTTGAGTTATCTCCAAAAAAACTTCTTCCATAGTCATCAGATACGACCTTTTGGTATTAGTTTGGATCTCATTCCATTGAAGGTACGGAACCCTCCATTATGCGTGGTCCGACACGCACTTGGTCGGCTTGGTTTTTTAAATAGTAGCCAATTTAACATTTTCGGGCTTGGTTTAAGGAGGTTGGATATCTGATAAATTGTTATCGCTCGTGTCGTCTCAAGAGTTATGTGAGAAAATAGCGTCCGCAACGATCCTTTTAACGTCAGCCACAATTGTACAACCGTACTATTTTGCATAATTGTTTTATCCCATTGCTTGCCTATGTCTACGGTGGCTCGTTAAGAACATTTAGTCTTGAATGTAAGAAATAAAATACCTCGTAGCAAATAAAGTTAATGTTAAGTAATTATTAAAGAGTAATTAATGCACCGAACGAGTTGAGGTAGCCCAGAGGTGGTACACTGGTTTGTTTGTTTATTGGTCGACTGACCAGTTTGTTAATAAAATGGATACTTGTGAATTACGAAAATTGGGGAAGGCCGAGAGCAGTAGGTTATTAAAAACAAATAACCCTCCTCGCATTTCGGTATGATTAAAATACTTTACCTGGAATCGTTTTATAATAAATCTTTTCTCGAAATTTCGTATTAAAATAGTTAATATTAGTTATTTTTAAATCGAGGAAAACAAATTTTACGCATGCTAATTAAATTTCTACACTGGGTTGTAAATTTAAATACTTATTAGATTTCTGAAGAATTTTTAATGACGTCTTTATCTCGTAATTTTGGGATTCTGATCTTAGCTCTACTAAATTCTGCATAAGTACTAAATTGTCTTGTATAATCTCGTATGTACGGTCAACCAATGTGATGCCTAGGCCACTATAGAGCCATGTCATAGTGGCGGTTGGTGGCATAAACGTAACTATGTATTACTGAAGTAGCTATTATGACAGGTTCTACAATGGCCTCGGAATCAAATTGGTTCACTGTATAACTAATTAGTTATATCAAGCCATTTATCCAAACTTACGGTTGCAGGCGAGCTGTTCCTCTTCTGGAACCTATACAGTGCGCCAGTACTGCTGGCGCTGGTGGCTGGCGAAGCGGCTGCCGTGATGGAAAACGTGACGGATGACGTCATCGTCGGTCGTTGCATCGCCGTGCTGAAGAGCATTTTCGGTCACGCCGCTGTGCCGCAGCCCAAGGAGTGTGTGGTTACCAGGTATGATGAAAAAAATCCTGGTCTGGAATCTGTACTGGTAGCGTCCACGATGAAAGACGGATGACGCCGGCATCTTCGGGAACGTGCTGTGCTAGCCAAAGGAGTGTGTGGTCATCAGGTATAATAAAAAAAACTTATTTTAAGGACGTGACGGGTGACTCTAGTGACGACCGCTGCATAGTGCATCGCCGTGCTTAAGAACATGTAGTACAATGACAACAGGGTAGCAGTGCCCGTGGTGGAATCTCAGGAATGCATGGTCAGCAAGGTATACCAGGTTTTATATCAGTCTTAGAGACAGCAACATTAAATAGAGAGAGCCATACCGTCAAATCAGTCGTCGTATAAATTAAGTATTGTCTATAGGTACTTACGACCTAATTAAAAGTAGGTATACACTTTTAATTAGGTCGTAAGTACGTATAGACAATGAGTTAGGTAACTCTTTTTAGCCTTATCCTCTCCTCAATCCACTTCAATACGGGTTCACTTAACTTTGACAATTATTCAAGGCTTTAGCTTTGACCACTAAAGTCGAGCCAGAACCGACGCTTTGAACGGGTGTTAATTAAACTCAAAAAGCACCGTCTTTGTTTTGGTTGATTGCGTTAAAAGCGAGTGTGTTTCAGATGGCGAGCAGACCCGTACGCGCGAGGCTCGTACAGCTTTGTGGCGGTCGGTTCGTCGGGCACTGACTACGATTTACTTGCCGCGCCGGTGCCTGGGGCGTCTGCGGGGGAGAATAGGCTCTTCTTTGCTGGTAAACAATGCTATACGTTGTTTAGTCTGTCTGTATTATTGACGAAGTGTTTATTGTGTTACATCAACATAACATTCAAATAACGAGTACCTTCATTAACTCCAATCGATAGATTAAACGATTGATGACTAAAATAAATTAAGTACGTAATTCAGTTTTTATTGTACCTTTCTATTGTTTAAAATGTATGTATTGGATATATCTTGTTTTTAAGACAGGAAATCGTTAACCGTTCGTGTAGTTGTTTGCATTTTACTGTTTATTTCCGACATAAATTACATTCGTTTATGATTTAACTTCCATACCTAAAAATACTTGAAGTTAAATAACTACAGTACAGTTGCCAGAAAAAAAGAGTGTAATGTTCTCAAAATATTTCGGACTTCAATTTTAGGTTCAACTTTACTGTCGCGTTTTACAGTAACGTACTATCTAGCCCTTCTGTTCTTGTAATTATAATAATATAAATTTCTCGCATCGACCAGGTGAACACACAATGCGCAACTATCCCGCCACGGTGCACGGCGCGTTCCTCTCCGGGTTGCGGGAGGCTGGCCGGCTGGCAGACCTCCTGCTGCCTCAGCCGCCCATCACCAACGCCAGCGTGGCAGCCGCCACCGCCGCTGCCAACCAGTCCTGATGCTCCTGAACCCAAACCACGGCGGGGCTGCGCGATGCACTGCTGCAGCTACTGCGGCCAACCGTCACCAACGCTGCAGCCGCCGCCGCCACAGAAACTCCTGAAACGATAACCGATACTGTGAGTTTAACTTAAAACAATGACAAATAGTGTAAGGGAATAGGGGTAGATATTTTTTTATGTAGATTAATTCTCTTTTTTTAATTAATTAATTTATTTCGTACAGAATCACTATTTTGGCTCAGCTAATAACGTGGTTATAAAGCATTATTTTTTAAGTGTGAACTTATTTAATTTCAGTTTTTATAGATAACCAGTGATGATAAATTGGTTATACATATTGATCATTAAATTCTTAATGAACCAGAGCCAGAATGGTATTTTGCATTAAATAAGTCTCATGCGTTGATTCGTTTACTATTGTAAAACCTATGTTTCGCTATGAAGTAATAAGAACATTTTATTTCGAACTGGTTGTTTATATTAGAAAATTCAAGCATACCTAGAAATAAGTTTTCGAATATTGTTTAAATTTAACCTTGTTTTGACTGAAAGCCTAATTGAAGTGTATTTTTGCTACAGGGGCTATGTTTTGTGTAAAAAGTATCATCTTATTTGTATTGTCTCAACTAAATGTAGGTTTATACTTTGATATAGTTGATGAACATTAGTAAGACCAGTATTAGTAAATTTTACCGTATGATGACATGACATCCAGGAAACCATAGTTTGAAGTTTGATATGCCGTTTGGTTTATAAGTAGACTTAATATTATTACCATCAACTCGTGCGTAATAATAGAGTAGGTACCTAATGTATTTATGTCAGTTTTGGAGTATTTAATTATCTTTTTAAACGTATTCAAGTACAATTTTCCTGCAAAAAGCCAAAGCCAATAATGCCTTAATAGAATACCAGTGAACATTGGACTGTACAACTATTTTGTTGTCGAAATTCATTTTATTTACAAATTGCAGCAATAATTGTGAAATAATATAACATAGAATGAAAAAAGCTGAATAAAGCAATGTATTGTACATAATTTACAATGATTCTCAAATTATATACACTCATCATCATCATCATATCAGCCGAAAGACGTCCACTGCTGGACATAGGCCTCCCCCAAAGAGTGCCACAATGACCGGTCCTGCGCCACCCGCATCTAGCGGACTCCCGCGACCTTCACCAGGTCATCAGTCCACCTTACGGAGGGTCTACCCACGCTGCGCCTTCCGGTTCGTGGTCGCCACTCGAGAACCTTTCCGCCCCAACGGCCATCGGTTCTACGAGCAATGTGCCCCGCCCACTGCCACTTTAGTTTAGCTATTCGGAGGGCTATATCGGTTACTTTGGTTCCGCTGCGGTATATACACTCACCGTATTCATTTTAATCGCAAATCGTAAAAATGTATTTGTAGCTAATTGAAGAATGAATATTTATTATGGAATTCTTTTGTGACAATTATTTAAGTGATGTGTTGATTACTTACGTCATTCTTACGTCAAATACGACCAATGCTCAGAAAATAATAACATTCGCCTTTAATTTGGTTCCTCTGACATGTGCGTATCCGCCCCTAAAAGGCCGGTGCTTAAAACTGACGGTCATACATAATGACAATCGCACTGCCTATGGAATTAACTTAATATTAAGTAGAAAATATATGAATCTTGAAACAAATCAAATTATTTTGTTCAATATTTTTTGATTTGCAATTTTTTTTAAGTAGTTACACTACTATATATAAACTGAAAATAGATGTCATATACTTCAGAAGAAGTGACCAAACCCTCCGGTGTCCGAGGCCAGATTTGAACTGGCGTCTTCAGCTTTCGCGGCTGACGGCCTGACCACTAGACCACCCGGTCACCGGTCGGTATATAGTAGTGTAACTACTTAAAAAATTGCAAATCAAAAAAATATTGAACAAAATAATTTGATTTGCTTCAAGATTAATATTAAGTAGTTATAACTTAATATATAAGTATTTCTTATTTTGCATAAGTCGTGTGATTAATAGTGTAGGTATTTTTCATAATTTTCATCAATAAAATACATTCAAATAAATGTGGTTTCAATATCAAAAATTCCCACTTCTAAATAGTCCAAGGGTTATGAGACGGCTCAGTGAATGCTAATTGGGCAATTTAGACGATCTTAAACAAACACACCTGCCTTTGAAGATGCACCTGTACAGTTTATAAAGGTTCGATAAAAACGGAGAAATGTTGCCGACTCCTGATTAGGGTTACAATGGGAGTGTGTATTCTTCCGAATTTCTTATTAGTTATTTTGAAAATTCTACTTAAATATGTGAGTGATTATAACTAATCTTATGTCATTAGAATAATGTAAAAACTGTTTCCAAAATACCACGCTCTATGTGATACCTATCTAATCTAAACTCAGATTTTTTTATCAAGCGCAAAAATTGTACCCGACTCTCTTACTTTTCGCTTGTATTTCTCTGAATGGTAAATGAAATTGCTTTTTACTTGCATCAAAAATACCATATTTTTTTTAATATACATAAATACACGAAACCGGTGAATCATGAGGTTAGTTTTTAGGACTTAAACCGGTGAGTACCTAAGTGAGGTTAGTTTTTAGGACTGAAATTAGAACTCTGGGTAAGTAACCAAAATCAATTTCACATCCAACAATTTTAAGCAAGTTTATTTTAAAGGCTACATACTTTTTTTGTAGCAGCACTGTTACTTTTTAGGAATCCGTAGCCAGAATGGCAAAAACGGAACCCTTATATTTTTGGTCATGTCCGTCTGTCCGGCCGTCCGTATGTCACAGCCATTTTACTCGGAAACTATAAGACGTATCTTAATAAAATTTAGACATAAGGTGTAGTTTATATGCCGCTATTTAGTTATGTAGTAAAATTGCAGAAAAAAAATATTTTCAGAGGGGGCGCTCCATACATGTAACTAAATTTCAATTTTTATAAATCAAATATCAAGTTGACATTTGATATATAATGTTGATATTATCAACATGTTGCAAATCAATCGATAGGTCTTTAAAAATAACATTGAGGTTTCTTTGAACGTTTTGTGAATAGTTTCAGAAATAATCGCTTCGAAAGTCGGAAAAATAGCGTCCCCCTCCCCCCCCCCCCCTGTAACTGCGCGTTATCATATACTTTCTACGAAAATTGTTTTGAACATTATCGGTTTAGCTATTTTTGAGTTATTTCCAAAAAACTTCATCAGATACGACCTTTTGGAATTAGTCTGGTTCTTATTCCATTGAAGCTACGGAACCCTCCATTATGCGTGGTCCGACACGCACTTGGCCGGTTTTTTTTCTTGTTGATAAACAAAATTCGTTATTTTTCATCTCTTTACCTATTTCTTAAAGTAATGAGCGCTTCGCTTTAAAAACTTCGGCTAAAAATAGCACTTTGATACTTGATTACAAAGTTGTATGAAAATTCAAATACAACACTATTGTATATATAAAGCTCAAATGAATTGTAGAACTGTAAGTTAGTTGTAAATTAGTTTGCTAATTTTGCCTGCACTTTTACGCATCGGTAATAGTATTTTTTTCGGTATAAAAGTCTCGGGAATTTATTGACCCTTGTGTAATTTGAAAACTTGTCCTACTAGTGCTACAAGGCATAAAAAACGCGACCCGGTGGTTTAAATATAAATTAGAAGCTATTAATTACGGCTCCAGTTTGAGTCGTAAAAAACTTTTTAATACAATTGCTCAAAAAGTTTAGTTTATGTAGCTGCAAATCGTGCGTAAAGTTTGATTTTATGCACTAGTGCTAAAAAGTAATCTGATCTGCAAATCGTGCGTAAAGTTTGATTTTACGCACGATTTGCAGATTTTACGCACGATTTGCGATCAGAATTTTAAATAAATGAGTATTATGCGAGACCCGCTTATAAATGACCCACCTGAAACCTAAACTACGCGCGATTGGGCATAAAGGAATATCATGCGAGACCCAATAGTATTACTTGAACAACGCGCGATTGAATGAAGCTGTCTTTCGTACACTGACAGATTATAAATGTAATTGTATTTCATTGTAGTTTTTTCGCAATTGTATTAAAAAACGTTGTTCGACACACATGCGGAAGTGTCATTTTCACTCGTCCCGAGTCAAGTAACCTCGGTACTCGTGCAAAATGACATACTTCTCGCACTAAACTACTATTACCGACTCTACAGTGTAAATAGGGTTGTGAGGCTTCGTCACAACAAACCCATTAAAATCGGGAGCGCCAATATACGATTACACTAAAACAATATAACGTTTTATTTATTTATAGTTGGGCATTAATTTGAGTTTGTTTACGCGCTAGGCGGGGCGACTGACGGATTTATGGTGGTTTTTAATTGCATTTTTAATTATTTTTCAACAACTACGCTGCCGGCAAATTGAATACGGCTCACGCGATCCGGAGCGATCTTATCTCGGACCTAGTTATGCTTTAAAAACTGCTTTTTGTACTAATATTTATCGCCCATTACCAGATATCGTTGCCTAAATAACATCTTGTTCTATCAAACAATGTATAATATTTTAACGTAGTAATTAAAAATGAGACGCTAAACGTAATCCGTCCGTATTTTTTTTCATAAATTTTTTATCATAAAAACCGGAAATTAAAATGAAACCCTCGAAAACGGCGAAGGCACTGAATATTCCAACATCTTAATTCTAAATTAATTGCGTTAGGATATACCAATAAATCTACTGTCGGTATTATAAAACTCTAGTTTGCTTAGAACGTAGTTCCATGATGCAGCAAAAGGAGCATCCATTGTTTTAAATCATTTTAATTCGTATTTTATTATTTTACTATTAAGACTTGTTTTACAATGGCAAGCTGCTAACATATTACATTGTAGAATGTTACGATCAGATTTTACTAGCCAACGCCCATTGATTAACACGGAAGATAAAACTTAGTATAATGAAGTATTTTTATACTTAGCATTTTTTCACATTGTTAGTCGGCGAAGGGAAACATGGACTTTATGGAGTCGCGGGAATTTAAAACTTGGAACACTTCTGTATACCTAGTCAAGTACCGATTTTGCTTAAAACTTCAATAAGTTACTTATCTACATAGGCCAATCTAATTAGACTATTTCTAAGAATTAATTTCCAGCAAGCTGGAAATCGTTTTAATGCCCTCATTTGGTCCTAAATTCGTGTAATCCGAGTTTGCCCAATCCCAGCAGGTGTGCATTAATTTTGGAAATATTTGCTTCTGTGTTGATCCTGAGGACCTCATTTCAGCAGTTCAACTATTCCTGGTAGCCCTATATTCACCTAAATCCAATGAGACATTCTTGGACAAAATCCGCCACGAGATATTCTCAAAATTCCCCATAAAGCCAACGTTCAATCTGACATCTCTACCCCCAACAAATGCAGCCGAATTTAACCCTCTTCTACATTGAATGAATTGAATTTTGCCGACGGACCTAACGTATTTGAGATACAATCAATAACAAAAAAAAGAGCAAACGTTTCGCATTTACTTTGCTTCTAAAAGTTATGCACTGTACACCTTCTGGGATTGGGCAAAATCAGATTACACTCATTTAGGACCAAATGAAGGTATTAAAACGATTTCCAGCCTACTGGAAATTGATTCTCCAAATGCTTTTTATGGATCTTAGTCGGTTAGCCTAACATGCTAATGATTATTTAGTGATTATTAATTATGCTGGAAAATGAAACACACTGGAATAATGAATTCAGTCTAAAAAGGGTACCGTACGATAATAAAAGTACGATTCAGCTGCTTGATTCTTGAAACGTGTAGCCCAGTTCCCACTTAGGGTAAACCTTTAGGTTTAGAGCTTTTACAAATCTATTTTATCACCACGTTGCACTCATAAATCCCGATGAGGATCGGAAGGCGGTCATGTTGAAGTGGAACAGGGCTAGTCACGTCTGCCGCATGCCGAATAAGTCGATGGTCTTATTACCACGGATTGAAAGCGCGAAACAGAGCCGAGTTCATGTCTGTCAGCTACAGCAGCTAGATCATTTGAGTTATTTTCTAGAAGTGGATTGCCCATGGTTAGCCATAAAAATGGGGCGACTGTGAAAAATTATGTGCACACCATTAAGTTTTGTTTATAGTACCTACTTACAAAATAAGTTGGAAAATTATACCTACGTGCCGAATTATTTCCTCTTTGATCTCATTCCATGTAGAGTTGTAGCTCGAAAGAGGAAAGCACTTTCGTAAATTTGTTGGTTTTTAACCTTAACAGTAACCGGCCTAGTGATATTGAGTAATATGACTAAATAAGTAAGTACTTGCATAAACAAGATTCGATAGGATAGCATTCAACATATCCGCATATCTGAACTAACATTCCACGTAGAATGTGTCCCAACACAAAATTATTAAGGTAAGCTACTCCACGTATTTCCTGTCTAATCGCCGCTCGGTTACAATTAACCCTACATTGCTACCTTCAGAAAAAATACGTGTACGCAGCGAGTCCGACAAACGAGGAATTAATATAAGATCCACCGCCATTTGTAAATTCTACTTCCACTTTGTTGTACAGGCCCTTCCAGTTTTGTTGGTAAGTAAATTATGCGGTATTTTTTGTTTGAGTTTGATTGTGAGTAATGAATTCTTATGATAAGTAATGTTGAGGTGAGAACAATTTTTGACGAAAACTTATTTGATTAGATATTCAAATTTTATTCTTACTGTTATTCAATGTATGTTCATACATACTTATCATAACAATAGGTGGCAGTATATTGTAAGTATCCCGTTTCCTCTTTGATAGAGCATTAGATAGAGATAGGTAAGTACCAAAAACTTTAATGATAAAATAATATTTTTGGATACCTACGAGTACATGCATATGCAGTGTCAATAGAAAAGTGAAATAAGGTAAACAAATATGGCTGCATTTGTAGGCAAAAAAAGCATTTGACACATGACAAAACATTATCAAAGTAATTCGTTTTAACTGAAACATAAGCAATTAATGGATATTTTTATTAATAAAAATGAATGTAAATAACAAGTTTGTGTGTATAAATTAAGAATAAAACTGTGGTTGTTCTTTAAAAGTACGTGATTGCGAAGCAATGCAGGTAAATGGGTTTGTTCACATTTTTTGCCCGAATATACTTACCTCCCTAATAATAATATAGGTAGTAATCAATCTAATCATTAAAAATTGTATTTCCCACTAAGAAAAAAGGATAACGACGACGCAACAAAATTACCTTTTACTTGTGAGTCTTGTGGTAAATAACCTAAAAACCAAATATGGTTATGTACCTATTTTTACCAGTTTTTTTTTCAACAGAAATATAAAGGGCAATCTACAATAAATTGCTCGTACCTGCGCAAGCGCTGCTAATAATGTGGCGCCACCTCTTAAAGCTTAACGGAGCTATCAAACTTGTATGCTGCACCGGACTAAGCTTTTAAAAGCTCTTAGCACGGTCACCGCAACGGTGCCTGAGGCCGAAATAGTACCAGCTATAAGTTGCAGATCGCGCTGTGTACGGAAATACGTCATTCATAGTCACTGAATAATTCCATTTTCTGCTCAGAGGTGGCGTTATTTACTAATAAATAAATGTTTTTTTTCGTATGTGACAATTTTATTTACTTATTAAAGGCTGACATTTTATTTATGAATCTGGTTTGTTATGTTCTTGAAACTTGTAATCATATAAATTCTTGTGGGATTGCGCAAGAGTAGTTAATAATGTGGCGCCATCTCTATAAGCATTACGGAACTATGTGTCGCACGACCACTGAAGCTCGGCTCAGGACGGTCGTAGTGAAGCCTTTGGTTGTAGGCAGGGGGCGCTTCATTGGTGCGTATGCGTACGCACCCCTCAGTAGCTGTGTATGTCATTAAGAAGTTAGGTTTTATATGAGTAGATGGCGGTATTCACTAATATTTTAAATTATAAATTAATAGTTAATTTTAAACTAGATTAGTAAAATTAAAAAAAAAGGGTAATAATTCGAAGGGAAAAGAGCAACTATTAATCAAATTGATACTTTAAAAATGCACTAAATGATTCTATTCGTTTCTTCAAAAATAAAAAAATTCTGTTCTGTTCCTGAAAGTCATGCTACTAGAGCCTAAATGTTTGTGATATTAATAGGCTATAACCGCTCACGACTTAGAGTTGGTCTGTATCAAACTTGGGGTCATAATACATGTGTTATTATAAATACAACACCTCGTCAATGGTAAGCAAGCATACGTACGTGGATGTGTTTCAAGATTTACATATCTTAATGTTGATGAACAGCCTACTTAGAAACTGTTTATACTTAAGTAAATACTACATTTATACAGGCTGACTTCTCATTCGAGGTATTCTTTCAAGGATCTGATACTAGAATTAATTTGCAACAAATAATTAAGTCCGTAAAAACAATATTCGGGGGTCAAAAGGGTACAGGGTAGGTAACTGGTTGCCGAGATCTAAAACTTTGCTTTAATTGATCCTTACAACTTAGGTGCGTAATGACTAACGCTTGCAATTAGGGCTTGCAATCCGGATATTTCGAATAGTAATTTGTTTGGAATTGTTCGGATAGTAGCCATATTGTAAGGATAATATCCGGATAATACAGATATCTTGTGCAGTATTCCATACAAATTACTAGTCGAAATATTCGGATTTCCAGGCCTAGTAAGTAATGACCTGCGTCTGTAGGTATTTGTTTTAATTCTTAATTTTTTAAGTAAGTATACAATATTAATATGTTTTTCTACTCCTGTACTTTTATCTGTCATTTATACATTCGTCAACACCTTTATAAGAACATAGATAATACACTCGATGAAAAGTCTATCTAGTCTATTCCCCAAAATAACACTTGTTCTATAAAAGCGCCAAAATAGTATCGCGTAATCGCGTGCAAACACGACTATTAATATAAAATAAATTACTGCCAACCTAAGAAACCTAAATAAACGCAGCGTTTTTAGAAAAAAAAACTTTAAAAAAGAAAAAATTAAAAGAACCACAGACCTACTTCGTAGTTTTTTACGTTTCCCGTTCGTTTATTGGGGCAAATTGCAAACTTTGAAAGTAATTTAGGTATTTTTACTAATCTCTGTAGCTCTTTAATAATTGGTCAAATAACGACGGTGTGTATTTGTGTTAGTAATGTTACTATTATTGAAAAATAGTGTTTTAAAAGGTAAAACTTAAATGATTGTTGATTATGTTGACAAAATAACTGCGATATCCATGAACTTTTCAATTTCGCATTTTATGTAAAAGTAAGTGTATTCGTAGAAAAAGTATTGTATGCAACGTCGTATAAGTAGGTAAAAAAATGTTCGTGGCGTTTTTCTTAACAATTTTCGCCTACGGCTCAAATTGTTACCCACGCCACTCACCTTTTTTGACCCCTCTTATACAACTGTTGCATAAACTACTATTATCTACACTCATATTGTAAGTTCTCTAAAACGTGTTCGAAAACGGTAGGCAATGGCTAGCATTACCAGGACCGATTTTACTATGATAAGGTTTTTATGTGTGGCCTAACGTAATTTTAACTTTACATGCTCAACTATTGATGTGTTATGAGACTTATGAGTTTTGATATCATAATGTACACCTGGACGCTCCCGCGCGGCCGCCGACAGCCCGACGCGCTCGCGCGACCGCCGACACAATCGAGTTGGCCATGGCGGTGCAATGGCGGCCATTCTATGGTTTCGGAACACGGCATTTAGGATAAATAATATGAGTGTAGATAAAGCAGTGTATGCAACTGTACGTAATTAGGCCTTAAAACACTCGTGTGATCTTATTATGAAACTCGACTCGCCTGCGGCTCGTTTCATAAAACCACACTCATGTTTTAAGGACCCTTATTACGTAACAGTTACATAAACTACTATTAATAATTTTTTAAAGCTATTAAAATTCTGCAGTTTTAACCGTTACGTTATACATGTATTATTTAAATTTTGGAATGGTAGAATCTGAACTGTTTCTGAATTCTTGGAGTTACCAAAGTATTACCACGGACCAGAAAAGTGGTATAGCCACTTAAGACCCCTATTTATCAAATAATGATGATTATGTGACAGAATTATTGCACAGCATAACAGAATATTTAATACATTTACAAAAATATGCGTTGTTTGTTATAAAAGTTAATTTTTCGGAATATTTGAGAAAAGTATTATGTCTCGGTAACCAGTTATTTTTGACCCCCGGTTAATTGGGACTTATTTGTTGCAAATTAAGTCCAGTATTAGCACCTTGAAGGAATACCTCGAATTAGAAGTCAGCCTTTAGGTATGTATTATTTTATTAGGTAGGTAGGTATTAGGTATACACCTACGTATATTTTCTCAGCTTCAGTTAATTTGACAGTAATTATCATTAACATTTTCCTGACGCCAATGACAATGACTACTTATTTAATCTGATCACTAGCCTGGCCCCGCCTTTTTAACTTGAATGAGCTTCGAAAAGTCGAGAATTTCTAATAAATGAATTATTGCGATATGCTTTCTTTTCCGGTAAAAAATAACAAATAAACTTTCTTTATTGTTAAACTCACTTAATGACTACCAAGAATCGAAAAGAAATGCTCCACAATGCTTCGCGAGATGCCTTATGATCAGCTAGGTCAAGTGTCAAGGCGCATTCGTACAGGTAGATACGACACCAGTGACATGCTATTAAAACGATCACTAGACCACAGTATGCATACAATATAAAGTACCAATGCAATCATTCTCTCCCCCATTGTAAATTTAGCTGCCTAGCCAACTTGAATGTCTTTGAACATAATTTTCAACAAAGCAGTGTTTGCGGCAATGTCGCTTTTATCCATCATAGTGTTCCTGATAATCCTACTCATAACTACTGTCAAGACTGATGCGCAAACTCTACAAAACAAACAAGATTCCAACGTGCAGAACTTCAAAGAATTTGTGTCGAACGCGATAAAAGAGCAAAGCTCGAAGATTCAGACGCTTTTCAAGAAAATACAGGCAAATGCGCAAAGTATGTTGCAAACTATACAAAGTATTAAACAACATTCTAAAACAGTTGATTTAAAAAATATCGCAAGTAAAAATGCGAACCAAGTGGAGTCAACTATTGAAAAATCCCTTCCATTGAAGAGTTTTAAAAGGGATGCTACGGAAGCGGTTGGAAGGAGTTTTAATACTCATTATACGACGACGGGCTATGGACAAGGACATACTGGGGCCGCCGGCGGCCACGCAGGGCACGGACACACTGGGAGCGCCAATTTTGCAGCACCGACATATCACCATCACTCCATCGGATTTGATCCCATCAACATTGTGGTATCAATGTCTTTGCTATCGTTTCTTCTTCAAGCGATACAAGGGTTGCTGTCCAGAACTCGGACGCCGACGCCTGTGGTTGAAGCCCGGAGTTTGGATTTGGTGCAAGAATGGCTAACAGCTTATCGCGAAAAGAATTTAATGCCAGATGTGGTGAAATATGCAAAAAACCCAAAAAAGAAATATTTGAAGAAATATATTCCATAGTTTTTCGTGATTACATTGGCGGGTTGTGCAACTAACGTAGGTGGTAGGTTATTTATTTATTGAATTTCATAGTAAGTAAAAGAATTCCGTTACTCTTAATTTACTTAAAAATTAAGTAGTCTCGTTAAATCTTTAATGAGTTATACAAAACACATTACTTAATTATGTGACTCTATTTTTATTCTCAAGTAAGTTTTAGTATTTTAAGAAATAAAATTATACTTACAATACAAGTTGGGTAAACATATCAAAATCCTTCTTCCGCGTTAGTTAGGTTAAATTTATATTAAGCTGTAATTATATTGCGTACTTATTATAAATTTAATAAGTACGCAATTACGTAGGTTTCGAATTATTCACTTACACAAGTCTCCGTCAGAATTTAACTGTATTAAATTTTTCCATCTTAATTTTAAATCCCCTTTGAGGCGTCGTAGAGTGTCTCTTTACATCTAAAGCGACTCAATCGGCATAATTAAAACGTTCCCTAGAGATCAATGCTCGAGAAAATTAAACAAAGATATCCTGTTGTATCGTTGATGCGGTTAATTAAAGCCAACCGGGTTGAATTTCCGAACGGATTGAGGCCTTGATCGCATGTGGGCAGGAGTTGATCGCCCTTGATAGTGGATAGAACAATACACAAGGTCTATATACGCAAATAGTGCCATTCAGGGGTAACAACACAGGCACAGATTGTTAAGGAAATATTATATGTTGTATTGTAAACAAATGCGCAATGTGTCTGAGCTGCTTTTTTTAACGGAAGTTTATTTTGCTATCTGATAATCGTACGGAATTATCTGTGAGTTAATTTTATAAATGTATTGTTTAGGATAAAGAATATTTTGTGTAGGTAAATGTAACTATTACTGTAAATAGCTTATGCAGGTTCATTTTTAGGGTTCCGTAGTCAACTAGGAACCCTTATAGTTTCGCCATGTCTGCCCGTCCGTCCGTCCGCGGATAATCTCAGTGACCATTAGCACTAGAAAGCTGAAATTTGGTACTAATATGTATGTATATCAATCACGCCGACAAAGTGGTAAAATAAAAAGTGGAAAAAAATGTTTTATTAGGGTACCTCCCCTATACGTAAAGTGGGGAGTGATTTTTTTTTTCATTTCAACCCTAACGTGTGATATATTGTTGGATAGGTATTTAAAAATGAATAGGGGTTTACTAAAATCATTTTTTGATAATGTAAATATTTTCGGAAATAATCGCTCCAGAAGTAAAAAAAAATGTGTCCCCCCCCCCTCTAACTTTTGAACCATAAGTTTTAAAAATATGAAAAAAATCTGAAAAGTAAACCTTTATAAAACTTTCTAGGAAAATTATTTTGAACTTGATAGGTTGAATAGTTTTTGAAAAAAAAATACAAAATTATTTCTGAACTAAGTTTGTAATTTAACCGTATAAGCAGGTGTGTATTGTACCTGTAATTTCTACAAAATTACAATGAAAAGACTTGCTTTCAAATAAAGTAAAAACGGTGAAAATCGGTTCACGCAATAAAGAATTATCCCATAAAAATCATCTTCCATACTTTAAGTTCGCGCGCAATAGTTTACTTAATTTGCCGATAGATGTCGCTGTACGTAGAACGCTCATATCATATCTTACATGGCGGTGTTATTTTAACTCTTAAGTGGGGACACTTACTGTGACGGAAGAAAAACTACGGAACCCTACACTGAGCGTGCTCCGACACGCTCTTGGCCGGTTTTTTATTTTTTTCATGCCAGTTACTGGTAATAGTAGATTGTTTGACAAGGTTCTAAAGTAGACCTTATTACCACGATGTGGTAATATGGCTTTTAGACCAGAGTTATACATTCTATTTTTCACTTCGATTGCGAGAAAATAAAAAAAACATAAAAATACATATTATTTACGCAAAGTTTACGCACAATCACTAATCTGAGGTGAAAATATGGTTTAACTTGACGGTCTTTTTATTTTTTTAACTGTTTGACACAGATACAAAAAAAAAATACCGCGAACAAATGCCACAGACGACGGTATAATTAGCGCTTTAAAGCGCTTCCAACAGATTTAAAGCTTCAGTATTTGAATAATTGTGAAGTGGGAACTAAAAAACACCTCATGTTTTGAGAAATGAATTGCGTTTCCTGATTGGTTGATTTTAACATTGCTGTATTCTGGTTGGTTGATGCTAAATACTATGTTTTTTCATGGAATTAAATTATTTAAACAGTATACGCACCAAAAAGTATCCAGCGTTCCGGTTAACTTCGGTACGTATGTGTTGTGATTTGTGGATTTAATATGGTTAAGTGTTTTGATTGGTCAATTTAAAATATTTTGTAAATCATAAATAAGTATGCATACATATTTTGTAAATGTACTACTTTAGTCCGCCTTGGTAAGCATAATATGATACACTTTTTGAGCATGAGAACTGAAAAATATGTATGATCCTTACTTACTATCCATCTTTTGTACCATATTTTATGCAAAATAAAGATAAAAAAACATGTATGGTTAGGTATACCAAGACTGGCCAATACCTTGTCGCGTCAAAGTAGCTTATGCAGGTTTAGGTGTAGCTGGATACAAATACGTGTATAAATACTTATTTATATTTATAATTATTAGACATTTAATATGGCAGTAGCTTTGAATACATCTCTTTTTAAACAATTCAAATAGATACAATGTTGATATTAGAGATGCAACGGATAGTTGTTTGGCCGGATACCGGATATACGGCAGACCCGTTGGCCTGATAACCGGATATTCGGTTAAAAGTTTTACCTACAGTCAAGCTAATTCGAGCATGCGGATGGCACTCCGTGCAGGTTGCCTATTGTTCAAGAAATCGTGAGCTACCTAAAGTTATCGCCTTTATTAAATGGTAGAATCACGTGATGTAATAAACTTATATTATTAATAATTGATAAGTAAATTATTTGGTGGTTTACTATGTATGCATCCCGTTTTTAAACTTAACTAATTGTCATTTTACTATTCGGTATCCGGTCGGACACTATTCGCAATTATCCGGTATTCGGCCGAATAGTAAAATTGTGGCCGGGTAGGCCAGATATCGATACCGGATAGTGGCCGGATATCTGTTGCATCTCTAATTCAATACACCCAAAGCTTCTAGGTACGTTCGGTAGTTAGTAAGAACATGGTATTTAAATCCAGTGTAGGTATAACTACACACTTAAAACAGACTGCTAACTAGCTAGCTAGTATATAGAGTTACGCTCTCATTAGTAATTCCATCAAATTCCACATCAAAGAACGTTCATAACATAACAAAAATCCCCGCTGAAAGCTATGCTTAAAATAGTTCACCATACATTCTAATCTCATCTCTCTTGTGAATTTAATTTGAATTTTGAGCATTTTAGTGTTGGCTTATAGAGGTTTTTGTAAAAATCCCCGTATTATCCTCCGTCGGGTCGCGGAGAAGCGTCAGTTGAGATTTGTATTGTGACCAAAAATCTACAGTTTTAAAGGATAAGCTTCTAATAACGAATCTTCTTCTTTAATTTTGTTTTAAACGATAAAGTTGAGTTGGTTTAAAATAAGAAAAAGTATTTTTCTAATAACGTAAGTGGTTTTTCTATTCAATTTAATTTACTTGTTTGTTATTCTATCGTAGATTATTGCACCCAGGATCCCAACTACCTAAAACTACTTGTAAGTAGGTAAATAAAACGAATTACAAGGATTTAGGATACTTAACCTAACTAATTAAAAAAAATGAACTAACGAGTCCGCTTCATATTATTTTTCTTGGTAATTTTCTAATGGAGCCTGCAATTCACACTACTGACTAACTAATAATAGTAATAATCCCAAGATTTGACGTAGACATCTTTTAGTAACTTTATATGTAGTACGGTACGGACTACCATGCGCAGTTGCAAAAGAAAATTGCATCCGCGTTCGTCGCCGCGTTTGCATTAGCGCATATCTGTCAAATCATCATTTAAGCATTTGTCTCACACTGCTCAGCATAGGCCTCTCTTCGTATACGTCACTTATTCCGATCCTGAGTTAATCTCATCAGCGACCAGCAACCTTCTAAATATCGTCATTGAAGTAACGAATGCTAAGGGCTTCTTTCATCGGTTCTACCTCATCCAATGGAATTACTTACCGAAAACAAGTAAGTAGTTATGTAGCTGTAGCATTTTGCCGTAGAATTTGAGTATTTAGGCATAAATTCCTCTGGTTGTGTAAACGTGGTAGCACGACGCGTGTTCGCCCTAAGCCCCGTGACGCAGGTTAATGCTGCTCCCGCGCGGATTTTAGAACCGGCATTAACTATTCACGGCCGCGTGGCGTGCGAATATTGCATGCAGCCTATGAATAACATAAACAGATTGCGGGAATCTATGACGTGTGTTTTCCTTGATTCTGTTTCAGTTACCACCAACCTGTTACCAATTGTAACAGATGGATTTTTTAACGATCTTAAACAACTACCAGTAACTAATGTTAATTGAATGAACGTCTGTAGGTACCCCACTGGGCATGAAACACATTTCATCCACACTATTTTAAAATATCCTACAAAAATATCGGATAAAATTCTGCGGCACGGATACAAAAAAAAAGTGCCTACAGTTTATTTTGTAGCAATATCCACGAGCAAAGATAATCAATGAAATTCTACCAGGCGTTATAGCTTGGTTGTGTTGGAAGTTGGAACTGGCGCGGTTAATTCAGTTTTCCATTAATTGATTAATACAATAGTAGTTTATGTAACTGTTACGTAATAAGGCCTAATTACGTACACTGCTTTATCTACACACATAATGACACAAATAATCCTAAATGACGTGGTCGGAAACCTTTACAATGACCGCCATTGTACCGCCATGGCCAACTCGATTGTGCGAACGGTCGGGGAGGAGGATAACCGGGGTCGGGGAGGAGGAACGTATTTTCATTACGTTACCAAAATCGATGTGGTTATGAATTTTCAAATACTGGCACTGATAATACACGGTGCTCGTGAGCATTGCGAGAGATTTTAACCACGAATTCCTAAGGTCATAAGAAGTAATAAATGTTATATGAATTTAGGTCAATTTCGCCAAAAAAGTATTTTTTTTTGTTTTTTTTTTCGATTTTTTAAATGCTTTTGAACATGAAAACATAAATGTTATTGGTAAAACTGTCGATTAAAATAAATTAGTACATTTTTTTCGTAAAAAATAGTTTACGTAAAGTATTCCTTGGCACTTTGATATCTGTCAATAAGAATGTCTAGACTAGACCCATCGACATATAATATCAAGACGAGTAAAGGCAAGCAAAGTTCATGTGAAAACACGACCCATTTTCACGTTTACAAAACTAAAATGTCTTATGTCTTAATAACCAATCAAGTACTCATTCTTTAAGCATATTTTTTTGTGTTAACCTTAATTCCGCAAAGGTTTCATGCCATTTCACCAATAAGAAAAGTTGCCGTGTTGTGAGTGGTCAAAATCAATTTGACAATGAAGTTTAATTGGACAGGTGATAATCAAATGAAATAACTGAAATGTCAAGTTAACGTATAATAAATACGCCTAAGTTTGACGTGGATGGTTTCACGTAATAAATAGTAATAATCAATTAACAATTTTTATCTACACTCACATTGTAAGTCCTCTAAAACGTGTTCAAAAACGGTAGGCAATGGCTAGCATTACCACAACCGATTTTACTATGATAAGCTTTTTATCTGTGGCAGTAACGTAATTTTAACTTTTCATGCTCAAATATTGATGTACTATGAGTTTTGATAACATAATGTACACCTGCACCCTCCCGCGCATCCGCCGACAGCCCGACACGCGCCTCCCCGACACAATCGAGTTGGTCATGGCGGTGCAATGGCGGCCATTCTATGGTTTCCGAATACGGCATTTTGGATAAATAATATGAGTGTAGATAAAGCAGTGTATGCAACTGTACGTAATTAGGCCTTAAAACACTCGTATGATCTTATTATGAAACTCGCCTGCGGTTCGTTTCATAAAACCACACTCATGTTTTAAGGACCCTTATTACGTAACAGTTACATAAACTACTATTATCTGTGGCAGTAACGTAATTTTAACTTTACATGCTCATATATTGATACGTTATGAGTTTAAAATTCCGAACATCGAATTTGATAACATAATGTAAATCCTGTCCTCCTTCCTGACCAACGGCACGCGCCCGCGCGACCGCCGGCACAATCGAGTTGGCCATGGCGGTGCAATGGCGGTCATTCTATGGTTTCCGAACACTTCATTTAGAATATATAATATGAGTGTAGATAAAGCAGTGTATGCAATTGTACGTAATTAGGCCTTAAAACAGGACCCTTATTACGTAACAGTTACATAAACTACTAATTTTTTAGTGCATTTTTCATTACTTATACGTAAATTGAATCGTTCTTGGAATAAGGAATTCCAATTCCTTCTATTCTATACCGCAAATTCTGCAATGCTCGGTGAGCACCCAAGTTGGGTTTTGCCTTTCAATTCGAACCGTAGAAATCCATGCATGCCTTCTTACTTTGTTCTTGGGGAAACTTTAAACATACACATACTGTTGAAGTCATCATTATATTAGAATTTAAATTATATTTAGTAGGTAAGTAAAACCGACTGAGGTGGCATATTCAGATTGGTTATTAAGTACGTATCTCATATTCCCAATATATGAGTACAAGGAAGACATTTCGATATTATCAAAGTAGTATAATATTGATAAAGATTTATTCCAAGGATTCTTTGTTAACAACGGAAACCTAGCTGCTATTACTACTCGGTAATACTTATTCAACACTGATCTCATTTTTGTTAGTAGCACTTAAAAACTATATTAAAATTTAAAAACTAAGTTAGACTTAACCAATTTTACTAATTTAATCATAATAGGACAACATACATGGTCCGCGATCATCCTAAGAATGCTTTTTGTGCTCTCCCGGGTTCTATGCAGCAGAGACGCCGCTTATTTGCGCATAATCGCTGCAAAGCCGTCGGTTCGTGCCTCCGCGAACATGAGGGAAGCGCTGCAGAACATGGGTAGCCCAACCAGCACCCTGAAGGCGTTGTTGTACACTACGTTTAGAGCGTTGTACTCGTATGATTTTTGGGTATAGCTAATCCACAGGCTGCCCGAGTAAAAAGATGAACAAAATGCCTTTAACAACGTTATTTTGACCGCCCTTGAACACCTAGCAAACCTGCGAGCCAGCATATTTGCCCTTACACACAACGCTCGTCTCTCTCTCTCTCTCTATGTCCTCATCGTCCTTTAAGTTATCGGTAACAATATGCCCTAGATACTTAAACTTATTGACTCTCAGGAGAGCAGTCCCGTTGAGTCGAACAGGGGGAACATATGAGGGGCACTTGTTACCAGACTTGAATACCATTATCTCGCTCTTTTTACCATTGTAAAGCAAACCGTGTGAGGAAGCATAGGATTCGCATATAGTTATAAGTTGACGGAGCGTGCCCACCGAACTTATAAATGAACATTCATTATACTTTTCCTCAAATGAGTTATGTTTACTTTTCCAAAACTTATATTGCATAACATCGACCAAGTCCGTAATGTATGAGAATATCTATGCGTGATTTACTTACCGATGAAAAGAAATATCACCATCTTTGGCGCCTGTGTGGCTCCTGCACCAATGCACGGTACAAGCCGGCATTTTAATACCGATATATTACCGAAATTTCATGGACCGAAAAAACTAATATTTTGACGACATGACAATTTCAAAATGTTTGACATGACATTAGGGCACCGCTGTCACAAGCTCCGCCCACTTTGGCACCAGGAAAGTGGAGCAGATTTTGAGCGTTGATTACGCTTCCTTACTTATTATTCTTCCAAGACTAGACCCCATAAAGGGTGAAATCGCCATCAAAAAAGCGTTTTGCACTGAATCACAATAAAAAATGTTTTTTTATTTAATTGTTAGTAACTCTGAAAGTAGGCGAATTCCAGAAAAGTTTATACGACATTTTAGTCTCCAATTATGATCAGGAATACACTGTTAAAATCTCTCGCAATCCTCACGAGCACCGTGTATACTGATGTCACATTACTGGTTACAAAAATGGTAGTAATTACATACGGTGAATAGAGGATTTATGATGTGGGTGTAGATAAATATAATAATATAATATGTTAGCCTATATACGTTTCACTGCTGGGTACAGGCCTCCTCTCATATACGAGAGGGATCGCGCTAGTCCATAGGGGGTAGAAGACTTCACATACACCTTTGAATTTCTCCGCGGATGTATGCAGATTTCCTGACGATGTTTTCCTTTACCGAATAGCGATTGGTAAATACTAAAGTATATTTCGTACATAAGTTCCGAAAAAGTCAGTGGTACGAACGAGCCGAGGTTTGAACCCGAGAGTCTCGAGACCTTCGGATTGAAAGGCAGACGCCTTACTACGCCAGGCTACCAATGCTATATGATTATTGATTAATACAATTTCACTGAATTCAAGTTGAAGCGAGAGTGTTGTTGTATATTTAATAGCATGGCCTAGTGTGAGGGACGCAGCTAAACGATAGAACGAGATAGCAATATCCCATGGTGGCACATGATAATACTGCACACAAACGACGCAAAAAGCTTTTGTCAACCCTTCCGTTTTAGATTTAGAATGTTACAATAACTGACAGCTTCGCTTTGTATATTTGACTTAACTGTTCCGCACAAAATCTGATAGCTTTAACATTTCGAATACGGTTAAAGTTATTTGAACAATGGCGTAGTAAAAAAAATGCAGTCACAAAATGGAACCCTTTATCGCAATGGCTTTCTTTCTTCGTGTGTCATCTTAATTTAATAATTCAGCTGCTCTACCTTCAGACAAATCGGTTTTGTTAATGTGACAGTTAGTTGACAGATGCAAAAAATTGTTTTAGCGGTATTGTTGTACATTGATAAAGTAATCTCGTCTCAATTCTGTGTCGGGGGATTGGATTAAAGGATTGTAGAGCAGGTAGAGACCGCCTGTTCTTGGGAAATGTGTCACTGCGGGTTGTTTGTTTGATCTTATAAAGTAATATTATTCCGTTTTAATCAAATTTGCACGATAGAGTCGTTAGATAATGGATAAACCACAAAAGTTAAACTATTTATCTATTCAGCATACGACATTTTTGCAGTGAACCTAATGGACTAAGTTATCTTAAAAATGAAAGATAATCTCTCCATACGCAAACAACATTCAAGGAGATGGCTTGTACTGTAATTAAGAAAATAGCTTAATAAATCCCAAAACGCTTTAATTTTAGTGGAGTAAAATGTGCAAATAACCGAATATATATATATTGTTTAGAAATACGAATATCTACCTAATTTTTAAACTATAAATATTTTTTTATAATTTTGATAAATTGAGGAGACATTGATAGAATAGGAGCTGGCCATGTCAGATATTAAACAATAATGAAAGCAGCTTTTAATGGGCACCTGGTAGCTTTTAATAGGTGGAGGTCAGAGTGACAGGCTAGCAAAGTTTTTGAATTTGAAAATAGTACTACCAAAATCTTTGATAATTAAACCAACCGGATGCGAGACGCGCACTAATTTCTATCAGAAAAAGTCTGCCAATTTCGGCGCGGGGGACGAGGAAACGCACACAAATACTTGTTAACACTAATGCATTTTCCATTGACGTCGCTACACACGCACACGATAATATTATCAAACACTAGCATAAAATATACTAAAATATACTACTACACAAGTATAAACACAGCCAGAGACAACCTGTCCGTGAACGAGATAATGTCATCTTTAAGTAAACGTACACAGTGCGAGGAACGCGTCGATAATAATATATCGTATCGATATTTGTGACGTTTTTAAATCAAAGGTACATCATTGTCGGTTGTTAATAGAGTTAATTTCTAAATGATTTTTTTATGGTAACGCCTTATTGACAACCGATAATGATGTACCTTTGGCTTCAAAATGTCACATTTTATCGTAGATTTATTTATCGTATGCCTACATGTCACTGGATATAGATAGGCATTTCTTTCCTAGGGTAGTGGGAAAGCAGATGATGAAGAAAATCCAGTGAGTGCTGCGAGGTCCAGGTAGGACAGTAGAGCTGCCAAGTTTGTAACTCTTTTAGCACCACCCAGGGATTACGTGTAGGGTTGTCTAAGGTGTTACCTACGGACGCAGAGAAACATTGATCGTAGGTTAGTTATATATTTTTGTTTCTTTACCAAGTATAAGGTTTATCTATTGATAAAATTATCAATAATGTTAATGTTAAGTTGTGATTAAATATCAAGTTTTTTTACCAGCATATTACTTACAATGTTGGTATTCTACGTAAGTTAGTTTGTCTATTTGTTCAGGACAAATCTTGCAAGCTGATTTAGAATAACTTTTTAACCGACTTCAAGATTTGAAAAGAGGAGGTTCTCAATTCGGCGTGTATGTTTTTTTTTTTTGTTTTTTTTTTTTATGTTTGTTACTCCATAACTCCATCATGTCTGAGCCGATTTTGAAAATTCTTTTTTTGATTGTAAGTATATATATACAGATTGGTCCCGTTTTTGTCAAAACGCAGTTCTGATAATGGGATCCATGAGGAATCGAGGGAACTCCTCAAATCTTAAAGGCATACATATAGTGATTTTTATATTTTTATCAACAAAACCATCATTTTCATTCAACAGTGACATTTGATGTGAGTAGAACTGCTGATGATGATCAGAACGGAACTCTTCAACGACGCATAGTTCACGTTTGGCGATTTGTCCTCTTCGCTGTGTTTGTTTAGCAAGTTTAATTGTCAGGACAAATTTTCGGCAAGCTCAAGTTCTGATGATGGGATCCATGAAGAATCGAGGGAACTCCTCAAATCTTAAGGGCTTACACATAGTGATTTTTGTATTTTTATCAACAAGTCAAGCATTTTCATTCAAAAGAGTGACATTTGATGAAGTGGAACTGCTGATGATGATCAGAACGGAACTCTTCAACGACGCATAGTTCACGTTTGGCGATTCGTCCCCTTCGCTGTGTTTGTTAAGCAAGTTAGATTGTCAGGACCAATTTTCGTCAAGCTCAAGTTCTGATGATGAGTTCCATGAGGAATCGAGGGAATTCCTCAAATCTTAAAGGCATACATAAAGTGACTTTTGTATTTTTATCAACAAATCAAGCATTTTCATTCAAAAGAGTGACATTTGATGAAGTGGAACTGCTGATGATGATCAGAACGGAACTCTTCAACGACGCATAGTTCAGGTTTGGCGATTTGTCCTCTCCGCTGCGTTTGTTAAGCAAGTTATTTCATTGTATGGAATCTAAGTGCACCATCTACAATAATGCTTCACCGGCTACCCCCATGGAAGTCGGTTTTTTTTTCTTAAAAATTATATATTATCAATTTAATATTTTGATGTGTTTTTAAATTTAGTGAAAAATACTACAAATTGGAAACAAATAACTATTACAATGAAACATTGAACTGCAAAGAACTCTGGAACATCACGGGATTCGAACCCACGTGTATAGATTACCGTTCCAATGTGCTTCCAATTACACTAGACGTTCCTCTATCCACCTCAGTGAATGTTTCACTGTAATGAACAATGATGAATCAGTCACTAGCGACATCGTGATGTTCCAGAGTCCTTCGCAGTTGATATTTTGATTGTAATGGGCATCTGTTTCCAATTTGTGTTTCTATTTCTATTATAAATAAAAAGTATAACATACTGCTAATGTTAATATCGACATTTATTTTTGTGCTGTCCCATCACTAAAACTTACTTGTTAGGTACAGTGACACCAGAGTCAGAAATTAAAAGTGCCTATTTAAGGGGATAAGTGTGTATACCGTACCTTATAATAAATAAAGTATAATCCATACAAAATTAAAATGCTACATAAAATGTATGGTGAAAATAAAGGAACGAATTAATTTATAAACAGGAATATCGTTATTTCAAGCATCTACAAGGACTGCAAGTATATTTCACTTAAGGGGCGCCACACATTAGAGCGGAATTCAGTGCGGAATTCAGCACACTAGCTGAAATTTGTCTATTAAAACGGAAATTTGTTTATGGTAGCTGTATTTTTGAGACCATAGACAAATTTCAGCTATTGTGCCGTACTACATCAACACATACGCTGAGTTTCTTACGCTGGTTCTTCTCAGTTGGGGCTCCTTTCCGAACCAGTAGTAGTTTATTGCCCTTCCCATATTACGGTTTAGAAAAAGATTTGAATTCAATACAGTTGTTAAACCAGCGTTTATGTTTTATTTCATTACCGTGCGTCCGTGCGTAATGTGCTATAGGCTAGGTTATCCTGATAGTGACAGTTTTTTGAGTTTCAAACCACCTTACTGCCCTGCCCTTGGCGGTCCTCGACGACATATATAATTTAAAAAGCTATGCGTGTGAATGAGTTTTACCTTTGAAGTACTGACGTTAATCTTTTCATTTTTGTTAATGATTAAAAATAATATGTAATTTGAATAATTTAAAAGTCGATTAAAATATGTTTAGAAACAATTTAATAACAACACACACACAGACACACTGCTTTTTTAACAGAGCAATGCTTTACAATTATGGCTGTATGCCGAATGGGTCTCTGCCTAACCCACGGAGTATCTTTTAAGTGTATTGCCTAACCTGTCATAACAATGACAGTGAATGACATAATGGCGGACGTATTTCTGCCGCACTGGAGTCGATTACTCTTGTTTGCAATATTTCACTTACCTCCCTCGATGAAATCGTGTTCATAATTGCATACCCAATTTATGAATGAATTAATTGATAAATTGGGTATGCAAATATGAATCCGATGGTACAATGTACTATGAATAAAAATTACCCTAAAGCAGATGTAGTACCATTAAGTGGCAACACTTTTTGATTGACAATATTTTTTAGTTTTTTGCTAATTTCGTGCACTATTTGATGATATTTAGACGTAATTATACTTCCAGATGAAAGGAAACGTTATCCTTATGTAAACTAGATAATTCAGATCTTTTCTTACATGAAAACACGCAGCAATTCGGCATTTTTACCTCAGATCGTTCCGGGCTGACTGACATTCATTGAATGGCGTTTGACGCGCGACAACTAGTTTTATATAACCGCTACGACCAGTGGTCTTGTACTTTTGGCAGAGGGGGACGCCTGACAATTACCACTCCATTGGTTTATTTCTCTGAGACCAAAATAGGAAAAAACTGCAGAAGTTGTATGTTGTCATGTTATACAGGACAGGGCCTATATTTTAACATTACTTAGAACAAAAAACATTGCGTATTATTACGTTAACAAAAACATTAGGCGACATACTATAAATTACATTATATGTCGTATGGCACTACTTTTCCCCAAACAGAAACTTTTGGCAATCATAAAATCTAATTATTTATATAATTTCTCATAATATTGCATCTAACCCAGAACTCTAATAGGACTTGTTTTCTTGAAATGGTTTGTATTATTTTACCACTTTACAGCTGCCAAATGTCCTGATCTAGAAATGAGCATAGTATAGCAAACTGTCAAGAGGGGTCACGTTGCTCTTATCATTGTGTCCTATTTGATGTGACCAAGTTTCCGTCCATGAGTTCCGTTCCGTGTATTGAGATGAGAACACAGTAAAAAAAAATTGGCAATTTATCAAACTCGAACCCTGAGCTCGAACCCCTATAATGCCGCAGTCAATGTCATTATTTGGACACATGTCAATACGTACAGCATCAAAGAAGTATGTGCCCTTTCCAATCTAAATTCAAATATGCGAAATTCGTTCAAACTAAACATTCATTAGGTAATTTTAAAATTCTATTCGTATAGTCCCCTCGTTAAACCGCTTAAGCTAATTATATATAACATTGCTGTACGAGGGCACAAGAGTTTGCATTTTGTTCTGCCTTTACCTTGGTGCCAGTAAATATTAATTTAGCAGTACGACCAATGGAATGCATCTATTGTTATAGAATAAAATAATGTATACTTATTTTTGCACGTTTTTAAAGTGGGGCATTCCACTCATACACAATAGTTTGTTATTAAATCAAATACAAACATTGAAAATATTGAAAAAAAAATCAACCCAGTAGGACTCGAACATACATTGATACGCCTTACGCGGGCTCGATCGTTGTACCAAATAATAAGCTATGGGTTCAAGTAACTAGGTTAACTAAATTTTCAATGCCGTCAATCATCTTTTTGCATTTATTTATGATTGAAGGCATTGAACGTTTACTCAACTTAGTAACTATAATATAATTTAGACTATACAAAACAGGCAAATGTTTTATGTTTATTTTTATTAAATTACTGACTAGTAGGGTTTTTTTTAGAATTAAACTGGTATAGGTAATAGTAATTACAGTGGGACTAGGTCATAGATAAATAAGAAAGCTTACTTTTTTCTTTATGGACTAAATCGATCTTTGTAATAATTTCAAATACTATATCTTTATGACTTGGTTTCTAAAAATCCTGGCCCAAGCTTTTTCTTTTACGAACAATTAAAACTAGTCACTTTTTATAGAGGATTCTATGTAAGAGTGACTGAATAAACTACTGTTTTGTAATGCTTACTGTTCACGCCCCCTTATCGTTTCGTGAGGCTGTCCCCTTCGCTTAGAACATTTGTTTGATCTTCAGCCAAGCGCCATCATAGGTACAGCGGGTATTTATTGATGTTGGTGTAATATGGGTTATATGAAGACATTCGTTATCATAAGCAGATCATTATATTTAAAAAAAGTCCGCTTTGATTGGTTCAACATGGATTTGGATGAAACGATTAAAGTGAAGATATGTGACGTTTTCAGTTAACGGTACCACTTGCGGGTTGTCAATAAGGTAGATTTCTTATAGCACACTTCGACAGTACGTAACCTTATGAAGACGGCACATTTTATGTACCCTGTAAAGTCTTACTAGTATGTGGTAGGTTGTATTAATACTATTAGTGGTAAATCATAAATTCATAAGTCATTCATTGTCAGAATCAGTCAAAATCATTTTACCTAATTATTTCAGAGAAATGATTTTAAGGAATCACTAAGAAAATTAACAAATATACTTATTTTATCACCTTAAATATTTTAATTTGCACTTGCTTTCATCCTTATTCCTGCCAAAAGATGCGAGAACTCGGAGAAACTAATAAATCCATTAAAATAAAAAGGACAGTTAATCCAATTTTCGAAAAAGCGTCGCTAATCAAAATCAAACGAAAGGCTAATTGCGACGACTCTTGTCACCACTTACCTTCTTAAACTTGCACAGGTATTTTACACTTTTAGAAAAATCGGCTTTATTTACCTTATAATAAGGTTACAATTTCCGATCAACAATAGAATCAATACGAGGTTGCGACAGTAAGTATTTGATATTGCACCTCGCTTAGCCCTAGCCCTCCAGCAGAGGGTCCTAATATTCCCTTAAACCGTAAAGACGTCAAAGGCGATGCTCGAGACGTACTTGTCTATTTGTAATTGAATATGAAAATCTTTCGTGCTATGCGAGGGCTGCAAATCCCCCAGGCGAGAGCTAGATGCTCTGGAAGAGCATCATAAATTGTGATGGGTGAATTATTTCAAATACTTTAGCGCAGTCATAAACTGTGTGTACTGAAACTGCGTAAATATGAAGTTAAAATATTGTAGCTATGTCTGTATACTTTTGAATACCTCGTTTCCACAGTGTATTTGTAAACAATTCTTTATTACTTTTGTACCTACCAACAGTCTAAAAGTAGCTACCTTTTAGCTTTTTGACAAAGGAGGTCATACATTTTTTGCTGCTCGTACAACTGAAGCGAATCAAAACAAAATTATTTCTTAACATGCGTCAAGAAAGACTATGAACTCTAAAGAATGGGCACTTCTTTGACTATTAACTTTTCTCTGTAAACGTCACGTTATACTAGAGTCTGTCTACGCTAAGTTTCCAGATAATATTTATACGAAACTTTGTTTCCGTTAAAAAAAATGATATTTGAAAGACACGCTAATTTTACACCAAATACATACTTAAGTATGAAGCTAATTAGCTTCATACTTAACTCATGAAGTTAACTTCATCAGCGGCGCAACGACGCAGGTAACTACTTACCTACATGTTTTAAGACCCCGTAGTCATTTTCTGTTATCGAATTCATAATTCAAATGTGCACATCTAGAAGTTTAGAAAATTTATATCCGCAGCCACTTACGTTAGGGAAAAACTTGCAGTGAGCATCGGCTCTTCTTCATGCCTGGAGAGTTAGTGGAAAGCGAATAAAACGCTCCTTTTCAAGATATATTTTTATTATATTTTATACTTAGTGTAGTTATTGCTAAGATTTCTTTTGGGGAAAAGCAAAGGCGGGCCGGCCGGCCGCCTCGTGCATTTTACTACCGGCTCGGTTTTTATTTAGCGTAAACTGTAAGGTTAATAAGCATTATACGCTTGGAGGTACTTATTTATTATATTCAAGGAAACGTCTAGAATATATTTTACTTCATTCTCTGAAAAATGTATTTTAACTTGGATCTCTTTGGCCAACTCTTTTTGATATCCTTTGCACCTAATATAAATTATAGGAGATCACGGATTTAAATTGATTAAATGAATTAGAGTATTCAAGTAAATTAAATATATGTTTGATTTTCTTAAGTATTGAACTGGTTACAGTGGTCACTTTAATTTAATAATTTACCAATGCATAATAATTAAAAAGTATTTTAAATCATGATAATCAGACTTTCAATAAGCTCCAAAACCTGTCAAGGGAATTAATACGATTTCCTTCATTTCGCTCAATCATTTGAAATGTTACTTTACTTCTTTGATGTTTCGCGAGGGCATTTTCGAGACGACTTATTCGAAGGAATTAGAGAAACACGGCTATAATGATAGATGAGGAAAAAAAAGTCTATTTTATTTAATATGAAAGATGCTGACAAACAGAGTTGACCTTTCGAGACAGTTGTAAAAAACAATTAAACTTTTTATTGGTTTCCAATGGTGAGTTTAAGTAATGTGGCGATCAACGACTATAGGTGTTATCGTGTATAAGAAAAAAATATTTGTAATTCGTCCGTCATTTCGATAATCTATAGATAGACGTTTTTCTTCTTCTTTTGTCTATCAATAATTTAAAGACAAAAATAATTAGGCGCATCAAAGTTCTGTTATGGGGTGCTCGTGAGCTCGTGACGTCATGTCGTGCAAAAAACTATAGCAGGGTGTGACGTTACGCGGAGCATTAAGGGGATATATTTCCGTATTTTTTATATAACTGTCAAAAGAAAAAAAACGTGTCCACTATATGGTTTCATAATCTAACTGAAGGGCTAATACATTTTGTTAATACACATTATTGGTAATACACATGGTTGGTTAGTCACAGGCAGGTTCACCGTGAACTCTAGAGACACTTTTCTTCCGCCTCCATTCCTTTCGGCTGAATTTTTCCTCCACTATGTAACAAGCTCTATTTTATTGGCCTATTGGTAAGCGCACTATAAAATTCCAATAATTGTTATCTCAACGATCCACCCGTCTGCAGAGGCTTTGGGTGTGCCCCAGCCAGTGACTTTATTTACTCTCAACCGATTCCCAGGTTTATCTCTTTCGGTTGAGCTCCGAATAAAATGCGGTACAATAACAATAAAGTAGGATTTTGCCACAGATTGCTGACATTTCCGCGAGACGAAGGAACGATATAAAACGAGCCCAAACTCTTATTAAAAAGGCTTTGCATATACCCAACAGGGCAAACAGTTTTGGGATTTTCCTTGTTCTACTTTGAAAGAGAAAAATTGAATGGGAGTTAGGAGTGTAGTTTGTAATTTTATAAACAATAGAAGTGCACTAAGTTTATGTTGAAGATTGTTGGCATTAATAAACTCAGTGTTATTAGAGTAGGCAGTATATTAAATGAGCAATTATACCGTCAGATTGCGTTTCAAAATCGCCACACAAATATGGACCTACGTACATAATTATCAAACCGTTTATCTCGCGTAGAGGTATCACTTGCTAATGGCTTCGCTTTTTATATCCAGACTACAGACAGTATAATAACATAGTCGTAAGCACCTTATTATGGAACGAATCACGAAACATAGCCGAAGGCGAAATCGTGTAAGTGCGCTTTGTATTGGTTTTGCCTTCAACTGATATTAAAACATCTCTTGCTTTATGAACATTTTAATTGTTGTTTTTGTGTGACCGTAGAAAGTTTTTAAATTACTACAATTACACGTTGCTTACATGTAACAATTTTATGCTACTCAGTAAGCTTCGATGTTTAAATTCGACGCGTGAAAGATTCTCTACTTTCGATTCTCAAATTTCCTGACTTGATTGATTTGTTTTACTCAAAAGTAAAACAAAGCCTCCTTTTATGTCTGAGGGCAAAAGTCTTCCATTACTTTTAATAAATTATCACATTACATTATCTTCATACGAAAACGCCAACAACTCTTAAGCAAAAAAATATGTTTCGTGCGAAAAAGGCGTGGTGGGTATTTATTTATGAACCAGCAATCATTCAAAAAAATCTTATGACTTCGTTATTTAAGCTACGGAGAGTCGCTCACTATAAATAGCCTGGATATTTTAAGTGCCGATGTCGGTAAAAAATTGCAACTCATCACCTAAAAGCTTGCTTAAATAGCCGAGCTAATGAAAGGTTGATCGACGATCGATTGATGGATTACAAATTTTCTTTGACCCTTATTCGAACACTCTCTTTAGTTAGGGCTCAATACTGAGCTAGCCCTTGACCACAACTTGAAGTGATAGTGGATCATTAGCAAAATTGATGACCTTTCATGTACAGTCACGTCTGAAAATATGGATACATTTAATGTGACAAAAATAGGTAGCTACGACTCTATTACCAAGGCGTAAAGTCTTGGATACATGTTTTTGTCACATTAAATACACATTTATCCATGTTTCGAGACGTGACCGTACATTACCAGCATCTTCATCAGAACTTTTAGTTTTTTTTTTATAAGTATAGTCGCCATCAAATATATCGGAGCCGTGGTCACAAATATCTGAACAACGCAATAGGCGTTCAATATCAAAGCGGTAAAGTGCACGTTGAGATATTTTTCAGTACCTTGGCCGCTCCGATATATTTAATGGCGACTGTACACTTTACCTACTTACCTACGAACCTACCTATCTAGTTACCTATTCAGTGATAAACTGAATGTGATAATTTACTTGTAACATGGCACAAAAGCCTCTAAGTAGGTTTTTTTATACGTAAAGAGAAAAATACATTGACGGACTTTACCAAATGTTGGTATATACGTTTTCGTAATCATTCTTTGTAACGTGGCAAACCTGCATCGTGCAGCCGCCGCGCGCACTGGCCGGCGAGAATAAAAAAGTTCCCGATCGCGCGCTCGGGTTTTGTTTTGAGACGGAAAAATTTGCTTTGAATTCGCTGATGCTGGAATTCTATTGATTTATATTGTTGGATATATGTAATTACTTTCTGTGTCGAGTACTGATTAAAGTATTTAATAAGGGCTGCCACTTATGCAGGTAACTATTGTATATATTTTAATCATTTAGTGTTATTGTTAAAACTCAATCCAAGTCTCGCTTTCATGTCATTGGTCTAAACCATTAATTGGGAGGCTTGGATGGAGTTTGAATAAAAATTAAGAAAAAAGGATTGTTTCAGCCCTTTTCTACTGAATATCAACTGAAGAGGATACTATCTACATCAACTGCTTGAAATATTGCTTATCATTCATCTTTAAAGGGATTTTCTTCACACCCGAAAAGCTCCAGGTTTTTCTTGTAGGAGAATATATAGTACAGAAATCCGCCTGTACGGATTGCTGACTTCAACTTGGACTGCCTTCTACTTCACTAAAGGCCAGTGACCTCTGTTTAGAATTAACTAGTGGCTCTCGTATTGACTGATTCCTTGTAGATTTGTATATAGTTTATTTTATTATATTATATTTTTGTATATTTAAAAATTTGTTTAATTTCCCGCGACCTAGCCGGGTACATTGGCGCCCATAGGGTATTCAGTCAGTACGTGGGTCTTAAAGACTTGGATTGGGTTATGTACATACTTGTAAATATCATACGTGTCTGTACATAGTTTAGTGTTTTTTTTCTATTTTACTGCGTGTGCTGTTTTGTTTTGTTTTGTTCTTTAGGTTTGTGTTAGTTAAGGTGATAGGTACTAGGTATATTGGCGTTAACAATACTTGCAGTTTGCATTTTACCGTTTTTGTATATAAGTAAATGTGTCATAAAACTGTACATATGTTTGTATGTTTTCTGGAAAATAGTCTGTTTTGTTAATTTATATTTCTTTCATATAAATCTCTAATATACAAGGGAAACGCACAGATCATGAGACACGACTGACATATATTTCAATTTGAATATCGAACTACTACAGATGTTCTTCTATCTATAGTTACATGAGATATAAAACCTATTTGGTATTTCAAGCTTAACACCCCCACTAATACCAAATACCATGCCTTCCATTTAATTAAATAAATAATTAACATAAACTTTAACATAAACCCAACTTGGGCTTTATGCTTCTGGAGCGCTAAAGCGGGCGGACTGTTTGGTGGGATGGTTGCCGGGGGAAAATCCAGGACCCTTCCGCGACCTAACGTGACGAGTTTGCTACGCTGGAATGCTCCTACCGAGCTTGCGCTTCCAGCGAGATCAGTTGAAGCGAGTTCAACCTGATCTGGGTGAGTGGGGGGGATCGAGCTAATGGGGGTTTTGTCGCTGGTTCGCTACTCCTAGCCTAGCTGAGAAGACTCCAGCAAGAAACTCAGCTAGGCCCGACGACTGTCGGGGTGACTCTATCCGGTATGCGGCGGTACCGGGTGGATAAGGGACTGAACGTGTCGATGTGGTCGCGACTGTTCCGAGGTGGGCGTCCCCAGTCCGAGGTGGGCGTCCCCCCCCAATCAGCATCTACGAAGCCCACTAGCTGGGAATTACCTATTTTACAATACTTGAGACCTAAATTCTTAGTCTTTTTAAGATACCTTAAGATTAAGATAAGAGCGTTTCTCTTATCTTAATTCTATTAGATCCTCTCAAAAATTGCTCCTAAAAGTGCCATCTTCATCTTCCAAATTTTATAATTGCTCATTTACGTCCCAGGCCGTTCGTTTGTGGAATTCTCTCCCTCTCAACATTAAACGCGCGCAATCTATTGGTAGCTTTAAATCGCAACTTAAGGAATACTATTTATCTCTTCCTTAGGTTTTTAAGTTGACACTGTTGTTTCTTATTGTGTGTATTATATATGTATATATGTACGTATATGTATGTTTATTTTGTATTTATTTAAGTATGTATATTCATATGAATGTGCTGTGTTATCTATTTCGTCTCTTTTGTTTCTATGCACCACCTACTGCTTATTGTTTTTCTCTAGTCTCCACTACCCAAAGGTTGTCTGGAAGAAATCGCTCATTAGCGATAAGACCGCCTGTTGTTACCTCTACCTAAATTTATCTAATTGTAAAATTTGTGCTTGTAACTGTATGAGGTGTGCAATAAAGAGTATTTATTATTTATTATTATTATTATACCTTAGCACTCTTTTGGCGTAAGTCCAAGTTTCTTTGTTGAAACAGTTATTGAATTGGCTTAAGTAGCCTTCAGCAAAAGCTATATCTGGCCTTGTGAGTACAGCAAGATACATAAGGCTGCCAACAAGCTGTTCATAAGGCACCTCTCTGTCACAATCACTTTTAGTACTGCCAGTTATATTTAACTTAGGCTCTAAAGGACTGTCAGCGGTCTTGCAATCTGTCATTTGGAAACGGTCCAACAATTGGTTAATGTAATTTTCTTGACTCAGTGCAATGACCCCTTTAGCCTTGTATACACTCACATTCATTCCAAGACATTGCCTAACTTCCCCTAAGTCTTTAATCTTAAACCTGGAAGCTAAAGCACTTTTTAAACTTTCAGTTTCAGCACTGTCATTCGAGAAAATAAAGAAATCATCAACATAAAGAGCAATGATCGTTTTTAAGTCACCATTATTCCTAGAATAAAGACATGGTTCCAGTTTTAACCTCCTATAACCCATTTCAATAAGACTCTGGTCCACCTTCTTGTACCAGGCTCTCGAGGACTGCTTTAGCCCATAAATGGCTCTATTAAGCTTTAACACTTTACCACTTTGCATGGTAGAAAAACCTTCTGGTTGATGCATATAAAGCGTTTCCTCAAGACCCCCATTCAAGAACGCTGTAACAACATCAAGATGAGTTATGTCAAAACCAAGTTGAACAGACAATGCAAATAACAACCTTAGAGTTGTATGTCTAACTACGGGCGAGAAAGTATCTTATAGTCCATACCTTGTTTCTGCATGAAGCCCTTAGCTACCAACCTCGCACGGAAACGAACATTGTTGTCACTGTCATATTTCTTCTTCAGGACCCATTTACACCTCACTACAGTGCCAGTTTTCGGAGTGTCTACTAGCTCCGATGCACTATTTTGCTCAAAACACTGGAGCTCTTCATTTACTGCCTTGAGCCACTGGTCCTTCTCTGGTCCACTTAAGGCTTCCTTCAATGTTAAGCCACTTGCGTCATCTGCATTCTGGCATGAATTGGCTACGCCATAGTATTCTGGAGCTTTCTTTATACTGGTAGACTTCCTTAGGTGTTCAGGTTGACTGGTTACATCTGTATCCTCACGTTCACTAATGTATGAGTCGTCTTGATCTTCTGTCAAGGTCTTATCTGTCAGATACTCATCTTCTGTCGGGGTTTGACCTTCATCAGTAGAATCCCCCACTGACACTGAACTGTCATCTGAGACCACATCCCCCACCACCTGTTCAGGTTCTGTTGGCCGTTCAGTTACTGGTATAGCAGCATCAGTCATCTCATCTTCCATTATGATAACATCTCTGCTGGTTGTAATACACTTAGTTTCAGGGTTGTACACTCGATAACCTTTGATTCCATGTGGGTATCCAACTAAAATGTGCTTCACAGCTTTCCTGTCCCACTTTAATCGCTTTTCCGGTGTGTAAGCATTTGTTGTCTGACGATTAATGTCATGTTTTCTCAAGAATAAGTCAAACTCACGATTGCAAAACTCTTTTCCTTGATCACTGCGAATTGCTTTGATGGTTTTGTTAGTCTGGTTTTCTGCCATCGCTTTAAATTCTTTGAATTTATCTAAAGCTTCATTCTTGTGTCTGAAAAAGTGCATAAATGTCATCCGACTGTAATCGTCAACAAATAGTAGAAAAAATCTGGAGCCACCCATTGAGACCTCTTCCATTGAGCCACAAATATCCATGTGTATTAGCTGAAGTACCTCCTCACTTCTTGTACCCGTGTGATTAAATGGCAGTCTGCTCTGCTTGCCTTCACAACAAACTTTACAAGAGGTTTTACTTATCTGTAACCTTTTATCTAATTGCAAGCCGGTTACCGCATCAGGCATCTTATTCAAGTAGTCGTTGCAAATATGCGAAAATCTACGATGCAAAATGTCATTTGAAACAGTTACGGAAGCCACAAATGCCCTTTCTGGCAATACGAGTATCAACTTGTATACTCCATTCTGTAATACTGCTTCTGCCACAACTTCATCATTCCTGTTGACAATACTGCATCCCGTTTCAGAAAACAAAACTTTGTTCCCACTTTTATAAAGTTGGCTGACTGACAACAAATTTGTAGCCATATCTAGTACGCACGCAACATCTTTAATAGTCACTTCAAACTCGCAATCCTGCGTTTTTGTAATTATATCGCAGTCTCCGGTGCATAAAACTGTTAACTTTTGTTTGTTAGTAACAACAATCTCCTTATCATCATCATGCGATATGTTCCGCAATCGGTCTTTATTTGCAAAACAATGAACACTCGCGCCACTGTCCACGTAAATATCATCTTTACTGAAATCTCCGCTCAAGAAAATAGCACTAAACGCATGCGTTTGCTTACGCTTACGGCACTGATTTTTGTAATGGCCGCTATTTTGACAGCCATAACATTTGACGTGTGACTTAGAGCCGCCATCTTTTTTAACCGTGCCGCTTCCGCTGGGCATAGACTGCGCATTTTTATTTTTATGTTGCCACTTCTGCGCACTAGCGAACGCGCCGGAAACATTTGAATTTTCGTTCGAATCAGTTTCCATGTCCATTAATTTTGATTTGATGGCATCCGTCGTAATTTTTATCCCGGAATGCTCAATGGCCATTATCATAGGAGAGTATTTTTCTGTTAATCCTGCTAACAATAAGCATCCAATCCACTCATCACTGATGTCGAATCCGGTTCCGCTTAGTTTCTGCCCGGTTTCGACAAGCTGAGTTACATACGAAGTCATAGAACTGCTGTTTTCTAGGCGAATTGATATTAGACTGCGTAGGAGACTAATCCGTCTCGTAAATCCTGCATCATCAAATAATGCCCTCAGCTTATCCCACAATTCTTTAGACGTTGTGACATTTTTAATATGCACGAATAACGCCGAGTCAATGGTCATAATCAGCTTAGCTTTCGTTTTTGCGTCATCAGCGGCTTCTATTTTCGTGTCGGCTTCTGGTTTTATGCAATGCAGCATCCCCTCCAATACAAGAAAATTTTCCGCAGCAAAAGTCCACTCGCTATAATTCTCGCGATCCTTAAGCTTAGGGACATTTACTAGATAGTTCGCGGAACTCATTATCGACTACTGCTAACTGCTTCAATAACACACTGGAACCACTAAACCACTTATTTCCTATTTTATTAGTTAAAACAGCCCATAACCTCTAATATACAAGGGAAACGCACAGATCATGAGACACGACTGACATATATTTCAATTTTAATATCGAACTACTCGTACTACAGATGTTCTTCTATCTATAGTTACATGAGATATAAAACCTATTTGGCATTTCAAGCTTAACAAAATCTAACATGGATTTCTCTAGTGTAAATGTAAATATGTTAAACAAGCCTGAACTTATTTACGAAGTGAGTATCAGATTGGAGCAGCCTCTTGACACGGTTGTAGAGCTGAGACAACGGTTAAGTGGCTTATTGGTAAAATATGTGTCTGAGGATTTGCCTTCTAATTTTTCAGTCGCCGATGACTTGACTGGCACTGAAAAATCGCTTTCCTTCATTGAGGATAAAATAATTATGTACGAGAGTACGTGTGACTCAAAACTTGTAAATAAAATTCTAGCATATCTTATACATATATACACGCGCCTTCAGCGTATTGATATTTCAGAAACTGAGCAACAGCACTGTTGTTCATATAAAAGTCTCGTATCGAAGTTTAGCGTCTTGAAACTTCGTTTTGATAGGAAAAATGGCAGTTATAGCGATTCTTCATCTTCGTACGTTACGGCGAAGTCTGACTAAAGTACCGAGAATAAACTAATTGTACATTGTGACAGGTCGGTAACCAGTGAGTTTCGTAAATTCTCTTATACGGGTAAAGGTTGTCCGCGTATTTTTGTACAGAAAGTGGAGGAGTTCGCGATCTCTAGGAACTTGCCTACTAGTTCCTTATTGAATCATTCTTATGAAATGTTTACGGATGCAGCACTTCATTGGTTCCGTGCTTACAAGGACAATTTCACCACCTGGAATGATTTAAAAGAAAAACTTTTTGATGAATTTGGTATCATTGATTATGATTTAAAAACTACTGCGTGAAATTCAGGACCGCACTCAGGGTAAAGATGAGTCCGTTGTTGTATACTTTGCCGTCATGTCCGGTTTGCTTGGCCGGCTTAGTTATACCATGCCTGAGTCAGAGCGGTTGCAAATTTTACTACGAAATATTCGTCCTGAATATGATTTTATGGTAGCTCAAGCTGATATTAAAACTATTGAGCACTTGAAGTCTGTGTGTAGAAAGAATGAGGCGTGCCTCGATCGTTCCAGGAACTCTAAAGAGCCTCCTACGTCCAGTCCGTCGTCTCTGACTGACGATTTTGTATATAAACCTGTAAATAAGTCTGTAAATATAGTTAGTTCAAATAAGCAGTTTTGTGTGCGCTGTAGAGTGAATGGTCATTCTCTGCGTACGTGCAAGGAACCACGCAAACTCGTGTGCTTCAAATGCAGCCAGGATGGTTACCGTTGCACTGAATGTCCGTATTGTAAAAAATCTACTCAAACCCCGCCAAAAAACGAGTAGACGAGGATCAAAGACTTAATGTAAATAATAATGATAAGTTTTCGCATTCTGAGTGGGAAGAGTGGTTTCATGCTATCAGCAAACACATCTTTGATCCTCTTTGATGACCAAAATGATTATAAAATAAATAAAAATAAAATAAAATAAAATTTCTTTATTTCCAGACAACATAGGTCCATACATAGGTTAGTAACAAATGCTTAAAAAACTAAAGTTAAACCTAAATTTTAAAACTAAGACACTATAAATAAAATGAGTTAGTAAAAAACAAAATAATTAGAACTATAAGCCCTGCAAACCAGCTGAGCCGTGGTTGGTGGTTCACCGAGGCGCACGCACAATCGGGGCATGCAGCTCGTTAAACCTGTCGAGCACGGCGCTGTCCTGCCTCCCGGCCACGACCTGCAGGAATCTGTTGGGGCTTCCCCTGACTCGTCTGATGAGCGACGCGACTTTATTGCGCATGAGCGCATAGAAGTCATCAGTATGCGCATCGGCAAACATACCTGAAGCGCTGCAGTATCGAGGAAGCCCCACCATCGCCCGGAACAGGTTATTATACAATATGCGCAGGGTATTGTACGCTCCTTGGGTGTAGTTGGTCCACAGACTGCTGGTGTAGAAAGTTTGGCAGTATGCCTTAAAAAGCGTGACCTTGACCTCCAGTGTGCAACCAGCAAATCTGCGAACTAGCATGTTCCCTCTTACAGATAGTGCCTTTCGTTCTCTCTCGATGTCACAATCATCTTTTAACTCCTCATTTACAATGTGCCCAAGGTATTTAAATTGCGAGACTCTCTGCAATGGCGAACCATTGAGGTAAACTGGAGGAACAGATGCTGGAAGTTTATTTTTGCCTTTAAATACCAAGAGCTCACTCTTTTTGGAGTTGTACTTCAACCCATGCTTTTCAGCATAGGTCTCACAAATAGCTATTAATTTACGCAAACCTCCAATCGTGGGCCCCAGCAGCACCATGTCGTCTGCGTAGCTTATATTATTAAAACTAACTCCGTCCACATGGCATCCAACATAGGTACTGCTGAGTTCCTCAATCAGCTGATTTACGTAGATGTTAAAGAGCCTAGGAGAGGTTAGACCCCCCTGCCTTACCCCGCATTCAAGTCCATATTGGTCAGACAACGAGTTGGCCCATTTTACATTGTTTGTTTGATGTTGGTACCAGTACGACAATACACTTATGAGTTCAACAGTGACACCCGCATCCTCGAGCTTCCCCCACAGAACCCCATACGACACCAAGTCGAAAGCTTTCGACAGGTCCAGGAAACAAGCGTACACAGGCGTTTTACGGTCTAGGTAGTACTTAACTGTGTTCTTTAATGATAGTATAGCAGTCTCAGTAGACAGGCCCTCCCGGAAACCAAACTGTGCATCGTGGAGCTTAGTGTGTTTACTGAGATGCCGATCAATTACACTATCAAACACTTTCGCTATCACGGCAGCCAGTGAAATAGGCCTGTAATTACCCTTGTCCGCTATGTCTCCTGTTCCGTTCTTCACTATAGGTACAACCAGTGTCCGCATTAAGTCCTGTGGGAGGTACGAGTGACCTAAGCATAGATTAAATAACAGGGTAAGTACTCGCGGTAGGTGCGGCCCAGCATGCTGCAGGTGCTCGATACTGAGCCCGTCATGGCCAGGCGACCTCCCCCTCTTCATGTTCTTAATAGCATCTTTAATTTCTTTGCAACCGAAGACGAGGCGTTCGCCCGGCCGCGCAGGTCCCCGCCCGCGCACCCGCTGCACCGACCCTAAAGGCGAAGTCACCCTAAAATGATCCTTAAAAAGATTAGCAATTTCAGATGGTTCTGTAACTCCATTGATACTAAATAGGTAAGCTATTCTTTTTATTCAACTTCTTTGTACCTTTCCAAAATTTTGAAAACTGTTTTTGAGAATGATGAGACGCCAATTTATCCAACTCAAACTGCTCCTGCTGTTTGAAGCACCATTTTAATTTTGATTTGAATATTTTACGTTTAGTTTTCATATTCTCAAGAACAGGTCCACTATTAGGCTGACCATACGTAATCCAGGTTTGAAAAGCATGCCTAGCCAGCGCGTGCGCTTCCTTGACATGCTGATTCCACCCCCGAACACCCCGCACCTTATTATTACGCGGCACAATATTCTTACTGCGTACGGCTGCTTCGCACAGTGTACAAACAATTTGCGTATACATATCGTTAATAAGTTTTTTGTGAAAGGAATCATTACAATAGTTATCTGCGCATAAGGAAAACTCGGGCAATAAATCAATAGACTTTAATACTTTATTACAATATTTTGTGTAGGTATCGATTTCATGTACCTTTCGCTCACCCCATAACACATCATTATGAATATGTGACTTAAATGTTGTTTTTAAACTAATTGCACTAATGTTACACTTAATCAACATAGGAAAGTGATCCGACCAAAACGCGTCACAAACAACCTTGACATCCATTACGGTTCGCACAGCTGATTGCGTTGCTAGGCAGTGATCTAGCCAGCGTTTACACCCATGAGCTTCGCTTATAAATGTAAACGTACCCGAATGGATACCAAGGCTATTTATGTCCTGACATAATAAATCTCGCTCCTCACAAAATTCTAAAAGTTCATTACAAAATGGCTCACCTGGGTGGGCATTAAAATCGCCTAACACAAAAACTGTATCAATACCGCTATTGTCAATTATGGCATACATTTCCCCAAGGCACTCCGTGAACAATGACAGGTTTTCCGCACTATTCGTTGGCATATAAACGTTAATTACCATAAAAGACCTATCGCACATCGAAACACTTACTGCACAAAACCGGTTATTTACACTATGCACGACCGAAACAGAATGAAACATGCTTTTACGCCACAATATAGCTACACCCCCGTACGGCCTTCCTCTTATAATCCCCTTCGACGTGTCCATTGAAGATTTTCCGGTATAACTGAACCCTGGATCTATTTCACCCAGACAGACCAGTTCATGGTCGTACAGCCAATGTTCTTGTAACACTATAATGTCAGCATCTTCGCAAAACGATCGTACACAGTTCAATGACTTTTTCACATTCTTACAGTTAAAAGTAGCCAGACTAATTGTTGCTGTTTTGTTCTCCATTATTATGATTATTTATTTGTCGATCGTCCTTATTATCCTCATTCGTACGCCGAATATAGCGTCTAAATATGATTCCATCTGGCCACAACTGGTCATTCAAAAATGTATTTAACTTATATTTAGACACGTAACACTTAAATGCGTTGTAAAAACGCTCCATTTTTCATTTTTATTTGGTAAAGAGTAACACATTCGCCCGTCTTCATTTTAATGTAGTCACAAATGTCTTCCTCTGCCGCCTCTTTGTTTACATTTGATATAAACAACGGTACCCTAATATCGGCCGCTCTGAACTTGTTATTTGAGTTCGCTGCCGCTGCGCCTTTTCTGCTAGCAAGCCTCCTCGTCTTTTTGCTTTCCGCTTTTTGCCAGCCATTTGTAGACGCATTCGACTTCCAAACTCCGGTACCTGCAATTTCAGCCATTGTGGGTTGTGTTAAACTTACATCACCAACATCATCCGATTTGTCTAGAAGTGATTTTTGTGTGTCTGAGTGCATTTCCAACACCGTTGAGTTCAACGCCGTGCACGGAATAGACACATCAGCCGGTGCCTGAGAGTGAGCGAGCGCGCGATACTCCAGTGGAGCGTTGCAATGCCTGTCGCTCGCCTCTAACGAGTTATCAGAGACGTTAAGCACGGATGATGCAGGTGGCCCGCTATCTAACACGTACCCTCCTCTTTTTGTATTAACGTTGCGCGTTCTTATGGAATCCGGTATCTGCTCTGGTACTGCTGAATGTAACTCTTTTTTCAGTTCATGCAACTGTTCTACAGTTGCGTATTTTTCCTTCATGGACTCCATGTCTGCGCGTAACATTACCAAGTCTTTTAAAACCTTCGTGACATCTGTGTGGTCAAAGGTCACGGCCGGTAGTTTATGCAAGTTACGAGCCACAAACACAGGGATATCATCCGGTTCCACCACTTTCAGAACTCCTAGAATATCCTCCAAATCTCTTCGCTTTTGTCCGTCATTTCGCCTATTTATGTTCCTTTGGGACGTCTTGGTAGATTCAAAAAGTAACGTCTTGGCCTGTTTGATTTCGTCGACTGAAAACGCCGATTCACATATCGAAATTAAATTCGTACTGACGATCACGTCAATTTTGTTCTGAATAAACGCCAGAAGTTCACATACTACTAAATTACAGTTCACACACTTTAACGTATTCACGGACATCGTCACAACCACAGCGTTGTATCCGCTCGCTCGCGCGCTCGGACGACGACTGAAATTATGAACGGCCTTATGTAAATATCAATGTAAATAATTTGACTCTTTGTGGTCTTTTGGACAGTGGTAGTTCTCTGACCATACTCTGTAATAATTCTCACCGTACTTTATTAAAACAGGGTTTTGTTATTAACGAAGCATACAAAACCACTGTACGAGTTGCTAACAAACAGCCTGCTCACTCGATTGGTACGATTGACTTGCCTGTATGTTTTGACAATAAATGTCTTACTATTACTGCCCATGTTATTCCTGCCATTTCTTCACATTTAATACTTGGTGTTGATTTTTAGGTAGGATTCGACCTCTTACCTATATGTGTTAAACATGCTAAAATGATGCGACCATCTAATTGCACTGATTTAATTGTAAATGATAAGTCAAAACAAGTTCTTCATTTTGAGGACTTGTCTATGGAACAACAGGCTCAAGCACAGGATAATATATCGCGATTTCTATAAACCTCGACGGAATCTAGTCCGCTCGGTCGCACGCACTTGATTGAGCATCGTATTTATACTGGGGACCATGAACCTATCAGGCAGAGATACTAAAATACTTAGGTTACATCGTTGACCATAAGGGCCTACGTACGGACACTGAAAAAGTAAAGGCAATTCTGGATATTCCTGTTCCTACTACTAGGCGTGAACTTAAAAAGTTTCTCGGAACAGCCAGCTGGTACAGGCGTTTTGTACCGTACTTTAGTACTATGGCCGCATCTCTTAATATTCTGACATCTACTGGAAAGAAGGCCCCTCCGTTTAAGTGGAATGAGGAGGCTGACATTGCATTTAATAATATAAAGAAAGCACTAGTGTCCAGTTCTGTTTTAGTTTGTCCTGATTTTTCTAAAACGTTTTCCGTGCACTGCGACGCCTCGAATTACGGAATTGGAGCTATGCTGACACAAGATGAAGACAGTTTTGATAAACCTATAGCTTATTTTAGCCGCTCTTTATCAAAACAACAACAAAATTATTCTATAATGGAACGTGAGCTGTTGAGTGTTATTCTAGCATTAGAACACTGGCAATGTTATTTGGATAATGGTCAAAAGTTCATTGAATATACTGATCACGCAGCTGAAATGGTTTTTAAATTTGGACAACCCTACCGGGTGTTTGGCTCGATGGAGCGTCCGTTTGTCTTCATTTAATTTTGAGATAAAACATAAAAGGGGTAAAGATCATGTGGTACCTGATGCTTTATCGCGTTCAGTACCCGTCGACTTAGTTTATGTTGACTCTGATGACGATTGGTTTAATAATATCTTTCAAGCTTGTCAGAATAACCCTTCAGAGTTTCCTGACTATAAGATTGTAAATAATAATTTGTACAGACTTAAGCGAACGAGCTCTCGACTGACTTCTGAATATGATTGGAAACTTGTGATTCCAAAAGAAATGAGGCAAGGTATTATACATGAAAATCATTCTCAACCTACGGCTGGTCACTTTGGTATTTTTAAAACGCACAAAAAGATCTCTTTGCGTTATTTCTGGCCTGGCATGTATAGGGATGTAAGTAAATATATTGCGAGTTGTGAGACATGTTTGGCTTACCAGAATCATCAAACTTTAGGAGTGATGGGCAAGCCTTAAGGTGTGCTGCATACCGTTTCAGTGATTATCGATTGACCTTGTTGGCGCATTACCAATGACTCGTAAACAGAATCGGTATATATTGGTTGTCAATTGCTGTTTTTCTAAATACCGTTTAATTTTTCCTATCAACAAGGCAACTTCTAACATAATTTGTAAGATTTTAGAAGACTTTGTGTTTTTGGTACACGGTTTTCCTCGAACCGTTATAATGGACAATGGTGCTCAATTTATTAGTAATGACTTACAAGAGCTATTCACTAAATATCAAATTCCTGAGGTGCATTTTACCATACCAAAATATTGCCCACAAGTGAATTCTGTTGAGCGCTACAACCGTACTTTAATGACAGCTATTAGTTCGTTCGTAGAAGACGATCATAGAAATTGGGATCTAAATATTCCTAAGATCCAATTTGCCATCAACACCAGCGTTATTGAGGTTACTGGGTTTAGTCCTGCTTTCCTGGTGTATGGCAGAGAACTTATTCCGTGTGGGTCGTTCTACGGCGTCCCCAACTCAAGTGAGATCGATTATGACGATTTTATTTTTGCACCGCGTGACTTATACGCTGAGAATTTAGGCCACTTATCGCCTATTCTCGACAAAATGCAAGCTGCAATTTGGGATGCGCATGTTAATAATTGTAAATACTATAATTTAAGACGTAAACATGCTGAATTTAATGAAGGAGATGTGGTTTGGTGTCGTAATTATCAGCTTAGTGACGCTGGTAAATATTTTACTGCAAAACTAGCGCCCAAATATGTAAAGTGTACAGTATTAAAGAAACTATACCCTCTTGTATATGAATTAGCTGATTCTAATGGTCGCGCCATAGGCAGATGGCATATTAAAGATTTGAAGTTGTAAATAAATAAATAAATAATAAATAAATATTATTATAGGACAATCTTACAAAAACCGACCTAGTCCTACAGTAAGCTCAATAAGGCTTGTGTTGTGGGTACTAGACGACGATATATATATATAATAGATAGATATTGATAAATACTTAAATACATAGAAAACATCGATAACTCAGGTACAAATATCTGTGATAAACACACAAACAAATGCCCTGACCAGGATTCGAACCCGGGACCTCCTGCTTCGACACAGAAAGTAATTACATATATCCAACAATATAAATCAATAGAATTCTAGCATCAGCGAATTCAAAGCAAATTTTTACGTCTCAAAACAAAAGCCGAGCGCGCGATCGGGAACTTTTTTATTCTCACCGGCCAGTGCGCGCGGCGGCTGCACGATGCAGGTTTGCCACGTTACAGTACCCCTCGCGCCCAGGAGAATTTTTCAGAATCGTAGATGAGGGAAAATTCCACAAAAAAATACTCTTACATAACATATACTAATATAACACAATATTGACGGCCTCCTAGCCCAGTCGGTAGTGACTCTGCCTATGAAGCAGAAGGTCCCGCGTTCGAATCCTGGTCAGGGCATTTATTTGTGTGTTTATCACGAATATTTGTTCCTGAGTTATGGATGTTTTCTATGTATTTAAGTATCTATTGCAGTGAAACACTTCTATAATTGCATTAACACGTTTAATTTTGAAGATAAAGTAAATTATTTAAAATTAGCAACAATAATCAGAATATTTAAAATTAGCACTTCACATAAAAATGACGATAACGGTATCTATATAAAGATATTTCGCATTCAATAACTTCCTTAGTGGTTAGAATGTAATTAAATTACAATAATCAGAATATTTAAAATTAGCACTTCACATAAAAATGACGATAACGGTATCTATATAAAGATATTTCGCATTCAATAACTTCCTTAGTGGTTAGAATGTAATTAAATTACAATAATCAGAATATTTAAAATTAGCACTTCACATAAAAATTACGATAACGGTATCTATATAAAGATATTTCACATTCAATAACTTCCTTAGTGGTTAGAATGTAATTAATTTACAATAATCAGAATATTTAATATTAGCACTTCACATAAAAATGACGATAACTGTATCTATATAAGGATATTTCACATTCAATAGTTACCTTAGTATCGTAAACGTCTACTTTCCACACAAAAGGAAAATAAAAAGGATGGAGTACTAGCAAAACTGGTAAGTACAAATAAAGACTCGGCTGGTAATTTGGCTGCAGGAAAATAATGGATTAATGAGGCGGGTGATATGGATGGTGACAGATGATTCGCTGGCTGAACGTAGCCTAAATTAAAGAGCCAGGTCTTTGTACGCCCGTCAAACGAGGCAATTAGAATTTTGGGAATATTTTAGCAAAACAACAAAAAAAAGCTATTATGGCACAAAAACACTGGATACAAAAAAAGGAATCGGATTTACAACGTTTTTAAAAAAATGTAAATAATATGATATTCTCGAAAGACAGGATGGCTAAAACTGTAGTTGAATTTGAATAGAGTTCGTGGGCAAGCGTCCCCTTTGGTTTAGGCGGACCCAACAGCTCGCTGAACTCTCTTTCTCACTTGGAGAGCCCGCTGGATGCGGGCTCTAATTCTCCGACGACGGTGAAAAATCACGCGGAACACGCGGCGGTTGCAGACCGTCTCGCCGGTCCGGCACCCACAAGCGCCTTCCGGAGTCCTTCCGGCTCAGGCGGTCCCACTGGTGGCCTTTTTGTCCGGCAACGTATTTGGTTTAACAAGAATTTGTATTTAATTCAATAATGTATTAGCACTTGCTATATAATGTTTGAATGCAAAGATCTAGAGAAATAGATCGCACTTCAACACGATGCAACTAAGCAAATTATAGCAAAACCCTCAGACTAAACCAGGATATGTTTTTTCTTTCTAAATCTCCTGGTCCATCTGACACACTCAATCAAAATCAACTTTTCCTTTTTTGACAATCTGGAATACCTCAAAAATTCATATTCAAAATTAGCGCGAATATTATCTCAATTTTATAACTGCCAGTCGTGTATCACAAAATGCGGACTGATATAAGTGCCATCTACCCGTAATGCCGTGAATCACAATGTACGCTTTTTTATATATCAACCGTGACCTAGCCTTAGACCTCCCTTAGACACAGAAGTTCAGAAGTTCTAAAGAAAGTCGACAGATGTCGTACGATAAACGTAGCATCATGCTACAGCATCTCCCTACCAAACAAAGAAACAAACAAACAACAACACAAGAAAACACAAGAAAACTAACTCCAAGCAACAAAAAAACACAACTTAATGCTAAGGCCAAAAAAGGTACAACAAGAGAACCCTAAACGAATTCCAAAAAAACAAAACCAACCAGTTATTAACATTACCCCTAAAGACTAATCTAATAGATTAAGAAGATGACAAAACGCCAACCAACGCGTCACGCGGTCCAAGACGTGACGGCCGAGATAGGACAGAAACTGCACCTGGCCACAGATCTTAATCCCTCACATCGAGTCATCAAATTATACAACCAGGCTATCATATACCGGGAAAGATAAACGAAGCCTTAAGCACCAACGGTAAAAAAGGTCAAATCTGGAAAACGGAGCAAGGAAACGCTTAAACAAAAACAAAAAAACGATAAGAAACGAATCAAGCAAGGATTAATAAGGGAATGGCGGACTAAAGCGCATTTTAGAATTTTGAGAAAACTGAACGGGCCGAAAGAAGAAACTATTTCAAGATATCTTTAATATGATAGGTACCGACGTGCTCGGAATCGGTATCAGCCAGTACATATACCTGTGGAGAAACCCGTCTAACCACACGGCACCGAACGAAACGTGGAGCGAATTTACCGCCTCGAAAAGGATCAGCGGAGCCACGCTGGAAATTCCGGCGCCAAACGATTTGGTCACCAACGATTCTTGGCGAAGAACGGTTCGTGTTGAACTTGGCGGCGTTACGATGAAAGGCCAAAGCCATCGAATCAGAAACTTTATCGTACATCTCACGAAGCGTCTGAAGATTCGAAGCGCGTTCCATCCGGCTGAATCCCACATCTTGGTCCACAACCTGATTCTCAACACGTTCACGAATCATTGACAACTCGCGGCCGTATATCAAACAATTCGGTGTATAAGCAGTAGCCAAATTTATACAAGAGTTTAAATAAAGAGCGACCCGATGTAAATGACCCGACCAACTGCGTTGGTCATTTTCAACTAAAATGCTCAAAGTAGTAATCACGACCTGGTTATATCTCTCCACAACATTCGCTTGTGGCGAATAATATGGGGTATAACACGGACCTGGAATATTATAGCTCGCCAGGAAATCCAGAAATTGACGACTATGAAAAACTGTAGCGTTGTCACAGATAATGTTAGTAGGAACACCGTACCGCAAAATAACCTCCGACTCTAATGCCATCGATATTGACCTCGCATTCACCAACTTCAAAGGGACCAACCAAACAAATTTGGTAAAAACGTCAACCAAAGTCAAAATATAACGACAACCATTACGGCTAACCGGTAAAGGACCAATTAAGTCAATGGAAAGAAGATCCATTGGAGCCGCAATACGAGGAGGAAATAAGCGAAGTCCACGAGGTTGTGAATTTGCAATTTTATAAGACTTGCAAATCTGACATTCGGAAAGGAACCTTGTAACATCACGGTACATATTCGGCCAGTAGTATAAGTCACGAGCTTTTAAATACGTTTTCATAACACCAGGATGAACGTTGGGAAATCCATTATGAATTTCAGCAATCGCCTCTCTAGTCCTTGAAGCAGGAAGAACTATACGCCACGGATTAGGTGCTAAAGGGTTTTCGATAGATACCATCCACTGCGCATGAAGACACCATCCTGAAGAGCAAATGCAGTAAACATTTGAGGATTGTCCAAAACCCCCTGGTAAATTCGTTCATACCAAGGATCTCCAGAAGGATCCATGCCACGCGCGAATGAGATAAGCCCAACTTGAGCGCGGGACAAGGCGTCAGGAACAACATTAAGGACACCTTTTTTATGTTCAATCTCAAAGTTATATTGGGAAATCAAAGTTGCCCAACGAGCCAAGCGCCCGGTAGGATTATCAAGGGTGATCAACCATTTAAGAGCAATATGATCAGTAATGATCTTAAACCTCATTCCATCGAGATACCCGCGGAAATGCTTTATGGAATCAACAACAGCGAGAAGCTCATGTTCGGTTGTCCCGTATCCACGTTCAGCTTTAGTGAATAAACGAGAATAATAAGCAATTGGATGTTCAACGCCGTCCAACTCTTGAGCCAGGACCGAGCCTAAGCCAACCTGGCTAGTGTCACATTGAAGGATAAAAGGTTTCGAAAAATCCGGGCAAGCCATCAACGGAGCGCTCATCAAGGCATCCTTCAATTTAGAAAAAGCTTCACTAGCACTATCGTTCCAATCGATGGGATCACGTCCCTTTCTCTTACAGATAAGTGCCGTCAGAGGAGCAATAATCGAAGAAAAAACATCCACGAAACGGCGATAATACGAACACATACCAATGAAAGCACGTAGAGACTTGGCAGAAGAAGGGGAGGGTAATCCCTAATAGCTTCTAATTTCTTCGGATCAGTTTGAAGATCACGCTTATTGACGATGTAGCCCAGATACTTCAATTCAGACTTACAAAACTCGCACTTATCTAAATTAACCGTAAGACCAGCTTCTTTCAACCTATCACGAACCTTACGAATAAGCCGCATATGACTGTCAAAATCACGAGACACCAAAATCAAATCACCAACATAGCCGAAGATAAAATCCTCAGACTCAGGGGTATATTCAAAATTGACAATCATGTCAGTAAGCCTCTGCATCTCGGACGCAGCGTTGGTTAAACCAAAAGGGAGACGAACGAACTCAAAGAGGCCCCTTTGGGGTACAATAAAGGCCGTTTTCTCACAACTGGCCTTATCAGCTAAGGGGATTTGCCAAAAGGCGCTCCTAAAATCCAACGAAGTTAGATATTTGGCACCTCGTAGGTTATCAAGGATGTCCTGGACGCGCGGGAGAGGGTATGAATCCCTGATGGTAACGCTGTTCAACTTCCTACTGTCCACGTAAAACCTGACACTACCATCTTTCTTGGTAACCATCACCACTGGGGAAGCCCAGGGTGATCGTGAGGGACGAATGACGCCTGACTCTAACATCTTGTCGATCTCTTCGTTGAGAATCTTGAGCTTGACTGGAGATAAGGGATAGTAACGTTGGCGGATGGGCGAACCAACACTCTCAATCTAATCCAGCTTTATCAGAAGAAATCTCCTCGAACTCGTCAATAACAGATTGGAGTTTTGATTCCTGCAGTGGTGCAAGCACCGTACGAGGGTGGACATAGCGAACCTCACCTACCCGTGTGACTGCGACAGGAACATGATGTGAAGCGACGTAAACCTTACCTGACAAACCATCACGGAATGCCTTCTTTAAAATGTCAATGAGACCAACAGCATTCCAAAACTCAATTCCTAAAATAAATGCAGTAGGAAGTTTACTGCTCACTAGACAGGGGTGCAGAACGCGAATGCCACTAAAAAGAATGGGGACGTCCAAACCGCCTAGAATTTCAATAGGCGAATTGTCGGCGGAGACAACATAAGGCCGGATATCCTCGTGATATGTTATACCGAGCTCCGATAAGAGGGATGTATCAATTAGTGAAACCTGAGCACCAGACTCCAAAAGAGCTCTTACCGAAGAGCCAGCAACTAAAAAATCAATAAAAAGTCTATTATCCGGGGAATTATTAATATAAACGGGCGACACCGATGGACCTCTCAGTGCGCCACTTATTCGTTTTTTGACGGACCAGAATTACAACTAGGACAATCGCGTGTGATTGCACCAACACGCTTACACTTGAAGCACACTGCCTCTGAAACGTAAGGACAATTACGATAGTTGTGACCAGTTGCATCACACTTCATACACACTATAGAACTGGGTTGACCTACAACTTGAGCACTAATCGGTGCAATAGCCAAACGTGCTGGACGTGAACCTTGAAAGGCTTCAAAATTTTTCGCGACTTCTAACAAACCATCAATATCCCTAACCACGTTAGTTGCAAGACAAGGATGATATCTAGGATTCATTCCATATTTAATAATGTTAAACAGGTTGCCTTCGGAAACCGGTGTACGTAGCTTTGCGTTTAGATCGCGCGCCTGAATAACAAAATCAACCACTGACTGGTTGTCCTTCTGTGATAGAGCGCGAAGTTGGCTCTCTGGTTGGTTGGTTGATGAAGCTTGAAATCGAAATCGGCTACGTCGAAGGTTTTAACGAATTCAGACTTTAATTCCGCGTAAGTAAGACCCGGATATCTGATTGCCCTAAAATGTTTCAAGGCACTATCTGACAACAATTCATGGAAACGTCTGACAACATATGAAGGATTGACGTTACGCGCCATACCTTCTTCTTCGATTCGAAAGAAAAATTCGCGAACACAAGTGTCCCCGGAAAAGTTCAAGTTCCATTTCGTAAGTGAATAATCTTTGAAAGGAAAAGGCGGGGGAAGTGCGGACATATGCGTCACCTGGGGTCGTGGTTCAGAATCAAAAAACTGTTCTTCATCGTTTGCCATTGGATCTAAAATCCTCGGATCGTGCGAGTTTAAAGATAAGTGCGCATGAGGCGTCTCAGCAATTGATCCTTCATTACTTAAGTGCGACATGGCGAAAAGTCGAATGTTGTCTTGCGTTGCAAGTTCACACAAAAAATAAAGTTAATCGGCCTCAAAATTAAAATCCGAAGTTCGAGTATATCAGTGGTCTAAACCAAGCGCTTAAGTCAAAGAAAGAATATAACACTCGAAGTCTAAATGCTCAGTTAGAGTTCGAATTCAAAAAAAAAAAAACAAGTTCAGTTTCTGAAAAAAAAAACAAAACGCAAATCATACATTCTATGTCTGACTTACCTGCGAATTCCCTGACGTCTACGGGCTCTAACTACAGGACTCAAACTATGAAATAAGGTATTCAGGATATGTTACGGGTAATTGAGAAAAAGGCATAAGTAAAGGTCAACAGATTAATTCGTTTTTTTTTTAACACAAATAAAAGCAATATTTCAATATGACGGAATTCGGGTTAATGATGGGACGTAAGGAGGCAGCAGGCTGAAACAAACCAAAATCAAGGTTAATAGAACCGCGACCGGTCTACGGTCACCGTCTCACAAATCCAAAAAAAAATATTTAATTACAATTATTAAAAGTAAATCCAGAGTTCTTTACTTTATCGGGCGCCAATTTGCAGTGAAACACTTCTATAATTGCATTAACACGTTTAATTTTGAAGATAAAGTAAATTATTTAAAATTAGCAACAATAATCAGAATATTTAAAATTAGCACTTCACATAAAAATGACGATAACGGTATCTATATAAAGATATTTCGCATTCAATAGCTTCCTTAGTGGTTAGAATGTAATTAAATTACAATAATCAGAATATTTAAAATTAGCACTTCACATAAAAATGACGATAACGGTATCTATATAAAGATATTTCACATTCAATAACTTCCTTAGTGGTTAGAATGTAATTAAATTACAATAATCAGAATATTTAATATTAGCACTTCACATAAAAATGACGATAACTGTATCTATATAAGGATATTTCACATTCAATAGTTACCTTAGTATCGTAAACGTCTACTTTCCGCACAAAAGGAAAATAAAAAGGATGGAGTACTAGCAAAACTGGTAAGTACAAATAGAGACTCGGCTGGTAATTTGGCTGCAGGAAAATAATGGATTAATGAGGCGGGTGTTAAGGATGGTGACAGATGATTCGCTGGCTGAACGTAGCCTAAATTAAAGAGCTAGGTCTTTGTACGCCCGTCAAACGAGGCAATTATAATTTTGGGAATATTTTAGCAAAACAACAAAAAAAAGCTATTATGGCACAAAAACACTGGATACAAAAAAAGGAATCGGATTTACAACGTTTTTAAAAAAATGTAAATAATATGATATTCTCGAAAGACAGGATGGCTAAAACTGTAGTTGAATTTGAATAGAGTTCGTGGGCAAGCGTCCCCTTTGGTTTAGGTGGACCCAACAGCTCGCTGAACTCTCTTTCTCACTTGGAGAGCCCGCTGGATGCGGGCTCTAATTCTCCGACGACGGTGAAGAATCACGCGGAACACGCGGCGGTTGCAGACCGTCTCGCCGGTCCGGCACCCACAAGCGCCTTCCGTAGTCCTTCCGGCTCAGGCGGTCCCACTGGTGGCCTTTTTGTCCGGCAACGTATTTGGTTTAACAAGAATTTGTATTTAATTCAATAATGTATTAGCACTTGCTATATAATGTTTGAATGCAAAGATCTAGAGAAATAGATCGCACTTCAACACGATGCAACTAAGCAAATTATAGCAAAACCCTCAGACTAAACCAGAATATGTTTTTTCTTTCTAAATTTCCTGGTCCATCTGACACACTCAATCAAAATCAACTTTTCCTTTTTTGACAATCTGGAATACCTCAAAAATTCATATTCAAAATTAGCGCGAATATTATCTCAATTTTATAACTGCCAGTCGTGTATCACAAAATGCGGACTAATATAAGCGCCATCTACCCGTAATGCCGTGAATCACAATGTACGCTTTTTTATATATCAACCGTGACCTAGCCTTAGACCTTCCTTAGACACAGAAGTTCAGAAGTTCTAAAGAAAGTCGACAGATGTCGTACGATAAACGTAGCGTCATGCTACACTATCTATTATATATATCGTCACCCAGTGTGGGTACTGAACACAAGCCTTAATGAGTTTACTGTGGGACTAGGTTGATTTGTATAAGATTGTCTGATAATATTTATTTATTATTTGAAAATAGATGTAATATACTTCAGAAAAAGTGACCAAACCCTCCGGTGTCCGAGGCCAGATTTGAACTGGCGTCTTCAGCTTTCGCGGCTGACGTCCTGACCACTATCGTGTCCTGGTCACGGCGGAACTTGACAAACTTGACCATACTCTAAGTCCTAAGGGCATGCGCAGTACGTGCTTGCACCTCCTATCCGAATCTCTTACGTGATTCTGGTATAGCGAGAGAGATGGTGCTGCCATCTATGAATCTTGAAGCAAATCAAATTATGTTTGTTCAATTTTTTTTTTTGATTTGCAATTTTTAAGTAGTTACACTACTACGAGTATATAAATTGAAAATAGATGTCATATACTTCAATCTATTTTCAATTTATATATAGTAGTGTAACTACTTAAAAATTGCAAATCAAAAAATATTGAACAAAAATAATTTGATTTGCTTCAAGATTTATTTATTGATTTATTTATTTAATTTGATTTTAAACATTTTCAATGATTGTCGATTTTAATTTGTTAGGCTTAATAATTATTATTTGCAGTTTTTATATGCAAAGTATGTATGTTGTAATTATCAACAGTTAAATTTGTAAAGAGTAGGTTCGTAATGCCAAAAGTTATTACTAAAGGGAGTCAACATATTTCGAAACTGTTCAACTCAACTTATTGGATTTTCGTAGGTCGTTTCTGTAGTTATTTCTATAAAGTTTTGATTAATCAAAGTTTGTTAGCAATTCCCAGTAATTACGGGTAAAGGGAATGCCTGTCGGGTTGGAAATATCTTTAGCGGCATAGACATAGAAGATTAAAGACTCTCAAACTCAAACAAAATTCACCGAAAATATGGCATGCCAATTCCGGTTATTTTAACGAAACCTCTGATTTGTACCGCCAGTAGTCCAGTACGTATCTCGAATAATTTGATTTCCATATCCGTAGCATTCACGCGTATTTGGTAGTCTTGCTTAAGCGGCCTATTTTTAACGAAGCGCTCGGTCATTCCTTTGTGACTCGCAATGTAGATCGATTGACTCGTTTAGTCAAGTAGCGTTGTATACGACGCCTTTTACCGTGCCATTTTTTGTGTGCCGATTGTGATTCTCAGTATATGAGTTCAATGTTCACCGACCTTTCAATATTGAACCAACGGCGTTGCCGGTTGATGGGTAATTATTAAAATCATAACGGTCTTCGTCGAAAACTAATGGAGATCGTGTGATTTTTTTATGAGAGCCACATCTCACCTACTAATTGACCTAATTAGGCTGTTGAATTACTGGAGAATACAGTTTGAGCGCTTTTAAAATAGTTAGCTAAATATATTCTTTACAGATGCGGTAAAAAGATATTCTTTAGCCCATTGCGACTAAAGTGACATAGATATAAACTTCAATAGTAAATTGCCAGGGTTCATAAGTACTAGAAATCTAGTCTGCTATGATCTCTGTTTTGAAAGCTCCAGATATCATAGATACCAGTGCTTACCAACGTTGGTTACCTTCCTTAGTTACTTTTAAAATTACGTAAAATATAATAAGATGTTATGCAGATAATCAGTTAAAAATAGTATTACATGGAATCATAGAAAGTGGTCTTAGTGAGAGTGGGAGTAAAATGTTAAATTTTGCAAAGTATCATATAAAACAGTAATTTACTACACTCCAACATTATCGAGCAAAATGGTATTACTGCCTTGCTATTCCAAGATAATTAACTATCAGTATATTTAATAACAAAACAGCGAAGGAGTATGTAAGGCGTAGTGCCTCGGGTAAACCACATTTTACAAACTCGGTGCGCAAGAGTATTTTATCGCCAAAGAATTAATAACACGTTTCGTAAGATTTTTGATATATCATTGACTGGTACGGTTCATCAAGTTGTTTACACAAAACCTTAGTTAATATAAATCAGTACCTACGGTCTTCGCAGGACCTGTGCTGCGGACCCAACGGGTCGCCGCAGTGATGTCAATAATTCAGAAGCGTCTAAGCTCTTGTAGTTTGGTTCATCTTACAAGAAACAGTTGTTGTTTAACCCTTTATAGGGTAACGGTCTCAAAAAAGAATTGTAACATCATCTTTTTGTATTTTTTTCTTGTATAGTTTTTAATTAAAATTGGCCTAAAGATTGGCGATGGCGGTTTTAATTGAGGATTTTTTCAGTATTGCCCATTAAAGGTGCAATAACACTGATTATTTAATACAAATAATTTATTGTACGAAAGTGACTATTGATAATAATAATTATATACAGGGTAAAAGTGACCTAGGCCTCCGGTGCCCAGGGCTGGGATCGAACCAGCGTCTTCTGCATTCGCGGCAGACGCTTAACCACTTGGCCACCCGGGTCACAGCAGCACCGGTCGAATTTTCCCGTGTATCAATCTTTTTAAATGCTAAGGCGCATTTTAGCCAATCATCTAAGGTAGAACATTATGAGTCCGTACCTCCTATCCGAACTCTTAGGAGTTCATTGAAAGCGAGAGACCCAGCCCTGGGCACCGGAGGCCTAGGTTACTTTTTCCTTTGTATATCTATATATATAACTCAAAGGTGACTGACTGACTGACTGACTGACATAGTGATCTATCAACGCACAGTCCAAACCGCTGGTTCTAGAGATTCCAAATTTGGGACGTAGGTTCCTTATAATATAACTGAAGAACAAATCAAATTATTATAATAAATATTTTGATTTGTTTATTTTTAAGTAGACACACTACTATATTAAATTATACATTTATATAGATAGACTAGCTTTTGCCCGGGGCTTCGCCCGCGTACTAAAAAAGAAGGTTCTCAGTTTGACCCGTATGTTCCTCCGCTTGTCCGCTTTTATTTCGCATTTGGCTGAACCGATTTAGATGCGGTTTTCGAAAGTGTTTTTTACATTCTGGAGGTTTCAGTATACCACGTTTTGGTGAAGGCGGTTCCCTTATTTTTTTCAAGAAATGATTGTAATCATTGTTGAATGTAATACGCCAGCAACCACTTTCTACTAAAAGAGATTATGTTAAATGCAGATTTCTACTCTTGAATAGTAGCTTTACCCTGCGACTTCGTCTGCGTGGAATTAGTAATCCACCCTCCTTTTTACCCGCTTAAGGAATAACTTCTGGGATAACAACTATTATATATGCTTCCCAGGTACTCAAACTGTCTCCATACCAATCATCTAAATAGGTTCACCGGTTAATAATTTGCCATGCAAACTACCAACCCCTTTTCTACCCCTCTAGGATTGTATTTCGGGACAAAAACTATCCTTTATTGTTTGCCGGGACTCAAACTATATCCACTACAAATTTTATCTAAATCAGTTCGCGGTAAAAATTCTCCATACAGACCTCCAACCCCCACTTCACCCTCATAGGGATTTATTTTCGGGATAAAAACTGTCCTATGTCGTTTCCCAGGACTCAAACTATCTCTTTACCACGTTTTCCTCATACAAACTTTCAACCCCCATTTCACCTATTTACTTACTTAAGTGTTGGTATTAGGAAGAAGAACTATCCTTATCCTTACCCGATACTCAAACTATCTCTATACTAAGTTTCATCTAAATCGGTTCAGTGGTTAAAAATTACCCATTCAAACCTCCAACCCCCATTTTACCCCTTAACCTTAAGGATTGATTTTCACGTTAAAAACTATTTTATGTTCCTTCCCGGGACCAAGTTTCATCTAAATCGGTTCAACGTTTAAAATTCCCCATACAAACTTTCGACCCCCGTTTCACCCCTTGAAGTGTTGATTAAAACTATCCTAATCCTTTTCCGATACTTAAACTATCTGTAGGTATACCAAGTTTAATCTAAAGCGGTTCAGCTGTTAAAAAATACCCATACAACTTCCAACCCCCATTTCACCCCCTTTAGGGTCGATTTTCGGGATGAAAACTACCCTATGATATTTCCCGGGATTTAAACCATATCTATACCAAGATTTATCTAAACCGGTTCAGCAGCTTAAGCGTGAAAGCTAACAGACAGACAGACTTTCGCATTTATAATATTAAATTCTAATATTAAATTCATTTACGAAATTTCATCGTCGTCGGTTCAGCGGTTAATATTTCGCCATACAAACTACCAACCCCTTTTCTACCACTCTAGGATTGTTTATCGGGATAAAAACTATCCTATATTGTTTCCCGGGACTCAAACTATATCCATACCAAATTTTATCTAAATCGGTTCGCTGTTAATAATTCTCCATACAAACCTCCAACCGCCATTTCACCCCTTTAAGGGTTGATTTTCGCGATATAAACTATTTTATGTTCCGTCCCGGGACTAAAACTGTTTGTATACCAAGTTTCATATCTCATAAATAGGTTCAACTGTAAAAAATTTCCCATACAAACTTCCAACCCACTTTTCACCTTTAAGGATTGATTTTCTGGATGAAAACTACCCTATGTCATTTTCGGGCTATGCGTATACCACGTTTTGGTGAAGGCGGTTCCCTTATTTTTTTAAAAGAAATGCTTGCAATAATTGTTGAATTGTTACGCCAGCAACGACTTACTACTATTAAGAGATCATGATTAATGCAGATTTCTACTCTTGAATAGAAGCTTTTCCCCGCGACTTCGTCTGCGTGGATTTAGTAATCCACCCTCCTTTTTAACCGCTTAAGGAATGACTTCTGGGATAACAACTATTATATATCCTTCCCCAGAACTCAAACTATCTCCATTTGTCAGTCATGATATGTCAGTTAGTCAGTCAGTTTCGTAATTTGGCACTAACACTTTCATGTCCACAATATTAAACTTCCAAATCGATGTCATTTTCGTAATTTACGTCCCAAAAAACCATAAAAACGACACCCATATTGATATTTAGACATTTCCACCCCATCGCACCCCAACAGGAGAGATGGTATTTCACGTCCGCCACGTTAGATTTTAAAATCGTTGTTGTTTTCGTAATCAGCGACCCGATAAACCATAGAAACAATACCCATGTTGATTTTTAGACTTTGTCACCACATTTCCCCCTTTTAGGGCAAATTATGGCAGATACATTTAATGACCACTTCATAGATCAAATACAAAACACCAGCCAGCTGTCTACTCGGAAGTTTGATACGAAAATAAATTGTCCTCACTCAATGTTCATGCGGCCAGTCACTGTCCCAGAAGTGGCAAATGTAATAAAATTACGACAAAATATTAAAAGTGTTGGTCAAGATGGCATCTACACCAAAGTTATCAAATATGTCTCTCATACTATTGCATATCCGTTAAGTCACATATTCAACGTAAGCATCTCTTCTGGAACCTATCCCACTAAACTTAAACCAATAATTGTTAAACCGGTCCATAAAAAAAATTAGTTAAAAAGATTAGTTAGTCTATTTTATTCGAAACTTCACAGAAGTATTCCTAATAATAAATGAGTAAATACGTGTTGCAGGTTTTTTGAGAATTCAACCCCTAAACTCAAACTCAAAACTTTAACTCAAATAATATATTTGTAAAACATAGGTACATTGAAAGGTCGTACAATATTTTGGTGGGTATCACTATGTTCCACCATGTGGTATACAAATAGCTACAATTGGCATGCAGCATGCATATGATTATTGATTAAACTACTTAATTAGTAACTACTTACATGATTTGGCACTTATAAAATAATAATGTACAAAATTAGATTAACAATCAGTCAAGTAGCTATGAAAAAACAGATGTCAATGTGATGTGAGTAGATTAATTAATAACAAAAATAAAAAATACTAATTTAATAACATAAGATCTTCATGAAAAATATGTAGGTCATAAAAAATAAAATAAGAATAGAATCAATATGTCATAAAATTATATATGTCGCAAAAATAATTGAAGTATAAAAGAAAATATGTCAATGATCTAAGTATTCAGTCAGAGAATAATAAGTATTGTTTATTAAATATAATGTCAGCGATCGTTTAAATTCATTGTTTGTTTTATTTTTTATCACTTCAGGTAACTTATTATATATTTTGCTGCCCAAGCAAACCACACTCTTAAGTTTTAGAGCAGTATTTGCAGGTTCAGTATGGAAGTCTCTTGGCTTTATTCTTTTGCTTCGTGAAAACGTCACTTTTGTAAATAGTGTGGGATTTGCTCGGACAAACATTGCGATTTCATAAACGAAAAGTGAGGGCAGTGTAAGTAATTTTAAACTTTTAAAATGTGTGGCGCAACTATCAAACCATCTTAAGCCACATATTGCCCTAATGCACCTTTTTTGAGCCTTAAAGACTATACCTCTATTTGTGGAATTGCCCCAGAATATAATTCCATACCTTAGGGTTGACACAACATAACCATGATAGGTTGCCATAATAGCTTCTCTATCAGCTAATTATGTGAGTCTACGGAGTGCGTAGGAAAATGAGTAGAGTTTCCGACAGACTTCTTCAGTGTGTAGTTTCCAGGTCAGTTGGTCATCTAGCAATATGCCTAAGAATTTTGTTGAACTCACTGCTTCAACTTGTAACCCTAGGTATGCGCAATTTATTAGGAGAGGTATTTTTCGTTGATGAAAATGCATAATTTTCGTTTTAGTCAAATTAATTAACAGATTATTAAAACGAAGCCATTCAATAATATTACATAATGTCATGTTAATTTCATATTCATAATTATCACTATTTTCACATTCAATAATCACAGTGCTATCATCAGCAAAGAGGGTCATCGGATACTTAATATGTCTAGGGAGGTCATTTATGTATATTAGAAATAAAAGAGGCCCTAGGACACTTCCTTGGGGGACTCCATATAGTATTTGTCGTTTTTTAGAGACATATGACCTCTCTGTTTTCGTTTTTGTACAAATTTGGACAATTTCAGATACCTGTTCCCTATCACTAAGGTACGATCTAAGCAGTTCATGGATGTTGCCACGGATACCATAGGATGCTAACTTATTTGTTAGGATTTTATGGTCTACGTGGTCGAACGCCTTGGTCATGTCCATAAAAATCGCACATATATACTTTCGTTTGTCCATGGATTCAATTAAAGGTTTAATTAGGTCAAAAATGGCCATGTTTTTATTTTTTCCCTTACGGAAACCTTTTTGTTCCTTAGCTAATAGGTTGTATTTTTCCAAAAATGAATAAAGAGCCTCGCCGATAATTTTTTCGAAAACCTTAGAGAAGACAGATACTAATGCGATCGGCCTGTAATTTTTTACATCCTCTTTATCGCCTTTTTTATGGACCGGTTTAACAATTATTGGTTTAAGTTTAGTGGGATAGGTTCCAGAAGAGATGCTTACGTTGAATATGTGACTTAACGGATATGCAATAGTATGAGAGACATATTTGATAACTTTGGTGTAGATGCCATCTTGACCAACACTTTTAATATTTTGTCGTAATTTTATTACATTTGCCACTTCTGGGACAGTGACTGGCCGCATGAACATTGAGTGAGGACAATTTATTTTCGTATCAAACTTCCGAGTAGAGAGCTGGCTGGTGTTTTGTATTTGATCTATGAAGTGGTCATTAAATGTATCTGCCATAATTTGCCCTAAAAGGGGGAAATGTGGTGACAAAGTCTAAAAATCAACATGGGTATTGTTTCTATGGTTTATCGGGTCGCTGATTACGAAAACAACAACGATTTTAAAATCTAACGTGGCGGACGTGAAATACCATCTCTCCTGTTGGGGTGCGATGGGGTGGAAATGTCTAAATATCAATATGGGTGTCGTTTTTATGGTTTTTTGGGACGTAAATTACGAAAATGACATCGATTTGGAAGTTTAATATTGTGGACATGAAAGTGTTAGTGCCAAATTACGAAACTGACTGACTAACTGACATATCATGACTGACAAATGGAGATAGTTTGAGTTCTGGGGAAGGATATATAATAGTTGTTATCCCAGAAGTCATTCCTTAAGCGGTTAAAAAGGAGGGTGGATTACTAAATCCACGCAGACGAAGTCGCGGGGAAAAGCTTCTATTCAAGAGTAGAAATCTGCATTAATCATGATCTCTTAATAGTAGTAAGTCGTTGCTGGCGTAACAATTCAACAATTATTGCAAGCATTTCTTTTAAAAAAATAAGGGAACCGCCTTCACCAAAACGTGGTATACGCATAGCCCGAAAATGACATAGGGTAGTTTTCATCCAGAAAATCAATCCTTAAAGGTGAAAAGTGGGTTGGAAGTTTGTATGGGAAATTTTTTACAGTTGAACCTATTTATGAGATATGAAACTTGGTATACAAACAGTTTTAGTCCCGGGACGGAACATAAAATAGTTTATATCGCGAAAATCAACCCTTAAAGGGGTGAAATGGCGGTTGGAGGTTTGTATGGAGAATTATTAACAGCGAACCGATTTAGATAAAATTTGGTATGGATATAGTTTGAGTCCCGGGAAACAATATAGGATAGTTTTTATCCCGATAAACAATCCTAGAGTGGTAGAAAAGGGGTTGGTAGTTTGTATGGCGAAATATTAACCGCTGAACCGACGACGATGAAATTTCGTAAATGAATTTAATATTAGAATTTAATATTATAAATGCGAAAGTCTGTCTGTCTGTTAGCTTTCACGCTTAAGCTGCTGAACCGGTTTAGATAAATCTTGGTATAGATATGGTTTAAATCCCGGGAAATATCATAGGGTAGTTTTCATCCCGAAAATCGACCCTAAAGGGGGTGAAATGGGGGTTGGAAGTTGTATGGGAATTTTTTAACAGCTGAACCGCTTTAGATTAAACTTGGTATACCTACAGATAGTTTGAGTATCGGAAAAGGATTAGGATAGTTTTAATCAACACTTCAAGGGGTGAAACGGGGGTCGAAAGTTTGTATGGGGAATTTTAAACGTTGAACCGATTTAGATGAAACTTGGTCCCGGGAAGGAACATAAAATAGTTTTTAACGTGAAAATCAATCCTTAAGGTTAAGGGGTAAAATGGGGGTTGGAGGTTTGAATGGGTAATTTTTAACCACTGAACCGATTTAGATGAAACTTAGTATAGAGATAGTTTGAGTATCGGGAAAGGATAAGGATAGTTCTTCTTCCTAATATCAACACTTAAGTAAGTAAATAGGTGAAATGGGGGTTGAAAGTTTGTATGAGGAAAACGTGGTAAAGAGATAGTTTGAGTCCTGGGAAACGACATAGGACAGTTTTTATCCCGAAAATAAATCCCTATGAGGGTGAAGTGGGGGTTGGAGGTCTGTATGGAGAATTTTTACCGCGAACTGATTTAGATAAAATTTGTAGTGGATATAGTTTGAGTCCCGGCAAACAATAAAGGATAGTTTTTGTCCCGAAATACAATCCTAGAGGGGTAGAAAAGGGGTTGGTAGTTTGCATGGCAAATTATTAACCGGTGAACCTATTTAGATGATTGGTATGGAGACAGTTTGAGTACCTGGGAAGCATATATAATAGTTGTTATCCCAGAAGTTATTCCTTAAGCGGGTAAAAAGGAGGGTGGATTACTAATTCCACGCAGACGAAGTCGCAGGGTAAAGCTACTATTCAAGAGTAGAAATCTGCATTTAACATAATCTCTTTTAGTAGAAAGTGGTTGCTGGCGTATTACATTCAACAATGATTACAATCATTTCTTGAAAAAAATAAGGGAACCGCCTTCACCAAAACGTGGTATACTGAAACCTCCAGAATGTAAAAAACACTTTCGAAAACCGCATCTAAATCGGTTCAGCCAAATGCGAAATAAAAGCGGACAAGCGGAGGAACATACGGGTCAAACTGAGAACCTTCTTTTTTAGTACGCGGGCGAAGCCGCGGGCAAAAGCTAGTCTATCTATATAAATGTATAATTTAATATAGTAGTGTGTCTACTTAAAAATAAACAAATCAAAATATTTATTATAATAATTTGATTTGTTCTTCAGTTATATAACTTATATACCGGGTAGTGTAATTATGAAGCTATAAATTGGTATATTTGACTGGATTTTAATATTATACTCATTTATCACAACACTAGAAGTTGTGGTGCTTCTCAAGTAATCATACGTTAGTTAAACTTCAAAAATGTTATCTAATTGATTGGATAATCATTTTATAACGGCCTCCTAGCCTAGTCGGTAGTAGTGACCCTGCCTATGAAGCAGGAGGTCCCGGATTCGAATCCAAGTCAGGGCATTTATTTGTGTGTTCATCACAGATATTCCTGAACTACGGATGTTTTCTATGTATTTAAGTATTTATCTACATCTATCTGTTATATATATCGTCGTCTAGTACCTTAATTAAGCTTTCTGTGTGGAACTAGGTCGATCTGTGTAAGATTGTCCCTTAATATTTATATTTATTTAATATGAAAAGATGCGCATTCCTAATTGGTTTTATAAAAAAATAGTAGCGGTAGTTAAGGATCCAACTGGGATTAACGCTAAAGATTAGTAAAATAGAAATGCACAATCGTGGCAGAGCGGAATAATTTGTACGGTTAGATATTTATTGAAGAAAGACTAAACTAAACTTAAAGTTTTAAATAAATAAATACTCTTTATTGCACACCTCATACAGTTACAAGCACAAATTTTACAATTAGATAAATTTAGGTAGAGGTAACAACAGGCGGTCTTATCGCTAATGAGCGATTTCTTCCAGACAACCTTTATTTAAATTAGTTTAACTTAGTTTAGCGTATTTTACCTAGGTATGTGGCCCCCACGCCACGGATTGTAAATGAAATTTTCATACTGTTAAAATCGCCCTTCGCTTAACATTTATAAATTCCTGAAGTATTTTACAACTGGTAAGAGCACTTCACTTCAAGGTCCACTCTTAGACCTTATCCTGTTGTAATAAGGTACATGGTCAGTCTGTGCCGGCGATTGTATCTCTCAGCCTCGCCGGTAGTACTGGAACCTGCGCGAGCGCACTAGATCACCGCTCGCCGCCGGCGCATGAATCAAAAAACAATGCGTACATTGCAATTAAGAGAGATACCTCCACTGTAAGTAATAAGATTCGCACACGGGAATAATAACATTTTATCTCGGATCTGAGAACATTAATATAATAATTACATCATAGTATTGACAAGACCATTAATATGGCTGTGATCGGTGGCCGGCTATGAAGGGAACGACGAAAGGAATGGAGTTAGCATTATACCTGCGAATGGATTAGTTACAAGAATATATGTATTATTTATACAAATACATCAACTGCAAAGCAGTTTGATCAATTTTATCTGCTAAAAGCTGTAAATTAACTTTGTTAGAATTGTTAGATACAGCTATTATTTTAAATTATATTTTTAAATGTTTGAATTTGTTGTTTTTCATAGCTAGCTCAACTAAAGATAAAAAAGCTACGAATTATGTATGTAGTTTAAAAATCTGGTAGTAATATTAACGTCGTTAGACTTAATTTTGTGGAAAGTATGGACTGAAAAATATATCTAGCTACTGTATATACATTTACTTATGACAACCTGCTCCATTCAGTTCGTGTTCTTTTATTGTAACTAATATATAGAGTAATCGCGATGTTCTTTTAATTAAAGCTTATGAGGCCTCTCTTTGCGGCTTTGCTCATCGAATATAGCCTCAATTTAAGCCGCTTGTTTACAGACGTCCCATGCGAAAACAGCTCTTATGAACACGAAATAGAGTTTCAAAACTGAAACAACTCGTACTGTTTTGGATACACTTTTTCTTTGAGTAAGGGTGACACCCAATTAGTTGAAGCAAATTTGAGGGATCTGACAAAAATGATCATCGAAATATCGGTCTTATATTAAAATAATATTGATTTGGTATAAGTTAGGTTGACTTGGATATAATAATGAAACGTTGATGGGCTAATAAATACTTCATTCAAACAGTTAGCAGCTGCAGCTAACTGTTTGAATGAAGTATTTACTTGTAAGTAATCTTGCGGCTAACTGTTTGAATGAAGGCAGCGGATCTTTCGGGTTATGTCCTGTTTCAATTGTATTAATCTTGTAGTTTGGTATAAGTTGTAGGACTTGTAGGTATAGTATCTGTTGGAGTTTTCGTTGAATGTGTTGTCCATCTCAAGAGTGCAGGCATAATGTGGAGTTGAATGCACTTGTGTTGGTATTAAATTCGTATTTTTTTTCTTTATTTCGAAGAATTTAATGTATCTCATTAATCAATTTTACCTATCTGCCAAACTGTATAGCAGTTTGATGGCAGAAAACTTATAACTTACCTACTTAATAAATGAATTTCCGTTTTGGAATTTAACCTGTAGCCTGTAGATAACACGGAGCGGACTTTCTAGTTGTTCTAACTGTTGAGTTTGTTAAAATAGCACTGACACTATTAAATAAGAGTAGGCAATATACTTACGTAGTTAATTATCGACTACCACAAATACTTGCTCTCGGGCATTTGTTGCGATACCGCTGGTTGCAAACCTTTACAGCGTAATTTTCTTGTATTATTTTGCTCAAATTTATAATAGGTACTCAGTTTCCAAAAACAAAACATATCTACTAGTGGACCAATAAGCTAAATAAAAAAAAAACGAATAAATTGGTTCCTACAGTAAATAGTTTTTAATATCGAATAATACTTTATACCGGTTGATTGCAATTAGAAATGGTTGCTAAGCCCTGGCAAGATTTGTGCGTTAGCCTGCGCAAGCGCGCGCACAAAATTTACGGCGAGCGCGACTTGCCGAGCGGTATTCGAATTTAAAAATCTCAACTTGATTCAATACCTACTGATTATAAACTTAAAGTGGATGTCGTATACAAAGGAAAAATTGACCAAGGCCTCAAAATATTATTACAAATACTTAATTTGATTTGTTCTCTATGGACTAAGAGCTGGCCACTCAGATATGACACAATAATGAGAGCAATGAAACCCGTCTAGTAAGATTGCAATACTATCCTTATTGCGAAATCCGGGCATCTAGCAGCTTTTAATAGGTGGAGGTCAGAGTGACAGACTAGCCAAATTTTTCAGTCGGAAAAAAGTCATTCCAAAATAGGTAAAAACTGCCAATATTGTCTTATTTATAGAGGACGGGGCTTATATTTTAACAGTACAACACTACATTTCGGAAACAGAAACAGTAGGCGACAAACTATGAATTACATTATACGTCGTTTTGGACTGCTTTCACCCATCAGAAAGTTTTGGCAATGGTATAATCTAATTATTTATATAATTTCTAATGAGAGGGGTTTCGTCGTGGCTAGCTCTCCGTCTACTAGTAGTACCTATTGATTACATGCACATGAGTCAATACTTGCATCCCATACATATGGGATTGGTACTGCTGTCTGCTAGTGATACCAGATTGTTGGTCAGGTGTGAACCATTTGTGTATCTAATGTATTTGTATCAGCAATGATACCAACTCAAAAATGAGATATTTATAAAATATAATTTGTGTACACTGGTCGCGCAAGCACGGGGAGGCTAATATATTATATTATATAGTCTACCATATCTATGCGTCTCAGACGAACCCATGTTTTCGGCAACTACTAGTGGATTTAAAAAAATCATTAATAAATAAAAGGTATTAAAGATGGGTTTGAAATACGTGCCTAATGTCACTAATTACATAGGCTGCTATTTATATATCCGGAAACCGGGATTACAATCTTCTTAAATAGCATATTTGACCTCCATGGTAAAATTTGAACTTTTTTAAGTACTGGCCGGTATATTTTTTCTTTCTTATTAACGCTCGTGTTTTGTTTTTGTCGGGTTTTAAATGTCATCTCGCAGCAAGAATGGAACTCACTCGTGAAAATATTCGTGCTATGATTTATTATGATTTTCGGCGTGGTTTAACGCAACAACAGTGCATAGATCAACTAACTTCAACTTTTGGTGATGAAGCCCCATCTAAAACTACTGTGTATCACTGGTTTAGTGAGTTCAATCGTGGACGTAGTATGCTTACGGACGAAGTTAAGGCAGGTCGCCCGAAATCGGTCGTTGTACAACAAAATATCGAGGCTGTGCGAAAACTTATAATGGACGACCGACATGTTACGTACTGCGAGATAGAGGCGACTCTGGGTATTTCTATGACCAGCATTAATAGCATATTACATAATTATTTGGCTGTAAAAAAAATTTGTTCGCGTTGGATACCCCACAACTTAACAAAAGAGCAAAAAGATGCTCGCGTCGAATGGTGCAATAAAATGTTAAAAAAATATAACCGTGGTGACTCAAAAGCCGTTTATAACATCTATACAGGTGACGAATCCTGGATCTATGCATACGATCCCGAAACGAAGCAACAATCAACGGTATGGGTGTTTCAAAATGAGCCGAACCCTACGAAAGTTACTCGTGCAAAAAGTACATTGAAACAAATGGTGGCCTGCTTCTTCGGTATTAATGGCCATGTAGCTACAGTGCCACTAGAAAACCGTAGAACGGTTAATTCAGAGTGGTACACGACCATTTGCTTACCGGAAGTATTTGAACAAATTCGTAAAACTAACCAGCGACGAAGAATCATTCTTCATCATGACAATGCCAGCTGTCATACGTCACGCGAAACAACTCTATTTTTGGAGGGTCAAAATGTGGAATTAACGGGTCATCCACCGTACAGCCCTGACTTGGCACCCAACGATTTTTATTTATTTCCAAATATAAAGAATAAATTACGCGGTCAAAGATTTTCGACCGCTGAAGATGCTGTCGACGCATTCAAACAACACGTTATGGAGGTACCTCAGGCGGAGTGGCAGAAGTGCTTTAAAAACCGGCCAAGAGCGTGTCGGGCCACGCTCAGTGTAGGGTTCCGTAGTTTTCCGTCCGTCACAGTAAGTGTCCCCACTTTAGAGTTAATAACACCGCCATGTAGGATATGATATGAGAGTTCCACGTACAGCGACATATATCGGCAAATTAAGTAAACTATTGCGCGCGACTTTAAGTACGGAAGATGATTTTTATGGAATAATTCTTTATTGCGTGAACCGATTTTCACCGTTTTTACTTTATTTGAAAGCACGTCATTTCATTGTAATTTTGTACAAATTACAGTTACAATAAACACCTGCTTATACGGTTAAATTACAAACTTAGTACAGAAATTATTTTGAATTTTTTTTTCAAAAACTATTCATCCTATCAAGTTCAAAATAATTTTCCTAGAAAGTTTTTATGAAGTTCTACTTTTGAGATTTTTTTCATATTTTTAAAACTTATGGTTCAAAAGTTAGAGGGGGGGGGACGCATATTTTTTTACTTCTGGAGCGATTATTTCCGAAAATATTTACATTATCGAAAAATGATTTTAGTAAACCCCTATTCATTTTTAAATACCTATCCAACAATATATCACACGTTAGGGTTGAAATGAAAAAAAAAATCACTCCCCACTTTACGTATAGGGGAGGTACCCTAATAAAAATAAATTTCCACTTTTTATTTTACCACTTTGTCGGCGTGATTGATATACATATTAGTACCAAATTTCAGCTTTCTAGTGCTAACGGTCACTGAGATTATCCGCGGACGGACGGACGGACGGACGGACGGGCAGACATGGCGAAACTATAAGGGTTCCTAGTTGACTACGGAACCCTAAAAATTGGTTCACGCGAATGCAAAAGTGCATAGATCATCAAGGGGAATACTTTGAAAAACAATAAAACCATTTTCAGCCGTGTACGTTTGTTTGTTTTTTTGTTTCCGGATATATAAGTAGCAACCCTATAATACAATCAAAATACGACAAAACTCGAAATCCGTCGGACAGTTCTGAAATTTGGTGTGTATGTTGATTAGACGTGCCGTATGAGCTTTAATATTGTCCTAGATCATATTTTCATAGAGTGCGTAGATTCGGAGGGAAAAGCGAATTTCTTCTGGATGAAGGACATTTTCCAAGGTGCTGATGGTTCCTTGAGGTCCTCAAATGTCAAAAGGTGTGGACAATAAAACGGGACCTCTTATAAACATACGCACCAAATTTCAAAACTGTCCGACAGATTTCGAGTTTTGTCGTATTTTGATTGTATTATTAGATTTGTTTCCGTTTTTATACGGCTATAATAATATTGAAGAAGCTTCCTCCTAGCGTTTGTCCCAACGTTTTACTCTTTTGTTGTACCTTAGATGATTGACCAAAATGCGCCTTAGCATTTACAAACAAAATACAAAATATACACGGGAAAATTCGACCGGTGCCGCTGTGACCCGGGTAGCCTAGTGGTTAGGGCGTCTGCCGCGAATGCTGAAGACGCTGGTTCGATCCCAGCCCTGGCCCACCGGAGGCCTATTAGGTCACTTTTCCTTTGTATAAGTTTATAGCTTTAATATTACTCTTAGGAAACTTCTTAGTTCAATTGTTATCTCCAATTTCATCGTTAATTAACGGACCGTATATAAACCGACGAAGAAAACAAGTTGGTGTCCAGTTACGAGAAGTTTTATTTTTCTTGACGGTGTAGATCTGGTGAGAGTCTGTTACTGTGACAAAGTGATATCTATCGACTCCAAACGTGGATAGTTTCCTTAGTGTAACAAGGCTAACATGCTCGGTAATTATTGGATTAGGTTTGGCCAGTGTCTGACTGTAACATGTCAGATAGTTTTTTTGGATCGTGGGAAAAAATGTGTTGATGATTATGAACTGTCTTTCATTTTGAATACATATATCTTTGACCTATGGAAGTTTTTGCATACTTAGGTAAGTATGCAAAAACTATTAAGTAGGTACTTAATATATTTAAGGAGGCAATTATATACTTAATTCAAAGAGGACGTATACATAGAGGAACATTCTTAGAATTTTTGAAGACTTTAAGTTTGATAGCATTGCTAGATGTCGCTGTACAGCCTCATACATTATGCGTTTGGCCACGGACACGCGCGGCGAGCGGCAGCGGCAGCGGCGAGCGGCGAGCGGTAAAAACAATCGCATAGCTGCTAAAAGACGTGCCACGGCGCTGCCGCTCACGCGTCTTGCGGCGCGGGCTGCACCGAGCGGCGGGCGGCGGCGGCGAGCGGGCCGCGGCGCATGGGAAACAACGATACGGGCCAAAGGAAGGATGCCACGACTTCAGTGCGGCGCGACGAGCGTTATTGACGGACGTCTCGGGCGGTAAAACTAGGAATAAAATTTTTTAGACGATTCGCGCGCGGAAAATGGATACAGAGTTATTTATAACAGAAATATTGAATAGGCCCGCTATATGGCTATCAAAACATCCTCATTTTTCATCATCCATCATTTTTCCGGATTGGTCAAAACCCTTTTTGATTTCACTTTAGCCGGGCGTAAGTATATTTCCAAAAGTTGGAGTATATAATCAAACGTTTCAATACTCATTCTGGCGTACTCGTAAAACTTTTCGGGGTGTTTTCTGTATTCTTGATACAAAGTAAAGAATTCCCCATATGTACGACAACGTCTATTTAAGTCGTGCGCTCCATCTCTCGAAAATAAAATGTCCTACCTGAAATATGCGCTACTTCCAAGACATTCGAGAGCAATTTTCGGTAACGCCATTTTAAATACGTCCTCTGCGCATGAAACCGCTGACGCGACTGCGAAGTCCGTGGCATGCGCGCCACTCCGCTCTGTCTCGCCGCGCCGCCCGCCGCACCGCTCGCCGCTAAGACCGAAGTCGTGGCCAGGCCGTAACTCTGGATCAGATGGCGCTCCAGAGTTACCGCATAATATATCCGACCGTACAGCGACATCTAGCAAAGCTATCAAACTTTGAGCCTCAAAAAGTTCTTAGACTGCGCTCCTCTATTTATACATATTCTTTAATTATACAAAATGGTGTAACAAAAATGCTGTTGATCCGTTTAAAGGCATATTCTTATAACGAAATACTAATTTAAAAAAAACACTCGAAAAAAAATGGTTCTGTTTGGAGGGTTGACCGGCTAGGACGACGGGTCCCATACAAAAAAAACCGTCCAAGTGCGAGTCAGACTCGCGCACCGAGGGTTCCGTACAAACCTGTAGGTATATAGGGGTAGTAACTTTAAAATTATTAAAAATATTTTTATTATATGATGTAACTAAAAATTTACGGTTTTCGCAATTTTTCCTTTATCTGTGCTATAAGACGTTGCTTCTTACGTACCAAATTTCAAGATTCTGAGTTCACGGGAAGTACCCTGTAGGTTTTGATTCCCTTGCGAGTTTCGAAAATTTGCGACATAAACGGCTGTATCTTTTGATTGCGTGGCTTAGAAGTTTGATTTTTTTCACAACTCGAAGGGACAGTAGACCTAAGTATTTGATATAAATTTTCACGCGTTCCTGAGAAAAAAGGTCTTGACAGACGGACGGACGGACGGACAACAAAGTGATCCTATAAGGGTTCCGTTTTTCCTTCTGAGGTACGGAACCCTAAAAATATATATTTCGCGTCCAAAAAATTCGTCTCCTATTTTTTCTTAGTCGCAAATGTCGCAATACGACGATGCCAATTATAAACGGACCACCAGTATTTTCGTTACATCCTGTAATAACATTAAAAATATATATATATTTGCTATATTGGTGTGATGTCTACTACGTTTCCCACTGATATCCTTTCTAGGCATCCTGCAGATAGGCATCATATAAAATTGGCAAAAAAATGAACACATGCCAAAAATTCGACCGTTGAATACTTAATGCTTGGGTCTAGATAATAATTTTAAACAAAAAAGAACCGACTTCACTAAGCATCCACCTTTCCAACACCAAATGCTCGATCTGCTGTAAAAAATATTCAAATCACCATAGGTGTGCCTATAATAGTTGAAGAGTTCCCTCGATTTTTCAGGATCCCATCATCAGATCCTGACATGGTTACAATGGGACCAACTGTGAAGTATACGCTTTCAAACAAAAAAAGAATTTTCCAAATTGGTCTGGACCGATTTCTCGGCTGGCCGTCTTCGAATAATCGGTGAACATACATAAAAAAAAAAAAAAAATAGCAAAAACAAAGATCCCGACGAATTGATAACCTCCTCCTTCGAAATCTTGAAGTCGGATGAAAACCGAATATTCCGTATTTGCTATTCGACCCCATGCTAGGAAGTCAATCCCAGCAGTTGATATCGCATCGGCCATCGTAAATCTCGCTTGCTCTTCCTTAACTACCGCCTTGTTAACCGGCGACACCTAACGACATCATTAAAGGAAAATGCGCGGACAAAACAGTCTTGTAAAGGTCAACAAATACCGGATTAATCCTGTATAAACAGATATAAAAATAGATTTTGTCAAAATAACCACGGGCAAAAATACATTACGTAATACGCATTTGACTGGTGACATTGAAATGTTATCATATCATCTTGTGTTTTGATGAGTTATTATTTTTAACATGTATATTGCGAAAGGAGAAACTAGTGTCCACTAAAATTGCTGGGATTAGGTTGCCAAGCGGATCCCAGACTCAATAGAGCACTCAATAGAGCAAAAAATCCGGGACAAACGCTAAGAGGAAGAAGATCGTGCGAAAGGAGAGAATTGGCTCTTCGCCGGTGACATCGTTAATGGAGAATACAAAGCTTGGGATCTTACTTACGGATGTAGTCACTTATCTTTCTTAGATCCTATTGAGGCAGTCGTAAATATCTACATGGCAATTTCCAATTCGCGTGGAATAAACACATCATATTGTGCGGTGAGCAATGGTACCTTTAGATCCGTTAGGAATTTTCCCAACGTATGTTTATATAGAAGGCACATATATTTCCAAATTTGTGACCCTTTAAATGGAGTCATTGTTAACATTGCATGAGAAGTGTGATTATAGTTCTGTTCTATTTTGGTTACTTAACTTCCGTTATTGTCTTTAATCATACGAGTGTGTGAACAAGTGGCCACCCAAAATCTTTTCTATGAATAAATGTTGCGTGATACTTAAACAATATCTTTAGAAATGATTACAGCTTTGTATAAACGCTAAGATAGGAAGAGAATACGCCTAGTAGCTAAAGTTGATGTCTTTATTTAGGTGCTGAATAATGTTATAACTGTTATAAGCCATTCACGTGTTGCATAATACTATCCAAGTTATATTTTAACGGTTTCGTAACCAAACTGACACAGATTTAAACTTGATAGTATCGTTATGTCCTCTAGGATTTGGCTATATAATACTTGACATAGTTACCTGAAAAAAAAACTAAGAATAAAATACTGTGACAAAATCAGAAGGTAAACTACCTACTGAAAGATTTCGACTTTGTAGCTTTGTTTTTAACAAAAAAAAGTATTATTATATTTATCGGTATGCATATTGGATCACAGAAAGAAGGAAAGTCCAACATCAGTTCACTTATTAAGCGTCTTTATTAACTATTCTCTTTTTAAGAAGCGGGCAGCGAAGCTCTGTACCTCTACCACGAGTCATTACAGAAAATTCTGAAACCTTTCTGCAGTCGTTAACGAATCAACGGGCTTCGAATAGTTTTCCTTCGGTATCGACAGCAAGAAATTCGAAATCTCTATGCTGACATACATCCGTCTCATAGGTAGAACGAGACGGATGTAGTCAGTGCAGTTTGTTATCGATAGGTTTTATTAAAACGCTACCATAAGACACTAATTTGACATACGTCACCGAAAAATACCGTATCGACTGTAGAAAACTCTTTCACTATCAAATTGTAGGGTGAGATGTCAAAACATGGTGAAAGTGAAAACCATTCGTATTTATTGTGTTATATTTATATATTATTAATTGATGAAATAATATCGACAAAGCCTTATATTAATCATAATTTGTTAAGAAGACTGCATAGTATGATAACTGGAACTGGAAAACGAAACGGTAAATTTCAAGCCGATATGAGAAATAGAAATATCCACATCAACACTTCAATAAGAATAATTTTAAAAAAGAAATCTAGACCCAAGAACTGCTGAATATTTGTGAGATTTATGTATTAATAGTTAATTAATCTGATTTTAAATCGACACAAAAATACCAACTCTAACCTAAAATGAATGGTAAGTAGTTGAAATTTGATATGATAGTTATAAACACTTTCATTTTCAATCATAATAATTACAATGAAACTGTGAAAAATAACAAATAATATTGAAACATCTTTTACAGGTTCTTGTGCATCATTCATTTCTGATTGATTGCTGTAGCAGCTAACTTATCACCGGCAAGGCAAACTATTTATCCCAGGAAGGTGTATTATTTTATATTCAAGAAGTAACAACTGCGTTTCAGGCCGGCATCTTCGAATTATTGCATCCAAGATGTCGATGTCCAAGTACTATAAAATAGTGCTTACTTAAAAGACATCCAGATTTATACAGGGCACTTTGAAATGATAATGTACATAATTATATTAAAGATTTATTTATTGCGAAATAGCCTTTTAAAGTAACATTGTCACAAACTAGAAACTTATAAGTACTACTAACAATTACTCGTACGTGTAACTTATAAATAGAAATAAAACTATCATTATGCAAGAAGCGGCAAAGCCGCAATCCTGCGTTGTTATGTATGAAAACCGGCGGCTTGCTGGAGCATCTTTAGCTTCCCTTGTGCGTTTGTTAGGTCGTGAGGCTCCGTGCCCCTTGCTCCACGGATCGATTGCCTCGACACCAACAATAGTTAGACGAACGACAACTATATGTAATAGTCTTGTAGTGATTTCGGATGTCGGGCGCCGCTCCGGCTTGTTCGCTGGTAAATAAATTAAAGGACTTGGCCAACGTGTCGGCGTCGACGCAGGTGGGATGTGTTACAATAGCGAACTGCCTATACTTTAGAGAATCAACAACATCCTGAAAGGGTACTTATCCTTTTGTGATTATACAATAGACCTAAATAATAAGAAATAAACCTATGATCCACTATGATCTTGATCACTAAAAGTCGAACTGTCATGTTGACAAAATAACCAAATAAATTAAGAATCACCTAACACCACATATGGTCGTAGTTCTAGGACGTTTTAAACTAGTAGTGTTATTTGTACATTTGACATTTCATCAATTTGGTTTTCTTAGGTAATCCTATATCCTACGACGAAATAAATATATGGATGGATGGATGAAGTACTGACAGTTTTCACCCCTTTTCCTAGCTTTGAATATGTATGACGAAATACGTAATTTCCCTGTTTAAAAAAAAGTTGCAATCGGTGAACGTTATGAAAAAATAGTAAAAATAAAGATCCTGACGAATTGAGAACCTCCTCCTTCGAAATCTTGAAGTCGGTTGATAACATTTTATGCGTTAAAAGTCACGCGCGTTTAAATCAGGTAAAAAAAAGGCTTACTGTCATAGCTTGTATTTCAGTAAGCCAGAAACAAATTTCATGACCAATCGCAAGGCGTCCCAGGCGATTATAATTTTTGAAGTGGTTAAGGACGAAGTATAATGATGACTCGCGTAGGTCAGCTGTCGCTCCGTTGGTGGGTTGCGGAACGTCAGTATTTGATGCTCTTATTATCAGGAAAATCGTCAGCCGGCTGATTTGAGGTAGAAAAACCGTCTGCTTATACCCTAAATACCATATATTCATGTGACTAGTTTACGGTTTTTTCAGTGCTATACAGTCGGCTGATGATTTTTATTTTATTTGTAATGGCATATAAATTATCACCTGTTTCAACTGGGACGCGATGGTCATTTTATTTTATATATATTTTATGTGAGAAAATGGCTGCTGTTCCTCAACCCACTCAAGGAACGGCAGCTGACCATCACGAAGCTTGATTATTTACCGCCCTTAACCACTTAAAATTTACCGCTTGGGACACGATGACCAACGGAAATTATTCCTGGTTTACGGCCTAGCAAGCATATTAAACACCCACAAAAAGTATGGTAATTTTTCAGAGCTAGTACGGTTTCTATGCTTATTATTGTTCACTGCTCATATAATTGTCTACAGTTCTAAACCTTCAGATAAAATGTACTTAGGAAGTAAAACCTTTTTGGCTTACCTACAATCTGTTTCGGTTGGTGTGAAGGATGTGACGTTTGTCACGTCACGTCACTTTGTAAAGTATTGAAATCTACACAAACGAAACAAGCAATCGAACTTTCGTGAGCGAATTGCATAAACGATAATTTAACTTATGGTATGGCAGTAATTTTTAGTTCTATAAGTGACCGCTAGAGGCTCTGCACAAATTCTCCATACAAATAATTTACGAATTCGTGAACGAATCTCGAATTGGGCTTATTTGCATGACTCGTGGTAGAGGTACTGGTATTAATCCGGCTGCACAAAAAAGAAACTAGGTAAGTTATTAAGGCTCTGGTCTGAGAGTTAACAGCAGGCGATTTTTAATGACCGATAGTATTTTAAAGAGTAAAACTTATTATGATTGAAGAATTAACTACAACAATCAGCGGAGAAATAAATGGATAGTCGTATAAATGGACAACTTAGATTACAAAGAAGTCATGTATGTGACGTTATTTTTATAATAGATTCCGCCCGTCATTTAACCGATGTTGATACATTTCCATGCAATGTGATAACTACTTCGACCTTATTAGGTTTAAATAATGTGTTTGCTATCAAACCTCTTAAGCAGATAAATCGCTGAAATAAATCCCAAACCCTACCACTTGTCAAAACAAAAAGTATGCTAGTCATTCATTCCTAGTTCTTTAATTGCTCTCCGTTTAAATAAATTGCAATAAAGAGTCTGCGAGTGCCCGCGCTGGTATTGTTTGAACTCCAGAGGTTTTGTCTACTGATAAAAAGATCGTAGTTTCACGATATAACTGCAGATCTGTTCCGCTTCGAGCCAAAATAGAACAAAGAGCTTGTTCTTTAATTTAAAACTAGTTTCTGTCCATCCACTTTTGTAGTCAATATTTAAGCGGATTTTATTGCATTGTAACAGTGATAATCAATTAAAATTTGCATTGTTTACCGACATAAACGACTCTGGATCTAAATTGATTCGATTTGATTCATGACATTTTATGGTAATCGTCTAGTGGAGATTGAGTCCCAAAGAAAGTCTCATACGAACCTTTTCTTTAGATTTTTTTTTGTTGAACTTACTATAAAAACAATGTACATACTTAAAGCTAAACAAACAAACATAGCCTACCTAATTAAGCCTATATTAAAATCAGGAATATCCCGCTCCCACCATGGCAATGACGAAATTTAAATGAATATACAGTGTGGAAAGATAAGTCGGGCCCTGGAGGGAAACTACCTTAAAACGTTGAGATAGCTCAATTCACTGAAAGGAAACATTCTTTAATTTTTTTAAAGGGACATAACTGCATTTACAATTTTTTGGAAAAGAGTACAGTTTACAAAAAAACTATTTATTTTGTAATTTTTGCCATAAATAATTTTTATGACAATTGATGCCAATCGATCCTATTTCCAACAAGGATAACAACTTCTTAATACCAACCAAGTTTAGGGTACAAGAGAACCCATAAATAATAATAAAAATATTTTTCATACAATTAGTATGGAAAAAAGTGAAAATTAAGAAAAAATCTGTGAATGCAGTTTTAGTTTTTAGGAAAAATAAAAGAATGTTTCCTTTCAGCGAATTGAGCTATCCCAACGTTTTAAGGTAGTTTCCCTCCAGGGCCCGACTTATCTTTCCACACTGTATAGCATTGCTCTAAATGGACAAACGGTTACTTAAAACAGACAAAGTACGCAGTTGTTTGGCCATTTCGCAGGTGAAGATACGGCAAGCTCCGCCTTTGCAAATCTGTTTTCGATGGACCGGCGCTACTGCTCTGCAGTTTCGAGTTATGGCCATCGTTTTCTCGCCAACGTTTTACGGGCTCTGTCTTTTATCGTGTGGACATTGGACCGGGCTTTGATCACTTTGAGATATGACCAGATCCTGTACCAACTAATGCCCTCAGGCATTCAGTAAGCTTCCTTGTTACCAGATGTTGTATATCAAGTCTTTTTATAGCCTTCTGTGAACTTATTGCTTACGACATTCGTTTGTAGTTCTAAGATAGCTATACAAAGGAAAATTATCCTGTTGATGATGAAGACATCAAACTGCAGTGCGACATGAGACACATTAAATGACACTTTTTTCTTTAACTAACGTTTAATAACAAACTGTGAACAAATGTGTGTAACAAATGTGAATACCTTCACGCATTTTCAAAGCAGCCGTTGAAGTTGAACAAAGAAACATGCTTACGTAACAATTACACAGTTATTAAAGAATTCCTCTTCTATCACTAATGTTCGCAGACGATTGTTCGTTATCACGTAGTTAAAACTAATGAAGCTTAATAATCCTTAAGATGCTAGCCGCTGGCAAAAACTATCGCGGTTAAGCGCGTTAATGCTAGGCAAGGTAAGGAACGCAAGACTCAGTCGCTTGAGTATCGAAAAGCAATTATTATACACTAGATCCAGCGCTGCAAGATGTGACTATTGCATTAAAAAAAATTACTGTAGATACATTTGTATCTGTGTTATTGTTTACTTGTAGTGTTTGTGTAGTGGGCTATACGTAAATATCTAGATACTATTTGTAAATAATGATTTACTCCTAGGTACTGTCTCATCACTAGACCCCGGACTCTTGTGGCAATGACGTCACAATAGAGTGATTTGGGGAGTAAACGGGACGGTGCTATGAAACACGGTTAAAAACTCGGTTGTTAACCGAATACATTTAAATTAGATATTTTCAACAAAATTATCTAGTAAGTTGATCAATATTATTTTTTAGTGCAAACCATACAATTGTACTTTAAACTGGCTTGGTGACATTTGTGATGAACAAGGAGCGAGTGGCCGACAAAACCAATGCCAGTTTAACGTACAAATGCATGGTTTGCAAGTAATATAGCAAACGATAATATTGATCAACTTACTAAGTAATATTGTTAAAAATGTCTAATTTAATGTATTTGGTTAACAACCGAGTTTTTAACCGTGTTTCATAGCACCGTCCCGTTTACTCCCCAAATCACCCTATTGTGACGTCATTGCCACAAGAGTCCGGGGTCTACATCACTTATTAGAGCCGCAACAGTATTCCTAAACTGATTGAATCGGTTATCGCATTATCACGCAAAAAAAACTTTTTTAAATATTTTATTATGTAATAAGGATCTTATGCGAGGTGGAGCAGAGTAGGTAAGTACAGTCGCCATCAAATATATCGGAGCAGCCAAGGTACTCAAAAATACAGGAACATGCACTTTATCGCCTTGAAAATAAAGGCGTTGTTCAGATATTTATGACCACCTTGGCCGCTCGATATATCTGGTGGCGACTGTATGAGTCAATCCAATTTTGCATCCATCATTCCGCGACGCAATGATGGCAGCAGTTATCGCGCGGATAGCGTGACATATATATGACGTATAAAATGACAGTTCCCGCCACGATAAAAGTCGTTCATATGAAAATTTAAATATCCTTGTTATATTACTGACATGTTATTTTATTATGGTAATAATATGTGGTTAGAAACCAATTTATTAACCTACTGAGTTACGGTAATCGAGTCACTTCATTTGTTTCAAATTCATCGTTCACGTCATCAAGGAAATGCGCTAATTGTTTCCAGCCAATTGCTGGGTACGAGTAGATGCGCCGGAATGTGTGAGAAGTCGGGAACGCTTTATAGTCACCGCTCATTCAACCTGTATCTCCAATAAGATATTAATTCAATTTGCATCCATTATATGTAGTTACATCAGTTATTGCTACGGTTAATAGGCAGTAGACATGCTTTATACCTTGAGTTTCACCTGGATAGTTGCAAGGTATTTTAATTTTTCCTTTTTTCAACAGGGTATTTTCTTTATTGTGGGCTGATCGTCTTGGGTAATCGATCAAACAATTAGTAACAAAATGTGGCAAGGGGCGTTTTATGAAGTCTGCGAGGCCTGGTCATTAAATCTATTTTCATATATGTTTATACTCTTTACATACATTCTTGTATATAATAGAGACATTATATATTATGATATGAGGCACAATATACAAGTAATAAAATACAGTCCAAAAGAAAAATCATGTAAAAATAAAATATTTTAATCACATTTATTAAAAAAAAGAAATGCCACGTTACTGTCCCGAACATGACAAACGCTGTAAGCATAATAAATATTTTCTTAAAGGATATTCTTTTATACAAATCTGTTTGCGTATTCGTGTCCCCGTTGAAAACAAGAGTGACGGGAAACGTCCGTGGCGGGCCCAGGGGAAATCTTGACAAAAAGGTTCCTTGAGCAAACAATAGACCAGTGGGTTTGAGCTTAGGCGAGCGACAGACAGACGGCGGTAGCCCACTGTACATGCTGTGTATTGGCAGGTTGACTCTGTTCAGTTCAGACTAACGGGTTTTCCTGTGCGTATTTTAGGCGACACAAATATTTCACAACCTAATTTGAACAAAAACCTTTTAGGCCGATTTTGGAATATGACCATGCCGAATTGCATTTTGCGTAAACGCACATAAGTTTCATGTAAGTCAGTGAAACATAATAATATGTTTCACTGACTTACATGTCAAACCATGTACAATATGTACATGCATACAATATGTACATGCACCTACAACACTTAAGCAGACATATGTCATACTGTCTTCTAGAGTCGGTGTTATTTAAAATTACTCATATAACGACTCTAAAAATATAACGATTTAAGATCATTATCTTTTTTTAATTAAGACAAGAAATTATCTATTTAATTAGAATAGCTAATTAAATAGATAATTTCTTGCAGTTTATAGTTTCATCAAGTTTTCTCTTCTTAGTGAAAGTTCTTCACCTTCCCGTACTACTCTACATTTTACCCTTTTCTTGATTTGCAAAATGCAATCTTATACCGTCATGATGTTATATGCAAAATATGGGTAAAAAATACAGATACCTATTCACAATCAACCAATTGTCATAATTTACCCATTTTCACAAAAATATTGGTCTAGTCTGAAAGTATCTTTACGTGGAAATTTTCCCGGATTGTTGCCAGCGCCGTCTGAGCTGTTTGTGCAGATAAGAAAGTGGAAATTATACGAACTTAATACTATTTTGCATTTGCTTAAGCTGGTAAAAGGTTTACTTGTGAATGTACAGACTTCAGATCCCAAGCTGGCTTTAGAATCACGCACGATATTCTTCACACAATATTCTGGACCCCTATTGGACATGGCACTGTGACACGTGGATATCACAGTTGGATCGCTACTGGATAGATTGATATTCATCTGTCCACACGTGTCCATACCTAACTATCAAAATTACAGTAAGTCTAGCTAGAGAATTTTATTGATTTTGACGTATGGATAATCACTCTTCCATAGCGATTTCGGCCAGACAAGAGAAAAGGAAAATCCAAAGTAGTGCTAAAATATACCTAACTAGAAACATACTATAATTTTCATGATATTGAAAGCAAAAGATGAATACATAGTAAATTAATTTATTTATACTTATTTTCAGGTTTATATTGCACATAAAAAGTCAGTGAATATTTTTATTATGGGCCGAAACAGAATCGACAAAAAAACGGTAGGAGCCTATCCCACAAAATACAACATGATCTAAATTAATTTGTTGTGATAATGATTTTTCAACACACCTGCTCGTAACGAGGTGCTTATTCCACCGCTTTTAGACTCATAATCCTAGATATTAAACACGCGTGCATTTCACAATATAATTATCGAACTAGTACAATAATTTAATAATCCGATCAAGTGACGTTTGTTTGTACTCTAGTGCTAAGTTTTATGTACGCAGACGAATAGTTGTAATTTAGTCGGGTATAACCTTTATTTTTTTTAACTCTTTAGGAGTTTGCATTCTAAAAAAGTAAAAAAAAAGTAAATATGTAAAAAAATTACACATTGACGATAGAATTCAAAATAATACAATCCTGATTGTAAACAAGAATCATTTCAACTTATTATATTACTGGTAATACACAATAAATTATATTTTAAACACGAATTGTCTACTTTAATATTGGATGTTTGTCAGATAGGTCCGCGCCTTTGCATCAAGCTGCACGCACATCCAAAAAAGAAAATTGCGCGCCACGTAAAAGTTAACCTCAAATCGTTGTTTATTTGTTAGATATTTCTCGTTGTGTTTTATTAATTTAAACAAATTAAGTTTTAATTGAATAAGAAGACAACTTTAGCGTTAATTTAACCTCTGGATATATTTCAAATTGTGATACATACTAGTAAAATGTTATCATAAAAATCTAGTGAGTAGAGTAGATAAAAATACTAAGTATAATTTATTGCACAATTCCAGAAGAGTTCCAGATAGTCAATAACATCGGAAAAAGGTTAGTTAAATTCAATAAGATAATTATTATCTTAGGTTCGTTAGTACCTCTATCCTGTAAACATTCTGACAATTAATGTATTTATCAAAAGTTATTAATTCTGTCTTCACTATTCTGTTTTTTCCTCGCAAGTGTGTTGAAAAACGTCGTATGAAATGCGTGTGCTTGATCATTACATAGCTTAGCTTCCTTATGCGCACTCACGTGCGTTCGTGCGCACAATATCACTTCGTATGTAATGATCAACTTAGCACACTTGTTTGTCAGATAGGTCCGCGCCTTTGCATCAAGCTGCACGCACATCCAAAAAAGAAAATTGCGCGCCATGTAAAAGTTAACCTCAAATCGTTGTTTATTTGTTAGATATTTCTCGTTGTGTTTTATTAATTTAAACAAATTAAGTTTTAATTGAATAAGAAGACAACTTTAGCGTTAATTTAACCTCTGGATATATTTCAAATTGTGATACATACTAGTAAAATGTTATCATAAAAATCTAGTGAGTAGAGTAGATAAAAATACTAAGTATAATTTATTGCACAATTCCAGAAGAGTTCCAGATAGTCAATAACATCGGAAAAAGGTTAGTTAAATTCAATAAGATAATTATTATCTTAGGTTCGTTAGTACCTCTATCCTGTAAACATTCTGACAATTAATGTATTTATCAAAAGTTATTAATTCTGTCTTCACTATTCTGTTTTTTCCTCGCAAGTGTGTTGAAAAACGTCGTATGAAATGCGTGTGCTTGATCATTACATAGCTTAGCTTCCTTATGCGCACTCACGTGCGTTCGTGCGCACAATATCACTTCGTATGTAATGATCAACTTAGCACACTTGTATCATAACTAGCTTTTTCCCGCGGCTTTGCCCGCGTACTATAAGTAATCGAAAAGGAGGTTCTCAGTTAGACTCGTATGTTTGTATGTACATAAGTAAGTATGAAGGAATGTATGTTTGTCCGCGATTATCTCGCGTTTGGCTGAACCGATTTAGGTGCGGTTTACGGAAAAGTATTTGTTACATTCTGGGAGTTCTACGGTTTGTTAAAGGCAGTTCCCTTATTGTTTTAAAGAAATTATTGCTGAATTGTTACGCCGACTTACTTTACTACTACTAAGAGATTATGATTAATGCAGATTTCTACTCTTGAATAGAAGCTTTTCCTCGCGACTTTTCGTCTGCTATATATCCTTCCCCAGAACTCAAACTATCTCCATACCAAGTCATCTAAATATGTTCAGCGGTTATTAATTCCCCATACAAATGTTCAACCCCCTTTTCTCCCCCTACAGGACTTCGGAATAAAAACTATCCTACATTGGTTCCCGGGACTCAAACTATCTATGTACTACGTTTAATCTCAATCGTCTGTTCAGATGTTAATAATTCGCCATACAAACTACCAACCCCTTTTCTACCCCTTTAGAATTGATTTTCGGGATAAAATCTATCCTATATTGTTTCCCGGGACTCAAACTATATCCACAACATTTTTTATCTAAATTGGTTCGCGGTTAAAAATTATCGATACAAACCTGCAACCCCATTTAACCCCCTTAAGGCTTGATTTTCGAGATAAAAACTGTCGTATGTCGTTTTCTGGGAAACTATCTCTATACCAAGTTACATCTAAATCGGTTCTGCTGTTAATAATTCGCCAGAAAACTTTCAACCTCCTTTGCTTTGCACCCCCTTAAGAATTAATTTTCGGGACAAAAACTATTTTGTCCCTTCTCGGGACGCAAAATATCTCTATACCAAGTTTCATCTAAATCGGCTCAACGTTTTAAATTCCCCATACAAACTTTCAACCCCCATTTCACCCTTAAGTGTTGATTTTAGGAAAAAAACTATCCTAATCCTTGCACGGGACTTAAAAAATATCTCTATACCAAGTTTCATCTAAATCGGTTCAGCGGCTTAAGCGTGAAAAGGTTACAGACAGAGAGACAGACACACTTTCGCATTTATAATATTAAATCTATGTACCACGTTTCATCACAATCGTCGGTTCAGCGGTTAATAATTCGCCACACAAACTACCAACCCCTTTTTAGGGTTCCGTAGTCAACTAGGAACCCTTATAGTTTCGCCATGTCTGCCCGTCCGTCCGTCCGTCCGTCCGCGGATAATCTCAGTGACCGTTAGCACTAGAAAGCTGAAATTTGGTACTAATATGTATATCAATCAAAGTGGTAAAATAAAAAGTGGAATTTTTTTTTTATTAGGGTACCTCCCCTATACGTAAAGTGGGGAGTGATTTTTTTTTTCATTTCAACCCTAACGTGTGATATATTATTGGATAGGTATTTAAAAATGAATAGGGGTTTCCTAAAATCATTTTTCGATAATGTAAATATTTTCGGAAATAATCGCTCCAGAAGTAAAAAAATATGCGTCCCCCCCCCCTCTAACTTTTGAACCATAAGTTTTAAAAATATGAAAAAAATCTCAAAAGTAGAACTTTATAAAAACTTTCTAGGAAAATTATTTTGAACTTGATAGGATGAATAGTTTTTGAAAAAAAAATACAAAATAATTTCAAAGGTGTTTATTGTACCTGTAATTTCTACAAAATTACAATGAAATGACGTGCTTTCAAATAAAGTAAAAACGGTGAAAATCGGTTCACGCAATAAAGAATTATCCCATAAAAATCATCTTCCATACTTTATGCTCGCGCGCAATAGTTTACTTAATTTGCCGATAGATGTCGCTGTACGTGGAACTCTCATATCATATCCTACATGGCGGTGTTATTAACTCTTAAGTGGGGACACTTACTGTGACGGACGGAAAACTACGGAACCCTACAGTGAGCGTGGCCCGACACGCTCTTGGCCGGTTTTTCCCTCTAGGATTGTTTTTGGGATAAAAGCCATCATATATTGCTTCCAGGGACTCCAACTATATCCATACCTTAAAAAACAAAAGCGACACCCATATTGATACTTAGACATTTCAACCCCATCGCACCCCAACAGGTGAGATGGTATTTCACGTTCGCCACGTTGGATTTTAAAATCGTTGTTGTTTTCGTAATCATCGACCCGATAAACCATAGAAACGATACCCATGTTGATTTTCAGACTTTATGACCACATTGGCCAATGGCCTTTTAGGGGTTTAATTTTCAAAAAACCCGAAACACGTGTTTACTCAATTATCGTTAGGTATACTCCCGTGAAGTTTCGAATAAAATAGTCTAACAAATCTTGTTTCGCCATACAAACTTTGTACCCCCATTTTACCCCCTTAGGAGGTGAATGAAAATGAAAAATCCTTTCTTAGTACACCCCAAGACCTTATAAGGAACCTACATGCCAAATTTGGAATCTCTAGAACCAGCGGTTTGGGCTGTGCGTTGATATGTCAGTCAGTCAGTCAGTCAGTCAGTCAGTCAATCAGTCAGTCAGTCAGTCAGTCAGTCAGTTAGTCAGTTTCTTCTTTTATATATTTAGATGTACTATTTCTTTACCACGCCAAGCCAAGTAATAAGGGTTTCCGCGCTCGAGTTTTTCACCAGATGGCAGCACCGTGGTGAGAGGTCTTTTTGACAGCAGCTGTCAAAATCCACGAATAAAAAAATGAGGCTTTAGGCTGAATGGGAAAAAGGAAAACAAGTAGATAACATGATGATAATATTGTAATACAAAACTGGTACGTATATATTTTAAATAAATGTATACTGATCTCATACCAATAACATAATGTAATGTAATTACGAGTATACTCCTGACAGTTTGTTTGCTTGAGTGTCAGATTAATTAACGTATAACTCGCAAATAAATTTTCTTGTGAAGGGTTCAAAAGCGCTGTTGTATTTAGATACCGAAGTTTGTTACTCTTCGTACTTTGTAACTTTCTGTGACTTTCCGATATTAATGAATGAAATTAAATTATGTTCGCCTTGATTCTTTCTCGTTAATTTTGGGAAGATTTCTTAGAAATTTGAGGCAAATTCAAGAAATTACATTAATTGCCATTTACTGTCCATACGAGAAGTTGTACATTTCTTTTCATATTTGGAAACCAAAACTCGAGTTAGTTTTTTTTGTGTTTTTTTTTTTACTTTTTGATTGAAGCATCCGATCAACGGTTTCTTTCTATTGTGAAGTTTTTACATGTGTATATAGTTAGATATAAAATTAACTAGATTTTCAGTAAAAAAAATAACATAAAAGTTTTTAAAAGGTGTGTAGTACTTATACAGGAAGCTGATTTAAGATAAAGTTTGGGCCTTAAAATTAACCTATTTTAATTTAGTACAAACAGTACGTAACAAGAAATATTCCTAAATACTAGTTGACTCCAGTAATGAAGATTCGTAATTAGCTCGTATTGAACTCTGAACAAATTGTCCCAATTAGCTCCAGACTAGGACGAAATATATATTTTGGCATTAAACTGAATTGTTACTAATGAATGCTAATTAAACTTCAATTACAAACTGTTTCGGGAACTGGGGAGTAATTAGATGGATAATTCAGTTTCATTCTGTGCTACATTTGCAGTGAATGTGAGGCGAATGTACTGTCATTAATATTACTGCTATATAATTAATTTTGGGCCTGAATTTTGTCACAACGAACTAAATACAAGACCGGCTATTCGTGCTTTTTATTTATTTTACAATTCAATAACACATTAACAGTCTATGATATATAATAATGACAGATGGGTTATGCACGCTCCAAAAGTGAAGCACCTAAAATGAGTGAATTCAAACAATTGTCACTAATCGTGCACCGGCAAGCGAGAGATACGGACGTGCCAATGAGCTCCGGTCACCCGCGTGAGAAAGAGACAAACTGTATTTTTTTTTAAATAAGAGTGACAAAGATGTAATGATTGTCAAAATAGATAAACATAACAGGGCCGCGATTCGAAAAATAAACACACACACTGGACAGACAAAGCTCCAAACCCAACTCAACCCAACTCAACCCAACTCAACTCAACGCTATAACGACATTGACATTTGCTATTCGAACAGATTTTCATTCAACATTGGTCTCACATTGGTCTTACATTGGTCACACATTGGTCTTACATTGGTCTTACATTGGTCCAATGTTGGTCCAATGTGTGATCAATGTGAGACCAATGTGAGACCAATGTTGAATGAAAATCTCAAAAATCTGTTCGAAAAGCAAATGTCAATGTCGTTATAGCGTTGAGTTGAGTTTGGATGGAGCTGTGTCTGTCCAGTGTGTGTGTTTATTTTTCGGATCGCGGCCCAGAATCGTTGTTGGGTTATGAAATAACTCTGGAAGTCTTTGTGCTCATTTTGTTATACGAGTAGTATAACCCATCCATAGTAAATATCATTGTTAACAGTGATAACTTATAGTTAAATTAAAAGACATAAAGTTTATTGGGGTAATTGCGAAAGTCTACTCTTATTACAGTAATTACAATACAATGGGATACGTCGAGTGATATTAAAATGATTTTCGGATTTTTTATTGATTTCTACCTCACACAGATACACACATATTGATAATTTGTAGTTATTTTTTAATCAAATATAACACGAGCGTCAACTATGCAACTTTATGAAACTATAAAGTCCCTATGCATAAATAGAGCGCAGTAAGGTATTTAACACAAGTTAACAAAGACTAGTTTCCTATCAAACCTTTTTCATATTATAAGATCGATCTTATTGAGAATACTTGAGTCAGAATACTAACACACTAAAATAATCACCTTGAATCTTAGTCGATGCTCCGTGTTTCACTTTGTTAATTTCATTGATTTCTGACACTCAATCGTATTCGTATCAATTTTCATTTCTCTTTTATTTGCATATAAATGAGAAATAGTTTTGGAATTACATTGGACAGATCACAAAGGGCCTCGCAGACCGGAAAATTCGGTTGTGTAGCTAACATGCGGGCACGGCAAACAATACATACACCTAATTTTATTTGAACAAAATTACAGACTCCCTTGTTAAACCTGTTACACACTGAGAGGGTTTCCTTGATAAATGTAATTGATTTGTCACGGTGCCTCGAGACACATTATAAGGTTTATTGACGGAGGGTGAAGTGATTGTAAATATGCACGCGATTTACTGGATATTCTTCGGTACTTCCATAGTAAAATTAACAAATTCAGTCAATAAGACACTCTTGTTTCACTTTTTCTGTCAGCCATTAATCAGTATGATCATACTACAAAAACTATTTAAAAGGGGGTATTTACCATGTGTATTTGTTTTTTCGAGTTTCCGATATTTCGGCACAGTTGCATGCGCCATTATCACGGAGTAACTGAAGTTTTTGTGAGTGTTAGTTGTGGTCTACCCACACACCCTCTTTCGAGCTCGCTTTTTATAGTATGGTCATATGACATGTTCTGGAGCCATATTTATATATGCGGGAAACTCTAAAAACAACGACGATGTTTCTTGATGAATATCAGACAGCACGTCTTCATTTCCTTTTGAATTAATTCGTTGCATGTCATCACCTATTTGATACTATTTTAAAAGAACTTTTCTCGCGTGACAAAAAGTCGTGCGGCCACTGGCGCTAGCCCCCTAAGGTTGTTAGGGAAGCAATTAAAAATTAAGTACGGTTCAAGCTACTATACACTACTATTTCTTCTGCAAAACAATACAGATTTCAGCAAATGCGTTATCATCAAAGTTATTAGATGTATACAATGATACTAGGGCAGTTGTTTCAGAAGTAGCCACCTTTTCGATAGATACTTGTAGGTAGTATTACGGTACTTTATTGTATAATCCGTTTTAAATTTAAAAAATGCCTTTAGAAAGCTAATACACATTCACAAGTCAAACCGAAACACTGCATCTATTGAGCTAATGTTAGCATATCTTAATCGGGTTTATGACGGGTATTTCCTTATAAAACCAAGAATAGTTTGTTAGGAAGTCGTTACTGGATCGAAATTTCCTAGTCTGGTGCGTTAATTGTAACGGTATAAACAGTACATGGACTTTACTAAGGGATATACAACGTAATAAGCGCTACTCGGCTTATGCAACTAGTCCCTATATGTATATGTGTTCTGTTAAAGCTACCTTCATAACAAGCTAGAATTTTTTTCAATTTTTGTGTCGTTTACGCCTTTATGAGTGGAACGTGCTGACCGAGTATTCCAATTGGATGCGCGGCCACAGGAAGATCCAGCAATACATGATCTCGAGATCCATGAAAATTATGCGTAATTTGATATCGCGCTTAAACTGTTTTGTTCGAGCATTTAACAACTGATGGGCAATGCAGTGGAATGACACCCTCAGGGTAAACAAACATGTAGCGGATACGGGTGGTCGGCGCGATTTGTTGACACGTGGTCCCGCCACTGGTTCACGGATTTAATTATCGCAAAAGGGTCGCAGGTTTACACTATATACAGTGATAGTAGATTACAATGCACGTGAATGAAAAAGTAAAAGGGGTTTCGAATTTCGTTTATGGCTTAATTTTCTATTTTTGGCGCGTGTTGTTTGGTAGGTTTCTTTATTAATTGCTTACAAATTTTAAATTCAATAAAGTTGATGACTGTCAACGAATGATCATTATTTCGGCTACACATCTTCACTCCACTGACTTAGCATTTTAAACTGCCAAATAACTAACTGTATTTAAGCTAGCTTTAGGTAGGTGTACTTGTCGGGTTTTATAAACAAACACATGGCAGTTCCTTACGGGTGGTCGGTGCGGTGGCCGTAACCTACAAAAGTACACATGTGTGAAGTCGTTCTTCTAAATTAGTTGACAAGCGGCACTACTGTTTGATTTTTTAATATAAAAATGTAACATTACATTATGACTGTGTTGGGCGTGTATTGCATAAATAATTAAGACGGGGAAATGGCATACGTTGAGATAATAACATGCAGATGGATAGCGTTAGATGCTACTTTACTAAGGTCGCATTTACAGTAGAAACCGCTTATAATGGCATTGAAGAGAAGTGCAAAATAGGTCATACTAAGCGGACGTCATATAAAACGTAGTCTTAGAAACGAAACAGTTTTAATTGTCCTATGGTGATTTTAAAAACCCAGTCTAATGTTAATACGTTCAATTCGTCAATAATAATCGAAGCAAAATATAATCATGCGTCTCATACCTACCTATTTACTCAACTTCGTCACAGGCGAAGGAGTGAATAGGGTCACGAAACTAACAAAATTGAGGGAAGGTGTCATCACTCATCGTAACCGTACACAATAATTACTTAAAAATAGGTCATAATAACCGACATGTCAATATAAGCGGAGGCAGTTATGTCAGTATATCCAATTTAATTATGAATTGAAAATAGGTCACAATATCCGACATGTCAATATAAACGGAGGCAGTTATGTCAGTATATCCAATTTAATTATGAATTGAAAATAGGTCACAATAACCGACATGTCAATATAAACGGAGGCAGTTATGTCAGTATATCCAATTTAATTATGAATTGAAAATAGGTCACAATAACCGACATATCAATGTAAGCGGAGGCAATTATGGTTGTATATCCAAATTAATTATGAATATTTTTATTTTACATATTAAACGGTTGGTCATTGTATGCGGAGTCATAATAAACGGATTCTATAGTAGTTTATTTTGTATTAAGTACCTCCGGGACGAATACTCGCTAGTGGACATCAAAAAGTACAAACATGAAGTAATTTTTTTTTACAACGATTATGTGAAGAAATATCGAGTAACGATTAATGAGTTCATTGACGTGATTGAGAGCTATCCAATAGCTAATTCGATATCACCAAACTTTTTTTTATTGTGAGTAGGTACCTACCTAAAGGACATATGTACTTTAATTTTATTGTTGATTAACAAACAGCTTGTGTTACTTACTCCCTGGACCATAAAAAGTCATTATGCACTGACGGCTTTTTCCGGCCTCGAAACCTAATGTATTATTAAAATAATTTAATATTCCATCCTAAGGGCGCTCGTTCCACATTTTTCCATTATAAACAACTATTGTTAGGCATAATGTGCCGGCTAATTTTCGTTTCCCACTCAAAATGATAATTACTTCTCGTCGTCGAGAGAAGTGAGCGAAAAAATGAATAATAAACTGAATAATTTACAGGTGAGGAACCTAAAACATCAAGTTTTTATGATCCCAGCACTCGCTCGGGTGGTAACGAGACCGTTAAGTTGCTTTTTTAAATTATGTAACGTAGGGATGTGGGGGATCGCAAAATATGGTTTTACTCGTTGGGGATCAATGTTACTCTGCGTCCGTAAGAAACACCTTAGACAACCCTACACGTGATCCCCGGGTGGTGCTAAAAGAGTAACAATCTTGGCAGCTGCACTGCTGCACTGTCCCATCTTGACCTCGTAGCACTCACTGGATTTTCTTTATCATCTGCTTTCCCACTACATACTACTACCCCAGAGAAGAATTGCCTAACTATATCCAGTGACATGTAGCCATACGATAAATAAATAAAACTCATCAAGGACATTATTTCCAATAGTTTTTTTCTCTTGAATACGTTAATTACATAATTAATCAAACAACTAAATATTACAAAATCGTACATTACCTGAAACAAAACAATCTACTAGTAGTACGACTTTGCACTTGTAAGCGTGGAAATTTTGAGCCATTTGTAATTATGTATGTCATACATAATGATAGGTCTTTAATACCGAGCATAGGATTGCAATCTGAAATAGGTTTACGTGTCTGCCATTATACTTTTGAATTAAAATTTTAGTAAGTACCTATCTACGAGCTTCTTATGTCAGACATAGCCCCTGTCTCCCCTTAGCGGTAAATTGTGAAAAATTATACGACCCCCGTACCTACCAAGCTTGTCATTATTTCGAGACTATAAATATTAAATGAAATTTAAAACACACCTACCCTATTTTTTTCCCTAAAAAAACCGGCCAAGAGCGTGTCGGGCCACGCTCAGTGTAGGTGTTCAGACTTCTGAAGATTCAAAGCCTGATTCCGTTTCAATATTGAAGTTCGCGTGTGATTTATTGCCGTAATAATCTCATAGGCGTTTAAAGCACCGCGATTAATAATTTTACTATGCTACCCGTCACACTTCACTTTTTATAACACCCCGATGTAAATCGTTCTCGCTATTAAATTGTTTTAATTATTGTTAAATTTAGTTTTAATCATAAGATTAAGGCCCCGTTATGTACACCACGATACATAAATTGGTGGCCCATGAGGGGAAACAATAAAATCAAGAAATTCCAACAAAATAAAAAGAAAGTACGATAGAACAAAGGCGCGTATGCAGCAAGGGCGCGTATGCAGTGAAATTCCTGGATGAACCCTGGAGCTGGAAGAGATTGAAGAGTAAATCTTGGCTGAATTGTGGAGAAGTGCAGTGCAGTGTAACGTCGAAAGTTTCACCAGCGCGTCGAAGCAGTTGCCAGAGCTAAGTGCCCTTAGTCCTTTGTCCTTCCAAGCCCCCAAATCTTATTATCTATTAGTCAAAATTGAAAACAATTTTCTTCTAGATATTTTTTTAAGCACTAAAGTGCACTTCCACTTGCGTAAATACAAAATTCATCGTCAAAATAGCATTTAATTTCGTACTACTAAGTACTAAGTTCCAGTCTACTGATATCGTACTTTCTAGTTAGCAAAAATATCATTATAGTTATAAAATCTTAATTATATGGTGGCCCATGCTTAGTTAACATAATTCTATACGTCATTTAGCATTTTTATTATAAATTCAATAACATTTAAAGACAAATTAACGTAAATAAAATATAACGTAGTATAACTTAACCTAAAGCAATTTTATCGTTACAAAGGAGATCGTCAATTCTGGGCCACCTGATATAAGCCGTATACAGTTTGTACTGCAATGTTAAACTCATTTTATTACTAAAGTAGACAAAATATTGCAAAAACATGAAACGAGAATTAGAAATACTAAATAAATAAACATTATGTTGATTTTTCCGCGATTAAAATACAGCAAGACAAGTCGTTAACGTCATTATGGCATTGACATAAAGTTTAACTTCACCCTGGCCTGAAACGGGATCGTTTTTTGGTTTGACACTGTCAATGTATGTTACATAATCTGCGTTTGGATACTGTTCGGTAAGTTAGAACATTGTAATATTAAAATAGTATCTAAGCCTACGAATACGCAAGTTTAAATTAGAAATCGACTGTTTTAAAACGCCTAAAGATTGAAAATGCGTATTTTTGCATTTTTGATCGGAGTTTGAATATTAAAAGTGGGTTTCATAATGGCATAATATCATGCTCCTTCGATAACGAAACGCATCTTTTTTTCAATTTTGTAATGTCAGATACTAGTGCTATCGCACTTAACGGTGGTAAACCTTATCCCTTCGCAATAGGTGTTAGGAATGTTCAGTTAATAGTATCAACGATGGTTTAACAGCTGTCTTTGTTTACCGAAATACAGGAAGTATAAATATGATCAAAATATGACTTTTTATTATTTCATCATGATTCCCGTTTTGTTTTCAAGTCCGCTTTTGTACATTATCTTTAAAAATCGGTACTTTTTACATTAATATATAAATCATAGGCAAGCACGGTTTCAAATATTGTCCTTGTCACATTCAAGTTTTAAATGCATGATTTTTCAGTTTTCCCATTAGATTTCGCAATATTTTTACCACCATCCTGATCTAGAAATTACCTAAACGGTCCTAAATAATCTGGGCCAGATCACCTAACAAAAATTGACGATCTCCTTTGTTTATATCATCTCATTAGCCCTCATTTATATTACATACAGTGTATTTAAAGTATTTCGCCGACTATTCCAGGATTGTGATGGCGCGGCTCAGCGTAGCAAGATCACGAAGTTCAATTAAAGGACAAATCACTGAATTTAAAATTTATTTAAATGCATTAAATACAAAAAAAAAAAATTTCCACAATTGAACTAACGGAGCTTAGCCTTAAAGTTAGCAAGCTTGAGAGTTTGTCATCCAAGTTCGACGATTTGCAAAATGAGATTGAGGTCTTAAATTCCGACCAATTATCGGTTGAGCTTGATGAACGTGAGAGGATTGAGCAAAATATAATTACGAATATTGCAACTGCCACAACATTAATTGATAAACACAGTACGTTAGAAATCGAACGCCGTAAATCTTTTGCTGTGCCAGCAGTTGGTCAATCTACTCACGACCATCAGGATCAAGGTTTTAAATTGCCACAAATACAAATATCAAAATTCGATGGTGCCTATTTCCGCTGGCTTGAGTTTCGTGACACGTTCGAAAGTCTTATTCATAAAAATGAACGTATAATGCCTATACACAAATTTCACTATCTCATATCGTACTTAGAGGGCGATGCGGCTAGAATTATTTCTAACCTTGAAGTATCTTCGGATAATTATGAAGAAGCCTGGAAATTGTTAGGTGATCGCTATAACAATAAAATATTGCTGATTAACCATCACTTAAGTTCATTGTTTAGTATACAAGCGCCTGCCCGTGAGTCAGAAAAGGCCCTTCGTTTCTTAGTCGATCATGTCACAAAAAATTTAAGAGAAGAATTTAAGAGAGAGAGAGAGAGAGAGATCGAGTCTGGGTCAGCCGACCGACAAGTGGGACATGCTAATTATATTTATGTTGTCATCTAAATTAGACAGCACCACTCTCATGAAGTGGGAAGAGTACCGAAACACACTCGATGACGTTCCGACTTTAGATCAATTTCATAAATTTTTGATTGATCGCGCTGACGTTCTTGAGGCACTAAATCGCAATAAATATGAAACCGGTACTTCTAAATTCTTACCTTCTACGTCACGTCCAAGCCCGCCAGCACCTAATCACCAAAATAATATTTACAAAAATAACAAACAGGAGCGTAGTACTCATGTTAAGGCATTCGCAGGTGTTACTCAAAAAACAAAGTCAAATGCTAATCAAAATCGATTTACACCTGGAACTGCTGTATGTACGAGTATAATATGTAGCGACAACCACAAAATTTGCGATTGTCCTATTTTTGCCACTAAAACTATACAAGAAAAGTTAGCTGATGTCGCGAACTACAAGTTGTGCGCGAACTGTCTAAGACAGGGTCATACGGTCAGCGAGTGTCGTGGAGGTCCTTGTCAGGACTGTAAGCAGAAGCACAACACTTTGCTTCATCAATCTAGTCCAGGCATTATAAATAATGTCGCTACGTTCAATCATACGTCTTCCACGGCTGATTTTCCTAATACAAACATTAAGCGCGGTCTTTTGTGCACCGCAATGATTGAAGTATGCAATCCAAAAACTAATCAAAAGGAAAAGGTACGTGCACTCTTAGATAACGGGAGTGAGAATTCCTACATTAAAAACTCGCTAAAAGAAAGATTGTCATTACAATCAAATTCTATAGACCGTCTCAACCTCATAGTAGCCGGTAATAAAGTTGCAGATCACATCGTCGAGTGGTGCAATACTAAAATTAATTCGCTAAATGATCCATTCGAGGTCTCGTTACCGTGTTTTGTACTAGAGGAACTTACAGGTAATATTCGTGAGTATCCGGTAGATGTCCAAAGTCTACAGATACCTAAACATATCCAACTAGCTGATCCAGATTTTAACCAACCAGCCGACGTTGAAATTTTAATCGGTTCAGACTGGTTTTGGGACATTCTAGGTAATGAAAAATATTCATTAGGTCCCTCAAAACCTCAACTGCGAAATAGTAAATTTGGTTGGTTGATATGCGGTCGAAACCATAGGCATTATAGATCAAAATAACAAAAATCAAAATAAACTCAAGTGTAATCATGCAATTATTTCTAAATCACAAGAAAATATCGAAAATATGCTAACTAAATTCTGGGAGACCGAAGAGGTCCCAAACAAAAATATTTTAAATCAAAATGAACAGGAATGTGAAAAACACTTCCTAACAAACACTATACGACTAGATACCGGCAGATTTTGCGTTAAGTTGCTGTTATCAGAATCACCCGAGTGTCTTGGGGATTCATATAATTTATCTAAAAGAAGGTTTTTAAATTTGGAACGAAAATTCAAGCGAAATCCGACCTTGAAATCCGAATACACTGAATTCATAAATGAGTATTCAGAGTTAGGCCATCTCTCTGAGTCTACTCTGCTCAAACCAAACACAAACTGTTTTCAAAAATAGTGAGTCTACAGCTCTTCGGGTCGTATTTGACGGTTCCGCTGCTTCCTCCTCTGGGAAATCTCATGGTGGGTTCAAATGTCCAGGACTCTCTTTTCTCCATTCTTGTAAGAGCGCGACAGTATAAGTACATTCTCTCTGGTGACATCGAGAAAATATGCCGACACGACGAAGACCGAGATTTGCAATTGATAGTATGGAGAGAAGATGAGTATAGACCCCTTAGAACGCTGCGATTGAATACTCTCACTTACGGTACTGGAAGTACGAGCTATTTAAGCACCCGATGTTTGTTTCAAGTCGGAGAGGAGCAGCATGATCAACTCATTAAAACTATAATACAAAAGGATTTTTATGTCGATGACCTGATAACGGGCTCCAATAGCATTCATGAACTAAAATATATACAAAATTCTGTCTCGGAGGCATTAAAGACTGGATATTTTAATATAAGAAAATACAAAAGTAACTGGTCGTCTCTGTTTGATGATTCTAACATGAATACGCAACAAAATTTGATTATTAGCGAATCAACTAGCACTCTTGGATTGGGATGGAGCCCCGAGTGATACGTTAAATTTTCCAGTGAGAGATTTCCCTATCCCAAGTGATGTTATTACTAAAAGATACATAATGTCAAACTCTTTCAAGATTTTCGACCCACTAGGTTGCCTAAGTTTATGTATAATTAAACCAAAAATGCTCTTACAAAAATTATGGGAGCTCAAGATTGATTGGGACATACCTGTTCCAGATTTCATTAGAAAGGAGTGGGAGACATTTGTCGAAATTTTACCATTTATACAAAATCTGAAAATAGATAGGCGCGTTCTATGTGATTCACCAAAGCTTATTGAAATGCACGTTTTTAGTGACGCAGCTCAATCGGCTCTGGGCGCCTGTATTTATATGAAGTCAGTAGCTGAAAACGGTGATGTTACAGTAAAGCTACTATGTGCTAAATCGAAAGTTGCCCAATTGAAACCTACTACGATGCCACGACAAGAACTAGGTGCTGCTTTGCTGGCTGCCAGGCTCAGCAGGGCAGTCCTAGACTCTCTAAGATACAAACCAGATCGTGTGGTTCATTGGTGTGACTCTAGCATCGTTTTAAGTTGGTTGTACAATAAAAGCGCAAAATTAAAGGCATTTGTATCCAATCGTGTCAATGAAATCCTAGAAAAAACTAAAGATTCATCATGGAGATATGTACCTACCTCTGCAAACCCAGCCGACTTAATCTCGCGGGGGGGTGGATGCCTGCCAGCTTGCGAGCTGGATCTGTTGCTGACCTTCATTTCTAACTGAAGACGAAAGTAAATGGCCTGTCTTAAACAATCTTAAAATAGATGACTTACCTGAAACTAAATGTAATGTTGTAAAGTTAACAACCCCCTTTGTAGATTTCGAACGGTACTCTACATTAAATAAATTACAAAGATCATTTGAATATGTAAATAGAATGATATTTAATCTAAAAAATCCTAACAATAAATGCGTGGGAGTTTTGACAGTGGACGAGTTGACTAAATCGTTCAACTTTCTCTGTTCAGTCGCTCAAAGACAATCATTTGAAGATGAGTATGAGATGCTTGCTAAATCTAAACCATTGAGCTCTAAATCTAAAATATTGAAGCTTTCACCTTTTTTAGATGAAAACAAGGTGATTAGGGTTGGCGGCCGAATCGATGCATCTGATTATCCCTACGAAAAGAAGCACCCGATTTTGCTTCACGCGAATCATCGCTTAGCAAAACTTATATTTTCCAGTGTTCACGTAAAAAGTATGCACGCACCGCCTCAATTGTTATTGTCTCTTGTTAAGGAAACTGTGTGGCCTGTAAATGGACGACCCTCGCTCAGCGCACAGTGAACAATGGCATGCGATGCAGACGTGCTCGTGATGACACTTTAACTCCAAAAATGGGTAATCTCCCTGCTCAGCGGATAAATACAGATTTTCCGTTTATATCGTAGGTTTAGATTTTGCGGGGCCTTTCTATATCTTGAGTAGAAAGGGTCGAGTTGCTAAATTAATAAAATGTTATTTATGCTTATTTGTGTGTTTACGCTATAAAAGTTTACACTTAGAAGCGGTTAGTGACTTAAGCAAAAACGCGTTCATAATGACACTTAGGAGGTTTATTGCTCGAAGAGGCAAGCCTGCGGAAATATTTTGCGACAATGGCCGAAATTTTGTTTCCGCCTCTAAAGAAATAGGTCAATTTATTAATGCAGATCCTCTGTCTGATTTTGCAAATCAAGAATACATTAAGTTTATTTTTACCCCAACGTACGCTCCTCACTTCGGCGGTATCTGGGAGGCCGGGGTAAAATCCGCAAAACATCATATTAAGCGTGTAATAGGCAATAGCCATTTGACATTTGAAGAGATATGTACTTTATTTGCGCAAGTGGAAGCTATTTTAAACAGTCGCCCCTTGTGCCCAATGTCTACGTCCCCTGACGACCTCCTTTCCCTCTCTCCAGGGCACTTCTTAATTGGAAGACCACTGACTGCACTGCCGTCACCTGCACTGGAGAACCACAATGAGATGTCTCTTCAACGCTACGCAAGAATAGAAAAGATGCGCCAGCACTTTTGGAAAAGGTGGCAGAGAGAATATATATCGGAATTACAAGAGAGAACCAAATGGAGAACAAATGCTGCCAAACTTAATGTGGGTGACTTGGTTCTGCTCCAAGAAGATCATGTGCCTCCACTTTGCTGGCGTCTTGGAAGGGTTACGCGCTTGTTCCCGGGAGCCGATGGTGTAACCAGCGTTGCTGACGTAACTACTACAAGAGGATGCGTGAGACGACCGCTCGTGCGCATCTGTCCTTTGCCCTCGTCAGAGGATTTGAAGTGTTGAAAGGCTGCTCCTTTCAACGAGGCCCGAAGATGTTCAGACTTCTGAAGATTCAAAGCCTGATTCCATTTCAATATTGAAGTTCGCGTGTGATTTGTTGCCGTAATAATCTCATAGGCGTTTAAAGCACCGCGATTAATAATTTTACTTTGCTACCCGTCACACTTCACTTTTTATAACACCCCGATGTAAATCGTTCTCGCTACTAAATTGTTTTAATTAACAATAATTATTAATTGAGTTTTAATCACAAGATTAAGGCCCCGTTATGTACACGACGATACAGTAGGGTTCCGTAGTTTTCCGTCCGTCACAGTAAGTGTCCCCACTTAAGAGTTAAAATAACATCGCCATGTAGGATATGATATGAGCGTTCCACGTTCAGCGACATCTATCGGCAAATTAAGTAAACTATTGCGCGCGAGCTTAAAGTATGGAAGATGATTTTTATGGGATAATTCTTTATTGCGTGAACCGATTTTCACCGTTTTTACTTTATTTGAAAGCACGTCATTTCATTGTGATTTTGTAGAAATTACAGGTACAATAAACACCTGCTTATACGGTTAAATTACAAACTTAGTTCAGAAATTATTTTGTAATTTTTTTTTCAAAAACTATTCAACCTATCAAGTTTAAAATAATTTTCTTAGAAAGTTTTTATAAAGTTCTACTTTTCAGATTTTTTTCATATTTTTAAAACTTATGGTTCAAAAGTTAGAGGGGGGGGATACATTTTTTTTACTTCTGGAGGGATTATTTCCGAAAATATTTACATTATCAAAAAATGATTTTAGTAAACCCCTATTCATTTTTAAATACCTATCCAACAATATATCACACGTTAGGGTTGAAATGAAAAAAAATCACTCCCCACTTTACGTATAGGGGAGGTACCCTAATAAAACATTTTTTTCCACTTTTTATTTTACCACTTTGTCGGCGTGATTGATATACATATTAGTACCAAATTTCAGCTTTCTAGTGCTAACGGTCACTGAGATTATCCGCGGACGGACGGACGGACGGGCAGACATGGCGAAACTATAAGGGTTCCTAGTTGACTACGGAACCCTAAAAATGTGCAGATGTAAATATGAACTTTAGTACTTAATACATAATTGAGATGAGTATAATCGATTCGAAGTTGTCAGAAAGGTGCGGTGCGTAGTACCTAAGAATGGTTCGCTGCCTTTAGTTAAAGCAATGACGCGTAGTTTTAGTGACCGCTAGGTACCCGGATGGCTTGCGGTATTTAAGCTTCTGAAGTGATGAGGAACCGCCCTGTGCAACCCGAAATGATCCATCTTGGACTGGATCGAAAGTAGAGGGGGGGGGGGGTGCAAAAATATTTTTTTTGTCGCGAGGCAACCGATTGAAACAGCGGTTGCCTGAAAGAATGTACGCTGGTTATATAACAAAATTTTAATGCCATCCCTCCTGGTTGGACTGGTTCCCTGTACGAGAGCGAAGAAAAAATAAAAAATAAAAATTGTCAGGCAACCGCTTGAAAATTAGCATGCTTGTTATATAACCAGCGTACATTCTTTCAGGCAACCGCTGTTTCAATCGGTTGCCTCGCGATAAAAAATAATTTTTTGCACCCCACCTCTATTTTCGCTCCAGTCCAAGTTGGGTCATTTCGGGTTACACAGGGCTGTTCCTCATCACTTCAGGAGCTTAAATACCGCGAGCCATCCGGTTGCCTAGCGGTCACTGAAACTACACGTCAATGCTCTGAATACTTGTCCCTGCTAATTGTAATAGGCCACCAGTCACTATCACTGTCAGTAATAATGTCTTTATTTCTGTAGCCGTCCTTTTCTATGTATATGAAGGATAAGAAAGATGAGTAGAGAAGTAATGTCATTATTACTGACAGTGAAAAAAATGCGTCTGGTGGCCTAATAAACCCCTTGAAGGTCAAAAACGCATTTTGTTAAAACATTATGAGTAGATTCAGTAGACCTGATTTGCAAGTCGTCCCGAGCTGCTGTAAGTACTCGGAAGTCTCCAATGAATGAATATTTATCCTTTTTAGGGTTCCGTAGCCAAATGGCAAAAAACGGAACCCTTATGGATTCGTCATGTCTGTCTGTCTGTCCGTCCGTATGTCATAGCCATTTTACTCGGAAACTATACGACGTATCTGAATAAAATTTACACATTAGGTGTATTTTGTATGCTGCTACTTAGTTATGGAGTTAAATTTGAAAATAAGAAATATTTTAGGGGGGCGCTCCATAGATGTAACTAAATTTCAAAAAATGTTTTTTACCAAATATCAACATGTTACACATCAATCGATAGGTCTTTAAAAATAACATTCAGGTTTCTTTGAACATTTTGTGATTAAGTGAATATTTTCTGAAATAATCGCTTCGAAAGTCAGAAAAATTGTGTCTGTAACTTTTGAACCGTAAGTCCAAAAAATTTGAAAAAAAAATGAGGCGATGTGCCTTATCATACTTTCTACGAAAATTATTTTGAACATTATCGGTTCAGCCATTTTTGAGTTATCTCCAAAAAACTTCTTCCATAGGCATCAGATACGACCTTTTGGTTATTTTATTAGTTTGGTTTTTATTACATTGAAGGTACGGAACCCTCCTATGCGTGGTCCGACACGCACTTGGCCGGTTTTTTTATTTTTTCTGTACCCAATTAATCAAAGAGGCCTTATTGAAACCGTGTAAATATACTTTTAATCTGCTAAAAGTATCGAATCTTTTATACGATATTTTTTCCGGCCTCCTTGAATGGAACACTTAATTTAGTAGATTTAATAAAATTAAACAAGATTTTGATTGTTAGGCCGCCGCTACCCCAGAATGTTGAACTAAGTCAACTTAATATGAGGCGGAACCCGCCCGAGTAATATCTCTTGTGTAAACGGTTTTAACACTGTGAAAATATTTATTTTTTGCTTATAATACGAAAATTAAGCTCCACTTGCTTTTGCTTGGTATCTTATTGGAATAATTTTAAGTTCTATTTTCAATTCCGCTTACTCTACATGTTATGAAGTACCAGGCCCAAAAACATGTAATGGGAATATGTAATTTTAATTTCTTTGGCACCCCGGATCTAAAGTGGAAGGAACAAAAAGTAACAACAAGACGTTTAGTAATATAAACTTAATCTTAATTCCGGTTGGTACCTAAGATAATGTTTAAAAAAATGCGTGGTCGCCTAACCCAGCTTTCGCAACTCAAGCACTTTTCAGTCAACAGACGAGACGCGCGTCGTTTCGTAGGCCATTATCATAGATTACAAGCTGAAATCGCCACGTGATTGCCCGATGGCCAGCGATCATTACGACGGTCTATCTGGTATCGGATTTCGCGTCACGTCCTCTGTTGATTGCCGAACGACAAACCGGTTGCCCGCCGGCGTTGCAATTACTAACGACACCGACACCCTACTACCCTCCGATATCTCGATAAATAGAATGGAGAGCGTTGATGCCTTTGTGGAGTTTTGTGCCTTTTGAAGCGAGTCTCAGAGCGGACGAGAATGAAAAGTTGATGCAGTCAGACAAAATAACTCATCTTTTTTTTATCGGTATTGAAAAACAATTATTTAGCATTAACATAAACTTAAAGACTCATAAGCTCTAATGAACATTCGTCCATTTTTTTATGTCATTTCATGGATGCACTACTACTAACATAGGCATGAGTTTTGGTTTAATAATTGGCTGCGGCTGTGGAATGAATTCCCTGCCGAGGTTTTCCCAGATAGGTTCTTAAAGAGTAGCGTAACGCGCATGTGAATCATCTGGGATTACAGGCGTCCATAGGCTACGATAACTGCTTACCATCAGGCGGGCTGTATGCTTGTTTGCTACCGTCGTAATAATAATTTTTTTTAGTAGTTAGTATATTTTTATTCTGTTCATGCTTTAATGTATATTACTTAGTTACATATTTTTTAAATATCTTATTCACTATCTTAAAAATAAATAAATAATGCATAAAAAACTTTGATCATCGATTTACTTTAGCGGCGTCTTGCAAGATGAGAGCAGCGACGCGCTCGCCGATGGCGATAGCGACCGCGGCTGTGTTACCACGAGGCACCTCCGGTAGCACGCTCAGGTCTGCCGCGCGCAGGCGCTTCACGCCACGCACGCGCAGCCGTGGATCCAACACCGGGCCTAGCTGTGCACTGCCAACTGCGTGGAGCAACGATGTCGTCATGGACCGGCAGTAGCAGCGCCAGTACCCTTCCCGATCATCTTCGTAATCTGGACAGTCAGGCAGCTTCAAGTGAAGTATAGTAGCGTTTCGTGCCTTATAGTCCGGTGTTTCTACCAACTGCTCCACGATCTTTATGCCACGTAGCATTTCATCCACATCCCTTTCATCAGCCAAGTAATTTGGGAATATAGACGGATTTTGTAAAGGATCACTGCTGGTGAGCCGAATGCTGCCGCGGGAAAATGGCCGTAGCACCAAAGGGCCAGCTAAGATTAAAGCCCTGTTCTTATTTTCGGCAGTAAGCTGTTGTCCTAGGTCCTCATTCAAACCAAACTCTGCCTGAAACATCCCAACGTCGAGGAATGCATTAGCTAGTTGCATTGTAGGTAGTTCGCAGTCGGAACTGTTGTAAACGAGTTTCCGTTGGTCGAAGTCATAACAGTGCGTGTTGAGGAATGCTGTTACGTCGGTGATCCCTATGGAAGCAAGAGGTCCCGTGCGATTAGTTAACCACCTCTCCAAGGCGTCACTTGGTGAAGTCATTGACGTGTTTTTCTCTTGATTCACTGATATGTAGATTTGCGGAAACACGTGATCGCTCATGTGGTCACCAACGGGTAGATTGGCGCGTACTGGAATACCTAGACTTTTCAAATGAGACGTCGGCCCTATGCCGGATAGCATCAAGATTTGCGCAGTTCCTATCGCTCCTGCTGAAATCACAACTTCTTTCTTTGCGTAGAGCTGAAGAGTTCGGTTCTGATTCTCTTCTTTCACAATCGCCTTGATTCCTATCGCGATATTATTGTCGTCCAGGATGACGCCGGCGCAGTGTGTGTTCTTGGTCACCTTTAAGGCGGCTTTGACGTCGTCGCGCGTCAGATACCCTCTCGCCGTGCTCATGCGCTCGCCTTCATGCACGTACCCAATAACTTGTGATATCCCGATTTGTGACCTAGCGTTAACATCGTAGTTTAAAGGAAAATTGAGGTATCTGTAACCTTTTATTGTTCTTGAATGCCAACTATTTTCAGAGTCGGCAAAAAATCCTATTTTCATAGCGCCGCTTGTATTGTGGTAGGGTATAGAAGTGCGTGGCAACTTATCTAAGTCCTGCAAGCCTTCATATTTTAGGAAATAGGGCTTTAGGTCTTTCCAAGCCCAGCCCTTAATGCCAAATTCATCGTAGTCGCGGTGGTTACCTCGGACATACATCATGAAGTTGATGCTAGTGGATCCACCGAGACACTTCCCTCGACCAAAGCGGCACTGTTTGTCCGAAAATGAGAGGCATGAAACATTATTAGTTACTGTTGGGTACTGCCAGTCTAAAGCTGATCCGAGCAGTGTACTGTATCTTCCTGGAATCTGAAATGATATTTGTAAAGATGTTGACTGACATAGAGAAATTATATAGTATAATGTATATGCATGGCTTTAAAGAGTGGGTTCATTACTCTTGTGTCCAGATTGGGGTCGCCTCCAGCCTCTACTAGCAGAACGCTTGCACCGGCCAGCGCCAGGCGTGCCGCCGCTGGAACACCCGCGCCACCAGCGCCCACCACTATGTAGTCAAAGATATCACCGTCTATAAACAAAATAAAACTAATTAAACACCATCATAAAACATAAATCGGTCACAAAATCCTTAATAAGTAGGAACCCTATCCTAAGTAAGTAGTTAATTCTTACCAATGCAGAAAACCAGTTCAAACTGAGTGGTTTTTTATTATAGGTCAGAACTTATTTAAATACGTTACCTTTTAGATTAACAGACTCGGGTAACGCGAAATCTGGCAGTTCCTGGCCTACATTACCAGTCGCCAGCACAATCAATAGGACCCACGGCAGCAGTCGCAGCATTTTATACCCATAAGTGGATATTTTATAATTTTAAATGTGTGGTTTTAATGAAGCCGGGGCACAAAATGAGAATTTCTACCAACTATATAAGTACACGTTGCTAACACAGATAAGTATATTCTCATCATTATCGCATTATTTATCGCAGGTCTGCTTTTATTAATCATACAGGATGATATGCAAGTGTTTTCAATTAACATATTTAAAAACAAAGAAATGAAAATACCTACTATAAAGGAATTTGGTCGATGATTCACTAACAGAACTGAGTACTAAAACAATAACGAATCTACCAATGGCTATGCTTTTGGGTTGCTATCGAACATATGTTGTATAGTAGGTTTATTGTTTATAGGTGAATAGTCATATTAAAAACACCATACCCTAAGTATTTATTATTTAACGTCAAATACCTTCGGAAATATAACTTGATTAGTGAATTGTTTATTAAGAATGTAGTCGAAGTATTGAAACATTATATGATTAATTAAAGATTCCTGGCGCAACGTCTGTCCATCGCGATTCAGCTCGGCAACGCGGCGAGCGTGATGGGCACATTTCCGCCGGGGTTGGCACGGGGCGGGCTATTCGACCAAGTTAATAATTTATTATTAACCATATTATTAAAGATTGTTTTAATATAAGTACACACACAATACTACCGCCTGTTTTATATTTTTAAAATTAGATCAGGCCCAAAAAGCATAATTTTGTATTAAGTATAAAAGTCTGCTTAGTGCTAATGAACCACAATGCTTATAAATAAAGAAAGAACTTAAGTTTCCCTGCCTCGAGCGAGACTCGAACTTGCGACTATCTTCCTTTATTTGTGAGCATTCCAGTTTTTCATTTATTTACTAAGGTATAATCTGAGAGTTACTTAAAAAAACTTACTGTAGACATAACATATAGGACAACATATAAATAAAATGCCTCTTAAATCGCTGCCTATGGGTAGTGATAGTGACACTGAGCGAAGTACTGCCCAGAATTAAGGATTTGCTACTTATATATCCGGAAACAAAAAAACAAACAAACGTACACGGCTGAAAATGGTTTTATTGTTTTTCAAAGTATTCCCCTTGATGATCTATGCACTTTTGCATTCGCGTGAACCAATCTTTAAAGCACTTCTGCCACTCCGCCTGAGGTACCTCCATAACGTGTTGTTTGAATGCGTCGACAGCATCTTCAGCGGTCGAAAATCGTTGACCGCGTAATTTATTCTTTATATTTGGAAATAAATAAAAATCGTTGGGTGCCAAGTCAGGGCTGTACGGCGGATGACCCGTTAATTCCACATTTTGACCCTCCAAAAATAGAGTTGTTTCGCGTGACGTATGACAGCTGGCATTGTCATGATGAAGAATGACTCTTCGTCGCTGGTTAGTTTTACGAATTTGTTCAAATACTTCCGGTAAGCAAATGGTCGTGTACCACTCTGAATTAACCGTTCTACGGTTTTCTAGTGGCACTGTAGCTACATGGCCATTAATACCGAAGAAGCAGGCCACCATTTGTTTCAATGTACTTTTTGCACGAGTAACTTTCGTAGGGTTCGGCTCATTTTGAAACACCCATACCGTTGATTGTTGCTTCGTTTCGGGATCGTATGCATAGATCCAGGATTCGTCACCTGTATAGATGTTATAAACGGCTTTTGAGTCACCACGGTTATATTTTTTTAACATTTTATTGCACCATTCGACGCGAGCATCTTTTTGCTCTTTTGTTAAGTTGTGGGGTATCCAACGCGAACAAATTTTTTTTACAGCCGAATAATTATGTAATATGCTATTAATGCTGGTCATAGAAATACCCAGAGTCGCCTCTATCTCGCAGTACGTAACATGTCGGTCGTCCATTATAAGTTTTCGCACAGCCTCGATATTTTGTTGTACAACGACCGATTTCGGGCGACCTGCCTTAACTTCGTCCGTAAGCATACTACGTCCACGATTGAACTCACTAAACCAGTGATACACAGTAGTTTTAGATGGGGCTTCATCACCAAAAGTTGAAGTTAGTTGATCTATGCACTGTTGTTGCGTTAAACCACGCCGAAAATCATAATAAATCATAGCACGAATATTTTCACGAGTGAGTTCCATTCTTGCTGCGAGATGACATTTAAAACCCGTCAAAAACAAAACACGAGCGTTAATAAGAAAGAAAAAATATACCGGCCAGTACTTAAAAAAGTTCAAATTTTACCATGGAGGTCAAATATGCTATTTAAGAAGATTGTAATCCCGGTTTCCAGATATATAAATAGCAGCCTATGTAGATGTAAAAAGTTCATTATTTCCTTGGCGCCGCCCCATACCGGACCAAACATCCTTTGAAACAGTAAAAAAAAATATATGGATTAAGTATAGTCTACCCACGCTGCGCCTTCCGGTTCGTGGTCGCCACTCGAGAACCTTTCCGACCCAACGGCCATCGGTTCCACGAGCAATGTCAACTTAGTTAACGACATCATTTCATTGGATGTTTGGGACAACATTTTTTTATGACTTTCTCGATTTACAGACTGCAGAGGGAGTTAGAGTTGTATAGAACAACTTAAAACAAACGACATGTCTTGTGATATCTATCACAGACATGTCGGACGTAATTATGTACAAGCAGTTCGAAAAATTGCGACAAGAGGCAGCAGTTTTGACAGTTAGGATGCATGCCCACATAAAGAAAATAATAAAATTACTTCTGAGAAAATGACCTACAATGAGCCGTCCAGTCTCATCCGTCCTTTAATCTATGTAACTCCCTGCAAACAATCGGGGACTTATCAGGACTTACGGCTACCACCGAAGGGCACCACCCAATCTGCTGTAGTTCTTATCTCAATTTAATGCTTCTCGTATTAATTCCGCCTTTGTCTCATTTGGAGATACCGAGCCAGTGTTAAATTGAGTTGAAAAAATTTATACGCGTGTCGTTTGTTTGAAATGGTGCGAAAATGACTGGTATTTTTTTTTGTGTGTAACATAACAAAAATAGCAAATAGCTATACATTTCTACGAGAAAGGAATTAGGTAATTTTAGTAATAGCTCAAGCTTTAAAAAAAACATAAAGACTAGACGAATTTTGGAGTCGTCTTACAGTATAAGATATTTTTTCTTTTCGACTTAATGTGTGATTACTGTACATAACTTTGGCTACATAACACGGTTAATATTACTGTTCTGTAAAAGGATAGCCTCAAACAAATGGCACGCATCTATCTCCTGGCACACGAAGCTTACTAAGTATTTTGCTCCCAATAAAAGTTACATAAAACTTGTATTAACGTAAATCCACAAAACAAAGCTTCCTTATTTGGAACGACGTCACGTTTAGCCTCAAATCAAAAGAACGTTATAATCCGACCCGTTTCCGTAGCCCCCTCCAAGCGCGCCGGGAAAATTGAGAATCAAAGCCATTGTTTCCAATATCTAGGGAAGGGAAGAAAACTTTTATTGGGTACAAAGTGGGTATTATTCACGGGTTGAACGCAATCAACCGCGGACAGGGCCACCGGACGCGCCGCCCCTGAATGCAAAAATATTTTTTCGGGTCATTTTAAAGGGTTCGCTTAAGTTCTTTTTATTATTGGAATCTTGGATCAGTGGCTGGGTTGCAATTAAGAGCGATTAGGCTATTTTTATGGATCCTTCAACCTTTTTTGAACGGGTTGCGCAATGGGACTAAGACAATTAGGAATAGATGTCGCACGATAACGAATCGTCGGATAAACTTCTGTCCTTTCTCGCAGGTCTGTTACATCGGTTCGTGTTAAAGTGTGTCTGACCTCGTTATATAAGGCGTAAGTTTAGAGACGACTTACGTTAATGGCGGGCTAACTAAGTTTCCGTGCGTTAGTTCAGACTTGCAACTTCATTTAAGTTAATTTGAATTTATTTCAAGACTGTTGAAGACTTGGCCTCCATGCTTAAGCCTTTTTTTATACCACGACAGTAGCAAACAAGCATACGGCCCACCTGATGGTAAGCAGCTACCGTAGCCTATGGATGCCTGCAACCCCAAATAAAAAACGGAAATTAAATTAAATACTTAAGTTTTTGTAACCATTGTTTTAGTGACGTGTAAATTTTGTGTATTTTTTATGGTTAAATTTCATATTTTATGTAGGATATTCTAAAATTGTATTAAAATTATTAAGGCGTATGTACACACAAGGTGTAATAAAATAGTGGTGATCCGTTTAACGGCACAATTGGTATGGTATTCTAATTATGAAAAACTAAGAAGAATTTTTTTTCCCAAGAAAATTTTTTTTTGTATGCCGCCTGGGTATACAAAAAATTTTTTTTGTGTCCAAGTCATTTTCCTTCTACTTTTTCTTAGTCGCAATACAATACCAATTATGCCCATAAACGGATCCCCACAATTATTGTTATACCTTGTATCATCATCATCATTCATCATTTTAGCCATTTGTCGCCCACTGCTGAGCATAGGCCTCTCTTCGAGTACGCTATTTGTCCCGGTCCTGTGCTAATCTCATCCAGAAGTGACCTGAGGCAGAAAATTTTGACCATACCAAAATTGGTGAGAAAAAAACCGGCCAAGTGCGAGTCGGACGACACTTTCACAATTTTTCCTTTATCTGTGCTATAAGACGTTGCTTCGTACTAAATTTCAAGATTCTGAGTTCACAGGAAGTACCCTGTAGGTTTTGATTCCCTTGCGAGTATCGAAAAAGTGCGGATATTTGCGGCATAAACTGTATCTTTTGATTGCGTTGGCTTAGAAGTTTGATTTTTTCACAGCTCCAAGGGACAGTAGACCTGATTATTTGATATAAATTTCAGTTTTATACCTTCACGCGTTCCTGAGAAAAAGGGTCTTGACAGACAGACAGACGGACGGGCGGACGGACGGACAAAAAAGTGATCCTATAAGGGTTCCGTTTTTTCCTTTCGAGGTACTTACGGAACCCTAAAAAAAGATTAAAGTTTTCTGAGATATTTATATTGCTCCACCGACAAGAGCACAGCTCTTAAATGTAAAGAAGAGAAGAAGAAGATATTTGCCTCTTCCATATTTTTTTATTTACTATTAGCGTTATGTATAAACTACATGCTGTACTTAGAGTAATGAAATATGATATAACAATTAGATTTCAATGTCATTGCGTCACGAGTCACAATATAATAACAAGTAAAACAAATATAATGAAAATCGAAGTACCTACATAAAAAACGATAACTTTAAAGATAAAATTGCAGCTTTCTCAATTCTCACTTCTGTCAAAGCGGAATGGAAAAGGCTTGAACGAAAGCTTCGCGAGTGGGTACGGCGAGGCGGCGACTGCCAAAACGGTCGTATAAACTCCGGATAACGATCGTCCACTCATCTACAGCTATTGAGCCCATTGCCTGCAGAGCCTATATTTTCAAGTGATAGCTTCTATAAGGCTGCGATGTGGGTGCCAGGATGCAGCGGACTTGTTCTATAAAAACCGGCCAAGAGCATGTCGGGCTTTGCTCAGTGAAGTGTTTCGTAGTTGCAAGCCTGTTACAATACATCCGTTCAAAAGGTCGTTTATTAAGGGATATTTGACGGCGCTTACGTCATTTTACTATCCGGCACTTACGTCGTTTCACTATATGAGTGATAACTCAAAAACGGCTTCATCAAAAAGTACTTATCAGGCCTGACTTCCATGAACTTTTTCAATTTTTTTGGACGCACGGTTCAAAAGTTAGACGGAGGGGACGCCCTTTAATGAATTTTCAGTTGAAACTATTATAGTTGACTACGGATTCCTAAAAACGAAGTAAGTATATTCTACATGATTAATAGTAGTAATTTATTATTTATCAAATTTTTATAGTTATATTTTAAATCATTTCTAGACAGATGTTAGACAAATCGATTTAATTAGCGAAACAATTACTGTCTTGCGTAGGCTGTATTTGTGTCAGTTCGCAGTATTTTTATTTTGTCTAAAACTAGCATGTCACTAATATAAACATACCCTATCTAGACTAATGGCCTGTAGACTTCTACTCGAATCTCATAAAAAATACGGTTTCAGAAAATATTCATCACATAAAAATTGACACAAAAAAAGTTTTCCCTTAAAGCGAGTACACATCATCTTAATAGATACATAGGCTGCTATTTATATATCCGGAAACCGGGATTACAATCTTCTTAAATAGCATATTTGACCTCCATGGTAAAATTTGAACTTTTTTAAGTACTGGCCGGTATATTTTTTCTTTCTTATTAACGCTCGTGTTTTGTTTTTGACGGGTTTTAAATGTCATCTCGCAGCAAGAATGGAACTCACTCGTGAAAATATTCGTGCTATGATTTATTATGATTTTCGGCGTGGTTTAACGCAACAACAGTGCATAGATCAACTAACTTCAACTTTTGGTGATGAAGCCCCATCTAAAACTACTGTGTATCACTGGTTTAGTGAGTTCAATCGTGGACGTAGTATGCTTACGGACGAAGTTAAGGCAGGTCGCCCGAAATCGGTCGTTGTACAACAAAATATCGAGGCTGTGCGAAAACTTATAATGGACGACCGACATGTTACGTACTGCGAGATAGAGGCGACTCTGGGTATTTCTATGACCAGCATTAATAGCATATTACATAATTATTCGGCTGTAAAAAAAATTTGTTCGCGTTGGATACCCCACAACTTAACAAAAGAGCAAAAAGATGCTCGCGTCGAATGGTGCAATAAAATGTTAAAAAAATATAACCGTGGTGACTCAAAAGCCGTTTATAACATCTATACAGGTGACGAATCCTGGATCTATGCATACGATCCCGAAACGAAGCAACAATCAACGGTATGGGTGTTTCAAAATGAGCCGAACCCTACGAAAGTTACTCGTGCAAAAAGTACATTGAAACAAATGGTGGCCTGCTTCTTCGGTATTAATGGCCATGAAGCTACAGTGCCACTAGAAAACCGTAGAACGGTTAATTCAGAGTGGTACACGACCATTTGCTTACCGGAAGTATTTGAACAAATTCGTAAAACTAACCAGCGACGAAGAATCATTCTTCATCATGACAATGCCAGCTGTCATACGTCACGCGAAACAACTCTATTTTTGGAGGGTCAAAATGTGGAATTAACGGGTCATCCGCCGTACAGCCCTGACTTGGCACCCAACGATTTTTATTTATTTCCAAATATAAAGAATAAATTACGCGGTCAACGATTTTCGACCGCTGAAGATGCTGTCGACGCATTCAAACAACACGTTATGGAGGTACCTCAGGCGGAGTGGCAGAAGTGCTTTAAAAATTGGTTCACGCGAATGCAAAAGTGCATAGATCATCAAGGGGAATACTTTGAAAAACAATAAAACCATTTTCAGCCGTGTACGTTTGTTTGTTTCCGGATATATAAGTAGCAACCCTCGTAAATTATATAAAATCCAAATATTAATATAAATACACTCATCCGCTCCGCTCGTGTAGCGACCGGAGCACGCAACCTTTAGAGAAACGCGCCTGGAATCCCAACAAGCACTATTATTAGACGTGAGCCTAGACTTTCAGAGGTGCTTATATTTATACATACTTATGCCGTCGTATTATCCTGTGCCACAATGTATTGATCAAGATCACGCAGCAGATGACTTAGTGGCTTCGTGTCTTGCACCAGATCTGATCGAACTGGAGAGGATGCCCTCTTTATCCACAATCTAGATATTCTAGACGTCCTGGGATTATCTAACGTGGAACAAAGAGCCGATGAGGTTTTTGGTAACTTTGAACTCAAAATTTAGGTTTGTGACGTAAAATATTTATTTCACGATCTAAGTTACTTGCATTAAATTTACTTTAATAGTTATGTCCATAAAGAACGATGATTACTTCTCATCGGACGGACTGTCTGCACATTTGCTATCTGAACTGTATTTATATTTAAAAAACCGGCCAAGTGCGAGTCGGACTCGCGCACCGAGGGTTCCGTACAAACCTGTGTAGGTATATAAGTAAAAGTTCACCCATCACGACAATCGAGTCATAGCTACGCGTTCATGAGGAAAGGGATAGTAACTTTAAAATTATTAAAAATATTTGTATTATATGATGTAACTAAAAAATTACGGTTTTCGCAATTTTTCCTTTATCTGTGCTATAAGACGTTGCTTCGTACCAAATTTCAAGATTCTGAGTTCACGGGAAGTACCCTGTAGGTTTCGATTCCATTGCGAGTTTCGAAAATTTGCGGAAATTTGCGGCATAAACGGCTGTATCTTTTGATTGCGTAGGCTTGTTAGTTTGATTTTTTTCACAGCTCTAAGGGACAGTAGACCTGAGTAGTTAATATAAATTTCAGCTTGATACCTCCACGCGTTCCTGAGAAAAAAGGTATTCACAGACGGACGGACAACAAAGTGATCCGTTTTTTTCCTTTCGAGGTACGGAACCCTAAAAAAGTGATATTGTTTTGCTCTTTGTATGATGTAATAGTACATTACTTACCAAGGACTGTAAAAGAAAGAAAGCCCGAAATCGCAGGTATTTGTGACCCGAGCCGCAGGCGAGGGTTGTAAATATGCGATAGAGGGCTTTCTTTTTTACTGCCCGTGGTGAGTACACAATTTTACGTCTCCACCTGGCCATAATGCGAGTTTTGCCGTACGCGTTGCGTGCGGTAATACTCACATTATGGCCAGGTGTGACGTAAATGCCATTGCGTCATTGGTACATTGCTATATTGGTTGGGCAGAATAAATAACAAATTAAGATCACAAATTCATTAGATCTGATAACGCTTCCTGAGTTTTGTTAACACCTAAACATGGAAAAGGGATCGAACGTCTGTGCTAAAATTCTCAACAACTTTTATGTTTTTTATATAGCATAGCCAAACGTTAGGTGTCCTTACATTTTATTTTCTAAAATGTTAAACACTGCACATTGAGCCCGTAAAGGTCGTACTAAAACTACTTATAAAGATATTTTATGGCGAAACCGATCCCTGACGACGTCTCTAGATCTAGACGCTATTTCCTTGGAAATAGCTGCATTATTTGTGCATTAATTCTTTATTGCAACCGGCTGGAGGAATACCGGAAGTATAACCGGTGCGTTGGCGCCCTTCATGGGGGAGGGAAACACAGACGTGGAAAGGGAAGTAAAATTAGGGCCTCCGGCATTCCTCTTTAATAAGTAAACAGAACGCAAAAAGAACGCTGCCACGTCATAATAATCTCGGATTGTGGTATTTTGAGAGTGTTATCTAGACAAATAAGAAAAAAAGCCTTATTATTAATGAGCCTCTTAAGGAAGACAATACATATTTACGTGGCTTGCGTGCGTTAAAAAAAGTGCGTAAAGCATTCTGGTTTATTATTTGCAAAATCAACTTTGTTCCAGGGCGAGAATCCTTCTAAAACATTGCGCTAGGGATGAAATATTAAAAGCTGCGTTTGTTTGAAAATGTATATTTTATGAAGTCCGTTTGTCGCGATAAGTCGACTTGTCAGAGTTGTCACAATTGTCACTGGCGAGCAATATGTGCATACAAGTGTTTCTGTCGGGGAGAGTTTACGGCTTCGAGTTTAAACATTAAACAGCTAAACCAACACTAGGGCAAGTGCAACGAACTGGGAGCTTTAACCTTTCATTTATTTTACTTGCGCATTGCTTTCCTGTATATGTATGTATAATTCTATGTATAAATATATAAAATAGAAGTATTTGAGTCATTCTTAAACATGTCACCTTAATTACTTTTCCATAGTCGTTTTTAGGGTTCCGTACCCAAAGGGTGAAAACGGGACCCTATTGCCAAGACTCCGCTGTCCGTCTGTCACCAGACTGTATCTCGTGAACCGTGATAGTTAGACTGTTGAAATTTTCACAATTTATGTATTTCTGTTTCTGCTATAACAACAAATACTAAAAAAACGGAATAAAATAAATATTGAAGGGGGGCTCCCATACAACAACAGACATTTTTTTGCCGTTTTTATAAATAAGCAACCCTTCGTGCGCGAGTCCGACTCACATTTGGCCGGTTTTTTTTTTAAATTCTGGGACACTTTTCGAATGTAGTTTAGGCACATTGAAATGTGACACCTAGTTACTGTAATTAAACTTTTAATACGAAGTAAACATAAAGTCCAAACATAATATGACAAAAAACTTTGTAACATTAGTTATTATTACTTAAAAAGTCAGTAAATACTTCGTACTCTGCTCCCCGTGACTTCGCTGTCTTGAAACCACATTATAATTTGCTGTCTGGCTTTTCACGGCTAACATTTTCCGCCGACTGCAACCACAACTTGGGCCAACGGAATTAGAGACTTAACCTCAGAGAAATACAACTCAAATTGATTTCACACTGGCACCCTAACAGCTACTTTTTGCAATATTAATTCGAAGTAGCTTAAGTATTTTTACGTTGCTGAAACAAATTGAGCCGTTGGGGAATAAAGAGTTTAAAGGCGGGGGAATAGGGTAAAAATTGGATTGGAGAGTTTTGGAAGGTTGCTATGTTTTTTCCTAAATCTTCCCTCGTAGCCAAAAGGAGTCCCTGGAGGCATGATCCCGAACTCCTCATTTATCATGCTTGTCACGCGCTGCCCATCCCTCGCGTGTAGTGTTCAACATATAACATGAACTCGCATATACACATACCTAACACTTATATTGGAATCAACTTTGACTTTGTGGCTTTTTGTCGATTCTCTTTGATGTTTTGGCGTTTTACGAAGGTAAATTTGTTTTATTAGTACGGGACGGGCAGAACAAATTAAACAAGCATTAATATATTGCGAATATATTTCCTTCTGTTGCAAAATACATGAAAACTACAAAATTTTGAAAACAAAACTTACGAAACTTTTTTCAGACCATGGAATAATGGAGGAATTTATTTAATTACATAATCGCCAGAAAACTTGTTTTACTAATATTGTCTTCGGTTGCCGCGATAGTTATTCATGAAATAAAACAACTAAAGCTGTAAAGAGTTCGAAACGTCGGGATGTAATTTAAGCTCAGTACACGCGATATAATCCGTTTTTAGTTGTTTTGTTTTACTAAGTTAGATAAATTATTTGATGGGAGATGCAAGAGATTCAACAAAATTGAATACGAGTACGTGAAGCTGGATTTTGTATTGAACCAAGAAATAAATATTAAAATAGTTAACATACATACACTACATAAATAAATAGTTACATGTACATACTTACACATAAATAAACATAAAAATAAAAGTACAGTGACGAGTATTCAGTTATATACAAGTATCGGAACTCTGGCACCCATTACGTTATTTTAAGCAAGTTTTTTGGAGGAATACAATTAGGCAGAGAATTGTCTTCAAGGTAATTTTGCGATTGACATATAATTTTTATATATTTAAATACCTATCTAGCTTGTCATAATCATAAATATGTCTGAATTAAATAAACTGAATCGAATTGAATTGGATTGAACAAACAAACATCATCATTACATCAACTGAAGAACAAATCAAATTATTTTTAATAAATATTTTGATTTGTTTATTTTATGTCTACACACTACTATATAAATCATAAACTTATATAGATGTCATATACAAAGGAAAAAGTGACCTAGGCCTCCGGTGCCCAGGGCTGGGATCGAACCAGCGTCTTCTGCATTCGCGGCAGACGCCTTTACCACTTTACTTTACTTTACCACTTGTTTATTATTACATCACCACATTTTTGCCGTATTTTGAATATTGACTTTATTTTGTTTTTCGTTAAGGTAGAATATCAAATGGATTTGAAATAATCTATCAATGCCAAACTTACTTTGAACGTATTGTATGGACCGGAGACTATCAGTAGATGGCTTCTCATTTCTATTAATGCTTATCTGTACCTGAGAAAGTCTGAGCGGGAAGAGATGTTTCGTGGAATTCATTCGTTCCCATCTTCCCTTCCTCTTCATCATCATCTTTCCTTCAAAACCCTTTTCTATCCGCTCATACTCTACCGTCTGTTCACCCAAAAAATCTACTACTCTTTGACCTACAGGGATCATCACTATTGTGACATACTTCTATCTATCTATCTATACATATAATAAAGCTGAAGAGGGTCGAAAGTCTGTACATGGAAGATAATCGAAAAAAAGTTGGCTGGGGATACTTAGAATCGATAACAGAATACGTTCCAACAATTTTTAGAATTTTTGTCTGTTTGTCTGTTTATCTGTTCATCTGTTTGTCTGTTTATTTGACCGCGCATCACGTGGAAACGGCTGAACGGATTTTGATAAAATTTTGTACAGAGATAGTTTGAGTCCCGGGAAAGGATAATTTATAGTTTTAATCCCGAAAATCAACCCTGGTGGGGGTGAAAATGGGGTTGAAAGTTTGTATGGAGAATTTTTAACCGCTGAAACGATTTAAATAGATATGAATATGGAGATAATTTGAGTCTATTGAGAAATGTCATAGGATAGTTTTCAAACCCTTGTGGGGGTGAAAAGGGGGTTGGAAGTTGGTATGAGGAATTTTTTACCGCTGAACTGATTTAGCTGAAAATTGGTATACAGATAGTATGGGTCTCGAGAAAGGACAAAGGATAGTTTCATCTTCAAAAAAGCCCCCCCCCCCCATCTTATTTTAGATAAAAATTTGAAAAAAAAATAATGGAAGTGAAGCCTGAAAGGTACTTTCAATAAAAACTATCTATACCTTTACCCTTACCCGCTCTTAAGAAATATTTTTATGACGCCGATTGAAAGGGTTACTAATAAGGTTAATTTTTCTCTAAATAACAAATAAAATCAAAATAACGGAAGGCTATGAAATCATGTAACATTTAAAGGACACCGTTTAGGTAGGAAAACATATCAAACGTTTTGTGAAGCAGTCAGATTAGGATTTATTTTTCTTTATAATTAAACAATAGGTACATTATCTGCCTCTCAAGCTGTTTTGATATGTCTTCTTGAAGAACTACGCATTATTTTGTATCTTTAAGATCTAATAATGTATTACTATACTGTTTTGAAAAAAATAAGTCCCGTCGAGTTTTTTTTCGGTCATAATTAGACCCCGGACTCTTGTGGCAATGACGTCACAATAGGGTGATTTGGGGAGTAAACGGGACGGTGCTATGAAACACGGTTAAAAACTCGGTTGTTAACCGAATACATTTTAATTAGATATTTTCAACAAAATTAGCTAGTAAGTTGATCAATATTATTTTTTAGTGCAAACCATACAATTGTACTTTAAACTGGCTTGGTGACATTTGTGACGAACAAGGAGCGAGTGGCCGACAAAACCAATGCCAGTTTAACGTACAAATGCATGGTTTGCAAGTAATATAGCAAACGATAATATTGATCAACATACTAAGTAATATTGTTAAAAATGTCTAATTTAATGTATTCGGTTAACAACCGAGTTTTTAACCGTGTTTCATAGCACCGTCCCGTTTACTCCCCAAATCACCCTATTGTGACGTCATTGCCACAAGAGTCCGGGGTCTAGTCATAATACTTCTTGGGCCAGAGGTGTAGGGTTAGAACCGGTGGTAGTTTTGGAACGAAGTTCCTTATTGGACGGATCGCGGATGGGGGGGCTAGGCGAAAAAAAGTCACGTGACCGTCACGAAAAAGCGTCACGTCACGAAAACGCGACACCATATGATACGATTGAGAAACATGTAAAATGGAATGAAATAAAAAAATATATAAAATAGAATAAAAATAAAATAAAAAATAAAAACAAAATTCTTTATTTCTTTAACAACAAGTACATATATCCTATATTGACTGGCGTCTCCTTGTAAGTTATTTACAAAATAAACTGTGCTAGGAGGCACAAAAAAAGAAAATAAAAGAATAAAGTGAAGTGAAGTGTAGTGATAAGTAAAAGTGAGAAGTGACAAAGTGATAAAAGTGAAAAAAGTCGAGAACCTAAAAGTAAAAAATGTCAAAAATGTCGAAAGTGTCAAAAATATCAAAAATGTCAAAATTTAAAAATTTTAACAAATTTCAAAAATTTCAAAAATTTCAAAAAGGAGATCGCCAATTCTGGGCCACCTGATATAAACCGTATACAGTTTGTACTACAATGTAAAATAAATACTCATTTTATTACTAAAGTAGACAAAATATTACAAAAAAATGAAACGGGAATTAGAAATACTAAATAATCTTTCCGCTATTAAAATACAGCAAGACAAGTCTTTAACGTCCTTATGGCATTGATATAAAGTTTAACTTCACCTGGACTGAAACATGTTTGTTTTTTGGTTTGACACTGTCAATATCTACCGTTACATATAATCTGCGTTTTGATACTGTTCGGTAAGTTACACGCCTAAAGATTGAAAATGCATATTTTTGCATTTTTGATCGGAGTTTGAATATTAAAATGGCATAATATCATGCTCCTTCGATAACGAAACGCATCTTTTAGGTGTTAGGAATGTTCAGTTAATAGTATCAACAATGGTTTGACAGCCGTCTTTGTTTACCGAAATACAGGAACTATAAATACGATCAACTTATGTTTTTTTATTATTTCATCATGATTCCCGTTTTGTTTTTAAGTCCGCTTTTGTACATTTTCTTTAAAAAACCAGTACTTTTTTTACATTAATGTATAAATCATAGGCATGCACGCTTTCAAAAATTGTCCTCGTCAGATTCAAGTTTTAAATGCATGATTTTTCAATTTTCCCATTAGATTGCGCAATTTTTTTACCACCGTCCTGATCTAGAAATTATGACGATTTTTTAAAGGTTAGAGTCATTCCTAAACGGTCCTAAATAATCTGGGCCAGATCACCTAACAAAAATTGACGCTCTCCTTTCAAAAATTTCATTACTGATTTTCATTACGTTACGTTCCGGAAAATCTGCCCCCCCCCCTTACCGCCGGCACGCCCCCCCCCCCCGACCGCCGGCGCAATAAGGTTGGTCATGGTGGTGTAATGGCGGTCATTCTAATGAAACCATTAGAATGACCGCCATGGAGTTTTAATATGTGTGTAGGTAAAGCAGTGTGTGCTTCTGTACATAAATAGGCCGTATTACGTAACAGTTACATACACTACTATTTATCTCTTTTTAGGGTTCCGTAGTCAACTAGGAACCCTTATAATTTCGCCATGTTCGTCCGTCTGTCCCCGGTTTAGCTCAGTTACCATTAGCACTAGCTAGAAAGCTGAAATGTAGTGAGGCCTGATAAGAACTTTCAATAAAAACTGATGAATAATAAAAACTGATAAGAACTTTCAATGAAAAGATGAATTATCAGTCAAAAACGCATAGTGAAAGGAAGTGCCGGATTGTAAAATGACGTAAGCGCCGCCAAATATCCCTTAATAAACGACCTTTTGAACGGATGTTTTGCAACAGGGCGGCATCTACGAAACTCTACACTGAGCATCGCCCGACATGCTCTTGGCCGGTTTTTTTTGCATTGTTATCCTGGAAATCACCCCTTAAGGATTACTAATTCCAATTCAAGAAAATCCTCAGCCAGGTTATACGTAGCCTATAAAAATACAACGTCTAAAAGGGGGGGGTAGCCACTACACTCGATTGAGATAAATTTGCATGGGTCATGGATCCCCCCCCTCCAAGTGCACGTCAAATAGAAAAAATCATTTCTGCATTTGTGACCCCCCCCCCCTCCCCAATTTCAACCGCGCCTGTTCTTACCTTTCATGCTTAGACTGATTTGACGGGAGGATCGATTTGGATGATATTTGCCGTGGACATGAACGTATAAATACAAAAGTGGTCCTGTATCGTCCGATATACACCTACTACTCTATGTCGTTTAAATCATGCCAAAAAAAATTAATATGATAAAAAGTATTCATTTTTGAGTGTAGTTTCATTTAGTGGTAATTGTAAAATATTTTATTAGGACTACTGTCCTCTAGCGTCATCTGTCAACTTTACTTCAAGTTCCGCCTCCAGGGTAGCGGGAGAGAAATTAGGGGTGAATTTGCCGCTTACTGACACAGACCGAATTCCACGCGGGCGGAGCCGCGGGCACAGCTAGTAATGAATAAAATGAACTTTGGAGGACTTACTAGACTATAGAAACTTGGCGAATAATACGTACGTTATTAAATCTCGTCTTTAATATTATCTCGGTGTGCTAAGCAGTCTATGTTTCAACATGTTTGAAATGTCGGGTTAGAGCATAGCCTCCTAAGCACGCCCGTAGTTGGCAAGCTAGAACAAACATCGTACATAATGGAAGACTCTTGATTAATGCATCGCACTACACTCGGTAGCTTACTCGTATTATTAATTTATCGATTGCAACTAACGCTGAAACTCTCCTTAATAGTCGGTAAGTGATTATGATTTATTATGATGTGGTCGCGATGTTGGGCCAATGTTGGCGGTATTGCGTTTGAAAATAGGTGATTTATGTCGTATGTATAGGTTAGTGTGTATTTAAATACATTTAAATATATATTTTAAATGATTCTCGGGACAGTTTTAGTTTTTTAGAATTATGAGCATCTAAAGCCTACAATTTATAGGAAATTTAGGAAAGATGGAACGAATTCTTGTAGTCGTATGTGTACAGTCAGCAGCAAAAGTATCTAAGCGACTCAGGTGTTCAAAATGACTTTTGAACACCTGATACGCTCTTATTCTCTTAACAATGAAGTCGTGTCAAGCTCATTTTACGTACAAGCGGGTTATACGATATGGTACACGGTTATTCATTTAATTAATGGTGTTTTTTTAACGATACAATAATGTCATTGTTATTCTCTTCCTTCGAGCCACAATGTAAATGAGGTACAGATTCAAACAAAATTTACTAAAAATATGGCTCGTGAAAATTTGTAACCGGCCAGTCTTATACCGTAATAAGACTGCCAGAGAAAGTACCAAACGAGTCGTTCATTCAGCACTATTGTGGGGCCATTTTTTGGGCTATTTATGTATCCCTAGTAGTTGATAGGTGTTCGCTTCCAGTCAATTACAGGGTCTGACAAGCAACGTTAAGTGCAAACCCTTTATAATGCAAAATTCATCTATACCTTACAAAACGAAACCAAAATTGGCCAAAACAAAACGGGAAATAACGGAAGTAACCACAACAATAACGCAAAACCAAATTAAGGATTCCACCTCGAATATCTTCCTGGTGAAAAAGGAGGCTCAAATTACGGTGAGCCGTGATTTGAATTTATTACGAGAAGGCTAATTTTGTTTCGGTGTCTGTGAGACAATATTATGAGGGATGCTCCTGCCTGAGCTCCGTAGCTTTTGTACTTGAGTTATTAGGATCGTGACAAATTGATGTATTTGTTTCCGTCTTATTATGAAGCTGGAGTTGCTATTGACGAAGTTTAAAACATTTTGCATGAGTACAATTTTCGATGGTTGAAACGTGTGCTACATTGGTGCTTCTTATATTTTATCTAAATACATATATAAAATAGTTACGTTACCTACAGACTTGATATATGGAAAACAATTGGCGGTCTTATCGCTAAAAAGCGATCTCTTCCAGAGAACCTTTGGGAAGCGGAAAACGTTGAAAATAATCAGAAATACGTAAATGTTGCAAATTCAAATCAACTAGCTAAACAATAATAAACTTACGCATCTATATACATATAATAAAGCTGAAGAGGGTCGAAAGTCTGTACATGGAAGATAATCGAAAAAAAGTTGGCTGGGGATACTTAGAATCGATAACAGAACACGCTGCAACAATTTTTAGAATTTTTGTCTGTTTATCTGTTTGTCTGTTTATTTGAACGCGCATCACGTGAAAACGGCTAAACGGATTTTGATGAAATTTTGTATAGAGATAGTTTGAGTCCCGGGAAAGGATAATATATAGTTTTAATCTCGAAAATCAACCCTGGTGGGGGTGAAAATGGGGTTAAAAATTTGTATGGAGAATTTTTAACCGCTGAAACGATTTAGATAGAAATGAGTATGAAGATAATTTGAGTCTCGAGAAACGTCATAGGATAGTTTGCAAACCCTTGTGGGAGTGAAAAGGGGGTTGGAAGTTGGTATGAGGAATTTTTAACCGCTGAACTGAATTAGATGAAAATTGGTATAGAGATAGTATGGGTTTAGTAGTCTTCAAAAAAGCCCCCCCCCATCTTCCTTCAGAACCGTAGATCTAAAAAATTTAAAAAAAATAATGGAAGTGAAGCCTGAAAGGTACTTTCAATAAAAACTATCTTCTATACATATAATAAAGCTGAAGAGGGTCGAAAGTCTGTTCATGGAATATATTCGAAAAAAAGTTGGCTGGGGATACTTAAAATCGATAACAGAACACGTTCCAACAATTTTTAGAATTTTTGTCTGTTTGTCTGTTTGTCTTTTTATTTGAACGCGCATCACGTGAAAACGGCTGAACGGATTTTGATGAAATTTTGTGTAGAGATAATTTGAGTCCCGAGAAACTACAGAATATTTTCATCCCGAAAATAAACCCTTTTGGGGGTGAAAGTGGGGTTGGAAGTTGGTATGAGGATTTTTTTACCGCTGAACTGATAAAGATTAAATTTGGTATAGAGATAGTATGGGTCTCGAGAAAGGACAAAGGATAGTTTTCACCCCGAAAATCAATCCTAAAGGGGTGAAAAGGGAGTTGGAAATTTGTATAGGGAATTATTAACCGCTCTGGAAAAGGAAATAAAATAGTTTTATCTCGGAAATTATCCCTTAAGCCGATGCAAAAGGGGTGGAAGTTTACATGGGAAGAAACAACCAATAACCGCTGTACGTATTTAGATGAAATTTGGTATTGAAATCATTTGTAATTTTTTGGTCAAGGTGTTCATATTTATAACATTTTACCCGTCGATGCTATACATTTACCTTTACCCGCTCTTAAGAAATATTTGAAAATGTCATGAATGTCAAAGGGTTATTGCAGGTTCGAGGTCTATATATGATGGACAAAGATGCATGGCCCAAACCAAAAAACTACTACAAAATCATCTAACATTTATAGGACACCGTTTAGGTAGGAAAACATGTCAAGCGTATTGTGAAGCAGTCAGATTAGGATTTATTTTTCTTTATAATTAAACAATAGGTACATTATCTGTCTCTCAAGCTGTTTTGATGTCTTCTTGAAGAACTACGCATTATTTTGTATCTTTAAGATCTAATAATGTATTACTGTTTTGAAAAAAAAAAGTCCCGTCGAGTTTATTTTCGGTCATAATACTTCTTGGGACAGAGATGTAGGGTTAGAACCGGTGGTAGTTTTGGAACGTAGTTCCTTATCGGACGGTTCGCGGATGGGGGGCTAGGCGACAAAAAGTCACGTGACCGTCACGAAAAAGCGTCACGTCACGAAAACGCGACACCCATATGATTGAAAAACATGTAAAATGCAATGAAATAAAAAATATATAAAATAGAATAATGTGAAGTGAAGTGAAGTGTAGTGAAAAGTGAAAGTGAGAAGTGACAAAGTGAAAAAAGTCGAGAACCTAAAAGTAAAAAATGACAAAAATGTCAAAAATGGCAAAATTTCTAAGTTTCAAAAATTTCAAAAATTTCAAGTTTCAAAAATTTCAAAAATTTCAATAATTTCAATAATTCAATAATTCAAAAATTCAAAAATTTACAAAATTTACAAAATTTACAAAATTTACAAAATTTACAAAATTTACAAAATTTACAAAATTTCCAAAATTTCCAAAATTTAAATTTCCAAAATTTCCAAAATTTCCAAAATTTAAATTTCCAAAATTTCCAAAATTTCCCAAATTTCTAAAATTTCCAAAATTTCTAAAATTTCCAAAATTTACAAAAAAATTTAAACCACTAAATTTACGAAAAAGTAAAAAATGAGATAACATTAAATAACAACTTCGTTCCAATCGAGTGTTCCACGACACTCGCGTATTTTATTTTTCTCTGACGTTCATTAGTGCATTGTAATGTGCTAACATTGAAGAATAAATATCTTGATCTACACTAATATCATAAATCCTCTATTCCACGTTCGGAACCGCCGGCGCAATAAGGTTGGTCATGGCGGTGTAATGGCGGTCATTCTAATGGTTTCAATGGATTTTTAATATGTGTGTAGGTAAAGCAGTGTATGCTTCTGTACATAATTAGGCCCTATTACGTAAGAGTTACATAAACTACATATAAATGTTAACTTAAGGGTTCTGTAGTCAACTAGGAATGCTTATAGTTTCGCCATGTCCGTCCGTCTGTCCGCGGTCTACCTCAGTTACCGTTCGCAGTAGAAAGCTGAAATTTGGTGAGGCCTGATAAGAACTTTCAATAAAAACTATCTATACATATAATAAAGCTGAAGAGGGTCGAAAGTCTGTACATGGAAGATAATCGAAAAAAAGATGGCTGGGGATACTTAGAATCGATAACAGAACACGTTCCAATAATTTTTAGAATTTTTGTCTGTTTATCTGTTTGTGTTTTTCTGTTTATCTGTTTATCTGTTTGTCTGTTTATTTGACCGCGCATCACGTGAAAACGGCTTAACGGATTTTGATGAAATTTTGTGCAGAGATAGTTTGAGTCCCGGGAAAGGACAAATAGTAGTTTTCATCCCGAAAATCAACCTCGGAGGGGGTGAAAAAGGGGTTGAAAGTTTGTATGGAGAATTTTTAATAGAAATTAGTATGGAGATAATTTGAGTCCGGAGAAACGACATAATAGTTTTCATCCCGAAAATAAACCCTTGTGGGGGTGAAAAGGGGGTTGGGAGTTGGTATGAGGATTTTTTTACCGCTGAACTGATAAAGATGAAATTTGGTATAGTATAGTTATCATGAAAGGACAAAGGATAGTTTTCACCCCGAAAATCAATCCTCAAGGGGTGGAAAGGGAGTTGGAAATTTGTATAGGGAATTATTAACCGCAGAATCGATTTAGATAAAATTTGGTATGGAGATAATTTGAGCTCTGGAAAAGGAAATAAAATAGTTTTATCTCGGAAATTATCCCTTAAGCGGATGCAAAAGGGGTGGAAGTTAACATGGGGAAGAAACAACCAATAACCGCTGTACGTATTATATGAAATTTGGTATTGAAATAATTTGTAATTTTTTGGTCAAGGTGTTCATATTTAGGTATAACATGTTACCCGTCAATGCTTTAAATTTACCTTTACCCGCTCTTAATTTTCAAATCAATTCAATTTCATTTATTTAGATACCAACCTGGTTCATTATTGTAAGTACGTGTACTTAAAATAAATGGTTAGTATTTACAGATTAATCTATAATCAGTATACATAAATGTCGGCCATAATCTAAGAGATAATTGAAAATAAATTAAAATTAATTAATCATAACCTATAAAATAAAAATTTACAATAAAATTTAAATGTCAAAATGTCGTACTTAATAAAAACAATATGTCATCTTAAGAAATATTTGAAAATGTCATGAATGTCAAAGGGTTATTGCAGGTTCGAGGACTATATATGACGGAAGAAGATGCATGACCCAAACCAGAACCTACTACAAAATCATCTAACATTTATAGGACACCGTTTAGGTGGGAAAACATATCAAACGTTTTGTGAAGCAGTCAGATTAGGATTTATTTTTCTTTATAATTAAACAATAGGTACATTATCTGTCTCTCAAGCTGTTTTGATATGTCTTCTTGAAGAACTACGCATTGTTTTGTATCTTTAAGATAAAAGGTCTAATAATGTTTTGAAAAAAATAAGTCCCGTCGAGTTTCTTTTCGGTCATAATACTTCTTGGGCCAGAGGTGTAGGGTTAGAACCGGTGGTAGTTTTGGAACGAAGTTCCTTATCGGACGGTTCGCGGATGGGGGGCTATGCGAAAAAAAGTCACGTGACCGTCACGAAAACGCGTCACGTCACGAAAACGCGACACCCATACGATTGAGAAACATGTAAAATGGAATGAAATAAAAAATATATAAAATAGAATAAAGTGAATTGAAGTGAAGTGTAGTGGAAAGTGAAAGTGAGAAGTGACAAAGTGATAAAAGTGAAAAAAGTCGAGAACCTTAAAGTAAAAAACGTCGAAAATGTCAAAAATGGCAAAATTTCAAAAAATTTCAAAAACTTAAAAATTACAAAAAAATAGAAAAAAATTAAAACCATAAAATTTACGAAAAAGTAAAAAATTAAGTAAAATGAAATAACATAACTTCGTTCTAACCAAGTGTTCCACAACACTTACGTATTTTATTTTTCTTACATTGAAGAATAAATATCTTGATCTACACCAATATCATAAATCCTCTATTCCGCGTTCGGAACCGTATGTAATTACCACCATTATTGCAACCAGTAACGTAACATCAGTGTATTATCTGTGACAGTGTGGTAAAAACGTATGAAAATTCATTATCTACGGTAACGTAATGAAAATCGGGCACCCCCGGCCGCCGCCCCCCCTCCCCCCAACCGCCGGCGCAATAAGGTTGGTCATGGCAATTGTAATGGCGGTCATTCTAATTAATATGTGTGTAGGTAAAGCAGTGTATGCTTCTGTACATACTTAGGCCTTATTACGTAACGTTACATAAACCACTATTTATCTCTTTTTAGGGTTCCGTAGTCAACTAGGAACCCTGATAGTTTCGCCATGTCCGTCCGTCCGTCCGCGGTCTAGCTCAGTTACCGTTCGCACTAGAAAGCTGAAATTTGGTGAGGCTTGATAAGAACTTTCAAGAAAAAACTATATTGAATAAAATCGGTTCAGCCTTTTTTAAATTATCAGTCAAAAATGCATAGTGAAAGGAAGTGCCGGATAGTAAAATGACGTGAGCGCCGCCAAATATCCCTTAATAAACGACCTTTTGAACGGATGTTTTGTAACAGGGCGGCATCTACGAAACTCTACACTGAGCATCGTCCGACAATCACCCCTTAAGGATTACTAATTCCAATTCAAGAAAATCCCCAGCCAGGTTATACGTAGCCTATAAAAATTCATCGTCGAAAAGGGGGGGGGGGGTAGCCCCCCTCCCCCCTCCAAGTGCATCTTAAATAAAAAAAACATTTCTGCATTTGTGACCCCCCCCCCACCCCAATTTCAACCGCGCCTGTTCTTACCTTTCATGCTTAGACTGATTTGACGGGAGGATCGATTTGGATGATATTTGCCGTGGACATGAACGTATAAATACAAAAGTGGTCCTGTATCGTCCGATATACACCTACTACTCTATGTCGTTTAAATCATGCCAAAAAAAAAATAGGATAAGAAAAGTATTCATTTTTGAGTGTAGTTTCATTTAGTGGTAATTGTAAAATATTTTATTAGGACTACTGTCCTCTAGCGCAGGGGTTTTCAAAGTGGGGGGCGCGACCACATTTTAATGGGGGCGCGGGGCCTCGGGAAATTTGAACAGGGCTAGCTGGACCTACCTAGCATAAGCCTAAGGGGGCGTGGGAATTTCATTTTAGGCAGCAGGGGGGCGTGCCTAAAAAAAGTTTGGGAACCCTAGCGTATCCGTCTGTCAACTTTACTTCAAGTTTCGCCTCCAGGGTAGCGGGAGAGAAATTAGGGGTGAATTAGCCGCTTACTGACACAGACCGAATTCCACGCGGGCGGAGCCGCGGGCACAGCTAGTATAAAATAAAAATAAAGTTACATAAACCATACATATATGAATAACGATAAAAATTGATAAATTAAGAAAATACAATCGAGGAGCAAGATACAGACACTATTTGCCACAGGTAGTTACAAAATCCGTTTAATGGAGTTACATGATAACGTATCATGGGAGAGACAGATAATATTCTTTAAGGTATTTCTTAAACACAGCAAGAGATTTAGCACGCCTTAAGTCTGAGGGGGTTTACTTACATGAAAATTTTAAAAAACCACGGGTTGCACCCCGGGGGTGCCGGCAGGCCGGCTAGCATATATTACGTTGTCGCCTGTCATTCCATACTTCGAGTCGCGCTTGAGGTATGAACTGTCGCGTCAAACGTCAAGTTATGCAAGGCGTGCTGAAGTGATAACTTGAATATTAACGTTGTGCATTTTTGTAATTGGTGACAACTAACCTGTCAAATATGCCGCACGTAAACATAGTTCACAATTTCCGAACGCATCCCTCACAGTCAAGTTGTCAACCACTAAAATATGGCCGACCATCTGTTATTCAATTAACACTTCTAAATGCAAAATACGCGACAATCCGAATTTTGCCATATATGTCTTCGATTCAAAACTTTTATTTTTTACGCTTTTTCATTTGAGCATAATTTAGACGGAATTATTAATATAGATTTATTCGATCAGGTCACGTGTCCGTCTTACGAATTTTCAATCTGACGAATCTGACGGTCACGAGACCTGACGCGAGTTTAACATTTTTCCCCCATTAGAAAAAGTTTTCACTTCAAAAGAAACTTTATTTTGGACTGGATTGCCAATGTTATTTTCGAAATAAATAGTTCATAACCCGGTCAGATTTATTTCAAGCATTACCCTTTAACGACTCCCCGCAACAGATTCTCCGCAAAACGGCATACGTTGCTCCAAATGAAAACAAAGCGCGCGTTTCTGTGCGCTCAGAAGAACAGTCGGCACGTTTCTTATTTCTACTGTCTACCGAGCTTTCGCTTCAGATGACTTTGAGGTCTTTAGCAATTACTAGAATAGAATAGAATCGTTGTGCAGTTGCGTTTCCATGCTAATTTAGTATAGGAGCCAACCACTCATTTCAGTTATAAGCTTAAGATTTGAAGTCATGTTAAGTGAAAAACTCAACTATGCCGAAAATGCTGGGTGGGCGTGGATTTTTCCCAAAAAAAGAACAACTATATTGTAATAATAATTGCAAGTCTTGATAAATAAATATGAATTTGTGGGAGCTAGTTACAAAGATCATACTTACACTGCATGAGTTGTATGCTAGGTATGCAATGAAAATGGGGCCAGGTAAATGTGGCCGTAACAATAAAAAAGCGGGAATAGGGAAACTCGGAACGAGCACTGTTTATCGGGAAACAAAGGCAGCGAGGCATAAGATATGCATAAAGTACTAAATTAGGAGCCCTTTTTTACTCTGAATTAAATTGTTTATCGTGGCCATTTTGCCGTCTTTAGCAAATTGGACTCGAGGTTTTGTGTAAAAATAAAAATTAGGGATGTCGTTGAAGGTACAGAGCACGCCTTTTTGTTTGCAAATTAGCAAACAAATATCTCCAAGCTCCTTGCCGGAGCAACCTTAGATAAGAAATGGAATATTTTAAAAACTTCTAGTTACGTTACAATCAACTGCAAAAAATACAATAATGATAAAGTTACGCTCGCATCTAGTTATATAAAAGTATAAATCATCATTTCACAATAAACTGTAAAATAATTCGTAAAAACAAAAATGATCTATCAAAAATATTTTAATATTATCCGCGGACATTCCAGCAAGTAGGCAATAAAGTCTAGTAGCGCCATAGTACTTTTATTGCTTTTCAATTGACCATAAATCTATATGAATGCAAAAACGGACGATAAAACTTCGATAGCACTTGATCGCTTGTAAAATTTGATGCCTTGCGGGCAAATTACATCGGTAAATTAATTTCCTAAACGTTTAAAGCATGCTTTGGAAGTATCTGTTAACAGCATTGAGCTGAAGGCTAATGCTGGGTTTACATGAATTTAGTAACGAATATCTAGTACTAGTTTTGTATACTACATCGTTGCTTACCTACATACTTATATAAATTAATGTTTCTTTTACTTAAGGATCTCGTCGTAAGTATTAGGTAACAATTTTTACTGTTTGGTTAAAGCCGCGGTTGCAATTTTGTTTAAATTAACTACGCTATGACTGCTCCTAAATGTCTTTATAAGTTTCTTTAATACTACGAGTACCTAGACAGTTAGTTGGTGCCAAAGATTTTCCATGCGAAATCAGAAAATTCTCACCTCGCGTGAATAACTTCGTCAACGCCCTCTCACTACAATGCGCTGTTAAATGGTCAAAACGTATAACTTAATATGCATTTAAGTACTTAAATCCATTTTGGTTCGTCGGTAATATTGTTAGAGTCAGTATGGGCTCTTCCTTCCTTTTATACACTTTTTATAGTCTTCGTTGCTTAGCTTCTCGCACGTTGTGTGCTACGGTAAGGATGTTATTCTGATCACTTATCGAGCGAGAGTGCGTTAAATGGTTAAAACACAGCATTTTTTTTTCGTTAAAGGAGGGAATTTGTCGCGTCATACTGAACGTCAACTACTTAGAGAGTTATTTTGATGTCGCAATTTTTTTCAGTTGATTACATTTTGAAGTTTTTTAGAGAATACTATTTTTGTCTACATTTGGCTCCTATTTTTTTTTTCTGCGAGTCCTATTTAAGCCTGGAGGTCACTTTTGCTTCGATTCACCTACGCGTTCGACTTGTTCGCCGCGAAAGCAACGGGAACACGACAAGGGTCTCTGCACACTGTTTTGACAGCCGAAGCACAATTTATGACCGCTCACCGACAACGATAAAACCGCCTTTGTCACAAGCCAACGTAACACACGCAGGTTTTATGGCCAAATAAATTTCCAACACTATTATTATTCAAATCTGTACTGGACCCACAAAATACAAACACACCTTTTTATCGGGAGCCGTTCATTCACAAAAATATTTTTAGAAAAAAACCGCTTGTCCTTTTACCCGTATTCTTGATCATGTGTACGTTATTAATAAATTATCGTTAAATTGTTATTATGTTTCTTTCACGCGGGATTAGGCCGGGACTCTTCAGTAGTTTGTTTTTTATCGTCTCTTATTAAATAGTATGCTTCACTTCTAACATCTGTTGTCATTATTCAATGTTTTGATTTAGGGTGGCTCATAAAAGTATTTCTGTCACCTTAATAGTGAAAGGAGAGCTGAGAAAATAACGCCGAACGTAACTGAATAGCACTGAGCAATACAAGTGAGCACACTTTTGAAGGATGATCTCTGGATATACTAGTATGACTGATTGTTTTAACAGACTTTCATCTTAATATCAGTTCTGATGTTATAATCCAAAGATACCTACCTACTCCTCACCTAACACTACACCCCTTTTAGGGTTCTGTAGCCAAAATGGTAAAAACGGAACCCTATGTCATGTCCGTCTGTTGCGTCCATCCGTCCGTCCGTCCGGATGTAACAGCCATTTTACTCGGAAGCTATTAGACATATAATAATATTTTTCTACCATAAGGTGTACTTTGATACCGCTACTTAGCTTTGTATTAAAATTGCCGAAAAAAATATTTTTAGGGATGCGGGGGGGGGGGGGGGAGGGGGGGGGGGGCATTCAATACATGTAGGTAACTAATATTGTCCAAAAATTTTATGTGCAATAAAGAGTAATATAATCCTCAGTCCTGTCTTGCTTGGTTGGCACCGACCCTTTATTTTTGAAACTACCTTTGTCATGTATAGTATTTCTATATATAAGTATATATATTGTTATTTATATGTGGTAATTTAAGTAGTTTATATTTTTATAATATTTGTTTTGAAGTTTATGTATTTTATTTTTACAAAAGTTTCTATATTACCCTAGTATTTCAATTTTTGTCACTGCCCGTCAACTAAACTATTATCGCCGTTTCGATATATGAAGGTTGTCTGGAAGAGATCGCTTTTAGCGATAAGTCCGCCTGTTACGACGCCTCGTACTTAGTACATTCAATCGCTGCAGCAACCACTTTCTCCACTGTTTGGACAATGCAGCAGTGGTTTTTCTTACACAGAAATTAATGATCTTTCAGATGAGCATTGGTTTCTTGAGGAGACTGACTAGATACCTAAGTACGAGGCGTCGCTTATGATGCTGCTGCCATTGACAAGGCCACGACCGGGGGCTTGCAGCACCGCATTATCCTGTAGCCCTACCCTTCCCCTGCTTCGAGAAACAAAGGAAATCTAGGAGACTTATCGTACTAGAAACCGGATTTTTTAATTTTTTCCAAAAAATAAATTAAAATACGCCACCACTTTTTTTGCATTGTAGCATCAGCATTTCGTGTTCCCCCATTAAAGACGCGTCTAATTATATATATCTCATCTAGGAGACTTATCAAACTAGGTTCAGTGTCGTGGACCTTCAATCGCTGCAGCAACCACTTTCTCCACTGTTTGGGAAATGCAGCAGTGGTTTTTCTTACACAGAAATTAATGATCTTTCAGATGAGCATTGGCTTCTTGAGGAGATTGATCATACTATATACCTAAGTACGAGGCGTCGCTTATGATGCTGCTGCCACTGACAAGGCCACGCACGGGGGCTTGCAGCACCGCATTATCGTGTAGCCCTACCCCTCCCCTGCTTCGAGGAACAAAGTAAATCTAGGAGACTTGTCGTACTAGAATCCGGATTTTTAAATAAAAAAAAAAAAAAAAATACGCCACCACTTTTTTTGTTTATACATATCTCATCTAGGAGACTTATCGAACTAGGTTCAGTGTCGTGGGCTCCCTTACTATTACAAATAACATTGAAGTTTTGTTTGTGATTTTTTTTAAATTGTGACCCAGTAACTTTGAACCGAAAGTACAATTGAGAAGATACATATTATCATTATATATTCTTTTAACGACAATTATTTTGAACATTGCAAAAAACTTCTATCGCAGGCAGATACGACCTTTTGATATTCGGCTTTTTCGATAGTAGGTACGGAACCCTCCATCATGCGTGGTCCTGGCCGGTTTTTTATCATTCGATGAAATACGTAAGCGTATTGAACATGCCGTAAAAATTTTTAATACTTTAGGAAAAGCACAAGAATTGGCTTGACGCAATTCGTAATATTTTTAGTCTTCAAGCTGATTAGCGCTAAACAGGAAACTATTTTTCCCTAATATTTCGTACGGGGTACTGTGTAAACAGTCGCCCGGAGGTGGAGTGGCAAAGTGTCTAGTCTGCAGAATGGAGTGCCCTGAGACAGGTGAGAGCTCGGATCAAAGGGGCTCCATTGACCCGCTTGCGGTCGGCGGTTAACATTTTGGGTACTACTCCTTTTCGCGAACTCGATTCGTAGTTAGTATATTGACGGTGATTTCGTATATTTTGACGATCTCCTTATAGGTACTGTTTGAGTTGTACAAGCTAACAGGTACAATATTCAATTACGTAATAATATCCCACCAAAAACATAAATGTAAAAAAGGAGAGCCAAGTTCAATACAAAAATTAAGCTTGGCTGTGGGCTTCGCCGCAAAAAGAATGGAGATCTAAATGAGTGCCAAGTTCTATGCAAAATCCAAATATGTATTTATAGGAATAAAATAACATTATGAACAAGTATTAAACTCTATTTCTTTGCTTTATTGGATACCTATAACAATTGCTGTTATTTAAAAATGTGAGATCTTAAAGTAGGTTAGGTTTGACTTGGCCAGTTTTTACTAGATTAAAAAAAATATATATATATGTTGAACAACTTTATAAAATGACTGATGTAATGAACTGAACTGGCCTCATACAGTATGAGGTTCATCAAAAAAGGAGTGAATAGGTTCCTAAAGGGTAGGCAACGCGCATGTGAATCCTCTAGGGGTTGCAGGCATCCATAGGCTACGGTAACTGCTTACCATCAGGCGGGCTATATGCTTGTTTGCCACCGTCGTGGTATAAAAAAAACTATATTTAATTTGTTTCCAAGTGTAGGAGGCGCCGAAAATTGTTCCACGCATATTATGTGGGTGGTTATATTTTAGTAAGTGCAAGATTCTTATCAGAAATGAGGAGATCCGTAGACGAACTAAAGTCACCGACATAGCCTACCGGATTAGCAAGCTGAAGTGGCAATTGGTAGGCCACATTGCACGCAGAGAAGATGGCCGATGAGGTCGAAAAGTGCTCGAGTGGAGACCACGGACTAGCAAGCGCAGCGTAGGACGTCCACCCACAAGATGGACAGATGATCTTATTAAGGTCGACGGAAGACGCTGGATGCGGGTCGCTTCCAACCGGGACGTATCCGTGTACGTTTGGAGGTCCATGGGGGAGGCCTATGTTCAGCAGTGGACGTATTATGACTGAGATGATGATGATGAAGATTCTTATTGGTGACAAGCATGGTAGGGGCAACGAATAACAGGGTACAACACAACAAACTGGGTAAGCCTGGTCGAGTGTTCGGCCTCGGCCGTCTTTTGTAACTGAAGACTCAACAAAACTGCCGATTAATTTAATTTGTCGAGAGCTATCCAGCAACAATGGTTTCAAGGACTCTGGGCTAACTCGGAACTCGTTTATGTGTTAATAAAATCATTTGTAAACTTCACTTAAAAAGTTTACAAATTATTTTATTTACACAGTTTGCTGACCTTGTATTTTCGACAATGATACGATGAATACGATGATAAAGGTTTACGGGGGATGTAAATGATATATTTTATGACGCGGAAAGGCAATATTCTAATATAGTTAGGTACCCATGACACTTTTAAGCCATGTACGAGTATGTTAAGGACCTTATTACATGTTACATATTATTTCCTTATTCTATTTGGGAAAATAGTAACTACTCTATATATATTTACTTTACCAATTACTAAAGTGAGCACCCTTGGAACATACTTAATGTACTCGTAAACTAAATTTTAAGAATATTTTATCGTAACGACTCAATTGAAAATTTCGGACCAAAGGGTTACTTTCAAATAACCTAATAACGGATTTTCAAACAGCTCCAAATTGGAATATTTTTCCTATAATATACTCTTTTCTTAACGTTACGGAAACCGAATCGATATCGAAATTACTATTGACTTATTTTGGGCAGTATAAGTATATATTACAGATTAAGCATATAACTAATACATGAACATTTAGGAGATTTGTTAAATAACTTGGACTAAAAGAAGAACGCAGGAACCTATATTATGAAAAAGCTAAAGTTTGAAAGATTTATGAGTTTATGGCGTAAAAATGATTGTTTTTGCTCCAAATTTGCAACGACTTTTTCATGTTTATTTCACAGTCCTGATTATAACACGATTTAATTGTATCCCCTAAAACTGTTTATCATGCAAGATGTTGTACGAGAAATTATTTATAAAATAAGTAAATTATCATTATTTTAAATTAAGCAGTTATTAAGAACGCAACAAGTACCTATAATAAGTACGTGCAGTTTTTACTCTTAATTATTTGAACTTACTAGGCAGTATCGCTTTACGGTACACTGTCCATAATGTTACCATTTTATTATCAGATGTAGGAATTTTATTATCCAAATTGTCGGTTGTTGTTGTATACTAGGGAACCGGTGGGCGGCGAGTCAGAGTCTGTCGTAGATAGCCCTAATTTTAAAGAATGTCGTATGTTTTGAGTCTTAAAATGCTTTTAGGACTTTAACATTTTGTGTTGGTAGTGGTCGCATGAACCGTGTCACGTTAACGCCTATCTACATGAAAAAGTACCGCTCTTGTACGATTTAAGACAAAAATTAATCAAGTTCTTTTCTGTTTCGCTTAAAACAAGATTATTATTTGTTTCTCTCTTTTCGTAGAATGTTGAATTAATGACTGACGTTTAGTGTCAAAGAATGGAGGGTAAGTATTGTTTTTACTACAATTCATGTAAAATCTACTTTGTTTTCCATTCTTCGAAATATTTTCAGCACGTGTTTGACAAATAAAGTCGTGAAGTCAGACAGTTCACCGGACTTTGTATCTGTGTCAATTACATGGTTCCAAATAATTTAAAGCTTCGAGTATAGCGCCTAGTTCACATAAATAGGTACGTACTTAAAAAAAAATATCTTTATTTAATATTTTCATAAAATAATACATACGTAGAACAAATATTACGTAAAGAACTTGGTACCTGGCAAAATTGTCCCTAAACATGTTGTAGTAATTGCAAAAAACTGTTCAAGTCAAGTCAATTTCAAGGTCAGGCTGGTATGAACCTCTTAAGTAAATACGAATTGAGCCTGCCAGCACCGCATGGTTGCTTTATATTTTCGCGGAAATATCCTCTTTTGTATGTCAATGTCTAATACACAACTTCTAGCTGGCCTTCAGCAGGATGCCTTATTCCCTAGGTAAAGGCACGGGCTGAAGAATTCAACAAAAGCACGTCAGTCAAAAAGGCGAATTTAATACGAAAGAAGCTCCCGAGACAGTTCTGGGTCAGGTTACAGTTCGGCTTTTAAAATTGTGCTGTTCTGGGGTGGAACATATTTTAAAATACTTGTAGGTACTTTCTTCTCAAACAAAGAATAATTAAACTTCCATAACGGTTGGCAATTTTGACGTGAAAAGTTTTTTTTAAAGGGAATAAGAGCTTTTGACGTCTTCGATTGCGTGGTTACTTTTGATGCTGACTGTACTGCTATTTTGTCTATATTTATATATATGTAAAATTAATCGTGAATAAGTATTTGCGTTTCCACACCATATACATGCATATAACGTTCGATACTTATCGAAATATATCTTATTGCTAATTGAAGACTGGTTAGTTAAAAGCTAAGTGATAAATCGTGCGAACTTTACCTTTTGATTCGGAGTCCACAATTCCTACTCGTTCGTCAGAATGATCGTTTATCTGCATTTGGAAAAAAATTGGAATGTCACTTTTGACCAAAGCGGCAAAAGGCGCTGCCTGACGCAGCCCAACCGAAAGTCCTCCAATTGACAACCCTGCGACTGTCAATCTTTACACCAGATAAGTTTTTGCGGCGAGATAAATTGTCAGCGGCTAACGCCCGCATATAATTACACAATATTTCAGTTTCTTTCACCTCAATTATAGCATTTCGCGGCGCCGACAGCTGGGCTTCGTTTCGGGCATTCCGCAGTAACCACGGTGCATGCCGCGCTGCACTTACGGAGAAATGCGGTTTTTGCTACCATTTGACTTTCATTCCCAGCGCGAAAGAATTGTCTTCGATAGGCCGTCAAACGGTCTTTTAACTTGCAAAGTTTGGCGGCGTGTGAAATGAAATGCGACGAATTATAAACGTACTTAGCTGTTATTTTATATGCATGTAAGTTTTTCGAATAAGGTAGGTGCACCTTAAATACATGCTAAATTTATCTCCCACCGTCTCTACTTATGTGCAAAAAAATTGGTAAACTAAAACATAAAATTTTCGTGTTACGGTTTGTTTGATGCCTGATTACCTAATTCAACTAATTTTTTTTTAATTAACAAAGTGTAAGTACCTAGTCAGTTTTTAACGATTCAGTCACAAATTAAAAGGACTCAAAAACGAAGAAACAAAAGTTTACGCTACACGCGGCGACATCAAAAGCTCAGGCGCACGTCACGCGGCATCAGCGCTGACACATCGACATTTGAGCGAAAATTAACCCCCATCCTCGAAGCCAAAGCGTCCCATTCGATAAATAATAGTATTCCAATCCAAGTCTTCACTTGTTTTTGTTTGAGTTTAAAATTGCAATTGTTTAATGTAATTGTTTTTTTCTAGTTGAGAGTCAAAGGAAAAAGTGCGCTTACAAAGACCGGCGGCTGTCTGCGTGCGCGCACGTAATTAGTGAATACTACTTAATAGACTGGATTGTTCTCTGCGATAGAGTTGTAAATCAGGGCTCGGAACCGGTTTTCGCAAATAACTCTATATATTTAATAATTTTATGGTTTTTATGTAGAACTCAATATTGTATAATACATATTTAGGTAATGAATTACTTCATATTACTAATAAGATTATTCGATAAAACATGAAATAGTAAACGAAAGAATGAAAAAAAACCCAGTATTTAAGTAAGGAGCAAATACCGGTTTCAGAGCCCTGTTGTGAATCAACTCCTTGTTTCGTTCGAATACGGGGATAATCTAATGAGAATTAAATTCTATTGTTTCTGTTGTGAGCATTTTTCATTTATTTAAAGAAAAAAAGCTGAGTGATCTTTAATACTGGCTGTAACAAATAATTGGTGATCCTTTTAAGAAAAGGAAAGCCAAATCTTGTTATTACATGATTTAATAATCATGTTTGGTATGTCAACGTACACTGTCAACGTTTATTCAATTGCTATTTAACATTTAAATGTACATAAAATATGTCTTTCAAGTTATAAATCACTTTGTCAAATTATTTTAATCGATTGTAAAACGAAATGTAAATACAAATAACAAATGACCGCTTAATTTCTAAACTGAGTATGATAAACACGGAAAATAGCTTTAAAATGAGGTGCTAGAGACGCTTGGAACGTGTTAAATATGTGTATATTATGTAAAACAGTATGTATGAGACTGTTAAACCAGTTGTTGCACTTAAGTTATGCGAAAATATTGCAACGGAAACTCGAAACGTTGCTTATCAACGAATACCATTTCAAGAAAGATTAGAGTCCTACTTGGGAACGTAAAAACTCATGTCTGCACTGCGATTGTCACATAATTTTGAGAATTTACATGAACACAATACTTGTTCCAGAATTAGACTTATTTTAATAAAATAATGACTCCCACACACCTCCCTGGATTCGCGGCGCAATTGCTTTTAATATTACATTAACCAGCTATCCATGGCCTTCGTCTTCTTGTAACTTTTAGATTTTTAAATTAATAAGGGTGCCGTTACACGTGAGTCAGGGGCCAACGGTTACTGGTCGGTGTTCGCAGCCCACGCGTACTGCTTTATTGGTCGGAATTGCCCCTAAACGCTACCAATGAGACATTTGTTGTTGTATATTTACGGCACTTTAAGTCCTGCGCGGTAAAAGCCGCATCGATGCAGTAAAATACCCGATATACGTAGGTCTAAGCCTTTAAACGATTCACTCAAAAAAATTGGAATCAATTATATAAAAAGAGTTTTTTACTACTTAATTAGAAGGACCCATGTTTAGATTACATTACACGCAAAATTTCATGATGTTTTACTAAGTCTGTTAAAAGCTCGCTGCTAATTAACAATAACAAGAAAAAACCGGCCAAGAGCGTGTCGGGCCACGCTCAGTGTAGGGTTCCGTAGTTTTCCGTCCGTCACAGTAAGTGTCCCCACTTAAGAGTAAAAAAAATGGCATTTTTCAAAACTTTATTTGAAAACACGTAATTTCATTGTGATTTTGTAGAAATTACAGGTACAATAAACACCTGCTTATACGGTTAAATTACAAACTTAGTTCAGAAATTATTTTGTAATTTTTTTTCACAAACTATTCAACCTATCAAGTTCAAAATAATTTTCCTAGAAAGTTTTTATGAAGTTCTTCCTTTCAGATTTTTTTCATATTTTTAAAACTTATGGTTCAAAAGTTAGTTGGGGGGGGGGACATTTTTTTTACTTCTGGAGCGATTATTTCCGAAAATAATTACATTATCAAAAAATGATTTTACAAAACCCCTATTCAACAATATATCACACGTTAGGGTTGAAATGAAAAAAAAAATCTCTTCCCACTTTACGTATAGGGGAGGTATCCTAATAAAACATTTTTTTCCACTTTGTCGGCGTGATTGATATACATATTAGTAACGTAACGGTCACTGAGATTATCCGCGGACGGACGGACGGACGGACAGACATGGCGAAACTATAATGGTTCCTAGTTGACTACGGAACCCTAAAAAAACGATGATTAAAAAAATACCACTTACTCAGTGGACTCCAACCTACATATATGAGGCGAAAAATTATCAAAATAAAAAAAAATACAACCACTTTAAAATAACAAAGAATATTTTACCTAATATGAAACATTTTATATTAATTATATGTCTAACTCTCGTGACACTGTAAAATCGATTACATTAGAGAGAGTTCAGGATGCTCATAAAAATATTTTTGATGGAGCTACTTCATATGCACCAGATCCCATCGTTTGTTTACCTCTAGTAGATAAAAAGAGCATATTAAAATTTATTAGGGCTCGTCATGGAAGTAAACAAGCGGAGGGATGTTAATGTAAAACTATTTGATGTTCTACGCGGGCCTGTGGGGTATTTTGTTTGTTCACAACATATTTTAGGGTTCTTTCGACAGCCGCTTGTCAAAATGCCGAAAATATGTATACGAAGTGTTTTTAATGAAGTCGGATGTTGGTAGGTATTTGCTACGTGCGAAGTGCATGGTGGAGGTAACGTGAACGATCGCAGTGCACAATGTGACAAGAAATCAAACTGCAACCTCTAGTCTATATCAAGTTTCAAAATATTTGACATCACCAAAGTCACCTCAACTCGGTCAACTGTCAAAATAGTGAACCAGCCAAATATGTACATTAGTATTCCAAGCCATTCGTAAAAAATAAAAAATTGTTTTAACATTTAACCTCTGCCCAAGAGATGGCACCCCAAGCACACATCGATGATTACTTTTAAAGGAAATATGTTAATAAAACACTTAAATCCTTTTCAACATGGTAAAGCTTGGTTTAATTTAATTACAATTAATGCAAAATGTTAAAACCACTTCGTGTATTGTTATATGCATCGTCCAAAGCCCAAACATTCTAAAACGCAAACCAAATAGGTAGCTTCAAATTTTAAATAGGTAGAAGCACGTATTTTTTCCCTAGTAAATAGGTATGGTACTATAAAAAATTGTGATCCTAACAGATAGTCTACATATGCCTTAAAAACACTTTACACCCATTTCCATGTGCGCATATAATTAAAATGGTACAACGTTTTTTACGGTAATATTCTTGTCTGTTTGCATAGAACCCCGAGAAACCTAAAAAAAATACACCCTCGCCATACTTTTGTTTGTACGGGGAACATTTTTTGAGTACAAGATAGGTAGCTGTTATGGACTAAGAGCTGGCCACGTCAGATGTAATACAATAATGAGAGCAAAAAAACCCATCTGGTTAAATTGATATCCTTATTGCTAGATCCGGGTATCTGACAGCTTTTAATGGGTAGAGGTCAAAGTGACAGACTAGCAAAATTTTTGAATTGGAGAAGAGTAATAACAAAATTGGTAAAAACTGCCGTAGTTATCTCAGTTATAAAGGACAGTACCTTTATTTTAACATTAGAACAAAACACATTGCGTATTATTACGGAAAGAAAAACAGTAGGCAACAAGATCTGAATTATATTATACCCCAACAGAAACTTTTGGCAATAAATAATAAATAAATAAAATAAAAATTATTTATTTCAGATCAAAGATCCATATTATGTTAGTACTCTAGACTTAATAACTATATTAGTTTGAGCAAACACATAAAATAAAAACAAAAACCAAATAAAAACAAAAAAAATCCTATTTTGCCCTTCCGATGGCGACTTCGACCCAGTATTTAGTTGATGCAATGTTATATAATCTAATTTCTTAAAATATAGCATTAAAACCAGAGCTCTAGAATTTGTTTTCTTGATGTGGTTTGCATTCTTTGACCTCCACCACTTTACAGCTGCCAGGTGTCCAGATCTAGAAATAGGCATAGTATAGCAAACTGACTAGAGGGATTTCGTTGCTATCATTATTGTGTCATATGATATGACATATCTGACGTGGCTATAGCTCTCCGTCTATTAGGGTTCCGTCGGCATGTTTGCACAATTTAGTGTTTATTATTCAAGTATTTGCACACTACATGTGTAGGAAGCGAAGTGCCTACTTTAAAAGCTTTTCGCGACATGGAGATATGAATGCTGCTATGTCACAAACATACGAGGAAATGGTGTGAACATATGTAGGTATACGGAGTAGAATTTTTTAAATTTCACTTGTATGTTTCTATTTTTATTATAGTTTCAGTCAACACTACTGTACATATCAGTGTTGTCCGAACGTTAGTGTAATTGAAAATTAAAAATTGAAGATTGAAACAGGTTAGTAAAAATTGAACACTAATAGTTTAGTGCAAATTGATTTCAATTAGAATTGAAATTAATTGTAACTAACGTATTAATCCTTTGCGAATAACTAATAATTGAAGATATTTAATTTTTAGTCTTTCTCAAAAATTGAAACATTGATTTAATTTTTAGTGTAGATTGAATTGGTAATTGACATTAATAATTTACCTAACTAAATGCGAATTTAGGTTAAGCTACGAGGTTTTGATTTTTGTTTCGATTTTGACTCTGGACTCGGGGGCTTGTATTAATAAGCAATGGGACCGGTATCCTAAGATGGAGGTCATGCTGGACCCTGGGGATCCCTACTGGATCTCGGGTTTGGCGCATCATAGACTCATGCTGTTTGGGCTCATTCGACTTGTACTGATGAGCAGATGGCACCGGTATCAAAATCTGGAGCTCATGCTGGACCCTGGAGATCCCTACTGGATCTCGGGTTTGGCGCATCATAGACTCATGCTGTTTGAGCTCATTCGACGTGTACTGATGGTATGGTATGGTATGGTATGGTATGGTATGGTATGGTATGGTATGGTATGGTATGGTATGGTATGGTATGGTATGGTATGGTATGGTATGGTATGGTATGGTATGGTATGGTATGGTATGGTATGGTATGGTATGGTATGGTATGGTATGGTATGGTATGGTATGGTATGGTATGGTATGGTATGGTATGGTATGGTATGGTATGGTATGGTATGGTATGGTATGGTATGGTATGGTATGGTATGGTATGGTATGGTATGGTATGGTATGGTATGGTATGGTATGGTATGGTATGGTATGGTATGGTATGGTATGGTATGGTATGGTATGGTATGGTATGGTATGGTATGGTATGGTATGGTATGGTATGGTATGGTATGGTATGGTATGGTATGGTATGGTATGGTATGGTATGGTATGGTATGGTATGGTATGGTATGGTATGGTATGGTATGGTATGGTATGGTATGGTATGGTATGGTATGGTATGGTATGGTATGGTATGGTATGGTATGGTATGGTATGGTATGGTATGGTATGGTATGGTATGGTATGGTATGGTATGGTATGGTATGGTATGGTATGGTATGGTATGGTATGGTATGGTATGGTATGGTATGGTATGGTATGGTATGGTATGGTATGGTATGGTATGGTATGGTATGGTATGGTATGGTATGGTATGGTATGGTATGGTATGGTATGGTATGGTATGGTATGGTATGGTATGGTATGGTATGGTATGGTATGGTATGGTATGGTATGGTATGGTATGGTATGGTATGGTATGGTATGGTATGGTATGGTATGGTATGGTATGGTATGGTATGGTATGGTATGGTATGGTATGGTATGGTATGGTATGGTATGGTATGGTATGGTATGGTATGGTATGGTATGGTATGGTATGGTATGGTATGGTATGGTATGGTATGGTATGGTATGGTATGGTATGGTATGGTATGGTATGGTATGGTATGGTATGGTATGGTATGGTATGGTATGGTATGGTATGGTATGGTATGGTATGGTATGGTATGGTATGGTATGGTATGGTATGGTATGGTATGGTATGGTATGGTATGGTATGGTATGGTATGGTATGGTATGGTATGGTATGGTATGGTATGGTATGGTATGGTATGGTATGGTATGGTATGGTATGGTATGGTATGGTATGGTATGGTATGGTATGGTATGGTATGGTATGGTATGGTATGGTATGGTATGGTATGGTATGGTATGGTATGGTATGGTATGGTATGGTATGGTATGGTATGGTATGGTATGGTATGGTATGGTATGGTATGGTATGGTATGGTATGGTATGGTATGGTATGGTATGGTATGGTATGGTATGGTATGGTATGGTATGGTATGGTATGGTATGGTATGGTATGGTATGGTATGGTATGGTATGGTATGGTATGGTATGGTATGGTATGGTATGGTATGGTATGGTATGGTATGGTATGGTATGGTATGGTATGGTATGGTATGGTATGGTATGGTATGGTATGGTATGGTATGGTATGGTATGGTATGGTATGGTATGGTATGGTATGGTATGGTATGGTATGGTATGGTATGGTATGGTATGGTATGGTATGGTATGGTATGGTATGGTATGGTATGGTATGGTATGGTATGGTATGGTATGGTATGGTATGGTATGGTATGGTATGGTATGGTATGGTATGGTATGGTATGGTATGGTATGGTATGGTATGGTATGGTATGGTATGGTATGGTATGGTATGGTATGGTATGGTATGGTATGGTATGGTATGGTATGGTATGGTATGGTATGGTATGGTATGGTATGGTATGGTATGGTATGGTATGGTATGGTATGGTATGGTATGGTATGGTATGGTATGGTATGGTATGGTATGGTATGGTATGGTATGGTATGGTATGGTATGGTATGGTATGGTATGGTATGGTATGGTATGGTATGGTATGGTATGGTATGGTATGGTATGGTATGGTATGGTATGGTATGGTATGGTATGGTATGGTATGGTATGGTATGGTATGGTATGGTATGGTATGGCATACCATACTTTACTTAGAATTGATAACAGAACACGTTCCAACAATTTTTTAAATTTTTGTCTGTTTATCTGTTTCTCTGTTTATCTGTTTGTCTGTTTATTTGACCGCGCATCACGTGAAAACGGCTGAACGGATTTTGATGAAATTTTGTATAGAGATAGTTAACGGCAAAGGATAATATATAGTTTTAATCCCGAAAATCAATCCTGGTGGGGGTGAAAATGGGGTTAAAAGTTTGTATGGAGAAATTTTAACCGCTGAAACGACTTAGATAGAAATGCGTATGGAGATAATATGAGTCTCGAAAAACGTCATAGGATAGTTTTCAAACCCTTGTGGGGGTGAAAAGGGGGTTGGAAGTTGGTATGAGGAATTTTTTACCGCTGAACTGATTTAGATGAAAATTGGTATAGAGATAGTATGGGTCGCGAGAAAGGACAAATGATAGTTTCATCTTCCAAAAAGCCCCCCCCCCCCCCCCCCCCACCTTAAATTAGAACCGTAGGTCCAACAAATTTGAAAAAAAAATTATGGAAGTGAAGCCTGAAAGGTACTTTCAATAAAAACTATCTATACATATAATAAAACTGAAGAGGGTCGAACGTCTGTTCATGGAATATATTCGAAAAAACGTTGGCTGGAGATACTTAGAATCGATAACAGAACACGTTCCAACAATTTTTAGAATTTTTGTCTGTTTATCTGTTTATCTCGGAAATTATCCCTTAAGCGGATGCAAAAGGGGTGGAAGTTTACATGGGGAAGAAACAACCAATAACCGCTGTACGTATTTAGATGAAATTTGGTTTTGAAATAATTTGTAATTTTTTGGTCAAGGTGTTCATATTTATAGCATGTTACCCGTCGATGCTTTAAATTTACCTTTACCCGCTCTTAAGAAATATTTGAAAATGTCATGAATGTCAAAGGGTTATTGCAGGTTCGAGGACTATATACGACGGACAAAGTTGCATGGCCCAAACCAAAAAACTACTACAAAATTATCTTACATTTATAGGACACCGTTTAGGTAGGAAAACATATCAAACGTTTTGTGAAGCAGTCAGATTAGGGTTTATTTTTCTTTATAATTAAACAATAGGTACATTATCTGTCTCTCAAGCTGTTCTGATATGTATTCTTGAAGAACTACGCATTATTTTGTATCATTACGATCTAATACTTAATGTATTACTGTTGTGAAAAAAATAAGTCCCGTCGAGTTTCTTTTCGGTCATAATCTTCTTGGGCCAGAGATGTAGGGTTAGAACCGGTGGTAGTTTTGGAACGAAGTTCCTTCTCGGACGGTTCGCGGATGGGGGCTAGGCGAAAAAAAGTCACGTGACCGTCACGAAAATGCGTCACGTCACGAAAACGCGACACCCATACGATTGAGAAACATGTAAAATGGAATGAAATAAAAAATATATAAAATAGAATAAAGTGAAGTGTAGTGAAAAGTGAAAGTGACAAGATGTCAAAAATGGCTAAATTTCAAAAAATTCAAAAATTTCAAAAACTTCAAAAATGTCCAAAATTTCCAATATTATCAAAATTTCCAAAATTTCCAAAATTTCCAAAATTTCCAAAATTTCCAAAATTTCCAAAATTTCCAAAATTTCCAAAATTTCCAAAATTACCAATATTACCAATATTACCAAAATTTCCAAAATTTCAAAAATATACAAAAAATATTAAAATCACAAAATTTACGAAAAAGTCAAAAATAAAATAAAATTAAATAACATAACTTCGTTCCTATCGAGTGTTCCACGACACTCACGTATTTTATTTTTCTCTGACGTTCATTAGTGCATTGTAATGTGCTTACATTGAAGAATAAATATCTTGATCTACACCAATATCATAAATCCTCTATTCCGCGTTCGGAACCGTATGTAATTACCACCATTATTACAACCAGTAACGTAACATCAGTGTATTACCTGTGCAGTAAAAACGTATGAAAATTAATGAAACTCTGCCCCCCCGACCGCCGGCGCAATAAGGTTGGTCATGGCGGTCATTCTAATGGTTTCAATGGATTTTTAATATGTGTGTAGGTAAAGCAGTGTATGCTTCTGTACATAATTACGCCTTATTACGTAACATTTACATAAACTACTATTTATCTCTTTTTAGGGTTCCGTAGTCAACTAGGAACCCTTATAGTTTCGTCATGTCCGTCCGTCTGTTCGCGGTCTAGCTCAGTTACCGTTCGCACTAGAAGGCTGAAAAATGGTGAGGCCTGATAAGAACTTTCAATAAAAACTATATTGAATAAAATCGGTTCAGCCGTTTTTGAATTATCAGTCAAAAACGCATAGTGAAAGGAAGTGCCGAATAGTAAAATGACGTCAGCGCCGCCAAATATCCCTTAATAAACTACCTTTTGAATGGATGTTTTGTAACAGGGCGGCTTCTACGAAACTCTACACTGAGCATCGCCCGACATGCTCTTGGCCGGTTTTTTTTGCATTGTTATCCTGGAAATCACCCCTTAAGGATTACTAATTCCAATTCAAGAAAATCCCCAGCCAGGTTATACGTAGTATATAAAAATCCAACGTCTAAAAAGGGGGGGGGGGGGGGGGTAGCCACTACACTCGATGGAGTTAAATTTGCATGGGTCATGGACCCCCGTCCCCGTCCAAGTGCACCTCAAATAGAAATAAAATCATTTCTGCATTTGTGACCCCCCCCTCCACCCCAATTTCTACTGCGCCTGTTCTTACCTTTCATGCTTAGACTAATTTGACGGGAGGATCGATTTGTTAAAGTGGTACTGTATCCGATATACACCTACTGCTCTAAGGGCCTGTTTCACAGTCTCCAGATAAACTTATCTGCCAGTTAAAATTATTGCTATCCTTTTCTCCAGTCATATAAAAGAAAAGGACAGCAAACATTTATCTGACAGATATGCTTTAACTGGAGATTGTGAAATTATAAGGACAAAAAAAAGTATTGATTTTTGAGTGTAGTTTCATTTAGTGGTAATTGTAAAATATTTTATCAGGACTACTGTCCTCTAGCGTAACCATCTGTCAACTTTACTTCAAGTTCCGCCTCCAGGGTAGCGGGAGAGAAATTAGGGGTGAATTAGCCGCTTACTGACACAGACCGAATTCCACGCGGGCGGAGCCGCGGGCACAGCTAGTCCTCAATAAATACACTATAAACTTATGTAGATGTCATATACAAAGGAAAAAGTGACCTAGGCCTCCGGTGCCCAGGGCTGGTATTGAACCAGCGTCTTCTGCATTCGCGGCAAACGCCATAACCACTAGACTACCCGAGTCACAGCTCACAGCGGTACCGGTCGAATTTTCCCGTGTATATGCAATCTTTGTACATGCTACGGCGCATACCTACTTACAGTATTTTTAATAACAATTGCTAAGCAAAGTTCCGGCCCACTACAATTATAATGCCACTGACAAATGTCCACCCTATATTTGCCTAAAGTGTTTTCTGACATTAATTGGTCATAACACACGCCCGCACGTCTTAAAGCAAGGATCATAAAATACCTGGACTGCAAATGTCTTCACAACAGTGTGTTTCCGGGCCAATCAACATTTTGACCGACACATATCTGCCCTCAACTTTTAAATTTCGCTGTAAAATTTCACCTTTCAATAATGGCTTTTCTATGTTTCAGTTTATGGTGTATGTTAAAACTTTCAAGCCCCCAACCGTTAAACCGAATAAATAGAAACTGTGTATTAGAAGCCCGATTTCTTGGTAACTCCAGAGACATTTTGAGTACTCAAGAGACACTCAAAACTGTCGGTCAGAAAGTTGATTAGCCCTTCCGTAGTTTAGGCGAATGCGCCATCTATCGTATCTCTTACACAACAAATCAAAATAAATCCACTTTCGTTCAAATGATGGGGCTCCGGCATCGGCACCTGATACCGAAAAGAGAGGTCAGTGTGCGTAAGACGGTCATATATGCTTCTTAAAAAAAAGGAGTGTATAAGTTCTTAAAGGGTCGGTAACGCGCATGTGAATCCTCTGGAGTTACAGGCGTCCATCGGATGCGGTAACTGCTGTCCATGCCATCCGGCGGGCCGTATGCTTATTTGCCACCGTCGTGGTGTAAAAAAAAATAGGGAACACCGTTTGCTCAGGCTAAAGTATCTACATAATATACCTATGTTTGTTATACGTAAGCTGCTTAGTGATGAGATGTGTAGGAGTGACGTTCCTATACCTACAAACACGAGTGATAGTGAGCCTTTGTAGATGGTTTTGTCTTTATGACGGTTGTACTAACCTGAATTCTTAAGGAATGCGAATTTGTATACAAAGAGTCTAGGTATTCTATGGTCCTTATCTGAAAGAAACAAACTACGAAACTAAAACCACGTGAGCACGTGGCACGTTGACCGCAAAAAATCGCTCCGCGTGTTGATTGAAAACGGGCGGATTCAATAATCCATTAAAGCGGAGCTCGAGTTTTGACAGATGACGTGCGAGGTTGACGTCGTGTGACTGATGCGACCTGGGGCGGCCAGTGGGAGCGGGTAACGTACAAGCGGTAGCGGAAGTAGTATAAGAGGAAGCGGATTGGCATGTGACACTGTAGCCGCATGGTTTGACCATATTGAAAGTAATTATTGTACACAATTAAATGATTATACATATTTTTGGGTTGGCAGGTCGGATGGCTCTTGTAAAATCTAGTGCCTACATCAATTCATGTCATTTACGGCCTCCTAGCCTATGAAACAGGAACGGGTTCGAATCCTGGTCAGGGCAATTTTTGTGTGTTTATTACAAATATTTGTTCCTGAGTTACGGATGTTTTCTACATATGTAAGTAATATTTTCGCCTAGTATGGTTACCGACTTTCATTGTTGAGCGAGTTAGAATTCACTCTACATGTGACATTTTATACTTATAGAGTAAGAATTAAGCAAAAGACAATAGCTTTAACCGTATATGTGGCTCCACAAATTCAAGTCCGTGACTGAGCCTACAACACATGCCTTATTGAGCTTACTAAAGGACTAGGTTGATTTGTGTACGTCACACGGAACGTTAAAGTGTGACATTCTTTAGTAGGATTGCTGTTCTTTTTTTCCGGTGTCTCTTCATTGAAGGTTGGCAGTCAGATTGATTGCTATACAAAAGTAACATATCATTTAAACCGTGGTTTACCTCTGCCCCGGGGTGGCTGTTGACGTACGGTCAACCAATTTGATTCCTAGGCCACTGTAGAACCTTGTCGTAATGACAGTTGCCCGTGGAGATGTATAAATGTAACCTATTGGCTACCGAACTAGCTATTGTGATAAGGTTCTAGACTTCTAGAGTGGCCTTGGAATCAAATTGGTTGACTGTACGTATCACGCAATCATCGGCGTCTTCTTAAAAATGCCACAATAGTGGTAAGAGGCAATTAAAAATATATATTTCCAATTTTAATTAAACATTACGAAACTTTGAGTCGAAGCGAGAAACGGATATGAGTTTCATGCGATTGGCAATAAAATCAATGACTACGGGTAAGTTGAAGTTCTTTCCATCTCTCCTCAACTTGCTAGTGGGAAAGTCCGTTAGAAATACAAATAAACTGCGTGGAAAAATAAAAAATATACAGACTAAATAGCGCTAGGAAACCGACTTAGAAATTTCCGGTAAACGAGTCACTAGTTTCATTATTTTAAAAACTTCTGGAGTTTTATGAACCCCCATTTTTCTGAGAGGACTCGTTATCACAAAACCACATTTTACGACTAGTGTGGTTTAAGGTGTAGAAAGTTCCCAGAAGAAAAACTACCGTAACTCAAAAACTACCGAGTTTGTGTGTTCTAAACTTCCGCATTATCACTTTACAGCGCCCAGAGCGAAGAGATTAACCATGTATCTTGTATAAGCACCGAAGTATCCCAAAACTGGAAGTTCTATTTCATACTTTACCTTACTTGGATGCTGCACTATACTTCTAAACTTAGCCTGTATTCTAAACTATCGGTTCACAATTTAAAAGTAAGGTTATTTTTATCCCACTACATGACTTTATATTATTATTTAAATGTATTTTTGGCATGCTCTACAGTCTATAGCTTGATCTGCTTGACTGATTTTAGGTGTCTAATTATGAAAAAGGTTTAATGAAACAGAACTATCTAAGAGAGGTATCTAAGCATTGTTTAGTTTAGAAGTAGGGCGTTATGAGTAGCAGTATCATAGCTCAGGCCTATGGCACTTGGAATTCGGCACAGTCACCAAACCTCTATACTACGTAGTGAGTCGTAAGATTTTACCACAAAGAAGCCTATGGCAGAAGTTTTTTGGAGGTAACTCAAAAATAGCTGAACCGATAATGTTCAAAACAATTTTCCTAGAAAGTATGTAATGAGGCGCATCTTTTCAATTTTTTTCATATTTTTTGGACTTACGTTTCAAAAGTTACAGGATCTCCCCCCCGAACACAACTTTTCTGACTTTATAAGCGATTATTTCTGAAAATATTAAATTAATCACAAAATGTTCAAAGAAATCTCGATGTTATTTTTAAAGACCTATCGATTGATGTGCAAAATGTTAATATTTGGTCCCCCTAAAAATATTTTTTCCTGCAATTTGACTAGATAACTAAATAGCGGCATACAAAATACACCTTATGGCTAAATTTTATTAATATTCGTCTTATAGTTTCCGAGTAAAATGGCTGTGATATACGGACGAACGGACGGACGGACGGACGGACAGACGGACATGACGAAATTATAAGGGTTCCGTTTTTGCCATTTTGGCTATGCAACCCTAAAAATCAGTTACTTTCCGTCAAAGTACTACAAGTATCGGTAGCTTTGCTAATCTAGTGAACATTCGCTACAATACGCCTTAGTATTTGTATAATAAATTACCTAATCACAACTATCGCAAGCAATATGCAATCAAAATGTACATAACTCACTATTGAAAACAATAACTTGTCAGATGTCACTTAAAACCATCCAGGAACCGGTTGTCAACGTAAAGCGTTAATACACCTTACACGTATTTAGTGACGCAGCATCCAATATGGACCGTCCCAGACCATGTACGAACAATCGAGTTACAGCCAGCGCGGAAAATGCAGCATTTACCATACAATAAGCGGTGGGCGTCACATATAATGTTCGGTTGGCATGGCTACACTTACGTAACAGGATAACGTGAAGGAAAATATGTACTTTGTTTTGTTTTGCCTAGTGAAAGATTGCAAATACCATGCTTATTATCAAAGCCCGGTTTGACAGGAGCATTTTTTACTGACGTTTCAATAGTGCGAGGTCACAACATATATTATAATTCGATGTCGATAAAAATTTTGATATAAATGAAATATAAAATAAACAGGTTTGCAAGTTATGAGAAAGGTCATGTACCAAAGAATTATCACTTTTTAATCTCCTTTTTTACAATCATTCAAAATTTAAGTGATATTTAAGGATGTCGATAGAAAAGTCGATATTTAATTAATCACTAGCAGAAGTGAATTTTCGCTCCCGTCAACTCGAGGTTTGCTTTACATTTGTATATTACGTCTATAAACACGAAGTCGGAGTCATGTACATGACTTCGCCTTACGTTTCGATAACTATGCGATGCGCAGTAGCAATTAAGCTAAAGTATGAAGTACAGGGCTGTAAAAGTTTTATAGCACCTGACAGCGTTTAACCGAAGTGATATATCTAGTGATTCTTGCACACCTGAATGCGCATACGACGGTGGCATGTATTCAAAGCCGAGTACTCCATGCGGGTTGTTAGCATTACTTGTTGTGAACTGACTGTGTGTTCTGTGGTTGCTGGCGATTCGAGTCTTCAGCAAGTTCAGTGTAATGTGACCTCTAAATCCATTACAACTATACTTAATAGGATAATGCACTATACTGGTTCGCTTAAGCTTTAGCGTCGCCGGGTTTGATAGGTGAAGTTGACTCGCCTGGACCTAAACGCCGCTTTAAAAGGCAAAGATCAAGTGTTCGTTAAACGTGTATGTTGTGTCAGTTAGCACTTGTATTTTATAGTCCATTCCATACAGAAGTAAATCCCACCTTTAAGCTGTTACAGCTCGTTATATGTAATTTATAGATTATTCTCATGTGTTAAAATATTATCCTACTATTTATAAAATGAAATAATAAAACAAAAATTTTAAAGAGCTTTACTGAAAACGGTCGTGGTTAAAAAACACATTATCTCAACTACCGATTCATTTTAAATCTTTGGTTTTTTTATCGTCTGTTATTTATTTGCCTTAAAAATAACACATTTTTATATTACCTACCTATATTGTTTGTTAGTTTTAAAACTTAATATTGCTCAATACAAAAAATGTAAATGGCGGACTATTACGTTGCAGGTGGCTGCAGAATAATAAAAGTGGAGCTGTCGTAAATAACACATTATCACAACAACACAATAACTAATATATGTCCATAAAATAATTATGCAATAGTGTAGATAAATATACATTTATATAGATAGCTACAGTCGAAGAACTTTTTGAGGCGCCACAAGTTAGAAGCGCCATCTGAACGAGACCAACCCAGTGCCGGATTCTAATTTTAAAATACATTAACAATACAATAACAACACAACCTATCTCAAACTTCAACACACAAAAAACAATCAACCAATATTGAAGTTGTATTGGAGTTGCGTTGGAATGTTCCTCAAGTAAATTCTGATATTTCTGATTCAGATGTTTATGCCGCAGCTGTATTGCGTTGTTAATGCATTGGAGTTGTATTGAAGTTGGATCGTATTTATACGTGTTTTAAATTAGAATATGGCCTCCAGTTTCCGTAGTAATACCGTAATAATAGTAACGCTATTAATTACTAGATGGCGCTAAGGGGCAGAGATTAGTCTGCCCTATATTATACGGCAGCTTTGGTTGATCTCGTTCAGATGGACTTAGAGCCTCAAAAACTTAGACTGTGGCTCACGGTAAAATTGTTAAGTTGTTTAATTTCAAATCTACACTTTCTTATTACGTCGCAAATTTTATGAATTGTTACAATATCATATATTAAGTATAGTATGTAAAATCAGAGACTATACATTTATATAGACAGCTAATATAAATGTATAGTCTCTGATTTTATATACTATACTTATTATATGATATTGTAACAATTCATAAAATTTGCGACGTAATAAGAAAGTGTAGATTTGAAATTAAACAACTTAAAAATTTTTGCGTGAGCGTTTTATGCGCTTTCAACAATAAGTCATCAAGTGCTTGAATTCCTTTGGACGAGAATGGTGACATGCAACTAAGACGCTGAGACATTACTCCTCCAAGATTACGAATTGTGACTCACACTGATTAAACATGACAAGTGGAAGTGCAGTTAAATGGGACATATTATCCCCGAGTCGCCATGATTGCGTCCACTGTCCGGTAGAAAAAAGAGCAAAATCCAACTATTAATAAAAGAGAGCTAACTTTTTCCCCGTTGCGATTCGCGTTGAGAAATTTGAGTTTCAATCGTAATTGCTTCGTTACTGAAAAATGGAAACTAATTTTAAATTTCGTACTTTGAAACCAAATTGCTGATAGCCTGCCTGAATATTATGGACATCCGAGTAGGCATTTTTACATTCAGAATTTCGTGTACGAAATATATGCATAGCAACGAGCGCTTTTATTTATGTGGTCATACAGGGTGTAAAAAGTACTGGTGATCGGTTTAAGGGTGTCGCGACAAAACAAATTGTATGGAGTACGTTGCCGGTCAACCCTCCATTCCATACAAAAAATTTTTTTTTCGCCTGATAAAAAAAATCCTTCGTTTTTCAAAATTAGAATACGATACTAATTACGCCTTTAAACGGATCACCAGCATTTTTGTTACACCTTGTATACTTAGTTATTGTAATTGTGTTTGATATGCGATGATTAAGTATTATCCTCATAAATATAAATCGGATGATCACTAATTCCGAGAAAAAGCTCTTAAATTAATCGTTTCAATATGGGCCGTGGAGTTGGCTATGAACACGATATAGACCGAGTAATGCTTAATACGTATAAAAAAATTAAATACTTACCTGGAATCACTTCTAACGTATCTAACGTAGACTGAGATTTAAGGAAACGCTCAAGCAATTTGAATTTAAATAAGAAATCGTGACAAGAATTCCTTGCGATACGTAAATTACTCAGAGATACTGTTGCTTTATATATCTCATGATTTCCATACAAATTAGTACCAACATTAAGGGATAATGTTTAATCAAAATCCTGTAGACAGAGAAGATTTATGTACACACAATTCTAATTATCGTTATGTACTCGCTGTGTACTGGTTTGAAGAAACAAGGTTCATCATTAGTCACACACACTCACACATCATCTTCTTGAGAAAATAGACGAAGCTTGCAATATCCCTTGCTCATCTCATCAAAATAAGTTCGCTCATTGAGTAAAGGTGTAAAAAAAAATCGTCTTTTCGCATTCGCGTAAGTATGACATCCTTATACATTAAATGCTTTTATAATTATTACTAGCCTTTTCCCGCGGCTTCGCCCGCGTACTATAGGTAAGTACTCAAAAAGGATACGATATACTTATGTTAATTTTCAGACTTTGTGACCACATTTGCCCCTTTTAGGGGTTGAATTTTTGAAAAACCTGAAACACGTGTTTTTACTCCTTTATCGTTAGGAATACTCCTGTGAAGTTTCGAATTAAATAGTCTAACAAATCTTGATTCGCCATACAAACTTTGGACCCGCATTTTACCCCCTTAGGGGGTGAATTTTGAAAAATCCTTTCTTAGTACATCCCTAGACCTTAAAAGGAACCTACGTGCCAAATTTGGAATCTCTAGAACCAGCGGTTTGGGCTGTGCGTTGATATGTCAGTCAGTCAGTCAGTCAGTCAATCAGTCAGTCAGTCAATCAGTCAGTCAGTCAGTTTCTTCTTTTATATATTTAGATAAATACTTCAAGGGAACTGTATTTGCTCATTAATTTCATTATTATCAATGCCAAGACTACCTTTTCGGAGGTAGTCACTTAAAATCCTATAAAATATTCGACGGAGGCGTGGAGGAGGTAATTCAAAGGGAATAAAAAGGGGATTAGTATCATGTTCTTGGCAGCTATTGGAGCTTAAAAGGATATCATTATTGCGACGCTAGTATCTACTTTCGTTTATGATTTCATTTTTGTATCAAACCTAAGGTTAGATGGGTACTTCAGAGAAATACGAAATTCGATATACATATCTAGATATTTTAGGTTTTAGTATTAGTTTAGTTTATATGTTGTTTTATTTTCATGGTAATTCATACTGTAATAAAGATCTTGTCTCCATTAATATATCTAGATATATTCAAATTGGCATGAAAATATTAATGATTGTTTAACAAGTTGTAAGAAAAATCGTAAGTATTAAAATTTCAGGATGATCATGTTTTATGGAGATAATTATAAGTTTTTATTTAAATATGGTTTCATTTTAATGGCTTTGCATTGAAATAATGATGAGAATTACTAGTAAGTACTTACCATAATAGGTTATTTTTTAATCAAGTTAAATTCGATTTTACCCCTCTTTCTATTATCATGGTGGAATCTATGTTATTAGAGTTGCTATCATATTACATTCAAAAAATAATCAACGGAAGTGGACTTGTACCAATGTCCATATGCCATAATCGCCATATTGATGAGCATTTTATTTAAATAACAAACTAGTAAGCAGTGGAATGCCCCACTGTAAAATATGTAAAATTAATTATTGTTATCGCTGAAAATAGACATAGATCGATAGATTTTTAAGTAGTGTAACTACTTAAAAAAATTGCAAATCAAAAAAAATATTGAACAAAATAATTTGATTTGCTTCATGATTTATTGTTATCGCATTTACAATATTGATATACATCAATATTGTAAATGCGATAACAATAAATGCATACGCATATATAGCATGTTTTCAAGCGTCCATTTACCATCAGTGTTCCGTATTCTAATTTTAAAATACATAAACAATACATTAAAAACACAATCTATTTGAAACACAACTCCAACACACAGCAAATAATCAACCAATATTGAAGTTGTATTGAAGTTGCATCGTAAAAAAATTCAAGCATATTCTGATATTTATGATTCAGTTGTTTTGGCGCTAACTGTATTGCGTAATTAATGCGTTAGAGTTGTATTGTGGTAGGATCGTGTCTATACGTGTTTTAAAGTTAGAATACGGCCCAGTGTGCGCTAGTTCGTACGTGCCACAAAAAGCACTAGTCCAAGCGCTGCAGCTTTCTGCTGATTGAGACTGCATAAAAGATAAGTTGCAGTAGGTGAATGAAAAACGAAAAAGTCCTCGGACCCGGTCAGCCTTACTAAGGCACACTAACGAAATTAACATATTCGCTGTTTCATTTTAACTAGTTCCCACTTTTGAATTTCCTATTAGTGTTTACAAAGGCAAAGTCAATACGAAGCCAGCTAGAGGTTTCAATATTGGAGGTGGATGATTACGCGATTCTCAACTCAAAAATAAGGTGCGTGCGGTTCATACTTGGTTTTGGAATATGAATTATGATATGAAGATTCACATGCTAGTCTATTGTTGGAAATTGTTTACAGAATGCTTAAGATGTTGATTTAGGCGTGAGAATTGGCTTCTAACGTTCGTAATGCGGGTAGGTCCAATCGATCAAACATCTAACAGGCTACTGTGATTTTTTCGGATCTTTGCTATGTTAATAAGCTGAAAGCGTTCCTGCATGATCTTGCTACAAATGAATTTGTAAAACATTGGGATTGTTTGCCTGTTAAGGATGTTAAGGGGACTGCAGTTGAAAAATATTTTTGGTTTTCCTCTTGTTAGTTTGACACTAAATGTCTTGCACTTTTGATTTTTTCGAAAATGCTAGAGAGCTGAATGCTTATACACCGCAAATTATCAAGCAGTCGTGAAATATTTAAATGTAGGTAAGTAATTAATATTCGACGTCCTAGAGAGCTCGCAAGAACTGTAGGGGGTCGCACAGGACCCCTAGTTTGTTAGGTCGAAGTGCAAATGTCAGAAGTTGCCAAATTAGTCCACTACCTCCATGGTAGGCCCTACAACGCCCGAATATTCGTGGGTGAGCAACACTAGTCCAAAAATTGTGAAGTACATATTTTTGATTTAGATCACAAGGTTGTATCCGGATGGCAAGCCCAATAGTTGCGTTTGCACACGACATAAAAAGGTCAAATACAATTGTTTAAATGAGCAAATAATAGAGCTCTCTAAAACACCGTATATTTTTTAAAGATTCATAATTGTTTATAAGTTAAGGATTTTTTCTTTGTGAAATAGAGAATTTCAATATACTTAAGTTTTTTATTTTTATTTTACATGTTTTTGCTTCGGAACGGTGTCAAATTATAACATAAATGACTTCTGCATTCCCGATTTATACGAAAACTATACCAAACTTGGCCTAGCAGCTTGTTAACTGATGTAGATATCAAGATAAAGTTCAGAGCCTCCCCCCCCTTAGAAATCTTGGTGGCTCCACTTCTCAAATGCATGCTTGGATCCTAAGGAAAAATCATGCCGAAGGAAATCTTTTGTTCACGAAAGGCCGTAATTTTTCTGTTACGGCGGCCACTACTAGTCTTCAGTCTTTGCTACGATATATATTATTCTTAATAATAATGGCTATTAATTCCTAATTATTTCATCCCAAATTATCCTAATAGTTAATTACCTTGTGAATCACAAATGCGTCCTCGAAGTCTACTAAACATGTCCATTATGTTCGTGTATGTAAACATCTCCGAGGAAGCGTTTGTTAATAAGCACGTCGTGTAGCATTAATTAGGTGGTGCTAATTATAGGGACTATCAAATATTCAATGTTTGTGTTAATGTACATATACTACGACGAAATAAGTATATGGACGATGTCCTCAGTGCTAACATGGCTCATACGCGGCTATACTGCCACTGCCACTGCCGGATTGCTGTCATAACTTTGTATGCCTTGGCTCCAATGGCATGTTGATTTGATTTGATTTATTTATTCAAAAGACAGCCCAATGGTCCATACAATGTTATTATTAACTTAGTCTAACATTAGTTGTTTAATAATATATACAAAAAAGTGATTTAGTCCTCTCACCCATTATTCACAGAAGAGGGCAGTCTAGCTTGTTAGCTATCTTGCATGGGATACTGATGCTACTATATGAACAACTATAAAATTTTGGGGTAATTTTTCAGAGCTAATACGGTTTCTGTGATCATTACTGTTCACTGTACATGATTTGTAGTTTGTGCCGTTATTTAATTTAATTTGATAATAAAATAGCCCGCAGTCCTTTGGCAACCTCATCCCAAAAATAGTATGATTTCTACATAGACAGAAACTATTTTTCTATTCTAATCATAATCACACCGTTGCAGTTTGCATTTAACTTGTAACTAAGCAACAAAAAAATCTTGTTAGCAGTAACACCGCTTATAGTTTCGTAAATTAGCGTCAAATTAACAGACGTAACATAAACCAAATAATCGATCACCTTTCCCATACTCGAACCTAGTTCTTAGTTCGAAGAAGTAACAAAAGTTAAATTTAACCACTTCGGCACCAGCTGCCGCGCTGTCCAAATAAAATCCTCCACATTCCTTAAAAAGGTCTTATGTTAGTAAAGCTCGTTGGCGCATAGGACGTTTTGGGGAACATGGCAGATTAATGCCACCTCCGCGGACTTCCGACGTCGTAATCGAATAACTCAAATAAACTCAGGTGGAACTTTTCAATACGCTTCGTGACCGTGACGGTTACGACTGAAACGCGCTATGTAGTAAGGCACAACTGAGATTTATACCTAGTAGGAGCTAAAGGACGTAAACGACGTAGTTTTCTTATGAAAGCACGCCATTTTAATGTGGAATTTTACTTTTACATCTTTTTATTTTAAACGGATTTTCAGAATATGCTTTACCGTTAGTGTTGAAGAATTTCACGTGAATCTGATTTATCTTGAATATGATTTTTCCTTTTGCGTGCTATTGTGTTTGACGTTCTTAAACGTCCATTTTTCCTGATTGTATTATCAATGCGATTTCTGTTATTTACGAGACTTTGTGATTTTAAATAACGTAATGTGTACCTTGAGCTTTATTCGTAAAACCGATTACTTATGCAGTTAATAACGAAGTAGAGGTATTTAAAAATAAATGTAATGTTTTCAAATAAAATGATACTTCATTGTCGGTTATGGATAAAGCGCTACTTTCATCAAAATCATTTAAAAATAAACCTTATCAACAGCCGACGTATGAGGTAAAAGGTACCTCATTTGAATCCTCACACACTTTGTGGTCACAAATGAACACTGCAGAATAAGAATGCAAATATAAAAAAAAAAATATAGGCTAAAACCGAAAATTATTATTATATAAATTACCGCTCCATCTCACTCTAATCGTGCGACAAGTTGATTAATGTAGCGGCCACATGACGTTTGACGATTCAGCTTATGTTGCCATATAAAAAGTTGCATAAAAAACTCACTCATCTTTCATTTGCCAGATTAGTGTTTTCCTACATATCATTTCAAATTATTAGATTAATAAGATCCCGTGTCTACATCGAATCGATAACAAAATGACACTGTTCATGTCCCATCATTACCAATTGAAGTTTTTTCATAGACAATATAGATTTCGATGAGTAAAAAATCTCGCCTTGCCTTTGACACATATCGTAAAACACGTTCGTAGATTTCTTTTTACTTTAATACTAATAAATATCATATTTTAGCTAAAAATGTATGTGAACTCAAGCTTTAAGGGTTTTAAGTTGGTGATAAGACCAAGATTGTGTTCTGAAAGTGCGTGATTGCGAAATAATGCAGGCTTGTAGGTTTGTTTACATTTTTTTCGTTTTCAACTGGTGCCCACTTTACAACAAGTCATTGACCGTAATTTAATGAAATTACACATGAACTATCTAACTAACTAACCGGCGGTGTGTAGTTTTGACACTTATAAATTTTATTCAAACTTTATGTACCTTATTACATAAACACCTCCATTTTGCCGAATCGAAGGTTCAAAGCAGCCGTACAAAACACGTAGTTTGATTCGTTCCGAAGTTGCACGCTAGGCGTCACAAAAACTTGCCGCCTCTTCGTCTGGGGGACACGGGCTACTCATTTCTTAAAAAAAAGTATATTACTGGTATACTTATATTATGTACCAACATTATGCATCTTCTGCTTCTCAGCATATTTGCGTCCACTGCTGGACATATGCCTCTTTCATGGATTTCCATGTTGTTCTTGACACGGCGGTTCTGTGCCAGGTCGGCACATTATGCATACCTAAACGTTATTACGGACCCTTGCTATGTCAAAGCTATGTTTAACCCTAAAAATTAAACTAATTTATATATAAAATATAATAAAGCTGAAGAGGGTCGAAAGTCTGTACATGGAAGATAATGGAATAAAAGTTGGCTGGGGATACTTAGAATCGATAACAGAACACTTTCCAACAATGTTTAGAATTTTTGTCTGTTTATCTGTTTGTCTGTTTATCTGTTTATCTGTTTATCTGTTTGTCTGTTTATTTGACCGCGCATCACGTGAAAACGGCTGAACGGATTTTGATGAAATTTTATATAGATATAGTTTGAGTCCTGGGAAAGGATAATATATAGTTTTAATCCCGAAAATCAACCCTGATGGGGGTGGAAATGGGGTTGAAAGTTTGTATGGAGAATTTTTAACCGCTGAAACGATTTAGATAGAAATGAGTATGGAGATAACTTAAGTCTCGAGAAACGTCATAGGATCGTTTTCAAACCCTTGTGGGGGTGAAAAGGGGGTTGGAAGGTGGTATGAGGAATTTTTTACCGCTGAACTGATTTAGATGAAAATTGGTATAGAGATAGTATGGGTCTCGAGAAATGACAAAGGATAGTTTATTCTTCAACCCCCCCCCCCCCCCCCCCATCTTACTTTAGAACCGTAGGTCCAAAAAATTTGAAAAAAATAATGGAAGTGACGCCTGAAAGGTACTTTCAATAAAAACTATCTATACATATAATAAAGCTGAAGAGGGTCGAAAGTCTGTTCATGGAATATATATGAAAAAAAGTCGATAACAGAACACGTTCCAAGAATTTTTAATTAGTTAACGGCTGAACGGATAATGATGAAATTTTGTGTAGAGATAGTTTGAGTCCCGGGAAAGGACACAGAATAGTTTTCATCCCGAAAATCAAACCTGGAAGGGGTGAAAAGGGGGTTGAAAGTTTGTATGTTGAAAGTTGGTATTGAAATAATTTGTAATTTTTTGGTCAAGGTGTTCATATTTATAACATGTTACCCGTCGATGCTTTAAATTTACCTTACCCGCTCTTAAGAAATATTTGAAAATGTCATGAATGTCAAAGGGTTATTGCAGGTTCGAGGACTATATATGACGGACAAAGATGCATGGCCCAAACCAAAAAACTACTACAAAATCATCTAACATTTATAGGACACAGGTTATAGGACACATTTATAGGTTTAGGTAGGAAAACATATCAAACGTTTTGTGAAGCAGTCAGATTAGGATTTATTTTTCTTTATAATTAAACAATAGGTACATTATCTGTCTCTCAAGCTGTTTTGATATGTCTTCTTGAAGAACTACGCATTATTTTGTATCTTTAAGATCTAATAATGTATTGAAACTGTTTTGAAAAAAATAAGTCCCGTCGAATTTCTTTTCTGTCATAATACTTCTTGGGCCAGAGGTGTAGGGTTAGAACCGGTGGTAGTTTTGGAACGAAGTTCCTTATGGGACGGTTCGCGGATGGGCGACTAGGCGAAAAAAAGTCACGTGACCGTCACGAAAAAGCGTCACGTCACTAAAATGCGACACCCATACAATTGAGAAACATGTAAAATGGAATTAAATTCGCATGGGTCATGGACCCCCCCCCCCTCCAAGTGCACCTCAAATAGAAAAAAATCATTTCTGCATTTGTGACCCCCCGCCTGTTCTTACCTTTCATGCTTTGACTGATTTGACGGGAGGATCGATTTGGATGATATTTGCCGTGGACATGAACGTATAAATACAAAAGTGGTCCTGTATCGTCCGATATACACCTACTACTCTCTATGTTGTTTAAATCATGCCAAAAAAAAGTATAATAAAAAAAAAGTATTCATTTATGAGTGTAGTTTCATTTAGTGGTAATTGTAAAATATTTTATTAGGACTACTGTCCTCTAGCGTATCCATCTGTCAACTTTACTTCAAGTTCCGCCTCCAGGGTAGCGGGAGAGAAATTAGGGGTGAATTAGCCGCTCACTGACACAGACCGAATCCACGCGGGCGGAGCCGCGGGCACAGCTAGTATATAATAAATGCTCAGATACTCCACTAAATGCTTTTATACTGTCAAAGGTAGGGTAAGTCTAAACGTGTCTTTTAATGACTACCTGTCGTTTTCCACACTTAATATTACTAGTAAACAAAGGAAACTCATTACAAAAAGATGTTAAGCGAGCATCCAGTTATAGCAGGAGAGCTAGCCATGTCAGATATGACACAATAATGAGAGCAACGAAATCACTCTAGTCAGTTTGCTATATTATGCTTATTTCTAGATCTGGAAATCTGGCAGCTGTAAAGTGGCGGAGGTCAAATAACGCAAACCACTTCAGGAACACTAATCTTAGAGTTCTGGGTTTGATGCAATTATGAGAAATTATATAAATAATTAGATTATAACATTGCCAAAAGTTTCTGTTGGGGGAAAGTTGTGCCAAACGACGTATACTTAATGTGATTCATAGTTTGTGGCCTACTGGTTTTATTTCAGTAATAATACGCAATGTGTTTTGTTCTAATGTTAAAATATATATTCCTTTATAACTGACAACTTCGGTAGTTTTTAACTATTTTGGTTTTACTATTTTCCGATTCAAAAATTTTGCTAGTCTGTCACTCTGACATCTACCCATAAAAAGCAGCCAGGTGTGCGGATCTCGCAATAGGGATAGTATAGCAATCTAACCAGACGGGTTTAGTTGTTCTTATTATTGTGTCATATTTGACGTGACCTGCTCTTAGCCCATATGTGAATTAATTCTCGAACGCCTTACCGCAAGACTACCTTCTTGTTGTCTATAATATCCTACCTACTCTTAATTGTGTTTTAGCTGGAAGCGTGTCATGTCAGCGAGCATCCAGTTAGGGACAGGAAACTTTAATACAAGCTCGTCGCAGGAAACTGACGAAGCAAGTCACGCTAATTATCGTTTAATCTCGTCTTGTGTTGGCAATGACACGCTTGATTAGTTTGGGAAGATTTTTTTGATTGCATGTTGCTTTGGTAACTAGGCAACGACCTGGTTTTACTTGACTTTACTTACTTACTTTGTTTCAGCTGTAACAGTTAGTATCACGGATAAGATAAAGTAAACTAAAGTTGATGGGGGTGTGTTTAAAGATTTTACCGTAATGGTATTAAATACTATACATTTTATGACAAAAATTACTTTCATATTAACATTATTTTTATTTTAGGAAAAATACCTAGTATAATTAAAATTTTAATATATTAATTTTAAATGAAATATTTGATTTAATACAAATAATTGATTTATATGATACTTACTGTAGAATCAAGTTAGTACCTTGGTACAGAAGGTACTAACGAGTAAAATTAGTTTTACTTGTTAAAAAGTAAGGTACATATGACATATACATTCCTTTTTTAATTAATGAATAATGATAAATATGCAAGCTTCTTGTAAAAAGCAATTAGTCAGAACTTGATTTTAAATAATGTTAGGGGCCTGCCGTCCAAGGGTTTTCCCTGAGGACTTAATTTTTTGGAGTTAGCAGCAAACATGGTCTGTTTTGTGTAGTACGGCAGCTTCCATATTTTCAATGTAGGATTTTCATTGCTTTGCTTTTTATTTCCTTTTAGATAATACGTGAATATTATAAGGGTAAATAATACACATTTTCTTTGATGAATACAGAACTTTGTTACCAAAACATGTTTTAGGTGTAACTTAATAATTTGAGAAGATTATACATAGTTAATAAATTATCATAACAATACACAGTGTATGTGATGTTATATATACAAATGTTTAGAACCAAAATAGTATTTTAAGACTGAGGTTTTGGTTTTAGCATTGTGAAGGCAGCGTAATTTAGTAACTGCATATAAATGTATTAATTTCTTTTAAAAACTCATTAATTTCAGTATTAATCTATAGTGATGTGCTAGACAGCAAAATAGGTAGCTATCTTACTATAGGTACAAATAAAATACATAAGTATACATGTTAGAATTTGTTCGGAAAGAGAAGTATCGTGGTTTATATATGGGAGCTAATACATTATACGACACTTCTCTTCCAGGACAGACTAATCTTAAATAATAATAACGTTTTCTATTTTAATTTTAATTGGTGTGAGTTTTTTTTAATGATGTGAACGTAAACATTCAACAATTAAAAAAGGATTGATATCAAATTCAGTACAAAGTTCACATCTTGTAAAAAACAAGTTGTTGGTGTTGTGTTTTTAATAGAAACTGAAAAAATATGTGTAGGTAGTTACAAACATAAAAATTAACATTTATAATTGTTGCTTTTATATTTTTATTAACTGTATTGTGTTTTTTATTGGCTGTGTACAGAGAAGCCTGGCGATCATTGGTGTCGGAGGCCAAGATCCACTTTGGGTCGCTGCGCCACTGCAGTAAGTAAGTGTTACCGTTGTCATTGCTAATTTAAGCCTTGCAATCGTTATTGTATATTAGTTTAATATAAATAATCAAACAACTGTATCTTCATATAAAAACTGCTTGCATATAAAGGATCAATATAATGGGATGAGTTTACGAAAGCACTGTGAAGTATACTGTTTAAAATACTACACTACTAATAAATTGAAATGCTGCACCATCGATCCTTTTTCTATTTTCTTCTTTATCTTACTCATCCTTTGATTGTTTATGTCCTTCGCACACTTTCTTTCTCTTATCAAAACTATGTACAGTCAGTAACAGCTAATTTTAATTGAAAAAATATTTAACACAGGTTTAAAGAAATATTTTTATATATGTACTTATTCTCTTTTAATAATAATTTATAGAATATTTACACACATTAGACGAAAAATATTTTGTACAGTACATTGCTTAGTTATAACACTATCAAATCGTGTGTCTCGAAACCTGGGACTATCTATATAAAAAAATAAATCTTAAGACATATCCCTTATACCTACCGAGAAGTTTTAAGATATATACAACTAAGAAATAAGAACAAATTCTTCAAGTGTAAGCTTAACTAAAAATCACAGCGAATTATCTTACAAATTAACTTAATCGATGTATGTAATTCTATAGGTAAACTTAACAATGATTGCTGGTGTCATTTCTTACATAACAATTTACATTTATTCGTTTCTTATTATCAATACCTTAGCACATTACAAAAGTTGTATTAAGATTTAAAAGTTAGGAGTATACATACTACAAAATTACGACACATACAAATAAGAGACTTATAAAGAAGAGCTATATCAAGGACGTAAATTGTAGTAAAAAATTAACACAAATTTAGTAGGTATGTTTAGGATTAGAATTAACAAGTACATGGCTAATGATTCCATTAACGTTGATGTTATGTTTGGTTTCAAGATTAATTCCAAATAATGGTTAAGATGCGTAGTTGTAATGATCTGTCTCTTAAAATGTATGTATTGTACGTTCCTATTGCAAAAATATAATATCGGTGTAATTAATGAAAATGTGGTTTGTTTAAACAAATTTTACCCATATTTGATCGAGTTTGATCCAGATTTTATTTAACGCAATAAAACAATAACCATATTAAGTATTCTAAAATCATGAAATGACAGGAGTATACATGTTGGTACTTAGTAGGTTTTATAGTTGCAAGAATACTTGCCAATACTTTGAAGCACTTTACGGATACTTATACTTACCTGTAAGTATGTATTTTCGTAGACCCAAACACCAAAGTCCCGATTCCGTTGCGTTCGATAAGTAAACTGAATACATTCTAACTTCGTCCATAAATGGCGCATTACTCGTTGCCCGTCATAAATATTCATTTTAGGCAGCGATGAGGAAGTTTCACGCTTCTTCTCGGTTCTAAGTAAATGCGAGAAATATTAGAGAATTTATGAGCGTGTTCTTTACTTAGAAAGATGCGAGACCAACATTTGAGTACAACCGGGTACTATCAGAACCTAGAAAGCGGAGGTTTAATTCCTACTTAGTATATAAAATATAGACCTGTGATGATACAATAAATTAATATTAATGGTGTTTGTAATATTTATTTATTTATTTACGTTACGGAGATCCAACAGCTATCAAAACAAAATAGCGCTAATTAATAAGAGATGGAAAGCCAATTACAGGATCACACTTATAGCTACAGATTATTACATTCAAGTTGTATTTAAATAAAAAGTGACAACGCTCGAACACAGCAACACACAACATAAGAAGACAATCAATATTAGGTATAAACCAGAACGCGTATCATGGTTGTCATTTTATCGCATATCACGTCATGCATCACTTTCGCACTTACATACTTACTAGAACGTGACAGCTATGGTGACAGGCGATAAAAATCCGACCATATTAGGCTAGCAGGAGTGGCAAACTTCAAACATTTAGTGACAAGCTGAATTACAATAAAAATAAAATACTTTGCTAAGCAAGACAAAGCACCCAATATGTATAAAATAGAAATATAAGAATAAAAATCATCAAGATAACGTTTGTAGGTGACGATCTCATTTAATTACGGTACATATTCAATTTTTACTTTGGCATTGCGTATAAGATGGTCTAAGGTGCAAATCATAACATTTTCTTAATCACGACATGACTAATTTTACTGTAAAGTTTGTCTTCTCGTTCTTCGTAATTTATCTTTGGCAATTCCTTTTCGTTATCGTAACCACATTGAAGGTGATTTTATTAATTGAATAATCGGGCTTATAAAACTACCTTGAGTGTAAGATTTGAAAACAAATTTCGATGTGTCTTCGTAAATCTTAATAAAACTGGACACTCTTCTTTTTTTTGTAGAAATGTAAATCAAATTACTGACTTCAAGATTTTTGTTACCACATTCTAATAAATTAATGACACTGATTTTATCTTCTATTTAAATCGAATAGAAAATTATAATAATATATAGATAGGTATAAATTGAATTTAGGCCTAGTCTACTCGTAGTTAGACCACCACGTTTGATTTAGATTTATCTGTTCACTAGCTGTCTAAAAATCAATCATATAAGATAGTATGACTTGTATCAGTAACATCACTGACACAAGTACATTACTGAAGTAACCTTTTTTGGGCATGCTGAAGTTGTGATATTGTGATTGGTGTGTAAGTTGTGTTTATTTGCTAGGAATTCCGGAATGCCTATTAAAAAAACCGGTGTTAGCACTAGCTGGGCGAATCAACTTTAAGACCGACACTTATCTGTCCACAATATTTATACTTCCATCAAATCGCTGAGGTATAAATAATAACTATAGTAATTTTATATGGTTTTATGTTTTACGTCAAAATAAGCTGTTGCTAGATACACCTAGACAAATATAAAATTGGTTACTCCAGAGGCATTTTTGGTAGCTCCAGAGACGTGAAAAGTGTCGGTTTAATTGACCGCTACGACGAATTACAGTTTAATGACACAGCAAGTAATCACTTTAGATTAAGATTAACATCATTAGCTTAACATACACAAATCTAGTATTTACATCACTGTCACAAGTGTCCGTTATCAAAGCAGGGCCTCTTCGAGCGTGTCGAAGGCGTGCCATCAGTCGCTCTCGTAGACCGTGGAGGTGGAGGAGCGACGCCGGCTGTACGGCGAGCTGAACTCCAGCCTGTTGTCTGGCAGCCAGGCATACGCAGTGCGCTCCGAGGATGCACTGGAAAAGGAGAAAAGATTCGTCATTAGTGATATTGATATGAAACAAACATTGCCAGGGATAGTAACGACAGATGAACCATACGATCAGGGAAATTATCTGGACCGCAGAGCACACGTGGTAAGGGTCAGCCGACCCATAGCCATGTGCTTAATGGTCTGACGAAATAGTTGCAAAGTCGTGTCCAAAAGACAGCCTAAGATAAGAAAGTGGAATTTCGTACCTAAACGGGGTCTGAAAATTCTTTCTTTTTCTAAGTAATGTTGTTTTAGGTTTCAATTCATTATACTGTTAGAATTAGGTATTTATAGCATTTAATAAACGATTATTATTTTTTATCACGAAATTACAGCGGGTGCTGATATCATATCATTTGGTGACTTTTTCTACAATTTTGATACGTAAGGTAAACGTCCGAGTGCACGTTATTGTCCCAGTACATTAATCTTTAAACTAAAGTCATTCACAATAAATTGCAGCAGGGTGTCAACTAATGGGCATTAGCATGTCGAGCACTAGGAGAACTTTTACCCAAATAAAACTTTGGCATCAATTGTATATGACGATATATTTTACAATCACAAGCACTTACTTGGTTACAGGTTTTAACTGCACAAAAGTTTCACAAGGAGAAGGTATGTGCGAGAAGCTTTCAAAACAGAAGATTTACAGACGTACTCATACATCGGGAGAGCATTGGTGCGAAACGTATTATTTTGCGTTTTCACAAAAGTCGGTCCTCGAGGATAAGATTACAAGAATATATTATTCATGTTAGCCTTGATTATACAGGATATTATTGATAAGAGATACAGTTTCAAAATACCAGTACAAACTTGTTTGAAAATTTAATGAGCCATGTTAAACTTTGTTTCATGTCCAATTAACGTTTACAGCCAGCTCGGCTTTCAACGTGCGCGTGTAATAGTGAGATGTAAGGAAAACAGTCCATTAAATGCGAAACGTTCTCTATAATAACGCGGATTAATTAGCGGTGGTTAATATTCAAATTGTGAGACGTCACATAGTTATATCTAAGAGATGTTTTTTAGACGCTAAGCTATACTCAGCGTGGTAAAAATGTAATTCATTATTGTTGATTATAAGGACGGCAGCGTTTACTAGGGCATCAATTCTTTTTCGCGATCTCAAGGTTGGTCTCATAAATAGTTAAGTTTGTTTAATATAAATATGACCTAAATATTCATCTCTCAGATCGCAGGCTGCATATTCCGCGAAGTGAATTATGTATGCCATATGAAACGTTAAACAGACAGTTTATATCTATGTTCTAGTACCTACAAAAGCCTGTTCTATTTAACTTAGCAATAATATTCATTTTATTCTCGTAAAATGCCTTCGACTTTAAAGTTTCCAATTAATAAAATAGTAAAAGGAGTTAGATATGTACGGTATCAATTAAAATACTTAGCATTCAGCCTGTGAAACTATGTTAAAGTTGTTCGTACCCGTGTTCACTTTAAGATATTAATTACAGAATCTGCTAATGAGCTAGTAGCTTAATAAAGGGAGGCTTATGCAGCCCCGCGTTGGACTTCGCGCCTTAATGGTAATCTAGTGCAAGATTTACATGGCCAGCAGTAACAATTGGACCATGTTCTTTAGACTAAACAAAGGCATGGTTAAGCCACAACGTCGACATAATATTATCATAGTAATACCTAATACAACTAACAAGACAGTTCTTGACAGGGCAGGGAACGCACTTGCGCACGCGGTGGAAATGATGTCACATGTTTTACTAAACCAATAATATTTGGCAGTTGTCATAGTCCTTATGGCATTAACGGAAGGACTACTATCCTTTAAATCAAGTGTTAAAATTGAGTGGTATTATCATTCTACTGCTTCCTACGTTCGATTTACAGAATATTTATATATCGTCTGATAATGTAGTTGGTAACTTACACTTTTTGTTACGAAATGATTGTTTCAATTGACCAGTTGCTGCTTTTCGGAGCGGTTCGGAAAAGTGAAATTGTGTCCAAATTTTTTGCACTTGGTTGATTAAGCGTGTTTTGTACTTATCTACTAGAGTCTCTTCCTTAACAAAATTATTTGTTAATAAACATGAAATTAAATATTCGTTATTAAAACGACTATTAACAGTTATATGAACTTATATGTATGTTAGTACAATGTTCATTTTGCCTGAAAAGGTATAATACATAACAACACGTATAAAAAGTTTCAATTAAAACAGATAGAACCATGTTATATCCTACAAGTAAAACCTACAACAAAACGAATTCAGTCGAAATCTGTCTAGCTGGCATCTTGACAAGTGTTTTTACAGCATTACGCAATATTTAGAATTTAATGATAATATACGTTGGTAATTGTTCTTGGTATTTGACTATTTGTGACATGATGTTTGACTTCCTTGTTTATTTTATTTTCTTTTGTAATAACTATGACTTACTTTGTTAATTATTAAATTGCAATTAATAATAATATGCTCTTATTCCTGTTTTAGAATTTTTAGCTTTAAGGAAATATTTGCACGCTGCAAAATGAGAGCAAAATTAACTGAATAAACTGTCAACTAGTTTCCTTTATATATAACAACTTTATTAACTGTATCTTAGCAAATAATAGATTGATTATATAGAAGCATTGTAAACTACAAGCTTCAAGTATGTACATAAAGCTTCCACTTTTTCCAAATACATTTTTACTCAATTCATCTTTACAAAAGAAGTTATATAGGCTTACGTCTTGGTGGAGGCGAGTGCCACCTACGATCACTTGAACAAACAGCATGCAGTATTTACCTTTGTCTTGCTTGTTGTTCTAAAGAGGCGGTAGAGAGCATAGGTCACCGCTCTTGACACACTTTATAGGGACTCGTAAGAGTCGACTGAATACTGGGGGTGGGATTTTATAAAATGTTCACGATAAAGATTTATTGAGAGTTTTGCGTAAACTATGAACCAAAGGCGATTCGCAAATGGCTGGCATGTATCATGTAAAATGTTATCCATAAGATTTATAGGATAGTTTTCAAAACAGTATCTATGGATGTTTAGAGAAATGTCGTATGGAAAAAATGTCACGCTCGAATTATTAGCATAATTATGTCCGTTTAAAAGGTTTTGATTGAATTGAATCGTTTTATAAACTGGTTATATATTTAATTCGATTTAAAAAAAACTTTAAAAGATAGGTAGGTACCCTAAGCGTATAAGAATACTAATACTTAAGGCACTGGTCCCACCGCGAGCGAGTAAGCTATGAGCTATCGGCTATTTTCTAGCCCAAGAAACGAATAAAAGATAATCGCTTCCGTGTAAATAAAAGAGAGAGATATATATTTATAGTTCATCGCTGGCTGTTCACACTGCGATGAACTATAAATATACATCTCTCTCTTTTATTTACACGGGAGCGATTATATTTTGTTCGTTTCTTGAGCGATAAAATCGCCGATAGCTCATAGTTACTCGCCCGCGGTGGGACCAGTGCCTAAAACATTTTACCAGCTTAAAGTCTTATTAATTAATATCTTTCTTAAATTCTCATGATATATCGAGTACGGCCAATAAGAATGAACTTCGCACCTGTAATTTATTTTGATAAAAACTCAATTAGTCCATCTTATATAGATCTACATAATACAGCTTATGATTCTTGTGTGCGAAGCATAACTAATGCAGTTAGGCTTTGTCTATTGGTCCATTGACTTTCAATACGCTCATTACGTAATATAACTATACTAAGTACAATGTACTTACGGTATATAACTGTATTTACTTATATACCGTGCCTAGTACCTACTAATCCGCTTCATACGGTCAGTTAATTGCAAGGCATGTAGGATAACAGTATAATTGGCGGGTTTATCTTATGACCGATTATCCTTTAGACCTTCGAAGTTCAGACGGCCGTTGGTTGCTCAATGAAACCAACAACTAAACTAAAGTACAGAGTAAATAACGAAGGCAGATACGTGACTGTTCTAAAAATGGAAGTTTTTTTACGTAAATAATTTTTGGTTTCATGTAATGTTCTTTTAAATTACCAGGTCTTCTCATTCATGTAAAGGGATCAAATTTCTTAAAGTTAGACTTTTGCTTGCCAATATTTTGCCACTTCTATTCCTCGGGGTGTAGCTCTCAGGAGATCTTCTTCAGTGCACGTCGTTGGGCACATAGGGCACTGTCTCATGTCTATCGTTGTTTGGAGGATACTACACTCGCAGAAAGCATCATCTTGTGGTTCAATACCCCATTTTAGGAGGTTATCTTTTGACCGACCAACTCTCGTCCTTAGTCTGTTGCGAGATTTCCGTATTGCCCACTTTTCCTTTCCCCCTGGGGGCAAGTGTTCCGCAGCTTTTATTCGTAACCATATGTCGTCAAGTTCCATGCTTTGAGACGAGCGTCCTGGGGGGTTTAGTGTCAATTGCCAGGTCATTTTGTACTACTATTACAAGAGCAGAAGTCATTCAGCACACCGCGCAACATAAGTTGTTACACTAATGTTAAACTCATGCTAAAACGAACGCTAATGTTAATGCGGTAATTAATATGTTTTTACTACAGTGGCGTATTTATCATACTATTATGTGATCTATGAATAAACTATTAAATAGAGTATTCAATTCGTGTTTACTAATCTAGCACTAAAACAACATGGCTGAGTTACAATTTTAGATATAAATGTTTAATTTCAAAGCGATTTCAAAGCGTAGTTAGTAATTCTAATTTACTAGCGCAGCGCTATTGACAATAATGGAATGGAAATCCAATTCATTTTCATTTGATGATTTTGATGTTTAACTTGCAATAACTGTTTGTCAATTAAACTAACACTATCTAAATGTTCCTTTGTTCATATTGTTTAGCCTATTTGTAAGGATTTACATAAATTCGTAGTTCTTATTTCATAAAATGTTGTGTATATTGTCCTTGTGTTCTTAATTTAACCCAATTTACATAGGGTGCTTCCAACAAAGGTGCTTTATTAATAAATAAATAAACAGTATTATCTATCTCTACCTTAACACAAATGTTTCCTAACTGTATTTTTATTATTTTATTCTTATTATTATTTACTCTGTGTATATGTATAATTAAGCTAAAATGTTTACTGGATTTTCACTGTTTCTTTTGCCTTGCACCTACTCATACGATAATTTTCGACTAAGTAGATTTCCGTTACCCCAAAGTTGTCGGGAAGAGATCGCTCTCTAGCTATAAGACCGCCTGTTGACTGCCTCTACTTTTAATCTGTGTACTGTTATATTTTACTGAGGTGTGCAATAAATAATATTTGTATTGTATTATATTGTAAAAAAATGTTTCAAATAAAAGGAGTTCAATCATAGCGATCATAGCGGTCTCTTACAGATAACGTTTTATCAAATAGTTTTGAACTCAATTATTGCCAAACAATGTAGGTATTGTATTGTAAACTTAACAGGTTCACAGTCCCGAAGCAGTGTGCAGCCTTCTTACGACATGTCCCCATAGTATCACACCTGTTTTTATCAAGCATTTCAAATTTAATTTGCCATCGCTGGCCTGTGTAATTTGATTATTTAGAAGAAAAACTGCATTATCTACATAACTGGCCATGAGGCACATGCGCCGTATGGACGTACCAGTGAAACCACCCATGAGGCACAAGTGCCTCATCGGACTGTGAACCTTTTAAATAACTAAACAAAGGACCAAGACTTCCAGTGCCCAGGCCTGGAAGTTTGATTCCAGCTTTGGGCATCGGCGGCCTTGGTCACTTCTAGCTTTGTATATGACAATTTTGAAGTTTATAATTTATATAGACAATCAAACAATGTAATACACATTAATAAAGACCGGCCAAGTGCGAGTCAGATTCGCGCACAAAGGATTCCGTACCATTATCTATAAAAGCGGAATAAAAATTATGTCTGTTGTATGGGAGCTCCCTTAATTTTTTTTAAATTCTGTTTTTCAGTATTTGTTGTTATAGTGGCAACAGAAGTACATCATCTATGAAAATTTCAACTGTTTAACTATCACGGCTCATGAGATACAGTCTGGTGACAGACGGACAGACAGACAGTCGAACAGACAGAGAGACGGACAGCATAGTCTTAGTAATAGGGTCCCGTTTTTATCCTTTGGGTATGGAACCCTAAAACGGTACCTATTTAGTAATGTATCTACTCTAAATGTTTTCTAACGTACTTAGGTATTGATTATATTCATGATTATATTCATGATTATATTCATGATTATATTCAAGAACAGGAACTTGTTAATAAAATTACGTTTTTAAAGAAAATGAACAATCCTTATCATTCTCCGTTTATAATGACATCATAAGGGAAGCCAATGGAAAGCGAGGCGAAGACTATTAAAAGGGAATAAAGACCTTACAGACATCACAGTCGCTGCGAACGAAATCCAATTTGAAATAAGTGCCAGCTGAATTAATCCAGCCACTTTGGACGGACCGGATGAAATTTCTGGTATTTTTCACGTCTAGCAATAAAAAGAGCCCTCGAGTTGGGAAAGATGAGTAATAGCCTCGCCCGGAGCTCTGGAGAAGTGTAAGGAATAATATTATTATGCTCGTGCTGTGAGAACCTTTTTAAGGCGTATCCGTGACTGAATGACCTTGACCAAACTTTGAGCCCTCCGTAACTACGCTCGCAAAAAATTACAATTCAGTACTATTTATTAAAGCATCTCATTAATTTAGGGATTCTGAACGAAAAACCGGGAGTCATGGAGATTTACAGGAGATGCCTTTGCCCAGCAGGCCAGCAGACTCAATTAGACTAATTATGAAAGTAAGTAAAACGAATAAGATGAAAGTTAAAAAAAGATTAACAAATATTTATTTGTCTAACAAGTCTTGATCATTTAGTTGTACTTGTTAAAATACAGTCGCTTTTAGTGACAATTTTAATTACATGATTACGTGAAAAATACTAGGTGTGAGAAATATTTTGCCTCTGTTGGTTAAATTATGAACCTCATAATTACTACTCATGCACTACTTCATAATTATATTAATGATTACTAACTTAGTACTCAGAACCGAGCATTTCACAGTTGTGAAATGCTTGGTTTTGAGTTCTATGTGTATGTAGTTACATACGCCTTAAATCCTAGAGTGTAAGTTGCACAGTTTGCGGACGGGACTGAGGAAATGGGATGCAGAGATAAAATCTGTGTCGACAGAACATGTTGTAACCGCTGGATAAGACTCATAGCTTCTATTATTCTTCTCACTTAAATAAATAAATAAATATTATAGGACAATCTTACACAAATTGACCTAGTCCCACAGTAAGCTCAATAAGGCTTGTGTTGTGGGTACTAGACGACGATATATATAATAGATAGATACTTAAATAAATACTTAAATACATAGAAAACATCCATAACTCAGGTACAAATATCTGTGATAAACACACAAATAAATGCCCTGACCAGGATTCGAACCCGGGACCTCCTGCTTCGCAGGCAGGGTCACTACCGACTGGGCTAGGAGGCCGTTAAACTTGCTGGTTTTCTTTATATTTCTGTTAAAAACTATCGTTTTCTTTTAGTGCAAATGTAAATTCGAGTACATGTTGAGCCAAAAACTTTGATATTGATACGCTAAGAGACTCTGCTACGAAATTGTCACATACCTACGTTTGAATGATGTTTCATTTTTTTGAGTTTCTATAAGGTATGCTTGATTTATTTTTAATGTCCGAGTGTTGCGTATGAGCTCTTAATTAACTACATATCTATATATATTATGGAAAGTAGTGTGTATTATAATTTAAATTAAATCAAAAGTCATTAAGAAATAAAGTAGTTAAATACGTAGTAGTAATAGGGTAAATACTTTAATTACTCGTATTGATCTTAACCCTCAAATAACAATAACTCTTTTATTTACTAAAGTGAAAATGGAAAACTTTTAACAAATAGAATTAAGATTATTAACATGATGTAACCAAATAAAATTATTTGCTGAAAAAGAAAATCTAATCGTAAAATACTCAGTTCTAAAGCTCACTAATTATGCATTTGAAACGGTGTTTAATTACCAACAAAATCCCAAGTAATTACAAACGAAGTGACTTGAATAACTTCTGCTATTGAATTAAATTATTTACTTGTACTTAAAGTCGCATGAAATTCTTAAAGTCAAAAGGAGAGCCTAATTTTGTTTTAAAATTATGAGTGAAGTCTAAATATTTGTTAGTAGTTAGTCTATCAAGATTTAAAATTAAATTACTTTTCCTTTTAAGTCTAACAAGCTGTTACATTTTGTTGTTTAAGTCACTAGAGTTTACTCCAATAAGATTATAGTTTAAAACCTATGAGTTTGTGCTATGATTGTGCAATTAAAATAAAACTGTTGCCTTAAATAATAGACTTTTTAATGTATTGAGCAAGCAAACACAAGTAGTTAACAATAACACCGGTATTATTTCTTTACACGACGGTAAAAGAGTTGTTACGCACTACCTGTAGAGAAAACTTTGGTGGTATCCCGGGCATAGCGTGAATTGTCTATACAAATACAGGCAACGGTCAAAATGGAAGGCCTATTGTGCAGCTACGTTGTGGCAAGCTCAATATTGACAGTATGGAACTTGTTTCGGCAATGTAAATATGGAAACGAACCGTTTGTGGTGGCTAGCTCATTATTAAATACCCGCTGGTGCCGGATTTCTCTGATTTTTTACTCTTTGAATTATTGATGCAACGTTTACTTTACACGTTTTGTATGGATACAATCAAGATCAAACCGTACCTTTAAAATTTAAACCGTAATTTTGAAGACAAAATGCATTGAAGGAATATGCGTGTAGTTCAATACAATAAACACATTTAAGAGAATAATATAGTTTAGGTAAAATAAAAGGGCCTTCTAGCCCAGTCGGTAGTGACACTGCCCACGGGTTCAAATCCTGGTAAGGGCATTTATTTGTGTGTTTATCGTGAATATTTGTTCCTGAGTTATTGGTGTTTTATATGCATCTTAATATATATTAATCTAAAAGAGTATAAGTATGTATATCGTCGCCTAGTACCCATTGTACAAGCTTTGCTAAGTTTGGGACTAGGTTGATCTGTGTAAGATTGTCCCCCAAATATTTGTATTTAATAAATATTTATATTTATTATTAATAGAACACATTTTTATTCAAACTAATGGAGCCTGATTAATAGTTAATTAAAGTATATTTTTTGAATGATTGTTACACAAAGTACTTGTAATACCTACGTACTTAAAAGCATGAAAACTGAAAAACACAAGACGGATGTAAGCGTTCGGCTAATAAAAAAAATATTATTACTTTGTAATAAGAAATTTTAATTATTATTATTATGACAAAAACGGGACTTAATCGCGTACACTTACTTTTATAATGGTGAGTTTTGATGTCGAGTCACTCTTTACCAATGTACCAGTAAGAGAATGTCTTGAGGTAGTTCGGGGAAGGCTTGCGGACAGTGAGATACTGGGATCAGTCATGGTGTTATTAAGGAACTGTTTGGAAGGAAGCTACTTTTTGTATAGAGGAACGCATTACCTCCAGATCGACGGAGTTGCTATGGGACCCATAGTATGGGTAGCCCTGTCGCCCCGGTTTTAGCAAATATCTGGATGGAGCATTTTGAGTCCAGCTTAGATCTGCAACCATGGGCAGTGAAATTGTGGAAGCGATATGTCGATGATGTGTTTTGCATTATAAAGGGTGGCAAACAGGAAGTTGAACAGTTGCTCCAGTATCTTAATTCCATTCATCCCAAGGTAAAGTTGACCTATGAATTGGAATCGGAACGTAGTTTGCCTTTTCTGGACGTGAAAGTGATAGGTCGAATGGATGGATCCCTGGCGCACACTGTCTACAGGAAGCCCACACACACAGACAGGTATCTTAACGCTCTGTCTCACCATCACCCTCGCCATCTACTGTCAGTAGTGAATTCCCTAAGGAACAGAGCACATGATCTTTGTGACCCTGAATTTTTAGAGAGTGAGATGTCGCATATTCAGGAGGTCCTTAGGAGGAATGGGTACAGGGTGGACAGTAGGCAACCCAGACGGAAACCGGGAAGGAAGCATCCGGATGTTGCAAGACGACCGGCATTTTTGCCTTATGTCAAAGGAGTGACGGACAAAGTAGGTACAGTACTAAGGAAGTACTCTATACAAACCGTATACATGCCGTTATCCAGGGTGTCGGGGCATTTAAGGTCGGCTAAGGATGTTATCCCTTATCAAACACCGGGCGTTTATAAGATTGATTGTAGCTGTGGTAGTTGCTATATTGGGGAAACCAAACGCAAAATAGCGGAAAGGGTCAGGGAACATATCACAGCAGTCAAAAATCGGCAAATAAACAAGTCTGCTGTGGCCGAACATTTGTTAGAATCTGGACCAAACCAATGGATTGAGCTCCATAATCCAAAAGTCCTCTCTACAGAACGTCTTCGTTATAGCAGGAAACTACGAGAGGCTATTGAAATTAGGAAGCATAAGAATTTCAACCAGAACGAGGGACAGGGGATCTCGTTTTCGTGATCAGCAAATGTAAGCGTGAAAATACTTGCATTTCCAAACCACCAGATGTCGTGAGTGTTGTGTGTAGGCAAAGTGACAACCCTAGCGTGAATGTGCATAATAGAGACCAAGTGCAGGTAGTTCGAAAAACCCGCGCAGCTAGGAGATGCTGATACAATTCCTCGCCAGTCTGCCTGCGACCACGAGTGTTACGGCACGCTCGAAACGTCAGGAAAATAATAAAAGTAAGTGTACGCGATTAAGTCCCGTTTTTGTCATAATAATGAGTGAACAATTATAATAAATTGTAATTTAAAAAGTTTAATAATTATAATAAATTGTGAGAACGATGATCGCCTTAACAAAAATATTAAAACCATGTCAATATAATTACCTACTTTTATTACATTAATTTGTTAACTTCTCCGGATAAATGTTACGGTAAGTCAAATAAAAGGCAGGAAATTAAGACACGTCTTTGGTGGTCCGCCTAAACTTATTAGTATTCGACAAATACATTCATACACTGCGATAAACGCGTTAAAAAACAAGTCTATGTTTTACGACCTCGCATCCGAATCCCAAGTAACTTTTACATCCTTCATTGTTGCGCTTCCATTAACTTTATTAATTATTAATGTATTTTTTATGGTTCATAAATGGCGGCTTAAGGCGATGGGAGATCGAACGGCAATTTTAACAGCCTGCTTTATGTCTGATTATCTTACAAATGTTCTGAAGACCATAATGAGATTGCTTGTTGGTTTAGAAGCTTAGCTCTAATAAGGTGATTTTACTACCTGCTTGGATATATGATAGTTTTTTAATCGATCGATAACGGTACCGCTGACACCATTACTGTTTTAAATATGTTTGAAGCAAAACAAAAAGTATCGATTTGAATTAATGTGGCTTATACTCACGCGAGCCCCTAATAAAGGGTGTTTATGGGGGAGTGAAATAGCTTTCCGACCCGCTTCGATTGCGCATGGGAACTAAAGTTTAAACAATTCCCGAAATCTGTATGGTAGCCAATTTAGTACAGATAAACGCATTGTAATATTACCGTTGCTGGTCAGTTTACCCCCTCGTGGTCAGAGGGTGTTGTTCTACTTTGTACCGGTAGGTTGGTGTGTAGATAAATGCAAAATAAGTACTATGTAGTTTATTTAATACGTATCTATTTTTATTTAATTTAATGAACTCACTTATTTTATTAAACGTACTTAATTTTAGAGATCGGGCACTATTTCTTTTAATTGTATTTTTACATAGTTGAGCGGTGCTTAGCTTAGTATATACTAGTCATATATTGGTATGCAAAAAACAAATAAAAAATCTGTTTCAATTTAAAGTAATACTTCAAAATAGTTACTTTATTTTAATAAAACTTTCGGACGCATCAAACAAGATTTTTTTGGTTATGATTTCACTATGTATAAGTAAGTAAACAAATTATATTATCTGTTCAAACATATGTTAGGGTAAATTAGGGTTTTTTGTGTCATAAATTATCCAAGATCTAATAAACAACCACTACAACATCAAAACATGTTAATGAGTCAAAATAAAAGTGCTAGCTTCGAGTACCAAGTGGAAATAAGCAAATTGAATTGGTTATAGGATAATAGTTGAAGCGGAGCTAATATTAATCGGATGCCGGTTGCATGATGAATCCAGATGGTTGATGTGGACATTTAAATTTTAAACACTGACCTTGTGACATCAAGTACAAATTCAGATCAAAATGAGACAAAAAATCGAATAGCGTGAGAAAAAGAAACGAATTGCCATAAGTTAAATTGCGATGAGTCAGCTGATGGTATCATCGCTTAGGTTGATCAGGTGGCATAGCGCGTTATGGGCCAAAGCGTCGATAGTCAATCATCACCAGAGGTGCAAGCAGCCAGTGGTTAGTCCATAAATCTATTGATATTGCACTAGGCGCCTGGAAAGATCAGATCCTTTTATTCTGGAACCAGGGATAATTCCGAGCCCCAGCTTTCTTGCCATCGCTTAATTTCAAGAAATTAAAAAAAAGAAGAAAAAAGCTACAAAATAAAATACCATTAAAATTGTACAATAATGTGAAGAAGAAAAGATGGAATCGTCAAAGACGATACTTAAATAATTGTAATTTTACTTGTCGTCGCCAATTCAAGTTTGCTCTGGCATTGTAAATGAGAACCCTTGTCTTTGAATAACTTTAAAGCCATTAACAGTTAAGTAAAGAGTTGATGAAAGTAAATTGAGTTACCATTGACATTGTAGCTTTATAAAAAACTGTTCCAATTGTTTTTATTACTATTTTTTTTACAACTGTATGTATGAAACCTTTGATCTACTATTTTTAGTATAGATCAATTGTGAATTGCTGTAAAATAAAATGAAGATAGTTAAAAATATACTATCGGGAACAATTTCACCAAAACTTTTAAGAACGTCATTAAATTAGTTGCCCTCGTATTATTTAAAGTTTACACTTTAGCTTTTTATTCAGCGGTGCTTCTTTAGGTAAAATAACCAAACATAACTTAAATCTGCAGCGCAGGATTCGTCAAAAAGGATACAAAACTGCATCCGCAACAAACTTCGTCCAGTCTACACAAATGATATTTACTATGGATGGGTTATACTCTAACAACTCTAACAAAATCAGCACAAAAAATACTTCCAGAGTTATTTCATAACCTAGCAACGATTCTGTTATGTTTATCTATTATGACAATCTAATTAATCTTTATCACTCTAATTGTTAGAAAATTACAGTTTGTCTCTTTCTCACGCGGGGGAAGGGAGCTCATTGACACGTCCGCATCTCTCGCTTGCCGGTGCGCGACTAGCGACAATTGTCTGAATTCACTCATTTTAAGTGCTTCACTTTTTAAGCGTGCATAACCCATCTGTCATTATTATATATCATAGCTCTACAACAGTAATAATGTGCCACACTTACAATTGTAAAAATCATACTTGAAATAGGCAAATTGTCAAAAGAGTGCCAAAGGTGGATATCTCACAATTCAAATGTATGTACTCGTATTAGTATCTCCAAAAAGCTAATTTACATCTGTCTTTCGAAACTGACATACCATTAAACTAGGATGATTAACTAGTTCGATGAGAACCTAACCATAACCATCATAGCTACTTCAATAGGTAAGTAGGGCAAAGCCAATCGCGCCACATTCAGTCACGATGCACGATGCGTAGTTTCGCTTTCCATACGTGATATCAACTTACATACAATATTATATTTCTTGTTTATTTAAGATAAAATCGACCTTAAGACAAAGATATTGAAAACATATTCCGACGCTGCATTTCTGATGTAAAATCGCTGCTTATTTTTCGTAGATCGTATTTAAATAAAACCTTCTACTGGATATGCAACTAAGTTGTAACTCTGCTAAGGTATATATTTTATAAAAGCGTGGAGCAGAAATTTACTCTAGGAAAAATAGCGGTCAATATGGTGGAATGGCGTTCTTTTCACCGATTTATTTGACGTTTGATTGCTATCAATGGAACTGCTACATCGAAAGTAGTAAATTCTAGCTGAGAAACTTGTTGGGAGATATATTTTCTATTCCATTGGTTTAGTTTAATTGAATCAGCAAATGACTTCCAGAAATCCTATAAAGGCTAGTGATAAGAAAAATATGTTAGTCTTATATATCTATTGGATTAGGTGACGTATAGATTTACTCAAATTTTATGAAAACGGGTCGACTCTTTTCTATAACATGTTGGTGGCAATCAAGCATACGCCTAATATAAAGGCAGCTACCGTAGCCAATAGACGCCGCAACTCCAGGGGTGTCACATGCGCGTTACTGACTTGAGCTCTTGTATGGAAATTTCTATAGATACGAAGTAATAAAAAAACAACGTTATTGTATTATTTTCTTTAAGGTTGACTTCGTGGGAAGTTTTTTCTACGAAAAGATTACGAAAATGACGCCAGGTTAAAAGGTTTCGTGCGTACCTAATTACAGCCACTTCCTATTGTTTTGTTTTATGTAGTGCACGGAATCCTGAACATCCAGTAAAACTAATTATTTTTATTTTGAAATGAAACCATTAAATATACCAGAAAATTGTATGTGAAGTTAGGACCTACTTATTGCGTGTTATTAGATTTCTAACACTAATGAAACTTAAAAAAAAACACATGTCACAATTTTAAACAAAATTTGTCGATTACACTGACAATAGCTTCAAAACACTAGAGAGGAAATGACAGTGTGTGATATGCGGAAATGTATTTAATGAAACGCGAGGGGTGACCGCGTGCCGTGGGTCCGACCAAAGTAACACACACACAGCATGTCGTTTCATTGTGTGGGTTCGATATCGCACAAATCATTTTGTGTGTGCGTATGGGTCCGACCAGAAGGACGCACACAGACATGGTGTCATTGTTTGGGCCCCGCTCAGCTGACGCAAACGCGGGGAAATGTGTGTTGTTTGGATGCGGGGGCAGTAAGTGCGGTTAACCGAAATTATTGACGGACGGCAAAGGATATAAATTAATGATGCCATTCAATTAATTTGATTTTGTACCGAATAAAAAAAACATTGAAATTGTAGTTGCTTTTCATTGATATTACAACTTATTTGTACTTATTTGAATTCAATCAACAAAAATGACACCAATTTGAAACCAAATGTAATCATTTTCTTGGCGTCTATTTCGGCTTTTTGGCATGGTTCGCTTAGAGACCAATGGTCTCAGCAACCTTATCCAAAGAATTGGCATTGGGTTTTTACGAAAGCGATTTCTATGTGACCCTCCAACCCAGAAAATTTAATGTATACACTTAGAAAACAAGGACCTCACCTTTTAGCAAACAAACAATACGCGATTTCTGCCAAATAAAATGGTGCAAATACAATACATTTCATAGTTAATCAACAGCCAATTTTGTCTCAAATTTCGTTTAACTCCGCGGGGCAGCGAATTGATTTTCGATAACCAACAACTATTGTTACATTTCCGACAATGGGCTCCCGGCTTATTAGCGAATATAGTTACGTTTAGCTAAATAGCTCCAGGTCAAACCAATAATTCAGTCGCCCCGGGAGACGATATTCAAACTATTTCGATAGACTCTATTAACGTGTTGCGATTTCCCCCTGCAGTCACACTGGTAATTTAAGACTGGTAATTTGGTACGTGAGGTTGTACGGCCGATTCACTGTTATGTTATTAAGGCTTATTAAAGCAGCGGGGCCTATGATCACTGTTTGATTATGGTTTGCAAAGTACGTTGCTTGGCGTATTTGCGTTTGAGTTAGGTTTGAAATTGGAACGCGGTTTGAAATAGTTGGGTTTGATTAATTGGTTGGCAAAGCTACTTTGTAAGAATATGAATAGTTTGATTATGTTTGAGGTATGAATGTGTAGCCCGCATGAGTGAAGTTAAGTGTAATTTTAAATTTCACTTTTGTAAAAGTATGTCGACTGTATTCTTCTTTAGGAAGTCGTCTTCTGCTAAGAATCTAACGATTTTTACCACACAGTTTTTGTACAGTTACCTAAGTTACGCACACCTACCTACCTACCTACAAGGTATGCAATTTTATTTTGTGAGCCAAACAGTGAGTTAAAAAAATTAGCAGTCTAAGAAAAAAAACCGGCTAACTGCGAGTCGGACTCAAGCACCGCGGGTTCCGTAGAAACCTGTAGGTATATAAGTAAAAGTTCACCCATTGCATTGACATAGAAAATTGATTTTGTTACAGCTTAAAGGTATTATAGACCTGAGTATTTGATATGAATTTCAATTTAATACCTCTACGCGTTTACGAGGGAAAAGGTAGTAAGTTTAAAATTTAAAAAAATATTTTTTGTATGATTTTACTAAAAATGTCTACTTTTCGTAATTTTTCCTTTGTCTGTGCTATATGAAGTTTCTTCGTGCCAAGTTTAAAGTTTCTGAGTTTACGGGAAGTACCCTTTCGGTTTTAAGTTTCTTGCGAGTACTCAGTTACAAAATATGCGACTTAAATTGCTATTTCTTTTGATTGCGTTGACATAAAAGTTTGGTTTTGCTACATCTGGAAGGTCCTATAGCCCTGAGTATTTGACATGAATTTCAATTTAATACCTATACGCGTTTACGAGGACCAAGGTAGTAAGTTTAAAATTAAAAAAAATATTTTTTTGTATGATATTACTAAAAATGTCTACTTTTCGTAATTTTTCCTTTGTCTGTGCTATATGACGTTGCTTCGTGCCAAATTTAAAGTTTCTGAGTTCACGGGAAGTACCCCGTAGGTTTTGCGAGTGCCGAAAAACTCCAAAATTTGCAGCGTAAACGACTGTATCTTTTGATTGCGTTGGCTTTTAAGTTTGATTTTTTCACAGCTCCAAGGGAAAATAGACCTGAGTATTTGATATAAATTTCAGCTTGTTACCTCCACGCGTTCCTGAGCAAAATGGTATTGACAGACAGACAGACAGACAGACAGACAGACAGACAGACGGACAACAAAGTGATCCTATAAGGGTTCCGTTTTTTCCTTTCGAGGTACGGAACCCTAAAAACTACATAGAAGGTAACCAAAATTCAATAAAATATTTGTAAATAAATATCAACTGACGTTATTTTGTTATCCACAAAAAGTATTTACATTATACATGTATAATAAACGGGATCCGTGAGAATCATAAACAAATTATATGAATCTAGCAACCCCATCATTGAATGCGCAATAATGACCCGTTTGCGCCGTTAATAAAAAACACAATAAAAATAAAAATGCGCTATAAATGGTGGACTGTAACAAAATATTATACTATAATAAATTACGGTACACCCCGAATTTAGCGCTTATGCGCACACGCTTAGCTTTGCACAACCCTACGCTTAAGCACGACATTGAGTTTGATTACAACTGCGCACAACCCTACGGTTAAACTTGACATTCAATTTCATTGTCAGACAAAAATGTTCGCACCGGCGGTACTTATTATTTATTATGACCCCGCATGTGTCACTGTTAAAAAACACACAAAGAGATGGTCGAGATTATTACATCTTTCCAAGTTTAATTGTACACAATGGTTAAACAACAAAAGCTGGTTCCTACATTTGTAACAGACGTGCACTATGAATGCCAGTCTGCAAGGACAATAAGTGCATTTGCTGTGGCATTGATTTTGAAAGAGTGCTCGATGAAAATTTAAATGATAAAAGTTGATAACGTGCATGGAAGGCATGCTTGCCGGTTTCTATGAATAAATGAAGATATATTAATCTAGTTGGGGTTAAATTGTTATTAAGACTATGATAAATGGTTTTTGTTAATGGAGCTTAGATTAAGGAGCGGTCTGAGTTACCACGGTTAAAAGTTGCGGCGGTTAACCCGTGGCATGGAGTGAGAATTAATCTCAATTATTAACATGTTAGTTTCGATCGCACCAGGAGTTTGGTCGGGTTAACTATTGTGGATCTTAATTTAATTGAGCTGTTAACGCTAATAAGACTCATTTCAACCAAATCTAGAACAAGTAGGTACTTAAATAAAGGAAACTCAAAAAATTGTGAGGACTATTTTTAACTAGGAAACAAGTAACTCCCTAATATGTTTTTTGGTAAACACTTGCCAACTGTACCTAGGAGATAGACTTATCATGTAAATTACGGAAGTACAGTCACCGGCAATAGTATCTTCCTACATGAAGGCTGCAAAAATATGTGACATGCTCTTATTTGTAGGGCCATAAGAGCGTGTCACATATTTTTGCGGCCTTCGTGTAGGAAGATACTATTGCCGGTGACTGTACCTATACCATATTCGAGCTCAATCTGACACCGGCAAGTGGTTGAAATTAAAAGTGTGTAAAAATTACTTGTTCAAATAAAAGAGCCACGTTTGATAATCTGGGACAGCTACAATCTTATTTACCTACGACTAGAATTTTTTTTTGTGGTTTTAGCAAATCCTGCTTGATAACCGGATTAGCTATGAATTATGTTAATTTAATTACCTCTTAGAAAACTAAATATTATCCGGTTTTCTTAAAAATAAATAACCTGGTGACTAATACACAAAGAAATGCCTTTAGTAGGATTCGAACCCGGCACCTCTGCAAGTTCATTATCACTAAAAATGTGTGTACTTACATACCAACTAAAACATCATAGTGCATAGTACTCTAGGAAGGTTATCGCCTTGATTGATTTGCAATCTTATCAAGATTACTTTTAAATTGATAAACTTTTTTTCCTTTTTTAATATACTTTTTCTAATTTTCGTTAATTCTAAAACGGATAAAGCACATAATACAACTTTAGCTCTAAAGCAAGAAAAGCGGCCCTCATTCTAAATATCTATTTCACCGTTCTGATTAAGCAGGCTCAGCCGGCGATGCCCAGCGTCGGTGTTTCCTTCGATTTTATATGATAAACAAACATCAGCGAGGTAAACACGATCGTAAATTTTACTACAGTATTCGCAATCCCGGAAATTCTACATCAAATCAAAATTTCCCTACTTTCGCCGAGTTACGTTTGACTCGGGTGCCTTTTTTGTGGTTTTATTTTGTTACAAACATATGCTTTTCGTGTATGTTATTTCCGTTGCCGTAAAATGTACAGCAAATAAGCTTGTGAATAACTCAAAAAGCAGCGATATCATTTTCTTCAACTCCGATATAGTACACGTAGTTTGATATTTTCATTCAAGAACGATTTTATGGTTGGGAAATCATAGTTTCGGAAATGGACCTTATATTACTATACAGTTTTAGTGGAGATATAGTTTGTTTATACACTGCATAGTTAGATAATAGTTCGAAAATTTAAACACAATTTTTACTAGTACATCTTCATTATTTTATATAGTATATTTCTGATACATACTATGTATTTAAAAAGCTATTCAAGCTCTGTAAAAAAAAAAGATGTAAGTAATTCTGCACTTGATAAATTATGTCCGAGCAATCATAATAAAAGCAATCATTTGTGTCGTTCTAAAATGTAACAAATGGATAATCAATCATAATAATACCAATATATATCCATAACCAAAACCAATGACTTGTAAGTTACTAGCACGTCTGTAATATATGGGCTGTTACCAAATTTTATTGGTAAACGGTATGTTAGATATTGCCGAAACACCACGCGAATTTATTCAATGGCTTTATATCACGAGTCGTTTGAAATAATATGGACAAATATGGACATATGATTTTTATTTTAATGGTGCATAGAATGGTATGGTACCTTTACATAGAGAAATGGTACATTGCATAGTTAAACATAATAAATGTTTAGGGTAAAATAAAACTAAAATGATTCATTATTTTATAACAAAATAAGTTTATCCCATCTCTACAATCTACTGTTGGGTATTTTTAGCCTAATAAAACTTATCGTAACGGAAATGCACTTGCCATAAAAAGCCGAACTAGACGCATAAGTCTGCTCCACCCAAACAACGTAAAAGCAAATAAACTTCATTACGCATCCAGGGGGACGCTAAAAAAGAGTGCAGCAAAAGTAAGCGCATGGAATGAAATTTCGATAATAAAATTACCATAATCGATACATTGGTATCATCGGAACACCCTAATAGTAGTTCAAACCCGTAACGATCTATATCAAGTTTATTGGCATCGTTCCACACAAGTTTACATATGCACTTAGTGCGCACGGAATTGAAATGAAGCATTATTTAATGCAAACTGCAGTGTATTACGATAATTATTAACGATACAATCTATGCGTTTCCGAGTCGTTGGTCGGAACTGCTCCGTTTGTTTGCTTAGTTATGAGAGGGAAGCAGTTGTTGCAACTAGTACCTAGCACGCGATAATTTGTGGATGTGGAACGAACTTACAAATAGGTTTTAAACTGTTAAATTATGTTTTTTTTTGTACTAAGCAGAAACGTCTGCAAGCGAAAATTCAATTTTGCAAGTGAAAGAAAAATGGAAGAATTCACCACGTTGAGCAAGATGAACTTGCGACCTTTCGGAACACGTTTCGTTTCGGTTAATGTGTATATACACTTACGATAGATGTCGCTGTCGTCTCCCTCTGACATAATCCATGAAGGAACTGATGGAAAGATTCACCGAGGTTGAGTAAGCGTCGATAGCTCAGTTGGTCAGAGCGATCGGACCGGTGTCCCGAAAGATCGCAAGTTCAAATCTTGCTCAACGCGGTGAATTTTTTTTTTTTTTTTTAAATTAAATATAAAATTGTTAAATATGATTCAATTACAATTGTAGTACTGCAAGCTCATCGAGCGCCCTTCTTCAGGGTCAAGTGTGCTGTTGTGGGGCGTAGCACTCATGTCACCAACAGACAGGGTGGGCTGCATCGGTTGCATCAGACAGACTAGCTAACAAAGCATGTCCAAATCTGTCATCCCATTGAAATCTGCTTAACTGGAATTACAGTTTATGGGTTACCCTCATCTGGCAGAAAATTTTTGGTCAGAAATACACTTGGCATAACATGTCTCGCAGAAACACTTTCGATCGAATGGTAATTTGGCATAAAGGTACAGTTGGCATAACTACTACTACGCATACGACACGTTTTGCAGCATATTGTTTTGCAGAACACTACTTTGGCCGATTTTGGTTTAGCATCATTTTATGTACCATAATAATCCTATAGCATACTATAAAATAGCATAATTATTTTCTGCTAGCAGAAAAGTGGATTAGGTCAATTTTACGTAGTAGAATATAAGTCCCACCAAATTTAGATTTATTTAGGTTAGGTTAGAGTTGCGACCACTCGCGGAAACCACTGTCGCCAAAAAAGTGGGTTAGGTTAGGTTAGAACTGCGACCCCCGCGGAAACAATCTGCTGCCGGAAAAGTGGGTTAGGTTAGGTTAGAACTGTGACCCCCACAGCAACAAACTGTTGCCAGAAAATTGGGTTAAGTTAGGTTAGAATTGTGACCCCCACAGGAACAAACTGTTGCCAGAAAATTGGGTTAGGTTGGGTTAGAGCTGTGACCCCCGCTTAGCTTAAGTTAAAGTATTTGTGGCGGCCGCAACAGGCCATTGCTCTCTGGGTGGCTCGAGCATACCGCGATCGGTCGCACGTAACAGCTTGGCCGGGAAAGACCTCCGCCTTAGGAAGACACAACAAATTACCACAGACACAATTGGCAGATAACAATTTTATTCACCGGAGTACCGACACCAAATATGCTCATTATTACAGCGCCTGCACGTTCTTATGAGCAATACATCCAATCCCGCATAGTTCTTGTACAATATGATAAGACAATGAAGATTATCTTGTAATAAAAAAAAATTCGGCTTCACAACTGTATGCCGCCTAAATATTATGCAAACAAAAAAATCTGCGAAAGTACTATTCGCTTAGAAGACAATTATGCTCATTAACATTATGCCAATATAAGATTCGACATTATAAAAATCTACGAAATGATTTATGCCAAAGCATACTCTGCGTAAGGTGTTTCTGCCAAACGTTACTTCTGTTAAGTATCATTATGCAAAACAAATATATGTCAAAAAAGATTCTGCAACACAATAGTGAACCACAGTTTATATTTAGTAAAATAGTCTACAGACAGTCAGCAGTATTGGCTAAACGGGCAATGGGTTCAAATAAGCGTTTATCCAAAAAGTTGCAGTTTTAGAAAATGGTGTAATTTTCCGAAAATTTTATGTTATTTCTACCCAGTATCACGAGCTCTTTTCCTCTCAAAAGGAAAAAAAATGTTCCGGAAGTTCCATATATTTTTGAGACTTTCCTCTGTGTTATTGCCATACAAAGTATATAAGAAATGGTAACACAAATCCTATTATAATCGTAAAACTAGAGATTTTGAATAGAAAAAAAAATACAAAAAATAACGCAATTTTAAAAAGTGGGAATTCTCTAAACCAAAATCTTGTTTTTTTTTTATAATATAGCTGCGTCAAGCTAATTTCGAATACCTCACCACTTCTGCTGCCGACTGTACAAATATAACTTACAGTTTAAATATACTTCTTATCAAACCAAAGAACTTAGAAAACTTGCTTCAGATAACACAAATATTTTGCAATGGGCGTAATAGTAGCAGTTTTATTGTCTGTTGTGTAAGTTCTGACTAGTTTTCGCACGAAACTTTTTTACTCGCGCGTGGTTCCCATTACGGTATAAATCGTTACACGAGTGAAGTATAAGTTTTATGGAGCGAATTTGATAAATTTTGTGTTTCGAAAAGATTTTTTATTTGAATAACCTTAATATTGGACTATTCAGCTAGTAGATTGAAGTACTAATGCAAAATAATGCTTAGTTCTGTATTTTTTTACTGAATAGCGAAATTGTTATGTTTTGTGATTACTTATTGGGCCCGATGACGATATGCCGCCCACTAATATTGAACGCCACTGCTTGGTGAAGTCTAATTCTTCCAACCCAAATATTTGCACCAATTTTTTTGCACCTTTGACTTTTATTGTAAGCCTAGTATTGCAATTTTCATCAAATCTCCTATATTCAGGCATGTCACCACATATGGGACTGCATCCGACCCGAGACATCAATTTCAAAAACAGTCCCTTCCAGTCGGATGGTTCATATCTGCAATAGTCTGTGGTATTCCAACAGCTATTCGAACACAAGTGTATCCTATTCCACCAGATTAGTATAAAGTGCCTTTTAGCCTAGATATTGTAGTCAGTTACACTGGTTCTCTGACAGTTCGGATGCGAGGCATTCCGAGGGCATTGCGAATCCACAGCCTGCTAGTGCTAGCGTGTCGGGCGGGCTCGCACCGCTGGGCTGGAATTAACCAGTCTCCATAGAGCACTGGATCCGCATTATGGGGTGTAGTAACCTTGTGAAGTCATCACGGAGATAAGACGCCGTGATGATTAGAACAGCTTATGACAGCAGACGAAGCAAGCAATTATTGTTTTGAATTCACAAAAGCAGATATGTATTTGTAGCAACTGTGCCGTTTGGCGTACTGTTTCCATAGAAATCTATTTCTGAAGAGAGATTGAATTACCCAGTTCATCTTTAAAATGGTAACAAAATAAATAGTACCTACATACGTTATGGGTTAGTTCCAAAACCCTGATATTCTTTAATTTGCTTTTATTTCTCAGTCTTGATTTAAGTGATTTACGAACGACTTGATAAAAGTATTTCGACTAATCAGACGTTTAATTGGAGCCAGCTGTAATGTAGGCAACTGGCGAGATTAGAACATCCCAGCCGCATGACGTAAACGAGGCTAGGCCAATAATGCAAATAGCTACCAATTGAGAGAATGACCCGCGCATGACAATGCTTTTGTAGTTGGGAGCAGTACTTTTATTGTTCTAAGTAGTACGTGTAGGCATGGTGTACAGGCGGTGTGAGAGAGCTAGGATTTTGTTCCTGGTAGTGAATGAATTAATAAATGCTTTATTGCACACCTCAAAAAATATACGGCCCAGTAGAAAAAAAAACATGATAAAAAGAGGCAAACAACAGGCGCTCTTATCGCTAATAAGCGATCTCTGCCAGACAACCTTTGGGTAGCGGAGGGTAGGCTTTGGATTTTGGGTAATGATTTTATTTGTAATTTAAAATACAAAAAAAACATGTTAAAATGTATCCTATGAGTATGTAAACCGGAACATAATAACTAATCGATTGATACCTTGCTTATCATAATCAGATGAATAGTTTAGACGTACATACAATATTTTCCCAACATCAAAAAACATGAATTGCATCAATCTATTATTTTATTAGATATAACAATTATTTTGTATTGATATCATGTACATAAAATTATATTTTATTTCAGGTACAAGATAGGTACATGCGAAAACTTGTAAATATAAATTATGTAAATAACTTTTGCATTTAGTATTTTATGTTATTATTAATATACAAAAAAAATGTGGAACAATTTAGTTTGGTGAAACTTGACTCTATATTTGAGAAAAAGTGTTCAATATTTAAATGAACAATACCGAATAAAATAAAAATAAAATTAGACAGATCCGGGAATTAATTTAATCGGGACGAAAAAATCAAATAGTTACAGAAAGGCCTTTATCCAGCGGTGGGATAATGTATAAGTTTCTAAACAAAACCTATTAGGTACTAAATTTTCTTTTTCAAAATGCAGTGTGTAAATCCAAAACGAGCAAAGAATTAAACCAGATATATCTAAGTGTTTTAAAGTTACACTTGATTTTGACCCTGTACTTATACCGCTCAGCAATGTACTGCAAACATGATTTAAAGTGAGTAACTGTCAATGTCAACGAGCGTTCTTAACTTGAGTATGTTACACTTACATTGTGGGCCGAATAATTTTGCATTGTTAAAATTTTCGTCGTAATTTTAAGAATAAGTTATTTAAAATATTTCTAATAAAATTTCTATGGTAAATAGTTTAAAGGTTCGTCCTTATTGGATTTACACATATTATGTATAACACTTTACATTTGACAGACGTTTATATTTAAATAACGTCATTAGCTTACATAAAGTAAATATATAACTAACTACGCGCAGCTATGCACTAATTACATATAGTAGGTATACCTATGAAAGATACGCAATGATGTCACATAGTGCTGATAATGGTCAGTGGCTTTGTGTGCTGCGCGTAATCCGGGCTGGTCAACACATACAGATTGTGGTCGGGCTATTAGTGTTTACTGTATTAGGGAAGAGACGAATGCGAATGCGAATAATTAATTACGCTTAAAATTAATTAATTAGCTTTAAAAAAACTCAATCGTTGCCATCACTTTAACGTGCACTTAGTTCAGAAATATAGAAGAGTGATATAGGATGAGGCTATTATTGCTCAAAATGAATCAAGTGATATCGTCGTTTCTGCGTTCCGTGCATGTGCAAGTCTATTAGCCCCCCTTCTATTTTTTTCTGGCTTACAACTGTGAAGGATCGATAACCGTTCAGCCGGTGTGAATGGCAATTTGCATACTCGTTCTTCATCACATAAAGATACTAATCCAACGTGGGTCAGTTAATGTTACTCATGGTGGTTCCACAACACGTATGGAGCTTAAGTATCGCGAGCCATCCGGTTGACTCGCGGACACTGAAACTACGCGTCATTGCTCTGAATATATGACCAGCGGCGCGGCCGAGTCGACGCGCTCAAAATATGACGCGTTTTGCAAAAATTCGCATTCGCAAAATCGTAAATCGCTTAATGCAAATGCGAATGTCAAACCGAATGTTAAAAATGATGCGAATATTTGCATTATACAAATGCGAATACAAATATTCGTGACATCCCTATGCTGTATATACTTATGCAGGGTGCCCTTACATTAAAGTGGCACCGGAAGGGCCAGTCCTTGTAACTATTTAGGATGGTTCAACTTTGAGACACATTTGTGTTGACATAAATTTTCTCGTTAGGATATCTCCGTGTAAGAGTTAGTTGTGATTCAATTATTTAGTATACGTATGACAAAAGAGTAAACTAAAATATGACTAAAATATTTTCTGACTCCTTATTTCAAAGCATAAAAATATAGTCAGGTATCTCGTTCTTCGAAATAAAAATATTAGAAGTTCAGTAAATAATCAATATTTTGTACCTAAAACTACTTTACCATCCATACTATAACACAAACATGTCAACCATCCTTCAATACCTCATTAATCTGCTCAAAATTTGGGATATGTCAAACTACCCATCAACTCATCATTTAATCGTATTACCCAGCGGTAATATGTACTCGACGTACGCTCCGAGAGGCTAATTTAATGGTAAAGACGAGCCAACACAATTAACCCATATAGCAATGCTCCGAGAAGCCAATTAGTAATGTGTCCCTTATTATTATGATGCTAAGGTTGAAAAGAAGCTTCGTAAAGACAATACATACTCGTATATTATAATACCACAAATTCAAGTTAACTGACCTAATAAATTCATTGTGCCATAACTATAATTGCTGTATATTTGAGTTATGCGATTCTCGGAACGTCTGTTTCCATTGTAGTGCGTCTAGCAAAAGGGCGGGAAATTGTCAAAGCATTTACGTGTATGTTATGCCGGCATTTGTATTTAATGTAGTTCCGTATTTAACTGTTGAAATTACTTTTGAAGTGAATTTTGAGTGTAAATGTACAATTCTAACACGTAACTAAGACTGTTAGTGGGGAAGTTGAGTGTTGCTTGTCTAGTAGAAGATTAAATATAGCTTCCTTTGAAACTGTATCTAGATTTATTATATATTAAATTTATTTACTAATTAAGCTAAAAATACAACTTTCTAATTAGTGTCAGAAGAAATCCCTGAGTATTTAAATGCTTTTTATTAGGTACTTTATGCATGAAACAATTATTCGATTACGAAACGTAAAAAAGATACAGAAATGATGATATTATTAATAAGTTATTTAATACTTTTAAGAAATTTAATAACGGTATAAATAGTAAAAGTAGTCCGGGTCTTTTTTGAGGCGTCTATTCGCTTAAGAATATCTGTTTGTATAATCGTGTCGTTCAAAATAATGAAAACAAATAACCCGATCTGTTTCTCCGGGATCGTTTGATTCAGATTAATATTCCGCATGCTAAATAACACCCAACGCGATATTCAAAACAACCGCCAGGTCTAAAGACAGTTTATTCTATTTCCGGGTATAATAAATTGTGGCCACATCGCCTGTGCTACATTTCAGTATAAAGTTTCTGAACCCCGTTGACAGGTTATATTTTCGGTGAACGGCTAACTAGTCGAAAGAATAACAGTTCTGTCCATCAAAAACTAATTTTGTGGAACTAAAGAGTCAGGTTTTCGGGTTTCGGGTGGTTCATTAGCGTATGCAGTTATGCTATTTCAGTGTCGTTATTTATGTTGAACGAGTTTTGAAATGATTCATGAGAAGTTGATTGCTATGCGTTACAAATATTTGTACATATTTCGCCCAACATGACTTCTATTTACACTCCAGACTAGACTTTTAAATCTATATTTAGACATATACCTAGGTAATAAACGCATAAGAAGAAATCTGTTTGTTCGCGATCTACGTAATAAACTACTGCACAGAATTTCATGAAATTTTGTAAAGTAACAGTTTATACCCCGGAGCAACATTTAGGGTAGGTTTTTCGCCATAAGGTACGCGGCCGAAGCCGCGGGAACAGCTAGTAAGTCTTAACAAAGATCCCACGCATTATTTATTTGAAATAGGTGGTATATAATCATACTTACAGTAGGACCTCGCTAATCCGGACTGGTAAAAAACTGACCGTCAACGGATTATAGAATGAAAATTTGAATAGTATTTAATTAGTGAATAAATGAATTTTTCATCAAGAAGATAACAAAATAAACCTATAACATATTACTTAGTGGTAAAAAATCAGTAGAAACATAATCTCGTGATTATTAAAGTCGTGGGTACGGTCATACGGTGAAATGCCCGCCCCTCCCATCCTGCAAACGCCGCGGTCGCCCGCGCCTAGTCAGTCCGGATTAGAGGGGGTCCGGATTAAAGAGGTCCTACTGTACTTCCTTTTACTAAAATATGACAATTGTAGTTTACAAGAGACACCTTTTGTGAGTAATTTTAACAAACATAGTTTTTCATAACTGTATTATTAGCATCGTATTTTAATTAATCGATTACAATTTAAACCGTCAAAGAGAATTAATAAAGGGTCGTTCCAAATCGCGTCGTTTTAATTCGAAATTAAAATGGCACCCTCTATCATTAAACAAGCTCACGTTAGAATAAATAAAACAGTCCCGTCGGTAAATATGCGGGGATGAACAACTTACGACCCGCAAAAAATGCTGCGTCTACTAGAAGTGACTTTGAGATCAAATTAAAATCAAAGTCAAATGGTCACTTCATAAAGCTCATACAAATTTGCCCGTTATTATTTTCAATATATATATATATATATATATATATATATATGTATTTTATTTAGGTAGGAACTCTAAATTGCGACCTCTCTATCTAATTGTTAATTTTAGCCTTAGTTATATTTCATTGGTTGCCCTGAAAACCAGCGTCATGGCATCTTAGCTATCGGCATATGCTGAGCAGCATCCTTTTTGGTAATTTTTGAAAATGGATTAAGGTGTATAGATTAACCCCCTTATTCATAAACGTCTCTGATATGTCAATTAACTAATATTCGTTTCTCTTTATCTGACAATTGTATTTGTTAGAAACACACAAGTCACCTGTCACCTTAATTCAAAGCGATTGATCGTAATGGGCAATGGCATATGCTTTTATTTAACCTACCTAATGGTCGTTTTTATTTTTTACCGTGGACTTCGACGATATATTTATGATATATGTATGTATGTAGCACTTTATTGCACATAAACAAGTAGGTATAACATAAACAACAGTAACATAAAAATAATAAATAAATAATAAATATTATAGGACAATCTTACACAAATCGACCTAGGCCCACGGCAAGCTCAATAAAGCTTGTGTTATGGGTACTAGACGACGATATATATAATAGATAAATATGGATAAATACTTAAATACATAGAAAACATCCATAACTCAGGAACAAATATCTGTGATAAACACACAAATAATTTTATTTTATAAATGCCCTGACCAGGATTTGAACCCGGGACCTCCTGCTTCGCAGGCAGTGTCACTACCAACTAGGCTAGGAGGCCGTTAAAATAAAAAGCCGTTCATTTAAAAGGTATGGACAAAGGCGAGCTTATCTCTGATAGGGATCTCTTCCAGCCAACCCATGAGAAAATGAGAAAGGATTAAATACAAATGGTGAAAGACAAACTATGTATAAAAGAGAACAATAAAAAAATTCGGAAATACAAAAAGCTAAGCAGGTAAACACTAATAAATATACAGGTACGAGTACATACATGTACCATACAAATACTTAAAATACGCTTAAACTACATACATAATAATATAATATACATAACTATACACAAATTATATCAGATCACATACCACGTTCATAAATAAATAAATATATACCTACATACACACACACATATATATATATATATATATATAAATAATGGTGCGTTTACATGTATGGTCAGGTGGCTGCATACATCTGTTTCATTGGTAGAATACTATATATAAGTAAGAGCACCACTATATCGTGACGACATATCATCAACGTCCACGATAATCATGATATGCATACATTGCATTTAACGTATGCTGTTTTCCCGTGGTCAATTAAGATATGTCATAATGAGTATAAACATAATGCACCTTCCAGTAAATTCAACCTACAGGCATATAAATTCAACCGGCCAGTGCCGCCGGTACTTGGTACGTGTTGTTACTGTCACCCGCGACACTTCATATGCCAGTAAATCACACGTCGTAAACTCTGCCCGTATTGCTCGTCACTAAAATTAAAGCTTTAACTGAGACCAGTAAGCCATAAAGACTTGTATCTGAATTCGGTTAATTAAATTACGCAATTTCTGTAATGATCAAAGAGCCTGGCCACGTCAGATATGACACAATAATGAGAGCATTAAAAGCTGTCTAGTTAGATTGACTTATTAGCCTTATTGCTAGATCCTGGTATCTGGCAGCTTTTAATGGGTGGAGGTCAAAGTGACAGACCAACAAAGTTTCTCCGTTGAAAAAAAGTAATACCAAAATAGGTAAAACTGCCGAAGTTGTGTTATTTATAGAGGACAGGGGGGCCTATAGTTTAAAAGAAAAAAAGATTGTGTATTATTGCGGAAACAAAAGCAGTAGGCGACTAACTATAACTAACTATATAAATTGCATTATTCATCATTTGACACTACTTTCCCCCAACATAAACGTCTGACTATGAATAATCTAATTAATTACATAATTTCCTATAATATTGCATCAATCCCAGAATTCTCAGAACTCTAGGATTTGTTTTCTTTAAGTTATTTGCATTACCCACTTTACAGCTGCCAGATGTCTGGATCTAGAAATAAGCATAATATAGCAAACTGACCAGAGGGGTTTCATTGCTCTCATTATTGTGTCATATCTGACGTGGCTAGCTCGCCATCTATATGTATGTTATGTATCAGGCAGAAGTACAAGCGCAATGAACTATTGACTGTAATAGTCCTGACGGGATTGCAATGGCGGATTTGTTTTTGTGCGAGTTTAAGTTGATCTCACACTGGGCTGTATCCCGCGCCGGTAAACGAGGCAGCGCTATACACATGCAGAGCGCTATCTCGCTCGCACACCGTCGCCGCATGCGGAAACCGCAGTAATGTTATAACCGGCTTACCACGGCGAATCCGCTTACCATAAAACGCCTTCTAAATTGTCCCTGAATTTAGCGATTTTTCTTTTATGCTGGATAACTTTCTAATGACGATACTATGTAAGGAGATTGCCAGTGTGTATTATATTTGTCTCTGGCTTTAATGAGAAAATGAACTACCGCCATCGCCAGTTATGAAGCGCACAACTATACGTTACATATATTTTTATTACCTGAACCGTGAACGCCCGCGAACCGTAATGGAATACGTTCCGACTGCTATTTATTTATTAGAACTGACAACGAATTGTCCATAAATAGCAAAATATTTCCGAAACAAATTTGCAAGCGGCCTTCTGTATGAGCAACGCACACAAATACAGTATCTCTATAGTGTGCGAGTTGGAAACTTTTGATCCCCTGACATAAATCTCCATCAGAAAATAGGGAGGGACGTAACCGGCTTAAGCTTAACTGTGACTAGTGGCTCCGAACCTTACTTTAAATATATTGTAATAATGATAAAATATACTAGTTAATTTCGGCCTCTATTTATTTAGCAGTAAAAACCGTTTTGTCATATCAACCCTGTTTATGTTGGGAATGGGAGCCCGGGCCGTGCAAATATTGGTTCATATTTCGACTGCTTTTGCTAGTTATTTGAGTAAACAGATTTGTATTATTGGCACTGGTAATCTTATTTTGCTACTTAGCTAATCTTCTGTTGTTACTTTTCTGTTGACATAATACTTTTTTTATAATATAACGTATATTATAAAAAAAGTATTATATCAACAGACCATACCATAATATTACTTAATGTTTTCTAAAAAAACACAAATTTTCTAAATGAAACCTTATACTCGTATTAGTCATGTTTAACTTTTAAAAGTAAAGGTTTACATTTGAAAAGTCATCTTATTTAATGAACATGAAGTTAAATTGTGCTCCAATGTTTGATACACGCGATGTAAAATTCACGGAAGGGTTAGCACAAATTACTTGTCTACAACCCTTTTATTTCATTAATTAATTGGAACAGCTGTCACTATTTAACGCTTTACTTTATATTTCAGCAATTAAATAGTTACAGATAGTTCCTTTTCTAGCGACTACTAAATTTTTACAATCAATATTTGTGCCATTATTTTGAAAATGGTACGATTTGGCGGACGGTAATTAGACGATTAGGTGCCACCGGATCCGGCGACGGTATGCAAGCGTGACAGCGCTATACACATGTAGAGCGCTATCTCGCTCACGCACCGGTGCGGCATGCGGAAACCGCAGCAGTGGTAAAGCCGCCTTACGCTTTTCTTGCTCGAATATAATATTGAATCTGTACAACGTCAAATAGTACCTTTTGCAAAATAATGGCACATTCTCTCGATATTTGTTTTTCTTTTCTTAGACATTATTGTCAATAGCCGGGATATTAAACAACAAAACAAACGAACAATTTTTTTAGTTTTTATTTCACCACTTTGTCGACGTGGTGACGTGGTACGTATTTACTGATGTGCCCTCGGAAAACTTCCAAAATTTGCGAAATTTTCCACATATGAAAATTTCGGATAATTCTCACATTTAAAACTTTCCATATCTCAAAACAATTTCCTATTTTTCTTACGAATTTTTTTAGAAATTTCCGAGAAAAGCCGCGGAGTCAGACGGACGGACAGACGGATATGGATAAACTGTAACTAGTTGACTACGGAACTAAAAATAGTGTATTTCTAATAAACGAACATATTTCACGGAGTAAAGCAAGACTGAACAAAAGGACGCCCAAATCCATTGAACCTACACTCAATGAAGAAAAGTTATGAATCAAACTATTTCCAAGTGACTTAGAAGTCAAATCCCGGTCTGGAATATTTGAAAATCTTTGACTTTTTTATTAGGATTGGATCGTATCCATAGATTTATGTAGATTTGAATTACTTTGTGAGTTATTTTGATGTCTATTGTACCTACATAAGGTATTATTTAAATGTTTAGACGTTATTGACTGTGAAAAGCCTAAAAGGTTTTCTGTGTTTGAATAATTTTTCCTTTTGCAAATATCGCCTTTTAGTAAATTGAATGTATACCTTATATCATATCACCAAGTATTTAAGTACAAATAAATCCACTTCTGTTAGATTTCAAATACCAAAAGACGAATGCTTTTAAAATGTAACTCGTATTTCTGTGCCTAATGTCCAGGGATATGTAAAAAAAGTGCCTAAAGCTTGAATTTTGTTGACAATAATGAGAGCAACGAAACCTCTTTAGTCCGTTTGCTATACTTTTCTCATTTCTAGATCTGGACATCTGGCAGCTGTAAAGTGGTGAAGGTCAAACAATGCAAACCACTTCAAGGAAACAAATCCTAGAGTTCTGAGTTTGATGCAATATTATGAGAAATTATATAAATAACTAGATAATATCATTGCCAAAAGTTTCTGTGGGAGAAAGTGTGCCAAACGACGTGTACTTAATTGATAGTTTGTCGCCTACTGTTTTTGTTTCCGTAATAATACGAAATGTTTTTTTGTTCTAATGTTAAAATATAGGCCCTGTCCTTTATAATATAACTAAGACAACTTCAGCGATTTTTACCTATTTTGGAATTACTTGCAGTAGTCGAAAGGAAAGTTCTCAGGAACATTTAAAAGAAAGTGATGATATCTATCGTCAACGGATGAATTACGAATTGGATGCACTGATCGGGGATGAGAACATCGTCAGGTTCTGTAAGTCGCAGCGGCTGAGATAGGCGGCAACCTTGAAAGTATGCCAGACGACAGGGCAGCAAAAATAATGACCAGGTGGACACCGCAACAAAAAAGACCGAAAGGCAGGCCTAGAAAACGTTGGATGGATTGTGTGGAAGGAGATCTCAGGAAGATGGGGAAGTTTACCAACTGGAAGAAAGTCGCCAGGCAACGAGACAACTGGAGAAAGATTGTGGAGGAGGCCAAGACCCACAAAGAGTTGTAGCGCCAACGGAAGTAAGTAAAGTTATAATGTAGGCTTATGTTAAAATATAGGCCCCATCCTCTATAAATAAGAAAACTTCAGAAGTTTTCACCTATTTTGGTATTACTTTTTTCCAATTCAAAAGTTTTGCTAGTCTGTCACTCTGACCTCCACCCATTAAAAGCTGCCAGATGCCCAGATCTACGAATAAGGATAGTATAACAATTAACCAGACGGGTTTTGTTGCTCTCATTATTGTGTCATAACTGACTTGGCCAGCTCTTAGTCTAATACGACTTATTGGCTCTTTTTGGGTATTGAATACGAAATGTCGTTAAACCTGTCATATTAACGCCCGATTTTATGCATTTACCAAATGCTTTACCCCATATTATTGCGGTTTCACAAAATAATAGTATGGACATGGAATTACACCATTTCTTAAATTTTATTGGATTTCAAATAGCAATTGACGGTTAATTGTTGACATCCGTAACCATTCATGAGAGTGGCCAAGTTACCGCCTTTAATGTAATAATGGCTAATGCATTTGAAGCATGTTGGACCGATAATCCAAAGGACGTGGGTTCCTATCACAGTTGATTTTTTATTGTAATCCGTTTACAATTGTGTTATTTACATTAAAAACTTTCATTAAAATTAGTTAAATAAATCTCTAGATTCTGGATCTGGTCTGCATCGATCAGATCTGTATATAAGGTCGAAATACATCTATTTAGCGTAAAATATGTACATACTGCATTTCAACCATCAGTTATTAAAATTCGAACTCAATAATCATATCCCGAAAAATGTGAAATAAATACGAATCTCACTCACAATTTAATGACTAGCACGTAGTAATGCCAATGTAATCGCATAATTAACTTCTTTCTTTAAACAAACGTAAATTATAATTGGTTGTTTTTGTGGTTTCAGATGAAATAGTGTTTTTAATTTATAATTTTAATTAAAAAAAATATAGATGCATCAATACTCTTTTACGAATTAGATAAACTTTTGTTATAATTTTCGTACATTAATTTATGACCTGCATACATGAATTATTAGCTTTATGTAGGTATATCCATACAAATCGTTCCTCATAATATCTGCTCCCCTTGCGGTGGACCTAATGGTATCATTTAGACTTATTTCGCTCCTCAATGGGCCCGAGGCCGATCGTCAGTGACGTAATGCCCGTTTTTTATTCGCCGTTCGACATTTATCGATGTCTCCGAACATCGGACACAACTGTTTGTTCCAATACTTGTAAAAAAGACATATGAGTGGTTAAATTGTATGGACTTACGGCATTTTAGTGAGTTCATTGGGCAGGTTGCATTGTTCAATGCTGTGAAATGTTTTTCGTGTTTTCATTGATGATATTTTATGGCGCACGGTGTTGCTGGGCGCTTGGGGATTTAGTTAGTTTTATATACGTGTCACTGATCTAGAACGTTGACTAGCCATATCACATTTATTATAGTTGAGTTACTGTTGTGTCTTAAATCTGGTGACCGTTACGCACTACGCCTTAGCGCCCTCGGGGGCTGCTGGTCGGCCGCCCTATTGACTACATACTTAAAGGCTAATTAGCAGCATTTTAAATCAATACTGTAGTAACCTGAAGTAAGTAGGGTAGACCAGGGTGAATTGGATCAGAATGAAACGGATCAAGAAAATTATTTGTAAAATTCATATTACGAGGTCTTTCATGCGAGACTGAAATGGATTAATGAATAGGTACAGTCGCCATCAAATATATCGGAGCGGCCGGGGTATTTAAAAATATCTGAACATGCACTTTACCGCCTTGATAATAGAGGTGTTGTTAAGATATTTGAGACCACCTTAGCCGCTCCGATATATCTGATGGCGACTGTACTTAACGCCATTCGATTCATTTTTATCTATGCAAGGCTTTTATTTGTCTATAAATAAATAAATAATAATAAATAAATATTAAAGGACAATTTTACACAAATCGACCTAGGCCCACGGTAAGCTCAATAAGGCTTGTGTTATGGGTACTAGACGACGATATATATAATAGATAAATATGGATAAATACTTAAATACATAGAAAACCACAAATATCTGTGATAAACACACAAATAAATGCCCTGACCAGGATTCGAACCCGGGACCTCCTGTTTCGTAGGCAGAGTCACTACCGACTAGGCTAGGAGGCCGTTAAATAGTCTATATATATTAACATACTGACTATCCTTTTTTATTGATACTATTGGTTATAGAAGTCATGATAAGGTAAACGTCCTAGTGCTCGACACATTTATTGCCCAATAGTTGACACCTGACAGCGATCACTTATATCGCGATTGACTTAAAGATGACATGTACTGGGACAGTACCGGGCACTTGGACTTGACCTTACAGGGAAATAATACCGCTATTCAGGGATTCAGTGTGATGTGCTATAACAATTCAAACTTAAAATTATTTAACTCATATAAATGTGTTACCGTAATGGCCTATAAAATACTGACATTAAATCGATTTACGATAATTCGATAGACTCGTTATTCAAGCTCGCTCCACTGAGCCCAGTACCAAGTACTAATTTAAATTAATATAACATGTAAATTGGCGAGTGCCGTTATATTATGCAAGTAACAAAAGGGAGGCCCGACAGACCGCGTAATCGCTTATACCGGGCGATATGGATATAGGTGGTGGGCAAAGAATAGGTAAATATTTATGTATCAGGTTTTTGTTGAAAATTTTTATAACCAGAATTTGTCAAATTTTAATAGTATTTTTATATCTATATAAAATGTAACAGCAACATTTAAATATCACTAAACTGACAGAACTAACATACGTAACATACATAATTGACATCTATTATTTTAAGTAATAGCTTTGATATAGTGACATTATGAATTATAAATCGCTGATAAACTTACTGCTGTAAGATTAGCTGCCAAACAAGATACGAGCTTTATTATAACTAGACTTTTATCAAGTTTTGACTAAATCAATCACAGAAATACGTTGTGTAGTTGAAATTCTGTATAATTTTATATTAAAGTCCAGTGCAATTGCACTCTCCCGCTTACACCCCTTTACGATGGCTTTATGTCCAACAGCTAAGACTCTCATTCGACCTACATTTTACCGACTATCATAAAATGTAGCAATTAAACACTAATGGAATTTTTACAATTAAACTGGAATCGGTCTTAAATTAGGTTACTTGGTCAAAAGGCTTGTATTTAACGTGTCTTAAATTGTATTTGTTGAGTCATATTAACACCGAATTTATTTTACCTTTTTATTATAATTTTACCATAATGCACAGTCTGATACTAATACTAAAAATCTTTGCCCCGTTACATATCGCGGCAGCAAAATCTAGGCTCATTTGAGTGAAAATTAAATTATAACCGACGCTGCAATTACATTTTCATTTGTTTATCATGAAATTTGTAAAATACCGAGGGAATCTCTGCGTTGAAATTTTATTTATACACGTTTTGAAGGTTCGTCGACGCAATCGTAAATAAAACGGCTTTTATTTCAAAACAATGGCAGCTTGAGGTACCGAGGGGCTAGACGTCAGCAAGCAAAACGAATCTCAGGGTGAGTTCGCCAAAATCGCATTTAAATTTCTCGATCACAATTCGAGATAAGCAAAATCATGACTTAGGCTGAAAGGGTTAAGAATCCTGCGTGCCGCCGCATAATTTCGCTAGGGAGTCTACGTGAGGCACATTAAGGAGACCCGGGAGGTTATTCGGGATTTTTTTTGGTCATGTTGTGATATTGCCGACTTTGTGATGTTTGGTGATATAGGAAATTATGATGTTAGAATACATATTAGTAGCTAAACATATAGGTATTTGTAGCTAAACATTTAGCTACAAATACCTAGATGATGTAGACAAAATCTGTAACATGCGAAAAATATACGTTTCTGGCAGGGACTGGATATCGGAAAGCGATATGACGTATGGGACAAACGGTATGTGTTTCGGTATGATTTCGGTAGCACAATCGATATTTTTCTGTACCGAAATATAACTGTACCGTTTTTTTCAATACCTCAACTGTTTTCATAAAGGTATGGATTGAGGTTGAAGTATGCGCTACCTGTCGGCTCCCCGTGCCCACCTCCCCGCTTCACTGCTCAGTTCCTTTATCGCCGCGCGCGCAGTACAAACTACGATTTAAAATGTCGATACCGAAATAATACCGGTTGGATATCGTTATAATAAACTAGCCTTTTCCCGCGGCTTCGCCCGCGTACTATAAGTACTCAAACAGGATGCGATACCCATGTTGATTTCAAGACTTTGTGACCACATTTGCCCCTTTTGGGGGTTGAATTTCAAAAAACCTGAAACACGTGTTTACTCATTTATCGTTAGGAATACTTCTGTGAAGTTTCGAATAAGATAGTCTAACAAAACTTGATTCGCCATACAAACTTTGGACCCCCATTTTACCCCCTCAGGGGGTGAATTTTGAAAAATCCTTTCTTAGTGCATCCCTAGACCTTATAAGGAACCTACGTGCCAAATTTGGAATCTATAGAACCAGCGGTTTGGGCTGTGCGTTGATATGTCAGTCAGTCAGTCAGTCAATCAGTCAGTCAGTCAGTTTCTTCTTTTATATATTTAGATATACGTACCGTATCGAAAAATAGCTATATCGTAATTTTATACCGGTAGCGTACCGTTATATTTCAACCGGTATAGTTCTACCTTTATAATATAAATGTATCAAAATTCTATAACGCTACCATACCGCTTATACCGTAACGAAAACAGTCCCTGGTTCCTGGTTATATATTTTCACTTACTCATAACTAGATATTTCACGAGCTGATTTTAAAACATGTTGAATAGGGCCTTGGAATCTTCTTAAGATTATTGCGCCCATTTCCGTTTCCGCATAAGAATCTGGGTCAAAAACGTTAAGATTTTATTGCAATTTATTTAATTAATTGTTAAGCTCTTTATAAGTATTTTTTACAGAAATAATTCAATAAACATCCAGTCTATAACACTAATTTCCACCCATTTCGTTTAATTTAGTACTTACCTATATAAAATAATTTCCTCTATTTTGGTCCTATATCTAACATACTACAAACATGGACACTCCAAAATTAACCGAAAAATACGTTAACCAAATATATTGTAGTCAAACGGGTATCCTAAATGTCACTTTATATTTAGGTACCCTGTAAGTACTTATACCCGTTGCAAGGGTATTTTAAAAGGGGTCATGAGGAAAAAATAAAGGGTGATTATAGATAAACAAACGGTCGGATCTGCGGGTACAGTGAGCAGCATATATTTGTATGCGTTTTGGACTTTAATTATGCGTTTACTGTAAGGTTTTAAAGTATAAAGATATTTATGTTGCCGAGTGTACAGGCGGGTGGTTAATTTGCAATTGTATCATTATCTTCGGCGGTAAATTAAACGAGTTTTACGTCTCGGAGGCGGCGACTGTGATTTATGTACGGTTTAAAGCCTGTAGACTTATTGGCAGCGGGCGAACCTCTGAACTTGAATGAATCAGTTGTTTCAATACGATACCGGTGAGATATCGCTACCAGAGGTACATTTATGCGTATACTTTGTTTCTTTAATTTGAGGTCTGAAATAATGGACCGTAAGCCAGGAACATATTTCATGACCAATCACGTCCTAGGCGATAACGTGTCAAGTGGTTAAGGGCGATGTATAATGACGCCTCGTGAAGGTCAGCTGCCGCTCCGTTGGTGGGTTGAGAAACGGCAGCTATTTAATCACTTTAAAAAAAACTGTCATCGCGTCACGATTGAAAATTTGTCAGATGATAGTTTATATGATCTTACAAGCATGTAAAATCGTCAGCCGGCTGTATCTAGGTGGAAAGACCGTCAGCTGATGCCCTGAAGATCGTATGTTCACGTGACCAACTGACGGTCTTTTCACTGCGATACAGCTGACTGACGATTTTTTATATTTATAATAGGACATAAACTATCGTCTGACAAAGTTTCAATCGAGATGCGATGAACATTTTTTTTAAGTGATTAAATAGCTGCCGTTTCTCAACCCACCAACGGAAGGGCAGCTGACCTTCACGAGGCTTCATTACACATCGCCCTTGACCACTTTACAAGTTATCGCCTGGGACGCGATGACCAACGAAATTTGTTCCTGGCTTACGGTCTATAAAGAGTATTTATGATATGTTATAACGTGGTTATACTGTGCATTTAATTTTGCGAGAAACATAATAACCAATCGCATTTACATGAAAAATAAATAGGTCTCTATTTATACGAAGCGGTGATCCTTGCAAGCGTTACAAATCCTGTTTGGGTGACGGACTAATGATTGAGTACCTAGATATCAAATTTATATTCAATCGGTTGCGAAGTTTCAGAGCAAATTTGCTGTCCCATACGGACAGATGGCCGTCCGTCCAGTGAACCCACAAGGGTTCAGTTTTATTCCCTTTTGAGGCACAAAATTCTAAAAAACAAAATACCGCGAACTATAAAGTTTTTACTTATTACATTTTTTATGTATTTGAGATAACACAGATAAACAAACAGTAATCCCGAAATAATCAGTGTATTATAATAATTGTCTAACAAACCCACTATTAACCTACAAAATAGGAATTCCTGTAATAGCGGGAACCTCAACATGCCATAAACTTATTAAATTATTTTTAATTTGGCGGATTATTAAATTGTATTTTTTGTCCAACGGCACAGTTCATGTTTTTTCTAAGTGTTTGTCCTGACTGCAGTGAGATATATAATAATTTTTTTATGCCAGTAGAAAAGTTATAAAATATTTACTTGATTTGATTAGGTTTTATGCATTAAACATTTCACAATATTACTTAACTGTCGACTTATATATTAACGGACTTTATTAATATTTTGCAACCAAAAAAATATTTGAGTAATTTCTGTGCCGCAAAAAACAAAGGATTATTAAGGCCGTATTTTCATTAGCAAAAATAATCTGCTGACGTTTGGAGAAATATTAAAACCTGATTAGACTAAAGAGAGGGAGTGGGGGCCTATTTATAAAAAACTTAAGGCATACAGTTGCAATATTAAATATGAATATGAGTTTGAATCAATCTGAATATTTATTACTCAGACAATGATATTTACTATGGATGGGTTGTACTCTAACAAAATGAGCAAAATAAATACTTCCAGAGTTATTTCATAACCTAGCAACGATTCTCTTATGTTTATCTATTTTGAAAATCATTACATCTTTTTCACTCTCATTGTTAGAAAATTACAGTTTGTCTCTTTCTCACGCGGGTGGCGGGAGCTCATTGGCACGTCCGCATCTCACGCTGGCCGGTGCGCGACTAGCGACAATTGTTTGAATTCACTCATTTTAAGTGCTTCACTTTTGGAGCGTACAGAACCCATCTGTCATTATAGTCTGTCATTATATCATAGTACTCAGACAAAACATTATCTGAAACCTAAGTTATAATTTTTACTAACTTAAGGCTAAGATATTGTAACTAACCTTAACTATGATCCTAGTTGGTCGAAATAAATGTATTGAATTTGAATTTGAATAATAGCATGAGCATTAATTCGAAAATTGTCATGAGACATACAACAACGCAAACCGAAGGTTTAAATAATGATATATCAAGAGTTTTTATTCTTTATTGTTTATCATCGTTATTATCGTAACTTATTATAATTTTCGAGTTTAGGGTCAGATTCAACGATTATTTCTCATTTGGAATGACCCCAGAACCCCATATTGTGTCCCAGATCGCAAGCTGATGGAAGCAGTTGCCAAATCATCCGCGCATTTAGGTAGTTACTTGCCGCCGCTTGGCCACCAGCCATCTGGAAGGTCTAGCTCAATATAGATGGAATTGGGTCTAACAAAACGTTATTACCCCAGTCTGTGTTTATAATTATGTTAAGTGGTAATTTAGGTGTGTATAATGACAAGATACATTTTAAATTTAACAGGAATAACCATTATCAAAAATCATTAATATTTAGAAAATGGAGCAGAAAAATAGTACCTAGGTACTTACTTGAACAATGTTTTATTGTGAAACAGAGACAGAGAATTAGTTACATATATTATGATATTTAAAACTTTCACGTTTTGTACACATATTAACTTATAGTAGACGGGTCTATCGCAAATTAAATATGACTTGACGTTTCGACATAGGTTGGTCATTTTCGCGGTAGACGTGGTCATTTTCGCGGAAAACTAACGTAGGAAAACTAACCAGCGAATGACAACACAGAGATACGGTTCGTATTTGTATAACTAACTACCCGACGAATGTCTAGGAAAAAGTTGGGCTTGTTGGGTAAAAACGTTTATTTAAATAAACCATTCTTTTATTTATAGTATAAAAATGCTTCCTTACAAAAGATTTGAGTCATTCTGTATACATACAAGTTATTTGTTATCGCTTTGTCAAAGAAATGTTACCATTAATATGTAATTCATATAACATTTGATTTATCTCAAGCCCCGGCGCCTACTGACCTCCTTCAGGCTAGACACCGGTTGTTTACGGCCGACGGTTTTTCTTTTTAAAATTACGTCATTTTTCGCCGGCAAAATCCCAGCATTATGGCGTTATTATAACCCGCCTAACCCGACTCCGTACTCAAAGTACGTCACCGAGGACTAAAATCGCCCTTTGTTTCATATGTCCCACCTTTCTATTCATTTAGCGAAAATCGTATACAGCTCCGATTGTTCTTTGATCGAAATAAAATCGCTTTGTGTTATCAGATTAAATGTTCGACTTGTTCTGGCTTCACTCGTATGGACATTTTTAATGAAAAAATGGTTTTCTCACGCCAACGTGTTGCCGGTGGTATTTCCGATAGACGCATGGTTTTAACATCACCGACGTAATGGAAAATATGGCGGTATTCCTTCCTGCACACTTTTTTATCTGTCGCATTAAGTATACCTTTGGCAAATACATATAATAAAATTACTCCAATAGTTTACCTTTTTTTTAACAATGTGCAAATAATATAAAACATTATGTATAACTTGGCTGAATAAATCTTGAAGCAAATCAAATTATTTTGTTCAATATTTTTTGATTTGCAATTTTTAAGTAGTTACACTACTATATCTAAATCTGGCCTCGGACACCGGAGGGTTTGGTCACTTTTTCTGAAGTATATGACATCTATTTTTTCAGTTGGCTGAATAAGTTAAAAATCTGAATGGAAGTATGTCATAAGTTAGTCGTCGTTGCGCTTTCAAAAGCTCATATGTATGTCGTTTGTTCCAGGTAGGCATAGGCCGTAAGTATGTAAGACAACTGCTGCGCTAGTCATGAAAGAGGTGACTATATATTTGTCTTTCTGGCCCAGATAAAGCTGCAGTTGAACCAATACATCCATAAAACTTCGTAATATATAAGTAGGTACAAAAAACCCTTAAAACAAGTGCGTAATTAAGATAAATATGCGACTACGAGAAACTGGGTTAGTAAAAAAAAATTCTCTAATACCTAGTTTAGTAAAATGTTCATACACAATAAATATTCACAATGTCATATAAATAACACTAACATTCCGTAACAGACAGGCAAATAAAATATTTCATAAACATGCTCTTTGCTTACATATTTTCATCACGGCAGGTCCTCGAGAGACAAAGCTCTATGAATATTTTGAGGTACACGAATTTGGTGTAACGGGAAAACATATTTCACGTTTTCCTCCTTTCCCCCTCCTCCCGCGTACGAGTACGAGTATCATTATTTTAGCAAGCCCGTCCTATAGACCGGTTCAATCCGAGTTCACCCTATTCTGTATGGATCCGTACCTTACTCCGCTTTTAAAGGCGGACCTTATAGAGGTGAACTGTCGTTTTTAAAGGTTTATTCTCATAACATAGGTTACTTCATAATTAACATGTTTGTTAAGACAGACGCCGTCTACGGAACAAAATACTTTACCTATATTCTTAAAGTTCAAGAAACTATCGGTAATTTTTATTTACAAACTAGCTGACCCGGCGAACTTCGTACCGCCAACTGCATTTTTTAATTTATTTCTCCAATATTTTAATAGTTATTCTGATAATCGGGGCGATAAATACAAAAAATCAAACATCATTAAAATCGGTTCAGCCGTTCTTGAGTTATAAATGGTGTAACCGACACGACTTTGTTTTATATATATAATAATAAAAATAATATGGATATATAGATATATTAAAGTTGTTAATACTTACGTCTTTAGAGATACGTATAAAACAAAAACGAGATTATTCGCCGTATTAAAGTTCCATAATTGAAGTAGTTAATTTAGGTAACACACTAGCAACCGTTTCCCTCTACTCAAAGTTGTTAAACTCATCAATAACATCACATGGCATAAATTTAAAAATGACGACGTTGACTACCTAATGAATTTGTCAAAATAACATCATCTTTCAGAAGAACTCGCACCAAGGAAGCCTTATACTCGTACGTAATGCATAATCTGATACATTGGATTACGGAACCTTCTTTTTGTATCATGGTACCTTTTGGTATTCTGATCTTCTTAGGATTTAACAAAATTACTGGTATATTCAATCTACACTGAATGTTTTGTCTAAGAAATAATAATTGCATTGCGATTGCTTATTTATGTTTATCTACACTCACATTGTAAGCCCTCTAAAACGTGTTCAAAAACGGTAGGCAATGGCTAGCATTACCACAACCGATTTTACTATGATAAGCTTCTTATGTGTGGCAGTAACGTAATTTTAACTTTACATGCTCAATTATTGATGTGTTATGAGTTTTGATAACATAATGTACCCTGCACGCTCCCGCGCGGCCGCCGACACGCGCCTCCCCGACCGCCGGCACAATCGAGTTGGCCATGCCGGTGCAATGGCGGCCATTCTATACTTTCCGAATACGGCATTTAGGATAAATAATATGAGTGTAGATAAAGCAGTGTATGCAACTGTACGTAATTAGGCCTTAAAACACTCGTGTGATCTTATTATGAAACTCACCTGCGGTTCGTTTCATAAAACCACACTCATGTTTTAAGGACCCTTATTACGTATCAGTTACATAAACTACTATTATCTACACTCACATTGAAGTCCTCTAAAATGTGTTCAAAAACGGTAGGCAATGGCCAGCATTACCAAAACCGATTTTACTATGATAAGCTTTTTATTTGTGGCAGTAACGTAATTTTAACTTTACATGCTCAAATATTGTTAAGTTATGAGTTTCAAATTTGGAACATCGAATTTGATAACATAATGTAAATCCTGCCCTCCTCTCAAACCGCCGGCACGCGCCCGCCCGACTGCTGGCACAATTGAGTTGGCCATGGCGGTGCAATGGTGGTCATTCTATGGTTTCCGAGCACGTCATTTAGGAATTATAATATGAGTTTAGATAAAGCAGTGTATGTAACTGTACGTAATTAGGCCTTAAAACACTCGTGTCATCTTATTATGAAACTCGCCTGAGGTTCGTTTCATAAGGACCCTTATTATGTAACAGTTACATAAACTATTATTATCTACATCTACACCCATCCCATATCCTAACTTGCCTATCATATGTTCAGAAACGATAAGCTAACGTCCTATATTAATAAACCTGTATCTGTGGTGTATCGTAAAATTAACTTTATAATATCGACGACCGATACTTTAATTAAATTCAAATTTTGAACGTCTTCTGGAATACCGATTCCAAGATGTTCGAAATTTGAATGTAGGTAATTTAAGTTTGATACTTATGATTTGAAATCTATGGAGGAACAATGGCGGTCATTTTATTTCAACGCGTTATTGAGGAATTCTAATATTTGTGTTGATAAATTAATCTATGTAACTGTATATAATATTGCATCAAAACACTAGTGTGATATTATGTAGCAGTCATATATGTATGTATAAGTAAACTACTATTTAAGAAGGTACGTGGTACATACCTGGGCAAGTGCGTGACTTTTCGTTTATTTAATCAAATATAAACTTTTCAATATTTTTTATTACAGTAGATGCAGTTAGGTATTACCTATATTACAAGTTAATTGGTTTTATGTCACGTTACACAAATTTTAAATGAAAATTTAGGATCCAATCTAGCTTAGCTAGGATCTAGCTTTCAGATATTTGTATATATAATATGGTGTATTGTCACTGGCCGTTAACAATGCTGAATAACAATAATATAATATACTATCGTCTAACGTCGTTTATTACGAGCTGCTTCCGGTTTAAATATGATAAAAAATGTTTTTTTGATTGAACCTGCTGTAATGGTCAAACTCCAAGGAGGGGGAATGTATAGAGCTGCATGTACTTTTCTTAACTACAAGTTAGATCTATTTTTGTTGTAAAATAATTATAATGTAATAGGCGATAGTATTGGGCGTCGAATAAGCATTTTATTTGATATCAATTTCATACTAAAAAAAAACAGAAACTCTTTCACTTAAATCCATACTAATCCTTAATATGACTGAATACTAATTTAAATTATAAAGGCGAAAGTATGTTTGTCTGTCTCTCTGTCTATTTGTCTATTTCCTCTTCACGCTTAAACCGTTGAACCGATTTAGATGAAATTTGGTATGAAGATAATTTGAGTCCCGGGGAAGGACATAGGATAGTTTTTATCCAAAAAAATAAGGGGATGAAAAGGGGAGTGGAAGTTTATATGGAATTGTTGCTGAAGTAAAATAGCATGTCCGTATACCTAATTAGCAAACCTGTGGCAGTTGTACGTTAGGGTTTACAGAAACACAAAAACCATTACACTGCAAACTTATGTTTGAGAATGACGTTCATTGTTTAAAATAAATATGATATGACCCTTCCGGTTATTATGTAAGTTATCGTCCACTTATCGATTTTGCCAGCTTTGTGTTGCAAAAATAATATTTCATTATAATATAAACATTGTATACAAGCAATTATCCACCTGATACTTCTGCTTTGTAGTAAATCTAGACACACGGCAGTGTGTCCGCCAAGTTCGAGCAAAAAAAAGCGACACACCGGCCGTGGGTTATATTACACGAACCATTTCGGGCCAATTTCGACCACCCTATAACTCAAAACATATTTTATCTACGCATGTGAAATTTCGAGTGTCTGTTGACATCCCCTTAATTGTCTAGAATACAAAATTTCATTATTCTACCTATAGCAGTTCTTGAGATATTGACGTCAGAAAATCGCTATTTTTACTATACACTCACTCACTGACTCATCAAAAACCTAGACCACTTCCAATAGTCGTACTGACTTGAAATTTGGCATGGAGATAGGTCTTAAGGTCAAAGTAAAGGGAAAAATCTGAAAACGGCCAAGTGTGAGTCAGTTTTAAAAATAGCGAAGGTGTAACTTTGTTCTACTATGAAGACATAATGAACTAAATGGGTCTATCTTCCAATGGTCGTACCGACCTGAAATTTGGCTCGAAGGTTTGTCTTTAGGTCGAAATAAAGTAAAAATCTGAAAACGGCCAAGTGTGAGTCAGTTTCGAAAACAACGAATGTGTAATTTTGTTCTACTATAAGTAGGTATGGAGTGGACATGAGATAAGTCTTATTTAAATTTAGGTACATACCAATTTAAGACAATACATGTTTGTCTTAAAGACAAGAACAATAAAATTGTTCACCACTCTGTGTGTGTCTGTTGCGGGAACCGAACCCACGATTTACGAAATGCAAAGCAGGTCACTAGGAACACTAGGTGCGCTAAATCAGTCAAACAAAAATGAAAAGACTATTTTTTCTCGCATAGTCTAAATAATTTCTAATTTTACAACTACTAAAATCACAGATTCAAGAACATGGAAATCATATATACTCTAAGATGGAATTATATATACTACTGCCCATCTCACCCTCCGATACGCCACGGGATGATATGGGATGGTGCACTTCTAGGGCTACATAATAGGCCACCAATTATAATACCTACTGGTAGGTAGGTATTACCAAGTTATTAATTATCTATGTAGGTAGCGTACTTACAAACAGAATAAAGTACGTTATTGATGTTTGTAATTATATGTAAGTAGGTACATTTTATAGGTGTAGGGAGCCAGTTTATTTGTAAAAATCACCTATAAATAAATAGTAAAATAGAATTAGACGCTTAGTATAAAGGGTTATAGTATAAAGTACATACCTAAGTGGAATGAGACATTTCCTAAAGCAAAAGTGATAAAAAATAATAAACAACCTACACCTAACAAAAATAAATGAAATCCCATCAAAAACATAAATGTGAAAGGCTGCCAAGTTCGATACTATGGGAATGCTTCGCCTATAAAAGAAGTGAGATCTGAATAAGTACCAAGTTCCATAAAAATACCTCAAATCATAAATAGTTATAGGAATACACACTTGGTTTCCAGCAGTTTTTAAGGTACATTTTGAATAAGTATCACGTTACATAGAAATACCTAAAATTATAATAGTCAGAGAAACGCACACCGGTTTTTTTAGCAGTTTCCTGATAACATTTATTATTTTCAGTACTTTTTAATGATGTGACTTGGCAAGTTTTAATAGAAAATTATATACTTGACACATTGCAGTCCAAAGGTGTCGATTCATTGCATTGAAAAGGTGTGTGGTGTGTGAAAACTTGCCAAGTAACATCATTAAAAACTACTGAAAATAATAAATGTTATCAGGAAACTGCTAAAAAAACCGGTGTGCGTTTCTCTGACTATTATAATTTTAGGTATTTCTATGTAACGTGATACTTATTCAAAATGTACCTTAAAAACTGCTGGAAATCAAGTGTGCATTCCTATAACTATTTATGATTTGAGGTATTTTTATGGAACTTGGTACTTATTCAGATCTCACTTCTTTTATAGGCGAAGCATTCCCATAGTATCGAACTTGGCAGCCTTTCACATTTATGTTTTTGATGGGATATAATAATTACTTCATGTCCTTCATGGATACAACACAACTAGGTGGTAGTGCCTACTTAATTGTCACATAATTTATTTGTTGCTGTTCTTTATTAAATAAGTGTCAAACTAAGACTTAGACATGACCTTTTACTTTAGCGGTATACTTAAATTTTAGTGAGTGCAATAACAATAAATTGGTAATGATATGTATGACATAATATATTTGGTATTTTATTATCATAACCGACAACCCTGATATAAAACTGTCATGTGCTACGGTTTTGCTAGTTCGATTACGGGGTATGCTAATTAGTCACATTATATTGCAAATGAAGGGTACACGGAAAGAACATGTCTAGTCGCTTTGACAACATTTTGAGTTATAGCGCTTTTAAAATTTGGAACTATTCAATTAACCATACTAATTTCGTAACTAGATGGTTTTTATGAGTTAAGAAGTGGATAAACGTTAAAATTTACAGCTGTAACAGAATTTGTTCCTAATAGTAAATTGCAAGCTCTACATTTTGATATAAAAATCTCATTTTACAAAAAAGTGACTAGACATGTTCTTTCCGTGTACCCTTCAAATGTAGTCAGTTTTAATAGTGTTTAGGTAAAGCAGTCAGTAGTCATGTAGTCAGTTTTAATATAAAGTGTCTTTAGGAACTTTTTTCTTAATAAGCCTGCTATGTGAAAAGGAGTATTAGAAACCAAAAATACAACGAACATTTTTTTTTTTTTTAAGAATTTGAGCTCAAAGAGGACTCAGTGTGTTGACGATGAGGGACCTTCTTGTTCCTTAGCCATCAGTACAGTGAATCCATTTTGTAAAGGGTCGGCAACGCGCATGGAGTTGCAGGCGTCCATAGGTTACGGTAGCTGCTTACTATCAGGCGGGCCGTATGCTTGTTTGCCACCGTCGTGGTATAAAAAATAAATTGAGATTGCCCCGGTGTGACTCTCAGGTCGGAAACTTCTGCCTTACATGATGATGATTATTCACTATTAAAATATAAAAAAATCAGCCATACCTCATTGTAAAGCACAATGTACCATTTCAATGGGTTATAACCAGAACACGTGTTTTGATAACGCCATTAATCTATAAATAAAATTAAAAAAAAAAATTCAGTAACTAAGATCAGGTTTACAATAGCTCTGCTGGTGCCTCTTTTTAAGTATTTAAGATACTTGTGTTAAGAGCACACTGCTCTTATAATCTAAATATATTAATAATATTCATTAAACTCTTTTGCTAACAAAGCATTTTACTCAGGAGAGATAATACTCGTAACAATAAATTATAACAGCTGAAGGTGTCTGCGAAAGCCTTATGAATTATACAACTATTTTATTTTAAGGTAGTAAATACAATCTAACACATTTAAAGCCATACCTAGTTCCAATTATACTTAGATTAGTATCAGTATTTAGAACGCGCTAAATACTGGTCCTATCTATTGGTCTTAATATTGTCGAAAATACGTACACCTTTTCACGTTACGACATTTTCGCAACTTCATTTTATTCCGGCCATAGTAGCGATAGGAGCCTATTTAACATAAAATGTTATACTCGTAGAGTACCTAATATCAAACGCGAGCATACCCAAGGTCTCGCCTTCTATGAAACCATTATTGATCTGCTCTATTATTTTTGACAAGGGTCGTGTGAAGAAAGTTTTATATTCTGCCAGTAACATGCTGAAATATTAATATCGTTTTCTGAAAGCAGCTCTATGTTATATCCATAGGCATCAGATCATGGTAAGTACGTACGACACAGTTAAAATGAAGATTTGTAAACCTTAACACAACGTGATAAGGACTATCCATGGTTGATGTTTTTAGTTGTTTGTAAGTGGGACGTTCCACTGGCGAGGTCCAGCATGTTATTGACATGCCTATTGTTAACGCCATATGGCCACCGAAATTACTTCGTGCCTTGAGAATTAGCGAAAATTGGGAAGAAAAAGACCAAATTATCTGATGAAATATATTTGGTTCACGAGTTAACACGATTTCTTTTTGGTTCTGTTAGTACAAACCGCAGATGTAGTGATTTTTCATCGAAAAAGGAATTTGCAGCTGCGATTTCTTTATTGGCCGTTGCGGCATGTTCGAAAAAGTTTTTGAGAATTTACGACGTAAAAAACATATTATCTAACTACTTAACTTAAATATTAAAACATGAGACCATGAGAACGAAAATAAAAAATATCAAGTAAAAAATACTTACTAAGAACTTGTAGTAAAGTAAATAGTAATTCCCTTTATCTGAATTAATTTGTTGAGCACTGTAGGTATTCATTGTGTTTGATTCATCAAATTGGTTGTTGACGTGCAATAAAGTATCTAAAAGAGGATTATATTTACAACATTAAATTTATTTAAAAAATATTGAATACTTTAGCACATGGCGCCTAAAGATTTATAATTCAGCATATGGCGGCAACCATAAAAATTTGGTAAATTGGACTGATTACAAGTTACGACCAAAACAAGAGTTCAATTATCGTCCAATAGACAAGGGTGGACGTGATAAAAACAGATCTCCTAACACGTAATTACATAATTGCGCGCCCTCGACGCCGCACGAATATGGGTTAACCAGAATAAAAAAAACAAAATAACATAGCGGCAGTCATAGCGTGGATGCTCCGTAATCTATATATATATAATTCAAAGGTGACTGACTGACATAGTGATCTATCAACGCACAGTCCAAACCGCTGGTTCTAGAGATTCCAAATTTGGCACGTAGGTTCCCTATAAGGTCTAGGGGTGTGCTGAGAAAGGATTTTTCAAAATTCATCCCGTAAGGGCGTGAAATGGGGGTCCAAAGTTTGTATGGGGAAACAAGATTAGTTAGTCTATTTTATTCGAAACTTCAGAGAAGTATTCCTAACAATAAATGAGTAAATACGTGTTGCAGGTTTTTGAGAATTCAACCCCTAAAAGGGGGAAATGTGGTCAAAAAGTCTGAAAATCAACATGGGTATTGTTTCTATGGTTTATCGGGTCGTTGATTACGAAAACAACAACGATTTTAAAATCCGACGTGGCGGACGTGAAATACTATCTCCCCTGTTAGGGTACAATGGGGTTGAAATGTCTAAATATCCATATGGGTGTCGTTTTTGTGATTTTTTGGGACGTTAATTAAGAAAATGGTATCGATTTTGAAATTTAATATTGTGGACATGAAAATTCTTGAAAGTATTTGTGCCAAATTGCAATCTTCTTCTAAATATATAAAAGAAGAAACTGACTGACATATCAACGCACAGCCCAAACCGCTGGTTATAGAGATTCCAAATGTGGTACGTAGGCTCCTTATAAGGCATAAGGATGCACTTAGAAATAATTTTTGAAAATTTACCTCCTAAGGGGGGAAATGGGGTTCAAAGTTTGTATGGGAAACGAGATTAGTTCAACTATTTTATTCGAAACTTTACAGGAGTATTCCTAACGATAAATGAGAAAACAAGTGTTTCAGCTTTTTGAGAATTCAACCCATAAGGGGGAAATGTAGTGACAAAATTTAAATATCAACATGGGTATTGTTTCTATGGTTTATCGGGTCGCTGATTACGAAATCAACACTTAAGGGGGTGAAATGGGGGTTGATAGTTTGTATGGGGAATTTTTAAACGTTGAACCAATTTAGATGAAACTTATAGGTATAGAGATAGTTTGTGTACCGGGAAACGACATGGGACAGTTTTTATCTCGAAAATCAATCTTTAAGGGGGTGAAATGGGGGTTGGAGGTTTGTATGGAGATTTTTTTACCGCGAACCGATTTAGATAATTTTTTTGTGGATATAGTTTGAGTCCCAGGAAACAATATAGAATATTTTTTAAGCCGAAAATCAATCTTAGGGGGGTAGAAAACATGTTGGTAGTTTGTATGGCGAATTATTAACCGCTGAACAGACGATTGAAATTAAACATGGTACATATTATATAGATTGAGTCGCGATAAACAATAAAGGATAGTTTTTATCTCGAAAATCAACCCTCTAGGGGGTGAAACGGGGGTTGAAAGTTTGTATGGGAAATTAATAACCGTTGAACCTATTTAGATGATTTGGTATGGAGATATTTTGCGTTCTGGGGAAGGATATATAATAGTTGTTATCCCAGAAGTCATTCCTTAAGCGGGTAAAAAGAAGGGTTGATTACTAATTCCACGCAAATGAAGTCGCGGGGAAAAGCTTATATTCAAGAGTAGAAATCTGTATTAATCATAATCTCTCAGTAGTAAGTCGTTGATGGCGTAACAATTAAACAATTATTGCAATAATTTCTTCAAAATAAAAAATGAGGGAACCGCCGTCTTCAAAACGTGGTATACCGAAACCTCCAGAATGTAACGAATACTTTTCAGAAAACCGCTTCTAAATCAGTTCAGCGAAATGCAAGATGATCGCGGACAAACATACATTCCTACATACAAACATACGAGTCTAACTGGAACCTCCTTTTTTAGTACTTTTAGTACGCGGGCGAAGCCGCGGGAAAAAGCTAGTTTAAGTATATTTTGTTTATAGTACCTATTTATGGGTTAGTTGAAATACTGCTTACAATAGAAGGCTAGGTAAATATCGTTTAAGTAAAGAACAAAGGTCAGAAAATTAATATAGGTTGTTCAATCCAATAAAACATCCAGTTTGTTACCTACATGCATAACACGATTTCAGATGAAAATAAATTGAAACAATGTCAACGACAGGGACATTTACGATACATAAGAATAGATATTCTTTAAAACTATATAACCCAATTTTATATACCTTGGTCATATAGATATTTTAAAAAGAATTTGCTGTTTTATATTTAGCTTCCTTGCCAGTTTATATTCATTCTTCTAAACTAGCGTGAGTTTCATTTAGTGTCAAAAGGATAATAAATAGGTAATCACAAACATTCTTATCCATAGTAAACTTATCGCTCACCGATGCGTAGATAAAACAGAGGAGTCCCAAAAACAAGTTTAATAAGACAGTGGAAGTAAAACAGTTTTCTATACCGGAATCGTTAATAACTGTACGTTGCGGTCGGGGCCAGCCGGTGAACTGGCGATTCCCTTTTAATTTAAAGCCTGAGCAGAGACGAAAAAATTAACAAGACCCGCGTAATTATAGCTTAGTGAAAGAACAAACAAGCTCCGAAGGCTATTTGAAATCGTTATAGCGCCATATGGGAACGATTTTGCATAGTTATTTTGATTGTATTGCAGGCTAAGGTATTATTTCGGCTTCATTATTTGTTAGAGAGCTACAACTGAATTTCACTTTGGCAAAATATTGTTCCAATTTCAAAACAAATGTTGTGGGTATGTTGCTTTGACCTCCTTGGGCCGTATTCTAACTTTAAAACACGTATAGACACGATCCAACTTCAATACAACTCCAATGCATTAACAACGCAATACAGTTACGACATAAACTTCTGAATCAGAAATATCAGAATTAGCTTGAGAAATATTCCAACGCAACTCCAATACAACTTCAATATTGGTTGAATGTTTGTTGTGTGTTGGAGTTATGTTTGAGATAGGTTGTGTTGTTATTGTATTTTAAAATTAGAATCCGGCACCTTGTTTATTATTATTTACTGACTTCACTTACATAAATGGTTGTGATGTTGTAGCGATTGGATAACTAAATAATTTATTAGAACTCACAGCGGTCTCCTGAACTATTACAATAACAGAGCGAAGTTAACACTGCAAGCATACTAGGACGCCGCAATGTAGGTGTAATGTAGGTGTGATTGTATTGCAGGCTAAGGTATTATTTCGGCTTCATTATTTGTTAGAGAGCTACAACTGAATTTCACTTTGGCAAAATATTGTTCCAATTTCAAAACAAATGTTGTGGGTATGTTGCTTTGACCTCCTTGGGCCGTATTCTAACTTTAAAACACGTATAGACACGATCCAACTTCAATACAACTCCAATGCATTAACAACGCAATACAGTTACGACATAAACTTCTGAATCAGAAATATCAGAATTAGCTTGAGAAATATTCCAACGCAACTCCAATACAACTTCAATATTGGTTGAATGTTTGTTGTGTGTTGGAGTTATGTTTGAGATAGGTTGTGTTGTTATTGTATTTTAAAATTAGAATCCGGCACCTTGTTTATTATTATTTACTGACTTCACTTACATAAATGGTTGTGATGTTGTAGCGATGCGATAACTAAATAATTTATTAGAACTCACAGCGGTCTCCTGAACTATTACAATAACAGAGCGAAGTTAACACTGCAAGCATACTAGGACGCCGCAATGTAGGTGTAATAAACCGTATTCGGTCTAAGATTGTGAATTAATTATGAAGTTTCTTGCGTTAAACTTCTCTATTGGCGATAGTTGGTAACAGCATCCATCCGCGCGTTATGCATATTAATGAATTTATATATGTACATAACCATTGCGGTAGAATCCTCCTACGTGGATTGGAAATTTCATACAGAAACTACCTCCGATGCCCGAGGCGTATTTTTTCCTCTCGCAATTTGCTTTCCGTTTCATTTTAGAGCTAATGAAAAGATGTTGAACAAAATATTAATTTAATAAAATGTTCTCGTAGGGATTATACCGCATTAAGAAGGGTTCTATATTTTCATAAATTAAGTGCAGTAACTCACTGGTGTGATGTTTTAAGCTAGAGGTTTTCGAATTATTTCGTCTTAATTAATTTATTAATGTAGGTAACAGATATTTTCCATTAGTTGTTTCAACTTAAGCTAACCGACTTTGGTTGAGAGTTAAGCTTTAGCACAATGAGTGGCTTTAAATGTACATAATGCTTTTTAAACTTAATTACCAGCTAGTTAATTAATTAAGTCGTTAGCTTCGTCGTTGCGATTACTTGGTTTAATTACTTTGAAACATCTGTGGGTGACCGAAAATATTCTAGTCTAAAAGTTAGCTACAATTATCTCCTTTGATGAAGTTTATTAAACTAATGACATTTTGTAAATTATGTTATTTCTACGATCATTCTAAATATATATAGAGAATGTCAATAAGGTTAATATATTACCGGATATATTGGTCACCATAAATCTCTAAAAGCTTTCTTGGAAGTGAATAACAATTATGATAATTATCATACCGTCACAGCGTTAGTCCTGTAAGCCATAACAATAATTAAGACCATAAAAAGTGTTATCTCACAGAAACGAGTAATGTTCAAATAAAAACACTGTCGCCGTCACGTTCTTGATTTCGATTTATTATTCGAATGAAACTGGACTCTACGTGCGTTCACTTTATAAAAATCTGAGTCGATTATCGGATGATCCGAGTAATAGCCATCCTGAATCGTCGGCTGCGTTCGTAGGAAGATAAAGTATCAAATTCCCACAGACCAACAGTATCAAGATCCAGAAGCGGTAACGGCTTTCTTCCAAATTTAAATGAATTATAATTATAAACAATTACCGACTGATTTAATGAATAAAGAAAAATGGTTGATACGGAGTAAGAAAGAGATGTCCTATTCTAAGTAGTGGACGTATGAGAAGGAAGTGAAATAGAGAACGCCTACGTTTTTCTTTGGATGTACGATTCGGCGAGCGATAAAAATCGCTGGTCTTATTCGTCAGTCTTTTTTTAATTAGTGAGGGGTCCGACATGTGAACTGAGGTGGCTCGGGCCATTGTATGGGAATAAATACGACATTTATAAATGATCGGGCCTCGACACAGACATTGAGAAGGACACCGCATAAAGGAGGAGGCGGAAAGGATGGGTTTTACGTTTTTCTTTATTCTTTGTACACACGAATTCGTGCTTAGTGCTTAAAGCTTGTATTTGAATATACAAACTGTATTATATTGAGATGTTCCTGTTGCAGATATTCGAGTGACTTATTCAACTCCGTAATGAAACAGTTCTTTTATATAAATTCCTAAGTATTAATGTTTTCAGTACCTATTAAAATAAATCATATAAGTTTATATAAAACTAGCTTTCCGCCCGCGACTTCGTCCGCGTATAATACGGTTCCTCATACAGAGTTTCATATCCAATTTTATCTTCTAACTAACTTTTGTTAATTCCCGAACCATCTTCTTAATTTATTTATACTTATAGCTATGCAAACTTTCAACCCCTTTTTTACCCTGTTAGAGGTTGAATTTTGAAAAACGCTGAAATCACTTTTATTGTTTTTTAATTGTTAGTAAACACACGAAGGTTCAAATCTCGAACTCAAAATTTTAAACCCCATCCATACAAAATTTCAACCCCCTTTTTACCCCCTTAGGGGATGAATTTTCAAAAACCCCTTCTTAGTGGATACTAACGTTATAAAAGCTACCTATTGTGAAAAATTCAGCTCTGTAGGTTCAACGGTTTGGGCTGGGCGTTCATTTAAGTGAGTCAGTCAGTCAGTCAGTCAGGACTTTTACGTTTATATATATAGATAAAAAGTATATTATAACCAAGGTCTCCGGTGCCTAGGGATCAAACCAGCGTTTTCTGCATTCGCGGCAGATGCCCTAGTCTAACCGGGTCACAGCTGCAGCCGTAAAATTTTCTCGTGTACATACATTTATAGTACCTATAAGTAAATAGAAATAGAAATAGAAATAGAAATAGTTTATTCGTAAACACATACATATAAAAGAAACAGAAGGAAAGAAAACATAATACAAGAAAGTGCCACGAAATGGCCTCATCTCAGCATGATGCTGGCGGTTGTCAGCGCTGATCTTCCGATGAGACCATCGGGTGAAAACAATTCACGGAAGGTAACACAAAACAAGATAAAAAAACTAAAAGCAAACAAAGAGCATTAAAAGAAACATAAAGATTATAGATATCTACTTAAATTTATATGCAAAAAGTAAAATATCGGTAAAACACAATAGAAAATGTCTGTCCGACCAAACTTGTCTTGGCCGTGTATTAGGCATAGAACGCATGCGCACTAATTATGACAGGCATGACATTGACAGTCGACATGAAAGAAAAGGAAATTATTAAAGATCAAGTATTATGCTGTTATTACATTGAAAACAATAAACATTTAGTATAAAAAATACGATGGCAATGCGACAGGAACATATTTCAGTTCAGTGGTACGTTAACAATACAATGTCTACAGGCAACTTGTTTCCAGTCTGCAGGTTTCCTGGTTAAGTTGATGGTCGAGCATGTACTTCTTAAGCTTGAATTTAAAACTATGAATACTTTGCAGGTTTCTCACTGGCGGTGGAATATTGTTCCAACATTTAGATGCTGCATATCGGAAACTTCCTCGGAAGGCGGCCGAAGAGTGGTGCGGCGTGAGCAAGTGAATCCCAAATTCGCGGCGTGCACGGAGCTTAATGCAAGAGAGCTTATTAAAAAGATAAGCAGGAGATTTATACTTTAGCACACCGAAGAGCAGACAAGCCAAGTGAAGTTTACGGCGGTGTTGCATTTTAAGGATATTGTGGCTGTTCAAAAACGGGGTAACATGGGCTCTCAACGGTATATTAAAACTGAAGCGAGCACAGGCATTTTGTACACGTTGTATGAGCCTTTTTGTCCTAGCAAGGAGCCGTGGTCCAACTACTACATCCACATAGTTTAATTTGGATAACACAAGTGATTCGACTAGCTGAATGCGCAAATTTTCGCTTAGATATGGCCGGATTTTGTATAACACCTTAAGTTTGTAGAAGCAGCTCCTGACAGCCTCAGATGTATGCTTCTCAAATCGAAGTCCACTGTCCATTAAAAGACCTAAATTACGGGCTTCATACACACGCTCAACAGGTTCATTCATCAGCATAACATTCGGCTCATTACTGACACCAGCCTGTTGTTTCTTACTGCCTAAGACAAGGTATTTAGTTTTACATGGGTTAAGTAATAGGCAATTCCTTGTAGCCCAATTTGCAATTCTGGTGAGATCTTCGTTAAGTTTCTCTATAGCAGAGTTGATTTTGTCTGGCTTAAATGATAAATACACTTGTATGTCATCTGCATAGATGTGGTACCTGCAATGTGCGATGCAAGACTTAATATCTGCGGTATACAGAATAAACAAAAGCGGACCAATAACGGATCCTTGTGGTACACCTCGTCTTAACTCGGCCTTTTCTGAAAAAAGTGAAGACCCGTCACTGAGAGACACCTTCACCATTTGGGATCGATCATTGAGATAGCTTTCAAACCACTTAATAGCCTTGTAGTCAAAACCATAATAGCTTAGTTTAGACAGCAGGAGATCTATATTCAAACAGTCAAAAGCCCTCGAAAAATCAAGGAGCACCAAAAGAGTGCACATTCCCTTATCCTGAGCATCCAAGATGTTGTCAGAAACATCAAGCAATGCGGTTGTTGTGCTGCGGCCTTTCCGGAAACCTGATTGTAAGTCTGGTAAGATATTGTTGTTTTCTAGGTAGGTAGTTAACTGTGAGCTGACAACTTTTTCCATCACTTTAGACAGACATGGTAGAATGCTGATTGGCCTGAGGTCCTTAAGCTCAGACGGGTTTGAATTTTTAGGCAAGGGGTTTACAACTGCCAGCTTCCAGATGTCTGGAAAAGTGGATGTAAGAATAGAGGTATTTATTAAGCCAGTGATAATGTCAATAGCATATGGAAGCGTTAGAATAAGCATTTTTAAATTTATACCATCAACACCCTCAGCGTTAGATTTTAAAGACCTAATTATTTTAGTAATATGGTCAGGGCTAACTGTATCTAGATGGAAAACAGTCTCACTATACTTGTGGAACTCTAAATAAGTCAAATCAGATATACTGACACCAGAAGTACCCGGTAGATCTAGAAAATGTTTATTTAAGGTACATGGATTGCTTAAAAATGTAGGTAGTTCTGTGTTTTTTTTAGGTAAGACTGTAGATTTCAAGTTATTCCACAAAGTTTTTGGCTCATTAATCTTATTATTTATATTTTGTTTGAAAAAAGCTATTTTTTCATAGTAGATGGCCTTGTTTACTACAGTTTTCAGGTCTTTGTAATATTTCATTTTGACATCACTCCGGTTTTTATGAAAATCTGCTGCAGCACCATCTCGCAACCGCATCATGAGCTTGACAGTGTCAGTGATCCAAGGGTAGGATTGTACTATAAGGTCTACAAGAACATGCTAAGGCACTCAGACTATCATACACATACTGATCAACCTTAGAAAATTGGTCAAAATGTACCTCAGCATTTACAAAATTGCATAATAATATACATAGGTGGTACACGAGAAAAATTTACGGGTGCCTCTGTGACCCGGCGCGTCTAGGGGCTAAGGTCTGCTGCGAATGCGGAAACTCTGGTTCAATTTCAGAAGCCCTGTGCAACGGAGGCCTTGGTCACCTTTTCTTTTTTCAAGTTTATATCTTAGATAGTACCGTCAACTGTTACAACTTTGTGTGTGAACAAGATTGTTTTCTTCACTAAACAGCTTACATCTTATTCCTGAGATGCCCGGCTTTCTCCCATTTCAGTAGTATTTCTACATAAAAAAACAATAGATAAAATAATTTAACTTGTTCCCTCGTTGTAATAAGCACCTTATACTTTTGAAACATCAATACCTAATAACTTAATAGTATCAAAATTTCTTTAAGAACTGAATGAGGTTGCAATTGATGTTACGTGAATTAATCTGATGATCTACACTGAAGTCGCTAAAATGAGGAAAAACATTATTGAAGGTTATTCGGTACACGTACTGGTGTTATATAAACAAACCGGCCAGGGTTCCGTGCATCACACAATTTTAATAATCAACTAACAATGCTGTAATGATAATGAAATTAGATTGAGGAATAACTTTGATTTTGCCCTTGAAAAATGACAAAGGTCCCGGGTAATTTATTAATTATAAGTTTGTAATCGCAAAAATATTTTTTTGTCATGGAACTAAAATTAACGATTTTGGGACTTTTCCTTCACTTGTGCTGTAATAATTTATTTTAGGTTTATGAGAACCCTGGCATATTGATTCTTCTGCGAAGTTTTAGAAAATAAGGCTCGAAATGCCGTATCTTTAGATTGCGTTGATCTTTACAGCTTCAAGGGGCCACATCTATAAAAGTAATTTGATGTACAATTCAACAGACAGACGAACGACTAAATGATCCTATAAGGGTTCTGGATTGTATTATTGAGGTACGGAACCCCAATAAATTATTATTTTTGCGTTTTTGTCCTTATTAACAGAAACTAGTCAAGGGCGAACTTATAAAAGAATATATTTACGTAAGTACACTTCGGTTTAAAGAAACTTTATTGTCTATAGAAGTTACAGAATTTTCACTTATGACAACTTATAAATAGTTAACTTATCTAAAGTTATTACAAGCTCTATAAAATATAACGGTTACACTCATGACACTTTAGTCACTTCGCGCGACATGTTTCGGAGAGCTTAGGTCTCCATCTTCAAGCACTAAGAATGCTATTTTGAACCGGCCCGTAGCGCGCGGTTGCACGACCGCCAAACTATAAAGTATATTTTAAAATAGTACTGTAAAAGTTAATGTATAGTATAGTTTACTAAAAAGTGTAGTTAAAATTATACCTTATTTTACTACAATTTAGTAATTATTTTAATATCATCAACAGGAAGATCCAACTTCAATACAACTCCAATGCATTAACAACGCAATACAGCTACAGCATAAACATTTGAATCAGAAATATCAGAATTTCCTTGAGAAATATTCCAACGCAACTCCAATACAACTTCAAGATTGGTTGATTGTTTGTTGTATGTTGGAGTTATGTTTGAGATAGGTTGTGTTGTTAATGTATTTTAAAATTAGAATCCGGCATACTGTCTGCAAGTGCTAGTAATTTGTATGATTCTGTTACTTATGTGATATCTTGTACACTGATTGTTAAGTCAAAAGCTAGCGCTATTATTTACCAACTATATGATTTATTAAATGCCCAAGTATACTTATGAGAATACCTAGCCGCGATTTGTCTTATAATTAGCATAAATAAAATAAAGGCGAACTGTATTATATTCTTTTTCAAGGCAACAGAGTAAACAAAATTATTACGGATGTTAATCGAGCTCTATAATTACGGTTTATTTGTGAATATATTTACTCGAGATTGCACGCTGAAGATATAGCTTAAATTGTGGTCTGAAAGTAATTGGACCGTTACAGTTGTAGTCTTCCCACAGATCATATAATAAGTCATATTTTAACACATCGAACCTTACCTTTACCTTACTTATTGCCATAATAAAGGTGACAAAGACGACTAGAATCAAGTTAGGTTAGACTCAAATATGCATTTATATTACTTGTATATTAAAATTTGATATATATAGTCCGGCCAGCCAACGAACGCAGTAGCAATGTACAGCGAACAAAAGTATGACAACACTAAGAATCAGTGAAAAAAGCAGCAATGATCATCAAATTTTATGTTTTTAATTTTAGGTGGTATCTCCGCCCCTTTCATTAGGTGACGTTTACGGTGTGTAAAAAGGAGACGGATATATTTCGTCTGATCTGTCATGAACTGCAACAGATAATCTGGTTGAGGCAATTGACATATGGCTTAAAAATGAATTTAAATGTAATTGGGAACGTTGCAGGAGTTCTATCTCACTCGCGCTTAAGATGAGAGAGTGAAATGCACTGGAAACAAATTCAATGTGAATTGAAATGTTCGTCATGAAATATGGTGTCTCATCACAAAGGGTTGCCACATGTACGTATTTTGAATTTGCCGCGCGTTTCTACTGACAGAAATGGTTTGCCAGACTATATTAGCTACGTGCGACCGTTGGCTCTTGATCAAAGTCGCATGTGTGCGAGATGCGAGTAAGTAGGTAAAGCTTGAACACGCTAAAATGTAGGCACACATTTTTGCGTATGATTCTTAGCACGGGCGGTGTAGATTTTTTTGCGTACTAAAATTATAATCGCCAGATTATAGTACGACCATAGTTATGAAATCTATGATTTGTTTTCATGACAACCAAGATCGAAATCAATTTGCTCAAAAAACCTTACAAAATTAGTGTTGGTTATAAAAACTTACAAAAAAATGACTATGGCCTATATTAACTTGCTTATTTGATATTAAAATGTTAAAGAGAGGTTATTTAATAGCATTACAGCAAAAAAAAACAGGTATTATAGGCAAAAACCGAAAATTGTGGCATACAGCTTTCTTATGTAAAATCCGAACCTTTCTCGGGTTATTTTGCAATAAAGATACAAAACTCGCAAACTTACACAAAAAAGCTGCTAAGAGCACGTCCGGCCATGCTCAGTATAGGGTTCCGTAGTTTGCGACCTGTCCACAATACATCCATTCAAACGGTCGTTGGAATATACTTTTCATTGAAAGAACTTATCAGGCCTCAAATCCATGATTTTTTTTCAATTATTTTGAACTCACGGTTCAAAAGTTAGATAGGGGGGGGGGGGGGGGCACTTTTTGGAAGTTCTTTCAGAGCTGTTATTTACGAAACTATTAGTTTTATCCAAAAAATACTTTGGAAGACCTCTATAATTTTTGTAAGACCTATCCAACTATCCCATGATACCCAACACGATAGGATTGGAGCGAAAAAAATATTCACCCACTTCATGTGTACGGGAGGTACCCTAATAACAATTATTTTCCAGTTTTTGTTCTACCGCTGTATCGGCGAGATGAATGCCCATATTGAAATCAAATTTCAGCTTACTTGTGTGAACGGTCACTGAGCTAGACAGCGGACAGACGGACGGACATGACGAAACTATAAGGGTTCCTAGTTGACTACGGAACCCTAAAAAATGAAGTCAACTTAGAAGAGCTTGCAAGGCTTTACTTGCTGTTTACAAAATTTATTTTTGTTCAAAACGTCGGGCAAATACATAAGATGTACAATCATTTTGACTAATGTTCGAGTGCGTTCAGTTGAAGATGATTGCACAAATACAAACTTAAACTAATACAAAATGAAAAACCGTTACGTGTAATGAAATCTCTTAAGATTATGAGCTAAAAATAATGCTTAGTGTCCTCATTATTTATAGGTCTAGCTAGCTATTGATAATCATGGCAAGCGTAGCCGATAATGTACACACGAAAGGAAGATTAGATTAGTTAAAAAAAACCTGCTAAAGCTATATTAGAAGCTAATCATCGAATAACAGGGACTTGTGCCACTAAAATACGGCAATAAGGTCGTGCAAAGTGTCATGTGTCCAGGTTATAAGTTCGTATGGTTTGTTACATTCTGAAGCTGAACTCAAATTTTGGAGTATTTAAGCTTTAAGACGCTACTGACATTAATATGTAAGTATTCAATTCGTGTTGAATTTTCTATTCTAAATACGGCCCATTTAATTAACTGTTTAGGTATGAACTTGACTCTGTAGTCTAGACTTCATTTATAATTTATATTTTGTTCTGCTATTTAATTAAATGAATAGGTATCTTGATTGTGAATAAATATGCGTATTTGTACATTTATGAAGAGTGCTCCAGAGTATTTGTAATGAAATATTAGTACTTATTTGTGTTCTAATTAAAGTATTAATTATTAAGGGCTTTTAAGATTCAAATAGCGTAATTTTAACGGTACCTAAAACACGAGTATTATTTACGGAAAATATGATTTTGGACAGCCACAAGTTTAATTGGTCTCTCGTTATTATTGAAATGGAATGAAGATCTTGTATTTCATCAAAGTAGCTAATTTATAAGGACACTGGTTCAATAAAATTAATGGGAATGTTGAGCCACTTGCCGTTGTTCGTAATTAACCGTGTTACCGATGACCGATGTTGCCGACTAGCTGCTATCAGCTGTCATCCAACATAGGTCATTCATTACACGACCAAATTACCAGTACAAACAATGGCAAGTCGCTCAACAATCCCGTTTGGTGACTGTACAATATACAATCATCAATCGAAAAATTCTCATACAAAACCGTTTTACTGCAACGTACCCGCTACGTTTATAAAAGCAGGTGTAGGTGAACTCTTTGCTAAAGTTCCCTAAAAAATCAATAGACTGAAATCTATTGAAGTAAAAATCACAATAGGGAGTATATGTGACAGACTAGAGGACCAGTTTACAAAAGTTTTTGAGTGTGCTTCCACAACTGTCTATTCTGTTTGTAAACTCCGAAATCGTCTTCAATCCGTTTGATTAAAGTCGAATATCAAACGGTTTTATGGTTAGAGATTGAAAAAGGCGCAACGAGCTTGTGCCATACGAATGACATGTTCAAAAAATGTCTCCAGAATAGGTTTTTGACAATGGAGAGTAATTGGTGGGTTGGGTACCTGGGTCGGTTGGTTTTGTCGTTTGACAATACACGGGTACCTCGACAATGCGCGCTGGGATAAGAATATCGGAGTAATTCGCCCATTCGGTTTCACTGTAATGAATATTACGGTGATTAAAAAAGGCTCATTACGTGTTATTATCCGGATGACTTTTTTATACACGTCGATCAAACAGGCTTTATTTTTTTGCTTTCAAATATTGTTCTTTGAAATATAAGTTAAATGAGCACCGTTTTAGGAAATTGATTGTTATATAAAAGCTTTGTATGTACAATGAGAAGTTTTTTGCATTACTTACATTTAGAACAAAATAGCTTTCGTAATGTTGTGCTAAATAAAATGTAACAATTTTTTTAGTGAATAATTGACGAATAATTATCTCGTTTATAATTTAGGAACTAATAAATACCGACCTTACCGCCACCCAATTTAAAGACGCCCTTGCCTTGCGCTACGCTCACGAACCCGGCAATCTTCCTCAGGTTTGCGACGGATGCGGCGAAAATAATTTTGACCTAAATTATGCCCTAAACTGCAAAAAAGGCGGCTTGATTAAACAAGGCCATGATCAACATAGGGACGATTGCAAGAATTGGGCCGAACTAGCTTGGGGTAAAGGCACAGTTGAACCAATAATGCGTGATGCAAGTGCTACACAGCCAGCCCTCATAGGAGACTTATTACTAAATAGCGTATGGGAACCTGCAAGGAAAGCGTTCTTCGACGTTCGCATTGTAAATGCTGACGCTTCCTCTTACAGCAACCTTACATGGCAAAAAACAGCACAAAAACACAGCCGAGTAAAACATCTAAAATATGACCGAGCCACGGAAGACTTAAGAGCCTCTTTTACACCTTTAGTAATCTCATGTGGTGGATGGAGCCTTAGGGACTGAGTATATGAGTTTTTTGAAAAAAACAGCATCCAAACTATCATCCAAATGGGAAAAACCATACTCTCAAATAATATTCTGGCTAAAAGTTAAAGTACAAATATCGGTCATTCGAGCAGTCTCCATGAGGGTGAGAGGCACTAGAAGACGCATCAAGGTCTTCGAATGCGAAGACGGCGCCGGAATTCTATACTAAGCAAGATCTTACACCCCCCCCCCTTACCCCGTTAATACCGTCATCGTCGTTTTTTTGTATATATTTTCTGTTTTGTATTTGTATTTTAGTCTAATAAAGAAATTTTACCATAAATATAAGGATATAAAGTACTATATAATATAAAACTTTTTCGCAATATCTACTAAGCCTTGATTGCATATCGAAGTAACCATAAAAATTAAACTGAGGCACATTTTTCTTTATACATATATTACAACACTGGAACGAAAACAGACGTTCTGCTTACAACACGTGTATCTTACTACTTATAGTAACAATAAAAGAGAATAACACGCGTCATTAATGTTCAGAGCTGGTATCTGCATTAGAGACCTTAACTCGCAACAAAGCTTTTAGTTACGTCGAAATTCGAAAACCGCAACATCTGGCGGGTGGATGGTATACTAGATTGCATTTTGTGTACTTGCGTTAACAACTTATTTCAAATGAGAATCGACTCAAATCTCATCTTCTTAAGGTATGGTTTTGAATGACAAAGCATGCATATTTTGCTGTCGCCTAAGATGTTTTCGTGTTAGAAAGTGGTTTCAATCTCTTGTCGCGTCTGTTTTTCGACGCTACAAGCCATTCCATACAGATGCGGGTGTAGAGACGAAAACTCGATTTTCCCGGAGTCCGATTTAGCTAAAATGAAAACGCAAAATTAATTCGAATGCTGCAACGAGAATTCTTGGCGAAAACATTTCATATTCGACGAATATAGTGAAGTTAATTTTGTACCATAACTAGCACTCCTTAGTTTTTTAGGAATAATTTTATTTTGAACGAGATGTAACGAATACACGACTGAAAAGTACAATAAATGTTTTGTGCTATATGTCTCTCGTTGTGTTTTTTGTACCTACAATAAAATATTTCACTAAAAAATATATGAATGAATTTTTCAAATATATGATTATTTCCTTTTTTGATGAATGAATGAATGAATATTACAAAAACTTATTCGGGCTATATTCTTTAAAGCCCGTTTTTAAAATTAAAAATCTACTTATTATCTGCCTAAAACTAAAACTAACTTTATTATGAAAGATTTATTTTGTTATGTGGACTGTATCTTTCAAATTAGGTAATTAAAGTTAGTTTTAAAAAGAAAGTAATTCAGATACACGAATTAGTTTCGCTCAAAGATACATACACAGTAAAAGTATCTAACCCCTTGTTTGCTGAACAAAATAAACTAAGCTCAACTGAGTATGTGACCTCGAAAAATAATCCGCGAATTTAGAAAGTACCAAAAGCCAGGCCTACGGGTCCTTATACTATCTCCCTATATTTTCTTCTTATTTCTTATAATGCGGGATCTGGGGAGTAGGTGGTTATATTAAAGAAAGTTAGCGAAAAGGATTCCGAGGCTACGTTCCAAGATGGAATAAAGAAAGTTTTAATATTTTTTCCCTTATTTTCCCATTTCTTTCCTTCTCATTTGTAGCAGGTTCTGTCTGCATTAAAAGTATTTGTATAGTGATTTCATTTGATTGAATTTAATATATAGAAACGCTAGCTTCTACCCACGAGTGGGCCACGACTTGGTGTTGTATTCTAATTTTAAAATACATTAAACAATACATTAAAAATACAATCTTTCTCAAACATAACTACAAAGACTAATGCATTGAAGTTGCATTGAAGTCGTGTCTAAACTTGTTTTAAAGTTACGAAGAAATCGGCTTTTGGTCGTTAAGAGTCCGGTAATGATTTGAAAACGAAAATCGCTAATAACGAAATAACGCACATGAATTGCATTTGATAAGATAGTTTGAAGTCTTGTTATTGCATAAAAATACTTATGGTCCATATATGTTACTATTTAATAACCGAATACTCAATTCATACCGAGCTTGTTTAGCGAGGACGCTGTTTCGTACAAACTTGTAACTTGATTTTTTGTTTTTATTTGTTATGCCCTCTTATATGTTTTATTTTATCTGATTACAGCATAAAGTGAAATTTAATTCTACATTTTATTTTAAATTTTTATGGAATATTTTATTACATTCCCAAAAATACCACCTAAACTTGAGCATTTTATGTATGAAAATTAAAAAACAGTTCCACTTATTCCTAACACGACCATTTTTTTAATTTATATATTTTATGCCCTAGTTTAACATTATTTTAATCAATAAACATCTTACTTGATTCACCTCTTCAAGCAAAAATCGCGAAACAGCTGTTAGATTATGGTAAATATTTTTTTATAAATGAAACAGAAAATCGAAAAAGTTTTCCACTTATGCAGTTTAAGAAGAAACGTTGTTTCAAAGTATGTAAACAAGCTAATAGATGTTTTGTTAGTTACAGCAAAATACTATCAGAAAGCTGAGTGAGTCTAAAAAAAAACTTTACCGGACTCTTAAGGTCTTTACCACTTTTAAATGTTTGTTTCCTAAAACCTTTCTTACATCTTCACAAGATTTTAAGTAGATACATAGTTGTTTTAAATATTACTTAGCAATTATATAAAAAAGAAAACAAACTAAATAAATCAATAGTATCTTATAAAAGGCCCATCCCAATAAAGTAAATAGTAGAAATCAGGCGTCAAACTACATCCACATCTGAGAAAATTCAGTAGCTTCTATACAATACAATCATAATAAATCACGAAATCAATTCGGGAACTTATTGAATGATGCTATCGCCGTGCCTAGAAGAGCTCTTAATAAATCAAATACATTAACGTAGTGATTGTTCCGATTCGTTATTGTCTCAGAGGAATATTATTTACATAGTCGACTGGTAGGCGTAAGCATACAATTATGGTGGTAGATCTGCGTTGCCTCCGGATTTTGAAGTAAGTAAGACATTTTCATTCATGTTTTAGGGATGCAAACATGGATGGATAAATAGATCTTTATATGTCGGTACAAAATTATACATTATTATAATTTTGATTAGGCAAATAAAACTATTTTTAGAAACAAATTCGATTTAATAGTATAGGGAATGTCATCATTCTAAATTAAATCAGTTAAACAAACCAAAAACATTTCATGGAAAATTGGTGGCCAAGACTCAAAAACCCGCTGTAAAAAAAAAATCTGAAATAAAAGATCACAGGAAAGACCAGCCCCTGAGCCCTGACTGATCTTAGTTTAAAAGTGTAGCTTAGCCGATTCAGAGATCTATCCTATGTAACCTTGAAGACTCCTATCGTAAACAAGTCCATCGGACCGTCTGGCCCATGGTAAGAAATTAAGCTTAATATATCTTCATTATTGTGATAATATTTATATTAGACCTTTTTATTACCTCCTAGACCTTTTTTATACAGACTGTTGAAAGGCCATTAGAACTTTTAGCGTCGTCACAATAAAGCAGTACCCATAACGTAAGACTGGTCAATTGCTGGTCAAATCTCAAACATGAGTGTTTATAGTACAACTATTTTCAATTTTTTTTTGTTATTCAAGTAAGTTTTATTTGATATAAGTAGTAATATTTGTTAAAAGCGATCGCATTAGAAATACTACGTTCTAAAACAAAAGTAGCTGATGTAGCTCTAACAGCGGGAAAACTAAAATGGGACTGGGCTGGACACGTCTGCCGTATGCCGGAAGACTTATGGGCTACTAGCTTTTGCCCGCGGCTTCGCTCGCGTTAAATTCGGGATAACACGGTTCCCCTTTGCCCCCCGGAATGCTCCATACAAACTTCCACCCCCCATTTTAGGGAAGTGGGGGTTAGAAAGAGACAAAAAGTAGCCTATGTCACTCTCCATCCCTTCAACTATCTCCACTTAAAAAATCACGTCAATTCGTCGCCCCGTTTTGCCGTGAAAGACGGACAAACAAACAAACAAACAAACAAACAAACAAACAAACACACACACTTTCCCATTTATAATATTAGTATCGAAAACAACCACCACCGGCGTGACGCAGACCAAGGAAACGTAGGAGAGCCGAACTTGATGCCTTTCGTGATGACTGGTGGTAGACTGCACAAGACCAGGATACGTGGAAAAAGGAGAGAGAGGCCTTTGCCCAACAGTGGGACACTCTTGGCTCTAAAAAAATGGTAAAAGATCTAAAAATGTAATTCTTAAGGAGCCCATGCTATAGTCATGCTACTATTCGGACATATTAAAAAAATCAAACTATACCATTCTTATATTTTTTAGCAAGAGCTATATTTAAATTATCAAATTTTTACATATCTGCCAGTTTTTCCTGGACCAAACCGGCAGCTTTGTAGACATACGACACTCATAGCGCCTTAGAGGAAATACCTTCATCGAAATGTCTCGGCACGCCCGAAAACACTTCAATTCCTCAGTCCTAAACAAATATGTTACCGGTGTAGTAATTGCTCACCGTATTTACAGTCTTTTATTGTGTATCGCAGTGCAAATATTGTTTTTGAATGCATCGGTTGTCTCACCTACCGCCGTCCTACGGGAGCTTGTTATTCGAACCAATTCGAAAGTTAATTTGCGGTTGATTTGATTTTTATTGTTTGCTAACAAACTCGTTGCAGAATGCGACCAGTTGGTTACATTTTTTATACGCAAGCATTGCATTAGTTTTTATCTACTTGCTATTTTCAGGTAGCATTGTTATACGTTTTAGAGGGTAAGTACTTTTCTTATTTTATAAGTTATTGTAATCTGAACGAATAGCATGGTTGTTATTTTACCGCTTATCACTTGCGTCACTTTCGCACTAACATGTTATAACGAGACGGTCCCCATTAGGGGACAGGCCATAAAAGCCCGACTATATCAGGCGAGGTGCCGTATCCTAATTTTAAAATACATAAAAAGTACATTAAAAACACAATCTATCCCCAACATAACTCCAACACACAACCAATATTGAAATTGTATTGCAGTTGCATCGGAATAATTTTCAAGCAAATTTTGATATTTCTGATTCAGAGGTTTAGGCGTTAGCTGCATTGCGAAGTTAATTCACTGGAGTTGTATTGAAGTTGGATCGTGTCTAAACGTGCTTTAACGTTAGGATAAGGCCCTAGCTAAAGGTGAATAAAGTTTCATAGTGTTAACGGCGAAGGACCTGTATAAGGGTCTCCCCAAATCTATCGACGCGGATTCGGCAAAATCCGGTGGAAAAAAGCTTTATGACCACGCAATAAGAGCTAACAATGCACGGTTCGGCTCGGCTCGGCTCGGCCGACGCCTGCCGACGCGTCGACGTCTTTTTCGCTCTTATTGCGTAGACATAAAGCTTTTTTCCACCGGATTTTGCCGAATCCGCGTCGATAGATTTGGGGAGACCCTTACTCGTCCCCCAATCTAGGTACCCATACTAATATTATAAATGGTAAAGTGTATGTGTGTGTTTGTTTGTTTGTCCGTCTTTCACGGCAAAACGGGGCGACGAATTGACGTGATGTTTTAAGTGGAGATAGTTGAAAGGATGGAGAGTGACATAGGCTACTTTTTGTCTCTTTCTAACCCCCCACTTCCCTAAAGTGGGGGGTGGAAGTTGGTATGGAGCATTCCGGGGGACAATCAGGAAAGGGGAACCGTTTTACCCCGAATTTAACGCGAGCGAAGCCGCGGGCAAAAGCTAGTGTTCACATATATAAGTATGTAAAAATCGGCGCGCATGTTATAAATACACGCACACCTTTTTATTTGCAAGTCCATAGGATACAATGCCCAAAAAACGTCAACTGATTTGCAAATGTTATATTGTTTGTTGTGTTATATAACATCGTGTAGTTAATGAGCTACTGTAATTAATGACAGACATCCTACAAATTACTTCAAAATAAGTTTTTTTTTTTTTTTTTTTTTATACCACGACGGTGGCAAACAAGCATACGGCCCGCCTGATGGTAAGCAGCTACCGTAACCTATGGACGCCTGCAACTCCAAAGGAGTCACATGCGCGTTGCCGACCCTTTACAAAAAGGAGGATTCACTGTGTTGACGACTAAAGGAACAAGAATGTCCCTCATCGTCAACACACTGGGTCCCCACCCCACTGGGTCTGGGGTGGGTTACCGCAAAATATCTCGTTACCTAAACTTGACGTCAGCTTCGTAGAAGCAGGAAGTTAAATTAAAGTACCAAGTTAATAGCAGCCACCGCAGTTTCCTTCTAAATAAAATGTGCACTACTACGAGTACAGTAAGTAGGGATTCACTATTGTTACAGAGTGTTCGAAATATTATAAGTTTAAGGCTACATTCATACATTTAATTTTCTCCCACCCATAAGTAACGCCTACAAATAAAGCGTAACTACAGCTATAAAATAGTGTATGATAATGGCACCTACCGGCGGCTTCCTTGGTTCTCAACGCTTCAAAGACGCTACCGTGTAATTTGAGATCCGAAACGAAGCTTAGGCGACAGTCAGCGACAAAAAAAAAATTCAATCGAGTGAAAACGAAACCCAATACGGCAGTGCCACGCAGATTAATTTTGTAAAATGCAAAGAAATTTAACAGCTGTTGTTGAAATTTTGCCTGCACGTTGATGTCAAATGAATAAAAAACTGTTTTGTTTACTGAGTCAAACGAATGCTGGAAAATTTTAAGTTTGTTTTATGAATTTACTACCTTTAGTCATTTCTATTTTATTTCCTTGAAAGTATGTAAAACAATTAAAACTTTATTTATTCCTCTTTGAAATAAAATTATATGAACGTTCAAGATAGTTACTACAACGAGAAAATTGCATCGTAAAATTTCAATTATCTACTTTAACACAATTGAAGAATGTTATGTTAAAATGTTATAATATAAATACCATCTTGTATTTATCTGAAATGTCTTTAAGTTGGTGTATATATTTATGAGACCTTTTATGTTTATTTTGATAACATTCTATCGTGATGTATCATAAATTACTCACAAAATAACAAATAACTCAATATAAGTGTCACACGAATTTAAAACCCTGTACTGTTAAAAATAAACTAAGTTAAGATTTTAATGTGCCACAAATACATATGTTTGTTGAAATTATACATACTGAAATTAAATAATATTGGTAATGAATTGATGGATATTGAAATTGATTTTGTCTTTTATAATACAAGAGCGCATGTGACACCTCTGGAGTTACAGGCGTCTATAGACTACGTTAGCTACTTACAGGCGGAAAGTATGTATTGTTTACCACTGTTGTCGAATTAATAAAAACATACTCAAATTCCAACATTCCTTAATCATTTTCATCTAACGTTAAATTCAGTATATTTTCGCAGCACAAGTTCCTCTAGCACTTTGCGTGATTGAAGATAGTCCCAGGCAGTATAAGAGGGATAACGCCGTGCCAAGTGAGCAAACAAACCGCACGACAAACAATCGACTAGTTACTCCGGTCCTTGCGAACGTGTAATCGGATACAAAATGGTCGTGGGCTCTCGAGAGCTTGCAGGGTCTCAGCAGAAGCCTTTCTAAAGGAAATTACATCGAATTACAACATTTTTCCCAGTGGAGCAACAAAAGTGGACGTACCTAATAGGAAAAGTAGTGTTTTCGTTTCCTTCGCTGCTAAACGGAAAATAAGAAATGTTTAAATGGTTTGATTAAGACTTAAAAGAAAGAAAGCTTTTATTTTAATAATGAGGTGCTATTTTAGCACAGCCATTACATTTTACTACTTTTACGTTTGATTTATCTAACTATGATTAACGGTGAACTATTTTTATTTTATTTTTCTATTGCGTGTTTTAGTGAATACTTTGCTTAAGAAAATACGAGTAATTCTGCGAACCCTACTCTTTTTGACTTTTCTTTTATGTTTTTTATCCGTTGTTCCTAGAAACCTATTTCAATACTGAGACGTGACAGTCGTATTGAACAGAGAAAAGCATTATATAACATGAAGTCTCGGCGTAGATAAGACACTATTGATGAAATGTGACATTGAATACGACTTATGAGATTGTTATCGTTACAAGCCAGCGACAAATGGCGAGTCTTACGAATAAAACCGAACAAGTAGATGTTTTCTAGCAGACCATTGTGCTGACAAACTCAGCGACTTTTGATAGATACATTTCAAGTAAGAAATCTCAGAAATACGCTGATCGCCAAACGCCAGTCCTTTTATTATTTTCCTGCTCATTTTTTGCCGCAAATATGATAGTGGAGACATTGTACTCTTTTGTCTTGAGCATCAGCGTCATTTTTATTCTGCCGATGAAATATTTTCAAGCAGTAGGTAAATGACTCAGCAGTGTTCTTGTGATGTTTCTGCACTACTTGCTTCAAATTTATCTTGTCTCAATGCTGAATATGCAATTTTATGGTTTTCGTGTGACTGGTTCGATTTGTGGCGTTATCTGAAATGATTGATGGTCGTTTCGACTTCTGCAATGTGGAGCGAATGATTGTTCACTGAATTACCAATTTGCGGAACATCCCTTATTTTCGCTGGTAAACTAAATTCTATTTTATGATTTGATGGATGCATGTATTATGTTGGTCCAAAACAATGATTGATGGTAATCATACCTATTACATACGCCCACATTGTTTGTCGAATAAACTTTAACCTGTTAAAAACTAAATTGCCTTAAGCTAGAAGTATGTTTATTACGCGAAATATTTAGTGTGATTAATAAAAAAACTTGATCCAGATAACAGATCGTAAATATTTTAAGTCTACGATTTATAGCTACGGATAATTTTCTCACAATCTTTTTTGATTTACTAAAAAAGTTACTCCTTTTGATCAATAAAAAATACGGTAGGGACTTTGGTGACATATCAAAGATCTTATCCGAGCTAAACCTTCGCACAATGCTCCGTAATAATGGGCGAACAAAAAATGATCGGTATCAAAAAGTACCAGCAAAGGGGACACAAATAACCAAAAAACTCGCATATACACAAATGAGAAAATTATACCAGTTATTTTATGTATGTGTGTGTGATGCTACTAAAGGGTTTAAGATCAACCCATAGATCTTTAAAGACTGAATAGGGTCAGTAAAAAACAGATGCTAAAGAAACTTATTTAAAATGTTTAATAACAGAGATCATAAAACTAGCTGCTTGTATGGTCGAAGCATTTTTATCTACTTTTTGTCAATTTGATCCTTAGATGTGATATCGTCCTCGCCTCTCGGGCACTCTCGTTAATGGGGTACCTATGAGGCCCGAGCCCGCATTGTATGTACTCAGCTTTTCTATACGCGACCCTACGTGACAAAACTTTGTCCCTCCCTATATTCAAATTCTGAAGGAGCAATTGAAATCGGAGATCGTAAAGAGAATTAGAGCGGGGTCTTTTTCGAGCGCCCGTTTTGTTTCGTGAGCTCAAAGCGGGGCTTCTTTTGAATCTCGAACAGCCATCCAAGTGGAAGTGGGGGCAACGTTTATTGGGATTCCCTATGGCCACCAATCAGTTGGTGCGACATCGCGTAATCTAATAGCTTATTAATGAAGGGAAGCCGGCAATCGGCCCCTATTTTTCTATCCTAGTGAACTTTAAAAAATAATAGGTTCCATCTCACTCGTTCGCGTGGTTTATTGTTAAACTGGTGCGCGGTATCGCCGTCTTGTTCCGGCGACTCGCGAAGTGGGAAGGTCGCGTTCGATAGCTCCTCCCACTAAATTTATAATACAATAAATGAGTGAAGTTGCCTCGCGAGCGGAACCGGCTGCGAAGATAACGCGTAATGTGAGGTTATTGCGTGAAAACAAACGGCAAAAAACTCCTCAGTAACAGAGATATACGGTCTCGCATAGCGGACCTTTACGATCCGAGCTGCCTAATATACGGCTGGAGATTCGCGCTCCATGGATTATGTCTGTAATAAAGAGGATATTTTTTAAAATTACGTTTGCTACAAAGTTGCTACATTAACCGTAATTGGAGATATGTTGAGGCTTTATGTTCTCGCTAGACGGTTGTGTAGCGATTTAACAATGCTCTGAATATTTTTGACTTCTAAAAGCGCTTGTGAAGTTCAAGTAAGTTCGAACTTGCGTCAATTTGTTTTATCGCCTCGCTATGTAAGATAAATGAGAGAAGTTTCAGTAATATCTTTTGAAATTTAGTTTTAAATAGCCGCATTTACGAGATTTCGAAAGTTTGAAAGTAGGTAATATAAAGTAATTATTTTCATACTTAAACTTGACTTGCCCAATCACAGAATTCATATAAGTAATAAATTATAACTGCTCGCCATAATCCCTTGCAAACCAAACCTGATTAAAGTTTATACGAAACAAAATCAAGTTACTTTAGTGATATTCCAAGCCACATTACATAGCAGTAATCAGAACAGCTCTTAAATTTCTTTAATTATTACCCCCCTTTAACGGAAGAACAAAAGATGACGCCGAGATTTCATTAAACAAGGTTGTTATAATAACCCTAAAACTTCGTTTTTATGAGCTGACATCTAAGAACGTAACTTAATAAGGGGCCCTTAGTTATAAAAGCTTATCTCGTTATCGAAATTCGTCGAAACACGTATAACAAATTCACCGGCAATGACTCAACAATTACGACTACTGAACTGAACGCTTAATATAAACCACGGACCTGGACCTTTTCGGACCTGGGTATGTCCTTAAACTACGCCAAAAAGAGAGGTATGGGTACTGCGAATGACATCTGGCTAAGTGTGGTAGGGCACGTTCAGCGAATGTCATCGCTCAAATCTGGAGCAGAGCCCGACTGGGGAAGTACCTCCACCTTACAGAAAACCACAGCCAAATAGCACTAGACCCTACTCATAGTGTTGTGTTCCTGCTGGTGAGTAAGGTTGCCAATGAGCTCAAAGAGGACCCAGTGTATTGACGATGACGGACCTTCTTGTTCCTTTAGTCGTCAACACAGTGAATCCTCCTTTTTGTAAAGGGTCGGCAACGCGCATGTGACTCCTTTGGAGTTGCAGGCGTCCATAGGTTACGGTAGCTGCTTACCATCAGGCAGGCCGTATGCTTGTTTGCCACCGTCGTGGTATAAAAAAAAAAAAAAAAAAAAAAAACCAGTGGCGATATGAAAATGCGTACTGTGCATAAAAACAGTAGGTCTTATATATTTATGTGGTACTTTGTGGTAAGCGAATAAAAAGGTAAATTAGATTTCAAAAAAATCTTTCTGGTAGAAATTACCTATAAATCATTAAATGACCGGTAATTCTCATACAAAATATTGTAGCCCCTAATCCCCTTAGCTTTGCTCTAGGTATATGAATGAGGTTAACCAATTAATGGGGGTGATGACTACTGGGATAACCCGATTAAAATTTTGTTCATACTCATTATAATTTCTAGACAGTGAATACTAAGATAAACTGCCGTAAGTTCTTATCCTAATTCATGATAATATTAAAATATTTACCGCTATTAGGAAAAACGAAGACATTTATGTTGAACTTTTTCGACAAGAATTATATATTTTTTTATCTCGTGTGAAAAAAACTACATTTATTATGCACTAGCTTTTGCCCGCGGCTTCGCTCGCGTTAAATTCGGGGCAACAAACCATACAAACTTCCACCCCCCATTTTAGGAAAGTGGGGGGTTCGAAAGAGACAAAAAGTAGCCTATGCCCCTCTCCATCCCTTCCACTATCTCCACTTAAAAAATCACGTCAGTTCGTCGCCCCGTTTTGCCGTGAAAGACGGACAAACAAACACACACATACACTTTCCCATTTATAATATTAGTATGGATAAAGCTTAAAGATAACAACAATTCATAACAAAACATCAGTTATTTTTTTTTATACCACGACGGTGGCAAACATGATGATAAGCACAAACTGATGGTAAGCAGCTACCGTAACCTATGGACGCCTGCAACTCCAAAGGAGTCACATGCGCGTTGCCGACCCTTTACAAAAAGGAGGATTCACTGTGTTGATGGCTGAAGGAACAAGAAGGTCCTTCATCGTCAATACACTGAGTCCTCTTTGAGCTCTTTGGCACCGTTACTCACCAGCAGGAACACAACACTATGAGTATGGTCTAGTGCTATTTGGCTGTGGTTTTCTGTAAGGTGGAGGTACTTCCCCAGTCGGGCTCTGCTCCAGATTTGAGCGAGATGACATTCGCTGAACGTGCCCTACCACACTTAGCGAGATGCCATTCGCAGTGCCCATACCTCTCTTTTTGGCGTAGTTTAAGGACATACCTAAGTCCGGACGTAGTTTTAAGGACATACCCCGGGTCCAAATGTGTGATGGTTAATATCTAACATAGTTCAACGCTTAAAAACCGGTTTAATATCAGAAGCAAGATATTGAAAGTCAGTTTCAGGAGCATGCCATGCGAAAGAATTTAATCAGATTTCACTTGAAAAATGTTCCAATATCGGTATACAATAGTAGAGTAAAATTGATTTCTATAAGATCTGTACTTTTTTCCGAATATCTTCTTTATTATCTCCTGTTTGTTTTCTTTCATAAATTACGTTACACTTTACTCTGTCGGGCTAAAGCTAATAACAAATAGGTAGCCATGTTCAATACTTGCTTCTTCTGCATATTTTAATACAAAATAAAACGTTTCAGCCAACTTTGTCCGTGTTACATGTGTCCGAGCCTTAATGGACTTGTCATGTTATGGTAATGAGGAACAATCAGATACACCATTTATCATTTTATTATGATGTCAAACGAATGCCACCTAGAATGCTTGATTCCGGTAAGTTCTTATCGGTGGGAAATTTTGATTAATGTCCGTACGTAGCTTCTGTAGAGCAGTGTCATGGTTGACATAAAAACTGTCATTCATATGACATATGACCTACTTTATTGTGTGTGAGCTGGTCTTCTAACACAATGTAGTCAAATACTACTAACCCGGTAAAATCCGGCTGCGTCAAACATTAATTTATGATATCCAATTTTTTTTTTATTCTTATGGGATATTTATACGCAAAAATCCTACAAAGTTTTCTCCCGGAAGTAATTAAATAAGAAAAACAAAAAAAATTATTTTGTATATTTTTATTTACAATAATATCTGTTATTATTATTTGTAAACATGACGATATTTAAGTCTTCTTTCTGTTGAAAGCGAAAAACAAGAAACCGTGTCCATGTAAAACCACATAATTTTACAAAATGTATGGCGCGGGCGATATATATCCTATTTTTTTAGAAACAAATAGTAATAAGTGGTAGTTTGTTCTTACACATTATAAAAGACTTAGAAACGATATATTCATTAAAATCCTACAAGAAAAATGCTTGTAATAAGTGTGTACATATTTGTGGCGGTTAGCGAATAGCGACATTTTGTAGGATTTCATTGCGTAAATAATACTAGTATCATGATAATATATCCGTTACTCTAAAAATATTAGCTATTATAAATTATTTCCAATTCGCCATACTAGCCGCCCGTAAAATTACTGTACTATAGGTATACATCAATATTGAAGTTTGAATGGAGATGGATTTGTTTCGGCGTCATAAAATGTGTTTTGTCATACTCATTTTATGATGACATTTTTTTTTGACAGTTCATAAGTGTAGCTAATTTTATTTATCAGCGAACAACCACATTATATTAAATTTTTATTAAATATACTTCACTCCAGATCTGCGATCACGATAGCAGTAAGACGTGGGAGTTTCAATCCGGAAGTCGCAGGTTCGAATTCTGCCTCGTACCAAAAGTTTATCGGAAGCTCGGAACTTCTTTAGATACGAAACAATTTGATATTTGCCAGTCGCTTTTGACTGTGTTGTGTGAGGACACCGAACTTAGGCTAGTTTTTCTTCTAAGTAAGGTGGCAGCCACTTTCCTAAAAACTAGTGCCTACGCCAGTTCTTGGGATTAGGTTGCCAAGCGGACCCAGGCTACTCTTCGCTCTTAATTCGTACTTTACGAAGATATGAAATATTATAGGCACCTATGTAAGTACGTAGGTATTTCCTAGAAAGTTTAATCTATAGAAATCAATTGTCTAGATCTAGATCAAAATAGCTCGAATACAATATTAAATATATACAAAGAAAATGTACAACCTACAGGGCGGACACGTCATACTACAAAACTCGAGCGCCTTTGTGTGCACGGCACATCTGTACACGCTTCAATGTGTGCGTGCATTTAAGGGCGCTGTTTCCGCTGTCGTAATGACATTTGACAATACACCGTCATTTTGTTTTATAAATAGTTATATTCGTATTATTATTTAAGTTTATTATATTGAATAAAGATTTTTACCGCCATTTTGATTTTTATCAATGTGCTGCCAATCTGAAGCATTAGCCTACTAGTTCCCTACCAATCAGCCGCCGCGGGGTGAGGTCATTCCGATCGGGGCCGGACGGAGCGTGGCCATTCTGTATGAAATACAATTATTTATTCTGTGGTACAAGGTAAAAGTGCCTTCCGCCAAATGGTACCTTTTCCAAAAAGGCATTACAATTAAGTTCCTTCATTACTTTAACGAAATCACAAACAACTTCACAAATCATACCCAAAGAAAATAAAAGTGTCTACATAACTTTTTAGAATATTTCTTTTTATCAAACAGTGTTAATGACCTCGAAACTTATCAGATGGTGTGTGGGTGATAAATAGGTCAGTTTTATTGCTTCCAGTGTGTAAGTTATGTGTTAATGGTGTTTGAGTAACTAGTGAACTACCCGTTTGTGATAAACTAAGAGAATAATTAGGGTCACTGTTAGATTAGAAGCCGAGCAATGCAAGCCAAGAAGTTCGTTGAAAAAGAAGTTTAAAAATCGGAGTCCCGATTTGAAACTTCTTTTGTAATGTCGTATTGAATGGGAGAGCTGGGCTTTAAAAGAGTTAAGCCTCTTGCTGTATTTAGTAGACAAAAGCTGAAACCTCAATTTTTGTTTTCGTGATTTAAAAATTGCTCTAAGATGGTTTACAGTTTCTAAACTTAAGTTTTATGATTTATCAAAAGAGTGAGTAGGTACCTATTGAATTTGACTTGACACTAGACATATTTATGAATTTTTATAAAGTGATAGTTGTATTTTGGGTAGGTTTCTGAAGAAGTTACTTACATAATTCGAGCCTTGTTCATTCATAATGCTTACCTGTAAAAGAAAACATTTCATTATTAAAAGTATTCTATAAATAAACGTCTGAGTGCTTGTCATCATTCCAGTCCATGCCATATTTAAACTTAAGTAATTAGCAATGAATATGACAGCAGAATGTCAACTATTGGATCGGACATTAGCGTGTCGAGCTCGTTAACCATATAGCGGTAAAGTTATTTTTTCATAAGACTTGTACTACAATAACCAACCTACAGTATACATCGATTAATCTAAATCTTAGTTATCCGACAGACTACAATATCCTTAAAGATGACTGGCTGGATCTAAAAATACGAAAACAGAATTATTTAGGCTAATGATGATAATGACAATCATCAATGAAAGTAACGTATCTAGGTTAGTATTAATTTAAGTTTAATTTGAAGAAATGTATTGCTTTATAATTTACATTTTACAACGTATGTTACGCTCCTTAGAATGAACGTTCAAACGCTACATCTCACAACAAAGAGCTTTTAATACAACAAACAAACTAAAACTTAATTCTAATTTGAATGACACAAATGGACGGACGTTATTGTCCAAAATGCAAATCGCTTAGGGATATTATTTTCATTTCCATATAGCAACGAAAGAGCGCTCTAGAAACGTATTCAGTATTCCATTTTCAAATATGTGCCGCATAATTTTGAATAAGGAAATGGAACTCAAACAAACACAAAGACCTGCTTGAATGTCTTGTGAGTGCCTACACGCGTTGTCTATGACAAATATGCTCCCGACGTTGAATTACTAAGAATACGCGAAAGACAAAAGAGATACAGAATATGAAAGAAGGCCTTTTCCTTCATATTGAAAGCTTAATACGTGACAGACATAAGTAATTTAGATGAATTTGGATTCATTGCGGGATTCAGAGATCTCTGACAGCGGAGAATTGGAAATGCTTTTGAAGGATTTATCTCAAGAGGACGACTTGGAGAAAGAAACTAAATAACGAATGTTTTTTTCTTTAAATTCAAGATTAATAAAGCAATTTGTTTAAAGATAAAAGCGTTACGGCAAAGTGTTAACTTCGCTTTTTGGGTTTGAAAGGCTGAAAAATCTAAAAGCTCTATTAAGTATGTTTTGATTTGAACTCGTGATATAACGAGTATAAAGTTAATCTGGTGATAAATAGCGATGAAACCTGTAATCTGAAGCGCAACTCGTTCTAAATCGAACCTTAAATATCGAACTAATCACAGTTCGATATTTATAGTAAATTGATGGCTCAATTTATTTAAAGTTTTTGAATAAACTTGTTACACTCCTAAGTAAGTACGAGTATAGGAAGTCGAAACGCGTGTTCGTCTTTATTCGTCGAGCAGCTATTCATTTCAAAACTGTTGCGCAAAAAAATATTTAAAAGGCCTTTCTTTCCCGCTCAGGCAGTGACAATTCCATACATTCGATAACCGTAAGCTCACTCATTCATACTCCGCTCGTATAGCAAGATAAATTGTCCCAGTACACAAATAAACGCGGTCGAAAGAAAAAGGAACAAAAACCCTCACGTATACGTACGTACGCATCTTTGAGGATAGCCATAGTAATTTATTATATTCAGCTCGCTCCGATCCATTGACTTTTGTGGTCGTTCAGAGACCTCCCTTTTGTCACCATGTCAAGAGGTCTAAAAGGCCGTATAATATGAATTAATAAGCACAAAGAATCGGTTCTAAACGTTTTATTTGTTAGTTCAGGAGATTTCGTAGTTTTGATTTTATTGTGGAAATTATCTGCCTACACTAACAATGTCGGTCGCCGGAACAAATTTTGGAGACTCGCGTGCGCATGATCGTGCTGGTGGGATGAACGCGGATCAAAGACTAACCACGAAATCGAGAGTACATCTTCATACTCTTAAACATTAAATTAAAGCAGAAGGTAAAAGTAGTTCGGTGAATATCATTTTCCGCTAAGTCTAATTGAAAATTAGTAAATAACTTGAGAAAGACGAGTTGGGAAGCAGAACTAACCGAGATAGGTTTTATTATAGCAATTATTCTAAGTCATAAAAAAAATTGACGACCTCTTATCCTAGTCTAAGGTGCTCTTTTTGTGGACCTAGAAATCTTAGGCGGTTTGATTCTTGGTATGTAAGCGTATTTTGCAAGTAGGTAAATTTACATGTTTATCACAAGTACAATAGCCACAAAACAAGCCTTATTCAGTTTACTGTAGGACTGAGTCCATTTTTGTTTCACAATTTATTTTTGTATTTAAATACGGTAATGCGATATGTAAATGAAAATGATCACTAACAATAATAACTATATAATAATAAGTAGGTTAACAATTTATAATACAATTTTCAGTAAAGGAAATATTTAGGTAGATTACTGTTACATTAAGAATTGTTATACCTATGTACATAATAATATGTTATGTAGTCTTATTGATAGTTTATTATTTGTACAAGCCTAAAGAAATTTAGGCTTCACCATTGTTATTGCGAAATGCCATAGATATTTTGAATATTGCAATACCTACATATTGTAACAGTTAAGTAAGTTTCTCATTGAGAATTGTAAAATTGACAGCTAAATTTAAATATACGAAACTTCTGTTCTTCTTGCTTTAGTCATTTGATTAAGCGTCTTAATAGTAGTTTCGGTTACGTAATAATTACGTTACCCTGTTTTAAGGCCTAATTACGTACAGTTGCATACACTGCTTTATCTACACACATATTATAAATCCTAAATGAAGTGTTCGGAAACCAGTAGAATGACCGCCATTGCACCGCCATGATCAACTCGATTGTGTCGGGCGCGTGCCGGCGCTCGGGGAGAGCGCGGATCTTGGTAACGCTACCGTGGGTAATAAATTTTCATACGTTTTTACCACACTGTCAGAGATGTTACGTTACTGGCTGCAATAATGGTGGTAGTTACATACGGTTTCCGAACGCGGAATAGAGGATTTATGATATTGGTGTAGATAAAGATTTAAATACAATGTTTCATCATGTAAATCCCTCTCTGAGGCTATAGGCATAAAAATGTGTAAGTGAAGTTTGGATCTATTTTTTATTCGCCGTGTTATTGACTGTAATGACTCGACTGGCTCCAAGATGAAAGGGTCGCCGAAGATCGCTCCAAGACGTAATGGTGGTGGAGGTTATCGAACTAACTTGTTGTTTCCGATTAATTCTATGCATTTATCACATACATATTATGTGTGAGTATAAATAATGGTCACAGCTATGTAAAATGTGATACGGCTTTTTATCTACCTACTTATTTATTTTATCTACACTAACATCGTAAGTCCTCTAAAATGTGTTCAAGAACGGTAGGCAATGACCAGCGTTATAACAATCGATTTTATTATGCTAAGTTTCTTATCTGTATCAGCAACGTAATTTTAACATTAAATACATGCTCAAATATTGTTAAGTTATGAGTTACGAATTTGGAACATCGATTTTGGTAACGTAACGAAAATCCAGCCCTCCTCCCCGACTGCGGTTGCCCTCCTCCCCGACCGCCGGCACAATCCAGTTGGCCATGGCGGTGCAATGGCAGTCATTTTAATGGTTTCCGAACACTTCATTAATTAGGGTTAATAATACGTGTGCAACTGCCCGTAAATTAGGCCTTAAAACACTCGTATTTTCAGGACCCTTATTACGTAACAGTTACATAAACTACTTTTTATTGATCCAGAAAGATAACTTACGTGTAATTTATAAGCTAGCTCCTAGTTTACAAGTTCTGTATTTTATTGGTTTCATAGTCACGGGTATAGTTAGTAATTGTTAGACAACTCGTCTCGTGTTAAAGAGGCCAGTTAAAAGCCTCTGGCCTCAAAGCTTTGCTTAAATTATTAATTTTACCGTGTAGGTAAATAATAATAGGGTTTTATTGTCTCTTGCAACGATTCAAATCACTGCGAGTGCAATCATTGGTATAAAAATTCAGATACATCGGTGTCTACACTACTACCATCGAATTTTACAAACATGACTTATTCTTCAGTTCATGTTGGTTCAGGTTTATTTAATATTCAGCTACGCAGCTATTTCAGCAGTGGACGTCTACGTATTAGATATATTATTATATTTGTCTAAATGTAGCAAAAAGGTTCACGAAATTGAAAAATCTAAATGATCTCTGGTAGTTAAATTTTTGACCAATTTCATCTTCAAAATAAAAGTATTTTTTCCTCTAATCTATCCACAGAGGATCTACAAGGAGAAATCACTCCATTCAATCTCTAAGCACATATTTTATGCTCATATGCCAAACTCTACGTAGGTAAGTAACAATATGGTAGCCATTTTCATAAAAGTGCAGTGTACTGTGATAAGATAGAACGGCCGCCACCGGACATTGTTAAGGATAAGCAGAAAAATCCGGTAAATATTTATAAAAGGCCGTATTCAGAAATAAAAATTCAACCCCAAACTATAAGTAATTCAATGAAATATCCCTGCATTGCACTCGTACACACTCAACCTGCACTATAGAGCAAGCGAGCAGACGCAACGGCTTCATTTTCGATACGAATTTTTGTTATAAATACACATTCCAGAATAATGCCGGAGGTGGTATCGTGGTTTCACGTGTGGCTGAGCATTTTCCTTACGTGACTGGTTTGAAATCCTTGCCTTTGGAAGGTTTTTACGAGCAATACATTAGTTTTGATCCTTGATAAAAATAGAACAGTTGAATAAAATTGAATTGGTATAGACTACCAAACAGCACTAGACCGTTCTCATAGTGTTGTGTTCCTGCTGGTGAGTAAGGTTGCCAAAGAGTTCAATGAGGACCCAGTGTGTTGACGATGAGGGACCCTTTTCTTTCTTTAGCCGTCAACACAGTGAATCCTCCCTGTAAAGGGTCGGCAACGCGCATGTGGTACCTCTGGAGTTGCAGGCGTCCATAGGCTACGGTAGCTGCTTACCATCAGGCGGGCCGTACGCTTATTTGCCACCGTCGTGGTGTAAAATAGAAGACTGATTTTATAGGAATCTATAATTAATCGTACCAAGTTCTATGTTTACTTATAATATCGTTCTACCCTCGTTAGGTAGTTTAAGTAGTTTGTTGCTGATTCTTATTACTCCGTAGAGACTCGTAAACACATGCGAATGTGACAGAACATAGAAATATGAAACATAAATGTTAACCGTAGCAGGTTTAAAATATATTTACGAATAACCGCACTTTTTTGCGTTTTATTCCGTATACTCGTAATATACGAATTACTTAAGCAAAATAGCAAATCTATTTGAATTGAGTAAGTACATACTTTATTTAAAGTTTTAGCCATTCAATCATTAACATTTATCCATTCGAAATCTGTTTCAAATCACTTCTCAAACATGAATTTTCTGAAGTTAATTAAAAAATTCAAATAGTCGATTGACAACCAAAACTCACTAACTACTACCACAAGTTCATAGCCATAATGAAAACATAACGTGTCGATTTTTGTTTAATTATTTTTTTGCAATTAGTGAGTTTTGGTTGTAACACGACGATTAATGTTAACGACGATTATAAAATGGTGATTTTTGGGGTCGTGGAGAAAGAGAACAAAAAACTTAAAGAATGAAACTTAATGATAGTGGTAATTATTTTTTATCATCTATAATATCATTATTTTTCAGATGTTACGTAGAAAATATTTTTTTGCATATAACTTGATCACCCTACTCAATGTAACGTCTTGTCGTTTTCCATACAGCGTATGTCAATACAGGGTGACCATGATTTAGTTAATTTAAGATTCATTTTACTTGAAAAATAAGAAAAATTAAATTAATTCTGTTTTGTGAAAATAACTACCATACAATAATGTTGATCAGTTACCGAGTCTGAAAAAGTGGTTCCGGGTTACTATCAAAAAAATCATCCTGTTTTATGAGCTTTTAACACGTTTTTAGGGTTCCGTAGTCAACTAGGAACCCTTATAGTTTCGCCATGTCTGTCCGTCCGTCCGTCCGTCCGCGGATAATCTCAGTGACCGTTAGCACTAGAAAGCTGAAATTTGGTACTAATATGTACATCAATATGGGCGGTGCTTGAGTCCCTTCAGCAATGCCATATTGACTATCGGTACATCGAAGTGTTGAAGTGTTTGTATAGTAACGCCACCATGTCGGTCCGAGTGCAGGAGCAGAGTACGAAGGCGATTCCATTGCGAAGAGGCGTAAGGCAGGGAGACGTTATCTCTCCAAAACTGTTTACTGCCGTAATGGAAGACGCCTTCAAGGTCCTGGAATGGCAAGGACTTGGCATCAACATCAACGGCGAATACATCACTCACCTTCGGTTTGCCGACGATATCGTAGTCATGGCAAAGTCGATGGAGGAACTCAGCATGATGCTCGATGACCTCAACCGAGTTTCACAACGGGTGGGCTTAAAAATGAACATGGACAAGACGAAACTTATGTCAAATGCCAATGTTGTGCCCATCCCAGTCTCTGTTGGGAACTCGGTACTCGAAGTTGTTGACTCGTACATCTACCTAGGACAAGTAGTCCAATTAGGTAGGTCCAACTTCGAGAAAGAGGTCAACCGCCGAATCCAACTCGGTTGGGCAGCGTTCGGGAAACTACGTAATGTCTTTTCATCCGACATACCTCAGTGCCTCAAGACAAAAGTCTTTAATCAATATGTGTGTTACCAGTGATGACTTATATACGGCCCGAAACGTGGTCTTTCACTATCGGCCTCATCTCAAAACTCAAAGTCGCTCAACGAGCTATGGAGAGGGCTATGCTAGGGGTTTCTCTACGTGATCGAATCAGAAATGAGGAGATTCGTAGACGAACTAAAGTCACCGACATAGCCCACCTGATTAGCAAGCTGAAGTGGCAATGGGCAGGCCACATTGCACGTAGAGAAGATAGCCGATGGGGCCGAAAAGTGCTCGAGTGGAGACCACGAACCAGCAAGCGCAGCGTAGGACGTCCACCCACAAGATGGTCAGACGATCTTGTTAAGGTCGCCGGAAGACGCTGGATGCGGGTCGCTTCCAACCGGTACGTGTGGAGGTCCAAGGGGGAGGCCTATGTTCAGCAGTGGACTTCTTACGGCTGAGATGATGATGATGATGTACATCAATCACGCCGACAAAGTGGTAAAATAAAAAGTGGAAAAAAATGTTTTATTAGGGTAACTCCCCTACGTAAAGTGGGGAGTGATTTTTTTTTAATTTCAACCCTAACGTGTGATATATTGTTGGATAGGTATTTAAAAATGAATAGGGGTTTGCTAAAATTATTTTTTGATAATGTAAATATTTTCGGAAATAATCGCTCCAGAAGTAAAAAAAAATGTGTCCCCCCTCTAACTTTAGAACCATAAGTTCTAAAAATATGAAAAAATCTCAAAAATCTCAAACTTTATAAAAACTCTTCTTCTCAGCATATTTGCGTCCACTGCTGGACATATGCCTCTTTCATGGATTTCCATGTTGTTCTTGACGCGGCGGTTCTGTGCCAGGTCGGCCCTGCCGTCTTTTTAATGTCATCCGACCATCTGGCTCGTGGCTTCCCGTCATCTCGTCTTCCCATTCGAGGCCTCCAGAACAGAACTCTGGCTCCATCGGTCGTCGTCCCTGCGGCAGATATGTCCGGCCCATTCCCATTTTAGTTGCGCAACTCTTCTGGCAATGTCAGTAACTTTAGTGCGTTGGCGAATGTTCTCGTTCCGAATTCTATCTCGCAAGGATATCCCGAGCATTGAGCGCTCCATAGCTCTTTGAGCCACTTTGAGTTGGCGTACCCTTCCTACTGTTAACGTCCATGTCTCGCAGGCGTAGGTCATTACCGGAAGGACGCATTGGTTGTAAACCCTGGTTTTCAGTGACTGTGGTATTTTTGACTTAAAAACGTCGTTATAAAAACTATCTAGGAAAATTATTTTGAACTTGATAGGTTGAATAATTTTTGAAAAAAAAATACAAAATAATTTCTGAACTAAGTTTGTAATTTAACCGTATAAGCAGGTGTTTATTGTACCTGTAATTTCTACAAAATCACAATGAAATGACGTGCTTTCAAATAAAGTCACTTACTGTGACGGACGGAAAACTACGGAACCCTACACTGAGCGTGGCCCGACACGCACTTGGCCGGTTTTTAAAATAAAATTTCAGCTATTAAGTACTAGTATTATGGTTTACACACACAGTGTGCGAATGCAATGTAGGTATATAGTTTGTAGTAAACTATAACATTCTAAACATTTCCACGTATGTAAGATACTGTAATAACGTGACGGGGCGTACCTAGTTCTATATTTGGGCCGTTGTTTGAGCCGCCAGAGGTCAGGTCGTGCTAGTCTCCATATAACTTGAGGTACAGGTTCATGCTAGGCCGCACATTATAGTATCGTGAGGTTGACACAGGTGCATTTTTCTTCATATTTGAGATATTAAAGAACCAAACTAATAGCAAGAGGTCGTATCTGATGCCTATGGAAGAAGTTTTTTGGAGATGACTCAAAAATAGCTTAACCGATTATTTCTGAAAAGATTTACTTAATCACATAATGTTTACAGAAACTTCGATGTTAATATCTTTTTGGGTCAGTGAGGGCAGCTACCAGATCCCGTGCTGCTACGCGAAAATGGTCCTAGAAGACCTTCCCTTGATTTAAAATTAACGAAGATTGATGGCGTTTACAGATTTTGGAAAAAAACATACATGCGAGATAAAAGTAATTTTGGTCAAACTTTTCTTTGATGCCAATCTTTCTAGGATCAAAAGCTCCGGCTAGGAAAACTTCTCCCGTACAATTTTTTATAAAAATATTTTTAAAAACTTATATAGATGTCATATACAAAGGAAAAAGTGACCGAGGCCTCCGGTGCCCAGGGCTGGGCGAAAACAATTTATTTATTAAAAACAATATGATTTGTTCTTCAGTGAAGCAGTCAGATTAGGATTTATTTTTCTTTATAATCGGTGAAGTTATATCATTTAATCGTATGGCAAAAAACATGTCAAGAACAAGTAGATGAACATAAATTATAAAAAAACAAAATGTCAACTTAAAACTACCTTACACAAACATACACTTACAAACTACCACATAACAAGGAACAAAAACCACACTCTTCAGTTAAACATTTTTTTTTCACATGCTCTTTTTATGCCAATCCAGTATCAAAAGTTTCAACACAGTCAATCCTCCTTTATATTAAAGACTGTGCAACGCGCATGTGATATTTCTGGAGCAGCAGGCGTCTATAGGCTACGGAAGCTCCTTATCACCAGGCAGGCCATAAGATTGTTAGTCACCATCGTGGTATTTAAAAAAAAAAATGGGAACACAAATCGATTCAATCCCACGGTAAGCTGAATAAGGCTTGTGTTGTGGGTACAGTCAGCAACAGAAGTAGCTAAACGGGTGAGGTGTTCAAAATGAGCTTGACACGACTCTATTGTCAAGAGAATAAGGGCGTGTAAAGGTCATTTTGAATACCTTACCCGCTTAGCTACTTTTAAGCGCTGGTAGCCTGGCGGTAAGACGTCAGACTTTCAATCCGAAGGTCGCGGGTTCAAACCCCGGCTCGTACCACTGAGTTTTTCGGAACTTATGTACGAAATATCGTTAGTCGCTTTTCGGTGAAGGAAAACATTGTGAGAAAAACGGACCTAATCGCAACAAATCCTAGTTTCCCCTCTGGGTTGAAAATCGGAAGGTAGTCGCTTTCGCAAAAACTAGTGCCTACGCCAATTCCTGGGAATAGGTTACCGAGCGGACCCCAGGATCAATAGAGTAAAAAGCTGGGACAAACGCTAAGGGGAACGAGACCCGCTTAGCTACTTTTGATGCTGATTGTACTAGACGACGATATATAATATAATATATATATATATATATATATAATACTTAAATACATAGAAAACATCAATTTCAGGAACAATTTAATTATCTGTTATAAACACACAAATAAATGCCCTAAAGTTACAAAAACTTCTTGGAACGATTCATAAATTATTCAAGAAAAGTATAATAAATGTCAAGGTTCATTTAAAAACTTATAATTGAAACCAATAACCAATCAATTGAAATTTCCAAATAAATTTGGCTATATTGGTATCGATAAGCAATTACCAGTTTCGAAGATTGTCAGAATTAACATGGAACTAGGTTGCATTTACGTAACGATTTATCCTAATCAATGTTAACATGTGATATACGAGAAATATAAATAACTAGCTGTGCCCGCGGCTCCGCCCGCGTGGAATTCGGTCTGTGTCAGTAAGCGGCAAATTCACCCCTAATTTCTCTCCCGCTACCCTGGAGGCGGAACTTGAAGTAAAGTTGACAGATGACGCTAGAGGACAGTAGTCCTAATAAAATATTTTACAATTACCACTAAATGAAACTACACTCAAAAATGAATACTTTTTATCCTATTAATTTTTTTGGCATGATTTAAACGACATAGAGTAGTAGGTGTATATCGGACGATACAGGACCACTTTTGTATTTATACGTTCATGTCCACGGCAAATATCATCCAAATCGATCCTCCCGTCAAATCAGTCTAAGCATGAAAGGTAAGAACAGGCGCGGTTGAAATTGGGGAGGGGGGGGGGTCACAAATGCAGAAATGATTTTTTCTATTTGACGTGCACTTGGAGGGGGGGGGGGATCCATGACCCATGCAAATTTAACTCAATCGAGTGTAGTGGCTACCCCCCCCCCTTTTAGACGTTGTATTTTTATAGGCTACGTATAACCTGGCTGAGGATTTTCTTGAATTGGAATTAGTAATCCTTAAGGGGTGATTTCCAGGATAACAATGCAAAAAAACCGGCCAAGAGCATGTCGGGCGATGCTCAGTGTAGAGTTTCGTAGATGCCGCCCTGTTGCAAAACATCCGTTCAAAAGGTCGTTTATTAAGGGATATTTGGCGGCGCTTACGTCATTTTACTATCCGGCACTTCCTTTCACTATGCGTTTTTGACTGATAATTCATCTTTTCATTGAAAGTTCTTATCAGTTTTTATTATTCATCAGTTTTTATTGAAAGTTCTTATCAGGCCTCACTACATTTCAGCTTTCTAGCTAGTGCTAACGGTAACTGAGCTAGACCGGGGACAGACGGACGAACATGGCGAAACTATAAGGGTTCCTAGTTGACTACGGAACCCTAAAAAGAGATAAATAGTAGTGTATGTAACTGTTACGTAATACGGCCTATTTATGTACAGCAGCACACACTGCTTTACCTGCACACATATTAAAACTCCATGGCGGTCATTCTAATGGTTTCATTAGAATGACCGCCATTACACCACCATGACCAACCTTATTGCGCCGGCGGTCGGGGGGGGGGCAGATTTTCATTACGTTACGTCCGGAACGTAACGTAATGAAAATCAGTAATGAAATTTTTGAAAGGAGAGCGTCAATTTTTGTTAGGTGATCTGGCCCAGATTATTTAGGACCGTTTAGGAATGACTCTAACCTTTAAAAAAATCGTCATAATTTCTAGATCAGGACGGTGGTAAAAAAATTGCGAAATCTAATGGGAAAATTGAAAAATCATGCATTTAAAACTTGAATCTGACGAGGACAATTTTTGAAAGCGTGCATGCCTATGATTTATACATTAATGTAAAAAAGTACTGGTTTTTTAAAGAAAATGTACAAAAGCGGACTTAAAAACAAAACGGGAATCATGATGAAATAATAAAAAAACATAAGTTGATCGTATTTATAGTTCCTGTATTTCGGTAAACAAAGACGGCTGTCAAACCATTGTTGATACTATTAACTGAACATTCCTAACACCTATTGCGAAGGGATAAGGTTTACCACCGTTAAGTGCGATAGCACTAGTATCTGACATTGCAAAATTGAAAAAAAGATGCGTTTCGTTATCGAAGGATATTATGCCATTTTAATATTCAAACTCCGATCAAAAATGCAAAAATACGCATTTTCAATCTTTAGGCGTGTAACTTACCGAACAGTATCAAAACGCAGATTATATGTAACGGTAGATATTGACAGTGTCAAACCAAAAAACAAACCTGTTTCAGTCCAGGTGAAGTTAAACTTTATATCAATGCCATAAGGACGTTAAAGACTTGTCTTGCTGTATTTTAATCGCGGAAAGATTATTTAGTATTTCTAATTCCCGTTTCACTTTTTTGTAATATTTTGTCTACTTTAGTAATAAAATGAGTATTTATTTTACATTGTAGTACAAACTGTATACGGTTTATATCAGGTGGCCCAGAATTGACGATCTCCTTTTTGAAATTTTAGAAATTTTAGAAATTTCTGAAATTTTTGAAATTTTTGAAATTTTTGAAATTTTGAAATTTTTGAAATTTTTGAAATTTTTGAAATTTTTGAATATTTTGAAATTTTTGAAATTTTTGAAATTTTTGAAATTTTTGAAATTTTTGAAATTTTTGATATTTGAAATTTTTGAAATTTGTTAAAATTTTTAGATTTTTGATATTTTTGACACTTTCGACATTTTTGACATTTTTAACTTTTAGGTTCTCGACTTTTATCACTTTGTCACTTCTCACTTTTACTTATCACTACGCTTCACTTCACTTTATTCTTTTATTTTCTTTTTTTGTGCCTCCTAGCACAGTTTATTTTGTAAATAACTTACAAGGAGACGCCAGTCAATATAGGATATATGTACTTGTTGTTAAAGAAATAAATAATTTTGTTTTTATTTTTTATTTTATTTTTATTCTATTTTATATATTTTTTATTTCATTCCATTTTACATGTTTCTCAATCGTATCATATGGTGTCGCGTTTTCGTGACGTGACGCTTTTTCGTGACGGTCACGTGACTTTTTTTCGCCTAGCCCCCCATCCGCGATCCGTCCAATAAGGAACTTCGTTCCAAAACTACCACCGGTTCTAACCCTACACCTCTGGCCCAAGAAGTATTATGACCGAAAAGAAACTCGACGGGACTTATTTTTTTCAAAACAGCATAGTAATACATTATTAGATCTTAAAGATACAAAATAATGCGTAGTTCTTCAAGAAGACATATCAAAACAGCTTGAGAGGCAGATAATGTACCTATTGTTTAATTATAAAGAAAAATAAATCCTAATCTGACTGCTTCACAAAACGTTTGATATGTTTTCCTACCTAAACGGTGTCCTTTAAATGTTACATGATTTCATAGCTTTCCGTTATTTTGATTTTATTTGTTATTTAGAGAAAAATTAACCTTATTAGTAACCCTTTCAATCTGCGTCATAAAATACGGCACGTTATTTTTTGTCACATTTGACCGGTTCGAATTCCGACTGAGGCAGCGACTTTTCATAAATCCGTAAATGCAGAATTTATTGTTTTTAAAAACAAAGGAAAGTCTCATTTACACAGAATGTGCTATTTACAATATTTAAGGTAGTAGCCATCCATGTGGCATTCGATATTTCCACCCGGTATAGTCCTCGAACTTGCAATAACCCTTTGACATTCATGACATTTTCAAATATTTCTTAAGAGCGGGTAAGGGTAAAGGTATAGATAGTTTTTATTGAAAGTACCTTTCAGGCTTCACTTCCAATATTTTTTTTCAAATTTTTTGAACCTACGGTTCTAAAATAAGATGGGGGGGGGGCCTTTTTTGAAGATGAAACTATCCTTTGTCCTTTCTCGAGACCCATACTATCTCTATACCAATTTTCATCTAAATCAGTTCAGCGGTAAAAAATTCCTCATACCAACTTCCAACCCCCTTTTCACCCCCACAAGGGTTTGAAAACTATCCTATGACATTTCTCAATAGACTCAAAGTATCTCCATACTCATATCTATCTAAATTGTTTCAGCGGTTAAAAATTCTCCATACAAACTTTCAACCCCATTTTAACCCCCACCAGGGTTGATTTTCGGGATTAAAACTATAAATTATCCTTTCCCGGGACTCAAACTATCTCTATACAAAATTTCATCAAAATCCGTTCAGCCGTTTCCACGTGATGCGCGGTCAAATAAACAGACAAACAGATAAACAGATAAACAGATAAACAGACAAACAGACAAAAATTCTAAAAATTGTTGGAACGTATTCTGTTATCGATTCTAAGTATCCCCAGCCAACTTTTTTTCGATTATCTTCCATGTACAGACTTTCGACCCTCTTCAGCTTTATTATATGTATAGATTAATACAATTATACTACAAGTTTTTTTTTGCTATGACGAATATTATACTTGTAGTAATAGTTTATTGTCTACGTCTAACGAAACGTCACGTGATTATTTCCAAAACAAATTAAAGTGTCCATTGGCATAACTATAAATGAATATCTCTTGGCTAGGCCCCAGGTTTTCTTCAATCATCTTCTGTCACCAGTTAGTGTAAAAAATAGAAATATATATTCAGCTTTAAATCTAATTAATATACTGGGTGTCTCATTCAAATCGGTCAGTATGGGAAAGTCTGAAACTATAAGACATACGAAGATCTGTTCTGAGGAACCATGTTATTGATTTTAATAACAAGAAAAACTGCATTCATACATTTTAAAAAACATCTGTACTCCGTTCGGGAATCGAACCCGGTTGTTATGAAAACAAAAACCTACACTATTTCTATTTAGATATCGATTGTGTAGGTCTTAAGCAGTAAATGTCTGTATGGAACATGATGTCTAAAATGAATAAAATGCATTTTATTATATGAAGATACAAAATGCAATTGTAAGATCGTAACCTAAACGTGTTGAATATTGTATTGAAAAAGGCGGTGGTCACTTCGAGCACCTACTAAAATAAATTAAAGTATGTGGAAACAATGCATTTTTTACTGCTTAAGACCTACACAATCGATATCTAAATAGAAATAGTGTAGGTTTTTGTTTTCATAACAACCGGGTTCGATTCCCGAACGGAGTACAGATGTTTTTAAAAATGTATGAATGCAGTTTTTCTTGTTATTAAAATCGATGACATGGTTCCTCAGAACAGATCTTCGTATGTCTTTTAGTTTCATACTTTCCCATACTGACCGATTTGAATGAGACACCCTGTATATAGTTTGAACTTTATGTAATCCTTCGGAAATAAGTAATCTTAGTTCTTTTATTTAAATAATACTACGACGGTGACAAACGAGTATTCGGCCCGCCTGATGATAAGCAGCTACCGTTGGGGATCAATGTTACTCTGCGTCCGTAGGAAACACCTTAGATAACTCTACACGTGATCCCTGGGTGGTACTAAAAGAGTAACAAACTTGACAGCTGCACTGTCCCATCTGGACCTCGCATTTACGGGATTTTCTTCACCGTCTGATTTCCCACTACTACTACCCCAGATAAGAAATGCCTATCTATATCCAGTGACATTTAGCCATACGATAAATAAAAATAACCGTAGCCTAAAGACGCCTGCAACTCCAGAGGTATCACATGTGCGTTACCGAACCTTTGGTATAAAGGTATTCACTGTGTTGACGGTCGGATGACGGTCGGCGTCGACTTGGGTTTCATACAGAAATAAGGAATAGCCGAATTGAAAATACGTAAGAATTTTATCATTTTAAGGGCGTTTCGTGAATGTCTTTTTATTTCATACGTTTGTACAGTCAAAACAAGCAATGAAAACGTCAGATTTTCGAACACATTCCGACGTAACTAACGAACCAAGATTTAATTAAAAACGTATCGTCGAACTGGACGGTATACAATTTACGATGCCGCTAAAACAGAGCACCGGCAATAATTTACCTCATTTCTAATAAGAAAATTATGTAAATCAGAACGATTATAATCAGTGATCGGAATTGGTAGTGCCATTTCGCGGGACTTCGGTGCGTAAGCTTAGTATGGATATAGTTTTTAACCCCGGGATTTGATATAAAAAATATTAAGTTTATGTTTGGTTTAAAAAATGTTTTAAAGAACCGCGGGCCTAATGTATGAAAAATGTGGTTTCAGTTAAATGCCCTGGAATTTTGATATATTATAGATCTAAATGCCCTGAACAAAAGTCTCGAGTTACCGGTACCCTTTCAATGTTTCGACTGATTTTGTACTAGATAACATAATATTAGTACTTTAATAAGTTCCAATTATCCTCTATCTATTTAAACAATTGACATTAGTTTAAACCTATTTTGTTATAAGCTGGCTAGTTAAATAGAGATAAAACGATTGCAATGTCAACTTCATATGCACGTCAGTGTCATGTGCAATTTTTACCATATTAATATAAATTCAATAATCGCAAAAGTTACCGGACTTTGTGATATTCTTATTGTGACTATTTTGGCTGACCCTAACTGGACTCCGATTTGCTTTTGATTTGACTAAGTGTTGTTGGTTTAAATAAGTACAGTAGTAGATTTTTCTACCAAACTGAACATGCCTCGGAAAACTAAAAAATGAAACTGTACTAAGTTGGATTGAATTATATTCGGACTTAAAGTATGACTCGACAAGAAATTTAATACACTGTAGAAAATGTGAAGTTGATATAGGGTGTAGAAATAGTACAGTGACAAGAAACATCGAAGGACCTGTACACAAAGGATTGAATCGCAAACCAGATGAAGTTTTTTACTTCGTCCTAATCGAGTTCCTCATAATTTGCAATATTCCATGGGTGCAAATCGAAAATCCAGCATTCACATCTTTCTTTCAAAAGTACTTTTGCTGTACTTGTGCAGAAAAGCCTCTTCGAACCTACCCAGTGAATCAACGATAAGAAAAGTATACCTGGACAAGTTTTATCAAGCCAGAATATCTGCTATACACAGTGAAGTAACAAATAAAAAAAATTGGATATCGCTTGATGAAACGGCAGAATTTTTAGGCAGATATGTGGTCCATTTCTTGGTAAAGCCCTTGGATGCAACTGTTTCCTAAAAAACTTATTTAGTGACATGTAAAGTGCTAGCAGTAGTGAATGGGGAGACTATTGCTAAGTTTGATACAGACTGCTTAGAAAATATGTGGGGTGAATCCTATGAAAATCAACTCGATAATGTGCTTCTATTATGAACTGATAGCATTGCGTATATACTGAAAGCGGGGCGAATTAAAAAAAATGTTTTGCCGAAAATGAAACATAATACATGCTTAGCTCATGATTTGCATCGGGTGGTAGAGCAAATAAGCTGTCTATATCCGGATGTAGACACCCCGATCGCTAACTTGAAAAAAGTATTTTTAAAGTCTCCTAGTAGAGTACAACTGTAAAAGGAAATTTATCCAAATTTGCCTTTACCTCCTAAGGCAGTAAATACAAGGTGGGGGACCTGGCTCGCTGCAGTCTTACTATGTAAAGTACTTTAATGAAATAAATACGGTCTTGTCACGATTAAGAACTTCAGATGCAGTTTCGATTAAAAAGGCTCAATAAGTGCTTAAAGAACCCAACATTAAAAAAGATTTAGATTTTATTCATGAAAATTTTAATATAATCGAGGTGGTTTTAACTTGTTTACAGGAACGTAATATGTCAATGGTCGATGTCTTAATAGATTTTGATCAAGTTAGGATAGTCATAAATTGGCCTACTAACGGGTTCGCTTAAATTAATTAGAAATTTCACATTGAAAAATTTAAAAATAAAGTCAATAGTTACAGGTTAATGGATTTTTTTACGAGGAACTAGAACATATTAGACATTACAAACAATCACTACTATATAGGAAAAGGCCCTCCAGCTTCGATCTTTTGTAACGTGCTTCTGAACATACGCATCATACCTTGGACAACATTTCTTAATTGTCCATATTATCCTTAATTCTAATGGTTTCGGAGAACTGGCATCCTGCCCGTAACCTTATACTAACCTACTACAAATATCCCATGAAGCTTCGATTGGTCGAGCTTTAGGGACTTTTGCTGGGTTGGCATCTTTTGATACATAATGTATGGGATTGCTTTTTAAACAATTTTGACTATTTTTGGCATACTTAGAGTTTGCTTAATCTAGTGTGACGTCTCTAAACGTCGAACAATCAGAGATTATTTGGCAATTTTCAAAAGAATGGTAAGTAGTGATGCGTAGGAAGCCAATTTACCAATGAAATACAATTTTGGATAAGTACATATTAAATTTCAATAAGTCAATTTGTATGATGTCCAAGGTGTGAGTGGAACAGCCAGAAGCAAGTTACGAAAGTTTGAAGATGGAGGGACTTTTCCTATATTTTAATGTTTGTTTGTAATGTTGAATATGTTCTAGTTTATGGAAATACAACTTATTAACCTGTAGCTATTGACTTTATTTTTCGATTCTCCAATATGAAAATTCTCATTACTTTAAGCCAACCCGTTAGTTTACCCGTAGAAACCAAACTTTAAAGCGGTCATGTCTCGAAATCCGGATTATAGTTCGTGTTTTATTTTATGATTGTATTATTGTTAATTGTAATTAGTAATTTTAAATGAATGATGTATTTATAATGACAAAAATCATTACTTTTGCGGTTTGAAGAAAATTTTCTGTGATAAATACGAGTCGGAGAATCTCAAGTCTTATCCATGTTATGTACAATGTTTAAGGTCATTCACCCGAAATGGCACTACCTATTCCGATCACTGATTATAATAAATAGTTAGTAAATCAGGCGAGTCGGCCTTAAGTGATGTCTGATGGTAATTATATGAATGCTTCCAAGTCTTTTCTCGTTATGTGTTAAAACTTCACTGGGAACAGAATTATTTACAATACATTTTTACAAGTGTTAATATCAGTCACATATACATAATACGGTTTATTGTACAGTTTTCATATTGTTCGTTTGTAATTATTACGTTCCAATTTCAAACTTTAGTTTAAAGAAGTTTAACCGGAATAATGGGTTTTGTCTGACAAAGTCTAGAATTTAGTGATCCAAAATCCTTATGAAAATGCTACGGTAAAAAGTTTTATATCGCGTTTCGTGATTCTGATGGCGTTCCAAGTTCATTCGCACGGTCGTTAGTAGTAGCGATGATAACGGACTGACGCAGAAAGCCAACTCAAAAGAGATCGATGTGGTGTGTGGGTAGATAGAATCTAAAATTCGCATCGCCACAGTGACTCCGTGATAATGGAATATCGGAAACACAAATACATGATAATTTAAAATGAGTATGACCATTCCAAAAGTACATAATGATTTTTTTAGGGTTCCGTAGCCAAAATGGCAAAAACGGAACTCTTATAGTTTCGTCATCCGTATGTCACAGCCATTTTACTCGAAAACTATTGGACGTATCCTAATAAAATTAAGACATAAGGTGTATTTTGCATGCCGCTATTTAGTTAAATTGCAGGAAAAACTTTTTAGCGCTCCATACATACATGTAACTAAAAAAAATTTACCTAATAAATATTAACATATTGCACATCAATCGATAGCTCTTTAAAAAGAACATCCAGGTTTATTTAAAAAAAATTGACTAAGCGAATATTTTCAGAAATAATCGCTCTCTCACTCTCAATCAGAAATATTGTGTGTCCCCCTCCCTGTAACTTTTGAACCGTAAATCCTAAAAAAATGAAAAAAAATGGAAAAGAAGCGCCTTATTATATATCTACGAAAATTATTTTGAACCTTATTCGTTCAGCCAGTTTTGAGTTATCTCCAAAAAACTTCTTTCATAGGCATCAGATACGACCTTTTGGTATTAGTTTGGTTCTTATTCCATTGGAGGTACGGAACCCGCCATTCTGCGTGATCCGACACGCACTTGGCCAGTTTTCATTAAATATGTACCTACTATTATACTGTAAAATAACCAAATTGTCATCGTACTTATAGGTAAATACCTGATTTATTAAAGACGATTCGATCCTGCTGTTTTTTATTCCTATACTTTGTGATTAACAGTTTGAAATTTATTAACTTTTGGCATCTGAATACATGTGATGTTATTAAGATTAAGCTACAAACTTGTAGTGTAACGAATATACGAGTACACGGTGAATTTGAGTAACCCGACAGATTTTAACCATAAATTCCTGATCATATAGGAGACTAAAATGACGTATAAACTTTTCTGGAATTAAATAAAAAAACATTTTTTATTGTGACAAAATGCTTTTTTGATGGCGATTTCACCCTTTATGGGGTCTAGTCTAGACATTCTTATTGACAGACATCAAAGTGACAAGGAATACTTTACGTAAACTATTTTTTACGAAAAAAAATGTACAAATTTATTTTAATCGACAGTTTTATCAATAACATTTATGTTTTTATGTTCAAAAGCATTTAAAAAATCGAAAAAAAAGCAAAAAAAAAAATTTTTTTTTTGGTGAAATTTACCTAATATACTTAACATTTATTACTCCTTATGACATGAATGTATCGTTAAAATCTGTCGGGTTACTCAGATTCACCGTGTATATCATTTATAATGAATGAAGATCGATTTACACCTAAACTGGATCTAACGCCGATGCCATTTAAAACCCAATGATTAATGTGTTGGACCTCCACAAACAGGCTTTAAAAAATACAGAAATTAAGTTGTGATAACGTATGTATAAATGACATCAAATTAATTGGGTACACGATTTATTGTAGAAACTCACATAAAAATGTAAATTTAATGTATACCTAGTTACATTCATTATTATGACAAAAACGGGACTTAATCGCGTACACTTACTTTTATTATTTTCCTGACGTTTCGAGCGTGCCGTAACGCTCGTGGTCGCAGGCAGTCTGCCTATTAAGTCCCGTTTTTGTCATAATAATGAGTGAACATCGTGTAAGTTTAAATCAGTACCTAGTTACATTGTTTCGGCTCTAAAATTAGATTACTGTATAGGCAAATTTACGTTTAGATTAGAATTGGTAATTTTATTTCACTAATGAAGATAAAAAGTAAAGTGAAGTTTAATTTTAAACCCTTAAGAAAAGGTTTCTCGATCAACCGTTCTTTTAATATTTTAATCTTACTTACGACTCGAGTGTTCTTGACACACAGCTTAGTAGGGCATAATTAAAAAAGTCTAAAGTACGTGCAAACTTTACAAGCCGCTTTAGCTTTTAAAACACCACTTATCGTTGAGCCTTTGAAACTAAAAGCATCTGGCATTCGATTTAATTACGGAACTCCTTGCACAATGGCGATTCATAATTTCACTTTCTTTCGTAAGGGCTGGAATAAGGTGATATGTTTATAGCGGGCAAAACATAACTTAACACATAAAGAATGGGTAATGAAGGTGATATACCTAATGACAATAATTTAAGTTGTATCTATACATACATAATAAAGCTGAAGAGGGTCGAAAGTCTGTACATGGAAGATAATCGAAAAAAAGTTGGCTGGGGATACTTAGAATCGATAACAGAACACGTTCCAACAATTTTTAGAATTTTTGTCTGTTTATCTGTTTGTCTGTTTATCTGTTTATCTGTTTGTCTGTTTATTTGACCGCGCATCACGTGAAAACGGCTGAACGGATTTTGATGAAATTTTGTATAGAGATAGTTTGAGTCCCGGGAAAGGATAATATATAGTTTTAATCCCGAAAATCAACCCTGGTGGGGGTGAAAATGGGGTTGAAAGTTTGTATGGAGAATTTTTAACCACTGATACGATTTAGATAGAAATGAGTATGGAGATAATTTGAGTCTCGAGAAACGTCATAGGATAGTTTTCAAACCCTTGTGGGGGTGAAAAGGGGGTTGGAAATTGGTATGAGGAATTTTTTACCGCTGAACTGATTTTGATGAAAATTGGTATAGATATAGTATGGGTCTCGAGAAAGGACAAAGGATAGTTTAATCTTCAAAAAAGCCCCCCCCCCCCCCCATTTTATTTTAGAAAATCTATCTTATACATATAATAAAGCTGAAGAGGGTCGAAAGTCTGTACATGGAATATATTCGAAAAAAAGTTGGCTGGGGATACTTAGAGTCGATAACAGAACACGTTCCAACAATTTTTAGAATTTTTGTCTGTTTATCTGTTTGTCTGTTTATTTGACCGCGCATCACGTGAAAACAGCTGAACGGATTTTAATTAAATTTTGTATAGAGATGTGAGAATGAGTGTATAGTGACAGTGAGAATTGATAAAGTGAAAAAAGTAAAAAAAGTCGAGAACCTGAAAGTAAAAAATGTCGAAAATGTCAAAAATGTCAAAATTTCAAAACATTCAAAAAAATTCAAATATTTCAAAAATTTCAAAAATTCCAAAAATATCAAAAATTTTTAAAATTTCAAAAATATTCAAAAATTTCAAAAATTTTCATAAATTTCAAAAATCACAAATATCTCAAAAAATTTAAAAATTTCAAAAATTTCAAAAATATCCAAAATTTCAATTAAAAAAATACAAAAAAAAGCAAATACTACAAAAATTAGGAAAAAGTCAAAAATGAAATAAAATTAAATAACATAACTTCGCTCCAACCGAAACGCACTCAGGTATTTTTTTTTCTCTGACGTTCATTAGTGCATTGTAATTTGCTTACATTGAAGAATAAATATCTTGATCTACAACAATATCATAAATCCTCTATTCCGCGTTCAGAAACCGTATGTAATTACCACCATTAATGCAATCAGTAACGTAACATCAGTGTATTATCTGTGACAGTGTGGTAAAAACGTATGAAAATTCATTACCTACGGTAACGTAATGAAAATTCGCCCTCCTCCCCGACCGCCGGCACAATAAGGTTGGTCATGGCGGTCATTCTAATGGTTTCCGAACACGTCACTTAGGATTTTTTTAATATGTGTGTAGATAAAGCAGTGTATGCTTCTATAAGGGTACACATAAAATGGGGGGTAAATTTTTTTTCGCTCCAACTCTATCGTGTTGGGTATTATTGAATAGGTCTTTCAAAAAGAATAGAGGTCTTTTAATACATTTTTTTCGTAAATATTAGATTTGTAAGTTCAAAAAAGGGCGTCTCTTCCATCTAACTTTTGAACCGTGGGTCCAAACAGGGCGGCAACTACGAAACTCTACACTGAGCATCGCCCGACATGCTCTTGGCCGGTTTTTGCGTTGTTATCCCAGAAATCACCCCTTAAAGATTACTAATTCCAATTCAAGAAAATCCCCAGCCAGGTTATACGTAGCCTATAAAAATTAAACGTTTGAAAGGGGGGGGGGGCAGCCACTACACTCACTACAGATTGAGTTAAATTTGCATGGGTCACCCCCCCCCCCCCCAAGTACACCTCAAATAGAAAAAAACGTTACTGACCCCCTCAAAAAATCATTTCTGCATTTGTGACCCCCCCCCAAATTTCAACCGCACCTGTTCTTGCTTAGACTGATTTGACGGGAGGATCGATTTGAAAAAGTGGTACTGTATCCGATATACACCTACTACTCTATTTCGTTTAAATCATGCCAAAAAAAATTATTGATTTTTGAGTGTAGTTTCATTTAGTGGTAATTGTAAAATATTTTATCAGGACTACTGTCCTCTAGCGTATCCATTTGTCAACTTTACTTCAAGTTCCACCTCCAGGGTAGCGGGAGAGAAATTAGCGGGGCAAATTAGCCACTTACACAGACCGAATTCCACGCGGGCGGAGCCGCGGGCACAGCTAGTTTACAAATATATTTTTCGGACGAAATACTAAACTGTTTTAAATATTGTTGTACCTACACTGTGCAGTAAACCTATATAAATAAAAATAACTAAATATTACGGAACAATCTTACACAGATCAACCTAGTCACATAATAACCTCAATAAGGCTTGTATTGTCAGTCCTAGGCGAGGATATAAATACAGTGTAAGAGTAGCATCCCTTGCACTGAGTACATGTATGTGGTTTTAAATTCACAGCCTAACTGTTAGCGTGAAATTTAAATTTCTATAAACCAGGCGCATTTCTCGCACGCTATCGCCATCTTGATTTAGCAACGGTTACCGGCGTACGCGCATTTGTTTGCATCCAGGTGTTGCGCTGACAAAACAATCGACCCTCCGCGCGAACGGGGCGGAGAGCCTATTCATAACGAAACTTATAAAATTCCATCGAAAAAAGCGTGAAAAAATGTCGAGGACTCACATCTTCTCTGTAATATGTTATAACATTAACTACTTAGCTGTTGAGAATAGGTGTGTTGTAATTTCGTTAATAAAAGACATACGTATTGGCTCCTTTATTTCTTGACGTTTAGGAACGCCCCCAAAAGCAAAGGTGCAAACGGGGGCGTCCATTTATTAATTAAGTTTAATTTTTTTTCAATGCAATCCAAATAAGTATGAAGATACGACTATAAGTATGTTATCTGTGATTACCTTGTTAATATTGTCTGATAAACTGTAGGCAATCTAGAAGAAAGAAACAAAGAACTCGACTCACTAATAACACCATAACTAAAGCTAATAAACAAATCTGGTACCAAATTATCATCATAATCTAGGGAGTCTATCTTTCAAAGCAAAAGAAGCCAACAATAACATTGATGGGCAAAAAGTAACTACACCTATCATAATACAGACCGATGGTCGACCTCTCGTATTGTATCATGTTTTCATAAGCCTCAAGGACCGCCTTCAATACGTCCATGGAATAGAAATCCTCAACGCTTCGTCACACTTCAATGCAAATAATTAGGTGTATATTTTACAATTTGCCAAAGATCTCTTTTGTGTCCATTGTGTTGTAAGTGGATTTCTTTTCTACAAAGGGCCGGCCGCATGACAGTGCTACCTAAGGTATCGGTACGTGTATGTGATGTTATTATACCGAGCCGCATCTGTCACAAAGGCCGTTGCGTCTGTAATTTTACAGTTTAATCAGCGTTAAATGCTTACAAAGTTGCCGCGTTGAGCGCAAAAAATTGAAAGAAACGTGTCCTCAGCCGGCCGCCTCAAGAATTTGAGTTCATAAATCACTCCTGTCGATGACGTTCGCTAGTCATCAAGTGCAGGCAGTTTTTCGTAGCCTTTATTATTAGAAACAAATTGGATTAAATCACAGGAACCGTGTCATCAAAATTACCTCATTATCTACCTATACAGTAATACAGCAAAAATCTTAGAAAAAGAACAGAAAATACAGAGGCAATTACTAGTGAGATTTTGATCTTCAAAGGCCCTTCTTATGGAAATAATATTGTAAGACGGCAAGATGTTCATTCAGTGGAGCACAAAGAGATATGTCATCTATTATGTCTCATTCATCGTCCGCTGACCACTTAGCGTCGAGAGGAAATAATTTATTTAAAGCATACTCTGTCCTATCTTCAATGTATTCTAGCCACTTCGAGACGATACCTCGTCCTTGCTTTGAATTCGGAGGCAGATTGTTCTGGGCCAATCGAATAAATACGACGGTGGTCTTATTTTTTACACTCATAATTGAGTCGTTTTCTCTCGGATAAGTATGAAGAATCAATTAACAATGGTCCATGGTAGCTAAAATTAATTAGCAGACTTCCTCGGCTTAACAAAAACAGCAGATGCGGGAGCGGTACAAGCTGCGTTATTAGATGCTCAGTAATGTTTTTGGTTTTTATTTTTTCCTTGCTAACCGGCCGTACTAAAACACCATCTGTGAGCGGACTCGATTCGGTGCAATACACACGGGTTTACGGTTAGTCGAATGATATAATCATACGTATGCTCTGTGCTCGCATGAAATATAATGTAAAAAGCAAGCACGAAGTGCACAGAAATAATCTAGTTTAATTAACTGACTTAAATATATAAATATTTTTTTACAATCCATACTCAAATAAAGTACTAAATAAAATGTATAATCCCGAAATCATACTATTTAAAATCATCACAGGTGCAGTTGATTCTGAATTTAGTGCTTTCACTCTATCTACCTATTTACATATTTATTTCAACATTTATGTATTTAATATAAAGTTGTCTTCAACAAATAATTCAATCTATACTTAAACTCTGTCCATTTTTTGATGTGATAAGCGATAAAGTATGTATGTAGTTAGGTCGTCGAGTCAATGTGTCCAAGTTTAACTTAATTATAACGCTTGCCTATAGGAACTGGCTGAGATTGTGACTGTATAGAATGGAGAAGATTTATTGCGAACTTGCCGAGTCGGTTAGTAAGTGTGGCTCGACTTTTTGTTTCATTCCCTTCACGCTTAATCAGTGGATAATCTTGCACTAATGTGAATTCAGATTCGGTTATAATGTGTCACTATAATACGTGCGCGTATATTTATTATTATTGGTCACCCTAATAATTGTAACTAATTCAAAACAAGTATTGCTAGTTACAAAACTTATTGCGCGTGTGAAGATTTATCAATGTTAAACTTAAAAAATTAAAATAAAAAAACACGGTGTTTGCTCCTACATTTAAATGTAAAAATATACAAATTTAAGTTTTTTTTAAATTGAAAACTTTTAAAGACTGATTGTTCGGTGTTCGTAAAAATTGCAAAGAAACCTAAACACGGTACATTTAATTTACATCGAAATGAAACGAAGTCTTAAAAGTAATTTAAAATCAATTCCAAACATGCATCTCAATTCTGACAACACTAATAAACTAAACTAGTTTAAAACACAATATTTAAAATCGACGATAAAACAAAAAGTTACTTCTTTTTGACCTCAATTGGAATAAACTAGAAGCTATAAATAAGTTTTAATTGATTACTGTTAATATACAAGGAAACAAACAACCGCCTTCCAGCACTGATTAACTTTATATCGATAAAATCTGTTTGGAAATGTTTTGCTCTTAGTTGTAACGAAACTGTTTCTCAACTTGTTTTGGTCGGAGTACTGAATAAAGATAAACGTGACTCGTTTTGTAACGTTTTTCCAAATAACTTTGCAGTGTCAGGCAATCCTTAATTAATTATAAGTCATTAAAGCAATAGTATATCATGCTGCCAGTTATTTTATTAATTTAGAAAGAAAGACGATAAGAAGAAAACGATATTCCGTTGAGAACTGCCCGAGTATTGTACTTGGGTGTGTTGATTCGTAGGTACAATAATTATTGCCGATGACTTGCTATGCCCGGTAACTGAACACTGTACTGTTGATGAAATATTCTTGTTTCTCGTGTTCGCGCCGCTACAGAAACAATTATGAACATACAAGAGACGGGTCGATCAATAAATCTCGCTATAATAAGAAATTCTATAAATGTAATTAAGATGCATTCTTTTAAGGCGTCATAAAACCCGTAAATAGAATTCTTGCCCCATCTGAAGATGAGCTACGGACAATAAATTATAAAATCTTGACAAAATGCTATTTAATGTCCCTTCATCCTTTGTTACTTATGAGAATATTACGTCATCCCCAAAAGACATTTGGGAAAGAATGACTTTAAAGCGACCATCCTTAATCTAAGGACACGTTTTTTCATCGCAAGTCTTCAATCTGTTCGTCTCTGAGTCTACTTATTTCCTTGTTATGTCTTTCGTCCTGCTCTTTAAGGAGCATAGAGAGGGCAACAAATAGAGAATGTATTATCTATTTTGTCTTAGCTTTGACAATAATTAATGACTGGATTTAAACGCTTCCTCACGCCCGTGACATTAACATAAATAGAATAATCTTCGTTTTGCCCATTCAGCCCCTTTGATTCCTATATTTTTAGCTCACCGGGCTCAGTTTTGTATATTAATTTGTTAACTGTAGATACGGCGGTGCTTTCATTACTTTGATGTTTTGTGTTAAATGGAGTCTGGGGATTTTCAGTTTAATACCTTTTAAGCCTCCTGGACAGTGTTACTAAGACTGCATTCTACATGTTCAGTAGAATGCTTTAGCCGGATATTTCTGTGATAACTTATTAGAAAGGTATATAACGTACTAGTGTACATTTACTAACATAAAGTGCAAAGTTTAATCATAAATTCCTGCAATAAGTGGGATGACATGAGCACAATAGAATTAAAAATACTGCGAATGATTGTTCGACGACGTCTACGAGAATATCTTAAAATAATTTATATTCAGAACTAACTATTAATGTGAAAATAATTGCGCGATTTCAAAGTTTAATTAACATAAACCTGAGTCATGGAAAGAACAAAGATCATCAAGATAAATCCGCTGGTGTAGAAGATGATCATAAACCAGCTCAGGGCGACGCGTTTGACAAAGAAAACAATGGTACGAATAGTGAAGTCGAGACACAGGCTTGAGGCAAGTGTGAATTATTGTAATCAGCTGCTGCGTGCTCCTTCTTTTGTATCCTAATTAGTTCGAGGGGAATTAGAGGGATGTGAATTTCAATGGCAACCTAATGTGTTCCTTAATGTGTTTGTGTTAAGTTAGAGAATTTGACTCCTACAGTACTGTTATTTCTACAGATATATAATAAAATGGATTATAAGGACTATTTAAACACTTACTAATTTTATTGCAAGCTCGTGAAAAAACTTTATGTTCGGAGTTTAAATTTTAATTCTCACCATATTTTCATGCGGTGCACCCAATGATAAATTTGAAAAGATTACTATGTTTATAATTGCATGGATCACGAATTAAAAATCCCACGCTTCGTAAATTGTTTTGCTAAAGTAAACATGACGCTTCAGATTTGCATCTAAACCTCTGTAATGAAGTTAACCAACTCTCTCATACGCCAGGACATAAAACACGATATCTTGACTAAACCGTTATTTTAGCATCTTCACCAGACGTTATTATATTGCCACGAGTAAAGCACTCGACGACCATAAAGTCCTATAAGTGTATGAAATTCTAAACAATATGACTCTTTTGAGAAGTTACAATGTGTCGACTGTTTGTCTGCATGATGCCTGGATAAAAGACACCGCAGTTAGTAAATGTGCAAAAACTTGTTTTTTAAACTTAGCTTTTAGTGAATATTGCTTTAATAATGTTTAATGTTTACAAAATACTTGTTCTCCGTAAAAGTTAACAGCTTTCGCCGATGGTGTCGAAATCTAATAAACCGATTAGTTTCTTTATGCAGTAACTAGTATCACAAGCATGCATCAGGCGACCCGAATAGCAGGCCCTGTATGGTCACCAGCAGCGAACAATTAATTTCACAATGTGCTAAGAATTTCTATCACGTCTCTAGTTAACTTACAAAGACTTTCGAGACATTAAAAGTACGGTACAGTTAGATTCAATAAGAGAGTTAGAAATCTAGTCGTTAATTCACGCTTACATAAGACTCTCATGTTTACATTACTGAAGATAACTGTTTTTAGCCTACTGCACTTTATAAGACTGATTATTTATTACTTAAAATCTATATTATATTTAAATCTGTAAGGTCATGTTGTTGCTTAACAAGCACGTAAACTCTGGTTATCCCACATGTGAATCAGCGGTGACGCAGCTAAGTAATTATGTCGCGAGAATCTATATATTATTTATTCTTGAAATAGGTACCTATATATTTCTTATTTAGATGAAAATCTTCACCGATATTATATTAACTATCTTTTTATTTTTTCTTCTGCTAATAAAATAATAACTTTTTAAGATTGAGTTGAATTGAAATTAAAAATAAGGTTAGACATTTTACTTAAAATTTTATACTAGCCGAAAAAATTATTGAATTTGCAAGTGCCACTTTTTGCAGCCGCCTTCTTCGACAAAAAACTTAGATGTGAGAGCATTCGAAAATGTATCACACGAAAAAAACACAAAGTCGAAAGTATAATAAAAATATGCAGCAACAAATGTATTTTGTACGAGGACAGTCTCAGTCTCTGATTATATCAAATTAGGATGAAATCATTCCATATTAAATCCAGCCCCGAGCCACAAGACCTCTCAAAAGCATACCAATATGTTTTTCTAATAATCCCAAGATAAACACACCAATTATTAAATTCCCTGTATTATCTAATGTTTGTATGGAATTCCAAATGGAATAATCATAAGCCGATAAGAAATATGAATTTAAAGAATTGAGACGTATGCCAAACTTAACCGGAATAATTTTTTATTTGTACATTATCGGACGACCGAGAGGCGGCTACTTCATTAATTAATAAAAACATATTTCATACTAAATTGAATTGAATTATTTATATTCGAATCTTGGTTTGGAATTCTGCTATTGTTTAAGCTTATCTGACTTGGCCGGGCGATGATATATTTTTGGTATCATACATTATTTATATTTATTTGAAAACAAATCAATGCAGTTTTCGTAAGCCATAGGAATGTTATAAATACGTTTGTGTTGTGTCTAGTCTTAATGAGAATGTGAGGAACCAAACCGTAAACTCTTATGATAATAGAATTTTAGTCTTAGTCAATACATTTGTAGGTAATTTTAATAAGAAAATGATATCTCTCATGGTTTAGAACCTTGTTATATTTCGGCTTCTATGATCTAATACGATCGGTATTGATATCATTTACTTATATCCATAAGCAGATACTTATACGGATAAGTCCAAACCGATTGAATATTAAGTTTATAAAATATTGCTTATAACTTAATTCACATTCGATACCTAATCCAGTATTTGTTTGAAAAGTAAATAGTCTAAAATATTTCTACAGTATCCACAGCAAATAAAATCTCAATATAATAAATGCTTGGCTTCTAACCTTTGAAGGTAATATTTTATAATATTCTCCATTCGAAATATGCTAATGATATGTTACGGCTTGACAGAAAAATCCTATACAATGACGTATTTGATTCGATATTAACCAAAAACTAAAACTGCATGAGACCATTGCTCATTTGAAGCCAATTTACATAATAAGTGTCAGTCATTTAGGGAGTTTATAAGCAAATCTCAATATTAAATTCCAATTTAAATGAGCATTTATATCGTGGGACAAACCGTTTTTTACAAATTATGCGCCCATAAATAATTTATGACTGGATCGAATACGTATATTGATTTAACAAATTGAGTGGAAGGAGACATATTATTATTTATTGTAAGTTTGACCTTGAGATGTTTCGTGTTAAATAGTATTGTTTTTGTACCGCGGTAATATTGAAATAGAAATAGAAATATCTTTATTCGTGAAATTATAGACAGAACAAATAAATTACAGATAATTGTAGAGTAAAACCAGTGTCATGAATGGCCTCTTCTCAGCATTTTGCTAGCGTTAGCCAGCGCTGATCTTCCGAAAAGACCATCCGGTGAAAATTTCACGGCAGGCAACAAACATATTTAGCGAGTACAATCTATGATAACAAAAAGGCAATAAAAAAAACAGTAATAAACTTCAAGAGAACAATAGAAATGGTAAACTTAATATATATTTACCTATAAATTTATAATACTTACTGTCTACTGTCTATTTTATTATTCTGACTTGTAAAATATTTCACGAAAATTGGGCACGGAAAAAGTAGTGGGTATGCGCGCCACGCGTGCTTAATATAGTGAATTCAAGGGTTCCAATAAATGTTAGCAGATTAGCATAGCAAATAAAATAATTGGTTTACCATACCACCTGCAGAGAAACTGTAGAAACGGTTTTGCAAGGAAATATATAACCTAATGTATACCTTTTTGGGTAATAAATATATCTATCTAAGCTGACATCATTATTGAAAAATACAAATACGCCCCATGATAGGTTGCAGGTTGTTGCATTATACGTTCATTAAGTGCACCAGTAATATTTTTACGAAAATTAAATTATAACATTTATAGACGATCTGTACTATTGGATTATGATAAAACTTAAGAACGTCACGTTGTAAACCATAGCTGTCTTATTTCTGTTCAGTTGATGATTGAATGGCTAGATGCTTCCTACGCCTAGTATAGCAAAAAGCATTGTGGTTTGAATAGGGGCAGTGACACGGGTTATAGTTGAAAGGAAAAACAGAAACAAAAGACGAACGGCTCCCATTTTCATCTCCTTTTGTAGTTGGTTCAACAAATAAAAGGATAACGTTACCTCAAAACTGCTAAAATAATTTTAGGGTTTAAAAATTCGAAACTAAAAATACTAAAATAGTCATTATGTACCTAAGTATAAATTTATGAATAAATGTGTCTATATTGTTCAAAATAATCCGATTTACTGGTAACAACAAGGTACTTACCTCTTATTATCTAGGAAAAAGCCTTGATGTGCCAGACGGCTTAAGAACGGAACCCGTATTTGTTCCAAAATACACACGTACTTTGGCGAACTTTTTTGCTGGCACGTGAAGGATGATAAATTACCAGAACATTCCGCTTGAATGCAAATCTCTGGAAGTGGGTCAGTCCGCTGATATTTTTCACGTTGAATCACTACTGGAGACCTCGTCTACTGAATGATTGATCTCTTATTGTCTCGTGACACTTTTACGACTTGCGGGTGTAATAGAAAATTTTTACAACGCTCCGCAAAGCAACCTGAATGTAAAAGGCCGTGCGGTTCTCTGTGGAGATAAGCAACTGACGCCTTTGACACTCCAGGCATAAGCATCATTGTTGTCTATGACGTGCTTGACCTTTATGACATTGCGGTAATGTAATTAAGTGGAGTGCTCTTTGTGTGGGGTTCACTTGAGAATACATTCTTGGATTGCACAAAGTGCAGTTTTTAGAGTTCCGGCCATTGATGGATTAATCGATTAAAAGGTGCAAGAAAGTGACACTTTGTATCATCGATCACAATGCTTCAAAAATATTTCTTGTCGAAACTAGGAAGCTTAGCTTTTGTTGACATCAATCGGTCATCAAAATAATTTGTTGTGAGAAAAAGTAACGAACTCGTGGAAGGAAATCAGCGTGTTTTATTCATTTTCATAGAATGCAAATTATGCAAACATACTTTTACCGTTACCAAGTTAAATTCGCAAAATACTTTAAGAAAGCCAACGTGTAAACGCGAAGCATTAGCTGTAGGCTGTTGTTAAAAAGAGTACCCAAAACATTGCCTGCATTTGGATAAACTATAAGAATCAAGTTAGGATAAAATAAACTTTATGTATGTTCAACAAGATTGCGTTTGCTGTGGCTCAGGTTTATTGAGATGTGACCTAGTAAAACCTTTACCTCATCATCATTTTTAAATCCCAGAATTTTAAACATTTAAATTGCATAACGAATCGCAAAAGGCTGCGATTGAGCTAATAAACCACTGAATATTAATATTAAAAATAACCATCGCATCTTGCTTGTAGCGATCACGCCATTAGTCCACTAAATTGTCCGCTATAAAATGCAAAAAAGTCGGAATCCGCTGAGAAAGTAAAGGTTGCACGTAATCTGTGCGGTGCCGGGGTACACGTACGTACACGCATCCCTGTAATATGAATACGGTCGCAACAACATAATGTGTATAAACAAGTTTAGCAAAGCCGCCTGTTGACGAGGCCATTTTGCATCAATTGCAAGGAAATTGTTTAAAGAAAATTTACCTATTGGTATTAAGTAAAGTGAAATACATACAGATATGTTACTAATTACACACTTACAGTACTTTTTAGTTAGTAAATAATCAAAATAGGTAAGCAATAATAAATAATAAATAATCATATTCTAATAATCTCTTAGAATTGGAGCTTTAATTAAGACTTCAAAAAGTCAAAACTCAGAAACAAAAACTATTTCAAAGGTAACCGAAGTCGGCTGTGCTTAATTTATTTTGCAGAATTACCAAAATTAATTGAAGTATTCTTTTTAATAAAGGTACGTAATGAAATGACAGATGAGCTAAATGTTATAATACCCATTGTAGCCCGCTTTTATCCATCATTTTAGCGTTTTTCTTAACGTAAATGCCAGGCCTTAGCCAATTTATAAATCCTTTTGCCGTAGCTTGAGGCGAGATTATTTGATGAAAGAAATTTCGTACCACGAGTCGAGCAGCCGTTACATGCTATTTTAAACATTATCTTCATAAACAATACTTATACTTATGTATATAAAGCACAGAATCGGCATGTAGTAAAAATAGAGATCAGAGTATACATACTCCCAGATTTAAATATAAAACAAAGAAATTTGAAATTTAAACGTAGTTACAATTTAGACTTAGGCGTCACACCTAAAAGCCAGAGTATTATATATGACCAAAAATACATTGCTTAAACTGGAAATAGCTGTACTTACTGATGGCTAGTTATAGTAAAGCCTAATGGATATTAAATATTAAATGTACCTACCAATCGTAGGATTTGATAGTTATATTGGATGATAACGTTAATATAAACAGATAGCCATCAGAATCGCACCATATAAGGGTTCCTGTCTGTACCTACGAAACCCTAAAAATAACACAAAATAGGCTGAAGTTAAAAATAAAACCTATTGAGTTTACATAAAACCGAAAAAATTATAATAACATAAACCCGTTCTTCTCGAATAATTTAAAATATCGATTCTAGACAATAACAGTAGCCAAAATCTAAAACCAGATATTCAAAACCGTTTCTCTTTTTTCGACACCACTACCAATATCAAGAACCAAAAGCATTTCGACGTTATGAAACTTAAACTATCATACGACCTTTTTCTTCAAGGTGGCACAGTTCAGTCATTAACCGACTTCTAATTTTCCTAACATCTCCTCGGAACATCAATCATAACTCAGTTTAACTCGATATAACGACTCGTCCCCGACAACAGATCCACGGCCATGATGATGATGACTTATGTAATGCAATCGTCTGTAACATTTGACGCGGCCGTTGCCCTGTATGGATAGGAAAAAATGTGGTGTTTGTGACAAATTATGGGACGTAATGGTAAAAGGATATATAAATGGTGCTAACTGCTAATGTCTAGTTTTGTGTTTTTATGCAGTTGTCCTTACAAGGATGACAAAGTTATTTCTAATAAAACAATTGAGTTCTTTATTTCATTAAATTATTGTACTTATATTGTAATTTATAATTTAGGAACTATTCTAGCACACACTGCCTTCCTCATAAGAATTTTAATAATATGAAGTCATATCTATTATCGAGAAACTGACAAAGTTTGGTAAAAAAATTCTGGCCCCTCTGATGTTTACATCAGAGGGGCCAGAATATATATAATATCTATAATATATCTATCGCCTCGATAATCTAATTTAGCCTGCTTTGAAGTATATGATTTTAGGTACCGGTTCGAACACTATCATGTTGATGATTAAAGTAACAGCGTAACATCGAAACCGCTATAGCCTCCCGAAATCTGGAACCGCATTCGAAACATCAAACCAGGTTAGATTTTTAAAATTCTAATGTGGCTTCTGATACTAATCGCGATGTATGCGCAGGTAGTAGGCGCCCGATTCACGCTAAGTAAGAGCGCAAAAATGAAGGACCTCAAGATGAACAACAGCTATGCGTAATTGGAGATCAAGTTTATACTGGTTCAGGTGAAACGAACGTTCGGATGGGATTAACAGCGGTCAGTCGCGACTCGATGCTATCTTACACGAGACATATCTCGGATGATCTCGTTTAATTCGGCGAGAGGACTTTTAAGATAAGACAGACCGGTTAGATATAAAGAACAGAGGTCCGATTCCGAATAGAGGAATAATATATTCTTAGTTCGGGGTTGGCCGTTGCTATAATCTTGATATCTATTTCAAGAAATTTTGTTTAAATGGATAGCCGTTTAGAAAGTATAGTTACGAATATTTCAGTCCTAATTAAATGTTCTACAAAATATATCCTCCTGTTTATACCTACTCGTATTTTAGGCAACTTTTATTAAATTAGACAGGCCAGGGTTCCAAATAATAAACAAAGTATTGAGGTACTCAGGGGATTTAGACAAGATTTCAATGGAAATACATACTTTTCAGTGAAACAAGTCGCACAGCAAAACTTAATGCCTAAACAAAGTTACTCATGTGTTATATTTGCTTTAACGCTTCGCACCGTGTGAAATAGTTAGTGGAGAGGATCTTGCAAAAGCTTTAATTATTCGTAATGTTTCTTCAGTCTCCTTAAGGCTAACGACCTTCTTATATGTTTCTTAAGTACCGTCTGTTTATATTAGTATCCACTTTAATACTGATAAAGCTCTACATTAGAAGATAAGGATGTCTAGCAAAATAAGGCAGATTTAATAGACTAGCTAGCTGAGCTGTGCTAGTGTTATGATCCACATCCATTTGAGGATTTAAAAAAAGTAGTATATAATGTTCGTCTTATTCTGTCTACGTTATAAGTTTTATCATAATTCGTTTTATATTTTAACTTTGTATTGATATCGGGCAGGCAACTAGAAGTACATGCTGACGGGCAGATAAACAGAAACACAGAACGATGGACAGACAGAAAGACCGATCAGATTTACTAACGCAAACAATACATACAAATATTATATAGATAGAGAATCAAAAAATTTAAACTTAAAATTCTAGTGTGAATATACATGCGAAATTATTTAAAAACAATCAATCAATCAAAGAATAACATGATTCTTTAGTATATCCATAAAATAGCAGGTACATCGACCAGAAGCTCGGATCAACAACCGTAAGCAATAATCATTACTTTCCTCTCATCAGCCTTGAAAGATGCTTTATTGTCTCGATTCGGCTCGTTGTCGAATTGTTACGACTACAAAATAAAATAAAAAGTAATCATCAAACTTGTATTATAAAACCTCACGCAATCGACTGCGTCGGGAAAAAAGTTAAAGCAATTCCTGCGTTGATTTGGAGAGGGCGTTGTTGATGGAAATGGTTTATGGTTGGTGCGATTAGGATTTTATTAGATGAGAGCTGGCTTGTGGATTGTCAGATGACAAAGAGCGACATTTGTATTGTATGCGTTGTATGCTGTTAAACTTTTAGATGCGTAGATGTTAAGGAATAGTCAACATCAATAAATAGCTGTAACACCTATGTGGTTACTATACAGAATTCATCCTTACTTGTCTTAATATGTAAACAAAAACTTTTCTAAGGCATCATCACATTTTTATATGGGAATATCACTGAAAATGTTGTTATACTCAAAGAAACTCGCAAAGAATTGAATTCAACCAAGTAACAACTGAAAAATATCATTTATAACAAGATTTTCTTCAATAATCGAAGTAACGAACAAATAACCTCAAAAATAATTGACATGTTGATTGACATTGCGATGTTTACATTGACACATGTTTATTTACATGATCAGACAAGATAGGGTGGACTATGTATAATCTTGATCTAAAAAAGATGTATAATTTGTAAAAAAGTATTTTTTTCTCAATCTCTACTACTACGAACAGCCGGGGCCGCTCGCAAGCGCTTCCATTGCAAGAACTCGAGTCACTATTTGCTTTTTCCTGGGTCTCAAACCCTGCGAGGCCGATGCCTAAGCCATTGTGCCTAGCTTGTGGACAATGAAAGTGTTAACTATACCACAAATGAGTGCTAGCCAACTTTGCAAGCATTCCACCCTGATTAACCTGAGACAACCATGAGGGCATATCCTTAACAGTGCCCTTTTTCTCCGCGACAGTCAAGCCATCAGAGTTCCGCGGTTCTCATGGAAAAATACCTGATGACTACGAGTACACTAGTGAACTTAGGTTGTACAACTAAGAAACCCGGGTCATATTTGCAAGGGCCGCCACTTATGCCGACACGCTGGCTCTGCCCCATGTGGATGGATCCGCTCGAAGCCTGGCACGTACAGGATGTTCAAGCGTAAATAGACATTATTTAAGAATGATTTAAGTTTGCGGCACTTGCAATAGAAATATTAGTCTCTTGATTGTTAGCGGCTGATAGACGTATCTGGCGACCACAAAGTGAGCGTTGAAGCAGCCTGCCCTGCGGCAAAGTCTGGACTTGCAAAGGGATAACGCTGTCACAACGTTGGATTGGTTGATTTGATGTAGGTAAATATATTTATTATGCATACATATAATATGCATAGTTTCTGAACTTCACCAATAACCAAACAATATTTTGTAATGCTTTAGTTTTATAAGTTTAAATTTAATAAACAAGAATATGTTTGTACTGTGAGCAAAACTGTTTAAGTAGCCTAAGTCCCGTTAGATTGCCTAATATATTGAAATAAATCATTTTCCTGAAAAATCCTAAACGTAAATCTGTTTTTAGGGTTTCGTAGTCAAAAGGACAAAAACAGAACCCTTATAGTTTATACATGTAGCTTTAGTTGGCATCTATGTAAAAAAAATATTTTTTACCAAATATCAACATGTTGCACATCTATCGATAAGCCTTTTAAAATAACATTGAGAGGATAATTTAAGAAATAACCGCACCGAAAGCCTAAAAAATTGTGTCCTCTGTAACTTTTGAACCAGAAATATGACCAACAATTTGAGAAGATACATCTCTGTCTCTCTCTCTTTCAATGAATTAGCCGCTTTTGAGTTATCTCCAAAAAACTTCTTCCTTAAGCAGATACGACCTTTTGATATTAGTTTTTCCTTATTCCATTAAAGGTACGGAATTCGTCATTATGCATGGTACGACACGCACTTGGCCGCTTTTTTTTTCATAAAAGATTTAGAAGCCAGCGATAGGTAGAGCCCCTTATATAAAATTGCTTTGGCGAGCTGAAACTCATTTGAATCCTTTTCTTGGCAGGTAAATCCAGACAGATTTGTAATAAGGTACCGAAAGGGCAAAAGCCGTACATGAATGCCATTACCGTACTCAAATAAGCATTCTAGAATGGGTATATCCCCGTAAATTCCTGCGGCAGTAAAAATATACCTAAGCGTTATTTCTTTATTGTTACGACGATCCAGACCCCACTTGTAGACAAACCGAAAACCAGATAAACTCTATAGAATGTATATTTCGCGGGGAACGGCAATAACTTTTTAGGGCCACCATGAAAGTTACTTTTATGACTGTTAGGAATTAATATCTGAAAAACGGTTTCGGACCGTCATATTTTACCCGATAAACGCGATATTGCGAGAAGTTGCTTCCGATATTTTTTTAATTACGCCATGAGCTACCAAAGCGATTCAATAAAAAGCGTTTATTGATCTAAAATATACTTGCGATTAAGGGCCTTCAAAAACGTAATAATAATTAATATAAACATGTAATTATAAAAGATTAAGATAAAAGTTTGCAAAGTAAATATAAAGCTTATTCCTGTCTAAATTTTAACAAGGATAGCTACAAATACGTTAACAAAATTAAACAATCATTTAAAGCGCATATCCAGACCTCGCAATAATCTTGAAAGCTACTAAAAGTATAGGCACTCTAAAAGTCCACATTTTTGTGTAAGGAAGGGTAGATAAGTAAGATTCAACATTTGAATGATAAACTGTACAGCACCCGTTGTTCGACATGTCGATAGAGCCCAAAAAGCAATTGCGTATTCTCTTTCATACATATTTTAACAACACGTAGCATATGAGCACTCGTTCTGTCTGCCTACTTTTGTGATATACACAAATACAACCCCGATATAAATTGTACTACGTGCGCCCGCGGTGGAACGGGAAAAGCCGGTGAAAAATTTTCCCTTTTGTTATTTTAAATACCGAGTGCCGACCGCCTAAAAAGGTCGTCTAATTTGTCGACCGGAATCCAACATTATTTCGCTTGGCCATTGTTTGTGTTACGATTAACGCAAGGGTTAAATCGAGCGTTAACGCGGCGAGTTTTTTAATCAACTTTTCCTCGCTGCTTAAAAGGAGTGAACTTAAAAGGGTTAAGCGCCCAGCTTTAACCGTAAACTACTTGTGTTTTTCTTTTTTTAATCTCGGTTTTCTGGGGCGGTTGGAATTATTTATTTAGGATTTTCAGCGTTACGTAAAACGGAAAATGTGTAAACAAAAAACCATTTCAGCCTTCAACCTTCGACCTTAAGCTTCCAATATCGGGTTACATTAAAGGAAAACACGTTGGGTATATAACTATCAGATTAAAGTATGTACTAAGACAACGTTTTCTCGTCGCGTTTTTATCATACAACTACTATGTTCCAGAACGTACATAAAAAACCAATAATTCACACACTAGAATAAATATTATATGTATGAATATCGCATGACCTGATTTTCCTTTTCAATCTGACTTGAAATATATACCTGATATTTTCCTATTCAGAACATGTAAATATTTAGGTACTTATTATTTGGAGCCTATCATATCAACTGCTTAACAAAGACCTCCCCAATCGTTTTTGTCTGCTGATCATCATTAATAACACTTATTTTGTCGACCCCTTTTATAAGTTAAATACTGCAAATAAGTCCTTACTACAGAAAACAAAATCTATCCCACAAATTATTTATAAATATACAATAACTATAACCATGGGAAGCGCTCTCTAATATACATAAACATATACGAATGAAACCAGCTCGCATTACAGTTTGTAAAGTTTGCAATAACGAGGAAGAAGCTAATTTCCACATCATCCAACTGTAATCGCGCGGGCGCATGCCTTAGGACAAATCGCATAAGTGCAACTATTAATTGCAATTGCAACTGGTCCTACTGTTACCCGTACTTAACTACCGCTATTCAACTACACCGGCAATCGAGTATGTCCAGCAATACTTAAATAGATATACGACTTTCTTGGATAAAGTAACCGGCAATGTGACGTCAGAAACATCTCTCGTTCCTAAATAAGGTTGAAGAATCACACTCGATATGGAGATAGCCGGCATAGTTATGCAGGGATACTTATAGTTGTCTTTACCGTAGATACTTTGGAATCTATGAGATTTATAAAAAGATCAATAACTGATTGATGGGTGATGAGTTTTTTATAGTTCTGGATAACGTGTAACTGTAAATTAACTTGTTTTAATAAATCTTGAAGCAAATCAAATTATTTTGTTCAATATTTTTTGATTTGCAATTTTTAAGTAGTTACACTACTAACCAGACAAACTCAAACCAGATAAACTGAAAATAGATGTCATATACTTAAGAAAAAGTGACCAAACCCTCCGGTGTCCGAGGCCAGATTTGAACTGGCGTCTTCAGCTTTCGCGGCTGACGCTGCCGCTGACGCTGACGCTGGTCAACGGCGCCTAGCCGTTTCAAATTCAGAGATTGCATATACATGAGAAAATTTGTCAAGTTCCGCCGTGACCGGGTGGTCTAGTGGTCAGGACGTCAGCCGCGAAAGCTGAAGACGCCAGTTCAAATCTGGCCTCGGACACCGGAGGGTTTGGTCACTTTTTCTTAAGTATATGACATCTATTTTCAGTTTATATATATAGTAGTGTAACTACTTAAAAATTGCAAATCAAAAAATATTGAACAAAATAATTTGATTTGCTTCAAGATTCATAGATGGCAGCACCATCTCTCTCGCTATACCAGAATCACGTAAGAGATTCGGATAGGAGGTGCAAGCACGTACTGCGCATGCCCTTAGAGTATGGTCAACGGCGCCTAGCCGTTTCAAATTCAGAGATTGCATATACATGAGAAAATTTGTCAAGTTCCGCCGTGACCGGGTGGTCTAGTGGTCAGGACGTCAGCCGCGAAAGCTGAAGACGCCAGTTCAAATCTGGCCTCGGACACCGGAGGGTTTGGTCACTTTTTCTTAAGTATATGACATCTATTTTCAGTTTATATATATAGTAGTGTAACTACTTAAAAATTGCAAATCAAAAAATATTGAACAAAATAATTTGATTTGCTTCAAGATTCATAGATGGCAGCACCATCTCTCTCGCTATACCAGAATCACGTAAGAGATTCGGATAGGAGGTGCAAGCACGTACTGCGCATGCCCTTAGAGTATGGTCAACGGCGCCTAGCCGTTTCAAATTCAGAGATTGCATATACATGAGAAAATTTGTCAAGTTCCGCCGTGACCGGGTGGTCTAGTGGTCAGGACGTCAGCCGCGAAAGCTGAAGACGCCAGTTCAAATCTGGCTTCGGACACCGGAGGGTTTGGTCACTTTTTTCTTAAGTATATGACATCTATTTTCAGTTTATATATATAGTAGTGTAACTACTTAAAAATTGCAAATCAAAAAATATTGAACAAAATAATTTGATTTGCTTCAAGATTCATAGATGGCAGCACCATCTCTCTCGCTATACCAGAATCACGTAAGAGATTCGGATAGGAGGTGCAAGCACGTACTGCGCATGCCCTTAGAGTATGGTCAACGGCGCCTAGCCGTTTCAAATTCAGAGATTGCATATACATGAGAAAATTTGTCAAGTTCCGCCGTGACCGGGTGGTCTAGTGGTCAGGACGTCAGCCGCGAAAGCTGAAGACGCCAGTTCAAATCTGGCCTCGGACACCGGAGGGTTTGGTCACTTTTTCTTAAGTATATGACATCTATTTTCAGTTTATATATATAGTAGTGTAACTACTTAAAAATTGCAAATCAAAAAATATTGAACAAAATAATTTGATTTGCTTCAAGATTCATAGATGGCAGCACCATCTCTCTCGCTATACCAGAATCACGTAAGAGATTCGGATAGGAGGTGCAAGCACGTACTGCGCATGCCCTTAGAGTATGGTCAACGGCGCCTAGCCGTTTCAAATTCAGAGATTGCATATACATGAGAAAATTTGTCAAGTTCCGCCGTGACCGGGTGGTCTAGTGGTCAGGACGTCAGCCGCGAAAGCTGAAGACGCCAGTTCAAATCTGGCCTCGGACACCGGAGGGTTTGGTCACTTTTTCTTAAGTATATGACATCTATTTTCAGTTTATATATATAGTAGTGTAACTACTTAAAAATTGCAAATCAAAAAATATTGAACAAAATAATTTGATTTGCTTCAAGATTCATAGATGGCAGCACCATCTCTCTCGCTATACCAGAATCACGTAAGAGATTCGGATAGGAGGTGCAAGCACGTACTGCGCATGCCCTTAGAGTATGGTCAACGGCGCCTAGCCGTTTCAAATTCAGAGATTGCATATACATGAGAAAATTTGTCAAGTTCCGCCGTGACCGGGTGGTCTAGTGGTCAGGACGTCAGCCGCGAAAGCTGAAGACGCCAGTTCAAATCTGGCCTCGGACACCGGAGGGTTTGGTCACTTTTTCTTAAGTATATGACATCTATTTTCAGTTTATATATATAGTAGTGTAACTACTTAAAAATTGCAAATCAAAAAATATTGAACAAAATAATTTGATTTGCTTCAAGATTCATAGATGGTAGCACCATCTCTCTCGCTATACCAGAATCACGTAAGAGATTCGGATAGGAGGTGCAAGCACGTACTGCGCATGCCCTTAGAGTATGGTCAACGGCGCCTAGCCGTTTCAAATTCAGAGATTGCATATACATGAGAAAATTTGTCAAGTTCCGCCGTGACCGGGTGGTCTAGTGGTCAGGACGTCAGCCGCGAAAGCTGAAGACGCCAGTTCAAATCTGGCCTCGGACACCGGAGGGTTTGGTCACTTTTTCTTAAGTATATGACATCTATTTTCAGTTTATATATATAGTAGTGTAACTACTTAAAAATTGCAAATCAAAAAATATTGAACAAAATAATTTGATTTGCTTCAAGATTCATAGATGGCAGCACCATCTCTCTCGCTATACCAGAATCACGTAAGAGATTCGGATAGGAGGTGCAAGCACGTACTGCGCATGCCCTTAGAGTATGGTCAACGGCGCCTAGCCGTTTCAAATTCAGAGATTGCATATACATGAGAAAATTTGTCAAGTTCCGCCGTGACCGGGTGGTCTAGTGGTCAGGACGTCAGCCGCGAAAGCTGAAGACGCCAGTTCAAATCTGGCCTCGGACACCGGAGGGTTTGGTCACTTTTTCTTAAGTATATGACATCTATTTTTAGTTGTTTTAATAAGTCATTGAATAGTTAAAATTACAGTTATTATTATTATGGAACATATTTGATACCGATCTTAAGCTAGTTCATTATTGAACTGATTTTATTTCCAATGTAGTGATTTCACATGGAATTATTTTTCGCTCCAAATGGTTTAATCACACCTACTGTTATAAATATTAAAAAAAACCGTCCTCAAGATTTCTACTTAAGAGAACGGAAGCATAAAACATCCATAAACTCCTGATAAAAACAGTAACTTTTTAATATCGCACCTTCACGTAATGACTTGATCAAAATGCCAGTGTTGACAATGAAGCCGAACTTCATGGAAATTCGACGATAACCTTCCTTAATAAGGTGTGAAGCGCTCTACAGCTTCACTAAGCGCTATCTTACGGCTATCGACTGAGCTTATCAACCATCGGTCCTCTTAATTGTTGCTCAGTGCATGTCTGGCCTTAATTAGTGAAAATACCCACGCGTTATCGGACTGTTGGTCCGTCGATCTTTGATTTTGAATGCAATTATTGTTCTCTTGATAAAGAGGCCGTGTTAAGCACTAAGACTATAGTAAATAAAGGGTTTGTTATGCAATACGTGGTCAAAAGTTATTTATAAATTATACTTAGGTATTCTCCAAGCTTAAAAAAATGGAAGCTTTAAATCGCGTGTTTTTTGTCCTCATATTCGGTTGAAATCGCATAATGCGAAACTATACAATCATTACTTTATTGTCAAAAATACAGTCGAAACCTTTTATGACGACATCAGTTATATTATAACGAAATATCGGATGTTACGTTCAGTAAATAAATCCCTGGGCAAACTTTGATATTAAAATAGCACTGTTTATAACGAAATATCGGATTTAACGCCAAAATATGGTGCTATTTTGATGCCGTTATAAAAAGTTTCGACTGTATGTGGGTAATGATATCTACTAGTTTCAAACACCTTCCTTGTTGTATATAGATTACGAAACTGTAGGCATAACGTCACGTCTCTTGGGTATATAACGCAAAATCCAGAGAGACGTGACCTAACCTAGTAGTCCTGTGACCTAATCTAGTAGTCTTGGAAATACATGTTACTCAAGAGCCTGGTATCCTTTGTACGACAGAATTTCAGATATATTTTATTATACTTTTAGAAAAATATGTACCTATTGCGTGAACGTCTATGAGATAGTTATGTGAAATGAGCACCTGATTAAATAGAGCTTTCTCGAGACTTCAGAGAAATATTTTTATTATTAATAGAATTGTACGGCAAACGCAAGCAGCAATCAGACAATTCATGGTTTTGATCGTTTTTCCAACTAAATAACTAAATTTAAATTAAACCCATTGTTTTCTTTATTGATAAGAAGTAATATGAGTACCTCTGTATCTCCAGCCCTAGGGGACAAACACCCGTACGTTGTGTGTGTAATATTCATAACTAAGGATTAGTGCACGTTCTAATAATACCCCGTGGCTTTCCAACTGCGTGGCGCCTAAACAATAATGAACATTTAATCCATTCATCTGCATACCGCATGAAACCATTCAAATTATCTAATTCAGTTGATCTTCAGCGGCGCGCTGAGATGTGAAGGCCCTTTTATTTTGCAACTGCTGCGTAGGGAACACCGAAAGGCTTAAATTTTAATTAATTTTTCACTCGACGGACTTCTTTAATAAAACGGGAGGCCTAATTGCCAAAATATTTCACAATCCCTTTACGTGAAGGGAGTGCCTTAAGACGTGTTTAATTAGAAACGTGGAATTCATTTAAATACCTATAATGTTAGTTTGTAGACAGTCGTAATGGTTTGTGTAGGTTTGGCGCAGAAGTCACTGAACGTTTTATTCTTTCAGACTGAAAAATATTTTTCAGACCCAAGATCGTGGTAGTTAATTAGAAAAACTGCAACATCTTGTGACAATTGTTTTTTTAATGAGGTCTCATTAGGGGTGGCTGGTTATTTATTCTCATTGGGATACTCAATAGAATGCTTTTCGTGTTTATAGGAAGTTAGTCTAGTCTAGTCTATACCTACCCTACGCTCACATAAATAGTTAGGTGAACATAACTTTTGAAAAAATATTATATAATTTTTAGGGTTCCGTACCTCGAAAGGAAAAAAACGGAACCCTTATAGGATCACTTTGTTGTCCGTCCGTCTGTCAAGACCCTTTTTCTCAGGAACGCGTATCAAGCCAATATCAAATACTCAGGTCTACTGTCCCTTGGAGCTGTGAAAAAATTCTAAGCCAGCGCAATCAAAACATACAGCCGTTTATGCCGCAAATTTCCGCAAATTTTCGAAACTCGCAAGGGAATCAAAACCTACAGGGTACTTCCCGTGAACTCAGAATCTTGAAATTTGGTACGAAGCAACGTCTTATAGCACAGACAGAGGAAAAATTACGAAAACCGTAAATTTTTAGTTACATCATATAATAAAAATATTTTAAATAATTTTAAAGTTACTACCCCTTTCCTCATGAAGGTGTAGCTATGACTCGATTGTCGTGATGAATGAACTTTTACTTATATACCTACAGGTTTGTACGGAACCCTCGGTGCGCGAGTCCGACTCGCACTTGGCCGGTGTTTTTATTAAGTTTGATCACTTTAAAATTGAAATACTACCTTAAAATGCCAGGTATTTTAATATAAATGTGAACAGGTAAGTAAACAGGTGTGGATAGCTACGTACCTTATTGTTTAGGATTAAGTTCAACTTTTTTGTACGCCTGATGGCAAAATATAGTGAAACTATGTATAAATTTACCACCATTGTAACTACCTATATTTACAACTAAATCTTACTTACTTACTCACAGGTACGCAACAACATTTGCGACATAAAATATAAATGACAAATGAGTGTCTATTAAGAACCACTCAAGCTCACACATCACTCCTCACAATTCCTTTTAAAGAAATGTACACCAAAGGTTATCTTTAAACGTATTTAGCTACTTTCTTAAATAGCGAATACAAAACTCTTCCAATTCATTTACTCATCTGTTTAGTGTGTTGGTAAGGGTACCGTATATTGAAGCGCAATGGAGCCTAATGTCACAAAATGCCGTGGACTCAGCCATCCACCAAACTTGGTCCGCAATGAATATCAAAAAAAGAAAGGTCTACTTTGGGTTCTGTATAAAATAATAATATTGAAGTTAGCTAGTTTTAATTCTTACGTAATTAATAGTTAAAGCAGAGATAAGTCTTTATTTAACCGAAACTAAATTGTATGCGTCTATAAAGTACAATTAATTCTTACATAAAAACATGACGATTGTCACCAAACAGGATTTCATCTACTTGAAAAAAAAAACATTTTCCCTCATTAATATAATATGGCGATTAAAGAGTTGCCTGTATGCAACCGCTTGCAAACAAACCTTATAGTATTCAAAATGATTATGCATTTTATGTGATTATACCGGCAACGTTAGATCGGAGCGCGAGCGGTATTTGCAAGCGTCCGGCTTGCAAAACAAAAAGTTTGAACTCTAAGGACTCACGGCGGTACCCTAAAAATGTAAATATGCCTCTCACGTTGCTCGACCAAGCGAGAGTTTTCTGGAATTTCTGGAGGTAGGTATATTCAGTTACCTTTTACAATCTCGTTAGTATGAGCGCCTTTTCCTTTTACCAAATATATGGTTTTCAGAGACAGATCGATATTAAAAGGTACGTGGTTTACTTTCGCTTATCCTTTTGTGGGATAGACTTAACGCGTAAGTTGATAATGGAGGTAATTTCTTCATATTCTTTTTCGGGATTGTGCATTCGTTATGCTAGTATAGGTTGAATATAACTTGAAGTATATTAAGATAGCTAGCCTTGCTCGAACAGACAGAACTAAATTTGATGCGATATTTTTGCTAGAACTGCTTAAGATGTGTGTATAAATGTTTAGAAATTATACGAATTTTTTTTTGTTACGTGAAACAAAAAAAATTTGAGTAACTGTTAAATCGAATCTCTAAAAAGCCAGTATTTGATAACGGCAGAATAACAATGTTTGAATTAGTTTTTACGTCTTATGTTAGTATTACTGCAAGTAATGGTATCTGCTAGAATATAGATGGTTCATATAATATGATGTAATATTACATATATGATAGATCGACTGACCTGCTACAAATTCCTGATATCAATGCTTTCCAATTGAATAATCAGATACCTACAACACTACGCTAAAATTATAAAAAGTAACTAATGTAGCTCACCGCATTATGTTCCTCGATGCATTGTTTTCGTAATTATACTACCGTAACTTTTAGTCAAATATCGCTAAATACCTGTCATATTTTTATATGTTTAATGCATTATTTGTTCTTTCGTGGTTGTTGAGTTACATTATTGTTATATATGTAGTTTTCTTGTGTTTCCTCGCTCGCCGGCCATTCTACTCTTCGATTTAAGAAGATCGCAATACTGAAACACAATCGTGGTTTTTTACTTGTACGATTAAATTAAGTAAGACGTATTATTTGTACATAATACAAGTTACAATCACAATTTCATCCAACAAATTCAATCCGGAACTTCTCGATCCCTCCTCTCCGCACACAAAATATTATACGCGAATGCAAAATCACGTTTCTTTGCCAATTCCGGGATCGCATCCGATAGTTCACTAGTGTTGACAAAAAGGAAAAACTTTATATTCAGTTACAAGCCTCTCTATATTTTAGACGGAGCCAGTTTTATTTGCCAAATGGCGTTGTTTAATACCGGTCGAGTTGGCATTGTTATTGGCACTGCTTGCACTAGAGCCTATTTCAGGAAGATGTTTATCGTTAAAATGCTTAAATACAGTGATTCCTGGACACTTGAGTGTAAGACAGTTTATTTATATGGTGTTATGTCTGGGGGATTTACCTAGCTTATTGTGGATAACTATTCTCGGAGGAAAACTAATTAAATTGTATAAATAAAATTAATTATATCGTTTTAAGACTTGTTTGTACTCTATTAAATCTATTATCATAACGATGCTTGTTATTTTAACTATTGCCAATCTTGCAAGCAGCTGTGGGTACTAAAATTGCAATTTGGAACGCAGCTTAACAGTTTATCGTCATTCATAAATCCTACTCGTTTAGATTTATGTCATGTATGGGCAGTTGAGATTATTCTATAAATAATAGTACTTAGCTACTCATTGTCATACGATTCGTGATTCTACCTAGCTAATATTAGAAGTAATTTTGAACCTTATTCACATATTTTTAATGTTTTTAAATATCGCTGTTCCTATGTTACATACCTATCAAAACAAACATCTAAAATGTATATTATTAATTCGGGCACACAATTATCAACCAACCTATCCAATTAATTTTAGTATCCTTGATGTGCCTTGATCTATGTTTGGGCGTTATGTTTTGGGATACATCTACAATATTTTGGTACTGCTGTCACTGATAAGGCCAAGCACTAGGGCTTGCAGAACTGCATTATCGTATAGCCCTACTCCTCCCCTGCTGCGAAGAACAAAGGAGACCTGGGAGACTTATCATACTAGAAACCGGTTTACAAAAAAAATAATAATAATACATACATTTGCAATGCATTGCAGTGCCGCCATTTCGCGTTCCCCTATTGAAGACATAACTAATTATATATATAACATCTAGGAGTCTTATCGAACTAGGTTTAGTATTATGGGCTCTTATACTACAACTGATATAAGTTGCAGTAAAAAACATCAAAAGGTCGCATAAATAAAGTCGATGGAAGACAGAATGGTTTCCTACGCGAAAGAGTTGCGTTGAACACGTGAGTAATATTCACCATTTACTCGGTAGCGACGCGCCTCAGAATGGCTTTTTCTTGTTATCTAAATTATCTATTATCTTCTTTAGCTCTATATAAATGTCGAATACTCACATGTGTTGTGTATATTTCTCATAGCTGGAAATGTTTGGTCGTCATAATAATCACTTACTTTCACCGATTTGTTGCAAATATTTTTTGTTTCGTAGTTTTCAAATGTATAAGAAGGTATGATAGCTATGTATTTAGGTAGAATAGCTATTTTTGCTGCATGTGTAGAAAACAAGTAATTTCCGAATGAGTGGCGGTGTGAAGTAAAACACGACCGAAGGGAGAGAGCACGAGATAATGTAGCATACAACATTTTACAATGCATTATGCGTGGAAATAAAATACCTGCTTTACCAACGTGTAAGAAAGAGGCGGTCGGTGGAAACCCTCATTGACGGAGTACGATAAAAACGAACTTTTCCGAGAAAATAAAAGGGAAAACTGTTATGCAGTACTTCGTTATTGAAAACTTGACATTCATCTTTAAACATTTCCTTTACGTAGAATTAACTTAACTTTCTCCATACAGTAAAACTTCTTAAATTTCAAAATTTGAAAGCATGGAATTCGAACACGCTATATAATAAATTTGAATATCAATATTCGGTAGCCGATGTAGGTGTTAAACGGATGGGAGCCAATCTTATCTATGGAACGTCAAGTAGCCCAACTGAGGATGTGTCCACACCAGCGTCGGTAGATCTCTCACACCCGCTTACGGCTGCTTCGGCGCGTTTGACTGTTGTTAGTGGACCGAGGGGTCAACCAATATTGGTAGCATGACTCACGTGAGCTTGGATGTGGGAGGTAGGTGCATTAGGACCGAATCAAGATCGTTGCTGCAACGGAAGCCAGGTGATGCATTGCTCCTATCAATCGCTAGATGCCCGATCAGATCTGGCTTTCTAGCTCAAACTGCTTTCAAATGTACTTTCAGTTGTTTGAGTTTAAGTGATTCGTCTTTAACACTTTCGCAGTTTATTTTTCAAGATAAGAAATTGTACTGTTCGAGGTTATTTTAGTTTCTAACAAAAACAGAGTTCCAATGCCGTTTAATGTGATAGAGCATGCAATTTATTTGAATTGTTTAAGCTGCTTTTGCTTAGTTTAAAGTCTAGACAAGGGTTGGGATATTGTCAGAAATGTAAGTCCTAAAGTAATCTAAATAAAATAATGTTTGACACGTAATCCGAATTTTATTTTACAGTCGTGGTAACATTAACATTTAACTTCATAAACTAATAATAAATGATAATCGCTCGTTTAGATAGTAAATGGAAACATGGGTCTCTGCACGAATTCCAATTAACCAAATGGGTGTCAATATACGTTTGAGCTAATTGTTATTCCACACTGATCTTGTAGTTATTGATGGGCCAATCATAGGAATGATTAAGTTTATTTACCTGTCCGCCAACGCAATAGTTCATTAACTATGGGATATGTTCGTATCGTTTAACGTCCATGTGTGCAGGCTGCATGACTTGATGTGGGTGTCCATCTTTCATTAGGAACAAGTCAGTTCATCACGATTGAAAGAACACTATGATGTTTCTAATTGAATAGTTTTTAGTTCAAATTCGTTAGTGTTTTGAAACATTATGGATTGATATTTTGAATTCTAGTTAAACACAAAAATGTAAAATTATATTATATTTCCTGTGCACTTTGAAAGTTGAATATTTTTTGGACCTTATATATTATTGTTAAACTACACGAAAGTTAAAAGGCTACTATTTAATTAAAATCTAGAAAGATACAATACATTTAAATATGTGTTCTTTTTATAAACGCAAATGTTAAATTGACAGACAAAAGGGACGAGGACGTTTATAAATAACAGCATAAATTTTATTGTTTTAAAGTAAACAAATAAAATATTTGTAAGGATCTGTCAGGTTGGCACATTAGGTAATTTTACTTTATTTTTATGATATTTAATTTATATTATTGGTGTTCAAATTTTTTATTTGATATCTTTTGTGTTCTAATAAATTACTCTTTATATTTCATAACGTGCCAAAAAGATACTAAAAAAAGGAGCAAAGTTGTTGTTCAACCTATCGTGCTTTTATTAAGAACAGAGCCTGAAAAAATTTCAAAATTGTTTCATCATTGATTTCAAAGTTGCCTCTCTCAGGCGTTTACTGAGCTTTTGTGGAGCCCGAGTGCACCCTTGCCCTGGTCCGAGTGTCTCGGTGCCAGATGGATAGAAGTCGAACTGGGCGCGGATACAACTATACTTAGTGACCTTGTGGCGCTCCCGACGTCCGCCGCCGTTCCCGCTCGTTTGCTGTTTGCTGGGAGGTAGGACACCGTAAGCGTATCAGTGCAAGTGGCATCCCACACCAGCGCGCAACCTAATCTTCTGTATCAAAATGTATCATTCAAATCATCGCATAAAAGTATATCCAACAAGCTAACGCATGAAAAACAAGTCCAAAATTGCACCAAATTACTTTCCCCGCATGTGGATAAAATGCATTTTCCCCTGCAGCTTTCAAGGGATAAAGAACGCCATTCCGTGGTATTCGATGAACGGTGGTGTGGTGAAAAACGTATTTATGATATTCAGTCGTTAGTTTTTATGTGCCACTCATGTCAGCGCCCAAGTGATGCTACACTTAACAAGATTAGCTGCCAAATGAACGTCAGCATTAAAACTATTATTCCAATCTAGAATTATTTGTGGTTCGAGAAAGTTACGTAACGCTAAATAGGGTTTAGAAAAGTCGCAAATCTAAAATAATATTCTGAGAAACTAATCGTAAAGATAAATAATAATATTTCATAAAATTTGCACATTGCAAACGTTTCAGACGTTAAATAACTGTTTAAGTATCCGATAGTCAACGTTACAATATTTAAATTTGGATTGGGTAGATAATTCAAACGCAAGAACAAAACCTCAAAACTCAATTAGAGAGTACTTTATAATTGACTTAGCCCCATGTTTGACCTTTGAGTAGGCACTGGTATCTCTAAGCGCAGCCGCTAAATCTTCGGTTTTAAACATGGTCTCGGGAGGACATAAATTCCAAATCCTAAAACGAACCGAGGTGCGTTAGGATCTACAAAGAGGGTTTAACTCGGTATTGTGATCGCAAGCACGCGAGATAAGAAAATATTGTCCCCTTACAAAGACCGTACGCAACGTCTTCTTTTCTTATAAGCTATATCCGCACTCATTATCTTTTAACACGCCGCAAAACTTATGTTCCTCCTACGTTATTCGCTATCTCGCCTCTTAAACAGCACTTTCCCGGCTTTTGCTGCGTCCCGGGCTCAGATCAGATAGGAGCGCTCGCACGAACCAACAGTCTATACACTTATTTATTTACCGCGCTAAGACGATTATTTACGATGTAAAGCGCGATGTAATAGGTTGCTGTATCTTGTTTTTCCGTACGAGTTTCAGCTTCCAGAACATGCATCATGTGAGCGCCAAAGCCAATTCGAAGTTTTAAAAAACCTACAAACCGAGTAGATTCTTCGTTCTTTAAATGTTCGCGACGCTATCAAGATTAGCATAGAAAAGTAATTCAAACAAATTGCCTAAACGATATTAGCGAGAGCTAAAATACGATTCGAGTAGAAAAGCTAGTTCCGAGAAAGGTTTATTTAAACTTGTTTGTTCGGTTTTTTCAATGCAAACTAAAGTTTTTGTTGTACGTTATACCTTGATAGTAGATAGAGAGAGGTCAATAATATGCTTCATACAAACCATAGAAATTACTTGTAAAACAAAAAAGTTTAAAGTATATTTTCCTCACCAAAAATTCTTTGTTGTTTGTTTAATTTCTTTATTGCACGGTGGAAGCGAGAAATTTGTAATAATTCTTCAAAATTACTTTATATACTTTTGGGCGATAACGCTCGGAGGGCCATCATTAGAGGCCTTGTTTAACTGCTGGCCGATAACATTTTTTGCAAAATACATAAAAACGTACATAAAGATAAGTCCCTGTGCGCATTGCTAAATTTGTGCCGCAATATTTGCTCCCAAACCGTTTTCGGATAATGTTCTCCTATTTTACAGAAATGAGCTCTTTTAAGGTTTGGTTTCAATCGCTTTTTACTGCCTCTTATTAAGTTATTTATATAAATAGGTCAGTTCATTCCCTAAAATTGGGTTAAGTCCATTTACGAGCTAGGTGACAGTTGGTAGGCATAGTGTAGTTAAAAAGATTTCAAATACATACTTTTATTTATAATGGATCGGAAGAGCATCAAGTGCACTAGTTTTGTATTATTTTGTTTATTGTTTGAAATGAAATTAGGCATATAATATTCAAGACACTACGAGTACCTAATTACTTCCTGCAATAAAAGCTTACCAAACACAGAAAAGATAAAATATTTAAGAATAGGATTGCTCAATATATTTCCGCCAATTCGCATGAATTACCATTCTGAGGGTTATCAAGAGCTTACACTAAACATAAATAAATAATTATTTACTAACTAAATATTTATTAAAGGAATATCTTACGAAAAATAAATGAGGGAACTCCCAATCGGGTCGGCAAGATAAGTTCCGCATTGCTGCTTAAAGTATTTATCTGTAAGTAGTGCATGATGTCACACGTAGTTTTATTTTTAAACACTTTACGACACAAACCAGAGTGACGGCAAGTCTTAGTTTCAAAGGCTAATAATAATCCCGTTAAGGCTTAAAGACGGTGTCTGCCATCGCACGACGGGCTTCATAAAACTCCCTTGTTATGCCATTTAATGGGCAACGCAGGAATAAAAACTATTTATAACACGACATCGAAACTGTAAGTATACAGAAAAGCAATAAATATTAATATAGAAGGCCCAAACTTTCGTTTATGACGGCCGATCCCTTGTCGCTACTGAGAAAGTAAAAGTACGAAAATAGGTTGAGAACTAATTTACCCAAGGGCAAAAGCGACTACGGGTTTGTTTTACAATTGGGTCTTTTAACATCCTTTGTTTAAGTTTGTCGTGTTTATCTAAAACGGGTTTTATTGAGTATCATCAGTGCGTCTTCCTCAAAGGCAAGACCTATTGTCTGAAATCAAAAACAAAACTTCACTTTATAAAGGCCGACATTCATGTTACGGCACGTGAATACTAAAAGCTTTGACTTTGTGTCCCGGACACCGATCACCGATGTCGTTAACGGCGACAATTTCGTATGTGACAGTGATATTGGCGCCGCACTAACGACGGTGAGGACGGGGTGAAAGAAAAAAGAGCACTGGGCGAGGTAGGCGTGTCGTCGGTCTGTCGGATCGACACGTCGGTTTCGGCTAGTATAAAAACGTATTTGTAATGTATGGGATTTAACGAGTATGCGGTCTGATCAACTGAGTCTTGTTTTGACAGTGGAAAAGACGAGTCTAAATTGTTTGGTATTATAATATGTACTTTTTTGTATGAAATGTTACTTCCTCAGGTTAACTCTAGTCAGAAAAGTAAAGTAATTTGTTTATTTTATTTTCACAGAAAGTATAACTAAGCAAACGAACGTCTGTATCTACATGTCATTCGAAAATGTGAATTTGTTTCTTGGCCTTCAATACAATCGTCCTGCCATTCAATTCAAACTAAGTCATGACCCAAATTGAAAATCGTAACAAAACTCGCAAAGAACTCGCTACTATGAATAGAATCGTCAGTCGTAAAGACAAAGTTGGTTTCACTGAATTCTCCGTTTCGTTTTACGCATCCCTTGTATGCAAATTCGGTTCAATTTCGGCTTTCGTTTACTATCAACATCGTCGTAAATAACTTGAAGAAATTGAACAGAGGGTCCTTCCAGAAAACCGGCGGTAAGGCCATTGTGACGAACGAAAGTAAGAGATTTTTTTACGCATATTGTTTACGATATTGTTAATTAAAAAAATCTTTTGTGAATTTTATAGTGATGACGATATGGCTTTATTGTGTTGTAGTTGGATGACTTTATTTTGGAATTAGTTTGGGAATTCCCGGGTAATATTTTAAAGGTATTCTGTGTAGTAAATTTAAAGTATGTTTTTGTTTAATCGTTTGTAAGTAATATAATTATGTAATGAAAAATACCTTCAACTTATTTTTTCTATTAAGTGCCCTCTTAATACCTAAGTATGTGATAACCAGACATTATTTTAAAAATTTTGACTTGGTAACTACCTGGTTCATTTAATATAATATGGGTACTTATACTTTAATTAGATACCGCGTTTAATTCGCCGTTTTTCGCGGAAACCATATCATAAGTACGGTTAGTACACTTTTATAGGCCTACGACTGTAAACTCGCTTAAGAAGTAGCGTCCTGTTGCAAACTACAATATAATTTGATAGTATTTGATGGTATTACCCATAATAAAGCGTTTATTTTAACTGGCCGCTTTAATCGCATTAGCTGCTTGCACTAGAAGGGTACGATAAAACAGCTATAAACCTAGAAATCCAGCTCTTGTTCATCAGCGCAGTTAAGTACGTTGCTACGTTCTGTTTTTAGGGTTCCGTACCTCTAAAGGAAAAAACGGAACCCTTATAGGATCACTTTGTTGTACGTCCGTCCGTCCGTCCGTCCGTCCATCCGTCCGTCCGTCCATCCGTCCTTCCGTCCGTCTGTCATGACCCTTTTTCTCAGAAACACGTGGAGGTATCAAGCTGAAATTTATATCAAATACTCAGGGTCTATTGTCCCTTGGAGCTGTGAAAAAAATCAAATTTCTAAGCCAACGCAATCAAAAGATACAGCCGTTGATGCCGCAAATTTTCGAAACTCGCAAGGGAATCTAAACCTACAGGGTACTTCCCGTGAACTCAGAATCATGAAATTTGGTACGAAGCAACGACTTATAGCACAGATATAGGAAAAATTGCGAAAACAGTACATTTTTGGTTACATCATATAATAATAATAATTTTAAAGTTACTACCTCTATATACCTACAGGTTTGTACGGAACCCTCGGTGCGCGAGTCCGACTCGCACATCATCCGGTTTTTTTTTAAATAACGATGTAATAGTGAATTGATATTCTGTGTTTATAATTTAAAAACTTAATATTTCATGATCCGTCCTGTCCTTATTACCTATTTCATGTATGTATATGTCGCAGGGAAATGATTAAAACAGAGATTTGAACAAATCTCTAAGGGATATGATCAAATTACGCGGGATGTTAAAATGGAGACTCCATATCATCGTTTCCCTAGAAAAATTCAGTAATTTCACCAAATCACTGACTCTGTTTAGTGGAAAGACAAAATCGGCTAATAAGCGCGATACGCTTTTTCTTTTCACTAGATTTGTTTAGGAAATTGACAAAATCCCTAACTACGACAGTAAGTTGACGAAAAGAACTCAATAAGTCAGCTAATTTTATCATTTCGCTAAACGAGTTTAGTGAAATAATAAAATCTCAACTGGAAGATGGTATATGGTGATTTGATTAAATCTCTTAATTGATTTAGTGAAATGACGAAAGCAAGTACCGAATACAACATTTTACAGTAAAGCGATTTGATCAAATTTCTGACTAGATAAAGTGAAACAGATATTAAAACAGAGATTTTAACAAATCTCTAAGGGATATGACCAAATCACGCAGGATATTGAAATGGAGAATCCATATCATCATTTTCCTAGAAAAATTTAGTCATTTCACCAAATCACTGACTCTGTTTAGTGGAAAGACATAATTGGAAGGTGCGTTATTTGTGAAAATCCAGTGCATGCTCACGGTCACTATAAGATGTTGTTAGATTAGCTAATTACATAATAACTTAAGACAGAAGGTCCCTTAAGTAGGGACTGAATAAATCAACCGACTTGGTATTACATGGATCTCACAACTTTTTACGGTAGAAGAACTGAGTTGCGAGACTTGTTTTTTTTACAAGTTTTGTTTTTGATGGCATAAACAACTTTGACATTTTATGTAACAATTTCACGTAATCTATTCTATATTTTCAAGTCATATACTCTCAGCCCAATGTAAACCCGGCGGAGGTGCTGTATTGTCTAACTTGCGGCGACAACAAACAATACAAAGGACAGAGGGGACTCGCTATCCATACCGCTCGCCGCCATGGCGTTCGTATGGTTATTGACCCCCCACCGCCCAGCGCTTCCCAGCCATTACCATCTGTCGTGGACGATACAGCAGCTCCCGCGAGCCCTACAGCAACACTTGCAGAAAGGCTAGGGCTGTTAAAGGCAAATCATCATATTATAAAAAGAATACCTCGCGGTGCGCGCACATCTGTCGCTTTCTGCCTCTCGGAGTGCGTGTCAAGGGTCGTCATGGAACAATTTCCCCTCAAGCATGGGAGAGCTTACTCACATTCCCCTACAAAGTCTTACACGCAGACAAATCTAATAAAGCCTCGCTTACGTCACAAATTAAACAAAATACGCTTCAAGCACATAATTTATCAATCTTTCCTCGAAATCATCAACATACCATTACAAATAAGCCAAAAAATACTTTAAATTCTAAAATAAGAACAATAGAAAGTAAGCTTTCCGAAGGGGATGTTAGTGGTGCTGCCAGGCTTTTATTTTCCCGTGACGATCTTGCTGCATACTCCGCTGAGACCCACGCCGCTTTGAGAGAAAAACACCCTGTTCCTTCAGCCTCCTCTGTATTACCAGATCCCCCCACTCCTGATGAACCTAGAGTTGTGGTGTCCGAGGATGCAGTCCAGCTAGCCATAACATCCTTCCCCAACGGGTCCGCTGGTGGGCTGGACGGACTCTCTCCCCAGCATCTTAAGGACCTCACCTCCACGTCTTTAGGTGAGCAGAAGGCTACTTTGCTAAAGCAACTGACAAGCTTGATTAACTTAATGCTGTCAGGACAAGTGAACGCTGAGATTGTTCCGGTCCTGTACGGCGCCAATCTCATTGCTTTAGCAAAGAAAGACGGTGGAATTCGTCCAATTGCCGTGGGCTGCACTCTTAGACGCCTTGCGTCTAAACTCTGTTGCCGTCAATTCAGCGAGAGGCTTTCTAAAGGTTTCAAGCCCCGACAGTTGGGGTTTGGTGTCAAAGGCGGCTGTGAGGCCGCAGTACATGCTGCGCGCACCTTCCTGAGTCGTCCAGACTATGAAGTTTTTGTAAAGATCGATGTAAAAAACGCATTCAATTCGGTGGATCGCGGCGCTCTGTTAGCCGAGGCCAAAAAAGAGCTGCCGGATCTCTACAGCTACTTATGGCAGTGCTACGGAGCGCCATCAAAATTAGTTTTTCGGGATAAAATCATTTCGTCGTGCGTGGGCTGCCAACAGGGAGATCCGCTTGGTCCGGCAATTTTTAGTTTAGCAATTCAGCCAATAATCTCGTCTCTAAATTCAAAATTTAATTTATGGTATTTAGACGATGGTTCACTGGGAGGTGATGCATCTACTGTTTTGCAGGATTTGCAGACAGTCATCCAAAAATTTTCGGAAATCGGCCTTCTTTTAAACTTTTCAAAATGTGAAATTTTTATTCCAAATCACATTTCACAAGATAAAAAAACTGACATACTTACAAATTTTAACACCATACTGCCCGACGTTTCCGTACTTTCAAATTCATCCCTCACTCTTTTAGGCTCACCCATTTTCGAAGAATCTATTAACCCTGTGATCAACTGTAAATTAAACTTATTCAACAATACATCCGACCTTCTTTATCAAATCAATCCTCATATGGCCCTTTTTATTATACGTTTTTGTCTATTTACTCCTAAATTTATGTATCTATTACGGAGCTGCCCAATTTGGAAATTTTCGACCATTTTATCATCCATTGATACCTCCCTTCAGACAACACTGTCAAAAATTCTAAATATTAATTTTGACTTCAGAACCTGGTCCCAAGCGGTTCTCCCTATAAGGTTCGGGGGGCTGGGTATTCGAACCTCGGCTAGCGTAGCCCTGCCTGCTTTCCTGTCCTCTGCTTATTGCTCGCTATCTCTTGTCGGCATCATTCTAAACCATACTCAGATAGTCGACGATGAGGTGGCGACTCTAAGGGAGGCGAGGGAAGCGTGGTGCGGCTCGTGCCCTGGATCGGATATCCCGGCCACCCGACATGTTCAAAAAGCGTGGGATGCCCCTCGCCTCAAGACAGTTCACGCATCACTCATCGATAATAGTCAGGACGACTCGGAACGTGCCCGCCTTCTGGCGGTATCAGTTCCAGAAGCAGGTCACTGGCTGCATGCACTCCCATCACGTCAAATAGGCACCGTTCTGGATCCAAGCTGTTTAAGGATAGCAATATGCTTGAGGCTTGGGTCCAGAATTTGCGTCCCCCACACCTGCATCTGTGGAAAGAGCGTCGATCAGCTTGGGCGACACGGTCTTTCATGCATCAAAAGCGCTGGCCGGCTATACCGTCACGGCACTATCAACGATTTGATCCGTCGCTCGCTTGCCACTGCCTCAATACCAGCCATCCTAGAGCCTACTGGTTTGGCAAGAGATGACGGCAAGCGCCCCGACGGAGCTACGTTGGTGCCGTGGAGGCTAGGTAGAGCCTTGATATGGGACGCTACTTGTGTCGATACGTTCGCCCAGTCTCATATCCAGGCAACCCGCTCGCAGGCCGGCGCTGCGGCTGATCAGGCTCAGTTTCTCAAGCGCCGCAAATACTCGTCTTTACTTAAAGACTATGAGTTTGCGGCGCTTGCGATAGAAACTTTGGGCCCCTGGTCAGCCGACATGAAGAAGTTTATGGGGGCCCTGTCGCCGAAGTTGATTGACACCTCGGGAGACCGTCGTGCTGGCAGTTACCTCTCGCAACGAATTTCTATCGCAGTTCAGAGAGGTAACGCCGCCAGTGTGATGGGGACCATGCCGCAAGGCGACCTATTAGACGGGGTTTTCTTTCTATAATAGTATTTAGTTTCGAGATAGTTTTAAGTTTAATATAGAGTTTTAGTTTTTTAAAGAGTTGTAATTTATTTTTAAAATATAGAGACATATTCAGTCATATATATCTTCAATCTTATTTTAGTATATGTTCAAAAATTTTGCTGCATTTTCCCTCTCAGCTCTATATTGCTTTCTTTTTGACAAAATTGGCATTTAACAACTAAGCCTTAACCTTCCTCTCCAACAGTACTTCCATATGTTGCATGCACTGGATGATCACAAATACTGCACCGGCCGATTTTGTCTTTTCACTGAACAGAGTTAGTGATTTGGTGATTTTCCATTTTAACATCCTGCGTGATTTGATCATATCCCTTAGAGATTTGTTAAAATCTCTGATTTAATATCTGTTTCACTTTATCTAGTCAGAGATTTGATAAAATCGCTTAACTGTAAAGTAAAATATTGTATTCGGTACTTCCTTTCGGTCATTTCACTAAACCAGTTCAGAGATTTAATCAAATCACCATATACCATCTTCCAGTTGAGACTTTATCATTTCACTAAACTTGTTTAGCGAAATGATAAAACTAGTCGACTTTTTTAATTCGTTTCATCAACTTACTGTAGCGGTTAGGGATTTTGTCAAATTCCTAAACAAATCTAGTGAAATGAAAAAGCGTGTCACGTTTTTTGGCCGATTTTGTCTTCCCACTAAACAGAGTCAGTGATTTGGTGAAATTACTGAATTTTTCTAGGGAAATGATGATATGGAGTCTCCATTTTAACATCCTGCGTAATTTGATCATATCCCTTAGAGATTTGTTCAAATCTCTGTTTTGAGGATTTCCCTGCGACATATATATCCTTCTGATCGATATGGGCCAAATCGCGCAACAAAATCGATAGTATCCTTTATGATAATACATGAATAACATATCCTATATTGTAATTTGGTAAATCTCCAAGATTGCTGGTTCTAATCTCCTGTGTCCGACGTTGGATTAAATCCAACTTTAAAATTAAATATTCAACATAAAATAAGGTTAGTACAGGTTCTAACTCCATTAAACGTGTACAAATTTGCAAACATTAAGCTTCATCGCTCAGCTTTGCTCAATGTTAGGCAAAGGAAACAATTCTCAATTTTCTATATCCTCTTTAAGCAAATCCTCACGAATTCCTAATCCTTATACGGTTGAAGGCCCGCCGGATCACGCTAAAGATATAAAGGCACTAGACGAGCCAACTAGAGATTACTGAGTCAGTTGTTACACAACGTATAATTGTTTAGCACTAGCTTTATTTAATTAAGGAAATAACGTCGTTGCTGAGTGTCGTCACGACGGCACACACAACACACATTTTACACGTAGAACTGACAAAGTTTAGGGCTCTTTCTTATAATAGTAGGTAAAATGTGCTAACGAGACTAACACAAGATGAAGTCATTTTATAGCTACATTACACTAACTACAAAACTATTTCAAATAATTGCTTGAGTTCTAGATTTCAGTCTACAATGTTCGCTAAAATAAGTTAAGTTAGGTAAAATCATTCTTTCGCTTAAAAAACGATCATTTCATATCCCACACGGTACAGTCGACTACAATAGAGAATCACGTACAGATTTACCCGTCGGATCTGTCTGGTGATTATTACAAGCTCGTCCATATTATGTGGCGGAAATTGGGTAAGGATGTGACTTTGACTACTGATAGATCTTCACGCTGACACATGTCGTATTTCCACCAAACACTGACGGATTAGTCTACCAGACACATCCGCCAATAAAATCCTACGGACAGGTCTTTATGTGGATTGATACTAATGTAAAGAAACGAATTAAGGTAAAACTATCTACTGCTAATAATACTATCTCTGATGTGAAATCTACCTACTTTTTAGGGTTCCGTAGTCAACTAGGAACCCTTATAGTTTCGCCATGTCTGCCCGTCCGTCCGTCCGTCCGTCCGCGGATAATCTCAGTGACCGTTAGCACTAGAAAGCTGAAATTTGGTACTAATATGTATATCAATCACGCCGACAAAGTGGTAAAATAAAAAGTGTTTTTTTATTTTTTATTATGGTACCTCCCCTATACGTAAAGTGGGGAGTGATTTTTTTTTTCATTTCAACCCTAACGTGTGATATATTGTTGGATAGGTATTTAAAAATGAATAGGGGTTTACTAAAATCATTTTTCGATAATGTAAATATTTTCGTAAATAATCGCTCCAGAAGTAAAAAAATATGCGTCCCCCCCCCTCTAACTTTTGAACCATAAGTTTTAAAAATATGAAAAAAATCTCAAAAGTAGAACTTTATAAAAACTTTCTAGGAAAATTATTTTGAACTTGATAGGATAAATAGTTTTTGAACAAAAATTACAAAATAATTTCTGAACTAAGTTTGTAATTTAACCGTATAAGCAGGTGTTTATTGTACCTGTAATTTCTACAAAATTACAGTGAAATGACGTGCTTTCAAATAAAGTAAAAACGGTGAAAATCGGTTCACGCAATAAAGAATTATTCCATAAAAATCATCTTCCATACTTTAAGCTCGCGCGCAATAGTTTACTTAATTTGCCGATAGATGTCGCTGTACGTGGAACTCTCATATCATATCCTACATGGCGGTGTTATTAACTCTTAAGTGGGGACACTTACTGTGACGGACGGAAAACTACGGAACCCTACACTGAGCGTGGCCCGACACGCTCTTGGCCGGTTTTTAACTATCATATCAGATTTTACTGATCTTTCCAGTAAAATCAAAGGATAAGCAAATTCTAAATCATTGATCAAGGAATTTTCTGTGTAGGTACGTCAATTGCGTTTGCATCGAGCTTAGAACCGATAGGCTGAGCCTCGCTTTAATGCTTGAAGCCTTGAAGTGCTTGTTGGCGCTATTCCATACAAATAAAATAAAATTGTTGAAACGGGAAGGTAATTGTTCTTTCACCTATCGTTGATAGTACGGAAACTTTTTTCAAGTACTTGTTTTGTACCTAGTTTTAAATTTGTTTTCAGAATATCTATACGTAATGAATTAATAATCCTAGTATGTAAATTCTTTCGATTTATTTATTTAAAACAGGTTTATAAGCCAGAGGTTCTGCGTTTAAATTTCAGTAAGGGAATTAATTTTTTATGTTCATACCTAAGTAGGTACTATTTACCTTTTGGAAAATGGGTAGGTAGATATACCTTAAAAGGCGACAGTGGATACACTGTCGCCTTTTATAAGTTTTGATCAGTTTGAGTACTAGGTACGTCGTTTGTGAAAGTTTTTTTAACAAATATTTCTAAATATTTATTATTTAGCATATATAAGCAAATCAATCTCTTCATTACCTATATCATTGTGGCAATATTTTCACTCCTACAAAAATATCGGCCAACTAAGGTAATTAATTGCCCACAACATCTGCAAGAAACCCTGGAGGCATGGAGACACGCTTTAGAGAGCAGTGGTCTGCGCATCAGCATGAGCAAAACTGAACACATGACATGTATATTCAGTACGGGCACCTCGCACCCGCATACCATTTCCCTGCAGGGCAATGTGTTACCAAAAGTGTTGCAGTTCAAATACCTTGGGTCGATGCTCTCCGCGGATGCCACCACTGAGGCCGACGTTACGCACCGAGTCAACGTTTCTTGGCAGAGATGGCGAGATCTCACTGGAGTACTATGTGACCCGAGAATGCCAATTAAGACCAAAGGCAAGGTGTATAAGACGCTGAGTGCTGGGCGATCAAGAAGTTTCATGAACAGAAAGTCCACACAAATGAAATGAGGATGCTGAGATGGGCAGCAGGCGTAACTAGACTTGATAAAGTGCGCAACGAACACATCAGAGGAAGTTTCAAAATAGCGCCCATCACGGAGAAACACACTGAACATCGGCTGAGATGGTATGGACACGTTATGAGGGGTGACGATGACCATGTCGTTAAGAAGGCGCTGGCCCTCTAGGAGTCCAAAAGAGGACCAGGCCTCCAGCCTGCTACTTGTTGGTCCACGGTGTCGAAGGATTTGGAACGAGCCCGAATAAATTCACAGACAACCCAGGACAGGAGATCCTGGCGCATGAGAACGAGGAGAGCCGACCCCAAATAATGGGATAGAGGCAAAGGAAAAGAAGAACTAATGTAATTATTTTAGAGGAATACAAAAGCTTAAAAAATTAAGGTAATTTAATATAAAATAGATGCTCATTATCGTACTTATTGATGACAATAAAAGTTAAAGTTTGTATGGCGGCCGGAACCTAGCTGACCCCACTTAATTACCATGCCTTACTGGGAATAAAAAAGTTGGAGTAAAGTAGTCGCCGGTTCTTTTTGTGTGCGTTGAAACAAAGTTTTATTATTTTATTTTAATTGGCGTCTTAAAACTTCGATGAATTAAAGATAGAACGATAGCTGCGGTTTATTGAACCCTCTTTTATAAATGAGTTAGCCTTAGGACCAGATGACTTTGAAAGTCAAAATTTCGTGCGAAAGTCATAATTACTTAAATAATGATTTTCGCTTATTTTAAGCCCACAGTATTCCGAAGCGATTATGTCTATAGTCAAACCACGCTAACTCTACAGCGACTTTGCAAGTTACAAAGTGTGAAGAGCGATGGACTAAGAGCTGGCCACGTCAGATATGACACAATAATGAAAGCAATGAGACCTGTCTAGTTACATTGCTTTGCCATCCTTATTGCTAGATCCGGACATCTCGCAGCTTTTAATGGGTGGAGGGTCAGAGTGACAGTCCAACAAAGTTATTCAGTTGGAAAAAATTAACACAAAAATAGGTAAAAACTGCCGAAGTTGTGTCATTTATAGAGGACAGGGCCTATATTTTAACATTAGAACAAAGAAACATTGTGTATTATTGCAGAAACAAAAACAGCAGGCGACTAACTATTTATAAATTGCATTATACATCACTTGGCACTATTTTCCCGTAACAGAAACTTCTGGCTATGATATAATCTAATTAATTACATAATTTCGCATAAAATTGCATCAAACCCAGAATTCTAAGATTTGTTTTCTTCGAGTTATTTGCATTCTTTAACCACTTCCACCACTTTACAGCTGCCATATGTCCGGATCTAGAAATAAGCATAGTATAGCTAACTAACTAGAGGGGTTTTGTTGCTCTCATTTTGTGTCATATATTACGTGGCCAGCTCTCCGTCTACCAGCATACTCGTAAACGTCAAATTTATGTTAAAAAAAAGGACGATTCAGTAAAGTACGAGTCAGGGTCCCAAGATACAGGCCCAGCCTAGTTTGGGATCCGACAGATATTTCACTTATGTTATTATGTTTACTGACTAACAATAAATAATTTTGATTTTATTGATTTGATTAATGGCCGTTCGACATTTTGTCGCTGAAATATCAATGCTTTTATTTCCGCACAAACGAGCTACGTGGTTACGCTGTATACTTACTTTAGCAAAAATTTACTAGATATCTGCATAGATAGATACTAACTAATACATCAAAGGCGTAGCGATTTAAAATAAAATTTACTAATATTTTAGCAGTTTTGACGACATGATATATTGAAAATGAAACTTATTAAAGTGACTATTTTCTCTACTCTCTCTACATAATGATGATATACTCTACAAAATGATTAGTAACCAAATTTGTGTTTGACAAATGAACTGTCGAATAAATCATACATCTTAACAGGCTCTAATTTTATGCATTGATTTATTTAAACGATTCTAAATAAATGTTGTTGAGCATCGACACCATTATTTTAACTATTGTTTAAGTTGCCCGCTGAAATATAGCCTTTTCCCGAATAGCCCATTTATTCATTACTGTAGGCGTTTCTTAAAGTAGGTAGTGCTGGAGGTTCAATGGAGATTCGAACATTTAAAAAGTTAATGCTGTCAAGTAAAAATACTCGACTAGTAACAAATAGTCTAAGCGATACTCGAATACTTGATATGACAGTGGATTAAAAAATTGGTTGAAAATTCAGTGAAGTTGTAAAATATCTTTATAAAAATGATGAGTTTCTAACATAATTATATTTGACTAGCCTTTTCCCGCGGCTTCGCCCGCGTACTATAAGTATTCAAGGAGGACTTTGTGACCACATTTGCCCCTTTTAGGGGTTGAATTTTCAAAAACCCTGAAACACGTGTTTACTCATTTATCGTTAGGAATACTCCTGTGAAGTTTTGAATCAAACAGTCTAACAAATCTTGATTCGCCATACAAACTTTGGACCCCCATTTTACCCCTTTAGGGGGTGAAATTTGAAAAATCCTTTCTTAGTGCATACCTAGACCTTATAAGGAACCTACGAGCCAAATTTGGAATCTCTAGAACCAGCGGTTTGGGCTGTGCGTTGATATGTCAGTCAGTCAGTCAGTCAGTCAATCAGTCAGTCAGTCAGTCAGTCAGTCAGTCAGTCAGTCAGTTTCTTCTTTTATATATATAGATAGGTCCCGCACTTGAAGGAAGGTTCGGGTGATAGTTAATAAATGATCAGGGCTCGATTCGACATGGCATAACTGACAGTCGCTTGCGAGACAACTATGATATCACACTTTTGTGACAGTTGAAATCGGGGTGGAATCACTCAAGAGTGATATTTAAAATGGTGGCCATAGCCATAGGCAAAACGCTCTAGCGAGACCTACTGGCAGCTTGACAGTTAGGTGTGGACACGTGTGGACAGGATGGATATCCACTAGCGATACAAGAGTGACATCCACGTCTCACAGTTTGGCATGTCGAATCGAGGCCCAGGTAAGTGAACTAGCATTTTGCTAAGCATGGTCATTTCGTGGCGTCTTATTGTTTTGTAAAAAATTGTGCTCCTACGTTATGAACAAATGTCTTGAATCCTGATACTTTTGATATAAGTTCTATTGCACCCGTTACTTAGTTTAGCAAATAACTGAGGAGCGGGTAAAAAATTAATAGGTAGGTACTTACAGTTATAGGAAATTCTGCTATGTAATATTATTCAGCATCAAGAACAGGAACAGTTATTAAATAAATAAATATTATAGGACGATTTTACACAAACCGACCTAGTCACACAGTAAGCTTAATAAGGCTTGTGGTGTGTTGTGGGTACTATACTACGATATATATTAAAGAAAGATATAGATGAATACTGAAATACATAGAAAACATCCATAACAAATAAATTCCCTTACCAGGATTCGAACCGTGGACCTCCTGCTTCGTAGGCAGTGTCACTACCGACTGGGCTAAGAGTTATTGAAAATACTTTCCATCATTCAGTTTCATCTTTTGTCGTCGATACCAAAATACTTCTACCTCGCATACTAGGTATAGTATACTAGATACGTTACATCGCCCGCAGGCATCCAAGTCTACGCATGGACATTCATCGTCTACATGATAATTAAATTTGACCTCAGGCGGCATACGAATACATATCGCTTCGTATTTATGGTCCCGTCGAACTCTCTTGACGTGTCGGATGACCAGGTGCCGAACCTATGCTGTAAATATTGTTAACACTGCATAAAAGGCGGAAGGCATTATATGCTGTAATTGATTGCTTCCCGTAACATCTTAAGAGTTATAGAAATATAAGTAGAAAGTATGATTCGGAAAGTGTGAGGTTTGTATGATTTTAATGGTTTAATGGGCAGAAGTATCGTTTTATAGAGTTAGGCTGGCTCTATATACGTATAATAAGTAGCAGCATAATTTTTAAAACCAATTTTTATTGTACTGTTTTAAACGAATTTATTTGCATAAAAATTGGTTTAAAAACTTAAAAAACTTAATACACAAACACATACTTACTTAATCACATGAAAAAAACCTAGTAAAAGAAAGTAATGGTGTAAATTTGCGCTTGATCGACTAATGCAGGTAAGGAAAAGAAACAAAAGTGATTTTTGCAAATATTATAAACCGGACGATAATTAAACCTGCAGTACTAATAAGAGCGATTTCTTCTGAAATATACAAAAAAAAATGTTAGATCTAGGTAATGCAACCGCTATATTTGTATTTTGTATCAGAATTACCGGTAATTTATCGACTCACAGATAATATTTATAAACATTTTTTATCCGTTCGCAGATACTAGTGTTTCTAATTTTGAATATCTACCTATCATTATTTTGATACACTGCAGAAGACCACACCGGTAGTTCCCAGGGTGATATCTTTAAGCAATAACATTAACAAATGAGTTTAACTACATTTTGATAGCCGTTTTTGACGATTATTGATGCTACCTGACACATAAATCCGTTTACGAGTTCCGATCCAAGAAAAAAGTTCTTAGAATTATTAAAATTTCAGTGATATGTTGCCGGAAACAGTGCTATTAGTAGGGCGCAGTAAATTTTACAAATTAGTAGCGTATGACAAACGAAAATTAATGGCTCTGCTCGTCACTCGGGGCATTTTTTAATTCCACACTCTGGTTATGCTAATGATCAAGCAGATGTCAGCGCCGTACTGAAAATGAGCGATGTGTTATTTTTTTAAATTAATAAGTCTCCGTATTTAAAAAAAACGCTGATGGCCTGGCGGTAAGACGTCAGACTTTCAATCCGAAGGTCGCGGGTTCAAACCCCGTACCACTGAGTTTTTCGGAACTTATGTACGTAATATCATTTGATATTTACCAGTCGCTTTTCGATGAAGGAAAATATCGCGAGGAAACCGGATCTAATCCCAACAAGGCCTAGTTTCCCGTCTGGGATGAAAGGTCAGATGGCAGACGCTTTCGTAAAAACTAGTGCCTACGCCTTTTCCTGGGATCAGGTTACCGAGCGGAACCCAGGCTCAAATAGAGCTAAAAGCTGGGACTAACGCGCTAGGAAGAAGAATAAGTCTCTGTATTGAATTTGTTGAATCTAAAATGAACAAAATGTACAAAATTATAAAGCAAACTTCGTTTAAGCAATTAAATGCGACGGGAGTTTTGGAAAAATCAAGCTTCAACTTTTAGCTTACCATGTAAATTTAGCAAATCGACTATATTTCTCCTCTACTTACTATACAATTCTCTCGAAATATCAGCAATTAGGTATTTAAAATAGGTATGCAGGCTACAGGCTAAGCAGCTCCACATTAAGTCACTAATTCAGTCGAAATCTATACATATAATAAAGCTGAAGAGGGTCGAAAGTCTGTACATGGAAGATAATCGAAAAAAAGTTGGCTGGGGATACTTAGAATCGATAAGAGAACACGTTCCAACAATTTTTAGAATTTTTGTCTGTTTATCTGTTTGTCTGTTTGTCTGTTTATCTGTTTATCTGTTTATCTGTTTATCTGTTTGTCTGTTTATTTAACCGCGCATCACGTGAAAACGGCTGAACGGATTTCGATGAAATTTTGTATAGAGATAGTTTGAGTCCCGGGAAAGGATAATATATAGTTTTAATCCCGAAAATCAACCCTGGTGGGGGTGAAAAAGGGGTTGAAAGTTTGTATGGAGAATTTTTAACAGCTGAAACGATTTAGATAGAAATGAGTATGGAGATAATTTGAGTCTCGAGAAACGTCATAGGATAGTTTTCAAACCCTTGTGGGGGCGAAAAGGGGGTTGGAAGTTGGTATGAGGATTTTTTTACCGCTGAACAGATTTAGATGAAAATTGGTATAGAGATAGTATGGGTCTCGAGAAAGGACAAGGGATAGTTTCATCTTGAAACCCCCCCCCCCCCCTCCCCCACCTTACTTTAGAACCGTAGGTCCAAAAAATTTGAAAAAAATAGTGAAGCCTGAAAGGTACTTTCAATAAAAACTATCTATCTATACAACTATCACGTGAAAACGGCAGAACGGATTTTGATGAAATTTTGTGTAGAGATAGTTTGAGTCCCGGGAAAGGACAAAGAATAGTTTTCATCCCCAAAATCAACCCTGGAGGGGGTGAAAAGGGGGTTGAAAGTTTTTATGGAGATTTTTTTCATAGAAATTAGTATGCAGATAATTTGAGTCCCGATTAACGACAGAATAGTTTTCATCCCGAAAATAAACCCTTTCACCCTGAATCGCATAGGATAATCGAAACGTCATAGGATAGTTTTCAAACCCTTGTGGGGGTGAAAAGGGGGTTGGAAGTCGGTATGACGATTTTTTAACCGCTGAACTGATAAAGATGAAATTTAGTATAGTATGGGTCTCAAGAAAGGACAAATGATAGTTTTCACTCCGAAAATCAAAAGGGGTGAAAAGAGAGTTGGAAATTTGTATAGGGAATTATTAACCGCAGAATCGATTTAGATAAAATTTGGTATGGAGATAATTAATTAAAAAAGGAAATAAAATAGTTTTATCTCGGAAATTATCCTTTAAACGGATACAAAAGGGGTGAAAGTTTACATGGGGAAGAAACAACCAATAACCGCTGTCCGTATTTAGATGAAATTTGGTATTTAAATAATTTGTAATTTTTTGGTCAAGGTGTTCATATTTATAACATGTTACCCGTCGATGCTTTAAATTTACCTTTACCCGCTCTTAAGAAATATTTGAAAATGTCATGAATGTCAAAGGGTTATTGCATATGTAACTGTTACGTAATAAGGGTCCTTAAAACATGAGTGTGGTCATAATAAGATCACACGAGTGTTTTAAGGAAATGACTCGTTGGCTCACGACGCAAAAGACAAAGCCAATCTTCTAGGCAAACTCTTTGCGTCCAACTCGACTTTGGACGACGGGGGATACGCACCGCCGACCATACCGCAGTGTGAGAGCAGTATGCCGGATATACAGTTCCGCCAAAGCTCACTGCGTAAAGCACTTCTTTCCCTCGACATTCATAAGTCGAGTGGGCCCGATGGAATCCCTGCGATTGTGCTGAAGATGTGTGCTCCTGAGTTGGCCCCGGTTTTAACGCGCCTTTTTCGGCTCTCTTACTCTTCTGGCATAGTCCCGATCTCGTGGAAGTCAGCTTTGGTGCACCCGGTCCCAAAAAAAGGTAACCGCTCAAATCCATCCAACTACAGGCCAATAGCTATTACCTCCCTGTTCTCGAAGATAATGGAATCCACTATCAACTGCCAGCTCCTTCGGTACCTAGAGGACCACCAGTTGCTCAGCGACCGCCAATACGGTTTCCGTGGGGGCCGCTCGGCTGGTGATCTTCTAGTTTACCTGACACATCGTTGGGCGCAGGCGATCGAGACAAAGGGTGAAGCATTGGCAGTTAGTTTGGATATTGCGAAGGCCTTTGATCGGGTATGGCACAAAGCACTTCTATCGAAACTTCCTTCTTATGGGCTTCCCGAGAAATTGTGTGAATGGGTCAGTAGCTTTCTTGCAGACAGACGCATCAAGGTCGTAGTTGACGGTGAATGCTCTGACTCCATGTCTGTGAATGCTGGTGTCCCCCAAGGCTGCGTGCTATCACCCACGCTGTTCCTTCTGCATATCAATGACATGGTGCAGATTAGCGGCATACATTGTTATGCAGACGATAGTACGGGTGATGCCTACTACACCGGCCGAACCAACATTTCTCGGGAGAATGTCATTGAGAGCCGGTACAAACTTGTGTCTGAAGTTGAGACTTCCCTTAAAGAAGTTTCAGAATGGGGTCGACTAAATTTAGTCCATTTTAACCCTACCAAGACACAGGTTTGCGCGTTTACCGCCAAAAAGCTTGCGTTTGTCGCTTTACCTCGTTTTGAGAGCACTTCCTTAACTGCCACTGCCAGTGTCCAGATCCTTGGCGTCGACATTTCGAGTGAAGTCCAGTTCCGCGGCCATTTAGAGGGTAAGGCCAAGTTGGCCTCAAAAAAGCTCGGTGTGCTCAACAGATCGAGACAGTATTTCACTCCGGCCCACCGCCTCCAGCTTTACAAGGCACAGGTACGCCCACATATGGAATACTGTTCTCATCTGTGGGCGGGAGCGCCCCAGTACCAACTTCTCCCTCTGGACCGCATCCAACGGAGAGCGACTCGAATTGTCGGCTGCCAGGATTTTACGGATCGGCTTGACTCCTTGGCGCTGCGTAGAGATGTAGCCTCGCTCTGCATCTTCTACCGCCTCTATCATGGAGAGTGCTCCGAGGAATTGTTCGGATTAATCCCTGCCGCTTCTTTCCGCCATCGTCCTACGCGACAGCATTACCATCATCACCACTTAGATGGTTGGCAGTCCTCAACTGTGCGTTTCTCGAGAAACTTCCTGCCTCGCACAACAAAACTGTGGAATGAACTGTCGTCTGCGGTATTTCCGGACCGATACGACCTTCAAACCTTCAAGAAAAGAGCGTATTCCCATCTTAAAGGCCGGCAACGTGCTTGTGACCCCTCTGGTGTTGCGGGCGTCTATGGGCGGCGTTAATTGCTTACCATCAGGCGATTCGTCTGCTCGTTTGCCTCCTATTTCATAAAAAAAAAAAAAAAAAAAAAAAAAAGGCCTAATTACGTACAGTTGCATACACTGCTTTATCTACACTCATATTATTTATTCTAAATGCCGTATTCGAAAACCATAGAATGGCCGCCATTGCACCGCCATGGCCAACTCGATAGTGCCGGCGGTCGGGGAGGCGCGTGTCGGCGGCCGCGTGGGAGCGTGCAGGTGTACATTATGTTATCAAAACTCATAACACATCAATAGTTGAGCATGTAAAGTTAAAATTACGTTACTGCCACAGATAAAAAGCTTATCATAGTAAAATCGGTCGTGGTAATGCTAGCCATTGCCTACCGTTTTCGAACACGTTTTAGAGAACTTACAATATGAGTGTAGATAAACATATCAAACGTTTTGTGAAGCAGTCAGATTAGGATTTATTTTTCTTTATAATTAAACAATAGGTACATTATATGTCTCTCAAGCTGTTTTGATATGTCTTCTTGAAGAACTACGCATTATTTTGTATCTTTAAGATCTAATAATGTATTACTGTTTTGAAAAAAATAAGTCCCGTCGAGTATCTTTTCGGTCATAATACTTCTTGGGCCAGAGGTGTAGGGTTAGAACCGGTGGTAGTTTTGGAACGAAGTTCCTTATCGAACGGTTCGCGGATGGGGGGCTAGGCGAAAAAAAGTCACGTGACCGTCACGAAAAAGCGTCACGTCACGAAAACGCGACACCCATACGATTGAGAAACATGTAAAATGGAATGAAATAAAAAATATATAAAATAGAATAAAGTGAAGTGAAGTGAATTGTAGTGAAAGTGAGAAGTGACAAAGTGATAAAAGTGAAAAAAAGTCGAGAACCTAAAAGTAAAAAATGTCAAAAATGGCAAAATTTCTAAATTTCAAAAATTTCATAAATTTCATAAATTTCAACAATTTCAAGTTTCAAAAATTTCAAAAATTTCAACTATTTCAACAATTTCAACCTTTTCAACAATTTCAATAATTTCAACAATTTCAACAATTTCAAAAATTTCATAAAAATACAAAAAAAATTAAAACCACAAAATTTACGAAATAGTCAAAACTGTAATAAAATTAAATAACATAACTTCATTCCAACAGAGTGTTCCACGACACTCACGTATTTTATTTTTCTCTGACGTTCATTAGTGCATTGTAATGTGCTTACCTTGAAGTATGTAATTACCACAATTATTGCAACCAGTAACGTAACATCAGTGTATTATCTGTGACAGTGTGGTAAAATAACGTAATCAAAATCCGCCCCCGCCCCCCCCCCCCCCCCCGACCGCCGGCACGCATGGTTTCAGTGGATTTTTAATATGTGTGTAGGTAAAGCAGTGTATGCTTCTGTACATAATTAGGCCTTATTACGTAACAGTTACATAAACTACTATTTATCTCTTTTTAGGGTGCCGTAGTCAACTAGGAACCCTTATAGTTTCGCCATGTCCGTCCGTCTGTCCACGGTCTAGCTCAGTACTGTTCGCACTAGAAAGCTGAAATTTGGTGAGGCCTGATAAGAACTTTCAATAAATACTATATTGAATAAAATCGGTTCGGTGCCGGATAGTAGACTGACGTAAGCGCCGCCAAATATCCCTTAATAAACAACCGTTTGAACGGATGTTTCGTAACAGGGCGGCATTTACGAAAGTACACTGAGCATCGCCCGACATGCTCTTGGCCGGTTTTTTTTGCATTGTTATCCCGGAAATCACCCCTTAAGGATTACTAATTCCTCAGATAGAAAAAAACCTTTCTGCATTTCTGACACCCCCCCCCCCCCATTTCAACCGCGCCTGCTCTTACCTTTCATACTTAGACTGATTTGACGGGAGGATCGATTTGGATGATATTTGCCGTGGACATGAACGTATAAATACAAAAGTGGTCCTGTATCGTCCGATATACACCTCCTATTCGTTTAAATCATGCCAATAAAAATTAAGAGGATAAATCCCTCTGTCAACTTTACTTCAAGTTCCGCCTCCAGGGTAGCGGGAGAGAAATTAGGGGTGAATTAGCCGCTTACTGACACAGACCGAATTCCACGCGGGCGGAGCCGCGGGCACAGCTAGTAATACATAAAATTACATGTAAATGCTACAAAAGTCCTAAAATCCAAGCTCTAAATCTACTAAAAAACCTTTGGTAGAAGCGACGTACTGCGTAATTTCATCGTGTCGCTGAAAGTGCATGCCGATACCCCTGTGGCCCGTTAATAGTATCCAGAACCAGGCCGGCTCGTGCACGTTTAGAATATATTACAAGGAGTTTTATTATAAAGTTAACCATACATACAAGGTAAGTACAGGAGTACGTACTACGTAGTCTCTATTATTATTTATTCTGTGCCCTTCCTTTGAACCTGATAAAAGCAGGCGGTTTACCGCACTTTGAGGTATGCCTTAGACATCCAAACACGCTAACATATTCTGATTAAAGCACCTTAAACAAGAAACAAGGCAACGCTAAAATAGATTCCATTAAACTGTATCCGCGCCAATACTCCAAGGGCTAGGAACTTTGATTAAAATTTCATAACCCCAAGCTTAAGCAGGGCACTCATTGTAAATTATAGCGGCGCGTTCAATATTCAATGGGTTGAGCCTTTGTTACTCATGTAACCACTATTTTAACTCATCAATAAATAATTTGAATGGTATAATTTTGTTCGTTACGTAGTAGCCTATAATTTTGGTATTAATTTTTAGCTTTAACAACGTGTTTGTGTCATAGGCATAGATGACGGCTTTGAGTTGTGTTTCTGATTTTATGTGGTTGGGCAGCTTTCCCACGGACTAATTTACTTGTAACTGAGAGATGATTGGCTTTCCAATGAAACCGGAATATAGGTTACTACCTACTTAACTTATATTAGCTGAGCTGTATTTCAGTCCGAGCACATATTTCAAGTAAACTATTGCTCTCCTAATTACTGCTCGCGAACTCATTAGCTTTTTAAATCTGACTTTAGCAATCAGTTCTTGACAAGAAAATCAGAGTCCGTTTTGCGCGAGTTAACAAAACGCCGGCATTCCCGAAGGACGGGGGCTATAAGTCATCCAACTACCGCCGTCAAGCCGCCGAGAAAGCGATATATCAAGTTTGATAGTCAATTATTGGCACTCGGTGCTGGAAACCGCTGTCTTTGGGCTATCTAAACTGAGGCTGCCTTGGGGACAACCCTCCGGTAATACGCTAGGCTTATTCATATTCGGCCGGGCAAATGAATACTTCGCAAGTTTACGACATTGCAGAACTCGATGTTTATTTTGAGTTAAAGTTTCATGAGCTTTTCCGGGATGGTGTGTACCTAGTTAAGTTTGAAACGTGTTTACCTTATATTACCGCGATTTTACTGCCTATTTATCTATTTGTAGTTTACTTAATTATACCATTTCAGTAGCAAGCAATGGCGTAAGTAGCACAACTGATAGTATTCGGCCACTATAGCTTATGTATGCTTGAAACTCCAGATATGCCATGAGTGAGCGCATTGCTGACCTTTTAAAATTATATCTTCTGCAACAAACGATAAATTATTATAAAATGCTGTAATCTTTGATCTCCATAATGCAAAGTTATTTAATAAGGTTAGGACATAAAAGTGACATCCGACTAATGCTGGGAACTCGGAATGAAGCCGCCATAATGACGGTCCCATCGAGCTATTTACTGCGCTCCGAAAATTCCCAACACGGACACTTTGTTCACATTCTTCACCAACTTCAGATTGAATTAACGACGCTAAAAAGTACAAGAAGTCAAGAAATACTTCGTGAAATTAACGATAATCTTTTGTAACACTGAACGCGCCCCGAGCAACATTCCTTTAAACTATTCAAATTTAGAACGACACGCCGAAGTTCTAGCATTTTGACAACAAATTCAACTCGAAAAAATGTTGTACGGCCGGTTGTTAATACACAAATAGATCTGTCCTACCCAAAATAGAATTTCGAACAAACGAATCGTTCCAATGTTTTTCTATTAAACTACCAAACATTATTTCGAGTGCACCGGTGCATGTGATTAAGGGATGGGATATTATCTGAGCTCCTTTTGTCCCCGATTGTCCTTGTTTTGCCGTCTGTGGTCGACATATCGATATGAAATGTCACGTAGTACTTATTCCTAAGTAGTTAAGAGGTACATTTGAGTGTTGGATGCGTTTAAGAATTCGTATTGAGTTACGCAAACCCAATACCGTTGCCTAGACGAAAGCTGATCTCTTGCAGTGACATCTCTAAAGTACGTAAAGGATTATCGAATGACAATATACGTTTTTCTATACGGACGGTGATATTTTAGACTAGAGTGCTATTAAATTGCGTATGCGTCTTTTGTCGTGCCATATGGTGCTTTCCCAGCAGATGTCTCATTGTCAAGCCTCCATGTTTAAGTAAGCTTATATCTTAGAATTCCTATTAAGAGTTTAAACTACATTTAAAATAGGATAATATCGATCGAAGCGGCTGAGCATTTACCGACGTCTACTTCAATTTACAAAGATGCTTGGCCATCTTTGTTTATTAATTTTTTTATCGCATTTAACATGTATACTTACATGTTAAATGCGTATACTTACATGTTAAATAAGTACTTACTTATTACATTATTTGTACTCCCTTAACTTTGAAACCCCAACGTACCTAATCAAAATTTCTCAGGTTTTGATTGCAAAGGTATAAAGTACAAAAAGTTTTTGCATTTGCTTTCATCACATATTCAAATGTAATAAGCATTCATTCGTTCAAAAACAGAGCGGAGTCCCATAGCCCATTACAATCAAAATTATTCAACCCTTGATAACTAAATTTTAAACTTAAGCACACATAGGGTTATTACGGTTCACTAATAACTATCAAAACGTACAGTGGGCGTAGCTGAAATTTTCCACACAATGTTATCTACATCCCTCTTCACTGGAGTACCAAAATTAATTACCAACTAATTCCATTATCCCGGCATTGTGTTAACATTATGCGAATATATTCTATGAGATAGATGATAATACGTTATGCATTAAAAAGATGTAAAAGATAAATGCGCATGTAATTAGGGACAATAATCATGGAGAATACCTATAAGTACCCATTTTAATGACATTACAATTGTAAAAACGTAAAATGTAATTCTTAACTTGCAGTAGTCTTGATACTCTTTACTACAAATTGAATACTTACCTAAACATTATTTAAAGACGATTTTTGTTTAAATTTACCTAAAATCTTTATTTTAAACTCACTCGGCTATGATAAATATGAGGTACTTACCTAATATTTGTAAAAATTCATGAGATAAACCTACTTATAAAGGTACCTATCGTTAAGTACCTGACTAAATTTTAACTTCGTGTATACAAACTACGAAGTTATGTGTTTGAGTTCATGAATCAAACATTTCGTGTTTCAAGTTTAAACAATTGGGACATTGTATTTGAGAAACCCAGTCTCAAGTGCCAACGTCTCGCTAAAGTCGCATTCCCAGTACTAACTTCTAGCAATTTACAGTTGTAAAGACTAACTAACAAACAGGGTGTATCCGATAAAATCGAGACCCGGGTTCGTGGAAATAAGTTTTCCCATTATTCCCGCGCTGACCCGTCGGTTGATAAGGGTGCGAACGGCAGAAGGAAAACCGATGTTGATTTCGTTTTGATTTGTCCGCACTGAGATAATAGCAGTTTCATGAGCCGACCGAGCCGCGTTCCCGGCAGGCGAGACAAAAAGCGTTAATATGACACGCTTGTCGCGATGTCGGCTGTCGGAATCAAAGGGCACCATTTGTAAAAGTTTGGAAATGTTTCTTTAATTCTTGATTGTCGGTTTTTGCTCAACTTTTTGCTAGTAACTCGTTTCTTACAAACATAAATCATATTAACGCTTCGTGCTGTCTAAACTGATAGTGATTTGATAGGAACAGAGTTTTAGTAGAGTGGAATGTAAGGCATTTAAGTAAATTAATTTTAGATATGACTTTTGATTGATAATTTAAAGAAATTTGTTGTATAACTAATCACTGTTTGTTTTGATCGTCCAAAAACCTCTACCTGTAGGCCTAGTATCGCGGTCGAGATAGACATCTGTCACTTTCTGTTGAATACAGTTAGACAGTGACAGATGTGTATCTCGACCGCGAGATACTGTCGCTACACGCATGTGCTAGGCCTACTGATAGATATAGCTACTACTGACCATAGAGAGGCTCATCAATATATGACATAGTTCAACGCAGTACAATGTGTTCAATTCTCGTAAGTACCTAAATGTTTTTTGAAGAGAGGTATGGCAACTGTGAATGTCATCTCGCTATATGTGGCAGGGCACAGCACAGCGAATGTCATTTCTCTCAAATCTAGAGCAAAGCCCGACTGGGGAAGTAGTCTGTGGTTTTCTGTAAGGTGGTGGACCTTACAGAAAACCACAGCCAAATAGCACTAGACCCTACTCATAGTGTTATGTTCCTGCTGGTGAGTAAGGTTGCCAAAGAGCTTAAAGAGGACCCAGTGTGTTGACGATGAGGGACCCTATTGTTCCTTTAGCCGTCAATATAGTGAATCCTCCTTTTTATAAAGGGTCGGCAACGCGCATGTGAATCCTCTGGAGTTGCAGGCGTCCATAGTCTACCTCTCCAAACGAGAAATTCGTCAAATTTGAATACGCGCAATAAATTGTTTTGCAATCAATTGCCACAGAGGGATCAAATTTCATAGGAGAGGGATGGCATATCGTTTGCCACATCATACAAAATTCAAAAAACAAATACCATCCGATTTCGATGATTGTAAGTGCATTTTTCCTAAGTTCTACTCCACCGATAGAAAAATTCACCTTGATTCCAACTCTGATGGTTTCGTACAAGGCAGAAATAGTTTTCGATCGCAACTGGTTACGAAGCTCTGGTTGCGTACGCGGCCGAAGGGTTTTAAGCATTTATTGAACACCTACGTTTTTTTTTATACCACAACGGTGGCAAACAAGCATACGGTCCGCCAGATGGTAAGCAGCTACCGTAGCCTATGGACGCCTGCAACTCCAGCGGTGTCACATGCGCGTTGCCGACCCTTGCTAAATGCACAAGAGGGCCCTTCGTCGTCAAAACACTGGGTCCTCTTTCAGCTATTTATTTCGTTATTTACTCATCTTGCAAACAAATACAATACCGGTACTACATCTTTGTAATTTGCATCAGCTTTTGTTTACGCTGATAGGACCATTGATTTTTAATTACATATACTTATGGCCTGAATAAATTTTAGACCAAACGCTAATCATATAACTACAAGAGATTGTCCGTTTCTAAAATTTCAAGTTGTTTTTGTAACATCAAGAAGAAGTAATAAACGACGTATCCCTTTTTTCGACGTGTTTGAAAATGCACTGCCGATGCCGGAGTTCTATTTTTTGTATAAGACTGTAATCATACTTGGGCACTTACCTACTTAATTTTTTTTAACAGATAACCATGTTATACCTACCAATTTACATGATTTTACCACTCTCAGTTCCCGACGATCCACTTCAGTAACAACATTATTGAGTTCCTTTTACCAGCACTCAACTTTGGTGGAGGGATTTTGAATCTCCAACATGTTTGCATGTTGACGTACTTACGATGGAACAGACCAACTTTACTGAGGTGGTTATATGAAACTAATTATAATGAATACGATTACTTTGGTATACTTTTTATCTGATGAGTATGAGTATGTATAGGAATAAACCACTTACAGTATGGATATACTTTTTACGTTAGGTAGGTATACTTCTACTTCTACTTAGGTATATTAGCTCTGTCTGGCCTAAGTATTGCAACCTTTTATCTGAAAGGCCTAACCTTTTTTCTAAAGAACCAAAAAAGCAAACAAAGACAAGGCACATAAAATAAAATAAAACAAAACAAAATTATAATTTCAAATTGATTTTTTATTTCAGATTTTCTTTTTCGTAGTTTGTTTATATTTACAATTATTTACATTATTTAAAATATTTACAGTCTTTTTGACAATCATAATATTAACAAATAATTGTTATAAATGCATCTGTACATAAAACTTTGGTAGGTATTATAATAATTTAAGCAATAAAAATAACCTGCAGAAGATAAATCGATTGAGATTTTAGCTACAATATATTTACATCTGTTATTCGCCTATCTACAAATTACTATCGCAGATAGTAGGAAAATAATCCGACCGTAACAACTTCATAATCTAACCCTAGTTGTACAATTAAATGCGGATTGTGATGCTGAATACCTTAGCCTAAAATAAATATTAATATGGAACGTACATACTTAAAATTAATTATCACTTTTTTGGACTAATACGCTTAAGCGTTTTAAGAAGGAGATTTACCTGCGTTGAAGCATACGCTACGCCCAGAGCTGCGCGTGCGGCGGCATGCGGTGTGCGTGCGCATCGCGAGCATGAACGCCGGCCGAGAGCGCCAGCCCGTCGCCCAGCAGAGGGGGCAGTTTGCCCGGCGGCGGCGGCGGGGGCGGCGCCGGCGCCCGCCCTGCCCCCACCGGTGACACTGACGCGTAAATATTCACCGTCGAACGGTGATACTGACACTTTCTCAAGTCCGGCATCGCGAACCTCAACTTTTGCCAAAACTGCCTATCACCCCACTCTATACACGTGTTCGCCTTCAAACACAATCTCAGTTCGGGATCAATTTCTCTATTCGGTAGCTCGCCTAGTAATATTATTATCAGTCTTCTTCGTCTCTCTTTTAGTACTTCGTGGAGCGCCGTCTTAAATTCAAAACGGCACCATTCGTTGTTGATGAAATTTTTAGATAGGACGATTATCGTCCTTTTCGATGATTCTACAGCTTCAATGATCGTATCAGCCACATAAGCGGAGGCATTAAAATCTCGATAGTGCAGGCATAGCCGAAAACTTGGATCAGTTGATTCTAAACCAGGAGCCAGCATCTGTGCTACGAATGCCTCGTCTTTGACACTATAACTAATGTAGGCATCAAACAAACGATCTTTATCGGCCTCATCATCAAAAGCTGTGCTCTTGTAGCACATTCTAAACCCACAATGATAGTAAATCCAAACGCGGAGCTCTCTCCTCCAGTAAAATACACCACATATTAATGCTGAGCTTATTACAAATATGCATAGAGATATCAGAAGAAGTGGGAGGTAATCATTTATAACTTGATTTTCGATAATTGAGGAGCTTCCGCCAACGTGGCTTGTGCAAATAGTGGAATTGAAATCAGCCATGAGTGGGCCGACGGCGTTGGTTACATTATCGAACACACATGTGATTTTGTTTGCATCTTCCACTTTTCCAAAGTTATTTTTAAACCAATTTCTGAATTTGTTCATGTACTGACAATCGCACGACCATGGGTTGCGAGACAGGCTTATCTCTACCAAATATGGATTCACTGTGAATTGCCACACTGCAAAGCCGTAAATGTTATTCCCTTCCAAACGAAGCACTTCTAAATGTCTCAGCTCTATGAAGGTCCGATTATCGATATAGTGTATTTTATTGTCTTGTAGATGTAGCTCTCGTAAATTTTCCAGGGGCGACAATTCGAAACCGAGCAACTCCTTTATGTTATTTTTTTCTAAATGTAAAACTTTTAAGCGTTTTAGTCCACTAAACGTATTATTATACAAAGCGTCAATATTTGAATTGTTAGCGTACAATATTTTTAAGTTTTTACGACCTATAAAAGCGTGACTCGTTAAACCACCAAAGTTGTTACCGTCTAGATATAGTTCAGTAGCGTCCATAGGTATACTGTTGGGTATTTCGGCGTACCCAGCGGCCGAACAGTCCACAATATTTGCCGACCACGGTTGATCATGATAACATGTACAGTTCGATGGGCACGTCATTTCACAATCACAAGCGTCAAAATCACAACAATGACACAACGTAAAACAATGAGTTTTATATGTACACAAAAACTGAGAAGATTCCGCTTCGATAAGCGGAATATAAGTCCTTTCTCTATTATACAACAACTTGCAGTATATGCTTTCTAGATCCATTACCCTAGGGTGCTGTCTGAGGTGATCGAGTTTGTTAATTCGTTGTAGCCACTCCATTGTACAATCACACTGAAAGGGATTTCCTCCAATATAAAATTCGGGCAGAGGGCGTCCTGGATCGACCGGAGTTAGACGAAGCGCATTGAGATCCATACTAGTTATCTGATTAGCATACAAATCGACTCTCGTTAAATTGGTTTTTCCAACAAAAGTTTGAGCTTCAACTTGTGTAATTTGATTATCATTTAAGAACAGAAGTTCCACGCTATCGGGTATGGAAAAGGTAGTTATTTTTGTCATTTTGTTGAAGCTCGCGTCTAATGTTTGCAGGCGCAGCTCTTTGTTCAAACGGTAGTTATTGCCCAATTCTTTGATGTTGTTGCTATGTAGGTCCAGCCATTGAAGTCCCGACGGTATAAAAGCATAATCAAACCAGTCCACTTGGTTATCTGACACGTTTAGCCACAACAGAGAGGGAATATTTACAAATAGTCCTTGGATGTCTGTGAGCTGGTTGGCGTCCAATCTAATGGCTTGTAAATTCGTAAGGCTATCAAAAGCATTAGTGTCAATTTTCTTGAGTTTATTACGAGCTAAATTCAATATTTGCAATGAAGGCAAATCAGAAAACACGTCCTTGCTTATGTTTTCTATTTTATTTCCAATAAGTCGCAGTCCATATACGTTATGCAAACCGACAAAGCCGGGCTCTTCAAGCAATGTTATCTGATTTTCTCCTAGATCCAATGTTCGCAGTAATCTCATGTTTCTTAGAGCTATGGGTACTTTCTTTAATCGATTTCCATTTAAATTCAAATCTTGCAGGGAGGATGTATTTCTAAACGCTTCAGGGTGAATTTCTTCCAGATGATTATTGTCGATAGATAGCAACGACAATACGTAGAGGCCGTTTAAGGCATAGGCATCGATATGTGTTATTTTATTATATGACAAAATAAGTGTATGTAGATTGTTCATTGGTGCAAATGTATCGGCAGCAATACTTTCCAGAGAGTTGTGTTGAACATTTAATATTTGTAGTGTATATAAATCCTTAAATATTTTCGGGTCTAATTTGGTCAGGCGGTTATTAGATAAATTCAGCAATACCATTCTTATTAGACCCCTAAACGTATTTTCCGTTACCCAAGTGCTCGTTAAATGATTATTTGATAGGTCTAATGCCAACAACTGTTCCAAATTGGCAAACAAAGTTGGTGATAACACACTTATTGAATTGTTTTGCAGGTAGATCTCTTTTATAACCGTCTTGCAATCCTTGAAAAGGTCTTGTGGTAGGGCAACAATTTTGTTATTCGAAAGATCTATTATTTGCAGTTGCTTCAAGCCTGATAGAGCTTTCTCTGATACCATAGATATTTCGTTATCATGAATGTGTAATTCTTTTAATCTTCTTAAAGTCATAAAACCATTTTCAGGCATTAACACGAAACGGTTGCTTGAAGCATCTAAGACTTCAATATCTAAGGAACACGAAGCATGAGGCAGGGATGCAGAAGGAGATGGTCCATCTTGTTCGCTTATGAGAGCTTGGTGAACTGCATGTTCCCGGAATCCCAGATCACTCACGTCCAACAGACGATTAGACGAAACATTTAAGTATACTAAATTCGTCAGAGGGCAAAACAAGTTTTCAGGGAACGACCAAATGTTGTTAAAACTCAGATCCAACTTTTCTAACTGCCGAACAGCCGCAAAGCTTTCTGATGCTATCTCTAGGCTCATAGCGGCCCACTCCGTATTTTTCGTTCGGATCGTTAAATTTCGAAGATCTCTCAAGCCCGAAAGTACACCAGGCGGCCATCTTCCAATTTTACAGTTATCCAAAACAAGTTCACGTAGTTTTATTAAATGCGCAAAACTTCTGTCGTCTAATGAACTTTTGTACATCATGTCTTCATTGCATTCTATTCTTAGTGACGTTGTATGTTCGGAAGGGATGACACTGAAGTTTGTTGTATCGAATTCGCTGTTTATTGTCCGAAGCTTACATGTGAGGGAAACTTCGTGGGAGTCGTTTGGGCCTCGTAACCACCACTGACAATCATCTGGAGCTTCATATTTGAGTGGCAAGGAGCTCTGATCAGCGACATTAAGTCCTACGACAAACCAAAATAAAATTTGGCTGAAGGCTTGTCTTCTTAAAGAACTTTTCTGGAGTGCCATTATGGGGTAAATCAAATATCAAGGAAGAAAGAAAACAGGACACGTTAAGCGCAGTGTCATGTTTTTTCCGTCGGTGTTCGTGTGTTTCGTCCCCTTGCCGGATGTGAAGTATCCATCAATTTATAAACTCAATTTCAGCGTTAATTCAACGAAAGGTCCTTGTTATACCAACACACATTATGTGATGATATCAATTCACAGCTTGATAATGTATCCTTCGAGACGTAAACAAAAATCACATAAACAGTCCACTTTTTAATCTAAGTCTGGTATTTTCACTATAATCATCACACAAAGTCTTCATTTATTAATTTGTTGAATTGGTAATTTATTTTAGTCCAAGTGTTGTCGTTGAAACACGTTAGTGATAAGCGTGTTTTACAGAAATGTCGTCCGTACTTAGCGTCGAGCGGCGCGACCGTGCTCCGACGCTGCGGTAAGTAAACTGATGCGAGTAGAGGCATTGCAGTCGAGTATACGTTCGGTGGTGGGGAGAGGGGTGCGCGGCGGGATCGGGATGAGCCGAGCGGTTGCGAATGTTCACGAGGACTTATTACAATAAATTATTTTTTCTTGGAGCTTTAAGGCATCGGACGCTCGTGTGTGCTGACCTCAGTTTGAATAGAACCGTCCATCTTTTGAAAACAATATCTCTTGAAACAATCATTAAACGGTCTCCTTGCCTAGTCGGTAGTGACCCTGCCAAGTTACGAAGCAGGAGGTCCCGGGTTCGAATCCTGGTCAGGGAATTTGTTTATGTGTTTATCACGAATATTTGTTCCTAAGTTATGGACGTTTCTATGTATATAAGTATGTATTTATCTTTAATCTTAACTATTTATATCGTCGCCTAGCACCCATAGTACAAGCTTTGGTTAGTAAATATTTATTTTATAATAATCATAATACTTTAAACTGATGATTTTTTCAATGTGGTAAAAAAACTATCATTGCCATTACCCTCGATATAATTATGTTTATGTCATTTGTGGACTTACCTCAAAAATAAGACTAATTTTGGTACAGGGGGGCGATTTTATAGATTCGAGCGCTCTGACATTTAAAACTCTGAATATAAAGATGAATTACAATTTTAAAATAACAGCGATAGGAATTTAAAATTATTTAAACTATTCAGTCTATGCAAAAATAATGGCGACAAACTCTTCTGTGCGATTATTTTCGTGCTTAATTTCTTCGAGTTCGAGCGCTCGAAAGTCAATAAGTGGTAAAAGACAATTTAGAGAAGACGTTAATATTTTCTTTTTAAAGACTGTACTTTGACAAATGTTTTCAAATCAAAAAATTGAACCTGACTTGTATACTTAGTTACTTACGAACTAAGTAAATAGTGCCTAATTTTTAGTAAAATAATTGAAATAAAATGGTACTCATCTACAAACCTAACTATATTAAACATATTAGATGGATGTTTATAGATTTGATGTTCAGATATTTTACGCGATTCTATGACATCTCTATTTACGTATATAGGTTTAATATATGATATAAGTTCTTATACATACCTAAGCATTTTATAACAATGCGACGTGCAACTAATTTCTGACTTTACCAGTACAATCTTTTATTCTAAAATAAATACACCATTTATAAGTATAATTATGGCTAGATATTGTTATAATATTGAGCTATTAATTATATTTTTCAAAGCAAATCCCTGAAAACTTCTAAATGCTTTGAATATTAATCGTCTACTTCCTACCACGACGCTGCATCCAACGAAAATAAATTTTAATAGGATTGATGATGAATAAACCAAAATAATCGTATAAAAACTTTTTACTTCTATTATAAACGTATAAATTTTCTTATAGAAATCGAAATGAATTTACCGCAAGATGAATAGGGCCTCGAACGGTAACAAAAGGATCTGAAGCTTTTGCCTACAGGAAAGCGGGATTAAAAATCAACCCTTTTATACTTTTGAATGCTAAAATTAAAAGCTACTATGGGATAAAGGTATTAAGAGCTTAAGGTAACAAAATTCGTAAATGCGTTTTCAAAAGAACTCGACAAGAGATTTTCTGTTCACGCTTGGCGGACCACACTGGCTGTCAGACGACGGAAGATATCATTTTAATCCTTTTAGTTAAGTTGACTATGAGACAGATGCCTTGTGGTATCCGTGTTTTTCTTTTGTCACTTGGCGCTAGTTTTACGGTTGACATGTCATGACGAAGTTGGACGGAATGAGTGTTCAATGGCGGACGAATTTATTTTAGATATTTTACCCTGTATCACCAGTTTTTCGTAACTGGTGTGCTTCAGTTACTTTTAGCTATACAAGCTCTGTATAATAAAAGTAGAGTAACATTTTTGTCGCTTTACTCTATTTTGAGAGGTTTACCATAATGTTTAGGTTTTAAGAAAATTTTTATTACTCATAAAGAACAAAAGTTCATTTACAATGGGCTTGAATTTATGGTGACTACCTACATATTTAATATGATTAATATTAATCAAATAAAGCTGGACATATTTACGTCCAGCTTGTTGATAGATAACACCTAAACTAGTGTGACATTATTTTGTTAAAGTGGTACCATTTAGCAGACGTCTTACGACATTCAATATTGTACTCGATTAATAGAAGCGTAAGCGCCAGCCGTCAACTGGTACATTTTCCAAAATACTGACACATATTATTATGACTACAAATTGATTAAATTCGGTTTTATTTTTTTTTATGATTGTTTCTCTCTCATCATCCTGAAAATGGCATCATCTTATTTATTAATATATTTACTATACAATTTTTGTTAAATTGATTTTACAGCGTAAAACCATTTATTTTTCTGTACTAAACAAGTTTTCCATAATTTTTATTCTGTCTTCATCCACGTTTCTCTTTTCAATAAAATTATTTACACGTAGCACCGTTCTTTAGGGTAAACTTGAATTGAAATATCAAATTAGGGAACTCTAATTATCGTGACATAATCAATTAGGTTTAAACGTATCTGCATAATAATATTAAATATAAATTGCATAATATTTCTCAGATACTTATTAAATGTAAATTACAGCATGAAATTGATGAAGTTTGCGCCCATTTACGTTAAAAGCCATATCATTTTTATTCATAATTGAAAGAAAATTGAAATTTCGCTTGCAGACGTTTCTGCGTAGTACAAAATTAATTTAGTATGGATAAGCGCATTGTTATCCATGTTATTCCAATATAACTTGAATTCATCGAGGTTGAATAAGCGTCGTTAGCTCAGTTGGTAAGAGCGATCGGACCGGTGTTCCGAAAGGTTGCAAGACTCGCAAGTTCGAATCTAGCTCGACGCGGGGAATTTTTCTTTCAATTATAAAATTGAAATTTCGCTTGCAGACGTTTCTGCTTAGTACAAAATTAATTAAGCTATATAATTTCGTAGAAATCTGATAAAGTTCTTTTGAGTCTAGTGACTTTCATTGTGCGCTTTTGGCCTCTACTAGTATTTAATATATCGAGTATCGACCATGATGACTTCAAACGTGTTAAAGTTATTACACCGAAGTGTTTCACATCAAAATCTGTCAGCTCTTGGATGAATAATGATCAGTCGTTTTGCACTGATATTCGCCGTAGGGGCAACGTCTCCCACGCATCAATACTTTTTCTTTGGTGAGGTATTCCGTACGTCCAGTGAAATAGTTCGGCGCTCGAAGAAATCGTTTTTATCCGATAATTGCGAACCGATTGCTGAAAAATGCGAGGTAGTCGTACCCACTTCATTTTATTAACCAGCTTTTCAAATGGATTTTATAAATTGATACTCGATAGTTGTTCGCTCGATTACGTGGCCTTGTTAAATTTAAACGCATTTCAATAATAAGTAGATTATTTATTGGTTTTTAAATAATTTGCTTACGTTTTAGTAGGTATATATTTATGATTTTAAAGAAAAAATGCGACATTATACGAGCTCGAAATCCAAAATATTTGCAAGAAGGATTTTTTTAATGCATCGCATATATTAAAAAGATAATCTTATACGACTCTAAAATTTCCTATTGGAACAGTTTTGAGCACTCGGCTCCCGAGAAATCGTTCTTACTCAGCGTTTAAATTAGGTAGTGGTTTTAAATTAATTGATGAGTCAGTATCTTTATTTCTCTCGACGTTAATAGACTGTTACCAATTAATTTATTGTAACGGGATATCGACAAATTATCGCAATACATTTTTGGCTTCTTCGAAATTATATTAAATTAGGTTGCTATCAAGAAAACTACTAAAGAAATAAATTCGGTTTATCCGGATTGTAACTTGCGGGATAAGATAAAGAAGCGAGTTATGTTATTAAAGATAGCAGGGGAGGGTATAACGCCGGTTGAACTGAAGTTAGGTATTTATTACCAAATAATACCAGTATTTCCGTTATATTGTATTGAATAATATTATGTGAAAATGATAATATACTGTTATTGTGTGAATACGTAACAATTAGTTTAGAAATAGTGCAACTGAAATATGTCTGTTATCCAGCGATATAATTTCTTTCGATATTATCATAGTGCCAAAGTTAAGTTATAATATGTATAACAAGAAATTGTAAACTTACAGATTACATTCGAGGAAGAATCGTCACATTAAACGTTTTAGAGCCACCCATTTGAGACAAAAGAAACCACATATTTGGGCCCTAAACGTTTAATCGTCAGTAGCCATCTGACTCAAATCAATAGACATAATCCCCATTAACGGCCCAGAAAATCAACCTTCATAAATTCAGGTTTATCTTTGCCCGTTAAGTTCGTTTCAAACATATTAAACTGTATAAAAAGTGCCAAAGTAAACTTCCGCGAGGAAACGACGTGAAATCTTTCCTTTCCTTCTTAACTTTTTATCAGTCCTATGTTGACAGCCAAGCCAGCAATAAAAGAATATAATGCACATCATACAATGACCAAAACCTAAGAAGGGTAAACATTCCATTCATCGAAAAATCGATTTCATAATTTATAAGTCACACCGTATAGAATCAGAAAATATGAACCTTGACAAAACGCGTGAATCTGTATATTAATCTCTTTGAAATCTAATCATAGCAATTAAGGATGCTTATTTTTTATGCCGTGCAGTCTATCTATCCTTTTCTAATTAACTGAGAACAACGCGATCTGTCTCACTCTCGATGTGTTTTTTCACCGTTTATAAGGTAGATATGTGACAGGGGTTGTCCGGCAATATTTCACAAGCGGTGCCTATAAGGCAACATGGCTCAGGTAGCAAACATTATCACTATGAGCTTTGTTCATAATTTAGAAAAAAGTCTTTGGATCGTATGAAAAAGGAAGGCGTAGAGTTGACAGTGAAAATTAAATTAAATATTGTTGGAGCTTTTTAGATGAGATGGGTAACATAATTAATTATATAGTAAATTACCAATAGACAATAGTAGGGTTTTTGTATCCTTTTTGTAGGGATTCTTTATAATATAAAATTTATCTGTTTTTATGGTAGTGCCGCCAATTGTGAAGTAATATGATAAATAAACATAAGTACTTATATACATCACGATTTTTTTCAGCCTTGTCCTGCATTTTTGCTACGTCTCACTAAAAGAGCTTGAGTTCTGTTTGGCAATTTAATATGCCTAGAATTGGCTTAGGCACTACATTTATCTATATACTATTTTATCGTCTAGGTAAAATAAAAAAGTACCTTACAATGAAGAAAAGATTAACTGAAAACTTTTAATGCTAAGTCGTCTCCAATCGTTTCACCGAACAAACTCCCGACTACGAAAAGGATAAAAAATAAGCGGCTCAAAGCTGAGCTGCTAAGAAAAAATGACGAACAAAAATATTAATCTTAAAATGCTCCGTCTGAACATTTTTTTGCATTGTGCCATCTTTTGTGCCAATTATGAGGCCGTTTTCGAATTTTTTAGTACGTTTTTCTAAAATGTCAACGGTGGGTGGGAACTTTGTCCTGCAGTGGTTAACAAGTCCCTTTGTGAATGAGGTGCTTTTTTAATCCTTTACTTGTACATTTACTGTTTACTTCTACTGTTTGTGTTTGTGTTTTTGCGTGTTTCTTTATTTTGAGGTGTGCAATAAAAAGTATTTATGTTATGTTATGTAATGTATAAAAAATGTACGTAATACATTGATGATATATTTAGTGTATCTACTTGTGATTAATTTTATGATCAAGGTAACCTGGGACTTACATTTTATGGTTATTGGACTTACATTTTATACCAATCCTACATTCCAGGAAAGAATTTCATTTCTAAAAAACTAAACATTGAACCCTCACTAATGTCGATAAAAAACTAAAATGTATAGTCACTACCTATAGGAAAACTTAATAGGTATGTATGTACATATTTATCTTTACGCGTACCTACCTACTGATTTAACAAAAACTCAAATTGAATAGGTAGATACAAACATATTTATAAAGATTATTTAATCCGAGAGTAGTCAAGAAGCAAAGGAGAGCGCTATGAGGATCCCTTGAACAGGTTGAGGGCAATTATTTAGCTTTCGATCTAAGTCGTTGCTAATAGGCGCACGTACCTTTCAACGCGCCGGCGATGGCCCTTAGGCACTCGATACACTGGTACAGTTTGGTTACCTACATACCAATTCTGTCTACACCTTAATTTATATTTAAGTATAAATTAAGGTGTAGACAAAAAAGACTAGTAGATAAAAAAGACAAAAGCAAGATTATGTAAGTTTCATAGAATATAGAATATATGTATGTGCTAAGTGACAGACAGACTGACATGTTTGGGGGTGAATATAAATTTTCATGTTTTGCACTTGTCTCGGCATGTTAACTTTTGAAATATACAGTTAAAATAGTTAACTTTTTTTTGTGGATGAAGATCAATCTAAAAAGCAATATATTCATAATTAAGAATGTCAGATTTTGATACTGAAGGTATTTAAAAAAAATTCAAACCTCAAAAACCTAAGCTCTTTGGCGCGTCCACCACCGTGTTTTTATTTTCCAACGATTAAAAATACCCAGTTTCGGGGGAAAATATCCTCCCTAATAGTCTTACCATTTAGTCTGAATGTTAAATTATTCATACATTTTACAATATATTTTTTTTGCCCTATTAATCTAAAGTTATTATCTGACATATTTTGTCCCACCAAAAAACACCTAATTTCTTTGGTGTACTTGTTCTGTCTTACATTATGTCATCTTGCTACCTAAGCAATCTCTTAATGATAACACCTTTCCAGTTGCCTTCTAACACCAAAGGAGTGTAAACCTCTGTGAAGTTAATGTTTATCGCAAAAAAAATGTTTATATCGCCGTTTGAGGATTTTCTGCCTGTAAGTGCCTAATTTCTTCGGGACTGAAATTTCAAGTCAAATGTGATTTGTATTTTTTATATTTTTATAGCGCATGCATGTAACTGTTTACTATACTTGTACTTGTACAGCAAATCCATATGTTAAATAATTACGGATAAAAAAAATATTTTGTATGCTTTTCTAACTTCGTTGGCGCTAATTTCTTCGGTTTTCTTTGGCATTAGGCCCCAAAGAAATTAGAATTTGTCCATTAATGTTAGATAATACTTATGATTTTATTAAATGCTTAAGATTAACATTAATTTGATCCAATTTTAACGATGTTTAGTATATATTAAGTAAAATTCTGCGTAAATTATTATAATCATAATAAAAATAAGCAAGTTTTGCTCCGTTCCATTGTAAATTTCGTCTATTTCATCGTATTTATCAAGGTTTCTTTAAATATTCTAAGATATTGAGAACAGTGAACTGTCAGAGACCAGACCAGACTGTCAGTGATCTGTCAATTTATGGTCAGAGACCGTCATTTGATCCTTATGAAGCCACGATGAATATTTGACTGATTCTGTGGAGAGTCGCCAAGACAATTTTTTTAATGGGATAAATAATATTTTTTAAATCCTACATTTGAAGCAGTAAAATAAAAAAATAGGGGTTTTTTACAGAAAATTTACGACTGCTCCGGACAATTTGGGACTACCGAGTGCGGGATATTCAAAACTAGCGCGTTACATCTCGATCAGTAAGAGATGGAGATACCAGTGCTCGAGATCCCACGTTGACCCCGGTGGAACCTGTCATAATCTCTTCAATTAATGCATAAGACAACACAGTCATCACGCAAGCACGGCTTTTGTGATCTTAGCACGCGAGACGTTTTATGTACTCCAATCGGTTGCAACCTACCTGTTTTTTGGTTGCAATTAATGTTCCCACCGTCCCACGACAAAAAAATATAACAAACCACCACTAGTATATAAAATTCACACGAGCATCTCTTAATTATCTAATTTCTTTGGCATATTTTATAATTTCTTTGGTGCCATTTTTTTTCATGGTGTTACTATATTGATCAACATACCTAATAAAGGACTCAAATTTATATAAATAAAACTAATTCTGCCTTAATGTTGACGTAGGAGTTTTATGTTTTAGCAGTTTCAAAATTACATTTCCAAAGAAATTAGAATGGCACCAAAGAAATTAGAAATTATGCCAAAGAAATTAGATAATTAAGCGATGCTCGTTTGATTTTTATATACTGGTGGTAGTTTGTTATATTTTTTTGTCGTGGGACGGTGGCAACATTAATTGCAACCAAAAAAAGGGTAGGTTGTATCAAGGATGCAACCGACTGGAGTACATGAAAGATCTCGCGTGCTAAGAGGACAAAATTCGTGCTTGTGTGATGATTGTGTTCAGTCTTATGCATTAATTGAAGAAAATATAACAAGTTCCACCGGGGCCAACGTGTGATCTCGAGCACTGGTATCTCCATCTCTGATCGTGCTGTAACGCACTAGTTTTGTATATTCCGCACTTGGTAGCCCCAAATAGGAGCAGTCGTAAATTTTCTATAAAAACCCCTATTTTTTATTTTACAGCTTCAAATGTAGGATTTAAAAAATATTATTCATCCCATAAAAAAAATGTAATGCGTAGGTACTTGATTGTCTTGGCGACTCTCCAAAGAATCAGTCAAAGATTCATCGTGGCTTCATAAGGATCAAATGACGATTTCTGATCATAAATTGACAGATCACTGACAGTCTGGTCTGGTCTCCGACAGTTCACTGTTCTCTATATCTTACAATAATAAAATAAACCTTCATATATACGATGAAATAGACGAAATTTACAATGAAATAGAGCAAAACTTTCTTATTTTTATTATGAAACAAATAATTTACACAGAACTTTCCTTAATATACCTATACTAAACATCATTAAAATTAAATCAAATAAAAGTTAATATTACGCATTAAAAAAAAATTAAGTATTATCTAATTTCAATAGACTAATTCTAATTTCTTTGGGGCCTAATGCCAAAGAAATGCGAAGGAATTAGCGCCAACGAAGTTAGAAAAGCATACAAAATATTTTTTTTATCCGTAACTATTTAACATATGGATTTGTTTTACAAGTACAAGTATAGTAAACAGTAATATGCATGCGCTATAAAAATATAAAAACATACAAATCACATTTGACTTGAAATTTCAGTCCCGAAGAAATTAGGCTCTTACAAGCAGAAAATCCTCAAACGGCGGTATAAACATTTTTTTTGCGATACACATTAACTTCACACAGGTTTACACTCCTTTGGTGTTATAAGGCCACTGGAAAGGTGCCGGGTTATTATTAAGGGATTGCTTAGGTAGCAAGATGACATAATGTAAGTACACCAAAGAAATTAGGTCTTTTTTGGTGGGGCAAAATATGTCAGATGATAACTTTCGATTAATAGGCCAGAAAAAATATAGTGTAAAATGTACTCAAACTCAAACTCAAACATTTATTCAGTAAGTAGGCCACAAGGGCACTTTTACACGTCAAAGTAAAAGAGAGAGAAAAAAAAATCAAACTACACCGGTTCTAACCCTACACCTCTGACCCGAGAAGAATTATGTCCGGCAAGAAACTCGGCGGGACTTATTTTTTCAAAACAACAGTACATCAAAACTAAACAATACATATAAGTGCGTTGTTCTATAAGAAAACATATCAAACCAAGGTTAGAAAAATGTATGAATAATTTAACATTCAGCCTAAATGGTAAGACTATTGGAGGATATTTCCCCCGAAACTGGGTATTTTTAATCGTTGGAAAATAAAAACACGGTGGTGGACGCGCCAAATAGCTTAGGTTTTTGAGGTTTGACATTTATTTTAAATACCTTCAGTATCAAAATCTGACATTATTAATGATAAATATAGTTTTTTAGATTGATTTTCATCCACAAAAAAGTTAATTGTTTTAACTGTATATTTCAAAAGTTAACATGCCGAGACAAGTGCAAAACATGAAAATTGATATTCACCCGTTTATTTTATTACGGAACCTTCAAAACAACACAAGCCTTATTGAGCTTATATTGGGACTAGATCGATTCTGTGTAAGACTGTCCTATTATATTTATTTATTTTATTTTAACCTCAAAAGAAATCTTTAATTACTAACTCACAGTGGTAGTATTTGAATTAAAATCTAGATATGTATATAATTCAGCTATACGGCATAAATAAAACGAGATTCGGGTAGAGAATGCCTCTTGGCATTATGTCCGCCTTTACATCAAGATTTTGTTTTGTTTTTTTTTTTATACTACGACGGTGGCAAACAAGCATACAGCCCACCTGATGGTAAGCAGTTACCGTAGCCTATGGACGCCTGCAACCCCAGAGGATTCACATGCGCGTTGCCTACCCTTTAGGTACCTATTCACTCCTTTTTTGAAGAACCTCATACTGTAGCCCGCTCGGAAAACCTCGGCAGGGAGTTCATTCCACAGCCGCAGCGTTCGTGGGAGGAAATTCCTCTTGAACCGTACTGTGCGCGACCCTTTGGGCTCCAGGGTGTGAGGATGAACACTAATTTAATTTGTGAAATAAAGTTTAAATAAATACGGAATACTCAGTATAAAAATAAAAATACATTCATCGGTTGTTTTATGTCTGCGGTTCTTCTCATTGTGTTTGCTTTCAATACACCTAAGTTAAAAAAAAACAGCACAAAGGCGAAGCAAATACGAATAGTCTAGGTAAATAAAACGTCAACTGCTCCAATTGAATTTTTCTTAGCAGACGAGTTCAGTTCAAAGGCATTTTTTAATTTTAATTTATCTTCACCTAGGTGGCTGCCTATGGAATTTCATTTAGTGCGCACTGGCCCTAACCCGCACCGCATGGTTCCATTGCGACTCTATTTCACAAACTCGTATTAAAAACAGGTAATATAAAACTATAAGCTACCGTACCAAGTAACAAATAAGGTTTACTTTTGAAACTATCGTATGTGGAAATGTAAGAGGATGGTAAAGGAAATGTGGGACGGCCGCCTCTGTACAGGCAAATTATACTACTCACAGCGGGGCTCGGGTCCTGTTTAACGCAATATATCGAATTTCTCTCACTCACTTAACGATTTATCGTGGCTTGTTCGCATAAAAAATAAACGAAGCCCTTTTATTTAAGCGCTAAAAGTAGCTTTGAATAAAATAACAAATTCAAATTGGACAGCTCGTAAAACAATCGTATTACGAAATAATTTGAGTGATCGCTCGCTTTTTATACGACATCATACTGACGTAAATTGGTTTTGATTTTTTATGAAGCGTATTTTTATTTAAAGCCTATAAAAGACACATAATATTAAATTAATACTTAATTGACATGTTCAAAGGAAACTGAAATTGCCTCTTAAATATCTATATTACTCACGTACTGAGTATTCTACACTTAATTATTCCAGAAGTTAAGATATGCTTAACTACGGCTGGCACATAGGTAGTCGCATTAGAAGAAGGTTTATAATATATGTATATATAATGATATCATTACGTGCCTTTAATTTTGTTCAAAATTCTAACTACTGATGAAGAATTTGAGAATTGGGTACTTATTGGAAAGAAACAATTTGTCTTGTTTTAGTGACATCTCAATTTTAAACAGTCTGACAGAGTCGCACCATGAGGCTTCTTTTTTAACCAATTTTTTACGGAACCTTAAAAATGGTGACGATAATTTTAAGGAAAGTGGACTATTGAGTCGTAGACAAATGAAGACATAATTAAGTACGCACTCATGGTTGCAATCTTTTATTTTATAATTTAGCCTAGAACATCTCTCCGAAGTTAGTCATTTGCAAATCCGATGTTTCTGAACAAATACTTGCTCATTACAATTACAAAAGGTAAACAGATAATGTAGACGAAACCAATCTTTCGTAACAGATTATCCCTTAAGATAAGATTGTGTTAAGGCACACAAAGATTGAATTACCATTACAAAATTACAAAAGACATTTCGACGAGGTACCTACGTAAGAGGATTAACCGAAAATGGTTAGAAGTCAACATTGCAATTCGGAAAGGGGATCACGCAACTGTACATTTGAAATTGGTTATTCTATTGTCGTTAACCGGACATATTTAACCATTTTAGGCAAAGACTTCTAGGAATGTGGAGCTAAGAACGTAGGAACGATCCCGGTGATTTCCAATGTCTGCTTTCTTACTAGCCTTTTTTTAAGGTTCCGTAGCCAAAACGGAACCCTTATAGTTTCGTCATGTCCGTCTGACTATCCGTCCGTCCGTCCGTGTGTCTCAGCCATTTAGTTTATGTGACAATTGAGATACTCCAGATCGTTTAAGGTATTTATTTTAGACTTCATATTGTACACACGAGTACATGTGTATATCTCTTACACGTGTACTTTACTGTATTGTACCTATATGTGTGGAAGTGTTACTTAGAGACATGCCGAGACTTATTCAATATTCATAATACTTGCTTAATCATTTATATGTACACACTACATACTAACATACTATACTATATATGTTTAATACTATATACTAACATCAAACTTTTGGTCAAATATCTCAAAGACCAAGTAGGGTACAAGTTAGGTACAAGGGAATATTACCGAAGTACCTACATCAGTCCAGCGCTTAAACTAAATTTGATGTACGCAGAATCTCAACGGACCCTACAGTTCGTAGGAACTTTGCTAAAGTAATCAAAATGGCGTGTTAGTTAACTGAAGAAACTTAATATTAACCCACGCGAACATAGCTTGGACATGGACATAACGCGCCGCATGCAGCTGGAGACTTGCAAACTTGCCGGGATTTGTGGCCACGAATATAATTAGTGCCATATAATATATCTTAGTCATTCTTTATTTTTAAAACATAAAATATATTTATTCTTCATTTTAGGCACATTAGAATGCACTTATGAATGTCAGAGAGAGAAAAAAAACTACCACCGGTTCGAACTCTACACCTCTGACCCGAGAAGTATTATATGACCGGCAAGAAACTCGGCGGGAAATATATTTATAAAACAGTAATACATTACATCTTGAAGATACATAATAATTTGTAATTAATTATATAAGAAGACATATCAAAACAGCTTGAGGGACAGAAAATGTACATATTGTTTAATTAAAAAGAAAAAATGAATTATGTTACATGATTTTGTAGTAGTTTCTGGTTTGGGCCATGCATCTTTGTCCGTCATATAGGCCTCGGCCTGTAATAACTCTTTCGACTTCACCTCAAAAGTTACATATTTGTGATTAAATATGGTTTCTAGTATTTGTCATGGGTTCCTAAAAATAAGTTCTGAAGTAAATTATTAATTTTTGTAGTTGGCTGGAAAAAATTAACGCTACTATTTAGTTTAACTAGGTTTGTGGTTACCACACTCTCACTTAGTTCGAAAATATTGTTAGTACCTACCTATATCATTTTAATACAATTGATACCACAAATATGTCCAGGCAAATATCAAGGAAAGATATTTTATTTGTTAAAAATTAAAGACTATCAGAATTCTCAAAAAAACCGGATCTAGCAATAAGGATAGTATAACAATCTAACCAGACGGGTTTTGTTGATCTCAATATTGTGTCATATCTGACGTGGCCAGCTCTTATTCCATTCGTTTAACGGCCTCATCGAGAAATTGCACCAGGCAACACATAGCCGATGCTTGTTTGGAAGGTGGACGGTTTTGAGTAGAGTTGGTCTGTTCGGGTTACAAGAGAGTGCTCCAATCGTAAAACAATTAAAATATGAATTAATTAATGTGTTAATTCAAATTGAAATCAATTTTAATTGAACTGTTAGTCTTCAATTCTAACTTACGTGTTTTAATCTGTAATTTTTAATTTTCAATCACACTAACGTTCAGCCAACACTGCCGATAGATTTGCACGGAACAGTGGATACGTAGGGTTTTATTAAAATATTAATGTCACACTGCAACACAGCGCGATATATTTTATGCTTGAAGATGGAAACTCTTTCATTCATGCATACTGTCGATTTCAAATATTTAAAACGCGTTCTTGTTTATAGGTATAATCTACCAATTTGATACCAAGGCCACTATATAACCATGTCATAAAAGCTAGTAGAATAGTGCACAGTTAGGTTTATACGTATCCACAGATAACTGTTACGATGACAAGGTTCTAAAGTGACCTATGAATCAAATTGGCTGAGTGGACATCGCTGCTACAGATAACGAAACAAAATTTATTTAATTTGTAGGTTTAACGGCCTTCTAGCCCAGTCGGTAGTGACACTGCCTACGAAGCAGGAGGTCCCGGGTTCGAATCCTGGTCAGGGCATTTATTTGTGTTTTTATCACAGATATTTGTTCCTGAGTTATGGTTGTTTTCTATGTATTTAAGTATTTATCTATATCTATCTATTATATATATATATATATCGTCGTCTAGTATCCACAACACAAGCCTTATTGAGCTTACTGTGGTACTGAGTCGATTTGTGTAAGATTGTCCCATAATATTTATTTATTTATTTTATTTGTAGGTATTAGGTAGGTATCAAATTACTCTTAAATAGACTACATATACAAAAAGTTCGTTCAAAAACAACTTCCATTCGGTCCGGAATTTAACTCCTGATATCTAGTTCCTACTCCTAGTTCCTGAACGACCTACGCCTAGGTTTGAGTTTGCTGTGGTCAGGGCCCGTTGAATCGCGCGTAGCCACACACCGCTTATATTAGACCTGTGTTTGCTGACGCTACTTGTTCGTAATTAGAGAACTGAGGCGTCCGCAAATAAAGTCCAGGAGGTATTAAACTTTTTGTTCCTTTGTCTAGGACAAGGGATAGACATTGGTTTGAATTGCGGGCTTTGTTCCGGTCCTGTGTTGATTTACTTTGTCTGATACTACTTCTTTTTACACAGTAATAGCGATTATTGGAGACCGATTGGTGATAGACGATACCACTGTCTATGTCTTAACTTTATGTGGGTAGGTACGTACTAGCGTTTGCCCGCGACGTCGTCTGCGTGGAATTAGTAATCAACCCCCCTTTTTACCCCCTTGAGGTAACATTTCTGGGATAAAAACTATTAATATATCCTTCCCCAGGACTCAAACTATTTTCCTACCAATCATTTTAATCTATTCAGCGGTTTAAGCGTGAAGAGGTAACAGACAGACAGACACACTTTCGCAATTAGAATATTACTACGGATAATATGGATTTATTTTTTATTTTATTAATTGCATAATTAATTATTTATTATACATATCATATGATCATAATCATATGTTATTTATTTCACAACCTGATGTTGTTGATGAATGATGAATTGATGACCAAGAAAGTTCTATTATTTAGCATGTTAATGTTTTGGTATTTATTTAATCTTTATTGCACATAAGGAAACTTAATGTATAAAAGGCGGACTTAATGCCATAAGGCATTCTCTACCAGTCAACCTTCGCCGCTATTCGAAAAATAAACACACACACTGGACAGACACAGCTCCAACCCAACTCAACTCAACGCTATAACGACATTGACATTTGCTATTCGAATAGATTTTCATTCAACATTGGTCTTACATTGGTCTCACATTGGTCACACATTGTACCAATGTTGTATCAATGTAAGACCAATGTGTGACCAACGTGTGACCAATGTGAGACCAATGTGAGACCAATGTTGAATGAAAAGCTGTTCAAATAGCAAATGTCAATGTCGTTATAGCGTTGAGTTGAGTTGGGTTGGAGCTGTGTCTGTCCAATGTGTGTGTTTATTTTTCGAATTGCGGCCCTTTACTCTAAATTGACGTTTGTAGAGCTGTAAAATTAAAAGACTACTGTTGTATGTAGTACCTGTTAATTACACTTCCAAGCAAGTTTATTATAAGAGTTGTTCGACTACTTGAAACTGTGCGGTGAACTTGTTATAAACACTCTATTACCATAACTTCAGGTATGAAAGCACAACAAGCTAGTTATTGCAGCTGCGAGCTTCGATAAGCGACTTGGTGAAAAGTACAACCTTATTCCTCACCTGAAGGCATTATGCATACATTGATGCAGAATATATAACTACTTACTTTAATATAGCGTTTAACAAAAATAGTGGTGATCCGTTAAAGGGCATAATTGGTATCGTCTTGCAAGTAAGAAAATGTAGTAGAAACATTTTTTGGACGCAAAAATTTTTTTTCTAACAAATTATTTTTCGAGAGAAAAAATATTTTTCTCAGTTTTTAATAATATGAATACGGTACCAATTAAAAGGATCATAAGCATTTTTGTTACACCTTGTATTTGCAGATACCTGGATAAGTTTTTTTGTAATTGTTCATGTTTTTTTACACTACTTATGCCAATGGTTTTTGAGCTTCAACATAATGGTTTTGAACTGGTAATGTTCTTGGGTCTTATTGTATCCTAAGATATATATATGACTTATTAGGCGTACGCTGTACAGCTTTAACAATATAAACCTAAGAAGGCATAGTATCAGCGAGGTCTCGGTGTGTTTTAGTTGTTTGCTAGAGACGATGGTCTTGTGATGACACTGATGACAAGCATTAACGTAAAGCCTAAACTAAGGGGAGGGGTATCGACAATGCAAAGGGTAACTATCAAACCATATATTAGATGATATAAAGCTTCGCCCTTATGTTGTTTTTATTTATGTTACGTACATATCTATATATATATATATATATAAGTATATATATATATATATTTTTTTACGGGGTTTGTTGCAAATAATAAATTACTTTTATTAAATTCAATTGTTTGGGAATCTTCTATACATAAAATTTAGGACCGCCCGAAAGTTCCTCTCAATCCACCGGAACGTTTATATCACCATTCACACGAGAAAAAAATGTAACTTCACAGTTAACCTATACAATGCTGTGTGCAACAGGGGGGTCACATCACATTACTCTACCGATTTCTGTACATATCTTATTATTACCTATAGAATAACAGATTCAGTTACCTAATGAACATTTTGGTAGGGATTGCCTGGTTATCGCTTCTTCGATAGATATCCTGTTAAAGCAAAACTTTCAAAAGAAAACAAACTTGCGGTAGGTATCATAACTTTTCCCTTTGTTTTGTTCTAAAACCTTTAAAGAATAATCATTAAAAGGTTTTGACAATATTTATTATATTCATTACATCCTAATAAAACATTACTTACACCTTATAATTGTAGTGATACAAATATATAGTCCGTTTTAATATGTGACACTTTACATCAAAAAGTGCCATTTGGGGAAACAGAGTACGAAATACAGATTCAATATTGTTTTCGAGGAATAAAAACGTAAGCGCCGGCCAAATGGTACCTTATGATTTACACTGTCACATATGAACATCAATTAAAATACTGTTATTACCCGTTAAACGCTCAGCTCACCAATTATTACCGAGATTTAATTAATCTCCGTTATACTGATAAAATGTAATTATATATTTTTAGTACTTAAATAATGTTGACGATGTTACTGAAATGAGTAAGCGTTTATAAAAGAAAATTTTAATTTAATACGTAAATTCAATTTCAATTGGAAATATAAATTGATTCTTAAATAATTATGTGTCATATCACTCACTCATACGTGTTGAGGACAAAAATATTATTTTTTGTCTTCAACACGAAAAATATCAAATTTCAGGTGCTGGGCTATCTCGCTAAAAGTTATTTTCACGACATCTATACTCAAATAAATACTTACTGGAATGTTAGAATTCAAATATAAATAGTTAGTAGTTTCACAATGGCTGACATTTCGATTCGATCCGACCCTTTTGTCCAACCCAAGAAGACGGGCACAGCGAAGCCGTGACGAGTGTTTGTCATTCGCTTCGACGTCGGAATGGGAAAACGCCGTGTCATTAAAACTAAACAAAAAAGTTAATATGAGTGTGATACCCATTACAGTGCATTTTAGAAGGACATGATGCTTGTATCACCTAATAGGATGCCTCTTATTTTCTGTATGAGTCCGGGTTTTTAGGAGTTTAAGGGCAGGTTGTTGTGACATCAAGATGATCAATTGTTTCAAACTCAATTGCTCCAAATATAACCAGGCTGTTTTACCTATTACATCATACAATATCCATCTTTTTTATAAGCATATATGTTTAATAATGTGTTAGTTCATTTTTAAATACCCGCAAAAGATGCAGAACAGTTTTTTTTCTAAAGCTAAGAGTTATTTAAATTGCTTAAAGAATGTGCTTCTGAATCTTGAGATTTGAATTCTATTCTCTAAAACTTGTTTTGCCCCCACTTATGTTTATAGAAAACATACATATATACATATCAAAAGCTTCAAAATGACACGTTAAAATAAAAACGTTATTTCAAATAAAAGCTCACATACACGAGGATACGGAATCGTTGCCGCTGGCGACTGAACGCTTTCAAAATGTAGTAGTAAAATTGTCCGAACGAATTATAACTTTTATTTATTTTATTCGGAAATGCGATAACATCGCATACCTACTCCAAGTTTGTTATTATCAAATATAAACGAACAGATTGGACGACATTCCCTGGCGCGATCTTAAAACCTGCTTCAATAGATAAACAGATAAAATCAAAAATCTCTAACCAACACATGCGTATAGCAACTACAAGCATGTTTCGATAGAAGGCAGTTGACTTATGTAGAAGTCTTAATTAAGTAAAAAACAAGCTATATCTGGCTACCGAACAAATACATATGCCATCAATCATGTAGTGGTGATTGATAATGTATCGTGAATTACTGATAGATCGACTCGCCCGCAACGGGAATGGTCTAACGATTTATTTACATGTGTCCCGTGGTACTACTTGTTGATCTCGCCTCATGAACATGCTCATGACAATGGACAAGACATTTTCCTTTTGATGGTTGTGGTACGTTAAAAAATACTGCAATTTTATTTTTAACACATCAATGTCAGTCAATATAACGAGACGTTCGGCTTTTAATGATGTAGTCTAAGAGTTATTATTTATTAATAGCCAAACTATTTTTTAATAACTATAATCTAAAACAAAAAGCCATTGCCAAGTATCGACCGGAAAACAATAGTTCAAAAGCAATAACTGCTTAAACACCTGATCTTAAAATACCTCCTCAAAACGATCGTTTAATAGCTCCATGGCGGTGATCTAAGATACACGCTAACGAAGCGTCGGATGTGATTGAAAATCATCGCAGAGGAATGATGTTCTACACGGAAGCCACTATAAATCATCGACGGTAGCCCATACATCAATAAGGTCGATTATTTGATAACCCAACACAAAACACGGTCACTTGTTTCGAGTAACTGCGCAATGGGCTAAGTCTACGTTAATAAGAAAAAGTTTGTATTTCATTTCTCTATCGGCGATAGCTTTTAATCTAGAAATGCTCAATACTTTAATAAACCTGTTGCTGCATTGACCTTTAATAAGGTTTTATTTTGGTATAGAATCTTATAGATATCAATATCAGTCGGGTTATCTAGATACTGACTGACAACCCACGGCCTGAATCACAGAAGGTTTGAGACACTGAGAAATATTTATTGGGAATTCAACTCACCCCGTGAAAAGAGAATTGGTAGTCTTCTATTTGTAACTTATTTTAGCATCCAATTCTAGTCTTAGTCTTATTTTATGTTGATGTTATGTACTAACAAAAAAATATTAAGATGTGTAATTACTAACAGCTTATGGATTTGACATCTGAAATAAACAATATACAATACAATACAATTAAACGACTTCTACACAGACAGTTGCTGAAGGAGACTAGTATTACTATATAAAATATGAACAAATTGTATTCAGTAAATAAGTTTACTTCAGAGAAATTCACCGGTAAGGCCGCGGTTCCGACCACGACCTTTGGTTTGAAAGCAGTATGCAGTAGCAGCCTTACCGTTCGGCGATCGGTTCTTGTTTCCCAGTTGTTCTGACACAAGTAGTTTCAAGTTACGTTTAACTTCTTTGTCTCGATTCTACGCAAAAAGTGGCAACTCGCAAAGTAACCGATACCAACTCTAAACTATTGATTCAAAGGTAATTTAAATACAAATTTCATTATAAAATAGATTAACGTCAACAAAATCATCGCGATTCATAGAATTTTTTTTAAGGGCTATAAAAACCGTCAATTACTTGATTATAGATTGAGTTGATAACGGGCAGGTGATCACGGATCACGGCCATCGGTCGATCAATGAAATTCGTTACAAATTCGACCATTTAGTTACACCTCGTTGAGTCAAGGACTCTCCGACTCATTCCGTGCACAATAAGATTAAAAAACATGAAACAAATTAACCGATTGAACCTGTTCTGTGAGGACCCCTGAAGAGCGGGTTCTGTTAAACTGAACTAATTTATACTCACCTGTATCATAAACAATATGAGAGGCAGCGATACGGGATGTTTGGAAGGCATTTAATATTTTTATTGACTAAGAACAGAAGATGCGCGTTGTAAAGAGATGTTAACTCTTAATATTAATTTTAAAGAGCGCGAATCGTTTTGGTTGTTTTATTTGGACTGTTGACAGGCGATGTTCGTAGCTGGAAATCTGAGTTGGTTATTGCCTTTTTATTACATTTTATTAATTATCACGCGACTAGTATTTATTGGTGATAGGTTAGTTTGTTATAAAATGTAATACTCAATACGAGTATTGCCATACAGAGATGAAATGCTGCCAGCCTCCTTGGCACGATGCCGCGGGGGCCATTTTTAATTTAAATTTTTATTTACTTTAATTTAAATAAGTTTTTATTTTGAGGTTAGTCTGTACTTTAGGGTAATGAAATTATGACTTTAATAACATTTTATTTTGGAATTATATTTATAACAAACGCAGTACTTACATATAACTTACTTAATTGTAACATATATAGTAAAAGTAAGAAATCTGTTTTTTCATATTTTTAGCGTATCACTTATACCCCCATACTGTGGCATGTTTTCTATTATCAATATAGCGGCTCGTTTAATTTATAAGCGGAAATCACAAGAAAACTTCTTTAAGCAGGGTTAACGTCCATTGGAATCTATACAAAATAATGTAATGCGCTTATTAAACGGAAACTTTACTTCAGAAATTCATTTTAAAATGACGAGATTGAGAGGTTTCATGTGGCGCTTGCAAATTAGACTTTCAACGTTATTCGGTTGCACCATCTACTTAACTAATTGATGTTATATCTGACGCAACGCGTATAATAAGTACATAAATTAGTTTCCGTTATTGAAAGGCCTTATTCGGCTATACAGTTGCCGCCACACAATATTCCATTTCGCCTGCCAGTGGGGGGTTCGACAGCTTCAATCGTAGCTACAATTAATCACAGACCAGCAGTGTCATCCGGCTCCGGTCAAACCAAAACATTCCCCCACCAATTCTGCCTCCAATACTAAAAAAGCGTATGTAGTTGAAAGCTCCTATAAAGATACGTCTGTTCCGCAACATCAAGTACAATTCGTAACCAGAAGAATACAATTTCACAATTGTTTTCGCCTTTACCATCACGCTTACTCTTCCTTTGTTGGACAAGGATGAAAGTTGTATCGAAACAAATACTGGATTTCAAAGCATTTAAAATTGACCGACGTACCTATACATACCTAACGAATTGATGGTACAATATTTTTCGTGTTTTATGCGCGCGATAAAAGTTACGCAACACAGCGGAATTGAGATGGTAATCAGACCATTTCTGATGAAAATTTGAAATAGATTGACATATTTGGGGCAAGTTTATATGACGATAAAATTCCCGATTTTCAAAAATAGGCTATGATTAAATTGACATGTTTCGGTAAATTTACACCTATACCAGCCACGATTAGGTATCAAAACTAACCACTATTCAATTTTAATCTGTGCGTTATTATGTGAGTAACCGACTTTTAAAACGCGTGACTTAAAAATATAGTCGAACCAGATCATGAATTAATAAATAAAAAAGCTAACAGCATGGCAGAAGTGAGGCATGAGATAATTAAGATTAAATTATGCTTGCCAAATCGATAATAGCGTAACACTAAAGAAGGTTCGAAATTATTCTAAAATATTTCAGATCATTTGTTATGTTTTCGACGGCTCGCAGTGAGACGAATTTTGATGTATAATTCAGATCAAAATGATTGCTCACTTTTATAACTTTAGAATTAGAACAGGTATCATATCTATGATAACATTGATAACAACTATGCTAAAACTATATTATGTGTTTGTCGAAATTTATAATTACTTCACTTCTTCACATTCACAATAAATTGGCATAAAGGTAACTCGCATATCATAATTTACAAGTAAGTATAATGGGACAAGATTAAACACGTTACGTTCGAGAAACCAATGTACAAACACAAAGGGTGGTCTTGGCATGTGTAAAATGCACGAGTTGCTAGACATTAAAGCCTAGCATATGAGAGTTGGTCATAAGGAAACCTGAGTCGCAGCCAATCAAAGACGTAAAACGGGATTTTATTGTGTGCAGTGTTCCATAGCAAGTTTATTGTACGGACTTGTGACGGTAGCAATTACTCAACTCTCGTATAAACACGGCTTTTGCTTTACAAAATAGTGGCGTACTTTGGTTTATGTCCTGTTCATATATTGCGGTGCCGGAATCCTTTTAATCTCAACAACAAAAGCTTCAGAAATGACATGAAATGTGAGTTATGGAATTTGTTAGAGTTTATGATATGATGCCTACTAGTTACTACTCCCACTGTTAAAAATATCAATACTTACTTACCTATAGGTAAATTATTATGTCAGTATTAATGATTATTTTTTATATCTGTATTTAAAAAAATAATTCGGCCATTAACAACTCCTGTATTTGCATGATTTAACATCTGATTCAGTATTTCATGTTGCTAAAGTAAAAACATTATGTTATGGTTGTTACTAGAATTAAGGAAAATAAAAAACAGTAATAAATAAAATTGTATAGGCAGGACAGGTATCTAGGGTAAGTAACGGTATCGTGACAATTTTGATAGGTACCTAAATTCATTGTGTACTAAGCAGAAACGTCTGCAAGCGTAATTTCAATTTTATAATTGATATAAAAATTGAAAAATTCACTGCGTCGAGTAAGATTCAAACTTGCGACCTTTCGGAACACCGTGTTGCGTCGAGCAAGATTCAAACTTGCGACCCTTCGGAACACCGCGTTCCGAAAGGTCGCAAGTTCGAACCTTGCTCGACGCAGTGAATTATTCCATTTTTCTTTCAATTATAAAATTGATAGGTACCTACTAAATATCTACATGGAATATCTAGATAATTAATTATTCTGCTTTGCGCATGCACAACATAATTAAACTTAAAATAATTATTTTATATAAAAACAAATTCCAGCTAGTGGACAATACTGAAGTCTTCAACGCCGTTAATAATGCCCTAAAAGCGCAAAAACCCCATTAAGTTCCTTTGGCAAAAGTTGCCAAAAGGGTGTAAAGCGTTAGATTACAAGATAATCGCGACGCAAAGAAATTCGTCAAGGAATGTACAGGGAGCTAAAAGTTAACACTTTTCATTTAAAGTTTCCCGTTTCCCCTGCGCCGCAACGTTTAATTTCCGGCACAGAAATTATCAGGAAGAACTAAGTCAGAAAGGCTTTGAACGACAGTAGCCGACTGGCCTTAACTACCTGTGAACTATAACTTGCGAAACTCGAGTTTTATTAAACTGAGCGGCATTACACGGCAGTTGTTGCAATTTTTAAACAGCATGGTTTGTTGTTATGGTCTAAAGCGGGAGTTTATTATTTAGTGTACAGCTTGATAGCTTGTGGCGTTGCAGTTTTATTTTGATGCTCTAGAGCGCTTATACCATTTGATATTCTTTAAAATTAACACATAAAAAATCAAAATTACTTTCAGCTAAATTATTTGCACTTTGGTTCGAAGCAGATTGAATTTCAGTTCAAAATTGGAAACAGTATGCTCGCAGTGCAGTCGGCAGTACCTATACGATAAGTCGCTGCTGAATTGCAACCTGACTGTTTTGTCCTTTTAAGTCTGTTTTACGTACACATTTTTTTTTAAACAGGTATATTACCTTTAGGTACATTAAACCTTTAAACTTAGTTTTGCTTTAAAGTATGGATCACACAATATCAATAAGGTTACAAAAAAGATTTATACATATTACCTACTTCTCAAATTATTCATGTTAATATTAAAGTCAAAACAAGCTTTCTAATAACATTTTACAGCCAAAATCATAGATGTATTTATTACCAATCACTACAGACTCTCACCTACAAGTGCGAAAATACTCGTATTCCAAAATGGCGTCCGATAGCTCACAGAAACTAGATGACTGGATTCAAATAAGCAATTTTCTCCACCATCATGGATAAGCACCTCACACTCGTGAGCCATAAACCGCATCCCAAAGTTACCATGAGATCTATTCAGATTTGTGCTCGTGAGAAAAAAAAGGAAATTACAGTGAATTTGTTGCTATATCCTTATGGAGAGGCAATCCTCTTACGTGGATCGTTCGGCCCAGCCCACACCACTGTACGAACTACGAATAAGCCGCGAATGTAGATGAACATTTACTTATTACTTATATACCTATTGGTTCTTAATATATTAAAGACTCCTAAGTATATTAAGGGCCTGTTTCATAATTTCCAGATAAACTTATCTGCCAGTTAAAATTATTGCTATCATTTTCTCCAGTCATATAAAAGAAAAGGGCAGCAAACATTTATCTGACAGATATGCTTTAACTGGAGATTGTGAAACAGGCCATAAATCTTTCAATTCTAAATGACCTAAATGATGAATGAATACCTGGCAAAAAAATTTGGAATTTAACAAAATGCTTGACATATTGTGTTTGAAACAGGTATAGTGTTCCTATAACCAACCGTTTTGTCTCCAAAATCATGTAATTTTTTTTAAATAACATTAATGGCCTGTTTCACAATCTCCAGGTAAAGCATATCTGTCATATAAATGTTTGCTGTCCTTTTCTTTTATATGACTGGAGAAAAGGATAGCAATAATTTTAACTGGCAGATAAGTTTATCTGGAGATTGTGAAACAGGCCCTTAATGTAATTTAGAATGCCTTAGTCGCGTGAAAATAAATGAGATCTAATATTTTTTTCTTCTTTTTTATAATTTTATAGGTTTATCCAGATTATAGCTAGTAAATATTATAAAAAATATATAATAAATCTTTAATAAAACTGAGATTTCCTGACAGAGTAAAACTTGCGTTAAAACATGTTATTTAGCCGACAAACAACAAAACTTTTACGGCAAATCCAAAATCCAAGCAAGTGCCCGTATGCGTACACCCTAAATTAACATGTGTATACCTACATTACCTGAGTGCATGTGTAGGAACGTCATTACAGTGAGATTGGAGAGCGCTGCTCGCGAGCCGGCATTACGAAGGAACCTAATGACTATCTTAGATAGAGCAAAACTTTTTCGCTTTGCTAGGTCTTGTCTGAGTTTTCTTCTAAATAAGGTGATTACGGGCGATATAGAAAGTTGACTTTATGTCGAATTTCTAGGAATTATTGGAAGGGCTTATTGTGGCTTTGCTTCGTGACAGTGGATTCCTAGAAAATAAATTCTTCTACATTTATCTTAGAGATTGTGCTATGTTTTGTTAGTACAATGGTAACTTTGAACTCAAAAATGATCACAAAGACATTCCATTTTTTAAATATATATATATATATATATATATATATATATATATATATATATATATATCTTCTCCATTCTAGTTTCACGTGTCTTCGTCAGTATATATTTTTTAATTTAGCAATAATTTAAAACCTGACCAAAAATATATGATCATGCGCCATGTTGCGGAATTTTATTGGAACTAATTTCTTACACTGGCAATAATTTTAATAACAGGATGATTATACATGTGTGAGTGCATGATAGGCTGTCACTGTCATTGTTGCGGTTTACTTGAATAATAATAAAGTGTTGATACATAATGAACAATAATAAAGTATTGAAAGCGTATATTAAATAATAAACAACAAAATTATCCATAATCAAGAGCGAAACATTGTAAATAGTGTATATAATAAACTGTTGTATATAATACGCTCGGGAAATTTAACTATTTAGCTGTGAAACATTTTCAAATTAACATCAGAGCTGACAGGTAAACAAATCAAGATGTCACCATACCAGTAATACGTTCTATGATTAAACTGAACTGTTGCCATAACTATAAATGATAGTAATAGTGCCCTCTTGACAATAATAATATATTTCTGGTCAGGCTTTAACTAAGTTTGCGTTCTACCAGGATTAGCGCCTTTTGGCTTGAATCGACAAAGCAAAAGTTTAAAGTGACTTCTGTACCGTGTCTTATCAATCTAGTGAACTACCAAGCACGAGAGCTGACGCTGCAATCCAAACACAACTTTAAAGGCTCGGAAACTAGATTAAGTCAGACATAAAGCGTAGTACACGAATGCGGGTAACACGAGACACTAGCAGACAATGCTGGCTCCCTTATTGCAGGCTCTTAAATTGTGGTGCGGTTTCAATGCAAGTGCCAGTGACGTTAAATTATTGTCGCCGTGCAACGTTACACCGCCTATGTCGGCGTACACGTGTGCACCAGGCTTAGGTCCTGTTTGCCAGAGCCTACATAGGTCTATTAAGGCTATTAACGTGGAGTTATGAAAGTCGGAAACTAAAGTGGCCGTTTCCACGGATGGATATTTGTTATAGGTCTAAGATTTTCTACGACAAAGTATCATTTTCATCTATTAAAATTAATGGTACGTACTGAGTTATGAAAGTCGGAAAGTAAAGTAGCCGTTTCCACAGGTGGATTCCGTGGATAATTGTTGCATTGAGGATAATACATACCAAAAGTACTTGTTTAAAAACGTATATACTTACATATGTATATTCTAGGTCCAAGATTTTCTACGACAAAGTATAATTTTAATCTATTCAAATTAATAGTAGTATACTACTACTACTACTACTAGTTTTAGTTTTCATTACATCAGTCATTTTATAAAGTTATTCAACATATATATACTCGTATATATTTTAATTCTGATAAAAACTGGCCAACACAAAACTAACCTACTTTAAGATCTCACATTTTTAAATAACAGCAATTGTTATAGGTATCCAACAAAGCAAAGAAATAGAGTTTAATACTTGTTCATAATGTTATTTTGTTCCTATAAATACATATTTGGATTTTGTCTAGAACTTGGCACTCATTTAGATCTCCATTCTTTTTGCGGCAAAGCCCACAGCCAAGCATAATTTTTGTATTGAACTTGGCTCTCCTTTTTTAAATTAATGTTTTTGGTGGGATATCATTACTTTTTGTAAAGAAAACTAGGCAGGTATTGAGATTTAATGTTTTTTCTTGCGTTTCCGCTGCTAGATTTACTTCTGTTCTGTGTATAATTATTTGGTGCCACGCGCCGCCGACGACACACCGTTGGCCGGTCGTTTAGTAGTAGTAGTAGTAAAACACTTTATTGTACAAGAAAACACAAAGAAAGACATATAACACAACATATACGTACAAAGGCGAACTTATCCCTAGCGCATATTACAAGTTTTTTGTATGGGGACACCACTTATTTTTTGACTTAACTTTATTTTTATATTTCTGTTATATAGCAAATATAATAATAAATATATTGGGATAGTTTCAAATATCTGCTTGTAACGGTTCCAACGATACAATTATTTTTTTTTTGTATGGGGGTCCCCCTATTTTTTAACTTTTTTTTAGTTTTAGATTTTTTCCTTCGCTTACACACAATTACCGAGCTGGATTCCAAATTTCATCCTTCTAGGTCATCTGGAAGAAGGTTAGATTTAGGTACTATATGTCAGTCAGTCAGTGCTAAAACTTACGACTTTTTGACCTTCATATCTTTATAACCGTTTGAGCTAGCTTCATGAAATTTGGGTTTCTAGATGTCCTTATGGATATAATTAAACACACGTAGTTTTATGAGTTTACGTTAAAGAGGTTTTGAGTTATAGAAGGGTCAAAAGTGGCACCAAGTGGTTCGAGTAATATACACTTGGCGCTGGCTAGCCAGTTCCTTTACTTGAACTTGGCTTGACACGCTGCCGCGTGTCTAGATATTATAAAGAGTCCAGAGGTAAAGTAATAAAAGTTATTTTTACTGAAATAAATAAATTATTAAAACAATTTATTTCTGGTAATGTAGATGTGGGTGTCAAGACCGCTAAGCTAAATTGGAATTGGGCTGGGCATATCTGCCGCATGCACCCGGAACGGTGGGTCAGAATGACTACAGAGTGGGACCCACGAAACCCCATCGACGGCCGCCGGGGTAGAGGCAGACCGAAAAGGAGATGGCGGGACGACCGGGACGCATTCTTTACGGAATGGCGGGGTAGCACTATGGACAGGACTGAATGGAGGAGGCCTTTGGCCAGCAGTGTGTCACTAATATAGGCTAATAAAAAATTTAAACAAACGACACCCTATGGTAAAAAGACCTGCCAGCCCTTCAGGCTCCAGGCAAAATCTAAATCTCCCCGGGGAACCCGAAGGTCCCCTCCTCGGGCAGCTAGAGGCCCCTCTCTAAGTCCCGACTATCCCAAAAAAAAATATATGTATATTTCGATTTAGATTTATATAATGAATATGACTTTCAAAAGACCTTAAGTTTAACATTTGTCTACAAATAATTCTGGCCAGTATTAAGTGAAATTTAATTTTTGTCATAATTTGCCTGGTTTATTTCATAAAACAGTGTATTCACACCATTACCGAGCAAGGGTTTGTTAAAAACATAAAGCTCTATAAATGGAGTACGCTTCGCCTCATCTCTCCAAACAAAAAAGTCTGCCAAAATCTGAGGGGGGCGAGGTAGCACGCATGTGAAGTTTTCAAGTCAAAGGTACATCATTGTCGGTTGTTAATACAGTTTATTTCTAAATGAATTTTTATGGCAGCAACGCTTTATTGACAACCGACAAAGATGTACCTTTGACTTGAAAACACCAAACATATTTGACATATTCTTTTTATACTTCATAACACTAAATGGAGCAATAGATAGTAGACTGTACAAATGTTAACATATGGTTCATTATTGGATGCAGTCTTTGGAAACGTCAAACAAAAAAGCCAAGGATCATTTTTGATTGTATTTTCAAACAAAATATAGAAGACAGCAATCCTTAAGCGCGTTAAATATGGAGAAGTGTCAAACATCAAATAGTTACTGCCCGTAAGAAAGAAAACGATTGTCTTTGAATCGATTCTGTAAACGAAGCTTGATTTTCGATTTAGGTTAAATCTTTTGTTACGAAAGTAATGATAAATAAAGTAAAACTGTACTTACATCTGAAATGGTATTTCATCTTTTTGTAAACTAGACGAAATATAACATTTTTTTACATCCAAAAACAGCGCATAAGGGCATTTTCACGGAGCTTGTTATCCATTGACAGCGATGACGAAAATGGCGTGACATCGATTATTGAAATAGTTTTTATAGATGTACTAGATTTTCCGCCAATACTTTTGACAGAGGGGAAATGATACTCAGGGCCTCTCCTGGTTTAGAACTCTCTGGTTAAAAACAATAATGTAGCTAAAATTATGTTGCAATTACATATTATTGTTTCCAGTTAAGGCGGTTCCAGGCTTAATAACATGTGTATCACTGCCGTGCGATTATTCTGTTCTATTGTTTGATGTTGTGCTTTTTGTAAGAGCTACAAATATATCATAAAAGCGACGATATAATATTATGTATAAATTGAAGTTATTAGTATTAAATATAGTAAATAATATTAATAATCTAAGCTTATACATGTATAATGTATATCCTACTGCTGGGTACTACAGTGCTGCAGAAGACCTATAGTCCCCCAGCTGGTCCAAAGCAGGTTGGAGACTTCACTTACACCTTTGAATGGCTTTATGAATGTAAGTACATAAATATGCAGCTTTCTTCGCATTTTTTTTACGTAAAAACGACAGGTAAATATCTCGTCCATAAGTTTCGAAACAGTAATTGAAACGAACTGAGGTTCAAACCCGTGATTTATGCGTATAATTGTACACACGTTAAGTATTGCCGAGAACAATTTCAAGTTTCCTAGCTCCTTGTGCAAACCTCACATACGTTACACAGTAAAGATGGCGGCTACATTGTTACACTACAATATATCGCTAGTAATCGGGTAATTGAAATTTATATTTATTGGTCATTAAGTTATATGTCCTAAGCTCTATTGACTTGTATGTTAATTAATGTGTACTCGTTAATATATTTTACATGAGGGCATAGTAGTTGTAATTACTGGACCAATAACCTAGTCACTATTAATGTATGGAACGCATTCATTTTTGATGGATATCATTTGATAATAAATTAATTACCAATGCAAAATTTTCGATATATTCAAATCGCATTGAATATTAGTTAAAATTGTATAGTGTAAATGTTATATTTTAGGGGATTCGTTTGGTTGGTAAATTATCATTAGGTAATAGGTACGCAGATTGTTTGATTCGTAGATAATGTGTGTAATTCTAAATACAATGCGTTGTTGTTTTATTATTAGTTTAGATTATAAATAAATAAGTAATACATTGCTCACTCCAAACATTCGAAATGTTTTCTTTATAATACACTTCGTAGGTACTTATTAAGCAATAATATTATTACCAGTAAGTTTTAGCAAAGCTCGGTTAAAACTTAATAAATATAACTACCCATTTAGCCTTGTATGGAGTGAACAACCGATTGGAATTAAATAAGTGTTTACAGTCTGCTAGAAGTTTCATTCAGCAGTCTAGATCTCCTTCAAGCCCAAAACAAGGCACTAGACGCAACATATGGTCCTTTCGAGTTCGATTCTATTCCAGATTTAAAGGAAATGGCATTTGCTGAGCCGTGCCCTCACCACATTTAGCGAGATCACAATATTACCTTCTCCAGAAAAGACAATATTTCGCAACAGTGCTGGGTTGATGATAAATAATTTCAAAATTTGTTAATTTATACATATTCAATATGTGTTGTAAATATAAGTTACTAAATAAAAGGTCAAAGTTGACGTGTCTTTGGAACATTTTTCTACAAACACGTAGGTTACTAGGCTTGCTCTATTATTACGATCATTATTCGGCTCCACACGAGAACAAGTGCATACGTAGTCATTACATTTCGTCAATATAAAACAATAAAATCATAACACATTTTACGTAATGATCATTCTTATGAAGATTAGGATAGAGTCTTAATTTGATTGCAGTTTTCAAATTAGCTGTACTACTAATTTTGTTTCTATCACCGACAATACTTGTTCGTGAATTATACCGACATTTGCATGTTATCTTTAAGTATCATTATCTACGTTGTATAAAGCACTGTTAATAACACTTTCTAATACATTAATTTTACATTGTCGTAACACTGTGTATGTAATCGATTTACTTTATTCTTTTGGAATATTTTCTTCCTCTAAGATAAAATACTACTTAAAACTACTTTTTTGGACACGACCTAGTAATAAATTGAAAGAAAGTAATTTATACGTTATCAAATATTGCACAATTAAAAGAAAAAGCAAAACAATTTTAAATAAAAGTCGAAATATGAAGACAATTTAATAAGCTACATATATGAAACACCTTTTCTTTACTAGATGATGTTGTTACAAAAAACTTCTAAGTAAATTTAACCTCATTAAGTACCCCAACAATCTGAATTCCGTATAGTGCCCGCAAACGAATTAAACAATCGATTTAATCGTTCACTTAATTACGAAATTAATGTCGAGCGCACCCGGAGCCTGGTAATGCCTCTGCATTTGCCGCAGGATATGTAGCAGCCTTAATTAAAAACGCAGTTTTTACAAATAAGAAAGTTACGCACTCATTTACTACTTTTTGCCATAAAGGCGAAATACATTTAGTTGCACGCATTAAGATCGCGCAAAAAAGTAATTGAAGCTAAAGACGCAAACTGAAGAATTGTACAAGTTCAATATTTTATTTTTCAACAGTCTTATATTTAAAGGGTGAAATTAGTTTATTTATGGCATTGAAGTCAAGAAATATTTTAAGATGAACCTATATCTTCGTTCTTTGCATAAAAACAATTATAATATAATAGCTTTTTCAGTTGTAGGTTTGTTTTATTTTTTATCGTTTTCTTTGACGACTAGATTAAATATTCATAGTTTTCCAGTTAATTTTCATAGATATTTGCATAAAATAAATGAAAACATATTCATAAATTCAGTAAACAACCTTTTGAACTTGAAAACTATTCCAACCGTAACAGCTATTCGTTATTAGCAGAACTTTGATGAAACCTCCTGACATGCATCACCTTTACCCTCCGCAGATAATCTCAGTTTCCAAATTGGGTCGTGAATAGGGCCCATAAGTCGAGGACGGATTTGAACCAAAGGTTGGATATCTGCGTAAATAATTTAGGTAACGTTACTTGACCCCTGCTTGTAGATAAGGTGTGATTGACTTGGTAGATAGGATTGGAACGGTGTTAGGACTGTAGAGAGGAACATGAAATACAAACATGATTGCTGTGAATGATTTTTGACATACCGCTTGAGGTTGACAAGTATAGTTTTAATTTAGTTATTATGATATGATTTGTAACATAAAAAAAAAAAGATTTTATAATTACAGGGATTTTACGTTTTTTATAAAAAATAACGTTCCTTCAGCACTTAAGTCTAAATAGGTAACAAAGTATCAAAGATATTGTTTATAAATTTAAGAGTAGGTAATTAAGAAGTAATAATATTATAATATAAGCGAAACTTTAATATGGAGTCACATTTTGAAAAATGCGAAGGCGGTTTATAATCATGTCAACTAATTACAAATGCTTTAAAAGGTATAAGATTCACGATAAAATATGATGCTATTAAGAAAGACACTCAGTCCAATAAAATGCTCTTTCGATTTTCATACCATAATGTTAATGATTAATAAATTGCTTACAAGTAACAAATACGTAAAACGCACTTGCTTTATTCTTTTCATCCATAATAAAATAATAAAACACATCTCAGTTGCGACGGCGCAACGTTCGTTTAACAAATGACGTCATTCTGTAAGAAAATTTGAAATTAATGAAAAAGCATTCTTGCTAACACTTCGCGTAACATGGCGGCGCCGCACTAACAGATTAGAACAGTACGTGAGATATAAAAGGTTTATGGCCTGTTTCACAATCTCCAGTTAAAGCATATCTGTCAGATAAATGTTTGCTGTCCTTTTCTTTTATATGACTGGAGAAAAGGATAGCAATAATTTTAACTGGCAGATAAGTTTATCTGGAGATTGTGAAACAGGTCCTTAATACAATATTTTCTTACCAATTACGAATCATCATACTAAAATCATAGTCAATATTACGGTTTCTTTATTTGCGAGTTTTCGTTTAGGTAAACGTATAGAAGGTGTATCAAAAATACTGGTGATCTGTTTAAGGGCGTAATTGGTATCGTATTCTAATTACGAAAAACAAAGAAAAAAATTTTTGCACGTGAAAAAAAAATATTTTGTGTGAAGGGTTGGCCGGCTGAGACGACGTGCCCCATACAAAAGACAATTTTGTTTCGCGTTCAAATAATATTTCTCCTACTTTTACTTAGTCACAATACGATACCAATTAGGCTTAAACGAATCACCAGTATTTATGTTACATGCTGTATTAGATGTATTATTCAAAGTAATATTAAATGCAATCCTTTAAGACATCCAAGATAGTTTTAAATTATTTGTGTTCTAGAATTTGAAAATAATAAAACAAAAAAAAATATTTAGAAAAATTTTACAATACTTTCGAGTTTACTGACGAGCAATTAATTCACTATGAGCAATTAATTTAACTATCCTTTATTCCTTGGCAGAAGGGCAGGTGCCTCTTATGGGACGCTACATGCGTGAGTACTTTTGCCCCATCCCACCTGGGCCACACCATAAGAGCTGCTGGGTCGGCTGCTGAGTATGCAGCTAGGCAGAAACATACTAAGTACTCCTCCTTGGAACCAACGTATGACTTCATACCGGTTGCGGTAGAGACTGCAGGGTCTTGGAGTGCGGAGGCCAAGGAGTTTGTCAGGGACTTGGGTCGTCGACTCAGAGAGAGGGGTTGCGATCCTCGCTCCGGATCGTACCTGGTTCAACAGATTTCCTTGGCAATTCAGCGTGGCAACGCTGCTAGTGTCATGGGGACTTTTGAGCCAGCTACGGTCCGGGGGGGTCTGTTTAATTAATGTTTAACGTGTAAGTAGTTATTATTGACAAAGCCTGAGGCGGATTTGAACTTGTAAATTTTGATTGTTGTGTGACGAAGCCTGTTGACCTGTTTTTGTATCTACCTGACGAAGCCTGCGGCGTGGATTTTAAAATTGTAGATAAAATAATTATAAATGGAAATAAATGACTTTTATTGTTATTTAACTATTGCCTGAAGAAAATCTATACTACCTTACTGTTTCAAATCACTATATCGTGGCGTAAATGTGAAGTCTTGAAACGAACTTAGATACAAATTAAGGCTGACGTTTCAATTACATTCTTGCGAAACTATTGTTTCAAGGAAGTGGGACATGGTTTACGCTACTTTACTGCACTATATCGACTAGGGTGCTTCTTAACTGCTCTATTTTTGAAAAAAAATGCGGGGACATTGTGTTCATCATCATCATTTTAGCCATTTGTTGCCACCCAATGCTGAGCATAGGCCTCTCTTCGTGTACGCCATTTGTCCCGGTCCTGAGCTAATCTCATCCAGAATATACCCGCGACCTTCCGAATGTCATCCACCCAACGAGCCAACATTGTGTTATTTGGCATTTAAGATGTTTTGAGCTCTTTGGCAACCTTACTCACCAGCAAGAACACAACACTATGAGGGTCTAGTGCTAACTAGACCCTACTCATCGTTCGGCTGTGGTTTTACACTTATTAGATCCTGGAAACAGTTAAGTTTTTTTTTATCCTGAAATCTATTCTCAAAGAAGGTGACAAGCAAGAGGATTTAAAGCAAATACTACAGTAACCTAAGCTGGAAGGGGTCTGGCAATTCCACGACTTTTGGCGGACCAAATACGAGTACGAGTAGCAAACGGAAGCTAGTGGAATTATAAACTTTGAGAAACTATATTTTGAGACTCTTTTGTTTTTAAAAGTGACCAAAACACCTGTATGACTTTTTTCCTTATGCCAAGGTCTTTGTAGATCTGAAAATAAGGACTGAGATACCACTAACTTACCTAGATGAAACGTGGACGAGTTAGTGAAAGGGTCCACTTTGTCCATTGAGTAACAGGAGATGACATCCCTAAGAAATTATTTGTACCATGAGTTGTAGTGAAAATCACTAAAAGTCTGACATTGGCTGTTGGACCACAGACATGATTACACGCACGTGTCAAATTTTTTTAAAAATCAAATACTAAACGTAAAGGCTTTTTGCATGATAACAAACTGTAAAAATAATTCTAAAAATAGTAATAAAAGCCATGGAATTACGTTTCATAGGTAAGTAAGTGCAAAGATTGGTGCTACACTAATTTAAAATATTAATGTTGGCGTTGCGACGCCATATTCCTTGGCGCACAGATTAATGTCGCAGAAGTAACAACAAATGTGCCTACACTTGATTTACCTACATTATTGTTTAATAGTACTCGGCATAAACATATTTACGTAATAAACATGTTTTAGATAGGTACGTTAGGTAATGTTTAGTTCATTAAACATATTTTTATTTTACAACGAGGGCGAATTTGCTAATGCGAGTAAAATACGTAGCAAACATTTTTATGATTTTAATTTAAAACTTAAATATCTAAATATCACCCATATTATACATATAGTCTGGCCAGCCAACGAACGCAGTAGCAATGTACAGCGAAGAAAAGTATGACAACACTAAGAATCAGTGAAAAAAGCAGCAATGATCATCAAATTTTATGTTTTTAATTTTAGGTGGTATTTCCACCCCTTTCATTAGGTGACATTTACGGTGTGTAAAAAGGAGACGGATATATTTCGTCTAATCTGTCATCAACTGCAACAGATAATCTGGTTGAGGCAATTGACATATGGCTTAAAAATGAATTTAAATTTAATTGGGAACGTTGCAGGAGTTCTATCTCACTCGCGCTTAAGATGAGAGAGTGAAATGCACTAGAAACAAATTCAATGTCAATTGAAATGTTCGTCATGAAATACGGTGTCTCATCACAAAGGGGGTGCCACATGTACGTATTTTGAATTTGCCGCGCGTTTCTACTGACAGAAATGGTTTGCCAGACTGACTGACTGATTGTGTAAGTATTTACACAATGTTTTATTTCATCCGTGCGAGGAAATCAATGTAATTTTAAGTAAATATCAAGGATCATTAACCCTCAAAGTTCGTATTGAAAGGCACTTGTCGGCAAAAATAGTATTTTTCTCCATTCGTTCCTTAAACTCTAGGGTAAGGAGCAACATAAACATTAGATACAAATAAAAAAAATATTTAGTTGATTACGTTTCCTTAAAAAATGTGTTTAGGCAGAATATGAATTTTGTCAAAATAGTGTCACGTCTGTTGTGTTAAAGCTACCCTTTGATCCAGTGACAGCTGTCAACCGCCAAACATGGCGCACAAAATTTGTTCTAGATAGCTCATCTAGTAGAATACATCAATGACTTTGTCGATTTACATGATGGACACTTGATTAAGAAATAGCGTATATAAAGTAGTTTTAGGAAGTGCTAATAATTCCATGTCAACAAAGTGGGAGTTTTTTTTCTGGATTGACACAAATATTGGTTAAAAGTTACTCGCATATAATAAATTTTATTGTAAAATAATTATTAGTCTTCGCATAATTTAATAAGAATAGTAGATTGTTAACCAAGGGTTGAAAGTGACCTATTTCACCTGAGATATTTCTGGCGCCCGAACGAAGTGAGAGCGCCAATAGTTCGAGGGTGAAATGGGCTTTTCATTTCGACTGTGAGGAAAGTACAATACCACACGCACAGTTTATAAAACTGGTATATGAAGAATAATCTATAAAAATGTCAAGTAAAATTTGAACAATTTGAAAAAGACTAATTCAATGTTTTTTCCGGTGGTCGGGAAGCAGGGCATACGGGTGGGCACCGGCTCAATCCACAATTAACACAGCTAATTACTTTCCACCCTAGGGATGGAAAAGCAATTTTCCACCCGGCTATCTACCCAGGAAAATAAAACTTGCCGAACAGGAGAGATGAAAATATTTTTCTCTTCTTTAAAAAAGCTTAATGATAAATTAGCAATACAAAGTGTTTTACCGATTCCTAAATGTCACGTTCAGTCACCAATTACGATCGACTTTGTCCTAGCAAGTCCAATAAAGGTCCAGCATTAAAGCTTCGGCCGGGCTCGTAACTCCGACAATTAAGTCGAATTAAAAATAAAGTAAAGCCAGTTCCGATGTGTGTACAGATAGCGTACTATTGCTAAGGATTTTTTTAGATTTTTGTAAAGAATGGCTCAAGAAAGTGTACATGTTACGGATTTTGTAGGTGGGTATTTTATCTGTAATCGTATTTACGTGATCTATGAACACAGTAATTTTTCCGTATAAATGGGTCTTGACATTTACTTGTCCTAAATTTATAGAATTTGACAGCTAACAAAGCGGTTGTCAATGTATGTTAAGTGCTGTCAAATCACTCCGAAAAATTATGGATTCTACCTCAAGATTTTTTTAAATTGTATTTACCTGAATAATGCATTAATCTCTATGGACACAGTCTTCCCGTCAACTTTCTTAAAACGTGTAGTAATCGTTTGTATAAAAATAATTTGTTTTGTTGATGTGCCTAGTTTTTAGTTTGTGGGTAGATTTGGTATTCTGCATAGTAAGAAAACCCTGTCAAAAAAATCAAGTGACTAAATAGCTAGTTATAATAAAACTTGCAAACGAAAATACCAATATAACAATACCCTTCTGAATATGTTTTTCGCCTTCTAGCTCCACAACCCCTTGATCGATCTTGCTCATATAGGAACTCTCAAATTATATGTATCTCTGCTACAACCCCAACAAATTTCATAAAGATCAGAAAAACGTAACTAAAGTTATCGCGGAACAAACCCTCAAAATCAAAAAGCTATCGCAATGCCGAGACGTCCCAGTAGCCGAATTTGTTTGTAAGAATAAGAACTTCACTTCGCTTACGCTGCGCTCGTTCGATAACGGTACGAAGAAAACATTTAAACACATCACTAGCGCATAATATACGTTGTATAGGTATACTAGTAGTCCGCCTCGAACTAAGAACTCGCGATTTCCTTGCAAACGAGATGACCAATATAACAAGACCCTACTGAAGATTTTTTTTCGCCTTCTAGCTCCACAACCCCTTGATCGATTGAGCTCATATACGAACTCACAAATTATATGTATCTCTGATACAAACCCAAAAAATTCATTAAGATCAGAAAAACGTTACTTAAGTTATCGCGGAACAAACCCTCAAAATCAAAAAGCCTTCGTAATGCCGAGACGTCCCAGTAGCCGAAGTTGTTTGTAAGAACTTCACTTCGCTTACGCTCCGCTCGTTCGATTATACAACGTAATTTTACATAACTGCAAAAAAATAAATGTATATCTGGAAGAGGCTCAAAAACTCAGTACCTACAGGCTGTTGATTAAGCGCCATCTACCGAGACCCCATCAATAACAACGTTTAATTAAACACTTTTATTCGCGCCTGAATGACTGCGACGCCAGTCTCGGCCTTTTATTTGCTTTTTTATTTGTTTAATTTTTTGCTTAATAGAGTCGACGGCGCGCCGCTAAATGAGCCCGAGAACAAAGCGGCCTTAGCCGTAAGTATTGAACGTGGGTTGGAATTTCTTTAAATATGAAAGGGTTAAAAATATTTTTGTGAAAAATTTAATAAATTGTTTACTCTATTTCTTATAAAAATAAAGAGTTTGCAGCAATTTACGCGTCAAACATTTACTTTGAGTTTTTGGAATAGATGACATTGACAATACCTACTGAAATTGAGTTTGTGTTGTTGTGGTCAATGACGCGATGATTAAAAACTTATAGAATTCCATCAATAATTATTGTAAATAGAATGTTATTTATGGCACCTGAATTGATAGAATTTTATTATGCTGGTAACATTGACACCATTTGCAATAAAATGTTTTAAGTCAAAAGCCATGTCTTTTCATGTTTCAATGGTGATTTTGTGTGTTTTCATTAGGTTTAATTTTGGACATGATGTAGATGATATTGTTTTTTTCTTAAATTAAGATGTGATGTTTTATATTGAAGGAAATAAAAGGAATTGGGAATTTATATGTTAGACAATATCAATAGATGTATAACGCACTACAAATTAAAATCATTATTTTTAAATAAATGTATGTTTAAATGTTTACGTAACGTATGAGTATACCTATACTTATTAAATTATAAGCATTAGCACTAGTATGTTTATTATTTCTACTCCCCATCAATTTAATTATTCGACTGGCAGAGCTACTCAATAAGCTGTAAACTTTATCAAGGAATAAAAATTTAAATTACCTTTCAACTAATTTACTAAAAGAATAATAAGCACAGTAATTGTAGATAAAAGGACAATTTATAGGTGTCTACTTTCTTAAATGTTTCGGGGAGAACATGCTAATGGTCACCGAGTAAATTAAATTACAAATTACATTTTGAATGGCCTGTTGGCAGAACGAATTTGTATTTATTTACATAAAATACGGAAACGAATGATAAGCACCTGAGGTGAGTTTGAGTTTAGTACAGGATATATTAATTAGTCCAATATTACTTACTTAAGTATTAAGTTAAGTTCTGAATACTTATTAAAATATATGCGAAGTGTATAGTGGGGGTAACGTGACGATCGCAGTGCACAATGTGACAATGAATGAAACTGCAAAGGGCTTTTGTCAAGATCAAATTTCAAAATATTTGATGTAACTCAACTCGGTCTACTGTAAAATAGTGAATTAGCTAGAGATATTTCATATAAACAAGGAGTATAAAACATTCATAAAAAAGAAAATGATTGGGTGTCAACAGATGACGCCACAATCATGCACACAGCTAATTACAATAATACAGTATATAGTCACTTTTACCATATAAACGCCAAGAAAAATTAATTACATGAACCTCATTGTTCACGAGTAAATTTATTATTAAAGCAAACATTACAAAACTAATTTATGTACCTAAATGGAATGCGAAAAAGTATTTAAATAAAACAAAAAAATAGATTCACGGGATATTTAAGCATACTCCAATTATTTTTAAGCAATTATTTTAAGTCTCCGAAGCTCTAGTGCTTCTTTTTGTATGCTGACATATGAAGCGGTCGGTCTTAAAAAATATTTAAAACGACTCAGATAACAAATAATGACATCATCATTACTTGAATACAGCTTACAATAATGATTTAAGATACTATCATCGACGGCCATCTTCTCAACAGAATTCGAGCGCTTACTTTCAGATAAAACCTGGGTTTATTTTATTGTTATTGATATGGAACAGATAAAGTATCCCAATACGTCGTAGAAAAACAATGTCGCCATCGTATAAAATTGATAAGGTCGATATAAGAGCCATTTTTATAGTGGGGCCGGCGTGTGAATAAAGATGTTAGAGTCCCAGTGCGATTTTCGTAATGTCGCCATAAAGTGATGTTTATACAGTGTTGCTTTACAAGACTTACATGGTGGGCCGGGAAATGCGTCGAAAGTTGTTGCTACGACGTATACAACTGTTATTCGGTAATATATTTGCAAGTACTTGTATCGATATTAGGCGGCTTACACACCGGAGAATAAAGATTTCTTTACAAATAGTTGTAAATACGAGGTCATCTAAATAATTATCATTAAAATAAACAGTAGTTATACAAAAGTTTCACAATATCTTTTATTTTATTTTATTACACACACGGCTGCCTCTAAACCCTTTTCAAACGATCAAACTTTCACATTACACTTTTAAAGAATAAGCTTTCAAGATCCCAATAACCTAACTTACCTAACACTCCGTTGCACAGTGTCACTACCATCTCCTTGCTTCAATTGAAATAGGCACAGAGCGTGGTTATTGGAAAACCAGCCCTAAGCCCGAGAGCTAGACTCGCCTGGTTCTTCTCACGTAATCATTTTATGAATGTTATGAGTTTCACGTGCAGGAGATACGACGTGCAACGACCGTCCGCGATAGTTAACGTGTTATTTATGCGTTTTTGTTTTACGTTGATGTTAATGTGGATTGACTGTTATATGAAAACCGGTATTTAGACTTAAAAATACACTTAGTATCCATAATAAGTATTGGAATCAGTATATTTAGAAGACTAAATTGTTTTACTCAAATTCACGTACTTAGGAATCTACTTATTCATAAACGTCTTAAAAGCCACATTTAGTTAAATTATCTTTTTTTCTGTTTGTTACAAACACAATTGTCAAAGTGACAGATAAGGACGAACGATTATTTAGTAAAATGACCTCATTTATTTATATATGGGTATCCATTTATTCATAAATAGGTATCATACATACCTATGTATGATACCTATTTATGAATAAATGGATTGTTTTTTGTCATAAGACTTTTGGTTTTTGCTAAACCTCATTTGACAGCATAAAGTAAATAATAATTTAATAAATATTAGACTGTTATTCAAAATGACATCAAGACTTCATCAAAACCATTCTACTTTTAAGCACGAACCATTTCATGTATTTTCATACTACGTATAATTTTTAAATGTCCTAATTGTCTTATGTAATATTAAATGTCTTATCCATAATATGCTTTATAAACATGAAAACATTTCTGCAAAACTTAGAAACCGCACTTGGACGTAGTTTTTAAAAGTGGCTCGCGCACTTCTGAACATTTACTCCAAAGATTTTCCATGTGATTTAGCATTTTAAATTGCCTTCCTTGAACGGCACTGGGACTTTTTCTTAAGGGAGTTGCTAACTAGATTATAGCCGAGGCAATAACAAATTGGGGATTTGTATACCAATTGTGTGCAAGACAAATTCCAAAATAAATTAAGTGAAAATGGACAAAGTATTTATAGTTTGATATGATCCTTATTTTAATTAAGGGAGGTATTTTTTTGTGAAGTAAGTACATAGTATTATAATTATTATTATTATATGGAGCCTGTCGTGCTGGGCAAAGGCCTCCCCCAAATCTTTCCACCGATCCCTATCCTGTGCTGTGCCTGACCACTCCTTCAAAAAGGAGTCTATTTCGTCCCGCCATCGCCTGCGGGGTTTACCGCGTCCCCCGATTTGAGTTTTCGGGCTTCCACTGTGAAGTGATTTTGTCCCACAACTCATTCGGCATCCGGCAGACGTGGCCAGCCCAGTCCCATTTTAATTTCGCCGCTTTCCGAGCTACATCGACGATTTGGGTCTTGGAGCACAGCGTGGTGTTACGAACTCGATCCACCAACATTACACCTAATATGCTACGCTCCATGGCTCGTTGGCAAACCCCAAGTTTGGACATCTGAGCTTTAGTCAAAGACCAAGTCTGTGCACCGTAGGTGAGAACTGGAAGTATACACATGTCCATGAGCTTCTGTTTGAGTGACATCGGAATATTTCCTTTCATTTAGTGTTTCATGGACCAATAGCTCCTCCAGGCGTTTTCAATCCGTCTTTCTACCTCTTTTTTCCTGACGCGCCTGGAAGGAAACTAGTTGGCCCAAATAAAGGTACTCATGGACATATGCAATATGTACTCCGTTTATCTCGATTCTACGTCGTGTGCTGTTTGTCATGAGCTTGGTCTTCGACATATTCATCTTCAGTCCAATCTCGAGGCTTGCGGTGCTTAGTTCTTCAAGCATTTGTTGTAGCTCGGAAGCAGTTGAAGAGAAAATAACAATGTTGTCGGCAAATCGGAGGTTGATTAATCTACGATTTCCGACGATAAGCCCCCTCTCCCTCCAACTTGGCGCAAGTTAGGCGCGCATGCGAATCATCTGGGGTTGCAGGCGTCCATAGGCTACGGTAACTGCTTACCATCAGGCGGGCCGTATGCTTGTTTGCCACCGTCGTGGTATAAAAAAAAAAGTTTTTGGAAGACGTGTTCCAATGTGCTGGTAAAGACTTTGGGCGATAGCGGGTCTCCTTGCTTTACTCCCCTGCCTATTTTGCAGGACGGACCAGAAGATTGCATTTTTATGGCGGCTGTGCTATTTGTATAAATGGTGCTGAGAAGTTATATATACGATGGATCTATTTCTTGGTTGAACAGGGCTGTGAATATAGCGTCGTGAGTGATACTGTCAAATGCTTTAGAGTAATCTATAAAGGCTATGTAAAGTGGGAGTCTATGTTCTTGGTATTTTTCGATTATTTGATTTAGTGAATGTAGGTGGTCGGTGGTAGAGAGGCCGGGTCTGAATCCTGAGATGCGGCTTTCTATAACTTTAGTAAAAATCTTGTACAAGTGGGAAACAAGGCTGATGGGGCGATAATTACCTATATCAGCCTTGTCACCCTTTTTGTATAGAAGTATTATCTCGGAATGGCACATATGCAGTGGGAATGTTTGTGATTCGATTATGCTATTGAATAATTTGGTGATGTGAGGGATTAATACCGGATCTCCTACTCTTAATATAATGTACTCCTACTCTTAATCTTATAATGAAAATTAAAAATTGAGAAGTGTCCTATTTATTTGTTTGTGAAAATATAACGTGTAAATATGAAAATATATCGTGGGTATATTTCCAAAATATAATAACTGACTAAAATACCGAGAAAACGTTTTTTGAATATTTGATATGTTTCTTGTTAGTTTTAGCATATCTCTTCTCTCTGCTTCAGCGACTATGCGCCCACTGTTGGACATACGCCTCTCCGATTTTTCTCCAATAAGCCCGGTTCGCGGGTACTGTCCTCCAGAGTGGGCCTGCAATCTTTTTAATATCGTCCTCTCATCTGGTTGTACGTCTATGATCTGGTCTTTGAACGAGGTCTCCATCCTAGGACACGCTGGCTCCACCTCCCATCATCTCGACGAATAACGTGCGTGCGTGAGTTTTAGCGTATGTAACTGAAAGTATGGGTATTTATATAATTTAAGTATTATTTACAAGTACATATTACAAATAACACGAACCTATTAAATTATTTTATTCCTTGTTACCTTTAAACATTTTAAGGCACTTCATTAATTTTTGTGTTCTACAATTACCACCATTTTTTATTGCACGGCAAGAACATGTTCGAAACATTGCTTGATAATGGTGACAAGCAAGTCTAATTTTATAAAAAGCATTGCGAAATCAATTCACATAACATTTTATAACCTTTCTGACCTTCGAAAAAGCTCTTATATTCATATACGAGTATGTAATTTCTACAAGCAAAACCCGGGGCCGTATTCTAACTTTAAAAAACGATCGTTTAGACACGAGCCTACTTCAATACAATTCAAATGCATTAACAACCCAATACAGCTAGCGCCTAAACGTCTGAATCAGATATATCAGAATTTGCTTGAAAATTATTTCGACGTACGAGTGTGTTGTGTGTTGGAGTTATTTTGGAGATAGTCGTGTTTTAATGTATTGTTTATATATTTTAAAATTCTAATACGGCACCACACCAGTTAAATGTACTTCTTAGTTACTCACTTCGTCCGTTTTATAAACTGGTATTTTAATGCCCTTCATTGTCTACATGCCAAATTTAAACTAGTATTAACCTATACAAAGATACATGTTAGGTACCTATTTATCATAAATGCAACGAACTTAGTTCTGCGAAACTAAATACAACTTAAAAATGCTTTGTTTTAATAAAATACACTAGAATTTGTATATTCAGGTTATGTTTGCATTGCATTGCTCAAAACTCATGCATTTATGGATTACTCCAGAACAAGCGAGCTTCGTTTGGCTGAAGCCGCGTAAAACCAACAACAAACTAAAGGTTTTTTTACAGCCATTATTTATATTCATACAAACAAACGCTAGCAGTGCCCGTGACTTTATCTGTGTGGACTTCGTTGTCAATTTGAAAGGGTTAGATTTCCAAAAACAATGGCAGTCTAAGAAGAGAAGATACCTATTGTTTACATTTCGAGGTTCTACCTTCAATGGTTTAGGCTATGTGGTATCTGTCAGTCTGTTTTATAAACATATTTACATAAATAATATACTATCACGTCCGATTCTACAAGGAGTAGGCAGAAATCACATATTGCCACTTGGCCCTAACACTTCTTGGTTTCATTTATTACACCCAGCGCTACACTTTGACTGTCAAATTTATTAACTTCCATACCTACCACATAATACTACTATATCAATCATCATGACTTATATCTACTATCCAAAGCAATAAAGCATAGCGATTTAAAATCATGATTGACATGTTGTTATTGCGTATGCCCGTTAAACTTTTTTTGCAATTAAAAATGATTTGGCTATAAATTACAAATTGGCAGCCTACTTTTCTGCTAATCATTTTGATAGTTAAGTAATGAATTCTAGTTTATGGTACGCCTACACTCGGGTTATATCGTTGTCTATATATTATAATGAGAATTGTTCTTTTTACAACACTGTACGTAGGAGTAGTTATGATTACTTTGTGAGCCAATTAAATGCAATGATTGTGACTTCTTGATTTAGTTTAAGTATATTTGATTTTTTTGTTAATCATTTCCGTGTTGATCTTCATAATTAACGTGTGTGTTTTTTGTTCACAGATATCGAGCACCCGTTTGTTAAAATTTATGACAACCCGGACCCGGGGTATGTCCTTAAACTACGTCCGGACTTGGGTATGTCCTTAAACTACGTCCGGACTTGGGTATGTCCTTAAACTATGCCAAAAAGAGAGGTATGGGTACTGCGAATGGCATCTCGCTTAGTGTGGTAGGGCACGTTCAGTGAATGTCATCTCGCTCAAATCTGGAGCAGAGCCCGACTGGGGAAGTACCTCCACCTTACAGAAAATCACAGCCAAATAGCACTAGACCCTACTCATAGTGTTGTGTTCCTGCTGGTGAGTAAGGTTGCCAAAGAGCTCAAAGAGGACCCAGTGTGTTGACGATGAGGGACCCTCTTGTTCCTTTAGCCGTCAACACAGTGAATCCTCCTTTTTGTAAAGGGGCAACGCGCATGTGACTCCTGTGGAGTTACAGGCGTCCATAGGTTACGGTAGCTGCTTACCATCAGGCAGGCCGTATGCTTGTTTGCCACCGTCGTAGTATTAAAAAAAAAAGAAAAAAAAACTACTTTGGCAGCAACATTTATATGTATGAAATAATATGAATAGAAGAATCACAATTATATGAAATGAAAAAAGAACAGGAGGAAGATTACTTAATTACGCTGTTTTACAAAAATGCTGGTGTTCCGATACAAATATTTTACTAACTTTAAATCATACTTTTTCTAGTCAGAATATGATACTAATCAAGCACTTAAACAGATCATCAGTATTTTGCATAATACATTTTAGGTAATATAGCATGATTGATTTATGGAGGATTTTTTTAATTAGCTGATTTTGTCACGATCAAATTCAAACTATGTCATATAATCAACAAAAAACTTGAGAGTCATCCACTGGAATCTTAATTATAGTCATTTAATTTTCACCATTTCCGTATTTAACTTTGACCTTTAACATAAAGTTATTACGCATGAACTCTTACTTCGTATATTAACAGTATCTGTGACTTATCTGGCCAACATTAACTTTGCTGCATTGAGATAAAGAGCCACGCCCATTTTTACGATTTATGATAATAACCAGCACCTATACTGTCTCTGCGCAAGTGTACAGTCAGCAGAGAAATAGGATAGGTATGTCTCACGAAAGTTTAAATTCAATAAATGTAATAATGTACTCATATCGTACAGTCACGGACTTTAATTGTTGAGACATATACGGTTTAAGCTATTTTCTTTACTTTATTACTCACTCAGAGAAATGTCCAATGTAAAATGAACCCTAAATGGCTTAACAATTAAAGTACATGATCGTAAATAGATTTCATAAAAAAATAAAGAACAATATTTTTATTCATTAACTAACATCAGGTACTTTAATTATTAGTACAATTATTAGCTTTTCCTATTACCTACCTAAAGATACATATTAGTAGGTAGGTACATTGTTAAAATAGCTGCCAAACAATTTCGTTACAGCCAAAACAACGTCAAATCCAAATTTTGATGTATATAAGAACCTGAAATTAGGCTCCTGGATGCTTATCTCAAGTATATTATTAATTGCTATCTATTAATAATATATTTGAGTGTGCTTAAAAAGATAAGCATCCAGGAGCCAGGAGCACGGTTATAGAACCGTGACCTTGTAAACGTAGAATTCTGTCTATGTGTGAAGGTTTTCAGTAGCTGTGAATAAAATAAAATATAATCATACAAAGCCAGAGCCACTACTTAAATTACCCACCCTTACTACTAATTAATTACTGTACCCTTTTAAAACCTCTAACTATAATAAATATTTAAACAATCGTTTCGTTCAAAAAAACATTTTATTGGTACTTATTATTTTTGTAAATTTATACGTAATATAAGTAGGAATTATTACACGCGTTCTAAGCCTATTTAAGTTCTATTTCTGCAGCTATTTTGAGTAGTTATATGTACATGTTTTGTTGTGAACTGTACAGTGTTAATAATTAAGTTTTACAGTTACATTAAAGGAACGTGAATCTGTTTAATGGGTTTGATCATTTTATCAGTAATTTGTAAATTATTAAATACAGCTTTCATTTCGTTTCACTCCAATTAATTATTTCCATCTCTGTGGAAATGGGTCGAGCGAGTCACAGGTCGCGAAGATAATAATATTCCAAATTGTTTGTGTACCGTTTTTATGCATTATTAACAAAATAATCGCAACTATCGCCTACTTTAAAGCATTGCTTGAAATCAAGATGTTTAATGTGTTTATAAAATAAAGTAAAACTATGCGCCAGCATTGATTAGGAAGTGTGTGTTTTTACTCAGGTCAAATGACTTGCAGAATTTGCCTATTTTTACGAGGGTTGATCCTTATGCACCACCCCTGACCTCTTTGCTGTCACTTGGTTATTAAAACCTTTTTGCTGTAGGTTTATAGACATATAGAGGTTATTAAAAAAAAACTTTTTTAAATGTAAAACTTTTATCGAGCAGCTTACTATAATTGTCGAGTTATGATTTTTTATGAAAATGGATCCTGTTGAGCAGAGGGCGGTAATAAAATATTTACAAAAAAAAGGTATGACACCAACTCAAATCCATCAAGATATTGTGGCAACTGTAGGGGAGTGTGCAAGTGTGCAGTATCCTATGACATAGTCAAACGTTGGTGTCGAGAGTTTAAGTGCGGAAGATCAAGTTGTGAAAACCAACATAGCGGTGGACCACCTGTAACGGTCACTACAGACGAAAACATTAAAGAAGTTCACGATATAGTGTTACAAGACCGGCGAATACGTATCAGGCAAATTGTTGAAGAGACTGGCTTGTCATATCATGTAGTGCAACAGATATTTTCTAAAGAATCGCATATTTATATTTAAGTTCTTACTTATAAAATAGGTTACAAATAAACAAAATAAAAAACTAACTTAAAAGTAACAAAATAAGTCCCCGAGATCTGTTCCCTGCGGAAGGGTGCCCATAATGCTGGCCACATTCCCCCGCTGAATGGCAATGCCGATTCTTTGGCCAAGGAATGAGCCAGCCCTAGGGTCCCTAGTAACGTCGAGGAGCTTCTTCTTTAAATCTTTAAATAAACCATGGGCATCCTGACACCAAGGTCCCAAGGTCTCCACTGCAAACGCCGCAAACATGTGGCTGCTTGAGAGACCAGCATATTTGCGGCGCTTCAGAGCTTCAGCTGCTGTCGCCGCTCCACCAGGCCTCAATGACGTAGATGATAGATGGGACGGCGCCAGAGTATCCACACAAGTGGCATCCCAGAGGAGTGGCCGTCCCATCCGCCAAGGAATAAGGGTCATTCCGTTGGGCCTCTTTCCGTCGTCACGCACAAGACCGGGTGGCTCCAAAACGGATGGCACGCCCACACTGACAAGGGCCCGACGGATAACATCATTAAGGCTGGCGTGGCGGGACAGCCGACCAGCGCTCTTCCGGCAGGAAAGGCCGTGGCAGCCACGACTATGAACCTCCACTCCGCAGGGACAGCGATGAGGGACAACTAAGTCAGCCCCTACGCGGAGGCCGACAGCCAGCCTTAAGGAGTTATTGTCCAGAAGGGTAGCGCAGTTACTGGAGGGATATGCATGCAGCCAATACCCTGACTCAGACCTGGAAGAAGCTAGGAGACGGGCTTTCTCTTCAGCTGAAGTAGCAGAGTCAAGGAGCGAAACTTGAACCTGGTGACAGAGTGGTTCATCCTACACCCTCTGAACGTGCGCTTTGGAAGGCATGTCCACGCCTGGGCACGCCAACTGCTAGGCATTTATAGAACAAGGACGCCACCTCGAAGTCAGGTACTGACGGAGTGGGAATCTTTCCTACAAGGGATAGCGTACTATGAACGGATGACAGAAACGCAGGCAAGGCAACACTAGAAATCCTCCTTATACCCAACCCACCAAAGCGGATAGGCAAAGTTGCTTGGAGAAACTGCCTATCATCGAACCTAATATTGAACAATTTTTGTATTGCAACATGTAACGTAAAGTATGCATTTGACATAAATGAGGATGTCTAAAAAAAGGACTGCACCGCATTGCATATGTCAGTTTGGGGACGAAAAAGCAAAATCGAATAATAAAAAAGGCCATGTGGGCGTTAATTTTGAGAAGGCGGTCAGAATGCTCTGAGAAACGCTGCAATTGGGTATCTTCGAAGTCCGCGATCGATTCATCAAAAACCGGGTCCCCAAGAAGATGAAGAGAGCTCTTGGTCATCAACCTTATTCCTGGACAATTAACCTCAAACTCGCTCAAGATTTGCGATTTATTTGGATTGTCGGAGCTTATGTAGAGTTCACATATGCTCGTATTCAGTTCCAAGCCAACTTCACCAAGCTTTACGGTTTTTTGGAATTAAGAGCCGAAATTATTGGATGATTTGCGAGGCTGAAGATGGCCGGCCCCAGCGGATCTCCCTGCTGACACCCTACTGCAGAGAGAATATTGTGAGGTCCATACGCCAGGTGCGAGGGGTACCTATAGCATTGCCAGAGATACGGGTATAAGGTGGGGATGTACTTCTGGACCTCCGTCAAGATGGCGCCACGGTCTATAGAGTTAAAAGCGTTTATGATGTCGACTTTCAGAAGTACTTGGTCATCGCTACGGTGTAAAAAAGTTCGGCAAGCGTGAACTGCAGCTTCACACCCGCCCTTGGAGCCGAAACCCAATTGAGTTGGCTGGAACATAGACTCCAGGCCCTGGGCGATACTTTTGCAGCCGACTTTTGATCTAAGTCTCCGGAATGTTGAGCCAATCGCAATGGGGCGAATGCCGCCATCCTTTTTACACAAAGCGCAGAGACTGGCTCCGTAAAGAGTCGGGACGACCTCTGCGCCAGTTTGAGGTTGACAAGGCGGGTAATACTCGCGAGTAAATCATCGTTCCTGCCACCAGGGACGCCGAGAATCAGGTCTTTAAGGTGCTGGGGTCTTAAACCGTCTAGGCCACCAGCAGATCCACTTCTAAAAGATATTATAGCAGCCATGACTGCATCCTCACTAGCTTGCAAACAAGGTAGAGCATCGCTAGGCAGATCGGGGTAGTTCGAAGTAGGAGGAGCTAGCGGATGCTTAGCTTCCAGAGACGCGAGTGTCTCGGGCGTATCGGGTGCAATCGCATCACTGGAGAAAACAATTTGCGCCGCGCCTTTGAGGTCCCCATCATTGACCTTTGCCTCAACGACCTTGATCAAATCTCGAGAATTATTCCCATTACGAACATTAACTCCCTGCGACGCGTCAACATTGCCTAAACGCGTACAGTTCTGTTTAATTTTGGAAGTAAGGGAACGGCGAGGATCCTTCTTAGTTACGTGCAACGCATTGAAAGCGAATAGTAGGAGACCTTCCCAGCTAGAAGGCGAATTTTCATCGACACAGTCGTTAATGGCTTTTGAAAGGCTGGTCGCGACAGTAAGCCTCGCGCCTCTAGGTATTCGCTTGACAACCGGAAAAGCTCTCCTATGATTACTCAGCTTGGTGGAAAGAGAAACAGGATCAGACGGCGGAGAAGCTTGAGAAGGCGAGGGACGCGACATAGGTACACGCAGGGAGGCAGCAGGAGCCGGTGATAAATGGGGGCTGGGAACATGAGAAGAGGTATTAGCAGCCGGCAACTGAAGAATGGGTTGACTATTAGTGGACTTGTACACTTTTCTTAAATGTATTTGCAGACCACGCCGACCTTTAAAAAACTTCGGTTGGGGGCAATATGGGCACTGCACCATATTTATTGGGGACACGGTATTTAGCTGGCTGTCGGCTTGAGCAGGGGAGCTTGCCATTTATATACAGGTAGAAACAAAAAATACTATATCAATAAACAAATCAAGAGTACTAACAAAAATGTTAATTCAATAATAATTACATCACATTTAAGCAATCAAATTAAAAAAAAAGGATTCCCAATTTAATTACTAATACATGTCAAAAAGCAAAATTAAACACCAGACTTAAAATTAAATACAAAATAGCAAATACAATGTCATCTGTTAACACCAAAAAGTGTATAAGTCCACTATCACAGGACTGTTTAAAAAAATAATAATAATAATAATAAACATAAAGTCAACTAAAACCGTCTCGGAACCTCCGGACGGAGTTATCTGTTGTGGAGGAGTGGTTTTCAGAGGTCGGACATTTTTTTTTTCAGGAGGCTATTGAAAAGCTGGAGCACCGATGGAATAAGTGTATTAGTGTTGAGGGAGACTATGTAGAAAAATAAAATATAAATCTTGAATGTAGTTTCATTGTCATTACGGCCTCCTAGCCTAGTCGGTAGTGACCCTGCCTATGAAGCAGGAGGTCCCGGGTTCGAATCCTGGTCAGGGCATTTATTTGTGTGTTTATCACGGATATTTGTTCCTGAGTTATGGATGTTTTCTATGTATTTAAGTATTTATATGTATATATCTATTACATATGTCGTCGTCTAGTACCCACAACACAAGCATTGAGCTTACTGTGGGACTAGGTTGATTTGTGTAAGATTGTCCCATAATATTTATTTATTATTATTATTATTTATTGTAAGAGGGTTAGGGGTGGAGCATAGGGATCAACCCTCGTAGCTGGTTTTATTTTGAGAAAATACTACATAAAGTCAGGTGTGCGAGACCGCCACATAGAAAAGACCGTCTTAATTTGCCTCACTTGATGGTGAAATCTACACTTTGGTATCAGTTGATGCCGTAAGGATGCATGCACGTAAATTCGTCACACGGAGAGGACAGCAAATCTATTGAAATTGAACGAAGACTAAGCCCAAGGTGAGTGCACATCAAACAGGTAGAATTTTACTAATAGAACCACTCTCACGATCATCTATTACGGATAACAGATCTACCAAATTAACAGTTCAAGACTATTAACTTGAACTTGGACTGTTCACTAATTTCGACTGACGTCTTAAACAACATGATGTATGTGAGAACGCCCATAAATGTACACCCCACAACACGAATGAGCTTTATTCCTTTCTTAATAAAGGTTATTTTGAATTTCTTACTTCATGTTTATTGCAGACGGTAATTATCAACTCGCCCGCTAATGTGATAATCTTTAAGTTTTTCTTTGATGAGTTCATCGAGTGAATGCTGAGGTTTTTAGGTCATTTGATGGTTTTAGTAATCAGTATTAATCATTGGCAGGCGTACGTCAAAATATATATTTAAATAAATGGGAATAAGAGTAATCGATTAAATAGTGTGAAAATATAATCATTATTTAAAATAACAGTAAAACCTACCTGGATACACAACAACACTTTAATTATTTTTCAGAATTTTTTGATAACCATTTTTGATTCTTTACGCCTTGGTAATAGAGTCGCGGCTACATATTTTTGTCACATTAAACCTATCTATTTATGTATATAAATGCCTATGTCCAGACCAGACTGACTGACGGACTGATGACGCAGAGCCGAAACTACTGAAGCTAGAATGTTCAAAATTGCAGGTAGGATTACATTTATAATGTGTACAGTCGACGTTAAAGATATGTTTAATACAAGTAATAATAATAATTAATACATAAATGAAGGGTGGAAAATGGGGGTTAAAAGGTTGTATGGGTAGGATCTAAAATGTTAAGTAAGAGACATGAAACTTCATACGTTTGTTGCTAATTAAAAAATAGTAAAAGTGATTTCAGTGTTGTTTGATATTCAACCCCTAACTGAGTTGAAAGTTTGTAAAGAGATTTAAATTTTGTACAGTTTTTTTAGACAGACTTGAAAGTTCGTTTGTAGGCTACGTACCTAAAGCATAAAAACTGATTTCAGCGTATTTCTAAATTCCACCACAGAGTTGAAACGGAGTTGAAAAGTTTGTATTAAAGCGAGGCCAATACTACTGAAGCTAGAAAGTTGTAATTTGCAGATCAAATTACATTTATAAGAAGCGATTTTGAAAAATTCAACCCCTAAGTGGGTAAAAAGGGAGTTCAAAATTTGTATGGATAGGAATTCAAATGTTAAGTTCGAGGCTTCGTACGTTTTTTGTACCTACTGCGAATAAAATAAAATAAAAGTCGTTTCAGCGTTTTTTTTTATTAAACCCCTAACGAGGTTAAACAGGGGTTGAAAGTTTGTATAAAGATTGATTTTTTTGTGACAGGGGGTCTGTAAAGATCCGGGGATAAACAAAATTAGTTATGGTTCACATTTTAAGATGATATAGGGAATGGAACTATACGAATGAGCTGTATTATATTCGTACGCGGACGAAGTCACGGGCGGAAAGCTAGTGGATCCATATTTTCAGACGTGATTGTAAAATATGCGGCTCATTTGATGTTTATAAATATATGTAACAATTACAATTTTATAAATATTATAATTCACCTCGTTACGTCCGCATAACTAAAACGATGCTTTAAAAGTTTAGAACCTGTAGTTCTAAATTAAGTACTATATTTAAGTATTTTTTATAACCGATTACTTTAACGCTGTTTAGAGCTGTATGTAGTACTAAATTGACCAATACTTTCAAAACAACGGATCACCAAAACCGTGGGGCCGCCAAGGGCATATTAGTACACAACGTAATTACACCTTTCGAATTATATCGCGCCTCGTTTGATGCGCGGGCGCCGGTAACGAGACAGAATAATGATACGAGCCGCCTTTTGTCTGTGTGTTTCGCCACCTGCCCAAACAGCGGCCGGGCCAGGCTCGATATCGATAATGGTATGATAGTGCGGATAACATATCGATAAAATATAATCATTTACGGTTTGATGTCGAGAATATAGTATTATGCCATATTTTTTATATTAATTTATGTAGATACGTAGCATTGTAAGCAATCCTGACTAAGATACAATTATGTATTCATATTTAATTACCACCACATGTATACAATAAAGCTAAATTCAGATCAAATATTATTTTACTCTTCTCTTATCTTTTGTCTTGTCACAAAACAATATTTTCTGTCAATCTGTCTAATGGTACCTATAGTGTTTTATAAAAATAAATTGCCTACTCAAATTTCAAGAATTACTTCAGAAAATTTTAATATAATCTAACTGAAATATTTTGTGTCGTAAAAGTCTGCAGATTTCTATTTAGCCGCAATGGTAACAAATGGCAAAAAGCTTAATCTTCTACGTCGCCATTGCCAAACGTTATAAGACACGGTAAAAACATCGATAAAGCGAGGTCGACATCCTTATAATGATACCTTGTTAGCTCTTAGTCATTCCGGTGCGGTGACGGAAAGACGTAACGAAAAGGACTCTTAACTTGAGCCTTGAAGGTGTGATTTCTGGTACGGTTAGGATGTGTTAAGTAATTATTAAAATCGGTCATGATAAACACCGGTTATGTGTTTCAGGAAACCTTGTTAGGTGCGGATTTTTGTATAATCTTCGGTCGTTATATTACTTGACATCCGTCGTAACTTGCAACAATTTGGGCTTTAATGGGGTTAATTTTTGCCTTAAAACTTGTTTATGTTTTACCTTGTTAGAGCTACATGCAAATTTGAAAGAACCGATAGTAATATAATAACGAGTGCATTTACAAATTAAAAGCAAAGTTACTCGTTTTTGTCATGTTGATAATTATTTATGTACAAAATGCAGTATGAGATCGTAAGTTTACAGTGCTGCATATATTACATACCTACTTACCTATACCTACATATCACACTTTTTTTAAAAGATCAAACACGTTTTCTTAAAAGATTAATTACTATGTATTAAAAAAATTAAGATAATAGATTAAAACATTTTTATGTTAAACAAAAACAAACCGGGGTTTGAACCCGAGACCTACATATTGAAAGTCGGACGTCGATCGTACCGTCAGGCTAAACCCGCTAAGAAGCATGGATCGACGCCAATGAATATCGATTAAAATGCGTATGGATGTATAACCCTTACTTTGCCTCAAAATTAATCTTATATACCTTTATATATTATTACCGAAATTATCATGCAAATAAAATAGACACTTTTTATTTGAGTACAGGTTATAAATATTGTCAGCGCGCGGTCATAAACACGTATAACTCTTGCATACAAGTGACGTTTCACTAAAAGCCCCTTAACCCGGACAGTATCGCCTTTCTTTGTAATAGAATTTATAGCTATTTCATGAGCTTTATTTAGTTTTATATACGCTAGAAGTCTGTGCTATAAATTACTTGCGGGCCATACCAAGACCGGACATACTAGCTTATACTGCGTGAATAACTCTCCTCTTATTATGTTTTCGGATATAAATTAAAGAGATTTATGCGTTTTCCCCGTTGTAAACAGTATACCGCCACTTTCGTTTAACAATCAGGACAGTGTGGTCGAGTCCCGATTGTGCGTGATTTAAACGAGATAGTTATCTAAACGGAATACAGTTGAAATAGTGTCGGTATAATTTATTGTTAGCCAAATTAAGGTACATATGGCGATCCTTTATTTCGCAACCCTGTGCAGGGGAGGATACTAAAACTTCACTAGTACTTGCCCGTGTGCTCCTATCACTAGAGAACGAAGACTAAATTAATATAATTAAACCCCCTGACAAAATTATAACAGCGCCTTGTGTACAGTCGCCATCAAATATATAGGAGCGGCCAGGGTACTCAAAAATATCTGAACATACACTTCAACGCCTTGACAATAGAGGTGTTGTTCAGATGTTTGTGACCACCTTGGCCGCTCCGATATATGTGATGGCGACTGTACTAACCTTTGCCTAAAGCCAATATATTTAATCTGACCAACCGTTTTGGAGATAAATAGAAACATGCATAAACTTACAAATAAGCAGCCTCTTACGTTAACTAAAAACACATGCAAATACGGTCTCCGTTCCACTGGACAGAAAGAGAAAAATCTATAAGTTATTAGTACAAATAGGTTTGTACTAATAACTTATAGATTTTTCTGCTATAGCTGCAAAAATTTTGTGTGTGCAATTTAGGTGTACTCAGGTACTTTTTCATTCACTCTAATCAGATACTTACAGGTATTTGATTTATATCATTTCCTTAGATTGTAAATCAATTAAGTTTAATAACTTCACACTAAGTAATTAATATAAAACATTACTCACGTATTCAAATAGTACCAGAAATCACATTCAAATATTAATATGCCATAAAATCTAACAAAGCAACAATGTGGAATTTAAGGGTTCCTACAAGTTTAAACTAAAACTGGTATATATAAGGCCATTCTCTAAGAAACAGCTTGCCCTTTGTCCCCTTTGCCCCAAAAAGCCGTAAGTCGTAATTAATAAGGCCTGTTGTCGAAAGCCATTGGATTTATTGTTTTACAGCGCATTTTGACTATAAATTCCTTAATTGGCCTCTACTTTACGCTCAGCGGCTTAATTTACAAGGGTGAGCACGGACTGTATCAAGTTTTTTTATATAAATAGGTACCATACGAATTCGAGACCGTCGAGCCCATCCGAGCCAACACCGACCATATAATTTGGGTAGAAAATACCCCAACAATGTTAGGGAGCTAGCTTCGCGGAGTTGCGAGATAATAATTTTCACATTCAAAATAACAGAGTATAAAGATATTTTACGAGGGATTATTTAAACTTTATTGGGCCAGAATTAAACGCAGGCTAACAAGCCACTCAGATAAATGAGGTATAGCCGACTCTGATATGACCGTAATTTGTAAATTAAGATCCGGCCCGGCGGTGAGTAAATGTTTTGAAATGGACCCTTCATTAGCTTTTATTAAATGTAGTGCATTTTTAAGTATTTAAAAGCGCCGACTGGTTAAGCAGGTTTTGTAAAAGGTGATTTTCTGTTTAAACAGTTCACGGAATTGCTGGTTGCATCAGAGATAATGACATCATTTCTTCTGTAAGTTGTGTATTGACACAATTGTAATTGTACAATTTCATGTTCAGATACTTACAGAGAAAATTAATTAACGGCACATGGAAACAAACATGTCTATTCGATTAGACAACATTTTAAGTTATTGCACTTTTAAAGTTTGGAACGACTTAGGTAATACTATATTCAACTAATCATGCAATTATTGTTGTGCAAAGAATGGATTTATGTTAATCTATGTTTCCTATAAAAAATACCAATAGCTGGTTAATTTAAGTAGGTAGTGTAACTATATAAATACTTAGAACAACGTTAAGCAAAATATTCAATAAAAGATAATTTGATCTGCGCCTACCTATACTTAGTTGTCTAGATTGTACTTGAAAACAATTCTGTTTAGTTTAAAATTAGTAAAGTGAAAGAACCAGCGGTATCACAACTTTTTTATAATCTAATTTAAACTTGTTCCAAGAACTTTAATCTACAGTTTTGGAATTCTGATGTAGGCAAGATCTCATAAGTTTTATTTATGGGACCCAGTCAGTGTCTTTGATAACCGCTAATTAGACTTAAGTAGTAAAATGCTTAATGAAATATTTTTAATTATCCTAATATTCATTCATTTCCTGGCCTTCTAAATTAGTACGGGAATGTTAAAATAATGTATGCAGAGAACTACTGTGTGCCGTTATTTAAAACCATGTTTTAAGGTTCTTTATTTTTATGGTTTTAATCTACGCTACAATACTTAGAATTTACTGACAAAATGTAATGCTAGACTTTTTAGTCATATTTCGTGTTTGTGATTCCATACATGTACGCCACTCAGTAAAGATGGCGCCTAGAGGCTTACCAAGTTAAATATTCAGGGCAAAAGTCAGTCACGAAACGAAATGCGATGCTTTTGCAACTTCTGAAGCGTGGATACTTGATTGTGTAAAGGCATATTTTGCCTTGAAGCGAACGGACCACTAGAACCAAACAAAAGGATGAATCATCAAAAACTTCTCTCAAATTTCGGCTGCTACTTCAATAAAAGTGAAACTGTTGCCAACTTATTTCTTAGTTGTAAACGAAAACAAAAGTTTTGTGTGTCACAAATTACCCCAAATACACTACACAATATAGTTACGAGTAGGAAAGCGAAACCTTAGTAGCCGAGTCATAAACCTGACAAATGCCCAAACAAAAAGCGACCCATATTTTATGGAGCTGCGATAAACCAAGTGCCATGAAGTTATTGTTATAAACATAGTTTAAATAAAACAATTCGCTAGACTGAGACACACAAAAGTTTTCGTCGAAATTCTACGCCACCCTTTCGGCTTCCTTAAATTGTTATAGCGGTAATAAAGCCGGGGCGAACATGTGACTTTTATGGCCAACCAAGCTCTCGAGAGTTTCGGCATAACACAGTTTGTCACTGGCACAATTACTGGCAGTGTACAACACAGCCAATGACCGCTATTTTTTTCGCGACATAACGTGTCTCCTAGAATGTTAACTTCTAGCATGAGAATAATTCTTAAACCAAATATTTAGATCATACAAAACCTTGGACCAACCAATCCTTCCTTTTAATTGAACAAATACATGTTGTTTTTAATGCATAAATGGATTATTGTTTTGAAACCTGTACCTGTCTTCTCGAAACAAAGTACATAGTATATAGGTAATCTTCAAAATGGTCGTTAAGCTTTGCAACATGTAATTAATTACTGCTACCGCCGATGAAACCATTCGTATTGCTGGTACAATCAAACGCTTTCGGATTATGATATGAAACGTTGAAAGCTAATTCAACTCATAATAAATCTAAGATTTAGATTTGTTAATTACTTTTGAAGAGTCGTCCCGGCGAAGGGAGTCGTAAAGGCGTTATGCTTTTGTTTCAGTCGCAATTCGGCGCCGACATCAAAAGATTTCATTGTTATTGAGTTAGCCGTAATAAACAGACTGTCCCTAGGCGCGAGTCCGTACTGTGTCTTGTGTAAACAAATTTTGCTCCTCAAACTGCAGAAGTTGCCATTTCTGTCTTGAATATAAAGTGCTAATAAAAATTCTAGACTGACCCCGCCCGGTCCGCTTTCTTTATTAGGGGACACTCAAAGGGAAATATGACAATTCCGCTAAGCGAATTAAAAAGTTACCTGCTCTAAGATTAGCGAGCTAACAAGTTTAATTTTCTTCTGCTTTTGTTCGGCTTTAGATATGCCGCAAAATGTTGCAATTTCCTTTGAGTACATTTCGTCTTGATGAATCCATTCCGAAGTTTTGATAATTTTATTTAGAGTTTTAATAAAAAAATTAAGAAAGTTATTTATGTATAATCCTGCTTTGTTTATATTAGTACGGTTTAAGTGAATATAATAGATTAACCCGAAAGCATTTTGTAAGTATAGGTCGTTAGTGTTTACGCGTCGTAACTTTAAGTCAAGATTAACTGACCGTGAGGCCAAGACGCTGTATATTACAGCCTTTATGTATCTTTAAATAGGCGTAGTCCTACATGGTAGGGGCCGCGGCTAGCGAACCATAACCTCCAACGTTTTTATTTTATAACGAGAGTTCGAACTATTATTATGGCGTCACCGTGTCATGCCCACATCACTTCTACATCCGCCCCATATCCACATTTCTTGCGCATAATCAAATATCGCTTGTTTATCATACTTAATGCGACAAGGTTCTATTTTATATCGTGTCGTGCTACATTTGGATATTCAAACAACTCTGTCGGCTTTAACGATATCAAATCACTAAACAGCATTATAAATTGTTCTTAAATGATTTCTTGACAATTTAATACTGATGTAGGTTATCAAATTCGTTAATAACAATTACAAAAGAATGGAGATAAGTGCTCGGGGAAAAATATTTTTGTTTAAGCACCTGTTTAGCCGGACAGTTTGTTTTAGGCAGTCGGTTAATGCGTTTTTAAGTAGATATCCTTGTCTTGATTGATGAATAGCTGTCCCGCGCTTTGTTACCGAAGATACTGAATGAGTTCTTAAATAAATTGATTAATTTGTTTAACTTAATTGAGATTAATACAACGAGGAAACAACGAACATTCGATGATTGGTGTAATACGCATGTATTTAAGTATAAATACCGAATAAAAGTATAGATAAGTTTGATATAAATATGTGTACGAGTGAAGCAAATAGGCAGTTTAGGTCCATGCTTGAGTAAAAGTAAGTGCCAGAGTCCAAAGTAAGTACAGTCAGCAGAAGTGCCTAAGCAGGCGAGGTCTACAAAATGCTCAAAGGTGCATTTTACCATCATCAAATATAGGTCAAAGTAGAATTGTATGTGTTTTAAAAAAGATAGCATACACACGAGAAAATTCGACGGGTGCCGGCTTGGCCCGGGAAGCCTAGATGGGTCTCCGCCGCGAATGCATAAGATGCTGCGCTAGTTCGATTGCAACCCTTGATACTTAAAATTGTTCTCTAGTCATTTTAATAGCGTTGCAGTTGTTTGATATTAAATTATCAAATTTTGGTTTGAAAATAGATGTCATATACTTCAGAAAAAGTGACCAAACCCTCCGGTGTCCGAGGCCAGATTTGAACTGGCGTCTTCAGCTTACGCGGCTGACGTCCTGACCACTAGACCACCCGGTCACAAAATTCAAATTTTGGTTTGTTTATACAATGATAGTAATGTAGGTTTAACTCTACATAATATAATTCATCAGTCTAACAGTTGCATCTAAACAAATAAAAAATGAATAAAGGGAAATAAAAATAAGGCGTGAAACTAACCGATCGCATCAAAAATACTAGTTATACTACCGATCCAAGATATACGATCCAAGACTCAAATAGCTGACGTAGCTGACACTGCCGCTAAGCAGAAGTGAGACTGGGCGGGACACGTTTGCCGCATGCCGTATGACCTATGGTCTAAAATAATGACCAAATGGGTCCCACAAAGCCGAACCCGGGGTCGCGGAAAACTTTCATGGCGATGCTGAGACGACCTTGATCCATAGAAACTGGTGGGAGACGAGTCAAGACTGGGACTCGTGGAAGGGAAGGAGGGAGGTCTTTGCCCAGTAGTGGGACGCTCTTGGCTCCTAATAAATAAATATAAATAAATAATTTAAACATAATATTATAGTAGTCTAGAAAGTTTTGTCATTTTCCAACAGACGAAACTAATGACAATAATGATACAACATAAACAGTACATAGTATTTAATAAACATGAGTGCAACTGTAACTTCCATTGTTTTATGCTAGTTTTCCAGACAATGGTACTTAGTTGAAGCCGAACAATAATGCGAGTGCCCGCAACGCAATCCCGAAACTAATCTGTTTCGTTTGCATTTTGTACGAGAGCCAAATCCGACCGTAACTATCAAGCAAGATGAACCAACCGACTAATGAGAAGAGACGTAAGAGTTGTACGTTGTATACCTACTGAGCAGATATACGGTGTTTATTGGGTAAAACCACGTTACTACTACATATTTGCCTAGTCTAGCTAGTACAGTCGATGTCTAAGTGTTTGCATTCTTGCACCTTATTACAAAGGAGATTAGGTGTAAAAGGGTAAACATATCTTTGACGCCGACTTTACCCTAATGCGTTATTAGAAGTTACGAGTGTGTTTCGTTTATTTAAGCAAGAGTCAGTTTAGTAGTTAGATTCAAAGCTGTATTTGCGAATTGTTCAGCGCCAGCCCGTGATATCACGTTCAAAATATAAATAAGCTAGTTGCCTCGCGCTGAGGGTACGATTTTTTCTTCCGATGCTTAGTGGTCAAAGGGTCAAACAGTTTTATGTTGATATCGTTCGTTTAACTTATAAATATTATAATCAAGTACGAAACATTTTCAGGAGTTGTGTATGTATTATGGTACCCAATACATATATCTTTCTAAAAATTAATTCATAGAGGGGGGCGATTTTTGACAATCGAGCGCTCGAATTCAAAGAATTTAACCTCGAATATAATCGCACACAAAAGTTTGTCGCCATTATTTACGCATGAAATTAATAGTATAAATAATCATGATTTTTCATTACTGTCGCTGTAATTTTTAAAACATCATTTCTTTTTTTGAGTTTTAAATGTCATATTCGAGCGCTCGAATCTCAAAAATCACCCCCCAGTTCGTACTTCAAGCGCGACTCGAAATGGAATGACAGGCGACAACGTAAGATATGCTAGCCGGCCAGGAGTGCGATTTTTGAATCTCACCAAGTGACTAATTCTCACCGATGTGAGTGATTTCCGAAAGTTCGTATTTTTGAAACTCATCGGTGACTTACATTTGTCATACCTATGATATCGATTTACGAGTGCCCCTACCCACTCGTAATTGAAATCACCAAGCGATTGTTTTTGACAGTTGACGTATGTGACAAGAATGTACACAATTATTTATAAAAACCGGCCAAGTGCGTGTCGGACCACGTATAATGGAGGGTTCCGTACCGGCTATAGAAAAAATTAAAATTAAAATCTGCCTATGTACGTAGTTTTTTGGAGATATCTCAAAAACGTCTAAACCGATAATGTTCAAAATAATTTTTTGTATCTTCTTGGATTTTTTCATAATTTTTGGACTTACGGTTCAAAAGTTACAGTATAGTTACAGGGACACAACTTTTTTGACTTTCGGAGTGGTTATTTCTGAAAATATCTACTTAATCGAAAAATGTTCAAACAAACCTCAATATTATTTTTCAAGACCTATCGATTGATGCATCATGTTGATATTTCGTAGAAAATTTTTTTTGACAATTAGTTACATGTATGGAGTGCCCCCCCTAAAAATTATTTTTTCAGCAATTTCAGTACAGAACTAAGTAGCGGCACATAAAATACACCTTATGTTAAAATTTGATAAAGATACGTCTCATAGTTTCCGAGTAAAATGGCTGTGACATACGGACGTACGGACAGACGGACAAGACGAAACTATAAGGGTTCAGTTTTTGCCATTTTGGCTACGGAACCCTAAAAAACTTACAATTATCAAGTATAACAATATTGTTATACACTTGGATATATACTTGGATATTATCCAAGTTTTTAGTTAATACAATTATTAAGTTAAATATACTTGTAAAACATATGCCACTAACAAATGTACATACCTTTTCTTATAAATTATAAAATCGGTGTTATATTCTCTTTGTTCGTCCTTTTCTAGTGAATTTTTCAAAACTTTAATTTTAGTTTACATGACACTGACAGAAACGCTACGTTTTACGTTTCACCAATTTGATGAATATATTTTAAGTTATAGTATGAGAAAAAAACCGGTATCAAGGACAACACTATAACATCTGCGTAAAAAGGAACGTAACGGGAAGATTGCCTCTGACTTACATTGTAAAATTTCTGCATATTGGTAAACATACGACTTTCAAAAATACGGCTTTTGGAAAATGGTGACATTAAAGTCATCGGTGATAATTTTATTCACCGGTGACTTTGATATCACCAGTGAGATTCAAAAATCGCACTCCAGGGGCCCGTTTCTCAAAAGCTTGTAACTTGTAATATAAGCGGATGTCACTTTTCGACATCCTTTGCTAGAAAGGGACTTCCGCTTGTACAGTCAAGTGTAAAAATATGGGTGTACTCATCTTACTCAAAAATATGTCCCATAGTATCTTATTCCGTTGTAATAAGAGCGTAGTACCATATTTATGAGACGATTTTTTCGATACGTATTTTTGCACTTGACCGTATTACAAGTTACAAGCTTTCGAGAAATGGGATGTTGCAAACCATGGAAAATCATTTGAGTCGTAGAGTGCAATTCGGACTTACAGAGCGGTGCATTAACTGTAAAACGAGTCATCATGGCATTGTTTTCCTTATGGATGGTATAGGAAGGATGGAACTCTCTTATAGGAAAACGGTCGAAAAAGTGTCCAGCGGTAAGCACTAAACAATAGTTCCAAATATCTCTGGGTGGCGCTAGGTATAGTTCAGCATTTGAAAAGAATTACCGATATTTAATACTTATATGACTTTCTAAATAAAATTAATATTCAGAGTGTTTTTCATCTCCGCAAATAATTATTTTGGATTTAATTTTTTTAATTTCAAAATTAATTTTATCTATATTAATATCATTGTGGCGCCATCAGTTTATCGCCTTTTGACGGACACTTTTGTAAAATAGAGATTTATATCCTTCTTGTACCATCCATAGTTTTCCTATAGGCACAAGAAAATGGTGAAACCAGGTCATCATCGCGAAAAATGGCCATAAATCGTTAGCATCTAACGGGGTCTCACTCTTATTAGAACAAAATCCACCAACGCGACGATTTATCACTTACTTAAAATAAAAATTGTCGCGTGTAGGAGTCAATAAGATCAAAATTAATATTTTTTTATTGGTAGTATTACGGATGAATAGCTTGGTCTGTAGAAATGGCATCTAGTTTAAATTCTCCGTTTTAAATTTGATCACTTACATTTTAACTCACAGCACACGTCGGATGTCCTAACCCTTAAAGGTAAATTAGGCAGCTTCAGCCGGCCACGACGCCAGCCATTGCTTCGAACTATTCGCCATTCAATTGCAGTGAGTTGCACATACTAAAGGTCCCTTACTTAGCTTACGTGGGAGCTCGTTTAGTTTGTCGGGATAAAAAAGAACTTGAGATTTTCTAAATTATCCATGCCATTGAATTGTATATTTACTAATTGTAGTTACCTTCCCTTAGTGGCCACCAGACTAGACTTTATTCGCTAAATGGGTAATTGGCGGAAAACGTAAGTGTAACTTCTTCGTATTTCCAACAATGTTGCAGATAAATTATGCACTCTGGATTTAGAGAAGTAGTAGTAGTATAAAACTTTATGGTACAACAAAGAAAAAGACAACAGAAGAAGAAGAAAACAAAAAGAAAAATAAAAAAACAAAAACAAGTAGGTAATTTCCGTAGGTACCTACTCGTGTCGTGTAAGCACTCCTTTCGGTCGAGCTACATCACCCGCCACTCGTTGGGAAATTACTTGTTTTCTACACTTGTAGCAATAATAACTATTACCTATTAATAATCATATCTATTAAATATATAAACTTCGACAACATAAGCCTTAAACGGAAAACAAGTCAATGCCTCAACCGTTAAAAAACGCTATTTTTACGACCCCAAGTTTCTAGCAACACCGAAGCGCGGTATTTAGTTAAAAGAGCCCCAACATTTGCATAATCGACGTTTCCACAGGTGCATTGGCGACGCATTGGCAGCTGATTTAAGTTCCCGACTAAGTGACAAGAGGGCCCGCTGGGCGTATAAGGCAATATGCTACATCGGCCATTTTTATTTATCGACGCGACAAGCTAGCGCTTGGTGTTTTACGCGCGTTTGCGAGGACACGGCAGTGGATGTGGTTTTGTTTATTTTTACAACCCGGGACGTAATAACTTGTCTGGGATGTAAAGAAACGGTTTGTTAATTAAGTTTCCTGTCGACGTATAAAATTATTACAAAGTGTGTGAATTTTTCTATGAACCTCTAGTCTTTCAAAGAATTTGTGTAAATGAATTAAGTTTTTTTTCTACTCGTCGAATATAATTCTAGAATTGACACTCAGTATACCGCACTACTAGCGCATACTTTGCGATAGAGCTTTTATGGTCGCATATTTTAGCATCGTCGACTATGCTGAAATGGATTTTCATACAATATTATAGCACACAACACAATCCACATAATCCACCGGGAGATTGAAGTTACTAAATTGTATAGAGATTGAGCAGATTGTAAGGCTTTCGTCGAGCTTAATTCTTATCGGCTTGCCTATTTTGGGCACTCGTAGAAAAAAGTATTGTATACAATAGTGACATAATTAAGCTTTTCAATCTCGTACTTTACTTGCCGTACCTTTAACACTGTACTCAACTGAAAAGCTCTTTAATGTCACGATTGTATAAAATACTATTATCAAATATCTTTATTCTCTTACGAAAAAAATAAATTAAATGCATTGTTCTGAGTAATGACAACATTAATAATACAAAATTTGTGATAAGTTGATAACTAAGTCTAATTAGACAATTTTTAAATATTGTAACCTATTTTTAAGACTTTTGACATATAAAATATAATTTTTTACCAATAAATGTGTATAAATTTGTATTTTTTTTAAATATTTATTGGTAAAATTTACCTTATGTCTTCTTTAACTTTTTGTGTTGTCCTATTGACACATACGAATAAAAGTTTATACAAGATCTTGCTTCATAATTTACACTACTATTTTGCCTTCCTCGCTATTTCCCATATAATTCAAAAATCCATACTAAATCGTGCCACACCTGCGAAGCCCCCAACATAACGAATTCCAATTAAATACATCTGATATTCCCACTGATCATTAAAGTACATTGTTAGGGCCCTGTTTATACGGAGGTGTTGGCTCTGTGTGAGGCGGTCATGATTTCTGGTGACTTATTTCTGTAACCGATCTCTTTTGAGAATCATTGCTAATGGTGCTAGGCATAAAAGAGAAGCTTGCCTTTATATCAGCAAACATTCTGAATAAACGAGCGATTGGAATTCCTACTGATATATATTTATTATTTTTGCTGATAAATAAATATATTCTTATTTTACAAACCGTTCAGTGATAGCTCACATTTTTTTCTTAGGTTTCGTCAGCTAAAAAAGGAGAAATTATGTTCTTATTTGTGTAAAATATTGTACTCGAGGGCGTAATCTATTAACTAAAAATGGCGACCAGTTGCGACTAGTGCTAGCTACTGCTAACTTATTTCAAGGATTTTTTTGACTGACTGACTGACTATTAGTTTCATTGTATTAACTAGCGGCAGCGTTACAACAGGTAAAAAGATGCCATAAAGAGATAACATATGTATATATTGTAATTAATATACAGATTTTTTTTTAATCTGACAATACATTTATTCTAGTTTCTGACTTCTGATTGCTTTGTCCGTTAATTATATTTATTATATTTTTTAACACTTATATAAGTATTTTATGTGCGTTGTACATAATTAAGGGCATTAAACTACGAGTCTGCTGGTTTTATGAAATGAACGAAGTGAGGAAGAAAGTATTGGTCATCGATACTGTAAAGTAAACTTTACGATGCACCCCAGATACAGGTTTCTTAATATAGCCCATTAGCTTATCGTTTCTGAACATATTATAGGATATAATTTTAACGCATGCGCTAACGTCCTTAAAGAGAAAAACAAAGTATATGGCAAAACCTCGTTCTCAGTACCTAGGATACGTTCTTACGTCATAATCGCAATTTTCGTCACATTTGTTACTTTATATCAAAATTAACATAATAAACTAGTAGTGTTCATTAATTAAACGTTCTCCCTCGTTATTATCAACACCTGCTCTTGAAAACCGTTTAATAATGACGTCAAGCGTCAGCTGGCTGCGGCCGTCGCTAGAACGGTAGTTTTCAGGGAAAATTAAAATCATATTAATTTATAGTGGTTAGGCTTAAGTAATTAATCTTCGCGTAGTTCAAAGTAATTCCGAGTTACTATTCAGTAAACGTTATGGGTGTTAATATGTGTAACTGTATAAACTTGTAACGTTATATTGTATTAAGACGTAATTAAATGCCACTTCAACATGCCAAATTTAACCGTCATTATTTTTGGTAGAGAAATCGAAGTATTTAAGATCTTCTGGTTAATGTACATAATAATAATTACTCTTTATTGCACACCTCATACAGTTACAAGCACAAATTTTACAATTAGATAAATTTAGGTAGAGGTAACAACAGGCGGTCTTATCGCTAATGAGCGATTTCTTCCAGACAACCTTTGGGTAGTGGAGACTAGAGAAAAACAATAAGCAGTAGGTGGTGCATAGAAACAAAAGAGACGAAATAGATAACACAGCACATTCATATGAATATACATACTTAAATAAATACAAAATAAACATACATATACGTACATATATACGTATATAATACACACAATAAAAAACAACAGTGTCAACTTAAAAACCTAAGGATAAATAGTATTCCTTAAGTTGCGATTTAAAGCTACCAATAGATTGCGCGCGTTTAATGTTGAGAGGGAGAGAATTCCACAAACGAACGGCCTGGAACGTAAATGAGCAATTATAAAATTTGGAAGATGAAGATGGCACTTTTAGGAGCAATTTTTGAGAGGATCTAATAGAATTAAGATAAGAGAAACGCTCTTTGAGGTAGCGGGGAGTTGCAGGGTTAAAAAGTATAGAAAAGAGTAAAGAAAGTATGTGAGAGTTACGGCGGTGACGGATAGGGAGCCATTTGAGTTGAGAGCGAAAACTAGAAACATGGTCGAATTTGCGTAATCCGAAAATGAACCGAATGCAGGCATTTTGAATACGCTCAAGCTCATTAAGTTGCTCCTCGGTTAGGTCTAAATAGGAGATATCTGCATAATCAAGAATGGGGAGAAGTAACGACTGAGCAAGCGCAATTTTAGTAGCATTTGGCAGGAAATTCCGGAGCCGTCTGAGAGACCCTATGGCAGCAAACATCTTCCTGCTCACTTCACTCACCTGAGGCACCCATGATAGACAACGATCCATGATTACGCCAAGATTTTTCACTTGGTTGGAAAAAGGAATTTGGATACCATCGAAGACTATCGGAGGGAGCCTGAGAAAGTCAATTTTGGAGATTTGTTTAGCGCTACCCATCACAATTACCTGTGACTTTAGGGGGTTTACTTTTAAACCGTAATTTTGACTCCAATTTGATATGCGGAGCAGATCAAGATTCGTGGCTTCTATAACTGAATTGAGATCGCTATGCATACCCTGCGAATATATTTGAAGGTCGTCGGCATAGAGGTGATACGAAGAGGAGAGATCAAGAGTTATGGAATTAATGAAGATAGAAAATAAAAGAGGAGACAGCACACCACCCTGTGGAACACCAGCTGATGTGCTGCACCAGGAAGAACACGAAGAATCTAGTTTAATTCTTTGCCGACGACCAACCAAATAGCTGCGGAACCAGTCAATCGCTGCAGCCGATATGTTAAGAGACTGTAAGAACGCGAGCAAAATGTCAAAATCGACCGTGTTAAAGGCATTACTGAAATCTAGAAGTGCAAGAACTGTAAGCTTCTGGTCATTCATACCCAAACGGATGTCATCGGTAACCTTGACAAGAGCCGAGGTAGTACTATGGCCCGGACGAAAACCAGATTGAAATGGGTTTAGGAGGTCATTTCTATTCAGGAAGGAAGTTAGTTGCTGATGCACTAGCCGTTCGAGGACTTTGGATAGGAAAGGAAGAATGGAGATGGGGCGATAGTCAGAGAAGGAACTGGGGTTGGATTTTTTGGGTAACGGAATAATATTGGCATCCTTCCACTGACTGGGAAAAGTACTTGATGAAATGGAAAAATTCAGAATACCGGTGATAATAGGAACAAACAAACAAACACACATACATATTGATGAATATACGATTAAATGTAATTAAGAGTTTTTAAAGGAATAATTGCCTATAAAATTCTAGCGCTGAGTACTCATTTTGCCATAAAATTTTAATAAATAAATATAATCAACCGACTTCAAGATTTGGAAGGAGGACGTTCTCAACTCCTTGGGATATTTGTTTTTTTTTTCACCGATTGCTTGAAGACGGCTGGACCTATTTGGAAAATTATTTTTTCGTTTGAAAAAGTATACTTCACACTATATAGGTCAGGATCTGATGATGGGATCCTGGAGAAATCGAGGGAACTCTTCAAATATATGGTGATTTGAGTATTTTTACAGTAGCTTGGGCATTTGCTTTTGAAAAGGTGGAGGCTACTTGAAGTCGGTTTGTTTTTGTTTGAAATTATTCAAGTTAGAAAATCAAAGTAAGTAAGTTGAATGATATTCGAACGCACAATATCTGGATTTGGCTACGATGTAAAATGAATGGAACGCTTGCTACTGGAAACAAAATTATAACAGAGCGACTCGACCCTCAGAACAAGTCATAAAAAATGGGCTCATAACCATATCTGTATCATTTAATTTATATACCGCGATCCGAATGATCTGATTGCTCCAATAGCGGAGCATCGAATTCTCAATTACGAGTCCGACGTATCACCTTTCTCAGATGCTGGGTTGATACAGCTAAAAACAAACAATACAGTCAACAACAAAAAGTGTATTTAAGAGCGGACCTCTGAAACATTACACAGGTGAAAACTATTTCAGCGCACATTGTAAAAATCAATAACACGAATGCTTTCATAAAAGCAAGCAATCCTAGAAAACACTTTTAAAGTAACCGTGATCTGCACGAGTGGAATAAATTACCAGATACTATAATAAGTTCCCCCTCAGTGTCTCAGTGAACAGTTTTAAAAACGGACTAGATAAAATACTACTAGATAAAAACTATATGCTTATAAACTAGTGCAGTGATATACACGCATCAGCTTATAGCTGCTAGAGTATTAAACCCTCATGATTACTGACTATTGGAACAGTTATTTAGTGTATTATTCTCAGTTTTGAACTAGGATAATGCACTACTAAAGTGAAGTAAAGCCGTCCATCAAGGTGAACCGACGGTGTCAAGTCAGAACGTTGGATGAGGACGGTGCACAGTCTTTTCGACCTCTGGGTTGCTATGTCCAACCAGCAATGGCCAAGTACAGCTGATATGAAGCACACTGCACAAACAAAAGTTAGCTACGCACCTTGGAGCTACGTGCACTTCTCCGAACGATTGGCCGATTCTTTAATTAGTAGCTTATCAAGATCGACACGTGGAGAGTAATCGATGTGATGCGATGGAATCGAATGCTAATGTATCGTTACTTTTATCAAGATTCGTAATTGAAGAAATGAAACCGAGATATCATAAAATATTTATTGGAATGGTTTATTTGTACCAGACTATATTTTTTGTTGTACCACAAAAGTTGATAAATCACTGTTTAAGTAAAAGTACCGAAGGAAAAATAAATTCATGACAAATCTTGGCGTCAAAAAGGTTAACTTATGGGAATTTTTGAATTATGAATTCATGATTACTTATGAAACGCGTTGCCCAATATACATAAAAGGGTTTAAAACTTAATAGGACTAACAAAACCTAAACTAACCTAAGCCATCAAAGCGGAGCATCAGATGAAGAAATAATTTCAATTCACTACAACAAGAGCCTAGTTAATAATAGATTTTCGGGTAGATAATTTAACTGCTGCACCCGATTGATACATTAAATTTGATCTAAATAACGTTTTTCAAAACGGCACATAAAGTACTTGTCCAGTTGTTTCCATTCGACTAACACCCAGTCTCATTACTGGCCAACGATAACATCTGAATGCCCGCAGCGCTGCTCCCGCCATATCAAAATATATAATCATTAATCTAAAACTGGCCTATCTAACCATCTCGCATGCAAGCTAAATTAAATCCTCGTACAAGACTAGAGGGCTTAGATTTGAACGGTAAAGATGACTCAGTATGTGTGACGCATGGAAGCCTTAAAAATGTGGTTGCGTTGATTGTCAGAAAAACCCAATATCGGTGCACATGAGCAACCAATTTCAAGCGAATAACTATGTGATAATAGTGAATGTAATAGTAATTATTTTTAATATGAGTGTTTATTTTGATTAACATTGGAGATCGTTACATTTAATGTGTATATTAATTAAGACCTAATTATGGAAAGTGGTCAGATCTGAAACTATTTAGCACTAGCTCATACGAGTACAATACATAGTTTATAGGTCCAAAACAACTAGGTGACAGTTTTAAAGGAGATCTTAAAGGAACAGTTTTAAAGGAAAATCTCTCGTAATATTTTTTACGTCACACCTGGCCATAATGTGAGTTTTACCACACGCTACGCGTACGGTAAAACTCGAATTATGGCCAGGTGGAGACGTAAAATTGTGTACTCGCCACGGGCAGTAAAAAAGAAAGCACTCTATCGCATATTTAAAACCTCCGATTTCGGGCTTTCCTTATTTTACAGTCCTTGGTAAGTAATGTATTTACTATGAAAGATATGTTTCTCTTACATCTTACGATATTAGTGATTTAAAGTTTCAGTATCTGAATTTACTTCTTAATTACTAAAATATGAAATTTTAAAAATATAAGTACGTACTTCTATTTTTAAAATTTCTTTAATCAGCACTGGAGTTTAACATATTAAAAATACATTTAACAAACACGTCAAAAGGTAGGCGGAAACACCAGTCCCGCAATGCGTAGGGAGGTAGCTAGGGTTTGAAACAATAAAATAAATGATTCAGGCGATTCATATCGCAGAAAAGGAAATCATAAAGTCTAGGGTGTTGAAAAGGGTCCAGTAAATAGATTCGCAGCTGTTTACTATCGCACAATCGACTTTAAATCAACCCAACACTTGCAGAATTATTTCACGGAAGACTTGTACTCAATCATAATATGTTTAAGTTTCCAACATTTGTGTTTTCTGTTATTATGGTGAACTGGAGAGTAGTCTGTATCAAGCTGATTGATATTATAGCCCGATAAGTATAAATGCAATACCGAATACTTTTAGTTAATTTTTTAATACCACAACGGTGGCAAACAAGCATACGGCTCGCCTGATGGTAAGCAGCTACCGTAGCCTATGAACGCCTGCAACTTCAGATGAGTCACATGTGCGTTGCCGACCCTTTACAAAAAGGAGGATTCACTGTGTTGACGGCCAAAGGAACAAGAGTCCCTCATCGTCAACACACTGGGTCCTCTTTGAGCTCTTTGGCAACCATACTCACCAGCAGGAACACAACACTATGTTTGGGTCTAGTGCTATTTGGCTGTGGTTATCTGTAAGGTGGAGGTACATCCCCAATCGGGCTCTGCTCCAGATTTGAGCGAGATGACATTCGCTGTACCCATACTTCTCTTTTGGACGTAGTTTAAGAACATAGGTACCCGTGTCCGGACGTAGTTTATGAGACATACCCGGGTCCAAAAAGGTCCGGGTTCATATCTAAGTTACCTTTACATACTTAAAAAATACCGAACAACTTCTTTACCAAGCGCCTAAGTTAATAGACCCGTACCGATAAATTATGAAGTTTCGATAATATTAAAGATGCTTATTTTTCACATACAGAATTCAGGGCATCCAACTTAGCTAATAATAATAATTTGTGTCATCCTAGGTTGTTGCTTAGGTAGAAACTGAGACATTTCTGTTTTTAAACATTATTCGGTGAATATAAAATTAGAGATCAAAATTGTTTTTTCACTGTAACAGCAAAGTTGTTACTGACGCACGCACGCGTTTTGTGTCACTTTCGTCAATGGGAATACTGACATTCAATCAGCACAAACATGTGGACTTTTATAAGCCTATATAAAATTAAAGTTGATTGATTAGGTACTGTGCTTTCTAAAATATCGGTATCTAGTATTTGAATAAATTTGTGCCATATTAATCAACGATGTTTATTTATTTAATTTTTTTTTCTTGTAGAACCCTGTTAACAGTACAATAAAATATTAAAGTTATTAATGTTTGCGTTAGTATTTTTATAAAAGCGTATCGAAACCATGTTTGAAATTTGTGTCGTTATAATCAATGGATTATTTTTATTTTTCAAAACAACAACTTTTTTGCGTAAAGGGCATGCGCAGGGAAGGGTAAGGCGCGGGCGGGGTGCATGTACCGGCCAGGCTGCCTAGCAGCTCGTTTGTTTTCTATATATTATTGCTCTATACATACATATAGTAATCAGTGCGACAAACACAAACAGCGAGTTTTTAATCGCTCTTCTTTATTTTTCATAGTAAAGAAAGCAGTAATATAAAACTTAAGTAATTAATGGTGATATAACGTATGACTACACCGTAGTCCGTAACGGACTGCAACGGCGGATCTGTGTGCCACGGTTAACCTAGTTTACAATATAAACAGTATTTTGACAAATTGTCACAGATCATTTGTAACTAATAAATATGTAATTTATGCATCAAGGCGGTTTGTTTACAGAGTGCCAATCGTGAAACGCCAAAATCGAAATTTCGTTATCTGCCTCTCGGTTGGACTAGCAAAGAGCCGGGCTGGGCTTAATAATTTTTTCATCAGATGTCATAATAACGCTATGTTTTTATTAACTTATTGTATAAAATACATACAAATAAGCAACTTTTCTTTAACATTTTTTTTAACTCAATAGTTTTGAAAGTTATGGGGCCCTGAAGGTTGAGTACAATTTGGACTATTTTGGTTGAAATGGTGTCATTATGACACATACTTTTTTTGTCTTATTGTGTATAATGTACTCAAGTAAGCAAGTTTTATTAGAAACATTTTTTTAACTCAAAAACTTTTAAGTTACCTTACTTTGAAGATTGACTACATGGAGTAAAATTTGGACTAAAATAATAAAATGGCGACGGGGTATCATTTTAACGAGTACTTTTTATGATTTTTCCGTAGAGAATACGCTAAAATAAGCGTGTTTTATTTGAGAAACTTTTCTCTAAAATCAAAAATGGCTGAGATAATGGACTCTGAACTTGTATATAATTTGGGCTTTGAAAAAAAAAACCATCGATGGGACTACATTATAACGTGTGCTTTTTATGATTATTCCGTATAGAATATGCTAAACTAAGCGTGTTTTATTTTAAAAACTTTTCTCTAAAATAAAAATGGCCTAGATAATGGACTTTGAACTTGTATATAATTTGGAATTCAAAGAAAAAACCATCGACGGGACGTCATTATAACATGTACTTTTTATGATTTTTCCATATAGAATACGCTAAACTAAGCTTGTTTTATTCGAAAAACTTTTCTCTAAAATCAAAAATGGCCGAGATAATGGACTCTGAACTTGTATACAGGGTGACTGGTAATTCGACCTATTCCTGGAAAGGGGTTTATTCTAGAGGTTATTTACAATGTTTTTAGCCCAGTCAACTAGGGGTCTAAATTAAGTGGTTTTCGAGTTATTCCGAGTTTTTAGTGTTTTTCAAAAAAACGCCATCTTCCGGCCTTAAAATGGCAATAAAAAAACTACATGAATTAGGATGGTTAATTATTTGTTTACTGGTAGCCAGTGAAAAGAAGGTTATTTAAAAATAATCATGTCAAACAATTAAGACTTTAGAAATAACAGGTAATAAATCAATAGCTATCGTACTTTAAAAAAAAATATAAATCAAAGACGAATACCCTAAAAAATGTGTATGACACTTCGCGTAAAAATAACTGAAATGGATTCCTCAATTCATAACCTTTCCGAAAAAGTACAAATGTTGACATGATTCACTAAATTATTGAAAATAATAATAACCGCGCTGCTGGAGGATGTGCAGCTTGGTACAGTCGAGGACAAAGAGATGTATACACTTTTGGACCTTATTACAACGCAATAAGGTCCAAAAGTGTATACATCTCTTTGTCCTCGACTGTACAAGGATGGCCATGATTTACCAACACGATGGCTGCCCAGCTCACTAGTACCGGTGTGTGTGACAGTGGATGGATTGGTCGAGGCGGTCCGATCCCTTGGCCAGCAAGGAGTCATGAAACATGAAAGAAGGCATGTCGCCGCGAGCAACAATCACCGATGTACGCAAAAGGCTTCGTGCTTGCATTCGAAATGAGGGCAGGCAATTCGAACATGATTTGTAAATTATTATGTTTATTTTTAAGATTTTAGTGTGGTGTTCATTGTTATTAGTAAGATTAATTTTTAGTAAAATTATATTAAGATTTTATTATGATTTATTTTAAAATTTAATTTTACTCAGAAAATGGTTGATTTACTTTCTTTAATCTCTCTACCATAAATCCATAATTTAAGTCATGAAACACACACAAAAACCGGTTTATGGTTAGGAATTCTTTATTATGACTACTTTCATAAATTAATAATACCATAACATACGAACACGTCCAAATACTCACCGAAGGCAACCTGTTCTGACCTTGACCTTCAGAAGATAACATAGGTTACTGGAGGCAAACAAAGGACTCAGGGAAACAAAAGTGACCAAAACAAACTAGTTCCTGGTTAACTTTATTTGTGTTGCTTTCATCATCTTTCACAACACACGAACATGTCAGAATACTTTCCAAGGGCAACCTGTTATGACCTGGACCCTCAAAAGATAAAAGTCAAGATAAGATGAAAGATAAGGTAAACCAAGCACACAAAGAGAAACAAAAGTGACACAAACAAACTGCTTTCGGGTCTGGTACGCTTCCAGTACACCCGCTACCTGCTCTGTTATTATTATTATTATTTTCAATAATTTAGTAAATCATGTCAACATTTGTACCTTTTCGGAAAGGTTATGAATTGAGGAATCCATTTCTGTTATTTTTACGCGAAGTGTCATGCACTTTTTTTAGGGTAATCGTCTTTGATTTTGAAAAAAAATAAAACACGTAAGATGGCTTGTGATTTACTTATTACCTTTTATTTCTAAGTCTTAATTTTTATGACATGTTTTTTTTTGTTCGGAGTAACCTTTTGTTCATTGGCTACTAGAAAATAAATAATTAACCATTCTTATGCATGTAGTTTTTATACAAATGCCATTTTAAGGCCGGAAGATTGCGTTTTTTTTGAAAAACACTAAAAACTCGAATAACTAGAAAACCACTGAATTTAGAACCCTGGTTGACTGGGCTAAAGACATTGTAAATGACCTCTAGAATAACTCCTTTCAAGAAATAGGTCGAATTACTAAACACCCTGTATGATTTGGTTTTCGAAAAAAAAAACCATCGACGGGACGTCATTATAACATGTACTTTTTATGATTTTCCCGTATAGAAAACGCTAAAATAAGCGTGTTTTATTTGAAAAACTTTTCTCTAAAATAAAAAATGGCCGAGATATTTTCCTCCTTTTTGTAAAGGGTCGGCAACGCGCATGTGACACCTCTGGAGTTGTAGGCATCCATAGGCTACGGTTTACTATCTGGCAGGCCGTATGCTTTTTTGCCACCGTCATGGTATAAAAATAATAACAAAATATTAACAAAAATAAAACAAAAGTAAAACAAAAACAACACGAAACTAAAACAAAAAATATACGTTGCGTTTTCTACCCATACTTCACGATGCTTGAAATCTTCGAAAATGTACTCAAAAATCTAGTCAAAACACAAACAAAAAGTAAGCTACCGCTTAAAAGGTACGTCGAGGCGAGACAAGCACGAGTTCATTGCCCCACTCCCCGGCTACCCGCGCCCCGCTCCACCGCTCAGTTCCTTTATCGAGTATGTCAGCTAGATCACCCCGCGCGCGCCTCCGTGAGCAAGTACCTACATCGTAACTGCTAAGATTCCAGCGCCTGGTTGACCCATGGTTTAACTTGTTAACAAACGAGCCGGGGGTCTACTTCCTAGTAGTCACTACAGAAGCACGCCGAACAGGCTTGCCATGAAGGTCACGCGCTATAGTTAGGACTTAGTCTGAACGCAAACATTGTTTCTGTTTAATTTTTGTCGAAATATCATTGATGAAAGTGACACAAATTGAAATATCTACTTTAAAATCCCTTTGTGATTATTATAATGTGAACTCTGATGACTTTAATAATTTATTGAAACGATCACAGCCTAAAAAAACGAATTTACCAAGAAACTTAAATTTTCATTGCTTAATTTGACACATATTGATTTTATTGACGTATTTTAAGGTGATGATATAGTTAATCCTTATTTTATTAACTCTAATTTTTTATACGAAGTTTTTTAGCGTTGTCATACTATATCAAATTGCACTCGACGTAAATGACACAAACTGGTTTTGTGCAACAATAAAACTGTTCTAAATACAAAACAGTTATATTTTGTAACTATAATATTCTTTTACTCAAGTTATGGCAAGCTAAAAAAGTTAACCTCAAATTATTGAATTACAAAAAAAGCACCAATTGAATATGACACAAAACGCACTGAAAGATTCTCATGTACACACTGTATTTCCAACTTCAATAATAAGTGACTTTAGAATTTTCGAAACTTAACCCTCAAAATATTGCCAGTGGGACGGGACTATAAGCGGTAGATCTATACATGGTATTTTTAAATTTCTACTACGAATTTTGTTTAATTATTCTCTTACTATGTCGATGAAGTTATTTCCTTTTGTATATATTTTTATTTACGTGTATTGTGTAGTACATACTAACATGGATGAAATATAAATGAAACACAAACAAATAAATAAATATTAATTATAAACGAAACATTTGCAAACGTGCACAGAATACACAAGAGCTATAAAACTAAATTCCTTACGATCAAAATTCCTTTAAAAATAATAGGCTCTGACATTATTACACAATTCCCATGTTCAAGAATATCAGTTTTCATTGAAATCGCGCTTTGTACAGAGGCTTAATAGGACTGTTACGAGTAAAAACAGCAATTAAACTGGTACGCTGGCTCAAAACAATGTCAAAGTAAATCTATCGTAAAACTGTTACAACGTTTTAAACTGTTACCAATCAATACAACATTACGGCTCTCCGGCCGTTAAACATAGCGATAAATTAAGACTTAGGACATTCTCAATGTTACCAGAAGCTGCTTAAAGAAAGCTTATATCACAGAAAATACATTTAGAAGCAAAAAAGGCTCATACCAAGGGTGTCCAACTCCACGAAGTTAGGGTGCCTTTCCATCAGAGCTATGCTATGCAGCTATGCTGCGAGGATGTGTAAGCTACGCGTTTCCATTGGTTAGTGTTATGCGTTGATTGGTAGATTCAAACGCATCCATAGCATAGCTACATAGCTTAGCTCGTGAAAAGGCACCCTTACGGCCTTGGAAAGTATCGGATACGTTTTCGAGGTCGTCAAAATTCCTTTGGCATGGTAGTTTTGTACTAGAATAACAGTTAATTTAGGGCAAATTAGGTATCTCCCATTTATCTAGTATTGTATTAAAATTACTGGTGTATTAGGTAGATTGAGGCAGATTGGGGCAGGTCTAGCAATCAAACTAATCGCGTACTTGTCACCTAGTACGTCGAAAGGCAAAATTGTATGGAGTCGCCATGTGTCACCGCTCAACTGTCAAAGTTCTGTCAAGCACTGATTTTGTAGTAATAGTAGTACATATTTACATCCTGTATGTATTACTATTATATTATTTTGTGCTCGTACTCCGCATGTTATTTAGTAGATCAAGAAACAACTATCGAAATGATGAATACGCGATGTTTCGACTGTCAGAGAATGGTCAGAGATTGATCTCAAATTGAAAATGGTCTATAAGGCTGCGTTTCCAGAGATGCGTTGCGAGAGATGTGTTTGTTAAGAACCAATCCTGGGTTGCTACGCTGGGCGAGGATAAACAAATGAAGTGATTCTATTGGTGCTTAAGAAACACATTCCTCGGTACTTTTGATTGCAGGAACTGATTCAAAAATGTTAGCCGAGTAAATAGTGATGTTTCCTTATAATTTTGCCATTAAAATACGTATCGACTAAGTATTATGAAATCGATGCGCGTGTTTTCGTACTAATCATAGTAATCATACTACCTAGCCTGAAATCTGCTCTGTGACTTAAAGTCAACATGAATACGAATAACAGGGTAAATCGCCAGTAACTGGCCACCTTTCAATTACTGGCGCCCTCATACTAAACATTAACTCTATTCACCTACAAACAGAATTCATTTTAGTATAACTTGACCGGTTATTGAAGGGTGGCCAGTAATTAAAACCTAATACATACTAAAATGAACTCTGTTTACAGGTGAACAGAAGTAATTATTAGTATGAGGTGGCCACAGTTATTGAACCGTGGCCAGATACTGGCGATTTACCCTACTTTGTCAAATTTTGAAATTTTATTATCACAGACTAGTCACGGAACAGTCTACTTCATCTGATAGAACTGTAGATGTAGTTGGTTTTCTACATATTTCAACATTTAAAAATGGTTTTGATTTTTTTTCCTTGTAAGACCATTCAAGCATATGTTTGTCCTGCAAATTTGTCCTGATATTTAGGCTGGTAACTACAACATTTTGGATTCGACTCAGTAAAGAAGTAGTAATTTTGACGTCTCACTTTGGGTAGAGAGACCAACTTACTGAGCCCAAAAGAATGAAATCGGTATTAATATCCTTTGAACAGAACATTTACTGCTACAAGCTTTTGACATTACCTACGCTCTTAAATCAATATAGCATCTGTCAATCTTGCCCAATAAAGATAACTTCGAGATACGACGGTACCAACGATACAGTTTGTCAAAGGTACCGACCGCAATAATGGATTTGATTGCTGTTTATTTAAGTGGAGTAGATTTAATAGTTCTAAATATGACCTCCTAATCTTTATAATGCTTAATGAGTACTAAATGCGTTGTGTGGGCTCAGACGCTATTTATTTTATATTACTTAAAAGATAAGAGGATTTTATTCATTGAATACTCGTACGAACCTAATTTAAATGTTTATAGAAATGCCACCTACAGATGCAGATTTTGTGATGGAGAAATCTCACTTGTCATTTGTTTTAAATCTGAGAAGTAAATAGCCGTGAATTTAATGTAATTTGAATTGCATGTTATCTTATTATTAAATGTTAGTAGTTACCTAAATCCTATATTTAGGAACATTATAAATAGAATATGTTTTCTCTGAATAAATGGGATTACAAGTGCGTAGTACGCCCAATATGGAAATTTATAAACAAAGCTACCCGTTTCATTATATAAGACCGGGACAAGTGGCGTACACGAAGAGAGGCCTATGCTCAGCAAATTAAGGCGATAAAGTGCTGATGATGATTTTATTCTCTTTGAGTGTTTTCAGTACCTTTTATGTTGTCACTGACATGTGTCTACTTTGACGGACATTGTCGCGTTTATACTTTGCCGATGAATTCAAAGTTATCGTCATGTAGGTACGTGTAAACGCACCATTATATCGTAACCTTTCCGTCCACGGCACAGTATAAAAGCGACCACCAAGTTATGGAATAATACATTTTGATTCAAAATACATATACCTACTAAAAATTTAAAAGGATTTTATCTCATACTTAAAAGGAAAAATTCTGTTTTTACACATGTCACAACGAACAACACACACATGTCATGTTGTCTGCGGTACAAGTCTGAAACGCCACCTAACCGGCATATCAAGTGAGTCGTGGGAGGAGCTTGCTACTCGGAGGTCGGACTGGCGAGCTGCGATCAACACGGGTCTCCGTGACTATGAAAAAGTGCGCCTGGAAGATCTTGACGCCAAACGCGAGTTCCGAAAATCTCGGCCCAGGCTGTCCTACACCTACATATATAATGCTAATAATGAGCTTTACTGTGTCTCTTGCTGTCGAACTTTCAATACAAAGTTTGGTTTTGCAAGTCACGCTCGAGCCCATGCACGTAAGGATCAACCTGCCTAAGTACCTGCTGAATAACTTGTCCAGGTCGACGGATACGTCTGGGAGGACATCATCATTACAACGAATTCTGTAAATAACACTTGTATGATTTAAATATAACTGCCTCAAAACTTTAAAAGGAAATGCTAAACCCGGCTCCCGTGTTGTTGATATGTGAATATTTTTGTGGAAGCGTAAATTCTCAGCGGGTTACTCACGGAGCAATATTTCAAGCTCACCTTGCTTCTTGCCCTCTGTATCGTGTTGCATTATTACTGGCAATAGCGTGGATAAACTCTTTCGACGGAGATTTACTTTTATTTTGAAAACTGAACCTTCGGTTTTGCAGCTATATAAAACTTTATGTTGGCTATTGAGTTTTATTGACTAGCTGTCAACGCGATTGAAAGGTATTTATTTATATTTATTTGTAGTTTATAAAATATACGAAACCGTGTAGGTAGAGATTTAGTTTAGTTGTCAAATTGAATGAGGTTCGTGATAATTTCGACGCTTGATTTTAAAAGTAAACCTACTTTAAAAATCAAGCGGTAATGGCGGTATAATTAAATCGCCATACACTAAATGGGTTTTTTGTCTAAATTTCGTTTTTTAATACAAGCTTTTAACCCCGAATCTATTTTTTGCAAATGTTATCTATTGCTCAAGGAGACGATCCTAACAAACCCAAACACAATGAGCTTCCATTGTTTTATCACAGAGTTCTTATGACCACCATCGGTCTGCATCATCAGACCAGTTCCGTGTCATCATAATATTGCATTGTCACGCGATATACACATACGCCAAAAATTTCAGCGGCATCGGAAAACGGGAAGTGGGTCAAATATAACTCGCAAGATTTATTACAGACAACGGGACACGTAAAATTATATGACCACCTTCGGTCTCCATCATCAGACCAGCTCCAAGCCATCATAATATTGCATTGTCACGCGATATACACATACGCCCAAAATTTCAGCTGCATCTGAAAACGGGAAGTGGGTCAAATATAACTCGCAAGATTTATTACAGACAACGGGACACGTAAAATTATATGACCACCTTCGGTCTCCATCATCAGAGCAGCTCCATGTAATATTACATTGTAACATGATATACAGATATTGCAGCTTAATCGGAAATCGGTAAGTGGGTCAAATTTACCTCGCAAGATTTGATTCAGACAACGGGACAGGTGAAACTAAATAAATAAATAAAAACTTGTAATAAAAAATTACATAGTTATCGAGCTAGCCGTGTTTATATAAAAATGTGTTATTTTTATTGACATTAATCTAGAATAACAATCAGCAACCGTGTGTAATATTACATGAACCATTTGGAGCCACTTTTGACCCCCTAACTCAAAAACGGTTGCACATAAACATGTGAAATTTGGCTCATATGAGTACATATATTATGTATATCGCAAAGTTTCAATATACAAAATACAAATTTTATAAACACACCTCAAACGGTTATTTAGATATGAATGTCCAAAAATCGACATTTGGACGTTAATAATATCATATACGAATTATATTTTAGCCTTCGCAAGTTCTAAAGCTGTAAGTTCTTATTTTATTCTTCCGAAAGTTTGGCTTGTTGGTAGAAACTAACCATCGAACTTATGGCTCTTCATGACTGTTTTAGTAGGTTCTTAATAATATGAGAACTAGACCAATCAAACGTTAGGCTTCAATATATTATCCTAAGTTTGAAGAAGAAATAATATTTTGAGTTGTTATAATTTTTTTTATGTTGTTATAAATAAATTTCAGGACAGTCCATTAAACTTGGCACCCACTTAGATCTCACTTCTTTTGTCGTTGTAGTCAACAACCAAGGCATAAATAATATATTGAAATTGGCTCTCATTTCAAATTTATGTTTTTGATGGGATCAATTTACTTTATTTATACGAGAGTACCTAAAACGAAAATAAATTGTTAACAACTTAGAAACACAGTGACTAAGTGACAACAAATATGCTTACTATCTGAAGTGCGTTTCAATCAAAACTTTGCTGTCTGCAAAGTTTTTGGACTCATTTTAATTTTATATTCCAAAACAATTGACTTTCTAAGCCATGAATGAGTACAGTCATCTGCAATAGTATATTGCACAACGACGGCCATGTATCCATGTATGTACGGTCATGTGTCCATCCAAAAGTGGTGAAATTGTTAAACCCCACACTTGCTTTCGTCCTTCTACTTTGAACCCTTATTTTACTTCATTCGAAAATGAATCCCAGGATACAAGGTATCCTATGTCCCTCTCCAGATTGTAATCTAGAGGTACTTGTATGCTTAATTCCATTCAAAACCGTTGAGCCGTTCTTGCATATGTAAAGGACAAACAATCATCAAAATATCCAAATATCTAACAGAGCTAAAGAAAAATATATTTAAGCCTCCACAGTTACAATACTCGTATTAATAAAGTCTCTTCAAGTAAAATATTTATTTGGGATATATTAAAAGGGATCTTCAAGTAAAATATTTATTTGACTAATATTAACTTGCGTAACTCCCAAGACACAATATCAGTATGCACGGACGTGTCTATAAGCACCCAATGTGCTATCTAGGAAGCTGGTATTCAGTTTCGTACTTACTCATCAACCGAGACTCGCCTCAATCTAGCGAACTTCCTCTTTGCAACATATTTGCTCCACGGAATACCAAAACTTGTGAAACTCCGCTCATAATCGCATAGCACTTTGGATTTGTACGTTAAGTAAATGCTTTATAAATATAACTATTTGATTTAAAGTCTATCGTGGAATAAAGTTTCTAGCCATGATAGTTATTAGATTCTAGTTTATAGTGAAATAGGTACTTTTATCTTTTAATTTTTTAATAGTTTGAAATCGAAAAAATCGAGATTGCATTTTGGCATTAATTATTTATATTTTAGATATTATGAGCTAAGGTCAGTTAATTTCAGTCTCAATGCAGCAATCGATTTAAATTTTCAGTTGAACGCACTCGCACTCATTAAGTTTCGCGAGATAGCAATCAAGAGCACGAAAAAAGCAGTTCCAATAAAATTCAAATTTGGAACATTTTTAACAATCATTACTCCACCGGTGACCAGGGGCTGGCTCATTCCTCGCTCAGAGCATTGGCATTGCCATTCAGAGAGGTAACGCAGCCAGCCACTCATTCATACGCCAAACCAACGGATACATATCCGTCGTTAGTGTCGCAAAAGGTTAATTAGTGTAATTTTCTGTATACTGTTGTTTGTCCTTTTGTTAATTTTACTATATAACAAATGTTTTACGATGCAAAAATGTGATATTACAACTTATAGGAAGGAAATTACAGGTGACAATAAAATAAATATTATACTATAAAAAATTGTATAAATAAATAAACTAGAGACTACCTACAAATAAAAAATGACCTCCAAATCGCTGCCAATGGGCAGAGTACGCAGAAAGCTGGCCGCATTGCCACGTTGTATAGCGATGCTGCAAAGTATTATGCAAAGTATTGGCCAGCCCTCTGGTCACCCGTCGTTTCGATTAAACACGCCGCTAAATATTTGTAGATGCGGCGCGCGCTCGGCCCCCATGGCCCCAACGTTTCGACCCCAAACGCCTCAAATATATAACCACTACCGAGGGTGGCGTATTTGCGGCGTTTGAGGTCTTCTGCTGCGGATGCGGCATTGCCAGCATCTTTGCTGGTACCTGGAAGATGGGACGGGGCTAGAGTATCTACACACGTAGCGTCCCATACCAGAGGCCTTCCCATCCTCCAAGGCACCAGCGTCATGTCGTCGGGCCTCTTGCCGTCGTCCCTTGCCAAACCAACGGGTTCTAAGATGTCAGGAACTTTGACGCTGACAAGGGCCCTTCGGATGACATCATTTATGCTGGCGTGACGTGGTATACGCCCAGAGCTTCTGCCGCAGGAGAGGCCATGGTGACCGAGGCTATACACCATCGCACCGCATTGGCATTGATGTGGAGCGTTTGTTGCTGCCCCTATCCGCAAACTAGTCGCCAGTCTAAAGGTACAGTTATCTAGAAGCGTGCCTATAGTTGGTGAAGGCAGAGTCTGTAGCCACAGAACCGACTCCCACTCCGCAGTGGCAAGGAGACGAGCTCGATCTGCCGGACCGCTAGTCGGCAGAGCGGCTCGTCCCATTGCCTCTGGGAACAAGGATTGGCAGGCGGGTCAGCATTGGGACAGGTCACTGACCATACATTCTTAGCCTCAGTGCAATGAGCAGCCTCCATGGCCCCGAGAGAAGGGGTTAAAATGCTTTCAACTAAGTTCTGGGCGATAGCGCCCAGAACTTAGTTGAAAGCATTTTAACCCCTGCAAGTGCATAGGCACTGAGGACAAGAAGGCAGGCAACGATACACTGGTAATTTTGCGTATCCCCAGGCCACCGTGCCGAATAGGCAAAGTAGCCTGGGTCCAGGACCTCTCGTCAAAAGATATGTTGAGAACTGATGATAGGATTTCTTGTATCAGGGAATCTAGTTTTAGAAGTAGGGTCGGGTGCTTCCACAGATGGCTGCCACGAAGAACATATGTAAATTTAGGAACAAAAAGACAGTATCGAATGATTGTGTATGTGGTATGCATGTTGATGTTTAATAGACGTTCGGAAACAGACTAAAAATTTTGAATTTTATCGTTGATGTATTTGTCGAAAGATTGGTCCAAAATAGGGCAGCCAAGGAGGTGAAGCTGGTTTTCACTGATTATTTTTATTCCGGGCGCTATATTTTCGAAACTTTGTATTATTCGGTCCTTCTCAGTACACGAGTCGGAAATAAATAGTTCGCATTTTGAAAAATTTAGAGATAGACCTATAGACTCTAGATCAGATGTTAGTTTTTGGTCGTCTAAGACTGTACCTGCATAACCCCCTAGTGTACCGTCGTCTAGGTACCAGACATTTAATTTTGAATTTAGAGATTTTATGAATGGATGGATGGCGAGGCTAAAGATGGCTGGACCTAAGGGATCACCCTGCTGACAACCAACAGACGAGGCCAAAAGGTTTGATTTATATACAAGTTTTGAGGGGGAACTGTAACACTGCCATAAAAAATGGTAGGTTTCGGGATTTTTTTCTTTTATTTGGGTCAGAAGGGGGCTTCGGTCCACAGAGTTGAAGGCGTTCGTCACATCGACTTTCAGCAGCACCTTGCCAGCCCGACGCTCCACAAACGTACGCACGGCGTGGACAGCCGCTTCGCAGCCACTTTTTGCGCCAAATCCCAATTGGAGAGGCCTGAATTCTGTACTCAATTTTTCTAAGACTGCTCGGCAAGCTATTTTTGCCGTGAGACGACGAAAAGTAGTGCCAACGGTGATCGGTCGTATGCCGCCGTCTTTTTTTAGGAGGGCGCATAAGTTGGCTCCGTACAGTATATCAATCACGTCCGTGGGCACTTCACCTGCTAGCATTAGGTTCACCAGTGATGTTAGATGTTTTAGGAGCTCGTCACGAGTTCCGTTGCAGTCGCTGCTTAAGACGTCTTTTAGGTGTTGTGGCGTAAGGCCATCTAGGCCGTCGGCTGATCCATTTGGGAACGACATGACGGCTCCCAAAACATCTTCTGGTGTAGCTTGAAGCGGCACGTCAGTGGTCAGTGGAGGGCCGGGCAGGACAGAGTTTGCTGCTGGAAGTGGGTGTTTATTATTAAGAGCCGAAAGTGTATCTGGGTTGTCAGGAGCGTCGTTGGAGAAAATTATGCGTGCGGCACCCCTAATATCTCCATCCGCTACTTTGTTTTCTACTATTTTAGATATATTTCGTTTGGAGGAGTGATGTTGGGGAGTAATGGGCCTTACAGAGGAATTGCGAACGCAGTTCTCTTTTATTTTGGCGATAAGGGACCTTTTACTCTGATCGTCGTTATTAATATGGAGTACTTTGAACGAAAATGTCAGAAGTTCTTCCCAGGCGCGTTTTGAATTCTCACTTACGGCAGTTTTTATGGTTTCTGCTAAACATTTAGAGACTGCGACGCGGGCGCCCCTGGGTATGCGTTTGAGAGTTGGTAGGGTACTTTTTAAGTTACTAATAGTTTGCCAAAAAGGTAGGTCGGACGGCACGGTGTGTGGTTGTGAAATGGATGTCGATGGAGGGACAGAGATTACAGGGGCCGAACATGGGACCTGAGGTTTGTGTTTTTTGGCAATATGGATATTTAAACCTTTTGTACCTTTGAAATAACGAAGCAGGGGACAATGCGGACAACGCACATTAATATCCAACGACGCAGTAGACGAAGCGACATTGTTTGCTAATAGGGACATACAGATTCTACTAGCTACTTAAGTAATATAGAGAAAAACTTATGCTATAAATAAAAAGGATATAAAATAAGTAAAGTATAAAAATAGTAAGGCGATCACTGCGATCAGGCACTCCAATATCGTTATGTACACTATTTTGTCTTGAGGATTGGAATCAACGTCTTGTTACGTCCAACATCAGAAAATATTAAAAACTGCACTCAGGTTCACAAAATAATCCTAGAGTGTTCAACACTTTAAAATCTTCTTGGATTAAATAAATAATCATGTCTAATGTTTACAAAATCTTGACAGGTATGATTGACAGAGGCATTGTCAGCGAATTTGGGGCGTAGTCTCTGGATGCATTCGGGGCCTTCGTGGTGGATCTAGCCAGGTGGACGGTTTTCGCGGGAGGCTTAAGGTCCTGCAAGCTGTCGCTGACCACAATATACAGCGTCGTTTGCGCGTTACGATAAAAAATATGGTCGAGCGAATGACAGGAGATCTCTGCGCAATTTATTTTCAAAAATATAGAGACTTTTGAGACATAAATATTTCATCTGTATTATTAAGTGTAAATAAGCTTTCTCGGGCACTTTTTGTCACGAAAATGAGTAGCCAAAGATAAAAATAGATTTTATATTAGGGAGTCAAAATTAAGTTTATAGTAAAGAAACTTATAGTAAAGAAATATTTTAACAATGAAGGTTAGAATTTATTACATAACAAAAGGGTTACATTTCCAGAGCGCCCATTAAGAGCCACCATTACTATGGGGCATTGGAGCCTATTATAATCCGTATGTAATATTAGACGAAAACTGTAATGAAGGCCGAGGGATTCCCGCAAGACGGTAGATAACAAGCTCCGGAGGCTAAATATGGCTTGCCGTAAGCTACAAACAGAGGCGTATCATAATAATTATGTAATTCTTTTTAGGGTTCCGTACCTCGAAAGGAAAAAACGGAACCCTTATAGGATCACTTTGTTGTCCGTCTGTCTGTCTGTCTGTCTGTCTGTCTGTCTGTCTGTCAAGACCATTTTTCTCAGGATCGCGTGGAGGTATCAAGCTGAAATTTATATCAAATACTCAGCTATTGTCCCTTAGAACTGTGAAAAAATCTAACTTAAAAGCCAACACAATCAAAAGATACAGTCGTTTATGCTGCAAATATTAGAGTTTTTCGGTACTCGCAAAACCTACGGGGTACTTCCCGTGAACTCAGAAACTTGAAATTTGGCACGAAGCAACGTCATATAGCATAGACAACGGAAAAATTACAAAAAGTACAATTTTTTAGTAAAATCATACAAAAAAATATTTTTTTAAATTTTAAACTTACTACCTTTTTCCTCGTAAACGCGTGGAGGTAATAAATTGAAATTCATGTCAAATACTCAGGGCTATAGGACCTTTCAGATGTAGCAAAACCAAACTTTTATGTCAACGCAATCAAAAGAAATAGCAATTTAAGTTGCATATTTTGAAACTGAGTACTTGCAAGAAACTCAAAACCTAAAGGGTACTTCCCGTAAACTCAGAAACTTGAAACTTGGCACGAAGAAATCTCATATAGCACAGACAAAGGAAAAATTACGAAAAGTAGACATTTTTAGTAAAATCATACAAAAAATATTTTTTTTAATTTTAAACTTACTACCTTTTTCCTCGTAAACGCGTAGAGGTATTAAATTGAAATTCATGTCAAATACTCAGGGCTATAGGACCTTTCAGATGTAGCAAATCCAAACTTTTATGTCAACGCAATCAAAAGAAATAGCAATTTAAGTTGCATATTTTGAAACTGAGTACTTGCAAGAAACTCAAAACCTAAAGGGTACTTCCCGTAAACTCAGAAACTTAAAACTTGGCACGAAGAAATGTCATATAGCACAGACAAAGGAAAAATTACGAAAAGTAGACATTTTTAGTAAAATCATACAAAAAATATTTTTTTTAATTTTAAACTTACTACCTTTTTCCTCGTAAACGCGTAGAGGTATTAAATTGAAATTCATATCAAATACTCAGGTCTATAATACCTTTCAGCTGTAGCAAAATCAAACTTCTACGTCAACTTTTACTTATATACCTACAGGTTTGTACGGAACCCTCGGTGCGCGAGTCCTCCTCGCACTTGGCCGGTTTTTTTAAGTACAAATTTCTTCAAGTTTTCATCTCGACTTGTCAACGTCTTCCCGCCGTGTACGGAATTAATCTATGGTTGTAATGAAAAAAATACTTTTAGATAGAAAAGGAATCCGTTTTAGCTGAGGAAAAACTGCTTTCATATATCCGTCCGGTGTCTGTCCGGCTGTTCATCACTACAGGTCGCATTTCTCAACCGATTCCCGCGAAGGTTTGTGAGCACGTAACGTAACGTAACGTAGATTTACTCGTATTATCTTTTCGATTATTTGGAAAATGTTGTAAATGGTGGAAATTGGCGACTATTAAATAAGACCACTAAGAGTTCGCTAAGATATTGTAAATTTTATATTAGTCAAAATAGCGGAGCCATACATCTATTCGGTTTTAAACATGCTCGCGAGGTCTACTACAGTTCACAGAGCCAGTTAGGTGCAGCTTTACGTAAAGTTGTTATATATTTATAAGACTGTTTTAAGGTATACCGTTTGAAGTTATAGACAATCGTGATGGAGAATGAAAATCAGGCCAATGAATGAATACGTAACTAAAATTTATGAAACATTTCTTTTATTTCTTCTATATGAAACTCCTTCTTTATTTAGGTTTATCTGCTTACCCGGTACTTTACGTCGGATAATAACCCATGAGTTTTCTATATCTTAATCCCGTTAACCCTTAGTTTTCACACAAATTCACATTGTTGAATTAATTGAGTAACAATCCGACTAAAAATCTACATTTAGAATGGTATAGAAAATCCAGATAGATTTTCAGTACTACAAAAACTATCAAACCTATTATAAAGTAGGTCTGAAGAAAATATACATTTCTAAGCCAGGGAAATACCAAAACAAAGAATTGTTAAAATATCCTATACAAAGAGACCAAGTTAAATTGCTCTTGAGTGAATTTTATGTCTTTTAGATTTATGACGAATTTTAAAGTAATGGGAATACATTTTCATCTCTCCTGTTCGGAAAGTTTTATTTTCCTGGGTAGATAGCCGGGTGGAAAATTGCTTGTCCATCCCTAGGGTGAAAAAGTAATTAGCTGTGTTAATTGTGAATTGAGCCGGTGCCCACCCGGATGCCCTGCTCCCCGACCAACGGCAAAACATTGAATTGGTCTTTTTCAAATTGTTCAAATTTTACTTTACATTTTTATAGATTATTCTTTATATGCCAGTTTTATAAAGTTTGCGTGTGGTTATTATACTTTCCTCACAGTCGAAATGAAAAGCAGAGTGTTTAACTCGGGTGAAATTACCCATTTCACCCTCGAACTATTGGCGCTCTCACTTCGTTCGAACGCCAGAAATATCTCAGGTGAAGTGTGTCACTTTCACCCTTGGTTAACAATCTACTATTTATAATCCGTATTGGTCAAAATAGCGGAGCCATACATCTATTCGGTTTTAAACATGCTCGCGAGGTCTACTACAGTTCACAGAGCCAGTTAGGTGCAGCTTTACGTAAAGTTGTATTGTATATTTATAAGACTGTTTTAATAATAATACAAATTTGACGCCGTCAAAGTCAGTCGTGTTTTTGCTACTTTCCTATAAATTTTTGATAAATTATGTGTTTACGGGCGTTTTTACAAATATTTACGCATTAGTTTTTGCGGAAAAGTTGCCCGAAATGTCAAGAACAGCTGCGCAAGGGCGCAAATAACTACAAATATGAATACAGGATGTAAATAACATGCCGGACACTAAACGTCAAACTAATATAACGGAAATATGATAACACGAAGTAAATCGCGACTGCAACAAGCGTCCCCACCAAACGCACGCCCACCATCTACGCCCGCCTCGTCCGTCTCCTCGCCATCCTCATCGGGCGACAAATTTGCTACAGCGCCCGAGACCAGCGAGTCGAGCGACGAGTGCGGGCCGCCGCCGCCGCCGCGACGACCACCAGTGCGACGAGGACGGCCACCGCTGTCGGCACGCTTGGGGCTTGCGGGACATCCTGCCCCGCCCAGGGCCCCCGCTGCCGGTGGTATAGTGCGTCGCATGAAATGGACTCCTTCCATGAACGAGAACGTCATGCGCGCCTATTATGGGGCTACAGAGGGGGGAACTAATCTGTGCGCGTATCGTGACCGGATACTTCCTCTGTTTCAGGCCCTTGAACCAGCTATTGACACGACTGCGCAACGCCTATCGGATCAGGTGCGCGTCATTCAGCGGCTAAAGCGGTTGAATGACGCGACACTTGATCGGCTTCGCCTGGAGGCTCTCTCTGTTCGCGCGGCCACCACCTCGGCGCGGGATCCGCCCGCCACGTCGCCGGATCCGATGCCCGCACCCGACCTGGCATCGGGGGCGCTGCGGGTGGATCTCAGTGCCGATGAGGAGGAGATCGCGAATCAGAGTATGAGTAGTATAGCCAATGAGCAACTGAGGAGGACTTTGGAAGAGGCAATTACGCAGTATCGCTCCACAAACACCCAGGCCGCGATTACCACGCTTGCCTATGAATAGATGCAATCTAGCGTTAATGGGAGCCCTAAATGATTTGCTAGATCCACTCCTGCGGACTAGTAAAGACTTAGATGATACGCACTCGATCATGTACTGCGGAGCCATCGCGGCGTGCCGTGTTGCTCGAGTCAAGTTTCCGGACGCTGAACGTGCACCTAGGACCACCGGGGGTGTCCCCGCATGGCAAGTGCGGATCGAGCGTCGTATCAACTCATTTAGGACCCTCATTGCAAAGCTGATCTGCTTCAGGGGGGGGCAATAACCGCCCCCGAGTAATGCGCTTTGTGCACCAGGCGTTCGCGGGGACGAATATCGAGCCCCGCGACTACATGGCCAATGTCATAGAGCGCATCGACTTTCTGAAGCAGAAAGTTTATGCATGGGCAAGCCGTATTCGCCGCTACAGAGAGCGTGTGGACCGATTCAAGCAGAATCGCCTTTTCCAAAGTGACCAAAGGAAGGTATACCGAAGGTGGGAGGAAACCGATCCCCGTGTGTCCGACGTGCGACTGCCGGATGCTACTGCCATGACTGATTTCTGGCGTAGCATCTGGTCAGCGCCCGTTGAACACACGGAGGGCGAGTGGATGAACGTTGTCGGGCGTGAGTGCGAGTCCATCGAACCTATGGGGGCTATCACCATCAGCCCCGATGACGTAAGTTGTGCAATCCGTACGGCCCAGAACTGGAAAAGTCCCGGCCCGGATGGATTGCACAACTTCTGGCTAAAATGGTTTCGGTGCTCGCACTCGCGGCTCGCAACGCAATTTCAACAAGCCCTCGAACTTGGCTCCCTCCCGCCTTCCTTAACAACTGGTGTAACCTTCCTGCTCTATAAGTCCGGTAGTACCACGGAAGCGAAGAACTACCGACCCATCACGTGCTTGCCTACACTTTACAAGCTCCTTACATCCATTTTGAGAGCAAAAATAAACGCGCACATGGTCGCAAACAACATTTTGGCCTCAGCTCAAAATGAATGTAGGGTTGGGTCCCGTGGTACTAAAGAGCTCCTCCTCATAGACATGACCATTTGCCAACGAGTCCGGCGGAACAGGGGGGCCCTCTCGACCGCTTGGATTGACTACAAGAAGGCCTATGATTCGGTGCCTCATTCATGGCTTGAGAGGGTCTTAGAGCTGTATAAAATTGATACAGCTTTAAGATCCTTCCTTGGCGCGTGTATGAGGCAGTGGACCACAGTTCTTCGTCAACCAGGAGGTGGGGATGTACCCTCTGGCCCGCAGGACTTTATAAGGATCGAGCGAGGAATATTTCAGGGCGACAGTCTGAGTCCCCTGTGGTTCTGCCTAGCTCTAAATCCGCTCAGCACTCTGCTGAAGGATTCGGGGCTAGGTTGCCGGCTTCGGAGAGAGGGTGAAGTCATATCTCACCTTCTGTACATGGACGATCTCAAATTATTTGCACCAAATAACCGAGACTTGTTGGAGCTACTGAATACCACTGAAGTCTTCAGTAGTTCCATCAAGATGGAGTTTGGTGTTGATAAATGTGCGGTTATGCATGTACAGCGGGGGAAAGTAGTAAATTCAGCAAATTTACAGCTTTCTGAGACCATGACGTTCAGATCTATCTCTGAATCAGAAACCTACAAATACCTTGGTATGTCACAGTCCTTGGGTATTGAGGATGCGGGTATTAAACAGGCGTTGAAGGAACGCTTCTTCGGACGGCTGACAAAAGTACTCAATAGTCTTTTGTCAGGCGGCAACAAGGTGCGCGCCTTCAACGCCTGGGTGATGCCCCTACTCACATACTCCTTTGGCATACTAAGGTGGACACAGACCGAGCTGGATGCCCTGGATCGGAGGGTCCGTCTATTGCTCACCACACACCGTATGCTTCACCCACGCTCGTCTGTTATGAGATTGTACATCCCACGGAAGTGTGGAGGTCGCGGCTTTTTAAACGCCAAAAATCTCCACAACCGTGAGGTGTACAATCTTAGGAATTATTTTCTTAACAACGAGTGTGGGATGCATCGTGATGTGGTGGCAGTAGATAAAGGCCTCACGCCGCTCTCCTTGGCAAACGAGAACTGGCGCAAACATGTGGTGCTAAGCACCGAGGATCGCAAGGCGGTATGGAAGAGCAAGGAGCTACACGGGCGGTTCTACAGGGCCCTCACGGGACCCGACGTAGACCTGCTCGCGTCGGTGAACTGGTTACGATTCGGGGACCTCTTCGGAGAAACCGAAGGTTTTGCCTGTGCAATTACGGACGAAGTTATCATGACGAATAACTACCGGAGGTATATCCTGAAGGACGGTACGGTCGACATTTGTCGGGCATGCCGCCGTCCCGGAGAGTCACTCAGGCATATCATCTCCGGTTGTTCTCATCTTGCTAACGGCGAGTACTTGCACAGACATAACCTCGTAGCTAGGATTATACACCAGCAGCTTGCTCTTCTATACGGTCTTGTGGACCACGAAGTGCCGTACTACAAGTACACACCTGCGCCAGTTCTCGAAAATGGTCGTGCCACGCTCTATTGGGATCGATCTATTATCACGGACAGGACTATTGTAGCCAATAAGCCTGATATCGTGGTAATAGATCGACCGCAACGCCGGGCCATGCTCGTCGACATCACCGTCCCATGTGACGAGAACCTCGTGAAGGCCGAGAAGGACAAGTCCAGCAAGTACCTAGACTTGGCTCACGAGGTAACCGCCATGTGGGAGGTTGATTCGGCGATCATTGTGCCGATAGTTGTTTCTGCGAACGGTCTCATAGCGAAGAGTCTCGACCAACACCTAGAGAGACTTTCGCTACGGGGTTGTGGTTGGATCAAGGGTCAGATTCAGAAGGCGGTTATCCTGGACACGGCGCGCATAGTCCGAAGGTTCCTCTCTCTGCGACCCTGACCACCGGCAGCCTGGGCCTTGCTCCGTTGCCGGCGGCACCCTAGGATAGGTTTTTTACAATGTTTTTATTGTTTTTCTATGTTTTAGATGTATTTTTATATTTTACTTTTATAAAAATATTGTAAAAACCTAATCCTAAGAAGGAAAATAAATAAAGAATAATAATAATAATTTATTTTCAGACTTGCATCCATAGTTACAATAAAATAAAACAAAAATAAAAATTGTACACAACAAATTACGAAATAAAATTAATTAAAACAATAAAATTAAAACTTAACTACTAACTTATCACTAGGACAGTGCAAATTCAGCCACCTTCTCATCAGCGGACTGGTCCACCTGTCAACAAACACGTCCAGGATGCTGTTTGTGGTCATACGCAGGCGGGTAAGCAGGGAAGCACTGCGCTTCCTCATAATAGCCTGGAAGTCGTCGATGCGCGCCGCGGCGAACATGCCTGATGCGCTGCAGCTCCATGGTAACCGAAACAGCACCCTGAACGCGTTGTTGTATTGTACGCGCAGTGCGCTGTACGCACGCTTCGTATAGCTGACCCATAGGCTGCATGTGTAGAAAGACTGACAGTAGGCTCGAAACAGTGTCAACTTAACCTCGTCGCTACAACGTGCAAACCTACGAGCCAACATATTGCAACGCACGGACAGCGCCCTGCGCTCCCTTTCCATGTCCATCACATCCTTTAAGTCCTCAGAGACCCAGTGACCCAAATACTTAAAATGCTTAACTCGAGTCAAGGGAGTTTCGTACAAAGTCACAGGGGGCACGTCCTCGTAAGTTTTTTTGCCAGCCCTGAAAATTAAGAACTCGCTTTTCTTAGCATTGTATTTGAGTCCATGACTCACAAACACGCAGCGCACTATAAGAGGGGCTTAACAAAACCATGTCGTCTGCATAGTTGATGTTGCTTATAAAAACGCCATCAACCGAACAGCCGACCCTGGTATCAGTTAGCTTTTGGAGCAACCGGTTCACATACAGATTGAAAAGGCGAGGCGAGCTCAAACCCCCCCTATCTCACCCCGCACTCCAACCCGTATACATCCGAATGTGCTCCAGCCCACTTGACACTGTTTTTCTGCCCTCCATACCAGTACCTGAGTATTGCCATGATTTCGTACGGTAAATCAGTCTCGTTTTGTAATTTAGCCCATAGAATTTCATAAGATACCAGGTCAAATGCTTTTGACAGTTCCAAGAAACAGGCAAAGACAGGTGTTTCCCTAGCTGTGTAGTACTGAACAGTTTGCTTGAGGCAGAGAATCGCACTTTCGGTTGATAAGCTAGGTCTGAAACCAAACTGAGTATCATGCAACTCAATGTGCTTATCTAACTGCTTATCAAGCAAACTATCCAGTACCTTAGCAATAACATTAGCAAGTGAAATAGGCCTGTAATTGGACATGTAACTACCGGATGCTTATCCCCGGTCTTATTTTTGGCAATTGGGACGACCACTGTGTACATTAAACTGTCTGGCAGATAACAATGGCTTATACATAAGTTAAAAAACAGTGCAAGGACTCCGGGTAGGTGCTTACCAGCGTGCTTCAGATGCTCAATACTGAGGCCATCACTTCCAGGAGACTTACCCCTTACCATTCTTTTAATTACTGACTCCACTTCGGAGGCCGAAAATCTGACAGTTATCTCATCGGGGCAGCTCTCAGCATCAAACATCTGATGCAGTGGTAAAGACGGTTGCACACTAAAATGTCGCCGGAAGGCATTTGCGACATCGGTTGGGTCGTGCAAACCAGCTACGCTCACAGGGATACTCGGCTTAGGACATAGCTTGTTTGTGGACTTCCAAAATTTGCCAAACTGTTTATTAGAATGGTGCTGGGCGATAATGTCCATTTTTATCTTGTCAGCATTATTTTGGCAGTACTTTAGCTTAGATTTAAAATTACGCCTAGACTCGCACATCTTGTCATAAATAACACCACCCGACGGTTTTAAGGTATACCGTTTGAAGTTATAGACAATCGTGATGGAGAACGAAAATCAGGTGGAGAACGAAAATCAGGCGAATGAATGAATACGTAACTAAAATTTATGAAACATTTCTTTTATTTCTTCTATATGAAACTCCTTCTTTATTTAGGTTTATCTGCTTACCCGGTACTTTACGTCGGATAATAACCCATGAGTTTTCTATATCTTAATCCCGTTAACCCTTAGTTTTCACACAAATTCACATTGTTGAATTAATTGAGTAACAATCCGACTAAAAATCTACATTTAGAATGGTATAGAAAATCCAGATAGATTTTCAGTACTACAAAAACTATCAAACCTATTATAAAGTAGGTCTGAAGAAAATATACATTTCTAAGCCAGGGAAATACCAAAACAAAGAATTGTTAAAATATCCTATACAAAGAGACCAAGTTAAATTGCTCTTGAGTGAATTTTATGTCTTTTAGATTTATGACGAATTTTAAAGTAATGGGAATACATTTTCATCTCTCCTGTTCGGAAAGTTTTATTTTCCTGGGTAGATAGCCGGGTGGAAAATTGCTTGTCCATCCCTAGGGTGAAAAAGTAATTAGCTGTGTTAATTGTGAATTGAGCCGGTGCCCACCCGGATGCCCTGCTCCCCGACCAACGGCAAAACATTGAATTGGTCTTTTTCAAATTGTTCAAATTTTACTTTACATTTTTATAGATTATTCTTTATATGCCAGTTTTATAAAGTTTGCGTGTGGTATTGTACTTTCCTCACAGTCGAAATGAAAAGCAGAGTGTTTAACTCGGGTGAAATTACCCATTTCACCCTCGAACTATTGGCGCTCTCACTTCGTTCGAGCGCCAGAAATATCTCAGGTGAAGTGTGTCACTTTCACCCTTGGTTAACAATCTACTATTTCGAGCACCTTCCATGACAACAAAATACTGACACTTCTACATTGTTTAGTATTCGAAAAATTGGTGTGGTAAATATGTATCGAAAAATAATACGGTATGAAGAAACTTTAAACCAATACAAAAGATACGGATCTCTTCAAAATAGCCTGAAGCTCGTACCTTAAACCTGAGTTTAAACACACCACGCGGAGTTGATTTATGCCCACAGAGGTTCATACGTTCCACGAGCGCCGTATAACTGTTTCTGACCTCAGTCTCATCAGCATGCGTTAATCCTATGGGATATCATTTCTGTGGTTTAATCTAGGGGTAAAAAATAGGTCGTTATCCTTTTACTGAGAATTTTTGAGAGAGATTAAACTTTGTTTACTTATTTAGCTGAAATGTGTTTGCTAGAAAGAGTATTTTGTATTCAAATGTTAATGGCAGTAAAAGGGTTCGCTAAATTTGTCAGATTGAGGGTTGAAAATTTGTAAATGTCTTATTTTATAATAGCGAGACGAAACCCTTTAGGTGTTAGGATAATTTTTGTGTCACGGATTTTCTATACATCGTTACCTTATTTCACTTTATACGTGGACTAATTCAAATTAGGCTAAATTTTTTTGTCTTTATCTTCAATCATTTACATTATGCTAAATCTCACGGCAGTTATGACGGTTCAGCAACTCGGCTAAAAAGTGTTTTAGTATTTCCAAATCCGATCGTAAATTCCAGCTTACGCACTGTATTTAGCATTCAAGTGTACTAAACTTAGGTGATCAATCAGAAAATAAACACATAACGAGTGCTGGCGCGGACGTCGACGGGTAAATGGGGCCGGGGTAATCTTATCTTCATTTATAGAGCAGTAAAATAACGCTCCTCCTGCGAAACATAAAGGGCCGTTTATCATCCGCTCAGCCACAGTAAGTATATCCGAATCAGTCCCTTGAGATCATAAATTGACCGGTCGTTCGGTCATTGGTATAGTTTGGCTACAAAGCCAGATGTCACAGTAGTCGCAGCATGAACGCCGCTATGTGGTATCTCTCGGTACCATATAATATAATTGTAATACCTGTATTATTCTGTAGTTATTTATGTTCAGTTATTATAATGCCAGCCTCGATATTTTTTAGTTTACACACACATTGTATTTATAATGGTTTTATAACAGATTGAAACACCTCAGCCTGGCAGAGCATGAGAAAATGGGATATTGGGCTACTTAAGACCTGAGGGTTGACTCAATTAAGTGTTGGGCGCCTGAGAATTATATTGAAAAGAATAGTCAACCACAAACAATAGCAGTGCATAGGGTAAAACACAATAAAAGCAAAATGTGTAATTAACAAAGGTGTTTATTCTTCACAAAAAAAACCGTACAACAGTTTAGTCAATCGAACGGTTGACAACTTTATCATTTAACCCGTGTTAAACTAATATCCAAAACCATGGGCGTCCCCACTTGGTATTAGAATTACTACGGATTTCTTATATAAAAGGTAAACTAATCTTAACACGATGAAAGGGTGCGTGTGTGTGTGTATGTCAACAAAGTCTAACTAGAAAGGCCACTGACCTGGTAACCACAGTTATGGTTTATAAAACTAAGAACGAAACCATGACAAGAGCGCTGTCCAACGGCGCGTCCAAGTGTAGCAGTGAACTATTCCGCCTCAGCTCTACCCGGAGTAGCGAGCCCTATCCCGGAACCCTGAAATAGTTCGAAAGCTAACATTAGTCTCTGGCGCAACTGTCGACATACTCATGACTATACAACTAAAATGGTTGAGCAAGTTTCGAACATACCTCTTTAAACAGGAGGGGCTGTTTCTAGTTTATAGTCATCTCGGACGCAAGAGTGGATTTTATAGACGGTGCCTCAGTCTTTTAGCCTCTTCCAACAGAGAAGAGGATGAAGTTGTAGTTTATTGTCTGTCGCGGACGGCCCTCACGGCCTTCTTAACATTTTGACCCTGTAACAAATAGATACCGTTAAAAGGGTTGTCCTAACTCATAACAAATTACACGCGAACAACATGGCGGCATGATCACTTACTTGAAGCGGTTCGACTAAGTGCGCAGGATGATTTCAGCACGTCCTCCAGCGGTGCGAATCACAGGGAAGGGAGCTAAAAGAAACAACGACACGCGTTAGGCACTTAGCACATGGGAAACAATTAACTTCCTCAACAGGTTTTGAAGGAATAAACATACCCGAGTCGACGGCGCCTCCAAGTACTACAACATGCACGTCACTGCCCAAATACAGGCATGGTTCAACAGCCGCTTTCCACTTATCATCGGGCACTGCCCAGGACTTTGATTTTTAAAACATTTATTCCAGATTTAAATCGATTAGATAAAACTCAACCTTGCCCTCGGCTCCTTTCCTGTGACTGACAGTTCCTGCCACTTTTTTTTTTTTAACCAACGACAAACGTTCTGTTCCGAATTAACCAAAGCCGTTGTCAATGTAGAAACATCCTAATTATCATTTTATTAAAACTGAAATCGATATTATCCAGAAGTTCCCAAAGTAAAGCAGATCAAGAAAACCTATGCGAAAATAATTTGAAGATTACACCAACCAAATGTATTTACTTCCGAAGGTGTACAAACGACCCAAATCCTCTCCAGGGTTGCTGCTATCAAAAAAAATGAACTAAATGAATATCGAAACTGGCAAGGGACAATATACTAGCAGTGTGGCGAGTGTAAAAAACCGGCCAAGTGCGAGTCGTACTCGCGCACCGAGGGTTCCGTACAAACCTTTACAACTTAAAGGTATTATAGACCTGAGTATTTGATATGAATTTCAATTTAATACCTCTACGCGTTTACGAGGAAAAAGGTAGTAAGTTTAAAATTTAAAAAAATATTTATTGTATGATTTTACTAAAAATGTCTACTTTTTGTAATTTTTCCTTTGTCTGTACTATATGAAGTTTCTTCGTGCCAAGTTTCAAGTTTCTGAGTTTACGGGAAGTACCCTGTAGGTTTTGAGTTTCTTGCGAGTACTCAGTTTCAAAATATGCGACTTAAATTGCTATTTCTTTTGATTGCGTTGACATAAAAGTTTGGTTTTGCTACGTCTGAAAGGTCCTATAGCCCTGAGTATTTGACATGAATTTCAATTTAATATCTCCACGCGTTTACGAGAAAAAAGGTAGTAAGTTTAAAATTAAAAAAAATGTTTTTTTGTATGATTTTATTAAAAAAGTCTACTTTTTGTAATTTTTCCATTGTCTATGCTATATGACGTTGCTTCGTGCCGAATTTCAAGTTTCTGAGTTCACGGGAAGTACCCCGTAGGTTTTGCGAGTGCCGAAAAACTAAAATTTGCAGCATAAACGACTGTATCTTTTGATTGCGTTGGCTTTTGAGTTTGATTTTTTCACAGTTCCAAGGGACAATAGACCTGAGTATTTGGTATAAATTTCAGCTTGATACCTCCACGCGTTCCTGAGAAAAATGGTCTTGACAGACAGACAGACAGACAGACAGACAGACAGACAGACAGACAGACAGACGGACAACAAAGTGATCCTATAAAGGTTCCGTTTTTTCCTTTTGAGGTACGGAACCCTAAAAAAAGACATTACAAGATGAGTTCGGTTGAATATTTGAACGGCCTCCAAGCTTAGTTGATAGTGACCTGTCTATGAAACAGGAGGTCCCGGGTTCGAATCCTGCAATCCTTTGTCTTTATCACGGATTTCCTGAGTTAGGATGTTTTCTATGTATTTAAGGATGTATCTAAATCTATTATATATATCGTCGCCTAGTACCCATAAGCCCATACCACAAGCCTTATTGAGCTTACTGTGGTACTAGGTTGATTTGTGTAAGAATGTCCCATAATATATATTTATTAAGATATAGTTTGTAACTATGATAAAACAGTAGGTAACTAGGTAGGTAGTGAGTGTCTAACGCTAGCTACGTAGTCAAAATACGGATTACTGTACTTTTACTGCGCTGTAAGTAGTTTAGGAAGCAATGTATTGAAGATTGATATCCTGTAGGCCGTGATAGGTTTTTGTTTAAAAATAAATTTGTATAGGATTTTTGCTTAAGAACGTTGTAGCAGGTAATTTAAAATCTTGCAATGAAACTGGTTCTAGTCTTAAGCGCTTGATTTTAGCACAAAGTATAAAGACGATTTACTCTTGCTGTACAAGGGTAGCAATACAAGAGAAGAGTTTAACGTCTTTTTATTACGAGTATAGGTATTCCAGTTTCGACTTAATATCATTTACCCATTAAGGTGAAACTAGCTTTCCAAAAAAACTATTTGGGGATAATTCACCAAAATGGTTACCGTTGATCTAGAAGTATCCATATGAACTTTTGTAACTAGTAGAAATCATCATCATACTTCTTCTTTGTGCATCTCTTCATCATCTCTTTTCAGCTTTGGGCATCTACTGTACCACTTTTTTTTATCGAGTAGTTACAAAAAGGGCAGCAAATAAGGATTTCAGTTTACATATCAAATATACATATAAAAGCGGGTAACTCACGTTTTATATTTTTAATATGTCTGAGTCTCATGAAAGTTTTGTGTTTAAAATTACAATGTTGAATTGTTGACTGAAACAGAGATTTCTGTAGGACAGATATCTCGTGAGGTTAAATGAAGTTCAAATTTCGGCCCCTAAAATATTGAAAATAAACGCAAAGCCAAAGCTTTTCGAACGTACGTAAGTTCTAGTATATATGGTTAACAAGTATTAAGGCAGCCGCAATCCGAAGTCAACGGAACCCAGTTTTTATTGAAAGTTATTCTTCCCCCAAGCGTTGAATGATGTGTATTACACGTGCACTCATCGAATCTACTAATCATGACACTGTTTGGGGCACGTTTGCTAGTGCTAAAAAGGCGGTTGTAGATGTATGGTGTAGATATATAACCCTACTGCGACATCTACGACCAATTCCTGCAATCCACTAAAACTGATTGTATTTAGGGCACTGCAGACAACGAATTTGGTGTTTATATATCCTAATACTATTTCTAAAACGAGAAGAATTTACATTTTGTAATTTTCTAGTTGCTTTAAGTTATTCTTTGACCTAATATTCTGGGGCTGCAAGATTCTATTCACTGTTCTAATCACCAGTTACGATCTGCCACCTGAGGCCTGAAATATTAAATATAGAATTAATTAATGAGGGTTTCCTGAAATCCAGGTGGCGCCACTGTGACGAGAGTTCTTTTTGACAGCAGTTGTCAAAATCTAATAAAAAAAATTGTTTAAACATGATTGGCGGATTATGACAGTTGGACCTCTCGCCACGGTGCTACCACCTGGTAAAAAAAATCACGATTTAGGAACAGGAACCCTCATTAAATAAAAACGCAAATCAATATAAGGCAACTTCAATATCGACAACGGCTAATAGATTGTATTGTAACAAACGTTCTAAGTCGGGAACAAAACGAGGTTAAAAGCTAGCGTGGAGCGATGTTTTGTGAGCAAATCGATCATTGTGTCAATCACGCCACGGAGCTACGTTACAAAGACCGTGCTTTATTGGATGCACCTCCTATTTTCTAATGTTACAAAACCTAACTAGAATTTGTTCACATACCTCCTTCGTTTCTTTAATGGTTTTTAGGGTTCCGTACCTCGAAAGGAAAAAACGTCTGTATGTCTGTCTGTCTGTCTGTCAAGACCATTTTTCTCAGGAACGCGTGGCGGTATCAAGCTGAAATTTATATCAAATACTCAGGTCTAATGTCCCTTGAAGCTGTGAAAAAATCAAACTTAAAAGCCAACGCAATCAAAAGATACAGTCGTTTATGCTGTAAATTTTAGAGTTTTTCGGAGCGCGTGGAGGTATTAAATTGAAATTCATGTCAAATACTCAGGGCTATAGGACCTTTCAGTTGTAGCAAAACCAAACTTTTATGTCAACTCAATCAAAATAAATAGCAATTTAAGTCGCATATTTTGAAACTGAGTACTCGCAAGAAACTCAAAATCTAAAGGGTACTTCCCGTAAACTCAGAAACTTGAAACTTGGCACGAAGAAACTTCATATAGCACAGACAAAGGAAAAATTACGAAAAGTAGACATTTTTAGTAAAATCATACAAAAAATATTTTTTTTAATTTTAAACTTATTACCTTTTTCCTCGTAAACGCGAAGAGGTATTAATAGTAGTTTATGTAACTGTTACGTAATAAGGGTCCTTAAAACATGAGTGTGGTTTAAGGCCTAATTACGTACAGTTGCATACACTGCTTTATCTACACTCATATTATTTATTCTAAATGCCGTATTCGGAAACCATACAATGGCCGCCATTGCACCGCCATAGCCAACTCGATTGTGCCGGCGGTCGCGCGGGCGCGTGTCGGGCTGTCGGCGGTAGCGCGGGAGGGTGCAGGTGTACATTATGTTATCAAAACTCATAACATATCAATAGTTGAGCATGTAAAGTTAAAATTACGTTACTGCCACAGATAAAAAGCTTATCATAGTAAAATCGGTCGTGGTAATGCTAGCCATTGCCTACCGTTTTCGAACACGTTTTAGAGAACTTACAATATGAGTGTAATTATCATTAAATTTAAATTCATATCAAATACTGTAACTGTAATAGCTGTAACAAAATCAAACTTCTATGTCAACGCAATGGTTGAACTTTTACTTATATACCTACAGGTTTGTACGGAACCCTCGGTGCGCGAGTCCGACTCGCACTTAGCCGGTTTTTTTTAATAATCTAACGTGTTCATGACATGAAATCAAAATTTTCGCGTTGCCTTTAATCGAATTAATCGTCTTGGAGCCAACACTTTAAACATAGACTGCTATAAATCATGACCCTTACTTAACTCAAATATACACATACAGGTTTTTTACTTTTTTACTTTGTATTGTATTTTCAATAACTTATAAAATACTATTTAAAGGCAATAACGAATTCTATTACTTTTACCCCAGCTAAAGTGTAATAATAGTCCATAGTCCTATGTTATTTTTAAATGTACATTTTGCAATTTATCTACGGAACTAACAAATATTACTAAGATTTTGTAAGTCTGAGTATTACTTTATTAAATATATACCTTTACATGACAAGGTATTTTGAAAACGTGATTGGTAATAAAACTGGAAATTCTAGCTCCTGGTAAATTTTTCACTGTAATTTAACGTTCGAACCTACATCAGTTGCCCGGAAAGATTTAACGAGAAACGTTACGTGAACTTTTAAAATTTATGTTGTTTGAAGTAAATTCGTAATCAAATATCTTCAAAAGTAACCTACATTCTGAAACGGGGTTTGAAAACCAAGGCCGTTATGTTATAACGTGTAACGCGTATTTATTACTCGTTGTTAATGTCTGTTATAAAACAGATCTACGATTCTACAATTAATCGTACCAGAAAGACTGAAATACGTTACAATTATAAATTTAAATCATAGAGCTCGTACACTATACAAAAATTAACCGGTGTAATGTTCTTAAGTTGAGTCTTTCTAATCATAAAGGTCCTTTAAAGAAAATCCAACAAATCTTAAATGAAAAATTTAGCTATTGGAATCATAATCGATCTGGTTTTTTTAAAAGCAACAAACGATGGATCACTGCCATGCCATAAAACATACGACAATCATCTAAAAGTAAGGTACAATTCCGAACGAATTCAACGAGATAAATATTTGAAATAATCAACTAGGAAGGCAAACAACACTTCAAACATCTTGCTTAATATATAATAACTGTAAATGGAACGAAAGATCTGATAACTGTTAAGTCGATATGGCGTCAAAATCAATGGTTTTACCCTATCACGTAGGGACCATTAAACTTTCGTCATGAGCAGAGGGCGAGGCATTTTGAAGTTCGCCGGATAAACACGGCGTCGTGAGCGAATGTGGCTGTTAACACGTAACGAGGTGTAGAATATAAGCCCACCAGTCATGATCATGTCTTAGCGAGTTATACCTCGACCACTGACCCCGCTGCGAAAGCAAAAAGCCCCTATACACCATCTCACATTTCTTGTTATGTAATCTGCGGCACTCAGAATAAGGTTGATTTTGGAAAGCGTGCGAATTCAAATTCGGTATTTCTGTTTTAAAACTCGCAGACGGCGGTGCAAGCGATAATTGGTATGCCTCATTGTAGTAGGTATTATTTGTACGTGAGTAACGTAAAAGTGTAAAAGAAGGGCTGAGTAAGGAAATAAATGATTTTGAATTATAAAGCTGAGAATGGAAGGGAGTCGAATGCCAGTAATTTGTAAGTTTTTAAGTACATGTGTAGTACCGGAAAAAAATGGCAATACCTATGTGTTTATAAAATGTTCACCTGGTGTGCCTTCAATCAGCGATGCATTTCTTTAAAGCTGTATTCTTTTCTAGAACTATGTGATAAGATAATGCTGAATTAATTTTAAATTTAGAAGTATCAGTTTATACATATGCACATTGATGGGTGTCCAAATATTTGTTAATTATAGAGCCAAACTTTTAACCATAAATATAGAGAGATAAAATAAGAACAGAGAGTTTACGCCAAAATAAGACGGTCGTTTACCCCGCCTGGTTAACCTAACTAAAACCGCTCGTTACTATGATATGTCATTGTTATAGATTGTGGATTAGTTTACATAGGTTAGTGAAGTACCTACATTATTGTCTAACATACCATGTGACATTATTTAGGTCGCCTAAATAATAGGGATGCGTAAAAATGAGAATACCATCGAGGAAAAATATTAAAAACGATTTTTTAAAGTCAGTAAATCTTATAATTCTTGGAGGAGTTATATTTATATACTTTTTTCTAATAAAAATAGTACAGAAAACAGTCTATGAAAAACATATTCTTAAGTACCTTCATGATACTCCAGCAGTTAGCAAGCGAGTGAATTCCGGGCGAAATGCTAAATAGTAACAGTGAGAGGCTTAACTATTTTCATAGGCAAGTCATATAAACAGCTGCAAAAGCTAGCAAGTACATTCAAAATGAACATAGTAATTCTAAAGCTTCCAAAACAAGTCCAACGCAAACACGGTGTAAAGTCGACAAAGCGTATTCTAACGCTCGGCGCATCCTCTAACACTGCCTTTGTTGAGAAGCTGAGAGTGTTGATAGAACATTTCACCGTTGGCTGCTGGCTTAAGTGACAAGGGCTGGACCATTGTCTGACTAGGATCCTAGAAAACTTAGAGGCGTAATAAAACTAGAGAACGAATATTTTTTTAAATATTGATTGCTTGTATTTTAAGCAGAAACGAAGAAGATACGTAAGTAAAATTGAACAGCCCAGCCCGAGTGAGCTTGAAGAGTGAGCCTCCAGTACCCAGGCCTGGAAACGAACTAACATCTCTTCTACTGGACACCGGACATCTGTTTCAGTTAATAGGCATAATGCAGTCTGATATCAATAATGAAATGCATAAAAGTCGACACAAATTAGACAAAATACCTTAAGAATTTCGTTTCAAAATCATTTCCTAACAAAAAGCGAGAATGATCAACTTAAAAATGTGGTACATAGGCTGCTATTTATATATCCGGAAACCGGGATTACAATCTTCTTAAATAGCATATTTGACCTCCATGGTAAAATTTGAACTTTTTTAAGTACTGGCTGGTATATTTTTTCTTTCTTATTAACGCTCGTGTTTTGTTTTTGACGGGTTTTAAATGTCATCTCGCAGCAAGAATGGAACTCACTCGTGAAAATATTCGTGCTATGATTTATTATGATTTTCGGCGTGGTTTAACGCAACAACAGTGCATAGATCAACTAACTTCAACTTTTGGTGATGAAGCCCCATCTAAAACTACTGTGTATCACTGGTTTAGTGAGTTCAATCGTGGACGTAGTATGCTTACGGACGAAGTTAAGGCAGGTCGCCCGAAATCGGTCGTTGTACAACAAAATATCGAGGCTGTGCGAAAACTTATAATGGACGACCGACATGTTACGTACTGCGAGATAGAGGCGACTCTGGGTATTTCTATGACCAGCATTAATAGCATATTACATAATTATTTGGCTGTAAAAAAAATTTGTTCGCGTTGGATACCCCACAACTTAACAAAAGAGCAAAAAGATGCTCGCGTCGAATGGTGCAATAAAATGTTAAAAAAATATAACCGTGGTGACTCAAAAGCCGTTTATAACATCTATACAGGTGACGAATCCTGGATCTATGCATACGATCCCCAAACGAAGCAACAATCAACGGTATGGGTGTTTCAAAATGAGCCGAACCCTACGAAAGTTACTCGTGCAAAAAGTACATTGAAACAAATGGTGGCCTGCTTCTTCGGTATTAATGGCCATGTAGCTACAGTGCCACTAGAAAACCGTAGAACGGTTAATTCAGAGTGGTACACGACCATTTGCTTACCGGAAGTATTTGAACAAATTCGTAAAACTAACCAGCGACGAAGAATCATTCTTCATCATGACAATGCCAGCTGTCATACGTCACGCGAAACAACTCTATTTTTGGAGGGTCAAAATGTGGAATTAACGGGTCATCCGCCGTACAGCCCTGACTTGGCACCCAACGATTTTTATTTATTTCCAAATATAAAGAATAAATTACGCGGTCAACGATTTTCGACCGCTGAAGATGCTGTCGACGCATTCAAACAACACGCTATGGAGGTACCTCAGGCGGAGTGGCAGAAGTGCTTTAAAAATTGGTTCACGCGAATGCAAAAGTGCATAGATCATCAAGGGGAATACTTTGAAAAACAATAAAACCATTTTCACCCGTGTACGTTTGTTTGTTTTTTTGTTTCCGGATATATAAGTAGCAACCCTCGTATATGAATATTGGACGTAAGATTTCTTTTCTTAGAAATATTGGCATAAGTGAATCACCTGTAAGATCTGCAGATCAAAATAATGTGTGGTATACAAAAACAACTACATAAATTCTTATTGTCTGGGTTTACTTGTCCAAAGTAGACATGATACAATGACAATTATTGTAAATATCTTCAGAACTAAGAATGACGCAAATAGAATTTAGACCAACTTTAAAATTCAGCATTAGTGTGGTATTAAAATTGAATTATAGTACTGTTACAATCCAAGCGATAAGCTCTTGATAACGCTTTCGCTTGTAAATATAACCATATCTGTAGGTTTACATAACATAAGGCCGCTTGTGTCCTTCCATAATGCTTTCCATAAAACCACTTAACTAAGAACGACGAATTAAACAGCACCGTTAATAAAAGCGGTTTCACATGGATTTGTCTGGTCGCATCTTTACTTTGTGGTAATTTTGGTAGACCACTAGCCAAGTGCGACATGCGTGCAACATAGCCCCCATGTCTGCAGTGTTAAAAAAATACTGGAAATTGGATATTATTGGAGTTAAATTGTCCACAGCCTCTTAATTTAAGTGTCTGAAAGAATTTAAATTTTATACTGTGTAACAAAACCGGTGACAGTTAAGGTCATCAACTGTTTTAGAATATAAAGACTTGTGGCTTATTATGTGGACACGTTGCTGCACGCCTAGCATAACTTGACGTTTGACGCGCCAGTTCATACTTCAAGCGCGACTCGAAGTATGAAGTGACAGGCGACAACGTAAGATATGATAGCCGGCCTGTATAACATTATAAGCTACGAGTAGGTGGGTGTAGGTAAATAGGCCTATTCTTTACTCGAACAACTATATTTTAAAACGATAAAAACACGTTTATTAACAAATAATTTAACTTTTTTTACAACTGTCTAACCTCCGGACTGCCTATGTAAGTAGTTTGAAAATTCACTACATTAAATTGATGAAAATACAAAACTTAATTGGGGCCTATGTTAAGATACGAGTCGTCAGAAAACAAAACAAAGCTAACCGAGAAAGTATTGCCTTGGTCGTTCCGGTGGTACTCTTCTGGAGCCAATTCCTGGCCTGATTGTATATTCAGTAACATAAATAATTTTTTAGTTTTCCTACAATTTACGAAAAAACTTAACTTTAGTTTTCCTACAATTTACGAAAAAACTTAACCTTTAAATCTTTACCAAGTATGTTTAAGTCAATGGTTTTTTATTCTTTAGGACACGTTTACGAAGCTTGTTTTCCACGAACAAACAATTATTGATTTCCCTCACAACACTCTTGGAGCCAATTGCCTTATTTCGTTATGACATAATCATAGTTTGCTATTTAAGTCGTACTTAACATTTAGTGCTGAATGCACAAAGTAGTTATTTTTTACGATAATCTTTTCATGCAGTAGGCGGCAAGAACAAACCAACTTAGCTATAGCTACTTAAGCCTTATTACGGTAGCAGTGTCTTAACCAGTACCTTGACTTCAATGTAACCGCTTGGGCAAAAATAACTTCTAAACAATGCGCGTGAGCACGTTTACATATTACACAAAAGCACAGGTTTCTCCACAGGTCTACCTACAAATAGGTATCCGAAAGATATGTACATATTTATGCGCATAATTCATGTCAATGACGGAAGGGGACCAGACAGAACTGCTTATTTGTCTGACAACGCATCGCTATCCCCGCCCACTTCTTACTACTAAGTGTTAAGTCTGCATCTACAAAACTATATATAATTTGTTGGCACTGACAGTTATTATTATGTGATAGGTAGCGACTAAACATAAAGAAACCGGAACTAAACTCAATAAGTCAATAAGTACACTTCATACTCTTTAAACTCTCTGGCAAACTTGGTGTAAGGTCCCCAGTCGGGCTCTGCTCCATATTTAAGCGCGATGTCATTCGCTGAGCTGTGCCGGGTGCCCTGCCAGGCTACCACACTTAGCGAGATGACATCCGCAGTACCTATGTAGGACGAAGTTTAAGGACATCCCCGGGTCCAAAATAAAACTATGGTAGGATTAAAAGAATGATGAGTCATTATTCTGTGCAATTAATTTTCTGCGATTCTGTTCTGAGCTAGCAATATTCTGCACTATAATGAAATCGCCTGTAAGCACGCGGGCTGCTTGTGAATATGAAGGCTCAGATTAAGGCTCTGATAACACGTAAACAAGGCTCATTTGTGATTTATGTTGCCCTGTGAAAATTTTTAGTTCTAAGTATTTGTTTTTAAAGTGAAAGTAACTTTGTTGAACTTTTGTAATATTTCAGGTGTTGCTAACGAGATCCAGTTAAAATCGCATTAAATATTGACATAGGATAATAACTCTAAGGGGGCGTCCATTAATCGCGTCATATTGTATATGGGGGGAGAGGGTCAAGAAAAAATCACCAATGATCACCACAGGGGGGAGGGGGGTCTGGACAGATATAACGTGTAATTTTTTTGACGAGATTCATGAGGAATCAAGGGAACTCCCGAAACCTTATATTAAGCAGACGTATAGCGATTTTTTAAAATCTAAAAACCAAACAATTGTATTTAAATAGTGCTATTTAGTGAAATTGAAACTGCTCGTGAAGATCAGTAGGTATGGAGCTCCTCCACGACAAGTTTTTTTACGGCTTGGGACTCATTTTACTCCGAAACTATAAAGGTATCTTAATACATATTTGAACATAAGGTGTATTTTTGTATGCTGCAATGCTACTCAGTTTTGTTGTAAAATCGCAGAAAAAGATTTTTAGAGGGGGTACTCCATACAGCTTGGAGTGCCTTGGTTACGAGAGAAGGAGAAGAAGAAGACTCCATACATACATATACGTAACTATTTGTCAAAAACATATTTTTTTACCAAATATCAACATGATGCACATCACTCAATAGGTCTTTCAAAATAGCATTGAGGTTTGATTGAACATTTTTTTATTTAGTGAATATTTTAAGAAATAATCACCCCGTAAGTCTAAAAAAATAGTGGACCTAACTATAACTTGAAAAAATTGAGAACGTTATCGGTTTAGGAATTATTGAGTTATCTCCAAAAACTTATTTCATAGGCAGATACGACCTTTTGATATTACTTTTTCGATAGTAGGTACGAAACCCTCTATTATGCGTGGTCCGACATGCACTTGGCCGGTTTTTTCTATTAAAGATTATTTTAATTAAAATAGTGAGATATGTGTACTTACATGAAGTTTACGTAGGTTCACGTGTTAGAAAACTGTACTTACTGGAGTTAAAAAAAAATACACGTCATATTGGACGGGGGGGGGGGAGGGTTCCTGAAAATATCACCAAAGATCACCATGGGGGAGGGGGGGTCTAAAACAAGCCAAAAACGTATGACGCGATTAATGGACGCTCCCTAATAATGCCCAAAGGCTACTCAACTTACTAAGGTGATGAAACCTTCAAAGACTATCTGAGAAAATTCGGGAAAACTCATGTGATGTGACAGAGCCGATTGGCGAAAAAACCATTTGGAGGGCCGACCCCAAATGAAATTTGACCAGTCACCGAAACAAGCATGAAGAAGAAGCTAACAATACTGTATTTGACATAGCTTTCCTAAAAATATAGCTGTTCTGGGATTACTAAGGGGTGCTGTGGACATTGATAACCAAAATCTGTAACACTATACTCGTACTCACATTTAAGTACGTGACACTGTACTATTTTACCTTGTAGTCTGTTTATTGTATGCCATAATTTATTCTGTTTTAAAATATACTTACCACTATTGTAGTCAGCAACCAATTACACTGTTTTAGTAGTGTTAGTTATGTGTATACATTGAATGTGACAAAACCATGTAGAATCGGGTTCATAATTGCATACCCAATTAATGAATGAATTCATTGATAAATTGGGTATGCAATTATGAACCCGATGGTACATATAGGGTGGGGCCTGTAACTAAAGCAAAAAATTAAAACGTAGATTCTAGTCCTCAAACTACACAACTTTTGTGTAGCAACTTTTTAAAATCATAAAGTTTTTAGATTGTTATTTTTTCAAACAAAGTACCTAAATAGTATTTTCAATGTACTTAAAACTCCGTCTAATTGACATCGCCTGTCAGTCTAGTCACTCTACAGACATAATCAATTTCATAGTACATTGCGTGTTCGAATTAACTTTAAATGTAATAAAATTCAAACCGCAAGTTTTTTTTCAAAGTCGTCAAACAAACGTTGCGTAGTTTGAGGAGAAGAATGTACATTTTAATTTTTTGCTTTAGTTACAGGCCAGGACATTACGCCTTAGTAATAGAGTTGTGGCTACATATTTTTGTCACATTAAATGTATCCATATTTTCGATCAGACATGACTGTACGTCACGTGCACGTGACATGCACCTTTTCCATCTCTGCAGACATTTGCATCTTGATTACCCAAAGTATATAATATATTTCTATTTAGAAGGACCAAGGTTGAAAAATGCATAATAGTACTTAGTATTAATATGAGATTAACCTATGCTGGCGTAAGTATTACAAATATAACGCATTAGTACCCGCACTAATGCCTATTTTCTGAACTGATCATTATGCAAAACAAAACCAATCAATTCGGTGGTCCTTTTCATTAATTAATCCGTGACGCATGCAGCTGATGCGCGCGTCAATCGAATGGCGGCATATGTTTGGCACCGATTCCAGGGACGCTGCAAAGCGTTTTGCGCGAAATTTTGCATTTTGTAGGAGTATCGTTGATAGAAGCTAGTGAGTTCAGGTAGGTTATAATTCTTCCTCTAGTCGGTCTCTTCATATACAAATATGACAAGATTGTATTCTTATAAAGACAATAAACGAGAGGGACAAGGCTTTAGTCCTCGCGTACACAGCGGCAAAATTATATTTTCCTTCACGGAAAATGTATTCGAAATCAATCAAATTCAATAAAAATTTTTTTTTTGTTTTTTACTTTTTGTATATTTTTTTGTTTATTATAAATGGTATTACGAAATTTACAATAATTACAAAATTATGTCTCAATTTGAGGTAAAAAACGCTACGTGATTTTTGGTAAGTCGAGTATTTGTGGCAAGAATACATGTGATGACTGTGATGAGTGCAATTATTTAATTAAACTTTTGTCTGCGGTGCAATTAGTAGATGAACAATTGAACATGATATAACATAGCTAGATATTGGCACTGAACAATTGATCAAACCCGACTGACAATAACATAGGCATGAAAATCGCTATTGATCGTTTACCACATAGCTGGAAGCGCTTTTAACATTAAAGCTTAAATTATAAATATAATGGATTAAGGATGATTCACGCTGTCACGATCCGCGTCCTACACGACACTTCATTTCGTATAGAAACCATCACGTGACCTCGTTACGCTTTCTATACAAACTGAAGTGTTCAACTGAAGCGTGAATCATCCTTTAATCACCTGAAGTTTTTACTCAACAATTTTCGATCAATTCACAATGATCAGTATCAGGAGCGCTCACCTGCGGATCATGCAAGGCGACCACTGCGGGATTATTGCCCTCCTGTTTTAGAACAGCTCTTGAAGTGTAGAGTCGCGGGCGAACATAAGGTTATGCTAGCAGGGCTGTTGCTCGCGAAGGGTGGCAGGGACGACCGCAGTGCGGCTGGCACAATTTTCTTTGGTCAATTTTTAAAGTTCGTTTTTAGGGTTCCGTACCTAATGCTGCCAGCAACAATGCTGATAAAAAAAGAATAAATGTAAATTGTATGTATATTATAGGAACACTTACCTATCATCTTTTAATTTTTCAAATTCTGGGCAAACTTGAGACCTGTAACTTGTTCTTAAATCCATAATATATCTGTACAAAATTTATTGTCCTTTGCCGCCATTAAACTCGGTATATGATTTATGCACAGTCGTTATGGCGGTAGGCATGTAATTGCTCGATTTATTTTTGGTTGCCTGTTTAATTTTATTTTTGTCTGTAGTTGTGTCATCACTCATTAGAGTCATAAGTTAGGTCCCCACTGAAAATCAGCGCCGCGGCTTGCCGTGGCATTATGCTGAGTGGGGCTCCTTTTTGTCGTCCGTTTTTTTATATACCTGTCTATTAAATTTAATTATTTTCTTTCTTCTTTCTTTGTTTCTTTGCAAATTAAATGAGTTTAAACGAGCCTGGTGGTCAAAATGATCCTAACACGACATTATCTTTAAGATAATGGGAACGCGTAAAGGTAATTTTGATTACCTGCCCATTTAGCGACTTCTGCTACTGACTACACAATACGCATACACGTGTTTGTTACTAATTCCGACAGTTCCCGGACCTACTGTGACATCACACACAGACAGACAGACAGGCACACAGGAATTAAGCATACACACTTGAGATAATAGACAATGTCTAATGTTCCAGCAGTACGCCACAAATGATTCAATTACAACCCATCACTAATTACATTGTATATAAGTGAGGGTAGGTATACCGTATAGAGTCATTAACTGATTGGCAATTCCGTCCAGTTAGCGTACATGCTTGTGTTCCTGTTGCATACTAAGCGCAGACCAGGGTTTATTAGTAAATAGTTAATAGTGTAAAATTACAAGTGTTAATATTTCGCGCTTCTCAAATTAAATTTAGTAGACTCATCAATCTCATCATCGTTAATGCTCTTGTCGGTGGAGTAATCGCCAATCTGCCAGTGTTTTGAGTTTCTCATATAACGAGCAGCCTTCTCCTTAAGTTGCTTGAGATATGTAAACCTTGGCCTTCCTCGGCCTCTCATTTCCTCGAAATTGCTCTCCAAAGTGTCGTTAATAGACTAGCAACTAGTAAATAATCATAACCGCTTCGGGACAACGCCGGGAAAGCAATAATGTTACAAAACTTTAGGCCACAATTACAATGGTTAGCATGAGGCAATGCACCGTCAAAATTGGGAGTACAAATGCTGCTGTTAATTGCATGGCAGATTCTAAGACAATTAGTAAGGCAGTCTGTGATTATCAGTCTAACAAACCAATTGAATCGGTCACTTAAAGTAACTGGTGAATTGATACGGACTTCACATACTTATCAGATGTGAGTGTTTTAAATGATTCGTTGGAAGTTTTGTTTGACATTAAGCAATTTCGCGACTTGGGTTAACGACGGTAGTAAATCGTCATCACCAATCGAAATTGAAGTACCTAAAATATACATTGTATATTACGTGACTTCGTTTCCATCTATTATTGCCATAAATATTAACTACCGTGGCTACGGCCTACGAAAATATAATCTACATATCTATTGCCTTAAGTGTCTTGGTTAATATGAAAACTAATAATAGTACTACTATACTCATACATGTATGTATGAGTATATAATATCTTTCTTCTCTTATAGTAGTTATAGATACTGTAAATTACCACGTTATCCTGAAATTCTTATTCAGGTTTTTTCAACATTCAACCATATAATGCGTAAATAATAGATGAATATATCAATGATACTGTATAATTTTATTCGGGGGGGTTAATGATAAAAGTCATTCAGTAGCATGATCTACATAGGTATTTCCTTAGCCAAGTGTTGCTAAAGGCGAAAACTATCCTACAAATACCTTACTTTGTCTCATACTGGCATACATTTTATACAAATATCTAGAAAGCCTGGGAACTGCCGGGCGAGCACTGGACTGTGGAAGCTGACCACGGCGGTGTTGCATTACCGAAGGGTCACGAAACGGACCCTTTCAGCGTGCACGCTCAACGCTCGACCAATTTATGCTGACCGGCAGCCGCCGGTAGATGCCAACCGCCATACGTTGATAGCTGACGATACCCATTCAACGGTGGAGTACGTAGGGCTGCGCATGCGTTTCCGCTTTGCGGCAGTGGCACGTTCGGTGTCCCCCGCCTGCGCGACGGTCCATGTGCCGTCATTTTGGGGATGGACGTCGTCCATTGGACGATGATAGTCTGCAGCGTCGTAGCAGGATTTACCGTGGCGCATTGCTACGGCATGCAGTTGGGACGGACGATCTCCATATATTGGATGAGCGTTTTGCGTGCACGCTCGGAGCGTGCTTTTCGTGGCCCAAATGTTACGGCAGCCAATTGTGGTAAAAAAACACTGCACGGGCCCAAGCTCCTTTACAAGTGTCAATAAATCTTAAGTAGATTGATGAACCACGGGCTATTGCTTGGTACAATGTTAGACTTAGCTGATAAAGTATTTAAGCTTGGTGTAAATGAGGAGGTATTGTTTAGGTATAGGTAATTGTTTAAGAGATAACTCAAGTTAAGAGTTAGAGATAAGGTGAGTACGTTAAAATTTTAAGACAGTGACAATTATACATGTCATATACAAAGGAAAAAGTGAACTAGGCCTTCGGTGCCCAGGGCTGGGATCGAACCAGCGTGGTTAAGGCGTCTGCCGCGAATGCAGAAGACGCTGGTTCGATCCCAGCCCTGGGCACCGGAGGCCTAGGTCACTTTTTCCTTTGCATATGACATTTATATATGTTTATAATTACTAAAAAATAAATTAATCAAAATATTTATTAAAATAATTTGATTTCTTCTTCAGTTAGTGACAAATGTGTTAAAGCCCGAACACGCTAACTCAGCATGGTATTTGCAGCGACCAAAATGTATGACCAATAAGGTAATTAACGTTTAGATAAAAAATCCACCACTGCAGAACCAACAGCATCATAGCATTTAATTTTCAAGATGCCAGTTGGTTACTTAATGCCTTTTAGAATTTTCCTTTATCATATGGTTTCGATTAACCACAAAAACAACTCACGTTAGTTCGAAAAGGAAATATGTAACTTTGTCTTTCTTATTCATTAAAGACTTTTTATCCAAGGAGGGTATGAAACCCTATCAGGTATGAGACGGTGGGCAGTGTAGGATGACGTAACGCATCGGAATTCGGTGACGCAAGAGGCTAATCACATAATTAATAGGCGATATTAGTTACACATACGAGGGGTTGTTATACAAGTTTTTATATTATTTGTAAGTTTATTTTAACTGGCAGCAAAAAATATACCTATTGAATGATAACTTTGATTTTTATGCGACGCGTGTAGTAAGATTTATTCATAATTTACTAATTTTGTGAATACTACTAAGTATTTACGTGAATAAGAAACTTACACGTGTGTTAGACTCAATGTCATAATCAAAGTATAGTTACGAATATATTTATTGCATATGGGCCCCTCCTTGCCTGGAAATAAATACATTTCATTTCTAATGCCTTAATGCGAATTTTGTTGGTACATAAATATGCATCGATACAATTGTTTCCATCATATACAAATAAACCAAATTGCCAAACAAAACCCTATCAATTAATCAAGTTAGACAATTATAATTATCTCAAGTTCGAATAATGCGTATTCAATTCTCGATATAATTGAACTGTGAACCACGAGTGCTTGTAATTACAGGATCATTAGACTAATAACATGACTAGGTCCAACCTATATAGTAGTAGGACATACCTAGATGCAGCAATGTGCAAATTGCAGAAATTGCAGAAATGTTCTCGGAAATTTCCGAGAAATTACATGAAAGAAACTTAGAAAGTTCTCTGTGAGAATGTTCCCATGAGAACTTTAACATTTTGTGTAATATATAATATTACACGCCACATATTAGTAAACCAGGCAGGCATAATATTTAAAATGGCGTGTGTCTACCTCGGTTCTGACACGATAAGATTGTTTATTAAATTTAAGTTCCAGAGAATATTCTCCATAGAAGTTTCGCAACTTATGAAACTTCTCCTCGGTGCATTGCTACCTAGATGTCTGTTTAATGTTAATTCAAGACGATATTTACTCAAAAAGGTTGTGTTGATATTTGAGATTTTAACGCAAAGACCGCCATTGCTTTTAGCTACGAAGAAGTCAAAACAAATTTATTTTCCTCGGAATTATTCCTTTCATAACATAATCAAACTCGCTTTTATATTTTAATATTTATTTTAGTAGTCTATAATATTTACTTTATTTGATTTTGATATTTTTTATTATGTTCGTTCATAACTGCAGAATATTTCGTTTCGCAATAAATAAATAAATCCAAAATATATGTAAAAACGTACGGATAATATAAATAAGTTTTAGACATAAAACTATGTTACATATAAACTTATATAGAAATCATATACAAAGAAAAAAGGCCTCCAGTACCCAGGACTGCCTATATGACATCTATACCTATAACTTTATAATTAATATAGTAGGGTGTTTACTTAAAAAAACAAATCAAAATATTTCTTAAAAATAATTTGATTTGTTCTTTAGTTATGTAAAATATGCTTGTGTTTACTTACTGACTGTACTGCAGAATCATTAAACTATCGCATCTATTACTAAAAAAAATCCTTACTCAAAAGTAAAACCTGGCTAGTTATTACAAGTGTGACTGCATCCAATCACTTAGACACGTAGCTCCTAGGTAGTAGATAAATCTAGTTAGTATTATCCTTGCTTGTCACTGTCACCTTCACTAGTCCTACCTAGTTACTTATCTATAGCCAACTTCACTGCCTTATTTATTTATCGTATGGCAACATGTCACTGGATATAGATAGGCATTTATTCCATGCCTTGATGGCCTTAGATAGGTGCAGTTCTAACCCTTGACTAAGAAACAATTAATCTAGTGAACTAAAAGACCTATAGGCTAATAAATAATGCGGAAGACTAAATTAAACAATTAAAAATCCTGACAAAAGTATTCAATTCAATTCAATTCTTTATTGATAACATAACATAACATAAATACTCTTTATTGCACACCTCAAATAATAGACACAAAGTGTACACAAGTACATATGTTACACGTCATTCAACATTTTTATTATGTTTTGTACACATGCAGAAATTACAATTTAGGACTATATTACACATGCACGAATTATCAATACATTTTTATTTAAACATAATAATGTAATAAACTAATAAATGTTGTATGTCCACAATGAAAAATATAATTATGTCCGGTAGATATTATAAAATTTAATACATTATGTATTGGTTATTAGCGCCATCTTTAGAGTTGAAAACTGTGAGTAATAACTAACGCTGGTGCGCCATCATCATAACGTTTTAGTCGAAAACCGCAACCGAATCGGACAAGCCGTTTTGGAGATAAGCCGTCTTACAGTCGCCATCAAATATGACGGAGCGGCCAAAGTACTAAAAAATATGTGAACATACACTTTAACGCGTTGAAAATAGAGGCGTTGTTCAGATATTTGTGACCACCTTGGACGCTCCGATATATATTATCTGATGGCGACTGTACACTAAATTTATATACCGGTCCGTTCCATCGATGTTAATTAAAAAAAATACGAATCAGCGTTTCAAATACATACAAGTATATGTAGAAGTTCCTAATATCTTAAAGTATATTATGTGATGTAACAAGAGATGTATCTATACCGGGTGTTGCCTGTAACACGAGAAATAAATTAAAACAGATTCTACTCAAACAATACAACTTTTGTTCAACAACTTACATAAAATAATTTTAAACAAAAAAGAACCGTCTTCACTAAGCATCCACCTTTCCAACACCAAATGCTCGATCTGCTGTAGAAAATACTCAAATCACCATAGGTGTGCCTATAATAGTTGAAGAGTTCCCTCGATTTCTCCAGGATCCCATCATCAGACCCTGACATGGTTACAATGGGACCAACTGTGAAGTATACGCTTTCCAACAAAAAAACAATTTTCCAAATCGGTCCAGCCGTCTTCGAATAATCGGTGAACATACATAAAAAAAATATAAAAAAAAATAGCAAAAACAAAGATCCCGACGAATTGATAACCTCCTCCTTCGAAATCTTGAAGTCGGTTGAAAATATGTAGTCTTTAGATTGTCTCTTTTTTAAACAAATTAAATATAATTTTCAATGTACGTTAAAATCCTTCTAATTTACATTGCTTGTCAGTCTTGTCACGCTACAGACATAAACAATTTCGCAATACATTGCGTGTTCGAATAAACTTTAAAGTGTACTTAAAATTATACCACAAGTTATTTTTAAAAGTCGCTGAACAAACGTTGAATACATTAAGGAGTTCTACGTTTTAATTTTTTACAGACAACACCCGGTATAGCATGTTCGCGAGCGTTTTATACGTATCTTTTTACGCCCGACGGTACTCGCCAATAACAATCCTTATTATACTTGACTAATTAATGAAACTAGAAAAATAATGATTATTTTATGCAAAATCTCAACTACAGTGTGCTCTAAAAATACTATATCTTGCTTCCCTAGAGAAAACTACCGGAACATTTGTATATCCTATGTTTTTTGCTCGCTGAACGCCTCCCCAGAGAGGAGATAGCGACTGAACGTTCTGTAAAGTTTGCTACGTATAAAGAAATAGGGATATTATTTGTTGTACATGGTTATGTACCTATGTGGAAGGTCGTTTCAACCGACTTCAAAATTTCGCAGGAGGAGGTTATCAATTCGTCGGGATCTTTGTTTTTTTTTTATGTATGTTCACCGATTATTCGAAGACGGCTGGACCGATGTGGAAAATTATTTTTTGGTTTGAAAGAGTATACTTCACAGTTGGTCCCATTGTAACCAGGTCCTGATCTGATGATGGGATCCTGGAGAAATCGAGGGAACTCTTCAACTATTATAGGTACACCAGGCTGATGTTTGTAATTTGAGTATTTTTGTACAGCAGCTCGAGCATTTGCTGTTGGAAAGGTGGATGCTAAGTGAAGACGATTCTTTTTCGTTTAAAATTATTAACAAAAAATCGTTTTACTATGTATCATTTTTTTTTTGTGTTCGTAAGCAATTCGTAAGTATTAGTTTAACCGAGATTTTTTTTATATGTTCTTTGTGATGTTAAATGACCCCCCATTATAGGTTAACATTTTTCTATTATCTATGGACTGAACTTTATATTTCGCGGCCAACGTAACCTTAAAGGCATTATAACAACATCGCCATCTACGAATAGGTACTGCCTGCTGCCTAATTTCCATAATTATGATAGGCAATTCGCGACTAATGTGAGGCGTTAGTAACGCTACGGACAAACGGAATTAATTACCTTTGTAGAAGACTGTAATAGCTTAATGCTTAGATAATTATTACAACATAGTTTGCTAACTATACAATATAGTTTGCTAAAAGTATGAAAACATTAGTACATTTAAACACAAATGTTTTCATACTTATATTTTGGATCGCAACCTACATGGTTAGTGATTACTTTGCCTTTAAAAAATAAAACGTCACAATTGATGTGTGTCACATTAGTGTAGGTGTACGCAGTACATTGCTGGCCAAAAAAAAACGTAAACTAATTACTTAGTGTTAACCAAATATTAATTGCGATATGTTTTCGTTTTATATCAATTCATCACTTCAAAACCTGCGTCTGGTTTTCTCTTGCGGTTAACCAGTTGTACTGGCTGTTTGTTCAATAAGTAGCCATATTGCGAGAGATGATTAGGTAAGTCATACCGAACAACTTTTTCTATGGGACCAACCCTGAATTCCCAAACAACATTTTGGCCTCCCTATAGAAAACGTCGACGTCTGATCGGACGAAACGTATGAAACAGCCAAAAAAAAATTGTCGCATAGAAAATGTTGTAAAGTATCACCTCGCACAATATGGCTAGTTATTGAAATAACATCCTGTATTTGACGTCGAATACAAAACACATCCAGTGTAACTTATGCAACGCATTCGCGTTTTGAGCATTTTCAGACAAACATTTCCGTAACCACTAACTTCAAAACATGCAGGAATTCAGTTTTAAAATAAAAACGTGGCTACTTCATTACAGTAGGCTTAATTTCTAAGCCAACAGCGCGGAAGAGGATTTACATTTTTAACCTCGGGGCAAAATGGGGGTTGTTCGTCAAAATATAGCAAGAATAATGAAGTAAACACAAATGAGAATGCGTTTCACTGTGTACTTATGCATTATTAATAAATACTTTTAGCCATTGTAACGATAATAGTTCAGTCTCTCGTCCTTTATCCAAACAATTTTTGCCGCCCCACCATTAAGTTATTTTTTAACTATATCATAATTGGTCAATTCAGAGAAAAAATACATTATGTACATCGTTGATTACATTTATTTTACGAGCGGCTGTTTGCGCATAAACTGGCCCATTACAAAAGTCTCGACACCTCGTAAATATAACAAACAACTTTACCACAAAAAAAAACAAATTACTTTTAATAACTATCGACCATTTGCAATAAAATTTAAACCCTATGCATATGGCTGCAAAATACAATTTCATTGACATTTACAATGTACCAATAAAAAAGTGCTATAAAAGGAATTTTTTGCATAAAATGAAACCATAAACTGCAGGTTTCATACCTACTGTCCATGGTGTTTCAGTTAATATAAAATTACAGGTAATAAAAAGTACCGTGAGCAAAAAGCCGGCCAAGGCAAAGTAATTTCTTGGAAAAGGGGTTCTTCTCTTTTTAATGTGTAAAAGTAATAGGCACATTCAGTATTGGGCAAAAATTTACTTGAATAAAAATAAGAATAAAAACATTTTTATTCTTATTCAAATCGATTTACATTAAAATAATTCTTGCACTCGTTATTTAAAATACAATGAACGGGAATAAGTAATGAGATTTTTATTTTAAATGTTAAATGAAAAACAGAATAATTATTCTAGGGTTGGGATTATTCCAAATAACGTTTGATTCAATTAAAATGTTATTTGGAATAAAGTCAATTTTGTGGTAAAAAACCAATATATCCATTCTCCTAGCGTTTGTTCCGGCTTTTGCCACGGCTAAATTGAGCCAGGGGGTCCGCTTGGCAACAGTATCCCATGAGTTGGAATTGTAGCATATCCCTTACATACCTCAGGTCAGGATTGAATCGCTGCAATGCTAGGTTGATCATTTGTCTTATTTGTGTTGCACTTTCCTAGTTATTCTGCAATCCTTGTTCAACACACGCACCCATACGAAAATCCCGTGGCGCTCTCAAACATCGTGCGCTATTCTTCTAACCTTGTCTTCATCTTAGAAACTCAATTTTCATGCTCTGAAATACGCAGAAGAAAGTTATTAACTCGCGAACACTTTTATACACTTCCTTGTCGCGGATCTTTGACCTACAGCCTCCAGCGACTTTTGAAACCTAGATTTCTCACCTTGTCTTAATTTTTCTTTATGCTTAGCTATGAATATCTTCGTTTTATTCACGTTATTGTACATTTTTATACTATTTTGAAATGTTTATTTAGACTTCTCCATAGTGACGTATTCTGTCTAGTTTGTCAATTCTGCTATTTTGTATAACCATGTAGTTAGGTTGTATACTTTTGACTAAGTTTATTAAATATTTGTACTCATGTTGTCCTGGCCTGTGATATTTTTTTGAAAATTCAATGTAAGAACTCTCAATTCGCTGGCTGCCCCTATATAAGCCTGTCACTGACAAACGTCAGTCACTTTGTGGTTAGCTTCGAAGAAGTTATTTTCCAAACAAAAGGTCTGTGCGGGGCCGAAGTGACCCGCACTTGAAGCGACCTCTCTCTCTCTCCTGGCATAAACTCTCCGGGTTACTAATTCCTGAGTCTCCAGCTTCTACGTTCGCATCTGAGGGCGAGTCTCCAGCTTCTACGTTCGCATCTGAGGGCGAGTCTTCAGCCACTACGTTCGCCTCTGAGGGCGAGCCTCCCAGCTACTACGTTCGCCTCTGAGGGCTAGCCTCTACCTACTATGTTCGCCTAGTGTGGGCGAGCCACCTACTACGCTCGCCTAGTGTGGGCGAGCCACCTACTACGCTCGCCTAGTGTGGGCGAGCCACCTACTACGTTCGCCTAGTGTGGGCGAGCCATCTACTACGTTCGCCTAGTGTGGGCGAGCCTCCAGCCACTTCGTTCGCCTCTGAGGGCGAGCTCTACTCCATCCGCCGCTGAGGGCGGTCCTCTACTCCGTTCGCCTCTTGGGGCGAGCCTCCGTGCCTCTACTACGTTCGCCTTTGAGGGCGAGCCCGTGAAGAATCTCCGGCTTTACCTTTTTATCTTACCAAGTCTATATTGACTTACTTACCCTCTTACAACTGAAAAATATTGTGAAATAAAGAACCCACTACCTGAATTTCCTTTTTATTATTTACTTTCTTCACCGTATCCGTTGCGTGTTCTTCCACCTATCTAGTTGGAAGAGCACGTAACGTGACAGAATAGACACTCGTTTTTACGAAAATGACTGCCATCTGATCTTCCAAACCAGAGGGGAAACTAGGCCTTATTGGGATTAGGTCCGGTTTCCTCACGATGTTTCCTTTCACATAAAAACCCAGACTATATTCTTATTCGTGGAACATTATTAAGATAGATATACTCTTTACTTGCTTGCCACGATACATACACAATTCCGTTAAGAATAAATTATCTTCATTATTTTTTTTCGCATTATGAATTATTCTCGACCAAATTATTTTGAATAATTTTAACGGTAATAAAATCGACATGACTTTATTCTTACCTATACAATTTTTTATTAAAATAATGATTTTATTATTGAGTGCCTAACACACTGGGCACATTATTTTAGACTTAAATAGTACGAATACCCGTGAGTTGCGATATAGTATAGATAGACAATGCTCATACCGCCAGTTAGATGATAATTCCATACCGAAATCCATCTCAATGTACCATTCATTACATACCATCAATGAATTCATTCATAAATTGGCCATGCAATTCTGAACCCGATAGTACCTTACCATTTATAAGCTTTAAGAAATAGTGTTAAAAAATTCTAATGAAATTCGGAACTACAGCTGGCCAATAACTGTACGAATCAAAAACGCATAGACACTGCAATGCGCGCTGCCGTTTTTCACTATCAAGCGAAAAATGTTGATTAATGCCATACATCGTTATCGCGGGAGCAAATACAAATGTGTTGAAGAATATGTATAACAGAATGTCCGTTTATTATAAACAGAATATTATGCCTACACGTCTTAGCCTCTAAGAAGTTCTTCATATCAAGCACAATGTTTTTGCTAGAAATTATCAATCAAACTCGACTTGCTCCTTTTCGACGTTCGTTAAAGTGCGTCTTTTTGTGTAGAAATTTCGTTTAACAGATATAATTTTTTTATGAAAATTACAAGTACCTAACGTTGATTTTTGAGAAAAAAAAATACTCTTCGTGTGTCTAAAATAATCCTTTATTTACAAGTCCAGACAAATCGATCATGAATGAATTTTTTTTTGAATAACAGGTGACTGAAGAAGTTGTCGTTAGGATTGCGTGGCTAATCTTTTTAGTATGTACTATAATCAAGTCGATTACGAAGTTTAGATATTAGAAAAAACATCGATAAATTTTGAACTTGTAGGTACAAACGCGTTGAAACTACTGTCACTTCTGTTATTTCTTACTTGTCATAATCTTTGACTACTGTCAAATCGTTTTTGCTCCCGCGATAACGACGTATGTAATGACGTTCAGTCACTTTTAACGTGCGGGCCCCTAAAAAATACGCGCGATCCCGACGTGGAGGGATGCACGCTCTCGTGAACTGACCAGTGATTTTATGCGACATTAAATAACGGATGAGGATTTATGCAAAGCCTTACTTGGCGTACCCAACGGCACATGAAGGGTAGAATTTTGAAAAATACGCTCTTTAAAACAATATCGTTTTACGTCGGACGCTTTTGAAAAACCGAAGCAAAATTGTTAATCATTCTCTGTTTTCAATACTGATGGTCATTTACGTGCACCCCATCCCCAATGTTTGGAAACATAATACCCTAGCTTTAAGTCAAAGTGAGCTTAATTACTTTCATAACGAACTTCAGAAATTTTACAGCACAAAAATGTTAAAAGCTTTCTGTGCTCGTAGCTCGTAGCTGAAACATAATGAAATTTACCTGTTAACTAATTAATATTTTGTGTACCTAATTAATTAACAAAACGTTTGCGTCGAACACTTTACATTGCAGATTTTCAAATTATACTAAATTGGACCTTCGAAGACAGATTTCGGTGAACTTTCTGCTCCTAGGGTAGTAATAAATCGTTCAAAAGGAACAAATAACTTGACTTAAGAAATTAGCTCCGACCTAATTGTTGAGTTGGGACCGGAGTTACTAACTAAGAACAGATGAGAGAAACGCACTCTGTATACAGATTAGAGTTTGTAAAGGGCTCAAAATTTGATGCTAATAAAGTAAAAACAGGGTCATGAAATTCGGGCTGCAGCATCGTGACAGGCATAAATTAAAATTGTTTATGGAGCTCATTAGTGATAAATTTGTTTTTGAACATTTGCTTTGATCACTTATATATATGGCTGGAGATACTTAGAATCGATAACACAACACGTCCCAACAATTTTTAGAATTTTTGTCTGTTTCTAATGGTTTCCCAACACGTCATTTAGGATTTGTAAAATGTGTGTAGATAAAGCAGTGTATGCTTCTGTACGTAATTAGGCCTTATTACGTAACAGTTACATAAACTACTATTTATCTCTTTTTAGGGTTCCGTCAACTAGGAACCCTTTGAGTTTCGCCATGTCCGTCCGTCTGTCTGTCCGTCTATCCGCGGTCTAGCTCAGTGACCATTCGCACTAGAAAGCTGAAAGGGGTTTGGGTAACTTTGTATGGACTAGTGGCGTCATTTTTTTTTTAGCGGCCATCGTTTTTTTCCCTACTATTATGTAGCACTACCTTAGACTAGCATATCTGAAAAATAAGTTTTGCCGTAAGTAATATCGGAGCTAAGATATAGTCCTTGAAACAATGTTATTGGACAAGTGAATATACCTAACTCCGACAGGTTAAAGAGACAGTAGGCGACAAATTTTCGCAAAACTGCCGACGGGGCCCGCTTAATAGAGGTGCCCAACGCTGATAACGGGAGAGCAGCTGACAGTCTACGGGAGAGATTTGAGGCCCTTGTGGGGGATAATGCACGGGTGTACAGGCCTGTGAAAATGGCTGGTCTGAGGGTGGCAAACCTGAACGAGGCGGCAACGCCAGACACCGTGGCAGCGGCTATAGCGGCCAAGGGCGGGTGCAGTGTGGCGGAAGTGAAGGTGGGCACAATCCGCGCTTCCTTCAATGGCTCAGGGTCGACACTCGTCAAGTGCCCTGCGACGGTGGCCAAAAGGGTGATGGACGCTGGGGGAAGATTATCAGTGGGATGGTCAAGCGCGGTAGTGCAGGCCCTGGATCCGGCACCGCTCCGCTGCTACAGGTGTATTGGGAACGGGGCACACGAGAACAACGTGTCCGTCACCGGTAGACCGCGGCAATTTGTGTTTCCGGTGTAGTAAGCTGGGGCATAAAATAGCTGAGTGCACGGCGGAACTTGCGTTCTGTGCTGCGTGCTACCAGGCAAAGCGCCCAGCCGGATATTTAATGGGTGGGCTGGCATGCAATCCACCTCAGACCAGAGGTGGGCAAAACCCCGAACGGGCACGGGGCGCAGCCAAGAAAGTGCCAACCACGCTGTCAGAGCCCAGGACTTGCTCATGCAGCATATGGCAGAGTGGCACATTGACTTGGTTGTGGTGGCGGAGCCGTATGCGGTCCCTCCGAGGCCGCATTGGTACGGGTCGTTGGATATGACGGCGGCGTTAGTGGTACCTGCGGCGGGCAGCCTGGCTCCCCTAACAGGAGTCGAGAGAGGACAAGGTTTCGCGGCGGCTAAATGGGGACAAATCCTGGTTATTGGGGTGTATTTCTTACCCCATCGGCCGCTGCAAGAATTTGAGACATTTCTTGGCTCGCTTGAGGGCGTCATCCGTAGGGCTGCCCCAACGCAGATGATGGTGATTGGTGACCTCAATGCCAAGAACCAAGCATGGGGTGGTGTCGCTACGAATCCGAAGGAGGGCAAGCTGCATGACTGGGTGGTAGCGATGGGGCTGAACACGCTAAACCGGGGATGCAAAGTATTGTTTGCATTGTAAGAAATATACAAGTTAGTATTTTGTAGTTATTATTAATCTTTGTTTCTGGTAATCATATTATAAGTAATGATGTAATTATATTATTTGTGATATTGTATTTTATTTCTTTAGGTCCCAACAAGTTGGAGGCGGAATAGAAATGGCAACTACGGATCCTGTGTCTAAGGCATCAACAAAGAAGAGTCAACCTTCAACTAGCAGTGATTCAGCATCAACTTCTACAACACAAGCTTGCTGTATTGACGTAAGCACAAAAAATAATGACAAAATTGAATGTTCTGTGTGCCATGTGTATATGGTAAAAAGATATTTAGCAAACCATCTGAAAAGCAATAACCACAAAAACAATGTTCTTAGTTCAGACAGCGAATTAATCAACGTTCAGCTAATTGAAAATGCATTCAGAAACAGGGTTGCTACGTACAGAATATCAAGTAATAAAAATGATTACCAATCCTTTGAAACCCCCGAATCGTTTTTAGAAAAAAATAAAGATACAATTTTCACTTTATTAAATCGATCAGTTGCAGATCATTGTGCTTTAAAAGTTAATTTTATTTTAAATGAAAATTTTTGTCAGGATACCAAACAGTCAAGAAATACATTTGATTTTCAATTAAACAATCAACTTTCTAATGTGAGCAGTGATAAAGATTTTTTTTTCATATCCCTCGTAAATGAAATAACAGAGAGATTAACAAACTTTGATAGAAAAGATAGTGGATGGTGTTTGGTAAACGTAAACCACTTAGACGTTAATGTTAATAAATATAAACCATTGCGTGGTTCTTCATATATTGAATTACCACGTGATATAACAAACAAAAGAGCAGTAATAAACATCAAAAACAATGATCACGAATGTTTCCGTTGGGCATTGCCTTCGGGTTTATATCCACCTAAAAAAAACCATCACGCTAATATGGTGAACTGTTATGTCAAATACAAGCAGAAATTGAAGTTTGGTGACATTCCTTTTCCTATCAAGTTTACTGATATTCAGAAATTTGAAAAGTTAAATGGTTTAAGTATCTCCAAACCAAACACGTTAGTGTTTGGTTTGGAGTATAATTCACAAAATAAAAGTCATGATATTGTTGGTCCTTTACACATTACAAAATGTAAAAAAACAAAACATTTTAATTTGTTATATATAAAAAAGGGGAATAGAGGACACTATTGTCTCGATTTGTAACAATTTATCTCGATTAGTATCGGCTCAAATAAATAAATCACAACATGCTGTTAATATATGTGATGGTTGTTTGTCAAATATTTCATCTAATCAGAATTTAGTAGAGCATCAAAAGAACGATTGTTTTCATATATGTACCAATTTACCCTCTGAAGAGGATAAAAGGAAAGATTGGTTTGACAAAATAACTTCTTCAAGTCAAATTAATTTCAATAATTACGAGCGTAAATTACGAGTTCCTTTTGTTGTGTATGCAGATTTTGAGGCATTTTTAAGTCCTATTCAGTCAGAACAATCTAATGAACAAACCACTAAAGATAATAGTCACTCTCCAACACCTGACAGTGATAATGATTATGGAGATGATGATGATTATGTGGATGATAAAATCAAACGTAAACGCAGACGTATAGACAAGCGTTTCTCAACCATTAACATTCAGAAATATCAAGTTTATAGTTTTGGATACTATATTAAATGTGCATATGATGACAAGTTATCAATTTATAGAACATACAAAGGGGAGAACTGTGGTCAAACATTTATGAAATGTATTAAACATAATTTGGAGAGTATTTGTAAAAAGAATACATTTTCCAAGCCCCCTTTACCCTTAACAACTTTAAATAAAGAACACATTGCAAACAGCAAAGTCTGTTTCATTTGTAGTACATGTTTAAACGAGGATTCCTGCGTTTCCTATAATTGGCATACCGGTGTTTACGAAGGCGTTGCACATTCACTTTGCAATGAAAAGTACAGACCCCAAAACTTTGTACCTGTGTTTTTTCATAACTTAAGCAACTATAACAGTCATTTTATAGTACATGGGCTTAATTTTGAAGATGGTGATATAGAACTAATCCCACAGAACAAAGAAAAAATATTTCCTTTTCCAAAATGTTAAAAGTGAATAACCGTACAGTGAAATTAAGATTCGTTGATTCCCTTAAATGCATGTCTAGTAGTCTTGAAAATTTTTATTAAATTACTTTATGTATTGATAATATTACATTAGTATCGAGTGGTCAATAAAACTAATCCACAGCGCAGGCTTGAAAAATTAGCTAAAAACTTAACAACAAAGCAATTCAATTAACTAAAATTAAATTTTCCAAGTGAAGAAGACTATAAGCGCTTGATACGTAAGGGTGTTTACCCATATGAATACATGACATCATTTGATAGTTTAAACCTTACCGCCCTTCCTCATAAGGATTTATTTTATAGTTCTCTGACTAATAGCCACATTTCAGATGAAGATTATGAACATGCTGCGGGTGTGTGGAATCACTTTAATTGTCAAAATATGGGGGACTATTCAGATTTATATCTGAAAACAGATGTTTTGCTACTAACTGATGTATTTGAAAATTTTAGAAATGTATGTGTTACCTACGGTTTGGATCCAGCTCATTATTACACTGCCCCAGGATTGAGTTGGGATGCCATGTTAAAAGTTACAAAAATAAAACTTGAACTTTTGACGGATATTGATAAAACTGCTTTCATAGCAAAAAATATTCGAGGAGGTATATCCCAATGCAGTGCTAACAATAATATTATGCAAAAGCTAACAATAAATATATGTCAAACTATGAATCAAACCAACCGTCTTCTTTTCTTGTATATTTAGATGCAAATAACTTGTATGGATGGGCTATGTCTCAACCTCTTCCTACAGGTAAATTTGAATGGGTGAATGTAGAGACGAATTTTAATGTTGCAGATGATGCTGATCATGGCTTAATCTCAGAAGTAGACATTGAATACCCTAAAGAATTACATGATTATCATTCGGATCTACCATTCTGTCCCGAAAATGTATGTTTAGGTAATTCTAAAGCAAAAAAATTAATACCAAATCTAAACAAGAAAACAAACTATGTCATTCATTACCGAAATCTTAAATAAAGTTTACAAAACAAATTCAAAGTGCTTAAAATCCATAGAATATTAAAATTTGAGCAATCCCCATGGTTAAAAAGTTACATAGATTTAAATACCTACATGCGATCCCAAGCATCTTCTGAATTCAAAAAAGATTTTTTCAAACTCATGAACAATTCAGTGTTTGGTAAAACTATGGAGAATGTAATGAAACGAGTAAACATCAAATTATTAAATCACTGGGAAAATCGTGGGAAATCTCAAGGAGTTCAATCTTTAATTGCGAAACCTGAATTTCATAGTTTATCTGTTTTTTCACATGATTTAGTAGCTGTTCAATTGAAAAAAACTAAAGTTTTATACAACAAACCAATTTACCTAGGTTTTTGCATTTTAGATCTTTCTAAAACTTTAATGTATCAATTTCATTACGACTATATGAAAATCAAATATCAAAATAATTTGAAATTGCTTTACACAGATAATGATAGTTTACTATATCAAATATTCACAGAGGACTTTTATGATGACATAAAATCAGATCTTAATTTATATTTTGATACTTCTGAATACCCAGAGGACAACGTGTATGGTTTTTCCCTCTGGAAAATAAAAAGCAACTTGGTGTTTTCAAAGATGAAAACAATGGGGAAATATTTAAGGAATTTGTTGGTTTGCGTTCAAAAATGTACGCCATAGATGTACAAAATAAGGAAATTAAAGCCAACGCTAAAGGTGTCAATAAATGCGTAACGGAAACATATGATCTTGATAGTTTTAAAAAATGGGTATTTAAGAAAAAAATTAAATATGATACAATGTTACGTTTCAAATCAATAAAACACATTTTATTTACACAGAAAATTACCAAAATAATGCTTTCCCGTAATGACACGAAACGATATTTGTTAGGAAATTCTATTGATACTCTTGCGTGGGGTCATTATAAAATTCCTCATGGTGTACTTTAAAATTTAAATTAATTTACACAGAATATTCAATGAAATGTATTTATTTTTTGTGCAATGTGTATAATTTTTGTAAATTGTATGATTTAGTTTAGAAGTTAAAATTATCTTGTGTCAATTTTTTTTTTGTTATGTGTTATTTTTAATAAATGTTCTTGATAAAAGGAGAAACTTTAAAAAAAAATTTCATTTGAAATTAATTCCTTTTCATAACAACACACTCCTCACGTTAATTCATAATGATTCATTTTTACCATCCCTTCACCACTATTGTAGCTGGTCCGAGTGGTTGTGGAAAAACTAAATTTGTTACAAGTTTTCTTGAACATTCGAAAGAATTATGTAATGTTGAGTTTGATGAAGTGATTTGGTGTTATGATGAAATGCAACCCCTATATTATCTAGAAAATGTGATTTATAGTCAAGGAATACCTGATATGTCCATGTTTGATGGACTGAAGCCCAAATTACTTATAATAGATGATTTAATGCGGGAATCAAATGGGCGACTGGTTGATATTTTTACAAAAGGTAGTCACCACAGAAATTTAAGCCTGTTTTATATTACTCAAAACATATTTCATCAGGGTAAAGGTCAACGTGATATGTCTTTGAATACAAGTTATTTAGTGTTTTTTAAGAATCCTAGAGATAAAACACAAATACGTTATTTGTCTCGTCAAGTATACCCAGAAAACTCAAAGTTCGTTGACGAAGCTTACAAGGATGCTACTAAAAACGCTCACGGCTATCTTATGATTGATCTAAAACAAAACACAGATGACATGTGTCGTTTTAAGACTAAAATATTTCCATTTGATGGCCATTGCACAGTGTATATCCCAAAAAAAGGATTTAAATATAACAAGGATCATCAAGTTTCAGTCAGTTCTAAATGATGCATTCTCGAGTAAGCTCCTATAAACATTTACTGGAAGCCCTGCATTTACTTAAACCAAAATATCGCACTGCTTTGCTTAAATCGTGCGATGAAGATGAGATCAACATCATTTGTGAATGTATCTATAACGTTCTAAAGGGTAAAATTTCTTTAGATAACAAAGAAAAATCCAAATTAAAAAAATATAAGGAAACATTACGAAAACTAGTTTCAAAAGGCAAAAATAAGCTTAGAAAAACCGTTATTATTCAGAAAGGGGGTGCATTTTTACCGATAATTTTAGGTGCAGTTTTAAGTGCATTGGTAAACTCCTTATCTTAGATACAATGGAGAATACAAAGAAAATGTTGTTAGTAGAACCTGAATTTATTGAAAGACTTAAAAAAAGTGAAAATCAGGTGGAAAATTTATCATCCCGTCTGGATGGAGAAATACAAACGATTCTTAGAAGAAAAATAAATGATCGTGAAAAGTGGGAATTATATTGTCAAGCACTACAACGATTTTTACATTTTGCTGAGGCAGATCGAAGACCATTTAAATTACCAATAGTGTTGAATGAAGTGAACTACCTTACTAACGATAACTACAACGTTGCTTCGAAAGTTAACAAAAAGGAGGAAAATGTAAAAAAAGAGGAAAGTATCCGAAAGGAGGAATCATTTACTCAGAACTTAAGCGGAGACGCAAATTCACCTGTGCCGGAAGAAGATGTTTATGCCACACCTCCTCGTGTATCAAAGGTTGAATTACCTAAACGATATTCTCCATCCTATATTATAGATGTTATACCTAAATCGTACAGGACAAAAAGTCAGACACTACTGCAAAGCATTGTTCTGAATAGACCTAAAATTTGGTGGAAGGAGAACGGTGAAGTAGTTATAAACAATCAGACAATACCAAATAGCAATATTCTCGATTTGGTAGGCGATGTGCTTAGACCGCTTAAACGCTCAAAACCAGTGGGATGGGAGGATTTCGCTAGTCTTTTAAATGATATAAAAGTTCCATCGTCATGTATTGGTAACTTTAGAATTTATTAATAAAATTCAATCTAAACCTGAAGCTAACACTTCACAGGCTTCTATTAGCGCGCAAAACCTATCAATTAAAGAAAATAACGCACCTACTCCTCTATCTACTAAGCCAAAAACGAGATCTCAAAAGAAAGTTGATTGGGAAAGATGGACTCCTTATTAGACATAAATAGAATATATTACGATATATCAAACCCGGCTGGATATAGTAGTTTAAATAATGTTATGAAGGAAATGAAAAGTCAAATGAATAGAGAGGAAGTGAAAAAATGGTTGCACTCCCAAGAAGGGTACACTCTACATAAACCTGTTCATAAACGTTTCTCTCGTAACAAATACATCCTGTCAAACTACAATGAACTATGGCAAGCTGATCTATTTAAGTGATATGCGTACCTATAGTCAATACAACGATGGGTATAAATACATTCTTTGTGTTATTGATGTATTTAGCAAATAGGCATTTGCGAGACTTATGAAAAAGAAGGATGCTGAAACGGTTAAAACGTGTTTTGAAAGCATATTCACGGAAGCAAATGCAACCCCTAGACATATTCAATCTGATAAGGGTACAGAATTTGTTTCAAAGATGGTGAGAGATTATTTTAAAAGTAAGAACATAAATTATTATACAACTAACAACCCAGACATTAAAGCTAGCATAGTTGAAAGGTTTCAAAGAACTCTCAAAACTAAAATGTGGCGTTATGTCACTCATAAGAATACTTACAATTACACTAATATATTACAAGATCTGCTTTATTCATATAACCATAACTATCATTCCAGCATAAAAATGCGTCCAGTTGATGTTAACTCTAGTAATATAAGGACTGTTTGGTGTAACTTATATGAAAGAAAAAATGATAAACAACCTTCTTTAGAAAATGCAAGGCTAAATGTAGGTGACCATGTTAGGATAACTAAATATAAAGATATATTCCAAAAGGGTTATGAAACCAATTGGAGTGATGAAATATTTGTGATTGAATCAGTTATCAATATGTCTCCGTGGGTTGTTTATACTTTAAAAGATTTGGAAGGTGAAACAATAATTGGTACATTTTATTCTAAAGAATTACAAAAAGTAACTCACCACCCCTCCATCAAATATAAAATTGATAAAATAATACGCTCGCGCCGTATTGGTGGCAGAAGGGAAGTGTTCGTGAAGTGGCGAGGTTATCCTAATAAATTTAATTCCTGGATACCGTCATCCATAAGGTATCCGTCATGGATAAGTTTAGAAACAATATAAGTGAAAACACTTTTTACTTAACTTTGTTGAGCAATAGCTCATCGGAATATTACAATGATAATACAACTGCGCACTTTTTTACAAAATTACCTAAAACCATTAAATTAGAAGGAGAATGGGTCGTGGGTTTAGTAGAATTTCAATACCCATGCTCCATGTACAATGTTCGAGAACATGAAAATACCATTTATATTAAAAATAAAGTTAAAGGATAAAATCGTTGATTCAAAAACTCACATACCAACTACTTCGTATGATAGTCTTGATCATTTTCTTGATGCATTAAATGAAAACCCACAGCTAAAATTTAAGGCAAAGTTAAGTTTAGATATGATAAAATTACAAAAATGGTGGGGATATCAACAGATAAAGAAATAGTCTCAGTCACAACAACACCCATATTAAGTCTACAATTAGGATTTCGACCAAGATCAAATTTAAAAGAAATGTCAATTGGAAAACATCCTGCAAATTTATACTTAGGTTTACCCTCACAAATATTTGTTTATACTGATATCATTCATCCACAAGTGGTGGGAGATGTAATTACATCATTACTGAGAATAATACCGTTAGACCCAACTAAATTTATCTATGGTGCTTACAAAACACATATTTTCTCACCTGCTCACTATGGACCCGTATTACGAAGAGAATTCGATACTATAGAAATAGATATAAAGACAACTACTGAGCTAGAATACCATTCCAGTTTGGATCTTCTTGCGTGAAGCTACACTTTCAACGAGTAAAATGAATTATAAAAGATCATCTACGTCTTGCCCATATGAACATTACTATTCACACCAAGCTGGTACGGGTATAGGAATAGTTTATAAAGGGGTACCATATCAACGAGGACATGGGATCGGGAGTTTCTTGGGTGGTCTTTTTAGGTCTGTGCTACCATTATTATCTAGTGGTCTTAAAACAGTGGGAAAAGAAACTTTAGATGCAGGAATCGGTCTTTTATCCGATATAGTAAATTCACGACCAATGGATAGTTCTATTAGATCTCGGTTCAATGAAGCAAGCGCCAACTTAAAAAGAAAAGCAGATGAAAAAATTGATTCTTTGATGTCGGGGTCTGGGTATAAAACGTCCACAAAAAGACGTGGACCATTCATTAACTTAAAAGCATCGCACCGAAGAGGAGGTAAAAAATATAGGAAAAACAATATTTATTGAAGATATATTTTCAAACTAAAAAATGTCATTCTTACATAGTCATTCTTGTGAGTGTGCCAAATCTGAGTTAGACTTATTTGCTTTACCATCAACTCAAACAAGCATTGAAAGTGGTCAGTGGATTCATTACAAACCAATTTCATCTCTAAGTGACGATGGTCCTATTGAGTTTCAAGTTCCTGGGTCAGGTGACGACTACATTGATCTATCACACACTTTGTTGCATATAAATGCCAAAATATTGAATCAAGATGGTACAAAAATAAAACCTGATGCCAATGTTGCCCCGGTAAACAATTGGTTACATTCCCTGTTTAGCCAACTAGACATTTATTTAAATCAGAAGCTTATATCACCTCCAAACAACACTTATGCTTACCGAGCCTACATGGAAAATCTGCATAATTATGGTTCAGCAGCCAAAAAATCTCATCTGACTTGTGGATTGTGGTATGAAGATACCCCCAACTATATGGACGCCGTTAACTCGACTAATAAAGGCTTTCACGAAAGAATGGACTTCGTTAAGGAAAGCAAGGAAGTTGAAATGATTGGTCATTTACATGGTGATATGTTTAACCAGGAGAAATTTCTAATTAATGGTGTAGAAATGAGAGTTAAATTAGTCCGTTGGAAAGAAACATTTAATTTAATTTGTCATAAGGATGGTAAATTTAAAGTACAAATAACAGATGCCAGTCTCATTATCAGAAGAGCAAGAATAAATCCTAGTGTATTGTTAGCTCATCAAAAAGTATTAGCATCATCAACTGCGAAATATCCGATAACAAGGGCAGAAGTTAAGGTTCTGACATTACCCGCAGGTATACAAGGTAAAACGTTGGATAATATATTTCTCGGGCAAGTCCCTAAAAGATGTATTATTGGATTCGTTTCAAACTCTGGGTTTAATGGTAATTTAGCTATAAATCCCTTCAATTTTCAACATTTTCATATGAATTCATTTAGTTTGTACGTAGATGGTCATGAAATTCCTTCTAAAACTTTGCAACCCTCATTTAACTCTGCGGGTTTAATAGCAACTGCATATCATACTTTGTTTTCTGGAACTGGTATTCATTTCCATAACGAAGGTAATGCTATAAGCAGATCAAACTTTGTGGGTGGTTATTCTTTATTATGTTTCGATTTGACTCCTGATTTATCTGCAAGTTCAACTTCACACTGGAATCTTGTAAGACACGGAAGTGTTCGAATCGAAGTTCACTAAAAGTCTATACTACTCTTTGATTCTGTCATAGCTGTTAATCGCCAAACATGTCGCACAAAATTTGTTCTAGATGTCACATCTAGTAGAATACATAATAAATCAATGATTAAAAATAAATAACTAAGACGTGGCGCGTCGTTGACCACTACATATTTCCAAGGTAAAAATGATTACGCTCTCCAAAAACAATGAGACCTTTTAAAAACACGTTTTACGTGATATAAAAAAATATAATAAGAAGTGAATCGACCGCCCACCAATTACGATCCGTATCGCTAGTCCCACTTGACAGATACCCTGCTGATAGTGTTTAAGCCTATTTTTGCTTTATCGTAACTACCTGCAATTACCCAAGGATGGCGAGTAATGCTTCAATAAACCCAAACTTAATCATGGTGATAAAAACTGAATGACACGCGTTAATAGTGCTGGGAAAAGTCTGAAATGTACCGTGAATATTCAATTTATAATGTAACTTAATACCTCTCCAATTAGCTGACCAAGGGCGGGTTTAAATCCAGCAAGCTGTACCCGCACCTTTTCATTACACGATTCAAAATTGTTACATATCCTTAAATTTTTACCTAACATAGACTACTTAACTTACGTACCTACCTAACCTCTATACCTTAAGAACAACTGTAAAAAAAGTAATGAAATAAACGAATTTGTATTTGTGAATATTTTAGGAACTGCAACTCAGCAAGCTTTTATTCCATTTATTATATTATATTTGTGTTAGGTCAAATACTGCTAATAACGAGAACCGCGGTGACAATGGGATAGGAACTATAGGTTGGCTTGATGAATAAGACGAATGCTGGCCACGTGAATTATATAATATGTACAACCATTCAAGCACATTGAATTTGAGCTCGTTAGAATCGCCATTACCAGTAGTAGGTGACACTTCCAAGCAGGGATCGAATACCGGTATTATTTTCATACAAATGAACCGGTATTCATTTTCAATGTCAGGGAGTATTGGGATCCTCGGTGTCGACATTTCCAGTGACGTCCAATTCCGTAGTCACCTTGAAGCGAAGGCCAAGCTGGCATCCAAAAAGCTCGGTGTGCTCAATAAAGCGAGGCGATACTTCACTCCGGGGCAGAGACTGCTCCTATACAAGTCGCAAGTCAGACCCCACATGGAGTACTGTTGTCACCTTTGGGCGGGAGCACCTGGATACCAGCTTGGACCCTTTGACTCTGTGCAAAGGCGCGCTGTGCGGATCGTCGACGATCCCAAACTCACGAGCGATATTGAACCTTTGAGTCTGAGGAGGGACTTTGCCTCCTTATGCGTGTTCTATCGCTTGTACAACGGGTTGTGCTCTGAAGAACTGTTTGATATGATGCCCACGGCAGCTTTTTATCACCGCACCGCTCGCCGCCGGCAGGGTGTTCATCCCCACACCCTAGAGCCCAATGGGTCGCGCACAGTACGGTTTAAGAGGAATTTCCTCCCACGAACGCTGCGGCTGTGGAATGAACTCACTGCCGAGGTTTTCCCAGTGGGCTACAGTATGAGGTTCTTTAAAAAAGGAGTGTATAGGTTCCTAAAGTGTAGGCAACGCGCATGTAAATCCTCTGGGGTTGCAGGCGTCCATAGGCTACGGTAACTGCTTATCATCAGGCGGGCCGTATGCTTGTTTGCCACCGTCGTGGTATAAAAAAAATTCAGTATCTCGGTTTTTAGGGTTCCGTAGTCAACTAGGAACCCTTATAGTTTCGCCATGTCTGCCCGTCCGTCCGTCCGTCCGTCCGTCCGTCCGTCCGCGGATAATCTCAGTGACCATTAGCACTATAAAGCTGAAATTTGGTACTAATATGTATATCAATCACGCCGACAAAGTGGTAAAATAAAAAGTGGAAAAAAATGTTTTATTAGGGTACCTCCCCTATACGTAAAGTGGTGAGTGATTTTTTTTTCATTTCAACCCTAACGGGTGATATATTGTTGGATAGGTATTTAAAAATGAATAGGGGTTTACTAAAATAATTTTTTGATAATGTAAATATTTTCGGAAATAATCGCTCCAGAATTAAAAAAAATGTGTCCCCCGCCCTCTAACTTTTGAACCATAAGTTTTAAAAATATGAAAAAAATCTGAAAAGTAAACCTTTATAAAAACTTTCTAGGAAAATTATTTTGAACTTGATAGGTTGAATAGTTTTTGAAAAAAAAAATACAAAATTATTTCTGAACTAAGTTTGTAATTTAACCGTATAAGCAGGTGTGTATTGTACCTGTAATTTCTACAAAATTACAATGAAAAGACTTGCTTTCAAATAAAGTAAAAACGGTGAAAATCGGTTCACGCAATAAAGAATTATCCCATAAAAATCATCTTCCATACTTTAAGCTCGCACGCAATAGTTTACTTAATTTGCCGATAGATGTCGCTGTACGTAGAACGCTCATATCATATCCTACATGGCGGTGTTATTTTAACTCTTAAGTGGGGACACTTACTGTGACCGACGAAAAACTACGGAACCCTACACTGAGCGTGGCCCGACACGCTCTTAGCCGGTTTTTTAATAAGTACATATTATAGAATATTTTCTGCATAATTTGATAATTTATTACCTAAATTACATTTAAGAATATCATGTAAATTTTGTGAAAGTTGGGCGCTATTTAGATTTTTAGTAATATACCTGTAATGATCCCTGCTTCGAAGAAAAGTACACCCACTCGGGTGATAAAAAAATTCTAACAATGTGTATAAAATTCATTATAATTTTTTGGTATTATGCCGTCAAACTCCTAAAACAACGGGAAGTGATTAGCCAGTAAATAATTATACATTTTTAATTACCTTTTAATTTCAATTTGAAAGCCACGGTGTTTTTTCCAAACGGAGTAAGGCGGTAGTCGGAGCAAATTCGCGTAGAACTTTCGGGCAGAGCATGTTTTTTACCTACGTTAGTATGTTACGCTAAGCCTAGCCTGAAGAAAAACAGCGTTATGTTTTCATCTACAATATGTAGCTATTATCTTGCACGTTGAAAATATAACCGTTACAGAACCTTAAATAAACCTAAAACCCGAACTATCTTATATTCAATATTTTGTTTTCCAAGAACCAGGTAAAACATTTATCGATACATTGATATTGGCAATACCATTTTAATACAACACTAAACTTTGCCCGCGGTCCTCTTGCAAATTATTCAAGTACATCGCTCACTCGCACAGTTTGCACCTCTCGCTCGTTTTGCAAATTTATATGAATCATTATTGGGTTGAATTATAGTACCGGCCATCGGCTCAAAGGCCGATGCATAAGTTTATACTACGTCTAAAAAGACCTAACCGACGATATCCAGTCAGTCAAAGGCATCAGGCTATTCTGGCTTTATTGTCTATAGCATAACAGCGACTTTAAAATACATGTTGTGTCCTTATATTAATGGAGCTGATTGTACCAAAAACATGTTCTTATGAAGGCAGACCATAAAATACATAAACTTAAATATGATTTAAGACGTATTTTGAGAAATATCAATTTAACGTGACGATATTCTTCTTATGATCATTTTAATGAATTATTTTTCAAGTAAACATCATTCACAATGCATGACGCCTATGAGGTATATGCTAGTAGTCACATATAGGTACACGTACACATATAGTTAGTAGTAGTTAAATAAAAGTAAAAAGAGAACAAGCTCGCTTGTAGAATTTATTAAATCGTATCTTACTTTCCTTACAACGATATTCATAACTCTTAAGAGAAAAGCTCACGCTCGACTAACAAAGCAACTAATATGCAATAACCATTGCCTTCTTCCATATTTCATAGCTTCGCCTTTCTCAGCGCATCAATAACGTACGGATAGATGTTATCAAGTCTCGTTTAGCTCTGGTTGGGCCGTTTTTTACGCGCAGCGGTGTTTAATAGACGATGGGCCAGTTATTTATACACAGGTTTATGATTACGATTTAGACACAGTCAGTAGGTGTCGACTTGTAATTGATTTAACAGGCGCTGCACGCCTTTCAAGCTGGCTCTTTGCTATTGGATGCATATTTTAATCAGATTTATTGCAAGGGTTTGCTAGTTACGTTTATGTGGTGTATGTTTATGCTGTTTTACAGTTTGCTGTTAATCGATGCGTTTAATCAGTGGGAACATTATGTAGGTATTAAGAACCAATCGCTTCTTTAAAATATTTTTAATTGACATCAATTTATGAAATGTGATTGATGAGATAAGAGTTTAGGAAATGTTACACTTGATTTTGTAAAACTGTGATTTAACTCGTCGCGTCGATTACAAAAAACAAACTTAGTCTACAATTAGATCACACACTTTAAACACAACACGAAACATAAATACATAAGTACAAAATACTCATGATGATATTGTTTAATTTCAAACAATCATGAAGTTATTATTTTAAACTGGAGACTGTGAGAGCCATAAAGCTCTATAAATGGAGTACGCTTCGCCTCATCTTTCCAAACAAAAAAGTCTGCCAAAATCTGAGGGGGGCGAGGTAGCAAGCATGTGATGTTTTCTAGTCAAAGGTACATCATTGTCGGTTGTTAATACAGTTTATTTCTAAATGATTTTTTATGGCAGCAACGCTTTATTGACAACCGACAAAGATGTACCTTTGACTTGAAAACACCAAACATATTTGACATATTCTTTTTATACTTCATAACACTAAATGGAGCAATAGATAGTCGACTGTACATACGTTAACATATGGTTCATTATTGGATGCATTCTTTGCAAATGTCAAACAAAAAAGCCAAGGATCATTTTTGATTGTATTTTCAAACAAAATATAGAAGACAGCAATCCTTAAGCGCGTTAAATATGGAGAAATGTCAAACGTTAAATAGTTACTGCCCGTCAGAAAGAATTTGAACAAGATTCTGTAAACGAAGCTTGATTTTCGATTTAGGTTAAATCTTTTATTACGAAAGTAATGATAAATAAAGTAAAACTTTACTTACATCTGAAATGGTATTTCATCTTTTTGTAAACTAGACGAAATATAACATTTTTTACATCCAAAAACAGCGCATAAGGGCATTTTCACGGAGCTTGTTATCCATCGACAGCGATGACGAAAGTGCGTGACATCGATTATTAAAATAGTTTTTATAGATGTACTAGATTTTCCTGCCAATACTTTTGACAGAGGGGAAATGATACCTAAGGCCTCTCCTGGTTTAGAACTCTCTGGTGAGAGCGTAATAGAGAGAGCTGCGTCTCGTTTTGACTAAGGAGGTAATGACGTCATCAGACAATCAAAATGTCAATATGAGTCAATTTTGTAACGAGTGTGAGTGAGACACGGCGCCGTATATTATGCTCTCTATCGGCCCGTTTTTACTACTTTTTACTCGTCACCTATGAACGACTGTTTTGTAATAAGGTTCAACCAGAGAAAGACAAAATGGTTTCGAAAAAGTATTTAAATACAAAATGCAAACACTTCCATGATTTACTATTTCAAATGGAAACTACAAAATACTTATAGTTTTTAATTATTTTAAATACTAAATACAGAATAGGTATTTGCAAAATACTTTTTTTAAATACAGATATTTTTAGGGTTCCGTACCTCGAAAGGAAAAAACGGAACCCACTATAGGGTCACTTTGTTGTCCGTCCGTCGGTCCGTCCGTCCGTCCGTCCATCCGTCCGTCCGTCCGTCCGTCCGTCTGTCAAGACCCTTTTTCTCTGGAACTCGTAGAGGTATCAAGCTGAAATTTATATTAAATACTCAGGTCTAATGTCCCTTGAAGCTGTAAAAAAATCAAACTTCTAAGCGAACGCAATCGAAAGATACAGCCGTTTATGCCGCAAATTTTCGAAACTCGCAAGGGAATCAAACCTACAGGGTACTTCCCGTGAACTCAGAATCTTGAAAAACAACTGAAGAACAAATCAAATTATCTATACATATAATTTTTCTATATCTATACATAAAATAAAGCTGAAGAGGGTCGAAAGTCTGTACATGGAATATATTCGAAAAAAAGTTGGCTTCCCCAGCCATCCCCTACTTAGAATCGATAACAGAACACGTTCCAACAATTTTTAGAATTTTTGTCTGTTTATCTGTTTGTCTGTTTATTTGACCGCGCATCACTTGAAAACGGCTGAACGGATTTTGATAAAATTTTGTATAGAGATCGTTTGAGTCCCGGGAAAGGATAATAGATAGTTTTAATCCCGAAAATCAACCCTGGTGGGGGCGAAAAGGGGGTTGAAAGTTTGTATGGAGAATTTTTAACCGCTGAAACGATTTAGATAGAAATTAGTATGGAGATCATTTGAGCCCCGAGAAACGACATAGGATAGTTTTTAAACCCTTGTGGGGGTGAAAAGGGGTTAGAAGTTGGTATGAGGAATTTTTTACCGCTAAACTGATTTAGATGAAATTTGATATAGTGGGTCGCGAGAAAGGATAGTTTCATCTTCAACAAAAGGCGCCCCCCCCCCATCTTACTTTTGAACCGTAGGTCCAAAAAAATTGAAAAAAATAATGGAAGTGAAGCCTGAAAGGTACTTTCAATAAAAACCAATATTGAATAAAATCGGTTTAGCTTTTTTTGAGTTGTCAGTCAAAAATGCATAGTTAAAGGACGTAAGTGCCGGATAGTACAATTACAACGCCAAACAATTAACCACCACGCAATTATTAGTTTATGACGGAACACTGAACATGGCCCGATATGCTCTTGGCCGGTTTTTTTTTTGCATTGTTATCTCAGAAGTAACCCCTTAAGGATTACTAATTCCAATTGTTAAGAAAACCCCGTCCAGGTATAGGTAGGCTATAAAAATTCAACCTCTAAAAGGGGGGTAGCCACTACACTCGATTGAGTTAATTTTGCACCTGAATCTTATGGCGCTTCTTAGGAAGGAGGTGCAAACTTTTTTTCCAAATATATCCTAATACTAACGAGTACCCTTAACTAACAGATGGCGCTGAAATTAATACGGTGTGACATGAATAATCCACTAAGGAAGGATTTTGCCAAATTAACTCTAAGTTTAGAAGTGGGGGTACGGATATCAACAAAGGGTCTAGCAGGCTAAGCTAACAAGAGTGGCCCCCGCAAGGGATTTGGTTGTATTTTAATGTGCAGTAGTGGCAGGACCTAAGAACACTGTATGCGTAATATCAGCCTTCGATCTTCTTTTGTTTCAGACTTATTCACTAAAATGTCAAAAAATCAAGGTAATTTTTAAACTGTTATTTTAGCTAAACCAAGCAAGCGAGAGTCACCAAATAAATTCAAAATTAAGGAGCATAAAATCGGGTTCATAATGCATATTTTTACATACATTCATATCCTTGAACTTGGATGAAAAAAAATAAAGTTTTTTTTTCGCTTAATTTTTTTGCCACTTTTCGCGGAAACACAACTATCAAAAAAATTACTTGATAAGCCACAATTGTCAACTACGTATACATTTAAAAACATTTTGAAAAATCATGGTGCGTCATGTCAAAAAAGAACATTTACTAACGTATGTTTGTAATGTGTAGAGCCCTTCTAAGGTAAGTCTGTAGTTGTCACACCAAAGAAAGAGAGTTGATGGACACATTAGGTCGTGATTGACGTATGCAGACTTAGCTTAATCGCGCTATATCTGTAGAAGAAATCGTAAAGTACAAATTGTAAGTTTTTTGATTTTGTCGTCAGCTGCAAATGAAATGGACATGCTATGCTACTTTGCTTTAGGTATTATTCTAAATGTGTTTTTTTCTTCTATTTTTTTTATTCTATGCAAATAAGGAAAAAAGTGGGTACATAATAAGAATTGGCTGTAGGCACATTGACAAAAACATTTTTTTATTACCATTCCATATCAACAAATAACTCAGTAGAGCAAGCAGAACAGTATTTACGTCATTGATCAATGTCAATTAATTATTTCATAAGGAACGAAAGAGGATGTTATACCTATATACTACAGACTGAGATGCCACTACTACTCTATTGATATGATATGAAATAGTAAACATCATTACGTTCGTAAATGTTTTTTTTTTGGCATTGACGCACCATGATTTTTCAAAATGTTTTTAAATGTGTACGTAGTTGGCAATTGTGGCTTATCAAGTATTTTTTTTGATAGATGTGTATCCGCGAAAAGCGGCAAAAAATTAAGCAAACAAAAACTTTATTTTTTTATCATCCAAGTTCAAATACATGAATGTCTGTAAAAATATGCACTATGAACCCCATTTTATGCTCCTTAATTCTGAATTTATTTGGTTTCTCTCGCTTGCTTGGTTTAGCTAAAATAACAGTTTTAAAATTACCTTGATTTTTTGACATTTTCGTGAATAAGTCTGAAACAAAAGAAGATCGAAGGCTGATATTACGCATACAATGTTCTTAGGTCCTGCCACTACTGCACCTCAAATTACAACCAAATCCCTTGCGGGGGCCACTCTTGTTAGCTTAGCCTGCTAGACCCTTTAAATGAATTATTGGATTATAGTATAGTACAACAAAATTAAACGACAATAAATTAATTGCCATACATTGCACAGTGCATGTAAATACTCAGTCTCACGATTTTGATATCTATTCTCCTTTTCTCTAATCTTACTTCGAAGTCTTCTAACTAATATTAGACCTAAGTTCGTTGTTAGTATATTTTCTTTAATAAGCTGTTAGGATATGATATGAAGTATGGATTGTTATGTGTATATTTCTTACCCAGGCGCGGTCCGATCGGTCCGATGGGGTGGAGGGATGGGACATGACCCATGACCCCCCCCCCCCCAAATCGTACACAACAAAGAGAAAAATTCCTTCTGACCCCCTCACCCCCAATTCTATAGTTACCCCCCCGCCCCCCAAATTTTAGGCTGCAACCGCACCTGTTGTTACCTTTTCATTCTTAGACTGATTTGACTGGAGGATCGATTTGGATGATATTTGCCATGGACATGATATGGATAGGTACAGTCAAGGACGTGTAAATACAAAAGTGGTACTGTATCGTCCGATATACACCTACTATTTTATGTCGTTTAAATCATGTAAAAAATATTATTAGGACGAAAAAAACTATTGATTTTGGAGTGTAGTTTTATTTAGTGGTAATTGTAAAATATTTTATCTGGGCTACTGTCTTTTAGCGTATCCATCTGTCAACTGAGAGAAATTAGGGGTGAATTAGCCGCTTACTGCAAAGACCGAATTCCACGCGGGCGGAGCCGCGGGCACAGCTAGTAATAAATAATTTGATTTGTTTATTTTTAAGTAGACACACTACTATATAAATCATAAACTTATATAGATGTCATATACAAAGGAAAAAGTGACCTAAAATGCGCCTGAGCATTTACAAAGATTGCATATACACGGGAAAATTCGACCGGTGCAGCTGTGACCCGGGTGGCCAAGTGGTAAAGGCGTCTGCCGCGAATGCAGAAGACGCTGGTTCGATCCCAGCTCTGGGCACCGGAGGCCTAGGTCACTTTTTTCTTTGTATATGAGATCTATATAAGTTTCAGAATCTTGAAATTTGTTACGATGCAACGTCTTATAGCACAGATAAAGGAAAAATTGCGAACCGTAACTTTTTAGTTATAGCCATTGATTTATACAAAAAGGGAGATAAAGTACCAGGCGCTCGATTGTGTGCCATCAAATATAGGTTCCGGGACCTATATTGAATTAGTCGTGTGGCAGGGTCTCCTAGTCACTTTTTGTGCAATTCGCAAAATATGGAGGTCTCTTGCATACCCGTGTTAACTATATAGGTTTATCTCTTTTGCCCATGATGCACATACATTATAGCGGTGTGTAGCATTTTACAAATGCGTAGGTGCTAGAACACATTTCAGTTTTATTTACTATGAACGTCACTCATCTTCCTTTTTGTTTATGTCTATGGTTACAGCATATAATAAAAATATTTTTAATAATTTTAAAGGTACTACCCCTATATACCTACAGGTTTGTCGGAACCCTCGGTGCGCGAGTCCGACTCGCACTTGGCCGGTTTTTTAGACTTCGTGCAATAGAAGACAATATTAGTTGAGTGTGCAAAAGCCATAAAAAGGTCAAATACGGCTTTTCGTAAACAAAGGTTTTCCTTCGGCCTGATTATTCCTTAGGATCCAAGGATGGATTTAAGAAGTGGAGCCACCAAGGTTTTTGTTGTAAATTTTTAAGGGGGGAGGCTCTCAACTTTATCTCGATATCTACATCAGTTTACCTACTAGGCCAAGTTTGGTACCGTTTTCGTATAAATCGGGGATGCTGAATTCGTTTATGGTATAATTTTGACACCGTTCCGAAGGGAGGGGGGAGCCTAAGAATTTACATCAAAAATCTTGGTGGCTCCACTTCTCAAATCCATCTGGGTTCTAAGGAATAATCATGCTGAAGGAAATATCTTGTTCACGAAAAGCCGTATTTTTATAGCTACAACTGCCACTATATTATGTAATTTAGTGTCAGTTATGTTTTACCTATAACAAGTGCGAGTCAGCCACCGCCTCCTACTTTATGCTCTCTATCGGACCATTATTGTCTATTGTCCTGCGATGAATGACTACAACTTGGGTTAGGGAAAAGTATCTACTTACTCCACCTTATATTATATACCTTAATGGTTTTAAGCCATTTCTAAGCTAATTCGTATTCTACTTATGAAAATTATTAATACAATTTTAGTGAAAAAAAAAAAAAACATTTCACTTGCATACGAAATTTTGACTTGTTTTCTTTGTCGGTATATTTTGTGCAATAATCCCAACGCTGTAGGTAAAATTTAGTAATTTAGTTAAAAGTCCACTCCTGTTCATTGTTTTATGGGCCTGAACATACAACGTGTAATTTGCCCGGGCAATTTTAGGACTCGTTCATTTCAAAAAAGTGTTTCCTTGTAACGCCGTTTTATTACTTCCTTTTGGGATATTAGCATCATTTTCGTGTGAATAAATTCATATAATCTGAATAATTTTGTACCTCAGACATGTATGAATAGGTAAATGTAGGTATTGAGGATGTGAGTACCTACAACATTCGACGTCTTTTTTCTGTAGCTGAAATGTCACTTAAATATTTCGTATTAAATAGAGTGGGAGATCTAGGGAGGAAAAATCGTCTACGAAAGATTTGATTTCGTTAGTAAACATGATAATTGATCATAAATTGTTATTATTATTATGATCAGTTAAATTATAGCATTGCACTGCATAATATTTCATCTTGTAATCCTAAAACTCGTGCATAAAGATAAGATGCTTCTAGGTAGAACTTAAACTGAAAGTAAACACGGAGAGAGAGGAGAAATCCCTCTAGTCAGTTGTCTAGAGGGGTTTCTTGACTCTCATTATTGTGTCATATCTGACGTGGCTAGCTCTCCGTCTATTACTTCGAGTGCCGCCTGAAGTATGGAGTCGCGGGCGATAATGTTTAATTATGCTAGCAGATCAGGCAAACTTGCTATACTATGCTCATTTGTAGATCTGGACATCTGGCAGCTCTAAAGTGGTGGAGATCAAAGAATGCAAACCATGCCCCACTTTAAAAACACGCGAAAATAATTAACGAAAGTCATGCTAGAGGGTGCATGGTGATTGCGCGGCTCGGTTATCCGAATAAATATTGCGGTCCCTGGTATCGGCGATATTTTATCGAGTGTGTAGTATATTTGAATTTCACTCGCTAATCCAAAATCCACTCATGACGCTTCAGTATGGACTATTAGCTGAGCTTGAAATTGAAAAAATAGTGCGCCTCGAGAAAAAGTTGTGAATTTTTGACCATGGATAGAGTGCCTCATGGTGAATATTTTTTAGTATTGGAGGTCCGTAAAATTGTTGGTCCTTCACGTCAAAATCGGCGCTGTACTCTCTGCCCTATATTATAATATATGGTAACTCGGATTTGGAGGCTCAAAAAGTTCTTAGACTGTGCCGCTCTATTCCATGTATACTCTCTAGTATTATAAAAATCAAAAGGAAACTTTATTCTACATAAATACAATCGTTCTACATCTTAGAGAATTCAACCCGGAGTAGCCATGTCTGTAATTTTCTATACAAAACAGCCTGGCAATTTTTTCGGGGGAGGGGAACGTCAAATGTATATACGTAACGTACAAATAGCGACGTCAGATAAACGTCAGTCCATACATGAGTATGACCACTGGTCATATGTTATCGGCAGAGGGAAACGCCTGACGATGGCGACTCCGGTTGGTTGAATTCTCTAAGTTCTACATAATACAGTACAATAAACCACATGTCAAAGCTTTAAATTAAAAAGGGCACAAAAAACAAATGTAACATAAAGCTAATAATCACAAAAATGTCAAATTAAATAAACCCAAAAAATAAAATCTACTCATAAATAAAACTAAGCTAAACACAATTACAAAATTAAAATAAATAAAAAAGCCTATCCGACAACGTCGCCCGGTATCCGTATCCGAATCGTATCGTCGTCGTATTATAAAATAGTTTTAGTATGTACAGTCACCACATGGGAATGTTGAGCCACTTGGCAATGGACGCAATTTAGTCGTGTAATGTAATGGGTTCGGTATTTTTCGTTAGTAGGCACGATCGCGATATGACCGATGTTACCCGATGATATCTTGGTTGCTTTGTTGCGTCAAAATTTCACTATGTCAAAACTAGTTGATATAATAAAAATTCCTTCGTCTACGAAAAGGATTAGCCAACGGCCATTAAATTTTGAAGTTACTCGTTTGAATCAGACGCTAGATGTCGTTGTTCCTAGCGGAAACTGGATAACGACAGTTCTTCATGAATTCGTCTAAAACCGTTTAGTAATCTACTAGTATTTCTTTCAAATTGGATGCCATGATTTAATAGGCGAGATCTTTTTTCAAGTCAAGATATTTATATAAATATCCATGTTATCGGGCAATTTCAAATTATTTTTACATTGAGAGGGACAAATGCTATTGCTGTCTTTACTATCATTAAATGTGTCACAGCTCCTAGTTGACGTTAATTGAATACTTATGTAACCTTTGTGGAAATATGGTAGATAACCTTTGATAGTCTACATCACAGACTACTTAGTAGATACTACGTATGTCTACATATAATCCTATAATCTGTCAGTAGCTATAGAAATGTTTAATAGAGACTTGATAGTTTCTGACTCAAATTCTAACTTTGAAAAAATATCTGACAATGGGTATTGTCAATTTTTTTTCGCTGTAACATTAATTGCGGAAAAGTAGCTATCTAAATCTAGTAAAAAAATCAAATATGCCACCGGCAATAAACGACGAAACTAGACGTGAAATTATATTTTTGCACCAGCAAGGGTTAAGCATGCGTGCAATAGCAAACGCGTTAAATGTGCAGGTATAAGGTTCTACAAAATAATAATTTCCAAACAATTTGATTTTATTAAGAAAATATCTAACCTATTTATTCCTTTCTAGCGAAATACTGTCAGTTTGTGGGTAAATAGGTATGCCGCAGAAGGAGATATAAATGATCACCGTCAAGGCAATCATGGTGTCTCGATACTATCAATGGAACAACGCAATGAAATGCGAGAGAGCTACATGGAAAATGGGTTTATATCTACCAACTATTTCGCAGACCGCTTCAATTGCCACCCCAATACCATCCGAAAGCATTTGCATTCTATGGATCTTCACCATAGACGTCCCGCATACAAAATTGCTTTGACGTAAGATCACAAAATCGCTCGAGTCAATTTTGCTCAACAGTACCGAAATTTTGATTGGGGTTCGACAATATTTTCCGATGAGAAGTCGTTTAATTCAAGTGACCACGGTCGTTTACATCTCTGGCGTTATGACAATACGCGATATGCGGAAGACCATGTTATACCAAACAGGGAGTCGGGTCGCATCAGTGCAAACTTGTGGGGGTGGATGAGTTCGGACGGTGTAGGTGAGCTGGTTCCTTTACCTCCCAGGACCAACGCTCAATGTTATCTCAGCGTGTTACAGGAAAGCATGCTTCCCACCGTAAGGGCATTTTATCCACGGGAAGAATTGCCATATTCTCATTTCGTGCACGACAACTGCACGATACACAGGGCCAGGATTGTAAAAGACTGGCTCCATCAACGTCGACAGGAAATAACGGTCATACCGTGGCCTGCTAAGTCTGCGGATCTAAACCCCATAGAGAATCTATGGGGTTTAATGGTCCAAAGATGGGAAAATCGAAATGAACGATCAAGACAAGCTGTGGAAAATCATTGCCAAGAAGTTTGGGAAGACTTGCGAGGAACTGATTATTGCACTCGATTTGTGGAGTCCATGCCTTCGCGTCTCCGCTGTCATTGATAACGATGGGTCATATACAAGTTATTAGTTTTTAGATATCTCTTTGCTTTAATACGAATAAACAGATTTTGGTCTATTTGTTATGTTTTTTACATTTTAAATAGTAGAGTTAAACGTAAATATTTTTTAAATAATAATAGATATTTTGACATAGATCTTTAGGAGACAGTAATGAGGGTATTAGACAACATTACAAAGAAATGTTTTAAATTCCAATAAAAAGAACACAATAAAATATTCGTAAAATAATGAACTGCTTATTTATAATTATATTTTTCATTCACTTTCCTTTTGACAGTTGTTATCTAAATGAGTTCAGTTTATGAATTATATGGAAATGGCTGCCGTTAAAAGGAAAGTGAACGAAAATTTCTACATAGCAGCTTAGCAGTCAAATAGACGTTTCTAGGACTAAAGCGGATGTTGTAATGTAACCATAGTAACGTCAGCTTCCGGAAAAATCGCTATCAATCATTGGTTAAATATTTTTGTTATTACGTAACTGTGGCCGCCAGGCTACTCTCTGGCGTCAGTCTGCATCAACGACAGCACAGTCTAAATATTTATTTATGCGGATACAGAGCATTCGCTGGTTCGGGATCCAATTCCTCCCACTGTGGAACGGGACTCTCAGTAATAACACTCACTGCACTTGGATTCTTATTTATTACTAAAACACAATCACTCGGTACACTTGGCTAACTATGGCTATTTACACTATTTACAACTTATATCCTAGAACAGGTACATATACCCTGTCCGAGGATAGGCACATTTACCCTACTTCGCACTGTCACTAACTTTACTTGAACTACTTAGTCCACGAACAGGTACATATACCCTGCCCGAGTACTGGCACGTTTACCCTAAGAGCACTAGGTACAAACTGAGACACTAACACTTTACTTATAACGCTTAGTCCATAAACAGGTACATATACCCTGTCATATGAACCCTAGGTACGCTAGGCACTAAACTTTAACACTAGGCACATAGAAAGCCGGTACGCACACTGATATACTGATACTGTCGACTACTGGTCACTATTATCTCTTCTTCTTCTTATTTTTCTTGCTGGAACTGCTTGCTGAACTGAACTGAACTGAACTATCGCTACGGCGGTGCGTGCCGGCTTTTATATGATTCGAAAATAGCGAGGGTGGAAATATCTAGAACAATCTGAAAGAGAGATCTATCTTCATCTCTTTTACGCTATGGAAAAATCTAGATATTTTAGACAAGGATATCTCTATCTTTTTCATACATTCGAAGACTCTAGAAGTTTTAGACAGAGAAGTCCTTTGTTTACATTGCTATCTCTTTCTTGCACTCGACTTAGGATATTTGCGTATTTATTTACATTTTTGCTTATATCTCGAAAACTACTGGACGGATTTCGATGATCCATACCTTGTTAGAAAGGTCTTTGCAAGATCTGTCTATCTAGGACAATATCTTTACAGAATATCAATAAACTAAAAGGTTGCTTTTTCTTATTAGTTAATTTTGTATGGGAGTGAGCTTCTATCTACTCTAACTCCGGTATCCTAAGTCCGAGGCTTACAAAACTATTTCTACTGGATAGTTTACTAGAAAACCTATCTCTAGAGGTATGTATGACCTATGTGGGCTGCGGCATTTTCCGGAAAAATCAAAATGTTTTCGCGGCTCTCGCTTCGGTCAAGCTTTGCCACCTCAGTCGAGGCCCGCGGTCGTCGTTTGGTAATTACGGCTGCTTGGGTCAACATTCAGTCAAATACGCCGCTCCCCCTCTGCCCGCCCTCAGTCGGGCGCGTACCATCACAGAGGGCACACATACTGCTTTTCAGCGGTACAAACAAGTCTTGTTTCTGCACAGACATCAATCAATCTAGTTTTTACTTTAATAAAGTCGACCTGTGTGTACCACTTATTTATCACCTTACCTAGAAACCTTATAACTAACTAGGTAGAATACAATTTATTTAGGTAGGGATCTAGGCTGTCCGTAACAGTTCTGCCCCCGCTGACGCTCCTGCGGCTGCTCCTGTTGCAACGGTAGGACAGCCAGCTTCGTGACGGGTCTCCGGAACACGCCTCCCTTGGTCTGGACGTCGGCTGATCGGACTGCGCCATCTGGTCCCTGGTACACCTTCGTGACGATCCCTCGCGGCCATACGTTGCGTGGTAAATTCCCATCCACGATGATCACGTAGTCGCCCTCCTGGATCGGTCTCACTCCGTTAGCCGCTGACTGTCGTGGTGCAAGTGTGGGTAGGTACTCGCGCACCCACCGCCTCCAAAAATGGTCCGCTAGAGCTTGGCTGGCGCGCCAAGTTCTTCGGTCGGCTTCCTCGCATGGTCCTGTCGGTGGAACCCCCGTCGATCCGCCCAGTAGAAAGTGTGCTGGTGTCAGAGCTTCTTCATCTTTAGGGTCCACCGAAACGTGGGTCAGCGGTCTTGCGTTGACGGTGTTTTCTGCTTCGGCTAATACGGTCATCAGTAATTCTTCTCTCGGCGCCTTTGTGTGCAGAGTGGCTGTTAATGCGCTCTTTACGGAGCGCACCAGTCGCTCCCAGGCTCCGCCTTGATTTGGTGCACCGGGTGGGATAAACCTCCACGAAATGTTCTTCTGCACGCCGAACTCTTGAAGTGCAGGTATCCATTCTTTGTACGCGTTGCGTAGCTCGATGTCCGATCCCCGGAAATTGGTTGCATTGTCACTGTATATGACCGCGGGCCATCCTCGTCGTGCCGCCAGTCGTCGTAGAGCCATTATCGCTGAGTCTGTCGATAGGCTGTGGACGACCTCCAGATGCACAGCTCGCGTAGTTAGACAGGTGAACAATGCAACCCACCTTTTTTCGTGTCTTCGTCCGATGGTTACCATGAGTGGCCCAAACAGGTCCACGGCTGTGTTCGTGAACGGTCTCTTATACGGCTCGATTCTTGCCAGTGGCAAGTCTCCCATTGCTGGCACCTTTGGCTGTGTCTTTCGAAGAATGCACAGGCGGCACTTGCCAGCCACTTGTCGCACCGTCGGCCGTAGGTGAATGATCCAGTGGAGCTGACGCAGATCATTCACAACCCGTTCGTTGTTGGCGTGTCCAGCTTCCCGATGTGCTCGAGCGATCATTAGTTTGATCACCCGATGCCTGCCGTCCAGGATTACAGGTCTCTTTTCCAGTCCTTGCACTGGCGCTGCGTTGATCCGTCCCCGCATCCTTATTAGACCATCTTCATCTATTACTGGGTCTAATTCGAAGATCCGACTCTTCCGGTTCACTGGCTCCTGCTTAACCAGACTTCGGTATTCCTCCGGGAAACTCGTCCGCTGCACGTACTGGAAGAGTAAGTGTTCCGCTTTCTTCCGATGTCTCACTTGCAGCGGCATTCGTTGTCGGGTCTTAAGGCACTCGACGAACTGGTAAACGCGCGCTGTCGCGTTCAGCAGTCTGTTGTAGTCGGAGAATCGATCGATGTCGGGAATGGGCTCCTTGTTTACCTTCGGTTCTTCTGTTGCAGCGCAAATTATTTCTTCCCTCTCGGCTGGATCCGTAGTCTCCTGTGGCATCTTCTCCTTTGGCCATTCGTTTTCCGGCCTCTTCAGGAAGTCTGGTCCTTGATACCATCGGCTGTCGAAGGTGACTTGTCTTCTGTTATCCGGCCGGGTAGCTTCATCTGCCGGATTTTCCTTGGTTGGTACCCAGCGCCATTGACTCGGCTTCGTTAGCTCCGCTATCTCTCCTAAGCGGTTGGCTACGTAGGCGCTGTAGCGTTTGGCGTCGTTGCGAATCCAGTGGAGTACTGTTCCACTATCAGTCCACATAACGACTCGTGCTGGCGTCAGGCGGTGCTCTTCTCGGATGGTCTGCTGCAGTCTCGATCCGATGAGCGCTGACTGTAGCTCCATGCGTGGCACGCTGAGTTGTCTCGTTGGCCCCACCTTACTTTTGGCGGCGACCATGCTGACCAGGGCCGTCCCATCTTCTTGGACGACTCTCCAATATGCCACGCATGCGTACGCCTTGGTGCTGGCGTCCACGAAGACGTGTAGTTCCTTGCTCGCCGCTGCCCCCGTTGACAAGTAGCATCTGGGAATTCGAAGCGCTGCAACGCTGTCCAAAGCCCGTAGCCATTCTTCGAAGTCGTGCTTGTCCTCTTCTGGCAGTGGTGAGTCCCAGTCCAGTTTCTTGGCCCACAAGTTTTGTAACTGGACTTTGGCTGTTATCGTGTAGTGACTTAACAGCCCCAGTGGGTCGTACACGGACATCACGGCCGATAGCATTTGCCTCTTCGTCGGCGTAGTCTTCATGTCTCGTACCTCGGCCGGTACCCTCATCATGGCCGTGTTAAACCCGAGCTCGTCCGTTTCAGGGTTCCAATACATGCCAAGGATCTTGTTTTCCTTCTTCCCTAGCTGCGCCGGTGCGTTTGCGTGCAGCTCTTGTGGGATACCTTGCAGTAACTTCTTACTGTTGGACGTCCATCCACGAAGCTTGAACCCTCCTTTAGCGTGCGACGATGTTACCTGCGTGGCACGATGCACGAGCTCTTCCTCGTCCGGATAGCTTGCCACGTAGTCGTCCATGTAGTGGTTACGGACGATGTCCTCTACAGCATCCGGGAATTCTTCGGCGTTGTCCTGGGCGTTCCTGTTGCGAACGCTATGCGCCAGGAAAGGCGAGCTCGCTGCGCCGAACAGCATGCTCGTCATCTTGTAGAACTGCGGGTTTCCAGTTCGGCGGTCTCCTCTCCAGATGAAAGTTTGTGAGGGCTGGTCCTCACTCCTCATCTTGATCTGGAGGAACATCTCCTGTAGGTCCGCCACCACGGCGAACTTCCCTTCGCGGAACCGGAACAGTATCCCGATCAGTGATTGTAGTAAGTCCGGTCCTTCCAGAAGAAAATCGTTGAGGCACTTCCCTTGGCTGCGACACGCTGCATCGAAGACTAATCTTATCTTTCCCGGCTTGTTGGGGTTGGTCACAGCGAAGTGCGGTAGAACCCACGCTACGTTGCTATCTGGCGGCTCCTCCAGCGGCTCAGCATACTTCTTAGCAAGCAAGTTATTTACTTGCTCGGTGTAGCTCGCTGCGAATGCCGGGTCACGGTCCATCTTGCGCTCGATGCTATGCAGTCGATTCAATGCCGTGTGCAGGCTCGGCGGCATTCGTGGCTCCTCGTCCCGCCATAGCTGTCCCACCTCGTAGCGTGGTCCGTCGATTTTCTTGACCGACTTCTCGAAGATATCCAGGGCCCTCTGTGTCCCTGGATCTACCTTCTTGACATTCTTGATGCCGAGCGAGTCTATGTTGAAATATTCCCGCAACATAGAGTCCAGGTGCTCGTCATCCTCTTGGCGGCAGTGTAGCGTCACGTGCTTCTCGGGTGGGTTGACTATACGTGGCTTACCTCCGAAGACCACCCAACCTAACCCTGTCAGTACTGCTGCCGGCTCGTCCAGTCCCCGTATTCTCGCCTCCTGAGGTAGCAACACTGGCCATTGGTCTGTCCCCACAAGTAGTCGCGGTACGGCCTCGTCGTAGCAGGCAGTCTGGATATCCTTGAAGTGTTCCATCTCCATGACCTGCTTGCTCATCCTTTGCGTTCGTAGTCCTAGTCTCTTCACTGTGGTGAAGACTAAGTTATACGCGGTCTCTAGGCCCTTTCCTTGTACGCGAACTCTGACTTGTCTGCTTACTTCTGGCACAGCTTCCATGTTGCTTACCCCTGCCAGGCGCAGCGGCGTCTCGGGTCCCATGGCTCCTATGGCTTCGGCCAAGTCTGCTTGGATCAGACTCACTGTGCTGCCATCGTCAAGCATAGCGTAGGTATCCACCTTCCCTTTTGGACCCTCTACGGTAACAGGTACCATCTTCAAAAATACGCTGGACGTGCTGTTCACTTGTTCCACCGTCGTGTTCGACGTGATCTCCGGCTCTGTTGGTTTGGCCGCCTGCGGATGTCCGGACCCGTCGCGGGCGGCAGGTTGCGGGGCAGGTGAGGCCGCGCGGGGTGGCGGCCGGCGTACACGCGCTTCTCTCTGCGTGCTGCCCTCGCTGTGCAGTAATCGGTGATGCCATCTGGTGCATCCGTTGGAACCGCATGCCTTTGCGTGACATTTCAACTTGGAGTGTTTACCGTTCAGGCATTTGTAGCATATGCGGTTGCTTTTGGCCCAGTCCCATCTCGCGCCTGTGTCCATGACCAGGACTCGCTTACATTCCGTAGTCCTGTGTTCACCGCCGCAGCACAAGCAAGGCTCCCGAATGCCCACGGTGTTCCCTGTTGTGTACGTCTGCTCGGCGTGGTACTGCGCTTGCGTCCTACGCGCGCCTCTTCCCTGGACTGCGCGACTCGGTGATGGTCGAGCTACCTCCTTAGTCGCCGCTTCCCTCCTTTTATTGGTGTCAGGCATGCGAGCGTGCGAGAATTCTAACTCTGCGTCGCTCTCTTCCATTAAGAAGTCAGCCATCAGCATCAGCTCACACTTGCCGCCCTTTATGTGCTCCTTTGCGTAGGCGCACCATCGACTTCTGAGGTGTGGACTCAGTCTGTCTGTTATCTCTCGAACTAACAACGGGTTGTTGCTATAGTTCCTGCTGTCGAGTTCGCAAAGTGTACTTACGATATTTACAATCTTCGTTGCGAATTCGTTCAGGTCGATGGCACTGGGTCCCAACGGTGGCAGCCGCTTGAGCTCATCCAGCGCCTTGTCCACTAGTAAGTCGATGCGCCCGAAATTCTTCTTAAGGAGCCTTATTATTAGCTCTGGCTGTGTCGATGTGGATAACAGATGCTGCACACACTGTCGTGCATCCCCACGTAGACAGTTCCTCAGCCGAGCCATGTTCTCGAACGCACTGAAGTGGTACCGTAGGGTTGACTCCGTGTAGGCGTTGAAGAACAGAAGCCATTCGTTAGGATTTCCCGTGAATGGCGGCAACTCGTAACACTGCTTCGGCGGTGTGGTCCTGACGGCGTCCCGTAGCTGGTCGGCGAGCCTGTTGAACGCTGTCGCTGCATCACTCGGCAGCGGCTCTACCGACGACCTTAGTCTGGCGTTTTCGGAATACGGCGTCCATTCATGTCGTCCTGGTGGCTGATCACGCGGTTCCACGGGCGGCGGCGCTCGTGCCTCAATACGCGGCTCACGCGGCGGCGATTGGGCGCGCCTGACCCGTGACGGTACGGGCGGCGACTCTACGCGCACTCGATGACGCGGCGTGTCTTCAATGGTGCGCAGCCACTCGTGCACTCGACTATCGGGTTCAGCCGGTTGTTCCCTGGCCGGACTGATTGTGCGCGATGACCCCACGGACGATGAGGCAGTTCCAGTTCCAGTTCCAGAGCTCGTTTCTTCGAGTATCTCGTCCCTCTTGAGCTCGTATTCCTTCCTTAGCAGCTCTCGTTCCAACTCGATCTCTCGTCGTTTTAGCTCGACCTCTTTCCTGATTTGTTTGAGTTCGAGCTCTCTTAATTTGGCTGATCGGAGGCTGCTTACGTGTGATGCGTGTGATTTCCTCGACGGATGAGACTTGACCGTCGGTACCTTGCCTGGTGATGGAGTCGGTAACTTCTGTGTCTCCGTGGCCTTAGGGTGGCCCTCTGACTGGGCCTCCTTACTCCCTCTTTCCGAAACCGGAGACAGGTTCTGCGCGCGCCCACTCAGGTGCTCGCGCTCAACTCGGCGTTGCTCCGCCTTTTCCTTGTGTCGCAGCTGCTTCTTGATCGCTTGCTCGATCCTTCGCCGCTCCAGTGTCGACGGGGAACGTGGTGGTCCCTTATGGACAACCTTCGCGGGCCCAGACGGTACCATGGCTCCAGCTCTTACAGGTACCCCCGCAGAAGATTCTTGACACGGCTTCCCGGCCTTGCCCGTGACCCCATCCTGTGGGGTGCGCACGGTACCGGGTGCCCCTGCCACGTTCGCAGATACGCCTTCCGCAGTATCTTCTAGTCGGCCTTCTTCCTCTCCGGTGCGGCGGCCAGACTGCGACCTCGTTTTTATTCCTGAAGATTCCATCTCGGCACTTTATAGCACTATTTCACAACACAATGTCACAAATAACACACACGCAAAGTGTCAGTAGTCACTATAAGAATCCACTTTTCACTAGTCCAAGTTCCACTGAATCCCCTGATCCGGCTCGAAGGACCATAGAACTGTGGCCGCCAGGCTACTCTCTGGCGTCAGTCTGCATCAGCGACAGCACAGTCTAAATATTTATTTATGCGGATACAGAGCATTCGCTGGTTCGGGATCCAATTCCTCCCACTGTGGAACGGGACTCTCAGTAATAACACTCACTGCACTTGGATTCTTATTTATTACTAAAACACAATCACTCGGTACACTTGGCTAACTATGGCTATTTACACTATTTACAACTTATATCCTAGAACAGGTACATATACCCTGTCCGAGGATAGGCACATTTACCCTACTTCGTACTGTCACTAACTTTACTTGAACTACTTAGTCCACGAACAGGTACATATACCCTGCCCGAGTACTGGCACGTTTACCCTAAGAGCACTAGGTACAAACTGAGACACTAACACTTTACTTATAACGCTTAGTCCATAAACAGGTACATATACCCTGTCATATGAACCCTAGGTACGCTAGGCACTAAACTTTAACACTAGGCACATAGAAAGCCGGTACGCACACTGATATACTGATACTGTCGACTACTGGTCACTATTATCTCTTCTTCTTCTTATTTTTCTTGCTGGAACTGCTTGCTGAACTGAACTGAACTGAACTATCGCTACGGCGGTGCGTGCCGGCTTTTATATGATTCGAAAATAGCGAGGGTGGAAATATCTAGAACAATCTGAAAGAGAGATCTATCTTCATCTCTTTTACGCTATGGAAAAATCTAGATATTTTAGACAAGGATATCTCTATCTTTTTCATACATTCGAAGACTCTAGAAGTTTTAGACAGAGAAGTCCTTTGTTTACATTGCTATCTCTTTCTTGCACTCGACTTAGGATATTTGCGTATTTATTTACATTTTTGCTTATATCTCGAAAACTACTGGACGGATTTCGATGATCCATACCTTGTTAGAAAGGTCTTTGCAAGATCTGTCTATCTAGGACAATATCTTTACAGAATATCAATAAACTAAAAGGTTGCTTTTTCTTATTAGTTAATTTTGTATGGGAGTGAGCTTCTATCTACTCTAACTCCGGTATCCTAAGTCCGAGGCTTACAAAACTATTTCTACTGGATAGTTTACTAGAAAACCTATCTCTAGAGGTATGTATGACCTATGTGGGCTGCGGCATTTTCCGGAAAAATCAAAATGTTTTCGCGGCTCTCGCTTCGGTCAAGCTTTGCCACCTCAGTCGAGGCCCGCGGTCGTCGTTTGGTAATTACGGCTGCTTGGGTCAACATTCAGTCAAATACGCCGCTCCCCCTCTGCCCGCCCTCAGTCGGGCGCGTACCATCACAGAGGGCACACATACTGCTTTTCAGCGGTACAAACAAGTCTTGTTTCTGCACAGACATCAATCAATCTAGTTTTTACTTTAATAAAGTCGACCTGTGTGTACCACTTATTTATCACCTTACCTAGAAACCTTATAACTAACTAGGTAGAATACAATTTATTTAGGTAGGGATCTAGGCTGTCCGTAACAGTAACCATAGTAACGCCACCTTCCGAAGAAAACACGGGCGGTCATTGGCTAACCGTATTTGGTTTTACGTAACTGTAGCAACGACCGCCCCATTGGTCAGCAGAGTTCGGCCGAAGTCGTGATACCAGTCTCGTAAGAGTTCGGACCCCGATTTGTATTATTCGACCAAGTTGCGAACAGTGGTAAGTGGCTCAACATTCCCGTGTGGTGACTGTACCTACTTACTACATGTTTAACATGTTTAATAAATATTGTTGATCGGCCGGATTATTATAATATACTCGGTGGTATTGGTGGTCGCAAAATAGTCTATGCTATTCTCTGGCTATTCTGTAATGACTTTAGAATGACAAACGTCAGTTTGTATTTATTAACCTTCAAAATAACTTAGTACATTTTTACAAAAGAATAAACGAAAATATGCAAAATCATGCCTGTTATCTTATTTTCTTTTTAGCGTTTCGAGGGATCAAAGGAGACTACGATAATAATGAAGAACCGGAAAATAACGCACCAGCACTACCAGGACCACAGACATTTTGGAACGAGTACAATTTTGGTGGAACTGTGGATAGAGGCGTAATTTCAAAAGAGGATGAGTCTGAGGACGCCGAAGATTTTGATGATGATATGCTAGGAAAAAGTTCAGTGAAAAATATAAAATTATATAAAGAATTTACGGCAAAAGGGAATGAGTCCATAGAGATGATATTACAGAGAAAAGCCAGGGAAGGGAGGAATGACGCAGATTATTTAGAATGTCTACACTGTTACGCCTCAAACCAAGGAATGAATTTAAGTATTTATGATGAAAACTGTTATAGAGGCAAGAAGTAAGTTTGTTATCATACCTAAGCAATTATTATCTTAATATTTTATTCGGTGATCGGTTTTTTGACGTTAAACTGGGATGAAACTACTATGTAGAATGCTTAAATTACATCGAATAGTAAAACCCACGACGGCTCCACCGTTTGATGTAAATTCTATAATTGGTGCTAGAAAAAAGTACCTACATTTTATACACAAATCAATATCAACAATCTCAACTTTAATCTCAATTCTGTCCTACAATCTCATGCTTACAAAATATAGATTTGAGTCAATACATAACCCGAACTTCGATTAGGCGAAACCAGGTAAAAGTACGCACTGACTTTGCGTATATTTTAAGCAATTACCTATAGGTTGGCGTTGGCACTAGATTTTTTTCTTTTTTTAGTGTGTCGTCCATCGAATGCGGTTTAGGGCCGACTCGGAGTAAATCAGAGTGCTTGGTAGAGCTTAATCCTTTATATATAAGACGAGGTTGCTATCAGCCTACAAAACTTAACGTAACATTTTATTGCAAATGCACGCTATGTAACGACAAACCGGCTGACAAGCGTGAGTTTTTCGTATATGAAACTATTAAGGATTGGTCATTCGACAACAAAAGACTACAACAACCAAACCTGCCAGGTACTATCAACAACATAGTTAACTTACTTCATCTTCCTAGCATTTGCCTCGGATTTGAGCGACACGTGCTAATGGAGCGTGAGGTCCGCTCGGCAACCTTATCCAAGAATTGGAATAGCTTTTACGAAAGCAGTGACTTTCGACTCGGAGGGTAGACTAGCTCTTGTTTGAATTAGGTCCAGTTTTCTCAAGATGTTTTCTTACACCGAATATTTATTTGTTTTATTAAAAAAAACTTAAGTATCATAGACAAGATCTTTGTCTCTTTACCGTGTCAATTCTTTCAACGCCCTTACAAATTATCATTCTTACAGTACCATAAAATAAAATATAATTCGGCCTAAATCGGGTTCTACACTGCCGAGAGGCGCTCCTACTAATTTCTAAAATTATTTTACATCAAAACGTCTTTACTCTTGTGGTCATATCTTCCAATTTTTTGCTGCAGAACTGATGATTAGAGACGCCACGAGTGTCCATACACGTGTAGTCCTAAGGCGGTATTATTTATTTGTAGGTATGACGCCGGCGTGTAAATATTGCAACACATCTGGTGTTGGCTTCATGGAAACGTGCCTTGACGGTACTAAGTAAGTATATAAAGAAGACACTTATTATAATACTGATCACTGATTAGGTATGTCTCTTAAAATAATAAGAGTGAATTCATTATACTTTTTTTTTCTATGTATATTACAAATATAATGTTCTTCTTGAACTTGGATTATCAAATCTTAATCCATTTGGTATTGAACCATATTCTTATTTAATAACCGCAAATAGCATTAAGTATTCTATCATCGAGACCCTAGAATCGACGAAGGACTCATATGCTACTGCTGATAATATTTATTATACAGAATTCATCATTATTTGTCTTATCATATAAACAAACTCTGCTCAAAGACACTATCAGACTTTTCTCTGGGGTAATCACTTAAAATGTTGTATACAGAAAGAAACTCACAAAGTGTTGAATTTAATGAAAAATATCATTTCTAAAAAAAATTCTTCAATAATCGAAGTAAGGAACTCAAACTCAAAAATAAATGATATTACTATACCTAGATGAACATCATGAACACTCTTTTGTTTACACTATAAAACAAGGATGAATTCTGTATACCTACATATATCATCATTGGGTACTACATATGTCTACATTTATGTTGTTCTTATTCACTACAGGGTTAACTAAACATTACCATAAACTAATCCCCTTATTCATAAACGTCTCTCTTAGATAATTTATGTTTTGTCTCTTTCTAACAAACACAACCGGCGAAGTGACAGACAATGACAAAACATTATCATCATCATCATCATCATCAGCCTATATTAGTCCACTGCTGGACGTAGGCCTCCCCTAATGAGTGCCATAGCGCCCTGTCTGCCGCATCCAGCATCTGCCTGCAGTCTTTCGCAGATCGTCATCCCACCGGGCCAGAGGGCGTCCTACACTACGTTTGCCGAGACGCGGTCTCCACTCAAGAACACGTTTACCCCAGCGGTTGTCGGTTCTTCGCGAGATATGGCCGGCCCACTGCCACTTCAGCTTGCTAATTCTTTGAGCTATGTCGATAACTTTGGTTCTCTGTCGGATGTATTCGTTACGAATCCTATCCTTCAGAGAAACTCCGAGCATAGCTCTTTCCATAGCTCGCTGAGCGACTTTGAACTGGTGGACCAGCCTTACCGTGAGTGTCCACGTCTCAGCTCCGTAGGTTATTACGGGTAGGACGCACTGATTGAAAACTTTCGTTTTCAAGCATTGCGGTATGGATGACGAGAAGACTCGGCGTAGTTTTCCAAATGCTGCCCAGCCTAGCTGGATCCTCCTTTTGGCCTCCTTCTCAAAATTGTTTTTACCTAACTGCAGGATCTGCCCAAGGTAGGTGTACTCAGAAACAATTTCAAGAAGGTGGCCATGTACGACGACCGGTCCCGGATCAATGTGGCCATTGATCATGACTTTGGTTTTATCCAAATTCATGCCAAGACCGATGCGTCGCGAGGCTGAAGCTAGGCCGTCCAGCATCTGGGTCAGCTCCTCTAGCGACTCCGCCATTATGACTATATGTCATCAGCGAATCGCAGGTGTGAGATGTAGTCGCCGTTTATGTTTATGCCCTTACATTTCCAATCCAGCGTCTTAAACATGTCTTCCAATGCGCTCGTGAACAGTTTCGGGGATATGACATCCCCCTGTCTCACCCCTCTGCGCAATGGGATGGGTTTAAACTGCTGGCCCTGTACTTGAACACTCATAGTGGCGGCTTCCGAGAGACATCTCAGCACCTCGATATAACGATACTTGGCATCGCTGTAAGGATTCCAGAACAGCCCACGTTTCCACGGAGTCAAAGGCCTTCTCATAGTCCACAAAAGCGAGACACAGGGGCTGATTAAACTCTTCGGACTTCTGTATAATCTGCCTCACTGTGTGAATGTGGTCTATGGTGCCATATCCTCCGCGGAACCCAGCCTGTTCCGCTGGCTGGAACTCGTCGAGTCTCCTGACACAACATAAATTAACTAATTGCTTTATGATGTCAGGAAACGTTTATAACAATATTCCTCTAGATTTAAGACAGCTGCCTGATACCTTGTTCTTACGTAAACTTCGACATTGGCTAATGGATAAATGTTTTTATAATTTAAATGAATTTTTTGACTAATTGAGTAATTGTAATTTTGCATTGTATCGTTTTTATTTTTCATTTTACGACGTACTATATTGTATTAAGGTGTTATATTGCATGCTCTAGTTAAGTTTTTAGTTTTAAGAATACATTTTGCATGCCGTAACGCGGCTAAATGTGTGATATTTTTTAACCATACAACTTTTACCTATTGTTAACATATTTAACGCAAATAAAGAACTTACTTACTTACTTACTAATTGAGGCCTGAGAGACGTTTATGAATAAGGGGGTTAGTCATTCAGCTTAATGTACCATCAGCAGAAGAAGTAGCTGAATGGGTGAGGTGCTAAAAATGATATTGACATCATCTTGTTCTCTTAAAAAGTTATGTCATATTATTGTCATAGTTTATTTTGCACACTTCGCCCGCTCAGCTCCTTCACTGGTAATATTACCTTTCTTTTAATTTAATAATAACACATTATTTTTTTAAAAGTGTCGAGTATACATTATGCAACGAAAGACAATTGTGTTTTACTAAAGTAGATAAATCTACTGGATTATTAAGCCGTGGATGTGCCAATAAACCAGCCTACAACTCCTTTTTTACCTTTTGCAATAGTAGCAACTGCAACAATAAGAACTATTGGGATTCAGACGTAGCATTTCAATTTGTGAATCAACGGATTAGGAGCACCCTGGTATCCGTTCCTTCGACAAGATCTAGTACGATGCGTGAAATAAACGGAATACTGATTTTTGTTTCTTTATCAAACCTACGTGCTATTAATCTTTGACAGCAAGTCAAAAATGTCAAGATATCTTGTCAGACTTAAGAATCATGGTGAAAATATGCACTCGTTATATAATTTTCAATACATTTATTCTAATAATTTGCGTCAACTGCAAGAAGACAACTCCAAATGCAAATGAATATTTAGTTTTAACTTATGAAAAGCTGAAAGAAACCACGACGTTGAAACCAGTAGTTGAGAATGCTCGAAGTGATAAGATGTCTGATTTTTTCGACCACGTTAAAGAAATATTTAATGCTGATGGAGTTAATTCGACTTATGAGGTCAATTTAAATGAAAGAATAATAGATGATATTGACTTAACTTTGACTAACTCCCCAAATGATATAGAATGGAGCTTTATAGGCACTACAACAAAGAAAAACAAAATTGTGGCTATGTTTGAAAACATAACATTATCTACTCTAAACTATTATACATTCGATGTTAGTGATCCCAATATAATGACAACGAACATGTTATCAAAAAGTACCGGATCAATTGTTAAAGAAGCAACACCTACACAAAAACAAAAACGAAAAAGCCTTAAAACTGCAGTAAAGGACAAAGTACTGGATAGTAAAACAAGCCTTGCGCCAGTTGTTATCGGTAATGATAAAGATATGGATTCGATGGAACAACAGGTCAGAAAAATATCCTGCATATTTTGTGATAATGTTAATATCAAGGATTGCAATAATCCGGAAAATAAATTGTGAGTACGAGTGTTCCTTTTCTTTCCGCGACAAAGTATATTTAAATAGGTACAGTCGAGGACAAAGAGATGTATACACTTTTGGACCTTATTGCGTTGTAATAAGGTCCAAAAGTGTATACATCTCTTTGTCCTCGACTGTACATACCTACCTCCTTGTATATTTTATAGTTTGCCTTGCAAGACCACTGCATCTGAAAGAGCTTCTGAGACCAAAAGAGGTCGGTATGTATGTGACTGTGTGTGCATAAGAGGCGTGGTCGTACGGATGTAGGTACATCCGTACGACCACGCACCCACCCACCCACCCACCAAAGTAGGTACTATACGAGCAGAAAACTGCAATATTTAAAAAATACAAGAATTCATCTATTCGTTGGCTATGTACAAGTGTCAATATTTATATATTTCAGACTTCCTTTAATTCGCTGCGAACACCTCGACGATCAATGTTATTTCATGCAAACACCTTTCGGCATAGTGGACCGCGGTTGTTACAATCTTCTCAGGAACCATACAACATACGTTTGCTCATGCAATCTCTGCAACTCAATACCGATCCACGACTTACCATACACTTTCACCAATAAGACCGAATGGCTTACTAATGTCCAGGAATTGACCAATGGGAGACGACTAAGAAAGTCTGTGTTCAAGCAGATGGCTTGCGTACAATGCGAAGTTAATCAAACTGTTGATGAGGTGCCTGATATGAACTGTCTCGAAGGAAAATAGTTAGTAAACTCCTTTTTAGTATTCTTATCCTAAATAAGTATATGTGATATGATTTCAGTTCATTCCAAACTAGTCCTTGCTTATTATTTCAGCTACTAACTATATGCAAATTATTATATAAATCTATAAAACCGTATTTCCTTGAGAAAACTTACCGTAATACCTTTTTATCTAAAAATAATGCCGTAATATTTTAGCACAATTAAGAATTATAAGTTTCTCTATTAGTAAGTTGTAGTACCTACAATCGAGGCCCGATAATTAAGAACAAGATTATTTTTAGGGTTCCGTACCTCGAAAGGAACAAACGGAACCCTTATAGGATCACTTTGTTGTCCGTCTTTCTGTCTGTGTGTCTATCTTTCTTTCTGTCGGTCTGTCAAGACCCTTTTTCTTAGCAACGCGTGGAGCTACCAAGTTGAAATTTACATCAAATACGTATGTCTATGGTCCCTTGAAGTTGTTAAAAAATCTAGCTTCTAAGTTAATTCAGTCCAATGATGGCACACTTCACAGGGGACTTAAAATCTATAGGGTACTTCCCAAGTTCCCATAGACCTAGAATTTCCACACCGGATTTTCTTCATCCCTGCTTTCCCACTACTATTACCCCAGATAAGAAATGCCTATCTATATGCAGTGACATGAAGATATTGTAGATGTAGCCATACGACAAATAAATAATAATAGATCTAGAATCATGAAATTTGGCAAGAAGGAAGGTCTTACAGCACAAGTAAAGGAAAAAGTTAAAAAATAGTTAATTTGTTGTTCCGACAGAAAAAAATTGCGCTTACAAACTTACAAAACTTAAAGGGTACTTCCATTGACCTGGTATCATGAAAATTGGCAAAACCGTAGGTATACTTACAGCATAAATAAAGGAAAAAATCCAAAAATCGTTTATTTGTTGTTCCATCACAAAATAAAATTTTGTATAAAAAAAAATTACCCTCAATACAATTGTTATTTTCATTATATACTGCAATGTCCGATGATTGTTAAAATAGTGTGATGTACGGAACCCTCAGGGCGCGAGTCCGATTCGCACTTGGCCGCTTTTTTTCACATAACCCTACCTACAAATATGAAGTTATATTATCGATAATACGATGTATTCGTATTTTAACAAGATTATAAAGCTGTACATTTTGTACTTCAAAAAGCACTGACTGACGGTCAAAACGACCTTGTTCTTAACTATCGGGCTACGACTTTAAGGTCATTGCCAATAGAAAATTAAAATAATGATGTTATTGTTTTTACTTTCAGTCGGGTTTTGCCAAGCCAGTACTGCAACTCCGATGAAATATGTGGCATTAGATCTATCAGGAACGAAGGCTACATTTGGCGCGGGTGTATTAAATATCCTCGTTACAATTATTTCTGGAGTTTCTGCGAAAACGACTTATGCAATTTCGATGCGCCTACGTCACTTTTCGATATCAAATAAAGACCTCTTGCTTTCAAAAAGTGTGTATAAATCTACTTACCTACATAAAAGTAGGTACTTACGTCTGTTACCTATTTTACCAGCCTTGTCATAGTATTCTGGAAAGTTATCATTAACATGTATGCCTTTTTGGCAATATCGTCGTTAAATTTTTATCTTATTTGATAATACAAAAGATATGCAGTGAATATAGATTTTTTACATAAAATACCAATAAATTTAATAAACAAAATTCTTTGGCATCTCCATCAAAAATTGTTAGTACTAATAAAATATTAACCACCACTAAAAACCAGTCGTTACGAAAAGGTATTCCCACCTCATCAAAGTTCGAATGCGCTTACCTCAGTCCTAGTCAGCCACTTTAAAATTCTATCTCCATAACATCTTTTCATAGATTTTCTTATCAGAACTAAAAGCGTATTCTGGTTATCTGGCGAACACGTAGTTGAAAGTGGTCGCGTTCACCCATGCGAAACTTAGACTCGCCCGTAATCTAAATGAATTTTACGGTCATGGGTACTTTGAAGGATTCCATCTGGTGGAAACGAGATGTAGTGAGCTGAATGAACCGCTGATCTGGAATATGAGATCTATCGATTGGGTAAGGAGTCAAAGTTTTAAAGCAAATATTATGAATGTAGTATATAATCAATACAATATTTACTCACGAGATATTTCACAATCAAACAGGCAATATCTCTATAAATCGGTGCAGTGCTAGTGAAAAGCGTAATCAAATATATCGCCTACTCGATCAACGGCAACAACCAAAAAGAAATCACCTATCAAGAGGTTCTGCCGCTAGGAATCCTGCAGCTAGACAGGTGGACCCTCGAAGCCACCCTGTACCCCCTGAAGATTGCGCCAATTTGTGCATACAAGTGAATCGAGTATTTGAATACACCGCCCCCTAGTTTAGCCGAAACTTCAAATAGGTACCTACCAGTGAATGTTCATGTTGTTTATTTTTATAGGTTTTCTATGCTGTCGATTTTTTTTTGGAGGTTTTTAACTTTATTTGTAGGTAATATTGTTTTTTTTTTTCTATTTATATGCCTTCACAACCCTGCATAAACCCGCCGGAGTTGCTGTATTGCCCCATTTGCAAGGACGATAAGCACTACAAAGGTCGGCGGGGGCTCGCTATCCATACGGCTTACCGCCATGGCACCCGTACGGCTATCGAGCGCTTCCCTACCAGCACCATCCACCTCTGCCGGTGGCTCTACAGCGGATCCATCTCCGTCACTCGAAATTTCGCTGACAGAGAGGCTGGGGTTTTTAAAGACAAACGTTCATATTATAAAGAGAATACCCCGTGGTGCACGCATCACTGTCGCTCCTTGCCTCACCACTCGGTGACTGCCGAGACCTATGCCGCCTTACAACAAAACCACCCAGTCCCTTCCGCCTCCTCGAGTCTGCCAGATCCTCCCGCCGCTGTCGACCCTTCGATCGTCGTGTCCGAAGATGCAGTCAGCCAAGCTATAGCATCGTTCCCCAAAATAGTTTTTAAGTTTGAGCATATAAAAAAAGTATATTTTTTTATACTAGCGCATTGTTTGTATGACACATACATTCCGTCATTTGTTTTTAAATATTGCAAGTTTCAGTCTACAATAAGTACAATAACAATCGTTATTGATCGGCTTATAAATATTTACATTGTATGCGTTATTAGACTCAGGGCCCGTAATTTTCATGCCGATGACATCAATTTGACGTCACGCTCCATATAGGATGATCCCATATAGTTTTATTGTAAATAATTAATCATTAGTTGTCAATCATTTCAGGCATGTTCAAATGACTTTATAAGTATGTACTCTATTTACACATGAAATAAATAATACCTACTTGATACGTGAAACGTAAATAAAACTATTTGATTTGTTTTTATACATAGTATGTATAAAAACAAATCAAATAGTTTTATAAAATGTATTACATTTTATTAAATGGTATTGTTAACAACACATTACAATTGTTACGTAGAAAACAGAATTCCTCTCTAACGTAAAGCACGCCATCCTTCTTGCATTAATTCCCATGCAAAGAAAATCTAAGTCATCTTCGCGTTCATACGTAATGCAATATTCATAAAACCATTTTGTTGTGTAATCGTATTTTTGTTTGTTGTGTCACACATTTGGTTAATTATTCCAAATTCTCTGCTAAAAAGAAAATGTATAATTGATGGACACATTTTTTCTGATTTTAACAACTAATACAATTAGAAAATCAGTATTTTTATTTCTCAGTGGCACTTCTAACATTTTTGACAGAACGTTTTTTTAATGAGAACGAATAAACAAGGTTACATTCAAAAAGGTTTTATTACATATTGATTTATAAACAGCCAAGGAAATTGATTTGTGTAACATTACGTACTTTGTCATAGTGACAATCAACATCTAGACGCTAGAGATTTCATATTATTGTCACTGTGACAAGGTTCTAAATGGTATGCAAATCAAAGTCCTGGACCATACCTACACGAATAACTAGGATACTTAATGATATTATTTACAAACGAGGTTTTGTACAGTATTATATACATATACAGCCTTGGCCAGAAGTGTTGAGCAGCCTTGCGATTTTCATACAAAACTCGAAAGTTTAGACCGGCGTTTCTATTTTTTTTTATTTTATCAATTAATTCAAACTGAACAGGCATGATTTGTTGAAATGAGTAGTAACTGCATCGAATATTTGCAATTTTTCGCACCGACCTAAATTCGCATTTTTGGGACCTCCACTTTTCATATTTTATAGGTACCTCATCTGAGTTTTAGTAAAAGCTACCAAGCAAATGGAGAGTTCTACGCTGACATTGAGTAAGTCGCTACAAGTAGTCAAAACTGTGACAGGCAAATTATCAAGGGTTAGTCTGCATGAAAAAGGATAATTTATTTATAAAAATCATAAAACAGTCTTACACAAAAACAAGGAATTACCAACCATGCAAATAATGGCTGACTTAAACGACAATAAGGAAGTTCGTCTTGATGGAAGCAATGAGAAAATAGATCTATGGCCTTATTTTAAGTATGGCTATTACATCTGTAGAAGTTGAAAGGTCCTTTTCAATATTAAAATGGATTTTTACAAACCGGCGATGCAGTATGACCCCTAAAAACCTTGAGCAAATTCTAATTATTAATTTTGAATCAAAATATAAGGGGCAAAAAAGTAGAAATGTAAATATGTTTCAAATTAATTTTCACCCCATTATTAAGTAGAGATTTTGGAAAATAAAAACCCTAAGCGGATTAACGGGAGTTAAACATTTTTATGGGATTAGTGTACAATTTTATGTTTGAGATTTGAAACTATTCAAATAATTAAAAATGTAATTTCAGCTACATTTAAAATTAATTATTTAAAGTGGTCAATTATAAAGAGGTTAACGTTTGTAAAAAAATAATTTGTAAATACGGCCTCCTAGCCCAGTCGGTAGTGACCCTGCCTACGAAGCAGGAGGTCCCGGGTTCAAATCCTGGTAAGGGTATTTATTTGTGTTGTTTATCACGAATATTTGTTCCCGAGTTATGGGTGTTTTCTATGTATCTAAGTATATATTTATCTATATAAGTATGTATATCGTTGCCTAGTACCCATAGTACAAGCTTTGCTTAGTTTGGCACTAGGTTGATTTGTGTAAGATTGTCCCCAAATATTTATATATTTATTATTTGTTTAAATAATTATGTACAAAACTAACTTGTATATAATACTGTACAAAACCTCGCTTGTAAATAATATCATTAAGTATCTGGTTAGTCGTGTAGGTATGGCCCAGGACTTTGATTTGCATACCATTTAGAACCTTGTCACAGTGACAATAATATGAAATCTCTAGCGTCTAGATGTTGATTGTCACTATGACAAAGTACGTAATGTTATACAAATCAATTTCCTTGGCTGTTTATAAATCAATAAAACCTTTTTAAATGTAACCTTTTTTATTCGTTCTCATTAAAAAAACATTCTGTCAAAAATGTTACAAGTGCCACTGAGAAATAAAAATACTGATTTCCTAATTGTATTAGTTGTTAAGATCAGAAAAAATGTGTCCATCAATTACACATTTTCATTTTAGCAGAGAAGTTGGAATAATTAACCACACAACAAACAAAAATACGATTACAAAAAAAAAAATGATTTTTATGGTCCGTAAGAACGCGAAGATGACTTAGATTTTCTTTGCATGGGAATTAATGCAAGAAGGATGACGTGCTTTACGCTAGACAGAAATTCTGTTTTCTAATGAATTGTAATGTGTTGTTAACAATACCATTTAATTTTAATAAAATGTATGTATAATAACAAATCAAATAGTTTTATTTACGTTTCACGTATCAAGTAAGTAGGTATTATTTATTCCACGTGTAAATAGAGTACTTTTGAAGTCATTTGTACATGATTAAAATGATTGATGACTAATGATTAATAATTTACAATAAAACTATTTGGGATCATTCTATATGGAGCGTGACGTAAAATTGTTGTCATCGGCATGAAAATTACGGGCCCTGTTTGACGTTTTATATTTCAATAATTTATTGAAATATAAAACGTCAATAACACTAAAAAGTTAAAAGACCTAAAGGAAAAAGGATTAACATTATTTTGAAACAACTCTAAATAAGTTTGCATTTAAATTTTAAATACCGTAAACTGGGGCTCTTTAGAAACCACGAGGCTATTTGGAATAAGGGAGGTGTAGGTTTTGAGTCCCTATATTTTTTGTTATGGAGATGATAGAAACTTAGATCTTTTTCTGACAAAAGATCTAAGTGTCTATCATTGCCATTACAAATAATTAGGGACTCAAAACTTATAGTTTTTTTTATTCCAAATAGCCCCGTGGTTTCTAAATAGCCCCAGTTTACGGTAGGGCTATTCCCTGAGGTCTTTCGGTTCCTGTTGTAGAGGTTGGCTATGGCCTGCGGGTGACAAAATGTATGAACTGACAGGTGACTCGATAAGTCAGGTTAGTGCCCGCTATTCACTATTGCCGAAAACAATCGAGACATTCGTGCCATTCTTTCTAAACTTCTTGTAGGATTGAGAGGGACAGCACGCACACATCGGCTGTGCTCGGCAAGAGTGAGAGAGTAGAGCAGGCTAGAATGAGTCTATTCATTATTACGGTGCCGGCCTTATACATTCTGAATCATAATGTGGATATATAATTATGAATTCATACTCTGAAATCTGGGCCCGACCTCACACAATCTGAATCAGATCCATCTGAGAAATTAGTAATTCGAAAAGATGTGTGTAGACAGTAGGTAAAAAATATTTCGGGAGCACCTTTAGCTAAAAAATGAGGCTAATAAATAATAAGAACATAAATCAAGCGTTGGCTAAAAACTGCGATTACTGAAATTTGCTGCAAATAAATAAGGCGTTTGTGATATTAATCTACTAATAAATTATAATGACATTAAAAAATCGTTCGCTTAAAAATGCGATTACTGAAATTTGCAGTAAATAATTAAGGCGTTTGCGATATTAATCTACTAATAAATTATAAGGCCATAAAATAAGCGTTCGCTAAAAAATGCGACTTAAAAATTTGCTGCAACTGAATAATGCGTTCGCTATATTCATCTAACAAATCCAATTTACACATAAAGTGTATTTTGTTTGACGCTACTTACGTATTAAAAAAAAGTTTTTTTTACCCAATATTGACATGTAAAATATCAATCGATAGGTCTTTAAAAATAACATTGAGGTTTCTTTGAACATTTTGTGATTAAGTAAATATTTTCTTAAATAATCGCTTCGAAAGTCAGCTAAATTGTGCCCCTCCTGCATAGCCTAATTCCCCTCCTGTAACTTTTGAACCGTACGTCCAAAAAATATGAATAAATTTGAGAAGATGCGCCTTATTACATACTATGAGTTATATCCAAAAATCTTTTTCCATAGGCATCAGATACGACCTTTTGGTATTAATTTGGTTGTTATTCCATTGAAGGTACGGAACTCTGCATTACGCGTGGCCCGACACGCATTTGGCCCGTTTTTATTAAAACTACGCCATGTTCTCTGGGGTGTGTACTGTATTCATAACTAACTTCAATTTTATTTCCACATAATTTACCAGTGCAAAGATAAAAATTCCCTAAATCTGGAAAATCCTTTTTGAATAACATTGCAGTAACACGGTAGCGCGAAATCTCGAGTGGCTCTCGCTTCTTCCATGCTATACACCGGCAGGAGAAGTTGCAGTTGCTTCGTTAGAAAAAAGCCCTTATTCTGAACAGAATACGGAACATATTTAAAAATAACGGAAGCAGAAGTTACGAGTTTGAGAAAATTTACAGAATATTTTCGTTGCAGACATTGCGAGTCTGCTCAAGGGCCCACAGTGTTAATATTTTATAATGTGAAATGTTGAGTTTTACATTTTTGTGTTAAAGGTGAATGTAATAAGGATATGGTTAACTTTAATGTTGATAGTGGAGTGCTGATCTGCGGATAGCCTGGAGTGTCCACATTCGCGACGAAATTAATATATCACGAAACGCTATGACCAAGAATCAAAAAATGCCTACCGAGGTTTTCCCAGAGGGCTACAGTATGAGGTTCTCCAAAAACGGAGTGTACCTATAGGTTCTAAGACCCAGTCTAAAGGGTAGACAATGCACATGTAAATCCTCTGGAGTTACAGGCGTCCATTGCTACGGTAACTGCTTACCACCAGGCGGGCCGTATGCTTGTTTGCCACCGCGACCGTCGTAGTATAAAAAAGTTATGAATATTTACGAGATGAAACCGAATCGTAAGTAAATTAATATATTTGACACGTTTGTGTGTTTAGAATTCTATGCAATATCAAACATCAAGCTCTCGATCCTATTTATAAATAGGTACCTACTTACTGCAAGGTTCAGGGTACTTCGCATTTTCTAAAATTAGATACTTACGATATTGCCCCATTATTTGGCTTATTAGTTTTAAAAAAGCCAATATATATTATGAGGAGCGCCAATGTCAAAAGTCTTTCCATTACCTGGCGGACTGCCCAGACTTAAGGCTTTGGCTGAGAGCCACAAGAAATATTTAGTTACTCTAACTTGAACCTTGACCCTAGGCGACTTTTGTCTGGAGTCTTTGAAACAGCAAATGAAGATAAATGCATTAAGTATTTTTTCATCGTTTTTCGAAAATTCGTGAAAGAACGGTCATTTGATATAATAGCATGTCTGATTACTATAGGTCTTGTAAATTCAGCAGGTTTTTAAAGAATATAAAAGAAAACTGAATGAAATATGAGGTCGAATTTGGTATGAAATGAAACGTAGAAGAAAATATTGTTTAAGAATAAATCGAGATATTGATTGATGGTTTTGTAAATGTCAAGAATTGAAACAAATTCCTTTCATAATAAATAAAATACTGACTAACTACTAACTATAATCCACAAAATTAAAACGCTTAGCAATAAAATTGTAAACATATCTCGCATTAGCTACTTCATAACGTTTTATTGGGACAATTTTTTCTTGTAGTAGAGTACAGTTGCAATCAAATATATTGGAGCGGCCAAGGTGCTCAAAAATATCTGAAAATGCTCTCTATCGCCTTGACAATAGACGCGTTGTTCAGATATTTGTGACCACCTTAGCCACTCCGATATATTTGATGGCGTCTGTACCTTGTGAAATGTACATTAAGAACCTGTGTTTCTTATTATTGATATACTAATATTGTTATTTTTTAAATGTTTTTTACTTAGATAAACATAGTTTAGTTAAGCTAAGTTCACCGAACTAAAACAAAAATTACATGTCCATTAGAAATCTACAAAAAGTTAACGTGTGCAGGCTTACCAATAATACAGGCCAATAACTTACAGCAAAGTTGCCATTAGTGTAATACTGTAACTGTAGAAATGTCCGCGTAATGACCACATAAATCTTAATGAACCCACTATTTTGCCTCTGCTATGCGAAACCCAGCTCTGGTGACACTTTTCTACAAATATATCTTTTCAAAGTAGATTCTTTAAAGTATACCCGTACCTAACTCTAAGTGAATTTCGTTATTAAAATGAATAGTTGCCTGAATCAAATCTGCATAAAAGTTTTACCGATAAATCAGATCCTATGAGTGTATTATTAAGTTATTAAACGTGTACCTACTTAAAGCTAAATTCCACTAGGACTTAACTATTTAGAAGAATTCTGCGATGAATTGTTTCTAGGATCCCGTTGTGAACCTTCCATCTATTCGTCCGCCACCGCCTAGCCCAGTTAGTACTTATTGAAAAGCTATAAATAAAAAAATAAAAGATACAAACACTATAAACAGTGCAACATTTATTTTATAGTTTGAACTTAATCCCATAATAACGGTGACAAGTAAACGGTACCTGTAATATAATCTCCTAAAAATAAATAGTGTCTGTCATTCCCATGTTCTAAATTACATCGGGTAATGACAGTCGTAATCCTTCTTAGGTTTATCTCATCGAAACGTTCGGTCAACACTACTCGAACTTAAAACATAACAAAAAAGTCGACGTAATAATCACATCTCGACTCGACGCCAGAGCGATCATTGCGCGCCCTTACTGGGTTATAATAACAGTGTTTTGAAGTCGAACGGATAAAATGGTAATGAGTGGTGTAGTGAACGCAGAAGGCTCGCTAGTTTGAGATGCCTCGAGGCTCTCTCCGGTTTCTTTCAACACGTAGTATACTGTATGTTTAATGCTCATCTAACACTCGCCATCAAACGTGTCTGAATGCGCCTGAAAGTATTTAAGATTTGCAATCGTGTTGCCGCAAACGAGATACCATTTGGCCAAGGGCGAATACACGGCTTGCCTGTTTTGTCTGGTTATAAAGCGCTTTTGGTTGAAACGAGAAAATTATAGGACAGATAGACCGAGGTTTAGTAAAGACTTATCTCTTGAGTTTGCAACGTTTAGACAGATAACAGCCCCGAGACATACACAAAAGCCTTCTATTGGTCGTAATACTGAGACCATTTACCGCCTGACTAAGCATACATGTAGATAAAGGTACTTTCGTGTTTTGTCTGTATTTACTAAATAGCGAACATTTTAAAATGAGAAAAAACAGATAAAATTATTTTTACAAACTCGATTGTAAACCCCAGTTGCAAAAAGAGTTGTATATTTCATTGCGAGTTAAAAAGACCGGGTAAGCACGTGCGACTGTGAAACGCACGCATTTAAAAAAGCAAGCCACTAACGAGCGGCACCCGCACCGCACCCGCGCAGCGCTGCCCATCGATAAATGTTTATTTAACTTTGATTTAACTTTAGCACTGAAAAATTAAACGATGTATCGCTGCAATTTAGACCATATTTATATCAAGCGTTTCGATTCAAACAAATAGGCAGTTCGGCTTACGATGCATTTATAAGACCGACAACAGACCATAAGTGGAGAGAATTGCGATTCGACATTTTCCGTTTTTATACGATTGATTTATGGTTTTGCAGTCTCCAATTTGCAAGTTTGTGCTTCAATTAAGTGAAGTTATGAAGTCTCGAAAGGTGTGTAATTTGTTTGGATTATTTGGCAAGATATAGTTTATCTTCCGCCGTGTGGTTCTTGTAAACATTGCGTCGATGAGATATTTCTTATACATATTAGGATCATGTTTGTTTTTATAAATGAAAATTATGGGTTACATTTGACTCACACAAACAATACAGTTGAGAGTTTATTCCAACACATTTCAACACGAGACCTACAAGATGAAGGAATGAGTAAACGGATGCCGATCATTATCAGAGTTAATTATGGTAATATTTATAAAATCTCGTCGTATTATCTAGAATGTGGCCATGTGTCAGCGTTGACAGTAATATATTGCTGACATAAAACCTCCAGATTCGGGTTGATAATTTCTTGAATAGTTATTTAGTTTCCGCTCAACGCCCGATCCTTCTTCTAACTAGAGGCCATAAAAATGTAGAAAATTCACCCAGATAACGCCTGCCGCGGATCGATCAACGTCGAGTGTCTGAAGGCCCTCTATTATTCTAAAATGTGTTCAATTTTCGGAAAGATTTTTTCATTTGATAGCTTAGCCAAAAATAAAGTGCTACCATTTTTTCGCCATATTGATACGTTTACATAAAAAATATAAATATTGGTATAAGACGTTTATAAATTATGTGTCTTGACATGTGATTTTTTGAGAAATGTTCAGTCAAATATTTTATTATACATCAAAAAGTATTTAATTATATATACCTGAGAAATCATACCAATATTTTTTACCTCAGTCATGTTCCATAAAATTAAGTTACGATTGTCTTAACCGCATCAGGCATTTACAAGCTATTTTAAATCAATAAAGGCCGTTTGCCAAACATGTAACTTTTGCGTTCACAACCCATAATATTTCTTAACTGTCAAATATACTATTCGCAGACTCCAAACATCATCAATATCATCATATATTGCTTACCTTGCTTAAGGCATATTTTCGCTAAAAGTCATCCAAGCGAGATAGGATTGTCGCGTTTTATGACCGCATCACAGAAAATAACATGTGTCAATAAGCTCTCCCCGTAGAACTTGCGTAGTATTTTATGTTCTACTGTACGTATTCTCAGCATTCCATCAAAATTGTATTAGGTTAGGATCGACGGTGTATTTGAAATAATATTTTGGTGAAAATATTTTCTTTACTTTGTTTGTTTTGAACTCAAGAAAGTAAGCAACAGGCAGCAAACAGGTCTCTATAAAAATACGCATTTAATTTCAATAAAAAAGCCCTTTTAATAAAAATATATATGGGTTGTAAAGGTTAAAACGAAATTTAACAAATTTGAATAACACCGTCCACTTAAGGCTATACGTTCATGTTACCAGGAAATATTCATAGTTAAATCTGAAGTGAAATTTACTAATTAAAATAATGAAGGCTTGGATAACACGATACTCCAGTATATTTACACAACGAGCAACTCGATGCTCTGCCGCTGTAGTATCGTGCCACAAGAGCTTGTATATACTCTATCAACAATATTAGCTGTAGAGTTAAGTGGCCCTGATATTCATTATCTTTTGAATGCAGTGCATTCGACGTTGAAAGGATTTCTGAACATTGAGAAAGTTAAGACTTTATTTAGAATAAAACATGAACAGACGGGTGCAAAATTGTAAGTGGTTATTATTTAGTTCCGTAAGCCGTCTAGTTTCAATATAATTAACCACGCTATCACTATTATATATGTGTGTATTGATGATAAAGAATTATTGGTACACGCGTTTAATTTACAATTATCTAAAATATTTAATTTCCGAATTCAAATTAAATCTTCCACTTATACATTTCTTAAAGGTTTGTGTTTGCAACTTTTCATAAACATTACGTTATACAATAGTCAAAATTAAAAGGGACAATTTGGCGGGCGGCGCATACACTTTGGGCATAGCTCAAATACGTAAGCGCCTGCGCCCAATATTGCTTCTATTACAAATAAACTTGTTAGTAACTAGGATAGCACTCAAAATTAAATGGTATACAAGGTGTAAAAAAAATGCTGTTAGTTAGTGATCCGGTTAAGGGCATAATCGGTATTGTATTCTAAGTACGAAAAACTAAGAAAATATATTTTTTACGCGAAATAAAAATTGACATACATTTTGTATGGAAGGTTGACAGGCTGTGACGACAAGTCCCATACAAAAAAAAAATGTTCGCGTCCAAAAAATCGTATTTCCTATTTTTTTCTAAGTCACAATACGATACCAATTATGCACTTAAACGGATCGCCAGTATTTTTGTTACATCCTGTGTGTGATGCTATTAAACAAATTACGCATATGTATAGTCAGTAAGATAATCTTCGTATAATCTCATAAATCGTAATGAAACTAGACACCACAAATCAAGCAATTCTAAATCACTAGGTAAACTAGCTTGTTAAGATCGCCTTAGAAGGCAACAAAAACAAGTAGGTGTTAATTGATTGCCTTACCACTCTTGCTAGATACTTTGTAATGCTTAAACGGCTATCCGAAAATCCATTACTGGATATGGAAGATTGCGACTTTTGGCTTAATAAACCTGCGTTAATATAAGAAACAAGCTTACACAAAGGAGACACCTCTTAGACAAAAAGACTCAAACACAATTGTGAACATGCCTAAAAAATATTTCATTGAATTTGTTTAATAAACACGTTCAACAACACCAAATTAATATAAAAAAGTGGAAATCCGTAATAATTTTCTAACATGTAATTTTTTTGTGCTCCAATTGTATTTTCAAAACCTTCATTCGATTACTTGTATTTTTCACGCCTAAAGTAACAAAAATCTTCCAAAACCTTATTCCTTCCAAACTTGAAGATCGGGTAACGTCACCCACATCACGCTTTTTGTATGGGGGGTTTTGTTTGACGCGCGGTGCAGGCGCCTAACTTATTTTCCAATTTTTGGCGTTTCAGGGTTACAATAGATAGGAGGTTTATTAGAGACATTTGAATATCACGGGAAATAGAATCGAATGACGTCTTGCAAAAAATTCATGCATGTTGCAAATTCACTGAAGATATGGCATGTCAATTCTGGTCAAATTCACAAAACCTATTCTGGTTTCTACTGTAAGTAAGTGGCTAGTACAACTTGTCCTCCTTATTTGTAGCTTTCACGCTTCTTTGGTAGTCTTGCTTACAGTGGACTTATTTTAACGAAGTGCTCGGTCGGTCAAAGGACCAACCGAGCACTTCGCTGTGTGCGACTAGCAATTTCCTTAGGACGATTGGCTGTAACTACAGCAAAAGGCGAAGCGCAGGCCGCCACTTTTTGTGTGATGATTGGGATTCTTGGTATTATGTGAGGTCAATGGTAACATACCGCTTCCCGTAATTTTTAGAATTAACTTCGACTAACTTAACTTTTTTAATATTAAATTAAAATTCATTTATTACAGACCAACACATCCGTAAATGTTAGACACGAAATAAAAATATAAACTATGTTAGAATTAAAATGAAGACAAAAATACCAAAACAATTAAATTAAACATAAAATAACAAATAAAATCACTCTAGGTAGACAATAGCTATTGTGAGAGCAAGTATGTAGCTACTTGGCTCTCCCAAAAGCCACTTCCACCCACACCTTCGTGATCCGGCTGTCGAGTCGCTCAGCCAACACCCTAAGAAGACTGTTGCTGCTGCCTCACACTCGTCGCAGCTTGGAGGATTCACCTTATGGCAAAAAAGTCGTCTACTCGCTCCTCGGCAAACATGCCGGACGCACTGCATTGCTTCGGCAGCCGCAACAGCATTTTCAGGATGTTATTATACTTTGTTGTGTGTTACAGCTTGCAAACCTGCGGGCGAGCACATTGCCTCACACTGCCATCGATCTTCTTCCTCTCCACATCCAGATCGTCACTCAAGCCCTCTGTGAGTATTATGCCCCAGATATTTGAAGCGATCAACTATCTTTAGGGGTACACCGCACAGCCTGATCCTAGGCTCAGTAGTAGGGTTATATTTACGTGCTATGAATATTACTACCTCACTTTTGGCTGTGTTGCGTCTAAGACCATGCTGCTCGGCACATCCCTCACAAATTTGAATGAGCTGCCATACCGAGTCAACCGAGGGCCCCAGGAGCGCCATGTCGTCCGCGTAGCTAATATTATTAAAGAACACATTACCTAAATGCCAGCCGATTTGTACGCTGCTGAGTCCTCAGTCCACTCGTTAACATAGAGGTTGAAAAGGAGAGACGATGTCAGCCCACCCTGTCTCACACCGCACTACATAGCCTGTACTTGTCAGAATCCTCTCCCGTCCATCTTACTTGATTTGCCATGACCAGGCTGCGTCAGACTCCTCTCCCGCCCATCTCATTCGATTGACCAGGCATTGGTACTCCAGTTTTTGCAAGCTTATCCCACAGTCATATAACCACAACCAGGTCCAAAGGCTTTTGACAAGTCCAGAAAGCACGCATAGATAGGCGTGTTTCCGTCCTTGTAGTGCCCGATTATGTATTACTAGCTGCGCCCGCGGCTCCGCTCGCGTGGAATTCGGTCTGTGTCAGTAAGCGGCTAATTCACCCCTAATTTCTCTCCCGCTACCCTGGAGGCGGAACTTAAAGTAAAGTTGACAGATGGATACGCTAGAGGACAGTAGTCCTAATAAAATATTTTACAATTACCACTAAATGAAACTACACTCAAAAATTAATACTTTTTGTATCATATTTTTTTTGCATGATTTAAACGACATAGAGAGTAGTAGGTGTATATCGGACGATGGACCACTTTTGTATTTATACGTTCATGTCCAAGGCAAATATCATTCAAATCGATCCTCCCGTCAAATCAGTCTAAGCATGAAAGGTAAGAACAGGCGTGGTTTAAATGAAGGGGGGGGGGGGGTCACAAATGCAGAAATGATTTTATTTCTATTTAAGGTGCACTTGGAGGGGGGGGGGGGGGGTCCATGACCCATGCAAATTAAACTCAATCGAGTGTAGTGGCTACCCCCGCCTTTTAGACGTTGAATTTTTAAATACGACGTATAAGTTGGCAGGGGATTTTCTTGAATTGGAATTAGTAATCCTTAAGGGGTGATTTCGGATAACAATGCAAAAAAAACCGGCCAAGAGCATGTCGGGCGATGCTCAGTGTAGAGTTTCGTAGATGCCGCCCTGTGACAAAACATCCGTTCAAAAGGTCGTTTATTAAGGGATATTTGGCGGCGCTTACGTCATTTTATTATTCGGCACTTCCTTTCACTACGCGTTTTTGGCTGATAATTAGGGATTTGAAAGTTTGAGGTACTATTTTTTAAAGACACTTATGAAAAAACTCCCGATTTATCGATATATCGATAAACATTGGTGTTCTCTCCTTATGACGTTTCACAAACCGCACGCAAAATTCCGGGCCCTACTGATAATTCAAAAACGGCTGAACCGATTTTATTCAACATAGTTTTTATTGAAAGTTTTTATCAGGCCTCACCAAATTTCAGCTTCCTAGTGCGAACGGTAACTGAGCTAGACCGCGGATAGGCGGACGGACATGGCGAAACTTTAAGGGACTAAGGAACCCTAAAAAGAGATAAATAGTAGTTTATGTAACTGTTACGTAATAAGGCCTAATTATGTACAGAGACATACACTGCTTTACCTACACACATATTAAAAATCCATTGAAACCATTAGAATGACCGCCATTACACGCCATGACCAACCTTAATGCGCCGGCGGTCGGGGGGGGGGGGGGGGGGGATTTTCATTACGCCGTAACGTAATGAATTTTTATATTTTACCACACTGTCACAGATAATACACTGATGTTACGTTACTGGTTGTAATAATGGTGGTAATTAATTTACATACGGTTCCGAACGCGGAATAGACGATTTATGATATTGGTGTAGATCAAGATATTTATTCTTCACTGTAAGCACATTACAATGTACTAATGAACGTTAGAGAAAAATAAAATACGAGTGTCGTGGAACACTCGATTGGAACGAAGTTATGTTATTTCATTTTATTTCATTTTTGACTTTTTCGTAAATTTTGTGGTTTTAATTTTTTTTTAATTTTTTTTGAAATTTTGGAAAATTTGGTAATTTTGGCACTTTTTTAAGTTTTTGAAATTTTTGAAATTTACAAATTTAGCCATTTTTGACATTTTCGACATTTTGCACTTTGTCACTTCTCACTTTCACTTTTTGTCTGGTGTTGGTTTGGTGTGTTTGTTTGGTGTCGCGTTTTCGTGACGGTCACGTGACTTTTTTTCGCCTAGCCCCCTATCCACGGACCGTCCGAGAAGGAACTTCGTTCCAAAACTACCACCGGTTCTAACCCTACACCTCTGGCCCAAGAAGTATTATGGCCGTATAGAAACTCGACGGGACTTATTTTTTTTCAAAACAGTAATACATTATTAGATCTTAAAGATACAAAATAATGTGTAGTTCTTCAAGAAGACATATCAGAACAGCTTGAGAGACAGATAATGTACCTATTGTTTAATTATAAAGAAAAATAAACCCTAATCTGACTGCTTCACAAAACGTTTGATGTTTATCTACACTCATATTGTAAGTTCTCTAAAACGTGTTCGAAAACGGTAGGCAATGGCTAGCATTACCACGACCGATTTTACTATGATAAGCTTTTTATCCGTGGCAGTAACGTAATTTTAACTTTTCATGCTCAATTATTGATGTGCTATGAGTTTTGATAACATAATGTACACCTGCACGCGCCCGCGCGGCCGGCGACACGCGCCCGCGCGACCGCCGGCACAATCGAGTTGGCCATTGCGGTGCATGGGCGGCCATTATATGATTTCGGAATACGGCATTTTGGATAAATATTATGAGTGTAGATAAAGCAGTGTATGCACTGTACGTAATTAGGCCTTAAAACACTCGTGTGATCTTATTATGAAACTCACCTGCGGCTCGTTTCATAAAACCACACTCATGTTTTAAGGACCCTTATTACGTAACAGTTACATAAACTACTATTATCTACACTCATACTGTAAGTACTCTAAAATGCGTTCAAAAACCGTAGACAATGACAAGCATTACAACAAACGATTTAACTATGATAAGTTTCTTATCTGCGGCAGTAACGTAATTTTAACTATGCATGCTCAAATATTGTTAAGCAATGAGTTTCAAATTTGGAACATCGAATTTGATAACATAATGTTACCGCCATGGCCAACTCGATTGGTCCCGCGCGAGCGCCGGCACAATCGAGTAGGCCATGACGGTACAATGGCGGTCATTCTATGGTTTCCGAACAATTAATTTAATATATATAATATGAGTGTAGATAAAGCAGTGTATGCAACTGTACGTAATTAGGCCTTAAAACACTCGTGTGATCTTATTATGAAATTCGCCTGCGGCTCATTTCATAAAACCACACTCATGTTTTAAGGACCCTTATTACGTAACAGTTACATAAACTACTATTTTAAACCCTATCCGTATATAGCATTAAAATTTAAACCTTAGGTTCCGCAAACAAGGTAGTTTTTTTTTTTCAATTATATTATATACGACTTATGCAGATAAGAGATTGTGAAAGCGATTGTCGCATTTAGACCGAGCGATCATCGAAATGTTGTGATCTCAGTATCTTAACTCGGTAAGGTCATCGCGATAGATGTATTGATGTTTCGTGCGCATTGTCTTGAATGTCAAGAGATTCATCAATCAGCGTCTGGTCTATTGGTTAGGGTTGCTATTTTTATTTACAAAATACTTCTCAGGAAAATTAAGTTTAAATTTATATAAAATACCGAAAAACTTTGCTCTTTATTATTTTCTTTTTTATATTTGTTTTTTACATTATTAGCGGATTATATATGGTCCGCCATATATAATCCGCTAATGTCAAGTCAGATAAATTTTCTATACTCGGAGGCCTCAACGTGAGTTAAATCTGGTATATAGTAGCCACACTAGATAGCAGTTTCAACACCTTTGGACGTTATAAATTAGTATATTTTTACTATTAGCAGTTAATATTTAGGTTTCTTTTTTTTCTATCGCTTCGGTGGCAAATGGTGTTGCGTAGTCTATGAACGTTTCGAGAAATGAGATGAGATTATGATGGAGAGGTTTTTTAAGAATACCGGTTCTTGACATAAAATAATCCCTGGATAGGACGCCCAAGTGGCAACCCTAGACGCACAGTTAGCCAAAACGGTTGCTGATTATAACGGATTGGCGAAATGTAATCTTACTAAGCCTATTAGAAGATTTGGGCTGTTGCATTGTACAGGAGTATTATTGTTCGATGATGGGTCTTCATATAGTTATACACATCGTTGACGTAATGTGATTAATATGTATTTCTATTCTCACGCACAATAATGGTAAGTGAAAAGTGCATCATAATTCTGAGTAATAGCGCATTAACACTCACCGTTTGTAAAGTATCTTGGAATCTCTAGAACCAGCGGTTTGGACTGTGCGTTGATAAATCACTATGTCAGTCACCTTTGAGTTATATATATTTAAGATAAGATTATATCACTGCCAAAAGTTTCTGTGGGCGAAAGTAGTGCTAAACGACATATTAATTTATAATTTGTCGCCTACTGTTTTCGTTTCTTTAATAATACGCAATGTTTTTTGTTATTATGTTAAAATATGTTCCTGAAGTCCCTGTCCTTTATTACTGAGACAACTTCGGCAGTTTTTACTTATTTCCGTATTACTATTTTCCGATTCAAAAATATACTCTGACCTCCACCCATTAACCTTTTGAACGCCAAGAGCCACTAAATCGGTCGTGTGCTGTCGTGCCTGCCACGCCAACGACCACTAAAATGGCTATGGCGGACGCTGTCAAAGCAATTGTCCTGCTGACAGATAAGGTTTATATTCGTTATTTACTAGTCGAGATATTGGCGTATAGGCCACGTCTGGAGAGAGAAAGCGTTCAAAAGGTTAAAAGCTGCCAGATGCCCGGATCTGGCAATAAGGATAGTATAGCAATCTAACCAGACGGGTTTTGTTGCTCTCTTATTTCATATCTGACGTAGCCAGCTCTTAGTCCAGTATCTATTTTCAGTATAAGCCAAATATCGTTAATTAATTACCGAGTTAATAATATAGCATCGTGCACGTGCAGCAGGCCACCAGTTTAGTTGGTGAAATTTGGACCAAATAACTTTAAAGATATGATTAATTTTTGTTTGTTAAAATGTTAAAGTAAGCATAAGAAAAATCAGTTTATAGTTGCCAAAAATAATAAGTTTCATTTGTAATTGAGTATATGTATATTTTGCGGCACGCATATGCACCCAATAATTTTATTAAGATTAAAAAATAATAACTAAATTTCATCGGTTTAGATGATTCTCTGAGGAAAGAGCTGATACTTTTAAAGGCTGATAATATTGCTCCACATTTACTTGTATAGTTTAATGGTACCTAAAGTAAAATTCATTAAAATAACGCCTGGCGACAATAAACCGGCACTGAATCCTAATTACGTACAGAGCCGTACTACTTATGATGTATGACTGTCATTATGGAGTCAACACATTATTGTCCGCCGAGACGAAAACACGCTCTTCCATAATTGAATACCCGAAAATACTAAAAACTACTGCACCGACCGCAATAACAATCGGCAAATACGTGTTCAACATATGTTCGGTATTTAATCTTTTCACACTGATTACTTTTTGCCAGGCTTCTCGAGACCATTTAGATACTAAAAGCATTTGTTAACACCACCGCGGCTTGTCTCTGATGCGAATAAAAACCTCTAACAGCATTCTAGTGGCTTCGCAGAGACGTCTGGGAATATTTCCAGAGCGTATCTGCATCGTGAACGCCACTCCAGACATGCGGGGATCTCTAACGAGTCGGCAACCGGGTTTTAAAATGTCGACGAAATATACATAAAAAAGTTGCAAGATTCGTGTCTGCAGCGTGTAGCGTGTTTCGTTAGCCAACTCTGCGGGCCGCAAAAACCTCCACCTACAAATAAGGGGAATTTTAATAAAACCCGCTGATGCGAATCGAAACAATCACACTTCGAATTTCATTGTTAAGGCGACAGAACGATAAACATCTCGAGAACAATAGCTTGCTTCTATACAGGTTGTAAATGAAACACCAGCTGTTTTCAGGGTGGCGGGCTCGTCAATGTGAATAAGATTTTGTTCAATACGGAATTTATGAAAAAGCCGTCGAATGCTCTCTGAATTTAACATTCGACTGAGAACGAAATGCTGTCAGTGCATTGTTTTTATGATTGAAAAGCTGATACGTACAGCTTTATCATCATTTATCTTGTTGACCACTTTTTGTTACCGGCATTACTTTGTCTTGTTTCAAACGTTATTCTAAACAATATCGGGTAGTCAATAGGTACATCAAAAATCTTTGTAATGAACTTGTTGTGTACATGTTCATTAACTTACCAAGGCAACGTTTTCATGGGAATTATTATATTTATTCCATATCAACCTAATTCACCAGCAATATAAAAACAGTTAAATTCTCTTCACCCTTTACACGCGTGTTTAAACCTATAGACAAGCAGATTCCGGTGTCCGGTTCTAAATTAGTTCCAAAAATACACATTTTGGTGTTCGGCGGGCAAAGAAAGTAAAAAGGGCGGCGGGAGACGGCGGCGTCCATAATTGTCTCGCGTTTTGCTCGTTTTGCACGCCAAGTGTCGGAATGATTGTTGTTTCCCTATGGACGCTGACCGGGGTCCTCCATCCACTGAGATATCAAATTTTTCATGCTTTGTTTTATTTAAAAATCCATTTAAGATTAGGAATAAAGTTGGTTTACATTTGTGGTAGTAGGACAAATCTAAAAAAGGAACTTGCTTAACTTTTATTCAAAGAATGTGCTAGTTTTATGAAGTAATTAGTAGTTTGTGTTTGATAAATGTATGATTATATAATTAAAACTTTTTTTAAATTTTGAAATGTTATTATCTACTGTCTGAAATAAACTTAGATGAAAAAAAAGTCCTATTTCTTATAAAACGAAAACACATATGTTACCATTTTTGCAAGCATTTATTAATTCTATGGTAAATTATACTTATATGTGTTGTGCAATATTTTATTTTAGAACTACATATTATCACTTCATGCGGGTGTACTCACTTGTGTTTAGTCACTACGCGCAACATGTTTCGGAGAGCTTAGGTCGCGCGTAGCGACTAAACACAAGTGAGTACAGCCTTATAAAGTGATAATAGAGTTAATATGTCTCACGAAAGTTTAAATTAAAAATATTTCAGAACTAAAAAACCGGCCAAGTGCGAGTCGGACTCGCGCACCGAGGGTTCCGTACAAAACTATAAGTAAAAGTTCACCCATTGTGTTGACATAGAAGTTTGATTTTGTTACAGCTTAAAGGTATTATAGACCTGAGTATTTGGTATGAATTTCAATTTAATGCCTCTACGCGTTTACGTGGAAAAAGGTAGTAAGTTTAAAATTTAAAAAAAAAAAATTGTAGTTATGATTTGACTAAAAATGTCTACTTTAGGTAATTTTTTCTTTGTCTGTGCTATATGACGTTGCTTCGTGCCAAATTTCAAGTTTCTGAGTTCACGGGAAGTACCCCGTAGGTTTTGCGAGTGCCGAAAAACTCTACAATTTGCAGGATAAATGACTGTATCTTTAGATTGCGTTGGCTTTTAAGTTTGATTTTTTCACAGCTCTAAGGGACAATAGACCTGAGTATTTGATATAAATTTCAGCTTGATACCTCCATGCGTTCCTGAGAAAAATGGTCTTGACAGACAGACAGACAGACAGACGGACAACAAAGTGATCCTATAAGGGTTCCGTTTTTTCCTTTCGAGGTACGGAACCCTAAAAAAACGTTTTATTCGCAGATGCAGTACTCTCATACATTCGAAATCACCGGTGACAAGTGGCCGAGAACATTAACAACTCTGCAGCCGATCGCCGCCTTCCCGTGAAAGATTCAATGCGTCGCGAAACAAACCAAGCCTTCCAGCTCACAATAGGACATCGATTATTTTGCCACCAGTAAAAGTACACTTTGGACATTAATATTGCGAAAGAAATCAGTTTCGAATTGTATTGAGCATAAACTTTATTTTTGGTGCAAACCCGATTTGTGTTGAATTCGCAGGAATTTAATTCAAAAGTAAGGTATTGAACACAGTAATAGTATCAAAAGCCATATATCTAAAAAAAATATATTAAGGGACAATCTTACACTAATCACCCACTAATCACCCTAGTCCCATAATAAGCTCAATAAGGCTTTATAATTATTATGCACATATTTTACACACGTATTTGACGGATAAATGGCTCCTTCTGTTCGTATTCCACTACACAAAGTTTCACTAATAAATACTACGAGTATTATTGCGTCATGGGCATTGACACATCGGTATGGATGAATCTAATAGAGATCCTTAGCTTCGCCACCATTGGGCGACATTGCCATAAAAATTGGTTCATTTACTAGACTAGTTAATGTACTAATTCATTTTAAGCAGTAGTTTGGCCAAGAATATTTTAAGTACAAATACATTCAAAAGGTCGAAATTCGTCTTAACTCGTGCAATGTTTTTTTTTTCCTTTGACCTAAGGAATGCGTGGAATCTTTTGGCTTCCCAGTGAGCACATTGTTTAATGGGTTGAAGTAAATAATTGGCTAATGTGATAACTACAGGTTTCTACCACCGTTCATGCCTATACTTGAAAATTAAATGGTCGTGAATTGTATGGTTTTCTAACAGTTTTATACGCTAACGCTCTGGCTATGGAATAAGATCAAAAACCACATTATACGTCACTAAATAAATAACAATCAACATAAAATCCGATACAAAGGAGAATGGGCATTTTGTACCATGAGTGTATACGATTGAGACACACCTCATTTGAAAGGTCTTAACTAGTGCATTATTTAATTGTATGACGCCATCATTGGATAGCGTGCAGGGTCCGAGCTATTTAAAAAAAAGGTTGCGCATATAAACGGTTAATTTATAAAATATCCGGTCTATAACCAGTTATAGCGTATTTTATATGAAAGAATATAAAAAATGCTTCACGCTTATTTACTACCACCATCGGAAAAATACGTACAGGGCTGGAATTAGTAGATGAAACATTTGCTAATATATAAAAACACCTGTAGCATAGCGAAGCTAACGTGTATACAAAAGTCGTATGTAACAGCTAAAAGGTATTTTTATAAGTTATTTTTCGTAAATGATACTTGCACTCTAACATATGCAGAGACCAAAATAAAACGGTTTTATGCGTTAATTAACTGTAATTAACGACGGCCTAATTCTTCTATTGAACACTAGATGGAGCTTTGGCAGCAAAATGGACAACTTTTGCCACTGGCGTATACAATTCAACCTTATCTCAAATGAAAGGTCTTAAATTATAGCATTAATTAGTTATATGGCACCGAAGGCAGTAAGGGTGCACGGAAGCCGGTATTCATTATTTTGTGTCTGCGCTGTGGCCTAGCTGTGGCGAAAACTAGAACTAATTAATATATACAAAAAAGGTTAACTTTTATACACATTTACATAGTTTATTCGCCTGAAATTAATTGTAAAAATAAGTCATTAATTTTTTGTGACTAATTAATGTTAAATGTCCGCAATTAACTACTTAAATAATTAAAATCAGTTACTGGCGACATTTTGTATGCAATAGAAGAACCGACTAAAAGTCGAGTTGTTAAACTACATAAATATTAATAATGCTGGCTCCATAGCATTGCTTTTTATCTACACTCACATTGTAAGTTCTCTAAAACGTGTTCGAAAACGGTAGGCAATGGCTAGCATTACCACAACCGATTTTACTATGATAAGCTTTTTATCTGTGGCAGTAACGTAATTTTAACTTTACATGCTCAAATATTGATGTGTTATGAGTTTTGATAACATAATGTACACCTGCACGCTCCCGCGCGGCCGCCGACACGCGCCCGCGCGACCGCCGGCACAATCGAGTTGGCCATGGCGGTGCAATGGCGGCCATTCTATGGTTTCGGAATACGGCATTTAGGATAAATAATATGAGTGTAGATAAAGCAGTGTATGCAACTGTACGTAATTAGGCATAAAAACGTAACAGTTACATAAACTACTATTAACGCTCGAAAATCTGTGGTCTAAGGCTTCACGTCGCGTAATTATATATAAGTTAGTTTCTGAACGTTGACTATAAACTAGCTGTTCTAGTTGGTTACCTCAAACAACAGAATTTGAATTTGAAGATTCGTCTATTTGCCTTTCTCTTGTGCTTTCGCAAATTCGAGCGATAAAGAGGGAGATAGACTAAACTTCCTTTTTCGACTTAGCGCTCTCAAAAAATAATACTGTTTTTTTTAATCACGACGGGTGCAAACAAGCATACGGCCCATATGATGGTGAGCAGATATATAATATAAGCAGATATACGTTGTCATGAGTCATGATGGAGTTAAACCGAAGCGCCGGCACGTCGTTTATCTTAATGTTCATTTTAATGTCATTTAGAATTTTGAAAGCTAGCTCCATCTAGTGACGAGTAGAAAACTTAGAACTTCATTAAGCACAATTGATTAACATACAAAGTCGATATATTTTAGTTCCTGCATGCATTGGAGCTAAAGTATATATTACGAAAAATAGTTTATAAAAATACCTTTGACATGTACCTCCCGTATACACATTAGCTTGGCTCTAAACCAAGCGATATTCATATCAAGCTTAATTTAAATTAATTAATTCTAGCCCTGTAAGTATTCAAACATGGAGTGTTTTACACAGAATTGAAACATTTCTCATATGCTTTCAGATAAACCATGCTATAACGGATTACATATCGTATCTTTAAAAAAAGTGCTCTTTATGTGTTCGCTCTTTTTTTTTAAATATCTCGGTCCCTGCACTATATCCAGCAATGAAGCCATATAATAAAAAAATCCAGTGATCACGAGCTTTAAAACGAGATACGTCTCAACAGTATACATCCATGGTACACTCCCCATACAAAAATGCCCATTCTCCTTTGGCACGTAGGTTCCTTATAAGGTCTAGGGGTGCGCTAAGAAAGGATTTTTCAAAATTCATCCCCTAAGGGGTGAAATGGGGGTCCAAAGTTTGTATGGGGAAACAAGATTAGTTAGTCTATTTTATTCGAAACTTCACAGAAGTATTCCTAAAAATAAATGAGTAAATACGTGTTGCAGGTTTTTTGAGAATTCAACCCCTAAAAGGGGGAAATGTGGTCAAAAAGTCTGAAAATCAACATGGGTATTGTTTCTATGGTTTATCGGGTCGTTGAAACAACAACGATTTTAAAATCAGACGTGGCGGACGTGAAATACCATCTCCCCTGTTAGGGTACAATGGGGTTGAAATGTCTAAATATCTATATGGGTGTCGTTTTTGTGATTTTTTGGGACGTTTATAAGAAAATGGCATCGATTTTGAAATTTAATATTGTGGACATGAAAATTCTTGAAAGTATTTGTGCCAAATTGCAATCTTCTTCTAAATATATAAAAGAAGAAACTGACTGACATATCAACGCACAGCCCAAACCGTTGGTTCTAGAGATTCCAAATGTGGTACGTAGGCTCCTTATAAGGCATAAGGATGCACTTAGAAATAATTTTTTAAAAATTACCTCCTAGTTCAAAGTTTGTATGGGAAACGAGATTAGTTCAACTATTTTATTCGAAACTTTACAGGAGTATTCCTAACGGTAAATGAGAAAACAAGTGCTTCAGCTTTTTTGAGAATTCAACCCATAAGGGGGAAATGTGGTGACAAAATTTAAATATCAACATGGGTATTGTTTCTATGGTTTATCGGGTCGCTGATTACGAAATCAACACTTAAGGGGGTGAAATGGGGGTTGATAGTTTGTATGGGGAATTTTTAAACGTTGAACCAATTTAGATGAAACTTGATATAGAGATAGTTTGTGTACCGGGAAACGACATGGGACAGTTTTTATCTCGAAAATCAATCTTTAAGGGGGTGAAATGGGGGTTGGAGCTTTGTATGGAGATTTTTTTACCGCGAACCGATTTAGATAATTTTGTTGTGGATATAGTTCGAGTCCCAGGAAACAATATAGAATATTTTTTAAGCCGAAAATCAATCTTAGAGGGGTAGAAAACATGTTGGTAGTTTGTATGGCGAATTAATAACCGCTGAACAGACGATTGAAATGAAACTTGGTACATATTATATAGATTGAGTCGCGGTAAACAATATAGGATAGTTTTTATCTCGACAATCAACCCTCTAGGGGGTGAAACGGGGTTTGAAAGTTTGTATGGGAAATTAATAACCGTTGAACCTATTTAGATGATTTGGTATGGAGATATTTTGCGTTCTGGGGAAGGATATATAATAGTTGTTATCCCAGAAGTCATTCCTTAAGCGGGTAAAAAGGAGGGTGGATTACTAATTCCACGCAAATGAAGTCGCGGGGAAAAGCTTCTATTCAAGAGTAGAAATCTGTATTAATCATAATCTCTCAGTAGTAAGTCGTTGATGGCGTAACAATTAAACAATTATTGCAATAATTTCTTTAAAATAAAAAATGAGGGAACCGCCGTCTTCAAAACGTGGTATACCGAAACCTCCAGAATGTAACGAATACTTTTCCGAAAACCGCTTCTAAATCAGTTCAGCGAAACGCAAGATGATCGCGGACAAACATACATTCCTACATACAAACATACGAGTCTAACTGAGAACCTCCTTTTTTAGTACTTTTAGTACGCGGGCGAAGCCGCGGGAAAAAGCTAGTTATTTATATAATTTGTCATAATATTGCATTAAACCCAAAGACGCTACAATTACTTTTCTTGAAGTGGTTTACATTATTTGACCTCCTCCACGTTACAGCTGCCAGATGTCCAGATCTAGAAATAATCATATAGCAAAATGATTCGAGGGATTTTATTGCTCTCATTATTGTGTCATATCTGACGTGGCTAGCTATTCATCTTTGTATATATTGTTGCCCTCAATTTCGTACGCGAAACATTGAACAGTACCGCGCAATACACGTCGTAAAATACGTTTGTTTGAGATAACGCCCGTACCGAGTCTTCAACAACTCCCAAACTCGGGGCACGAAACATACGAATAACGCCAAAAGTTTAATCCATCATTGTGCACCCGGGAGCGATTTTTCACGTTAACGGCTTAATAAATAGCCCCTCCATAGCTACGCACCGACACGCAATATGCGATAGCGAGCCGGGTGATTCTCAATGACCGGCACCGGTGTAAACGCTGTAAAATGCTAATTGCGTCAATATTAGTATTTTTGTGGAAAATTAAGGGCCATAAATATGAACTTAAGTAGGTAACTACCCAATATATACGATCCTCCGACAATATGATATCAGCGCCAGCTAATATATAAAATCATTCCGAGGATAATCGCTGGCTCGCTAACTTTTGTCGAATTACCGCAACCAGGTCTAACAAACCATTTTGGAGAAAAATGGGATTATTCGTTTGTATCCACATTCAAATACACTACAAAACTCACAAATAACGTCTTATCATAAATGTATTTGGTACATATAGTCGGTGGTGTGCACTTATTTATACGGAAAATGATGATGACGGAATTTCCATTTGCAGAGCTAATCCTTTAGGCTCTAAGATTAATTTAAGAAGGGGAGCCAATCAAATTTTTGATGCAAATTTTTGACGAAGTGGGGGGTGCCCGCCATAATTAATTTAAAATAAAATAGAGCTATATAGTCAAGTTTGATATCATTTTCGTATAAATCAAGGATACCGAATTCATTTTTGGTATTTTATTTATACCTTTCCATATAAGAAAACTGAGAAAACATAAAAAAAAATGAAATCAACGTTTGATATTTTTTTGAATAAATGCCTATATTTTTTTTATTTATGGTCGTAACTTAAAAAATATATTTTCATGATAAAGCCCTATTATTCCCCTTTACAAAAAGTGTGTAAATCCTTTATTGGTTATAATATCTTTAACGAAAATAAATAAATATAATAGGCCTGTTATTAACCACAAACTAATTATGTAGGAAAAACGATGTGGTTTGAGTTCTAATGCTTGCCTAATTATATCTTTCACAACTAAATAGACGTCAACCATTTCAAACGCTTTTATTTACCTTGCCTTTGTAGCTTGTTATAATCCGTAAGTGAAATAAAGAGTTCGTTTAGAAGATACCGGAACCGGTTACCAATAGAGGGGTATTAGATCGTGTATTTGGCAGGGTAGTTTTTAAAAACTATCAATTTAGTAAGCACATTATTGAGTTATCCGAAAGTAAGTGCTTGGCGGGTACAGATTGGAGGAGGAGAGCAGAAGATCGAGCACAGTGGCGTGCCATGGGAGAGGTCTATGTCCAGCAGTGGACTGATAGTGGCTGGTGCTGCTGCTGCTGATAATGATAATGTAGCGCTTACCGAAATGAAAATCCAAAATGACGTTTACCTATCAAGCTAATTTCATCTCTATTGCTAAGACATTAGACAGGGACATAACATTGAATATAAGGTAACCATATAATTTTGTAACCAAATAATAGCGTTGTCAAATAGAGGGGTTCTCCAGTCCCTGTTATCTAGTGACGTTTTCAAGTGAAAGGTACATCATTGCGGATTATCAATAAGGGCCCGTTCATTTTTTTAGAGAGAAAACTTAAGCGGTAGGTATTATAAATCAATAAATAAATAACATTTTAAAAGTTTGTTATATTATAACTATTATTTACATTACTAAATGCAATTCTGCATATCTACAGCGGCTGCGGCTGCTTCACCTCACATCTCCATAATTTTGTGGTTGAAATGATACCCTTGTTCTGTTGACAAATTGATCCGATATCTGGTACACACCCAAAGTTCTGATGACAATTACAATTTATTGATTCAGTATCATTGTAAATCCAAGATAGCTCCCGCTACAGAATGCTGCGTCATACACATTTCTTAACAACCTCTCAACCAAGCATAAAATGAAAGGGATTTATTAGTAGAACATAGTGCATTGCGGATCAAAAAGTAAGCGGAGTTTAGACAGTTTTAGTAACATAACAACTTGAAAAGAAAGCTTTTATTGAAAATAAACAGTGATATAGATAATGTTCAAAAAGCTATAAAAATAATTCGGTAGGTTCTAGGTAGCAGTCATCACACCACTCTTCTCATCAATGTAGCTAGAGCATCGCAAAGACAAAAAACTAAAATCGTGAGGCGCTTGAATCTTTTATCAACGGACAACGCATATATGAACTTAGGTTAGGTACGCTACGCTAGTGGTGTGATGAGTGGTACCTAGGACCTATCGATTATTTTAGCCTTGAGTACATTACCTGCATCATTATTATCATTATTTTCAATTAGACCGTTTAATATACGAATTTTAACATACTAATTTAACTACTATTAGAAACGGGGTGTTTACCTAACTCAAATATACATGGTAAATACCATACCAATAATAATATTTTAATAGTATCTAGTCAAAACAGAAAATAATTATTTTACTTATTTTATTTATGGCCGGGATCGAGACTTTCAAGCCAAATCTTTATTGGATAACTCTGCACTATAATGTGTTACAAATATAACAATTGTTTTCCCCACTTCCCACAAAAGTAGGAACATTCATATATTTTTTGCAAAAACGGTTGAAGTTGCCACAAAACTTTCAATAAAGGAAATATTCTTCATAAAAACCTCTACAATTCTTGCCTTTGAAGTATGTTGCTAAGACTTATAGTTTTCAATCTATGTGTCGCGAAAATTGTAACCCCCCCTTTTTACCCCCACCGCACTATAAATTTAGGTGGCTCTGCTTCCTAAAATGGCATATGGGTCCTAAAGTCTCACTGTGCAAAAGGTGATCCCATCATCACTAAAATCCGTATAAAGCCCTTTGTTGTCGTGTGCACCACCGACTAATATATACCGTTGCGTTCAGGAAAAAAAGCTACGAAAATTTAGTGCAAGCCATTGGTTCAAAATTACCTCCATTGTTTTTATTATTGGAAAGCAGCTCTAAGGCAAATGTTCTTATAATTTGAAGAATAAACACACGCAGACAGAATAATACACAACAACTGGTACTGACTGCTACTACTACTACTGCTACTTGTACTAAGAGAATATACTAGGATTTTTATACTAAGATCTTACTTTAAATACCTCCTTTATACCTTCCTTTTTTTCTTTTATACCTCCTTTAACGGCCTCCTAGCCTAGTCGGCAGTGACTCTGCCTATGAAGCAGGAGGTCCTGGGTTCGAATCTGGGTCAGGGCATTTATTTGTGTGTTCATCACGGATATTTGTTTCTGAGTTATGGATGTTTTCTATGTATTTAAATATTTATCTATATCTATCTATTATATATATCGTCGCCAAGTACCCACAACACAAGCCTTATTGAGCTTACTGTGGGACTAGGTTGATTTGTGTAAAATTGTCCCATAATATATTTTTTATTTATTTATGGACATTCCTATATTGTATGGAGTATATAAACCAGTGGTTAAAACTCCATTTCATTTTCTCATCACACTCTTAACGCATTTTTTCTAATTGTAGACCTAGTTTAGAGAACACTAAAAATGTTGTGTATCGCAATGTTTCCTTTGCTTGTTTTCTATTCACGTCCAAGTCGGATTAATGGTGAATTCCGAAGCGCTAAATCACCGAGCGCCGTAAAAAACACCTGTCGCTATTGTGAATACCGGGTATCACAAGTTTTATACGAGATAGTTTATGCATGCTACTTGTGTTTGAAACATTGTTGCGCTTAAAGTAAGAATTAACTGCCAACATTATCTTTAGTTTTTTTATGTTATATTACTGCAGTTGCCAGTGATCTATATGGAGATAGGACCAAAAATACTGCTTAGTATAGGTAATGAAACTATGTGGTTCTGCTACACCATGTACTATGAAATTTAAATAAATCGTTAACAAAAAAATCCTTCCAAACTGTACAGTATGGAAGTGTGAACTCTAAATATTAAATTAAATATTTGTATAAAATCGTAAGCTTGTTTACAAAGACTATCTGATAATGCGAGAACTAAACGCATAACGTATAGTTATAAAACCCATAATGTACAGAATTTATACTGATTATGAATAATTAACGAGCTTGTTATCTTCTGCATACCTACCTATAGTATAAATCAGACGTGTTACCTACTTAAAAACTAGCAGACAAAGCCGTTAAAGATAGAACCTTAAACTTTGAACATAGTCATCAAATAAAAAAGGAGCTCCACTTAAACATAATTTTCAGATATTCAACCATTTACGAATTGAATTTCTAAAAAAAGGGTGAAAAGGGGGTTGAAAGTAACGCCCTACACACGGAGGTTAGCGCTGAATAGGTGACTTTGATTGCGAAGGAAACTGTTTATTTAGTTCATGGAGAGAACAGCAGGCCGCGTGCCAAAGCTGTTAACATTGTACAGGCACTTCGTATAAAAAACTCTGACTTGTGCTCATTTCCAGGAGAGTACAAATATAATTTGGCAATTTATGGGTTTGTATGATAAACATACCTACTGATTAACTACAACTCATATTTGCCAACTAACAGAAATAAATGTATCATTTTACGTACCTATTACTAAGTTTACTGTTAAAAATACTGCTGAGATAAGTTTATTACTCTTTATGGGAACTAATTAATACTAAGCCATTTCTCTTTCCACACAAAGTATTAGGATTTAAATTTCATTTAATACATTGTTAAAGCTGGATTGTACTATTTTTTTACTTTTAGTTATTTTGAACGTCACTGTTTTCAAATGTAAGGTTTTGTAAAATGCACATGACGAGATGTACCTATAATCTCATTGCTAAATCAAACGTCAACATTTTTACTATATTTTTCTGTAGGGACATGTCAGAGTACCAGAGAGAATACCTTCATCCTCAAAAAAACGGCAATCCAGAAAATTTGTCACCCGTTAGCATCCCAACTATATATGCCCCGAGATAATCGTTTTAACGCAGTGCAATTTCATATGCAATTAAGCACACACGGGACACTTAACATCAGGTTGTCATTACGGCCCCACATTTATTTAGAGGACGATATAAATTGAATGCGTGCACCATCGCGAGCCTCCGAATACAAGACGTTGGAACCGAGCCCGACCTTAATATTGGCCTAGGGGTTGTGAGGATAGTGAGGTTTCGTAGCGTTTTAGTAACTGTTTGAACCCTTCAAGAAAAACATCGAATTTATTTATCGTATGACTTACAATATGTTATTTACTTATTTATGAATCCGCAGAAAGTGACTTGATATCGGTAATAACATCGATTTTTTTTAAACCTACATGAATTAGGTACGTTAATTTTCTATCGTGAATTGGTAAATAAATATAAAAGCAATAGTAGTGATCCAAGAAAATTATTTTATATTCCTTCAAGACATGTGTCTAGTAGAGAAAGGTAACTGCAGTGCAAAATATAGTCGTTTGATTTTTTTACTTTTGTTAAAATACAGTGTTTCTTATTATTTATATTTTTTTAATAACATAAATATGTTCATGCAATTAACGTCCCTGGTTGCTTACACAGTAATTGCTGTACTTTAAATCACTTGAGTCAGTCAGTAACCTACAGTTTTACAATCATCATCGTCATCATCAGCCTGTATCAGTCCACTGTTGGAAATAGGCCTCTCCCATGGCACGCCACTGAGCTCGATCCTCAGCTCTCCTCTTCCAATCTGTACCCGCCACCATACGGATATCGTCGCCCAACTCAAGACTATGCTGCAGGACGCCAAGCACTTCATGTGCTTATCATACAGTCTCAACTCAAGAAGTTCTAACAGCAAACCAATAAGTACCATATATTAAAATCCTTCAGTTACATTTTCTCACTTTTCCAGTGCCCGCTTATTAAGTTGTTCAAAAAATATTTCCTAATAACATTTTGCATTTTCTAACCGCTCTTACTCAATCTAAGTTACTACCTTATTCGTGTTGTGGAGTTCGGTGCCAGAGTCGCAGAATAATGGTAGTTAAGTTCCAGCCACGCTCTAATTCACGCTTGTTCGCCTAGTATAGAACCGTCACTTGTGTTATTAATTAAAGGAGTGGCAGCATGTTGAAAGTTCATTATATCCTGCCAGAGACGTGAAAGCTCTTTTCGAGGTTATTGGTAAAGTAACTGTATCAGCAAGTCTGAGTTACCTATTGATGTGCCGACAAAAAGGACACGAAGCAAGGATAAAATAGAAAATAAAGTTTTATAAAAGGATTGGAACTTCTTGTTTACAAAGTGAAATTTTATTTTATTGCTCTTTAAAGATTTTGTAGATTTTTTTAAAAGTATTCGTAATTTGCACATCAGTAGTCTGATGACATAAAAAAAACGGATTTGTTTATTGTACAGTCGCCATCAAATATATCGGAGCGGCCAAGGTACTCAAAAATATCGGAACATGCACTTTAACGCCTTGACAATAGAGGCGTTTGTCAAAATATTTGTGACCACCTTGGCCGCTCCGATATATCTAATGGCGACTGTAAAACAAAAAGTACAACGCTGAATTTTTTCGTAAGTAACTTTTCAATTTAACAGTCAAAAGTAACGTAGGATTCAATCAACAAAATATAAATTATAATTTACACAAAAATCACAAAATAACTTACACAAAACTCACTAATTCTTAAGTAATATATACCTAATAATTAGTGAGTTTTATGTAAGTTAAATATATATAATAATTACTAAGCACAATGGTAAAATTTTACGTAATATTTAGCAGAAATAAATCGACACAACTAAATGTCACCAGTGGAAGTCATTTGTGAAAGTATAAAAGATTTCAAAATCATGAGTCCATCTAATGTGGCGTCCTTGAGTCTTGATCTCAATTTGCTGCAGAAATATCCCGCAGTTGAAAAGTGGCCCCAGTATGGTACTGAAACTATTTTATTACGCCATTTTTCTTCAAATGAATGCAATGGTTATAATCGGCACCCAGAAACTTAATAATATTGAAACAGTATCGACATTATAAGCTATTACCAAAATATCATTCATACAAAAAATAACCGAAAATAACCGAATTCGATTATTACAAAATTCCAATAATCGGTTATGTGATTAGGCCAGAATAATCGGTTATAACCGAATATTTCGGTTTCGGTTATAGCCGATTTGCATTCCCTAGACATGATGCATGCTTACCTATGAACAATTCTTTGCTTGTATAAACTAGTTTTTTTTTACTAAAACATTCCTTCTTAATCCTGTACAAGCAAATCTATGATAGAAAAAGTTTTCCTCGACAAACACAGCACTTAGCGGTCTCACGGGCACTTAGTGAGTCTTCTGTCAACTAAGCATGCAAGAACACTTAAGACTGTGTCGAGGAGGGTAAATTTTCAGATTCTGTTAAATTACCCAGATACACACATTACCATACTTCACGCACACTACCACACTTCTGGGGAGACAGGTCATTGACTACTATTTTTTTCGGTTGCCATTATAAGTTTGACTACACACCTCCTTTGAGAAACTGAAACCATAGGTAATATATGCGTTCCAAGAAGACAGCGAAATAATGTATTTTGTATTTAAATGATTAGTTGCGTTTTTGAGATACGAGTTTTGTAAAGATATCTATAGAAGTCAGATTGACAATGCCAAGAATCACTTTATATGGCTCTCGATAAGATGTAAAATCAAATGACCTGATAGGATTGAACAACGTCTTTGGACGGATTTACGTACAATATCTACACAGCTACTGTTTTAAATGTTCTATGCAAAAATGGCAAAAGAAATATGTTAATTTATACATTGTTTTTATACTACGACGGTGGCAAACAAGCATACGGCTCGCCTGGTGGTAAGCAGCTACCGTAGCCTATGGATGGATGCCTGCAACGCCAGAGGTGTCACATGCGCGTTGCTAACCCTTTACAAAAAGGTGGATTCACTGTGTTGACGGCTAAAGGAACAAGAGGGTCCCTGGTCGTCAGTACACTGAGTCCTCTTTGAGCTCTTTGACAAAGCTTACTCACCAGCAGGAACACCACACTATGGATGGGGTCTAGTACTATTTGGCTGTGGTTTTCTGTAAGGTGCGCTGCTCCAGATTTGAGCGATACATATTCGTGGTTCTACATGCAGTACCAAATAACTAATAATTCTACTCTCAATCCATTTAAATTGTATTTTTAACTTACTTTTGAACATACTTCTTTCGTATGAATTTAGTTTAGTATAGTATTGGAGCCACGGGTATTTAAATTTATCATATTTCTTAGCGATTTGCTTCCATACAGTGTTGTGGCGGGCGTTTCAGACCGTACATTATAAACTTATATGTCTTAAACTATCTGAAGGGACCTTACTCGCCGAAAGGATCAGGGACATCATAACCAAAAAATAAAGTACACACACAGGTTTACAGTATTAAAACGGTATGACGTCATGCCGTTTGTTACGGTATGGTTTCGGTTGCGCAACCGAAATTTTCTGTACCGAAATATAACGGCACCGCCATTTTTTGCAATACCTTAACCGTTTTCTTAAACGACTCCCCGTGCCCCGCCCCATGCTTACATTCTTTATCGCCGCTCGCGCCACCGTAGCAAGTACCTACATCGTAAAAGCTACGGTCAATAATTTTGGTACCGTAATTATAATAGCTGTATAGCGTTATAAAGGTATAAGTACCGAAAATAAAACGTAAAAATAGTGATATCGTAATTTTATTCCGGAAGAGTATTTTTTTTTTCGCTCACATACTTCACATTACTCTTTAATATATATCGTAGGTATGTATACTTTCTGAAATGACAAATAGTAGGGCTATTTAATAACTTACATGAAACAATTTGATAATCTCCCCTTTTTAAATTAATCTAAGATTTTCCGTATAATTAAATGTACACTACGGACTAACCGGAATGGTTTTAAACTTGGTAGGTATTTGTGTTTTGTTGAATGGGTCTTGAAATTACTTATGTACTGTGAAAATTTGAAGTAGTAGGTTCAAAAATAAATTAAGGCCAAAAGAAATGTTGTGATTTCAATTGGTTTTAAAATACTATGCACCCACCGCAATGGTCTTAAACTTGGTATGTACTGTATAGCTTATTACAAGTGGGCCCATTTACGGCCGTGTCTCAAAAGTTAGGAGCGGTAGGCCTAAGGCTTTTAAATTAAATTAAATTAAGTAAACGTTTATTTCAGGCCATTGCCCATATTGTTATTAGTACAGAATAAATGTTAGTAGGTATATACAAATTTACGATTTTTAACTTAAAGGAATAAAACAGGACCGGAGCATCATTAATACGGAGCATCAAAATAATACAATTAAAATTGAGAATAAATTATAAAATCGTTAATGTCAACAGGTAAAATATTATTAATTGCTATAAATCCAAAAAATCTAATATAAATTAAGTTGACTAGTTAGAATTGAATTAAATTAAATTAAATAAAGAATTGAGAAAGAACCTAATCCCATGAATTAGCGTAGGGACTGGTAGTCGTTTTCAACTAATTAAGTGATGTACTCGTAGATATCGAAAATTATATCTGCTTTAAAATCCAAGATGAAGGATATAATCTTATCTATACATATAATAAAGCTGAAGAGGGTCGAAAGTCTGTACATGGAAGATAATCGAAAAAAAGTTGTCTGGGGATACTTAGAATCGATAACAGAACACGTTCCAACAATTTTTAGAATTTTTGTCTGTTTATCTGTTTGTCTGTTTATCTGTTTATCTGTTTATCTGTTTATCTGTTTGTCTGTTTATTTGACCGCGCATCACGTGAAAACGGCTGAACGGATTTTGATGAAATTTTGGATAGATATAGTTTGAGTCCTGGGAAAGGATAATATATAGTTTTAATCCCGAAAATCAACCCTGGTGGGGGTGAAAATGGAGTTGAAAGTTTGTATGGAGAATTTTTAACCGCTGAAACGATTTAGATAGAAATGGGTATGGAGATAATTTGAGTCTCGAGAAACGTCATAGGATAGTTTTCAAACCCTTGTGGGGGTGAAAAGGGGGTTGGAAGGTGGTATGAGGATTTTTTTACCGCTGAACTGATTTAGATGAAAATTGGTATAGAGATAGTATGGGTCTCGAGAAATGACATAGGATAGTTTCTTCTTCAATTCATCTTACTTTAGAACCGTAGGTCCAAAAAATTTGAAAAAAATAATGGAAGTGACGCCTGAAAGGTACTTTCAATAAAAACTATCTATACATATAATAAAGCTGAAGAGGGTCGAAAGTCTGTTCATGGAATATATTCGAAAAAAAGTTGGCTGGAGATACTTAGAATCGATAACAGAACACGTTCCAAGTATTTTTAATTAGTTAACGGCTGAACGGATAATGATGAAATTTTGTGTAGAGATAGTTTGAGTCCCGGGAAAGGACAATGAAAGTTTTCATCCCGAAAATCAACCCTGGAAGGGGTGAAAAGGGGGTTGAAAGTTTGTATGTTGAAAGTTGGTATTGAAATAATTTGTAATTTTTTGGTCAAGGTGTTCATATTTATAACATGTTACCCGTCGATGCTTTAAATTTACCTTTACCCGCTCTTAAGAAATATTTGAAAATGTCATGAATGTCAAAGGGTTATTGCAGCAAACCAAAAAACTACTACAAAATCATCTAACATTTATAGGACACCGTTTAGGCATGAAAACATATCAAACGTTTTGTGAAGCAGTCAGATTAGGATTTATTTTTCTTTATAATTAAACAATAGGTACATTATCTGTCTCTCAAGCAGTTTTGATATGTCTTCTTGAAGAACTACGCATTATTTTGTATCTTTAAGATCTAATAATGTATTACTGTTTTGAAAAAAATAAGTCCCGTCGAATTTCTTTTCGGTCATAATACTTCTTGGGCCAGAGGTACACCTACAGGGTTAGAACCGGTGGAGTTTTGGAACGAAGTTCCTTATCGGACGGTTCGCGGATGGGGGCCGTTACGAAAAAGCGTCACGTCACGAAAACGCGACACCCATACGATTGAGAAACATGTAAAATGGAATGAAATAAAAAATATATAAAATAGAATAATGTGAAGTGAAGTGTAGTGAAACTGAGAAGTGGCAAAGTGATAAAAGTGAAAAAAGTCGAGAACCTCAAAAGTCGAGAATTTTTAAAATGTCGAAAATGTCAACAATTTCGAAAATGTCAAAAATTTAAAATTTCTAAATTTCCAATATTTCCAAAATTTCCACTATTTCCAAAATTTCCAAAATTTTTAAAAAATGCAAAAAAAATTAAAACCACAAAATTTACGAAAAAGTAAAAAATTAAATTAAATTAAATAACGTAACTTCGTTCCAATCGCACTTGATTCACACACTTTCCACGACACTCACGTATTTTATTTTTCTCAAACATGCTCGGAAATGTTCCTGTTACGTTAGTAATTAGAGACCAGTAGGGACTCTATTCCAAGGCAGGTTCAGCGCGACGTACGTAAAGGATTTTCATACAACATTAAATCACTCAGCCAGTAACTGAAGCACTAAACAAGTAATTTTATTTCCTTACATGTTTGAGAAAAGCACTATACATGCTTCGACCGTAATCAGCTTACCTGGCTTCGTATTGTAGCCGTCCTCGTCTTCGACTCGGACGGCTACTAAATACTCAGCCAGGAAAGCTTACTTACTGGTCTCTGCAGTAATGTACTATTTTTCTGACGTTCATTAGTGCATTGTAATGTGCTTACATTGACGAATACATATCTTGATCTACACCAATATCATAAATCCTCTATTCCGCGTTCGGAACCGTATGTAATTAATTACCAACATTATTGCAACCAATAACGTAACATCAGTGTATTATCTGTGACAGTGTGGTAAAAACGTATGAAAATTCATTACCTACGGTAACGTAATGAATATCCGCCCCCCCCCCCGACCGCCGGAGTGCCCCCCCCGACCGCCGGCGCAATAATGTTGGTCATGGCGGTATAATGGTGGTTATTCTAATGGTTTCAATGGATTTTTAATATGTGTCTAAGTAAAGCAGTGTATGCTTCTGTACATAATTAGGCCTTATTACGTAACAGTTACATCGCCATGTCAGTCCGTCTGTCCGCGGTCTAGCTCAGTTACCGTTCGCACTAGAAAGCTGAAATTTGGTGAGGCCTGATAAGAACTTTTAATAAAAACTATATTGAATAAAATCGGTTCAGCCGTTTTTGAATTATTAGTCAAAAACGCATAGTGAAAGGAAGTGCCGAATAGTAAACTGTCGTAAGCGCCGCCAAATAAACGACCTTTAGAACGGATGTTTTGTAACATGACAGCATCTACGAAACTCTACACTGAGCATCGCCCGACATGCTCTTGGCCGGTTTTTTTTCATTGTTATCCCGGAAATCACCCAATTAAGGATTACTAATTCCAATTCTAGAAAATCCCCAGCCAGGTTATACGTAGCCTATAAAAATTCAACGTCTAAAAGGGGGGGGGGGTAGCCACTACACTCGATTGAGTTAACCCCCCCCCCCCTCCCAGTGCACCTAAAATAGAAAAAAATCATTTCTGCATTTGTGACACCCCCCCCCCCCCAAATGATTTGACGGGAGGATCGATGTGGATGATATTTGCCGTGGACATGAACGTATAAATACAAAAGTGGTCCTGTATCGTCCGATATACACCTACTACTCTCTATGTCGTTTAAATCATGCCAAAAACAAATATAATAAAAAAAAAGTATACATTTCTGAGTGTAGTTGCATTTAGTGGTAATTGTAAAATATTTTATTAGGACTACTGTCCTCTAGCGTATCCATCTGTCAATTTTACTTCAAGTTCCGCCTCCAGGGTAGCGGGAGAGAAATTAGGGGTGAATTAGCCGCTTACTGACACAGACCGAATTCCACGCGGGCGGAGCCGCGGGCACAGCTAGTATCTAATAATAATAAATAAAACCCTTAATTAGCCGTAAATTACTACCATGACGATTTTTCAGAAAAAAGAGTATAGACGCCATCTTTAAAACACGTAATTTACAAAATCTACACCTCCCAATTAACCAAAAACTATAACCATGACGATACTTCAGAAAAAAAGAACATCTTGGATTTTAAAACAGGCATAATATTCGGAAACTATACCAGGGGGTATTTATATTAGCCGAAAACGACTACCGTGACGATTTTTCAGAAAAAAAGTATAGCTGCCATTTTGCATTTTAAAACAAATATAATTTAATAAATCTACACCCCCTAATTTACCGAAAATAACTACCATGACCAGAAAAAAGTATATAACCGCCATCTTGGATTATAAAACAGATATAATTTTTGAAATCTACAACCCCTAATTAGCTGAAAACGACTACTAGTTCCTACGCCAATTCATCACAGGCTCAATTGAGCCGTGTCAAAAGCCGGGAGGATGGTTGTATTGGTTTGTACCACAAACTTAACTTCGTTCCAAATAACATTTTAGTTGAATAAAACGCTATTTGGAATAAACCCAATCCTAGAATAATTATTCCGTTTTTCATTATTTATTTAAAATACGAATCACGTGATTTATTCCCATTCATTTTATTTTGGATAACGAGTGCAAGAATAATTTTTATTCAAATCAATTAGAATAAGATTAAAAAATGCGTTTTTATTTTTATTCTTATTCAAAATATTTTTTGCCCAAATCATCAATACGTGCAAACTATATAAAAATAAACTGAAGGTAAGAAACATTTCTTTAAGAGAAATTATTTAAATTAAAGTTGTGTATGTACGTGAGCAGAGGACTGCAAATCTGATATTCACTCAATTTGTTCCGCCGCCGCCTCTCCTGTTCCATTTCAAATGAGAAAGATAAAACCGCCTGCTTGCGCGGAAAAGAGATGGGGGAAAAGGGTAGCCCTATTAAACGGTAAGCGGTAAATATTGAAGCTATCTTTACCCCATTCGACTCGGAAACCACATTGAAAAGGGTTAAGCCTATTCAAAATGATTTCCATATCGATAGGGTAACCATAACATCAGAGTAAAACTTTAATAGGGTTACCGTATTGAAACGATTAATCAAACGAAGGGGTTTTCCGGTCCCAGATTCGCCATAAGTAATTAATGAAACGCCGTAGTAAAATCTCATAGCAAATATTAATTTAACGCACATGCTATTTAAATTTACAGTGAGCATCAATTCCATTCAATCTTCCACCCCCCTTTTCACTGGATGATTTCTGGGATAAAACTATCATATGTCGTTCTTTGGGACTCAGACTATCTTCATACTTACCAAATTGTATCTAAATTGGTTAAGTGGTGTCAGCGTGAAGTGGTAACAGACATGCTGACAAACACACTTTCGCATTTATAAAATTAAGTATGGATTCCCTAAACCAAATTGAGTAATTACTCGACAATATTGGGATGCTTGATGTCCTGGTAAGTTTTATGGTCTTCGTTTAACCTATTCCTTGAAAATACAATATGTGTTTATACAACAATTTCAAAATTCCCCAATATTACCTCGAGGTGAATATTCCCGGGAATGGTACAACACTGCTAATGCCCATTTAAGGCCCGTTTTCATGATCACCGAGATGGACTCTACAATGCCATAAAGATGCCAACCGGTAATATTTTTGATAAATTTACAGTATGGCTGGCAAAGGTACTCAAAAATATCTGAACATGCATTTTATCGCCTTGACAAAGAGGTGTCGTTCAGATATTTGTGACCACCTTGGCCGCTCCGATTTAATATCTGATGGCGAATGTACACTACATGCTTCGTTCAGTCCAGAGTTTGGCGTTATTTAGATAATTATTTGAAATAGATTTATTCGAAGATAACTATCTAGATAAAAATTAAACTGATCTAGATAAATTTAAAATAACAAATGACGGATTATTTAGTTATTTCAAATAAAAGTTGATTTAGTTATCTTCCCAATAGATATTTTTCCCAACTCATGTTCAGTCCAGTAAATAAGTTAATTTGCACAGAATACTGATGAAATAAAAACTGAATTTTTGTACAATTGCTTTTATTATTTCGCCTGAGGTTTCGAACGCAACGTTACTTTCTTCCTCCCAGCTATGACTAAAAAGTCCCGGTGTAAGTTAAAATCAGAAAACAACAATGTTTATTGGTTTATTTTATAAATAGGTACATTTGTATAAAGGTGATTCGTACAAAGTGAAATCACTAAGCGATAACGGATATAGTTCAGACACACAATCCGCCGGGATGAAAACTATCACGTACACTGCTCTCAACTGGGTCCCTCCAGGAGGCGAACGTAGATCTGGTCGTCCCGTGTACTCACGGTGGCGTTCAGTTGAAAAGAAGCCGTTCGGACGACCTGGAGTGATGTTACGAGCGCTCCTGATGATCGAGAAGCGTGGCGTGAGTTCATGAAGTCCATCTGTTCCCTGTTCCTCTAGGGTCCTACCATATAGGAACTACAACCGATTCATGCGCCTCTCGATTTGTATGTGCTGCAGACAGAGTCGTCCTTCGTTACGCATGCATGTATGTTGCACGTATGTATGTTGTGTGCAAAAACTCGATAGATCTGCTGGCCTAGTAATTATTTTAATTTCTTGATCTTATTTATCTCATCACATGTGGCAAGTCATTATTTTAAGTTCTTGGTCTTATTTATCTCATCACATCACAAACGGCCAACAAGAAATAGGTTCCATGATTTTCATATATTACGGAAATATATCTCATACAAATTTCACGTATACTAAGTAAAATAATTTGTTAATAAGATTTGAGTACTAAGAAAATTGTCAATCAAGTTTTTTGACGTTCTTATAAATTTTTTTAATGTCGTAATAATATGACCAGCATAATAAATAAAAACTACGTAATTAAAAAGTAATCCTAAACCTCTTTTCGCATTAAATAGCTTTGGAAGAAACGAATTATGAGGATTCGGTAGAGACGTTTCTTTTATGAAATCGTTAGTTGTATTTTTCTAGTATTACGACATGTAAACATCAAAAAATATGACTTAATATGACACACGTTCTCTGTTTGTTTTCCCTATTCATTTTGAATACATTCTGGCTACTGGTATCCTTTTTCGTGTACTTATATGATTTTCTGTCAAAATTGTCAAAATGAAATTTCAAAGTGTGAAATTCAGCAGCACGTCCGCATTCGACGGGCCCCGTGTGGCATCTGAGTCACAAAGACAATTTGACTGATGTGGCGAATGTATGGGAATTTCACGAAAGTTGATATATATAATTTAATTTCTTTGTTATTTTTATAAGGAAAAATATGAGTAACCCTTTATTCTCTAGTGCATTTATCTGGCTTTCAAAATTACCAAAAAAAATTAAAAAAACCATTAAATGATCGTATGCATTTTTAATTCATGTTTTTCCTAAACCGCACAAACGTTTTTCTCAGTTTTTGTACAACTTTACTTCGTTGTATTGAATTAACTACAAATGATAATCGAGTACTTAATACTTTAAATTGTAAACACACTCTTCGTTATTATATTAACATGTAAAATATAGATTTCTGTAAAGAATTGTGAACTCAAAAACCTAAACGGTGACTGCTGTTTTTGCTGATTTTGTTCGACGCCCTCTTAATTTTTCAGGTGAGCGCTTGATAATGACACCTGAGATACCTGCCCTAACTTTAATACTAGCTGATAAAAAGTTAAGTTATACAAGATGTAACAAAAATGCTAGTGGTTTGTTTAAGGGCATAATTGGCACTTACCGTATTATAATTATGAAAAACGAAGAATTTGTTTTTTCACCGGAAAACTCGGTTTTGTATGGAGGGTCGGCCGGCTGAGATGACGTGTCCCATACAAAAAAAAATCACCACTATTTTGTTTTACATCCTATATAAGAAAGGTCATTAGTTCATTACTTAAAGTAGTTAGTGTTAACGGCCTCCTAGCCTAGTCGGTAGTTACCCTGCCTACGAAGCAGGGGGTTCGAATCCTGGTAAGAGCATTTATCTGTGTGTTTATCATATATATTTGTTCCTGAAATATGGATGTTTTCTATGTATTTAAGTATTAATCCATATTTATCTACCTATACATATAATAAAGCTGAAGAGGGTCGAAAGTCTGTACATGGAAGATAATCGAAAAAAAGTTGGCTGGGGATACTTAGAATCGATAACAGAATACGTTCCAACAATTTTTAGAATTTTTGTCTGTTTGTCTGTTTATCTGTTTATCTGTTTGTCTGTTTATTTGACCGCGCATCACGTGGAAACGGCTGAACGTATTTTGATGAAATTTTGTATAGAGATAGTTTGAGAGAATTTTTAACCGCTGAAACGATTTAGATAGAAATGAGTATGGAGATAATTTGAGTCTATTGAGAAATGTGATAGGATAGTTTTCAAACCCTTGTGGGGGTGAAAAGGGGGTTGGAAGTTGATATGAGGAATTTTTTACCGCTGAACTGATTTAGATGAAAATTGATATAGAGATAGTATGGGTCTCGAGACAGGACAAAGGATAGTTTCATCTTCAAAAAAGCCCCCCCCCCCCCCATCTTATTTTAGAACCGTAGGTTCAAAAAATTTGAAAAAAATAATGGAAGCCTGAAAGGTACTTTCAATAAAAACTATCTATACCTTTACCCTTACCCGCTCTTAAGAAATATTTGAAAATGTCATGAATGTCAAAGGGTTATTGCAAGTTCGAGGACTATACCGGGTGGAAATATCGAATGCCACATGGATGGCTACTACCTTAAATATTGTAAATAGCACATTCTGTGTAAAGGAGACTTTCCTTTGTTTTTAAAAACAATAAATTCTGCTTTTATGCATTTTTGAACGGCCTCCTAGCCCAGTCGGTAGTGACCCTGCCTATGAAGCAGGAGGTCCCGGGTTCAAATCCTGGTAAGGGCATTTATTTGTGTGTTTATCACGAATATTTGTTCCTGAGTTATGGGTGTTTCCTATGTATCTAAGTATATATTTATCTATATAAGTATGTATATCGTCGCCTAGTACCCATAGTACAAGCTTTGCTTAGTTTGGGACTAGGTTGATTTGTGTAAGATTGTCCCCAAAATATTTATTTATTTATTTATTTATGAAAAGTCGCTTGCCTTAGTCGGAACTCGAACCGGTCAAATGTGACAAAAAATAACGTGCCGTATTTTATGACGCAGATTGAAAGGGTTACTAATAAGGTTCATTTTTCTCTAAATAACAAATAAAATCAAAATAACGGAAAGCTATGAAATCATGTAACATTTATAGGACACCGTTTAGGTAGGAAAACATATCAAACGTTTTGTGAAGCAGTCAGATTAGGGTTTATTTTTCTTTATAATTATACAATAGGTACATTATCTGTCTCTCAAGCTGTTTTGATATGTCTTCTTGAAGAACTACGTACGCATTATTTTGTATCTTTAAGATCTAATAATGTATTACTATACTGTTTTGAAAAAAATAAGTCCCGTCGAGTTTCTTTTCGGTCATAATACTTCTTGGGCCAGAGGTGTAGGGTTAGAACCGGTGGTAGTTTTGGAACGAAGTGGTAGTTTGGATTCGACGGATCGCGGATGGGGGGCTAGGCGAAAAAAAGTCACGTGACCGTCACGAAAAAGCGTCACGTCACGAAAACGCGACACCATATGATACGATTGAGAAACATGTAAAATGTAATGAAATAAAAAATATCTATACATATAATAAAGCTGAAGAGGGTCGAAAGTCTGTACATGGAAGATAATCGAAAAAAAGTTGGCTGGGGATACTTAGAATCGATAACAGAACACGTTCCAGCAATTTTTAGAATTTTTGTCTGTTTATCTGTTTGTCTGTTTATCTGTTTATCTGTTTGTCTGTTTATTTGACCGCGCATCACGTGAAAACGGCTGAACGGATTTTAATGAAATTTTGCATAGAGATAGTTTGAGTCCCGGGAAAGGACAAATAATAGTTTTCATCCCGAAAATCAACCCTGTAGGGGGTGAAGAAGGGGTTGAAAATTTGTATGGAATTTTTTAAACAGAAATTAGTATAGAGATAATTTGAGTCCCGAGAAACGACAGAATAGTTTTCGTCCCGAAAATAAACCCTTGTGGGCGTGAAAAGAGGGTTGGAAGTTGGTATGAGGATTTTTTTACCGCTGAACTGATAAAGATGAAATTTGGTATAGAGATAGTATGGGTCTCACGAAAGGGCAAAGGATAGTTTTCACCCCAAAAATCAACCCTAAAGGGGTGAAAAGGGAGTTGGAAATTTGTATAGGGAATTATTAACCGCAGAATCGATTAAGATAAAATTTGGTATGGAGATAATTTGAGCTCTGGAAAAGGAAATAAAATTGTTTTATCTCAGAAATTATCCCTTAATCGGATGCAAAAGGGGTGGAAGTTTACATGGGGAAGAAAGAACCAATAACCGCTGTACGTATTTAGATGAAATTTGGTATTGAAATAGTTTATAATTTTTTGGTCAAGGTGTTCATATTTATAACAAGTTCCCCGTCGATGCTTTAAATTTACCTTTACCCGCTCTTAAGAAATATTTGAAAATGTCATTAATGTCAAAGGGTTATTGCAGGTTCGAGAACTATATATAACAGACAATGGTGCATGGCCCAAACCAGAAACTACTACAAACTCATCTAACAATTATAGTACACCGTTTAGGTAGGAAAACATACCAAACGTTTTGTGAAGCAGTCAGATTAGGATTTATTTTTCTTTATAATTATACAATAGGTACATTATCTGTCTCTAAGGTGTTTTGATATGTCTTCTTGAAGAACTACGCATTATGTGGCGGCGCGCGTGGACTGCTTCTACGCGACCTTGCGCAAGCGCGCAGCATCCCTTGTGCGCCGGGTGCGCCGCAGTCCCAACAGCATCCTGAGCATGATTGCGGATAGGTTTGACTGTCTGTACATGTCACACTGCGAGGGATTGCATACCCCTGTCAGAGTTGTTTTATTTTAAGCCTACTAACCCCTTAGTCTATAAGATCCACTAATAATATTGTGTCTTGGTTACATGGAATAAATAATTCATTCATTCATTCATTCATTCATTCATTATTTTGTATCTTTAAGATCTAATAATGTATTACTGTTTTGAAAAAATAAGTCCCGTCGAGTTTCTTTTCGGTCATATTATTCAAGTATTATGTTATGACTCATAACATAATACTTCTCGGGCCAGAGGTGTAGGGTTAGAACCGGTGGTAGTTTTGGAACGAAGTTCCTTATCTGACGGTTCGCGGATGGGGGCTAGGCGAAAAAAAGTCACGTGACCGTCACGAAAAAGCGTCACGTCACGAAAACGTGATACCCATTCGAGTGAGAAACAGGTAAAATGGAATGAAATAAAAAAAAGTAGGTAGAATAAAGTGAAGTGAAGTGGAGTGTAGTGAAAAGTGACAGTGAGAAGTGACAAATTGAAAAAAGTAAAAAAAGTCGAGAACCTAAAAGTAAAAAAATTCAAAAATGTCGAAAATGCCATAAATGTCCAAAATGTCCAAAACGTCAAAATTTCAAAAATTTCAATTAAAAAAAATAAAACCACAAAAATTACGAAAAAGACAAAAATGAAATAAAATTAAATAACATAAGTTCGTTCCAACCGAAGTTTCGTTCGTTCCACGACACTCAGGTTTTTTTTTCTCTGACGTTCATTAGTACATTGTAATGTTCTTACATTGAAGAATGAATATCTTGATCTACAACAATATCATAAATCCTCTATTGCGCGTTCGGAAACCGTATGTAATTACCACCATTATTGCAATCAGTAACGTAACATCAGTGATTATCTGTGACAGTGTGGTAAAAACGTATGAAAATTCATTACCTACGGTAACTTAATGAAAATCCGCCCTCCTCCCCGACCGCCGGCACAATAAGGTTGGTCATTCAATGGTTTCCGAACACGTCACTTAGGACTTTTAATATGTGTGTACATAAAGCAGTGTATGCTTCTATTAGGGTACACATAAAATGGGGGGTGAATTTTTTTTGCTTCAACTCTATCGTGTTGGGTATTATTGAATAGGTCGTTAAATTTGCATGGATAACCCCCCCCCTAAGTACACCTCAAATAGAAAAAAATATTACTGACCCCCTCAAAAAATCATTTCTGCATTTGTGTCCCCCCCTAATTTCAACCACGCCTGTTCTTACCTTTCATGCTTAGACTGATTTGACGGGAGGATCGATTTGTTAAAGTGGTACTGTATCCGATATACACCTACTACTCTAAGGGCCTGTTTCACAATCTCCAGATAAACTTATCTGCCAGTTAAAATTATTGCTATCCTTTTCTCCAGTCATATAAAAGAAAAGGACAGCAAACATTTATCTGACAGATATGCTTTAACTAGAGATTTTGAAAGAGGCCATAAGTCGTTTAAATCATGGCAAAAAAAATTATAAAGACAAAAAAAAGTATTGATTTTTGAGTGTAGTTTCATTTAGTGGTAATTGTAAAATATTTTATCAGGACTACTGTCCTCTAGCGTAACCATCTGTCAACTTTACTTCAAGTTCCGCCTCCAGGGTAGCGGGAGAGAAATTAGGGGTGAATTAGCCGCTTACTGACACAGACCGAATTCCACACGGGCGGAGCCGCGGGCACAGCTAGTATAAAATAGAATAAAAATAAAATAAAAAATAAAAACAAAATTCTTTATTTCTTTAACAACAAGTACATACATCCTATATTGACGGGCGTCTCCTTGTAAGTTATTTACAAAATAACCTGTGCTAGGAGGCACAAAAAAAAGAAAAAAAAAGAATAAATTGAAGTGAAGTGTAGTGAAAAGTAAAAGTGAGAAGTGACAAAGTGATAAAAGTGGAAAAACTCGAGAACCTAAAAGTAAAAAATGTCAAAAATGTCGAAAGTGTCAAAAATGACAAAAATTTAAAAATTTAAACAAATTTCAAAAATTTCAAAAAGGAGATCGTCAATTCTGGGCCACCTGATATAAACCGTATACAGTTTGTACTACAATGTAAAATAAATACTCATTTTATTACTATAGTAGACAAAATATTACAAAAAATGAAACGGGAATTAGAAATACTAAATAATCTTTCCGCGATTAAAATACAGCAAGACAAGTCTTTAACGTCCTTATGGCATTGAAATAAAATTTAACTTCACCTGGACTGAAACAGGTTTGTTTTTTGGTTTGACACTGTCAATATCTACCGTTACATATAATCTGCGTTTTGATACTGTTCGGTAAGTTACACGCCTAAAGATTGAAAATGCGTATTTTTGCATTTTTGATCGGAGTTTGAATATTAAAATGGCATAATATCATGTTCCTTCGATAACGAAACGCATCTTTTTTTCAATTTTGCAATGTCAGATACTAGTGCTATCGCACGTAACGGTGGTAAACCTTATCCCTTCGCAATAGGTGTTAGGAATGTTCAGTTAATAGTATCAACAATGGTTTGACAGCCGTCTTTGTTTACCGAAATACAGGAACTAGAAATACGATCAACTTATGACTTTTTATTATTTCATCATGATTCCCGTTTTGTTTTTAAGACCGCTTTTGTACATTTTCTTTAAAAAACCAGTACTTTTTTTACATTAATGTATAAACCATAGGCATGCACGCTTTCAAAAATTGTCCTCGTCAGAAGTTTTAAATGCATGATTTTTCAATTTTCCCATTAGATTTCGCAATTTTTTTACCACCGTCCTGATCTAGAAATTATGACGATTTTTTAAAGGTTAGAGTCATTCCTAAACGGTCCTAAATAATCTGGGCCAGATCACCTAACAAAAATTGACGATCTCCTTTCAAAAATTTCATTACTGATTTTCATTACGTTACGTTCCGGAGGTAACGCATTGAAAATCCGTAGTCAACTAGGAACCCTTATAGTTTCGCCATGTCCGTCCGTCTGTCCCCGGTCTAGCTCAGTTACCGTTAGCACTAGCTAGAAAGCTGAAATGTGGTGAGGCCTGATAAGAACTTTCAATAAAAAGATGAATTATCAGTCAAAAACGCATAGTGAAAGGAAGTGCCGGATAGTAAAATGACGTAAGCGCCGCCAAATATCCCTTAAAAACGACCTTTTTTTGAACGGATGTTTTGTAACAGGGCGGCATCTACGAAACTCTACACTGAGCATCGCCCGACATGCTCTTGGCCGGTTTTTTTTGCATTGTTATCCTGGAATTCACCCCTTAAGGATTACTAATTCCAATTCAAGAAAATCCTCAGCCAGGTTATACGTAGCCTATAAAAATACAACGTCTAAAAGGGGGGGGGGGGGGGTAGCCACTACACTCGATTGAGTTAAATTTGCATGGGTCATGGATCCCCCCCCTCCAAGTGCACGTCAAATAGAAAAAAATCATTTCTGCATTTGTGACCCCCCCCCCCCCAACCGCGCCTGTTCCTTACCTTTCATGCTTAGACTGATTTGACGGGAGGATCGATTTGGATGATATTTGCCGTGGACATGAACGTATAAATACAAAAGTGGTCCTGTATCGTCCGATATAGGTACACCTACTACTCTATGTCGTTTAAATCATGCCAAAAAAAATTAATAGGATAAAAAGTATTCTTTTTGAGTGTAGTTTTATTTAGTGGTAATTGTAAAATATTTTATTAGGACTACTGTCCTATAGCGTCATCTGTCAACTTTACTTCAAGTTCCGCCTCCAGGGTAGCGGGAGAGAAATTAGGGGTGAATTTGCCGCTCACTGACACAGACCGAATTCCACGCGGGCGGAGCCGCGGGCACAGCTAGTTATATATATTGTCGTCTAGCAGTGTTGGCCGTTAATTTCAATTAGAATTGAAAATTGATCAATAAGATTGAAGATTAATTCCGTAACTAATCAATTACACTAACATCAATTTTTACTAACGTTAGCTCGCATTGAATTTGTGACGTCGTTAATTACACTAACCGTCAATTAGAATTAACCCATTAGTTACACTAACGTCTCGAAAATTTAATAAGATTAACAGATAATTAGATTAACGTTAGTGTAACTAAATTAATCCTGTCTTACACTAATAATTAATTTTAAAACTGCATCTCGGGTTCGGAAGTTGGGACCAATATCACAAGATGGAGCTCATGCTAGACCCTAGGGCTACCTACTGGATCTCGGGTTTGGCGCATCATAGACTCATGCTGTTTGGGCTCATTCGACTTGTACTGATGAGCAGATGGAACCGGTATCAAAATCTGGAGCTCATGCTGGACCCTGGGGATCCCTACTGGATCTCGGGTTTGGCGCATCATAGACTCATGCTGTTTGGGCTCATTCGACTTGTACTGATGAGCAGATGGTAACGGTATCAAAATCTGGAGCTCATGCTGGACCCTAGGACTACCTACTGGATCTCGGGTTTGGCGCATCATAGACTCATGCTGTTTGGGCTCATTCGACTTGTACTGGTGAGCAGATGGTACCGGTATCAAAATCTGGAGCTCATGCTGGACCCTGGGGATCCCTACTGGATCTCGGGTTCGGCGCATCGTAGACTCATGATGTTTGGGCTCATTCGACTTATACTGATGAGCAGATGGTACCGGTATCAAAATCTGGAGCTCACGCTGGACGCTGGGGATCCCTACTGGATCTCGGGTTTGGCGCATCATAGACTCATGCTGTTTGGGCTCATTCGACTTGTACTGATCAGCAGATGGTACCGGTATCAAAATCTGGAGCTCATGCTGGACCCTGGGGATCCCCACTGGATCTCGGGTTTGGAGCATCATAGACTCATGCTGTTTGGGCTCATTCGACTTGTACTGATGAGCAGATGGTACCGGTATCAAAATCTGGAGCTCATGCTGGACCCTGGGGATCCCTACTGGATCTCGGGTTTGGCGCATCATAGACTCATGCTGTTTGGGCTCATTCGACTTGTACTGATGAGTAGATGGTACCGGTATCAAAATCTGGAGCTCACGCTGGACCCTGGGGATCCCTACTGGATCTCGGGTTTGGCGCATCATAGACTCATGCTGTTTGGGCTCATTCGACTTGTACTGATGAGCAGATGGTACCGGTATCAAAATCTGGAGCTCATGCTGGACCCTGGGGACCCCTACTGGATCTCGGGTTTGGAGCATCATAGACTCATGCTGTTTGGGCTCATTCCACTTGTACTGATGAGCAGATGGTACCGGTATCAAAATCTGGAGCTCATGCTGGACCCTGGGGATCCCTACTGGATTTCGGGTTCGGCGCATCATAGACTCATGCTGTTTGGGCTCATTCGACTTGTACTGATGAGCAGATGGTACCGGTATCAAAATCTGGAGCTCATGCTGGACCCTGGGGATCTCTACTGGATCTCGGGTTTGATGACCTCCATCTTAGGATACCGGTCCCATTGCTTATTAATACAAGCCCCCGAGTCCAAAGTCAAAATCGAAACAAAAATCAAAACCTCGTAGCTTAACCTAAATTCGCGTTTAGTTAGGTAAATTATTAGTGTCAATTACCAATTCAATCTACACTAAAAATTATATTAATGTTTCAATTTTTGAGAAAGACTGAAAATTAAATATCTTCAATTATTCGTTATTCGCAAAGGATTAACACGTTAGTTACAATTAATTTCATTTCTAATTGAAATCAATTTGCATTAAACTATTAGTGTTCAATTTTAACTAACGTGTTTCAATCTTCAATTTTTAATTTTCAATTACACTAACGTTCGGCCAACACTGTCGTCTAGTACCCATAACACAAGCCTTATTGAGCTTACTGTGGGCCTAGGTCGATTTGTGTAAGGTTGTCCTATAATATTTATTTACTTATTTATTTAGTTAGATATTTTTAAAAGCTTTGACTTGCTGCAATGCTTGTAAATTTTAAAATTTGTTTACCATAATTGGCTAAAGGAAGTAATTGCTAAAGCAACGCAATTATGAAATTTAAACTTTCTTTACACTATAAAATATAACGTTTACACTCACGTCACTGTAGTAACCACGCGCGACATGTTTCGGAGAGCTTAGGTCTCCATCTTCAAGCACCTAAGAGTGCTATCCGAACCGGTCCGCGGCTCGCTACTGTGCGGCGCGTTACCGACTCAAACAACAATACAACGCAACTTATCGGCAACGAGCTTCGCGGACCTCGCAGTAGCCTAAAAACGGACTCAGAAATATGGTTCCGCTTCTTACCATTCGGGTACGGAACCTTAACAAACGAATGTCGCGAGCTACACTCAGTCGCCTTTAAGAGCTTTCCAAGTAAATGAGCTCTAATAGCGAGACCACTTCCTATCTGAATGTTTCCTTGCTTAATGCGTTAAGTAAACGCTCAAGTTAAAAGTCTGAAAGAAAATTGTTTGAGAGTGATTTTGTGACGCTTTTCGAGAATATTGAAATATTAAAGTGCTCCTTCTAAGAAAATGTTATTCCTAATAATTCTACATTGTCTGAGAGATCTTCAGTCTGTGTTTTATCACATTTTTATATAATTTAGTAAAAAATGAAATAAACTAGTATGTATAGGTATCTCCATAATTGTTAAATTAATTTGAAGGTTCTTTCCGAGATAATAATATAAATAAAACTAAATCCAAATTCTTATTAAATTTTACTGCTTTACAATAAATAAATTAAAGACGCCACAGCTTATTTCTTCATAAAAACTAATAGATTTTATCCGTGTACTGTCGTATACTTGTTTGCCACTGTAATGGAAAAGAAAAACGGTATATTTATTTAACATTACATGTACATTATTACACATTACATTACATTTACTGAAAAAAAAAAAAATTCTATATGCAGTCTTAAGAGACATCGTGTACCTACCCTAAAAACAAAATTCCTACTCCGATCATTGATACCTTAATTTACCGAACCGGAAATCTGCAGAAATATTAAAAGGCATTTCATAACATTAAAGGCCAAGAAAACGTAGAAAATCGGGCCCTAAAAAGATCTTGGAAGTGGTCATTACTGGCTTCTAGGACGACATCTTGGGACAGTCATAAAGGCAATTACCTCGCGTTTTCTTTCCGTTTCACTTTGAAATTTTTATTTTTTTCTTTCTTTACTGCTTTCGCGGGATACGATTTCTTTTGTTATTTATGATGTGAACGTCTTCGTTTTAAGTCTCTTAGGTTTGTATTATTTTGGTAAAATAAGAAATATTTATCTTCGACATGCAAAACACAGTTCCATTTCACATGAAAAATAGTTTGATAAGATATATAACTACCTATGTCAAGAAACTTCAATGGAAGTAGCTATATCCGGATCATGGCCACTTTGTCCTACTTAGCCATTAAGGAGCTTAGAAACATCTTTACTAAAGGTCCTTTATGTAACCACAGCATTAAAAAGTTGTAAGAGAAAATGTCTCGCAAAGCGCGTTTTATCACTGTTTGGAGTTCCCTGTATCACATGAGCTTGTGGCCAACGCTAATGACGTGAAAGACTTCGCTAATATTTGTTGTAACAAAAATGAAGTTCCTTTTTATGACAATACTTTTCTTGTTTACAGAAAGATATTTTTTAACACGTTTGTATGCCAAGAAATGGAAACTGGGACTTTAGAAACTAGTAGTCCTCTTGCAGTGAGTTCAAATATATTATGTTCAGTGATCGGAATAGGCAGAGTATAAATACCTAAACTTAGTAGAACAGAAACAAGAATTGGCTACTTTCCTAAAAAAATATATTTAGTCCGACAGTTAGATTATCAAAAAATATTTGACACGTATTTTTTATTTTGTCAATCAAACAAAAATAGGTGAAGATATAGCCCGTTAAAGTTCCGCGTGACGTCACATTTCAGTACAATTTTTAGTATAATGTGACGTCACGCGGAACTTTAACGGGCTATATCTTCACCAATTCTTGTTTGATTGACAAAATAAAAAATACGTGTCCAATATTTTTTGATAATCTAACTGACGGACTAAATAGAATTATATTTTTTTACCCAGGAAAGTACCCAATTGGGGACTTCCTTGTGACTACATTTTTTTCTTACGGTTGAACAGTAAAATATTTTGTACGTCGGCAATAAATAAGTGAAATATTTTTGACAGCAGAAGATTAACATTCGTGTAGTATTGTTAAGAACCTGTGTTCTAATTTATTTAGATGTACTTTTTGTTGTAACCCGAAAGAGCTGGAATGAAAACCGAGAAATAAAACAGACGCTACTGCGTTGTTTCGATCTAAATAATTTAATGAAAAACATAATCCACTATTTCTTTGATTAAAACGAATTGAAAGCGACGTCCACGACTCATCTAGAACAACTACACAATAGTAAAAGAGATCCCAAGAGTGAAAATACCTCGACGAAATAGAGAAAAGCAAACAGATCCTTTGTTAATTAAAAAAGTCGGACGGCGGTGGAGGGTATTACGATTCCCTCTTTACCTGATTACCGGACTACATTGATAAGATGAGGGAACTCACTTCCGATCTAATGAAATCTTTTATTGTTCTTCAGGTGATAAAGGTTTAATTAAATTCAATTGTTCTTAGCACTATTTACGGTTTCGGAAAACTGTGTGTAAATTAGATAAATGAAAGTTTTGTGTAATCTAAAATTTGTTCCGGTTTTCTTCAGACCCAGTAATGTAATTGCCTCAAAGTAATCATCATCGTCATCAGTCGCTACCTCAGTGCTCAGTTAAGGATCCCGATATCGTGACTTCCAAAGTTTCTGTCCTTTGCCAAGCGCATAGAATGGCTAAAAATTATATTAGCCATATTTGGACTAGTTAACCAAGTACTTACCTTACGTCTTATAAAATTCATCGGCATTTTTTTGTTGTCGGTAAATAACATGTTACTTTAATTGCAGACCTGTCCAATGCGTAGTACCTAATTTAATTGTTTTAAAAGAAAAATTCAGGCCTTTGAAAATGTACCCAAGCATCAAGAAGTTTATCTACAGATAAATTTGCATTAGGAAAACATTTTATAACGACAAAGTTAGCACCTCACCGTTCGTCTACGGACGCTCTAATAATACTTTGTAAAGTACAAATTAAAAGTGGGTACCTATTAAAACAGACTGTTAGAAGGCGTTTCATTACAAATGTACAGACGGACAGATACTGACGTGGAAATAAGTTTTCCTCGAGTTAAGTCTCATGAATATTAATCTCTTCCTGCGGGAAGTATAAACTTTGAACGTTTCCCACTTGATCAAACTTTACTGTTAGGACAGCTAGGGGAGATTCCTGATCCGGATGCTATAATCACATTAAAAATATTATAAATATTTAAAATTTTAATCATTCTTTTATATGTAACAAATAAATAATTTATTCTCAGCCCACGATTATAATACAAATCAAAATATAAATAAATAAATATTATAGGACAATCTACACAAATCGACCCAGTCCCACAGTAAGCTCAATAAGGCTTTGTGTTGTAGGTACTAGACGATGATATATAATATAATATATTAGATATAGATAAATACTTAAATAGATAGAAAACATCCATAACTCAGGTACAAATATCTGTGATAAACACACAAATAAATGCCCTTACCAGGATTCGAACCCGGGACCTCCTGCTTCGTAGGCAGTGTCACTACCGACTGGGGTAGGAGAGATACTCGTAAAGGCGTTAGTTTACAAAAATATTTTGTTATAATAATTACTTTGAAGACTACGCTATACATATTTTTTTGGAGTCGGTGCTATGTATAATTTATAATATTTTTGCATGTTTTAAAGTTGGGCATTCCACTCATATAATATTATGAGTTGAAAGCAGCGCTATCTATATTTCCGTTGTGACACTTGCGATAGTGTCAGCGGAAAGGGTATCTAACTCTAGTAGTTAGCACCTCGTAGTAGATTAAAATAAATGCAAAAAGATGATTAAAGGCATTGAAAATTTTGTCAACTTAGTAACTTGACCCATAGCTTAATTGATAAAGCGATCGAGCCCCGGCAAGGCGTATCGATGTATGTTCAAGTCCTGCTGGGTTGACTATTTTTTCATTGTTTTCAATGTTTGTATTTGATTTAATAACAAACTGTATAAATCTGATTATTTTGTTCAATTAAATTAAAGTAAATCAAATTATTTTGTTCAATTTTTTTTTAAGTAGTTACACTACTTCAACGCGCCTAGCCGTTTCAAATTCAGAGATTGCATATACATGAGAAAATTTGTCAAGTTCCGCCGTGACCGGGTGGTCTAGTGGTCAGGACGTCAGCCGCGAAAGCTGAAGACGCCAGTTCAAATCTGGCCTCGGACACCGGAGGGTTTGGTCACTTTTTCTGAAGTATATGGCATCTATTTTCAACAAACTGTATACTTAATTTAATTTCGTCTCGGTCCAAGTGGAAATATTACTAAACCGCGATTTGATGTCGCTGTAAATCCATATTCATTTCAACGTAACTGGACGCAAATCTATCGAGTCTAATCCTATTTTAATCGCGGCTACACAATACCTTCAACAGTTCAGGATGCGTGTTGTGCACCTTTGTTAATTTTTAAGCTGGCCAACGCAACTGGCCAGCTCTACTGCCACATGTGCAATAGGGTATTTAAGACCAAGTTCGGCCTAGCTAGCCATATTAGGGCTCACAATAGTCAACCTCCATAGGGTTTGCATAGGGTCGCCGTCATCGAAATCGATGAGGAGGACTATATATATAATTTTTAAATACAAATAATTCATTATGACAATTCATAGCAATGGCCTCATCTATTAAGCACATGAAATTAATTTATAGTCCAATCATACAAGTAGCATACATTACATCTTGAAGGAATTTCCTTGGAACAGTAGCCTTAAGCCTTACTTAGCTAAATCAGTAAAAAGGTTAAACCAAAAGTGCGTAGTTCAGTAACATAGAAGTTTTGTTTGGCTAAAGGAGTAAGGACATTTGGTAGCATTAAGGAGACGGTGGTCTTAGTCGGCGAATTTGTTTGATCCCAGTTGCGACGGAGATAATTATCAAATTCGAATTGTACTTTTGAAAATTAGACTGAAAACGTATTAATACCTCTGTGCACTCGCTTGCTCTAAAACGATGCCTCAAAATATTCGGGGCCAACAAAATGAAAATAATAGTAAACTAGTTTTGTTGTAGTGGTGTGGTTTAACGGCTTCCCAGCCCAGTCAGTAGTAACCGTACCTAGGAAGCAGGAGGACTCGCTTTTAAATCCTGGTAAGGGCATTTATTTGATTGTTTATCACACATGTACCTTTATTATGGATGTTTTCTATGTGTATAAGTATTTATCTATGTCTACTTGTATATATTCTATTTATATATCGTCGTCTAGAACCCACAACACAAGCCATATTGAGCTTTCCGTGGGTCAATTTGTGTAAGATTGTCCCTTTATTTTTTATTTTTTTTCGGTTTTTATTATTCGTTTCTCAATAAAACTTTAGATCAGAAGCGGAGGACTAATCTACCGCAACTTTACCTATTCGAACATTTCAAGTTATCGCAGGGAAGTGTTTTGAGTCTCATTGATTTAAAAGTTGAGGCAGTTTACCGTAACAACTATAATTATATTCGAAGTTTATTGCAATAGTGTCACTTGTGAGGAATAAAAGAAAAACCATGTTATGTCAGCATTTTGAGAAACTTTATTTGTCAAGCAGAGTTAGAAGCTAAACAAAAAGAGTTGGCAATTTTATGTTATTTGGCAATTGTATCCCTTGTTAGTAATTGATAAAGTAATCGGCCAGAGAACAATCATTTTATTATTTTTTGCACTAAGCAGAAACGTCTGCAAGCGAAATATCAATTTTTTTTCCATTTGGCTTTCAATTATAAAACCATTTTATTTTCATAAAATATGACAAGGTTATCACCACATAGATTTAATTAAACTCGTTCTCGATTCAAAATACTTCTCTATTAATCTCAGTACACAGTTAACAAGGGTTATTCCACGCTATACAATCACCCAAAAACAACATAAACGCCATAATTTCTTATAAAAATAAATTGCTAAATTGAACGGAACGACCAACCAGACAGGCAAAATGGTATACCAGCTTCGATATCAGCACCGTAAATTATTTAACAAGAACGCATTAATCTTTATCTCGCTATACCTGACTTATGTACCACCGGCCAGACTATAAAGGGGTTTAATTAGAGGCGAATGCAATGAATGTGTGGTCCAGTCGGTTATCGGTTGACACACGGATAATCTCGGAGTCATTCGTAATGTCCAAGGATTGTGTAAGCGCATCGATTAGATGACTTTGACAAAGATGTAATATGTGTTTAGCAATAGAACCGCTGAGTACGTTTAGTTGTAGTGTCAAATGGGTAAGTGTCTGTGCTAACGTCATGCTAACTGCTTAGCACATTTAATCTTAGATGATTAGAGATGGATACAATATAATGTAGATACCTACATACATATTAACAGACAAAACTTGCCCTTGCAACAGTGCCGAAGTATCTGGAACACAGAAACATACATTTAGTCGTGGTAATTACGCCGTTTTAAATTGTAGCGTTAGCTTGAGAGCCAGCGCGATAGATTATCTTAAATAGTTGTAAAAATAATAAGCCTGGAAGGATTGTTTTTAGTAGAAAACATTGCTAAGTAATTCATGCATTTATATTCAGCTGTAATCTTATCGTTGTCTCGAAAATTAATTACGATCAAAAATTCCCTGCACGTCCAAATCCCGATATGTAATCTGAAGCCGAAACTTCCATATTGTTTAGGAGCTAATTTATTAAATTAAATTTCTTAAGTAAGACGCTTGAAACTGGTAATACTTGTTTCAAATAGGATACATGTAAGCCAACAATACTCAGGCAAACTGTCTTTATTTAACTTGTATTTAATATCAACGACGCGTTTTGCGAAAGTTCCCTGTACGTCTTCGCGGTGGAGTTGCTTCAAGTTTAGAATTTGGAATTGCGTTCGTTTGCGTGCGAATTTCAACTTGTTAGAATTTGTTCCCGTGAGGCATCAGTTATGAGTTTGATAGCACTCATTTAGGAGTAATGCTTTCTATTTATTTTAGGCCGTAGCGCGTACTTTGTAGAACGTTTCTGGAATAAATTTTAAACGTCTTTTATAGAACTGTGGAGTTTGCTTGTTTAACTTTTCATATGATGTTCTGCTCACTGGTCTATGATAAACGAGGTTTTTAATTAGACACAAAATACCTAATAAAAGTGAAAAAACTTAATAAATTGAGTCTTAGCTCATATTGCACAACTCAGTTCTCAGTTTCTTAAAGTAACACTTAAAATAATAAACCAAGAAATTTGTGGTTGCTTGAGCTCGTTAATTATGCTTATAATTAATTGTACAAGTTTAATGAAACTTTGCACTTTCGCTAGATAAAGAGCTTGCTACGGATAGTACCGCGGGGATTTGCCGAACGTGACGCGGTGGATTATTTCCATGACACAATTTTAGTTTCCGTCATGTTCCAAATATTTTTGCAAAAAATATTGTTAGTTAGGAAAATATTTTTATTTTAAATGCAAAAATGCTGCTACGTGTTATGTTAATTACGCTTGAATAAAAAACAAACTATAAATACAAGGTACCTACATATTGTTGATAGAATAGTTCAATGATAGGAGTCTATGATTTCAACCGACTTTAAGATTTCGAAGGAGGAGGATCGCAATTCGTCGGGATCTTTGTTTTTTTTTTAATATGTTTACCGACTATTCGAAGACGGCTGGAGGACCGATTTGGATTTTTTTTTGTTTGAAAGGGGATATTTGATATTTGGTCTCATTGTCACCAGATCAGGATCTGATGATGGGATCCTGGAGAAATCGATGGAATTCTTCAACTATTATCCACCTATAGTGATTTGAGTATTTTTTACAGCAGCTCGAGCATTTTTTCTTGGAAAGGTGAAGGCTTAGTGAAGCCGGTTCTTTGTTGTATAAATTTTTATTGTTTTAACTTACTTATGATTCACCATAGCGTTGCAACTGCTCAGCTGATTTTGTTCAATGAGGTCTCGTTGTGGATTCAGACTAAACATGACATAAACTATAATCCAGTAACTTTATACAATCATCGTGTGCGTCCAATCCGGTAGATGTGATTTTTTGCAGACTTGTTTGTGACGTAGCCCAAGTCCAAGTTTGTGAGTGCCGAACGCAACTTTGTCAAAAAACGAATAATCAGATTTTTTGCAGATTCTGGCGATTATAAGACTTGTTTTTGACAGTACCTTTTAAAGATTTTAAAGTACACTAAATTTGGTACAATATAAGACTAGAAGTGTCTCTGTAGACCCAAAAGTTACCAAGATAAAGCTTTTGAAAATAGAACCGTTTTTCCCTGAAGAGAAGGGGAAGGGTAAAGGGTAAACGGTTCTGGGAAAATCGGTTCTATTTTGAAAAGCTTTATCTCGGAAACTATCGGGTTTACAGAGACAATTCTAGTCTCATATTGTAGCAAATTTAGTCGACTTTTGACAAAGTTGCGTTCGGCGCTCGAGGTCACAAACTTGGATTATTCATTGGGCCAACATAATAAACAAGTCTGCAAAAAAACAGAACTAGCGGATTTAACGCACAGTACCCCGTACTTTCAGGTGACAAAGGTTCCTGGATTAATATTTTTAACGACTTCCATAGGCAGGAGAAACAATACTCCAGAGGTTAGAGGTAGAGGTAGTTTTACAAAAGTTAATCGTTAATTATCCGACAAATAAATCCAGACTAATTCATATTTTATAGCATAAATATTGCAATTGTTTTACAATCGCGAAATTACCTAGATGTATTTAACTTTCTTTTATAAATTACTGCTTAATTCCTTACAGTGTATGTGCTCATAATATTAATGGCAATTGAAAATTCAAAACTGAATTCCTCTATTTTAAGGTAACTTCAGCATCTTCAGCCCCCAAATCTAAATCGTGTTGAAATTAAATGCTTACACGTCCATAAATTATTCCTCAAGTTTATCGCTAGTGAATATTTATTACTGGCGTAATTAGGTTCTGCCGGGGACTTCATTCTAAAATGTTACTTCAAATTATATCGAATACGATTCAATATATGTGCGACCCACTCGTTCTTAACAGCAGCTCTATAGGTACAAGCAGGACATACAGATATTTTTACTAAGTTGGTATAATATGGATGTTTAATATTTGTTTTGAAATAAGGCCACAGGCTTGTGCAACGGGACTCCGTCTAAATAAATTAAACATTCCGTCTAACACACGGTAAAGTCAACGGCATAAGGAAATAACGAGAAATCATTTTAGCATTATACTTAGGTACCTATCAAGTAATAAATGGATTCCAAACTAAATTGAAAGGTAAGTCGATTTTCGAAGATTTGTTTTTGGGGTTAAAAATATAAACCTATTTAAAAATAGTTGCTGTATTACTTACATTAATATTTATTTAATAATTAACATCTGATAGATGTTAATATTAATATAAGTCCATAATTTTAAACTCAGCAACGCAAGCTTCGCCAGGTAAATACAAAAAAAGATCAATCACAGGCATCGACAAAATATGTTTTCTTCAAAATATTTAAATACTATTTCGAATAGCAATTGACTAAGCTGAACTTCTTTTGGAAGAATCTCAGACCCTAGTTCGTTGAAAATAAATCTGCAAATCACCAAGATATCTCAAATTAGCAAATCATTGGAGTGTGCAGCATGTACCTACGTATACGTCAGTTATGGGTGATACTCGTAGTATTGCAGTCACTCTATGAAGGATGGTTGTCTCGTAAGGTTCAAATTGACACTTCCATTCGTCCGTTCCACACGTAGTGGCACATTACTTATTTATTGCAATGCATGAAGGCTGCTGTTGCAATATCAATAGCACCTGTAGGGTGAATACTTAGTTACAAATTTTTAACTTATGCACCTAAGTGCAAACGACTCTTGAGTGTACGACATTGTCATTTTATTTTATTTTATTTATTTGGAAAGCAAACAGAACCTATTGTAACCCTGAAACGTCAAAAATGCGAAAATACGTTAGGCGTCTGCGCCGCGTCAAAACGGCCCATACAAAAAACGTGAGGTTTGTGGCGTCACCGGCCTCAAAGTTGCGGAAAACTGTTTGGAAGGAATATGTTTTTGGAAGATTTTTGTATTTTAGACACGAAAAAATACGTATACCTACATACTCGTCCTATGCTTTTTTTCTTGTTAGAACAAAAGTAAGTAATCAAACTGAGGTTTTGATAATACATTTGGGTATTTAAAAAATGACTCAAAATTTACGTTTTTAAACCCAATCTTTACAAAAACGTTAAAAAATTATTACGGATTTCCACTTTTTATACTAATTTCGTGGAGTTGAACGTGTTTATTGAACAAATTCAATTAAATATTTTTCACGCATGTTCTCAATTGCAGCATATTTTTCAAAACAAAACCGGCCAAGAGCGTGTCGGGCCACGCTCAGTGTAGGGTTCCGTAGTTTTCCGTCCGTCACAGTAAGTGTCCCCACTTAAGAGTTAATAACACCGCCATGTAGGATATGATATGAGAGTTCCACGTACAGCGACATCTATCGGCATATTAAGTAAACTATTGCGCGCGTGCTTAAAGTATGGAAGATGATTTTTATGGAATAATTATTTATTGCGTGAACCGATTTTCACTGTTTTTACTTTATTTGAAAGCAAGTCATTTCATTGTAATTTTGTAGAAATTACAGGTACAATAAACACCTGCTTATACGGTTAAATTAAAAACTTAGTTCAGAAATTATTTTGTAATTTTTTTTCAAAAACTATTCATCCTATCAAGTTCAAAATAATTTTCCTAGAAAGTTTTTATAAAGTTCTACTTTTGAGATTTTTTTCATATTTTTAAAACTTATGGTTCAAAAGTTAGAGGGGGGGAGACGCATATGTTTTACTTCTGGAGCGATTATTTCCGAAAATATTTACAATATCGAAAAATGATTTTAGTAAACCCCTATTCATTTTTAAATACCCATCCAACGATATATCACACGTTAGGGTTGAAATGAAAAAAAAAATCACTCCCCACTTTACGTATAGGGGAGGTACCCTAATAAAAAAATTTTTTGCACTTTTTATTTTACCACTTTGTCGGCGTGATTGATATACATATTAGTACCAAATTTCAGCTTTCTAGTACTAACGGTCACTGAGATTATCCGCGGACGGACGGACGGACGGACGGACGGGCAGACATGGCGAAACTATAAGGGTTCCTAGTTGACTACGAAACCCTAAAAAAGCACTAATTTGCTAGTTAACAGCGTATATATATAAGACATCTTGTTTGTTTTACACTGTTCTGGATACAAAAACAATTTCTGCAACTGATTATAATAGTGTCAGTCTGTCTAAACAAGTTTGTTTTAATTTGAATAACAAATCTGAATTGTTAAACTAAAGCCCTTCATAAATCAATAAAACATCTACCGGAATAACTACCGGATTCGTACCGGATTGTCGACTAATGTCGAGGGGAAATAGGGAAACACTTAACACTGTTTACACGAACGTGGGGGCGACGTGAAGAACCGGAGTAACTTTCAGTTCAAGTTGTTGAAGTTGGATTGCTCGAGCTGTTGGCCTTTTGCAGTTTTAGTTGTAATCTGCTCGAAATATACCCAAGAGCAACGATAATGGGTCGTATTCAACAGAAAAAATTGACATGTCGATACGAAGTGTGGTTAAAAACTTGTCTAGCGTAACTGGGCATTTTCCCTTAACTGTACCATTAACGGCCGGTTAACAACCGTCACTAAACTGATGTTCAATTAGGGCTCGCGGTCGTTTCCGGGTTTCGGGTACCCGTTTCCAAGATCCGTTTCTGAGTAACACGAACACGGTTTTCTGGCCCGTTTCCCACGTGTAATAAAGAAACGTGTAATTAAGATCCGTTTCCACGAGTAAACGGGTAGCCGAAGCAACGTTTCTTAAATACACGCGGATCTCGAAACGTCCTTGACGAGTGGCAGAGATACGAGTCGAGACGTTTAAGAGCTACTAATGAATACATGTAGTAGCTTAGGGAATTTTAGTCATGTTGAATCTTATTGCGAGTCCATAGAGTTGAAATTTAGTTAACGGTTAATTTGAACGAACCTTTTTTCCACGCAGGTAGAAGCACGGGTTTGTTTTCAATAGATAAAGGATGAATTGCCTATATTAAAACAACAATTCTGCCGTTTTAGCAATATAAATATTACTTCGTTATACTCAATACTTATTTTATTGAATTAATAGTGTCTCCGTTCTTTAAAATAAAGGTTCAGGTAATTATTATTTTTATACCACGACGGTGGCAAACAAGCATACGGCCCGCCTGATGGTAAGCAGCTACCGTAGCCTATGGATGCCTGCAACTAATGGGGTGTCACATGCACGTTGCCGACCCTTTACAAAAAGGAGGATTTACTGTGTTGACGGCTAAAGGAGCAAGATGGTCCCTCGTCGTCAACACACTGGGTCCTCTTTGAGCTCTTTGTATTAGTTGTTTATTAATAAAAAAACCGGCCAAGTGCGAGTCGGACTCGCGCACCGAGGGTTCCGTACAAACCTGTAGGTATATAAGTAAAAAAAGAAAAATAAGTTCACCCATCGCATTGACATAGAAAATTTAAACACTTAATTTTACAGCTTAAAGGTAGGTAAGGTAGGTAGGTAGGTATTATAGACCTGAGTATTTGATATGAATTTCAATTTAATACCTCTACGCGTGTACGAGGAAAAAGGTAGTAAGTTTAAAATTAAAAAAAATATTTTTTGTATGATTTTACTAAAAATGTCTACTTTTCGTAATTTTTCCTTTGTCTGTGCTATATGAAGTATCTTCGTGCCAAGTTTCAAGTTTCTGAGTTTACGGGAAGTACCCTTTAGGTTTTGAGTTTCTTGCGAGTACTCAGTTTCAAAATATGCGACTATAATTGCTATTTCTTTTGATTGCGTTGACATAAAAGTTTGGTTTTGCTACATCTGAAAGGTCCTATAGCCCTGAGTATTTGACATGAATTTCATTATAATACCTCCACGCGTTTACGAGGAAAAATGTAGTAAGTTCAAAATTGAAAAAAATATATTTTTGTATGATTTTACTAAAAAATTCTACGTTTTATAATTTTTCCATTGTCTATGCTATATAACGTTGCTTCGTGCCAAATTTCAAGTTTCTGAGTTCACGGGAAGTACCCCGTAGGTTTTGCGAGTGCCGAAAACTCTAAAATTTGCAGCATAAACGACTGTATCTCTTGATTGCGTTGGCTTTTAAGTTTGATTTTTTCACAGCTCCAAGGGACAACAGACCTGAGTATTTGATATAAATTTCAGCTTGATACCTCCACGCGTTTCTGAGAAAAATGGTCTTGACAGACAGACAGACAGACAGACAGACAGACAGACAGACAGACAGACAGACGGACAACAAAGTGATCCTATAAGGGTTCCGTTTTTTCCTTTCGAGGTACGGAACCCTAAAAAACACTATATTTGATTAAAATTAGATAGTGGTCTGCGGCGGCGGTTAGGACGGTTTGGTTAGGTATTCAAATCCGGGCAAGAAAAATAATTTGAAACTTACAATGCACAGCAGCTGTAGTATATTATTTTTACATTTAATCCCGATTTATTTACCCTAGTACAACGAAAGGTTTTCTAAATTATCGCTGAAAATTGTGTTGCCGATTATCAGTTCCCAACAAACTTTTCGCGTAATTTAACATCGCGGAATGATCATGTGCCAACTTATCAAAAGATTTTGTTTTATTTCTCTCAGTTACCAACTGTACGTTTGGCCTGTTTTTATAAAGTCACTTTTCTAAATGCCGCCTTTCGAGTATAGAATGGTTTAGTTTGCGTAATATTCATTTCGTAAGGATGCCATTTTCACTGTGGGCAAATTATATACAGGTAGTTATTATTATTATTTTAATACAATAGTTTATTCATTAGACTTATTGCTTAGAATATTTTTTATATTAAAAAGTCGATTCTGGCACTTGCCGGCCGTTACGGCGGCACGCTCGCTTCGCTAGCTCGGCTTCGTGCACTGTTTGCTCACGGTAGATCTAATACGCTCCTCTTCGCTTCGCTCGTCGTCGCACCTAACTGGAGTCCGTCACATATGAGATTTCTGTTGTTAATATACTTACTAACGAAACGTTATTCTTTTAATAGTTGCTTGGCCTAGTGATAGATTTGACAAATGATAAGTATCCCAAAAGTTTTGAGTCATTATAATAATCAGCTTTAAAACAATTCTACCAAATGAAACGTTATCATACAAAATTTTGCTAATAGTTAGTTGTTAAAGTGAATCATCAGCGAAATGTTGCTTAGCAAGTGAAATTCGGCCAAAAAAAGTTCAGCGAAAAGGCAGAATACTACAACGAACATGTCCTATTATGAATTGATTACTACCATTTACTAATAAATTGTGTGGAATACAACGAATTGATTTACGGTGTCATTAAAGGTACAACTTACTATTTTAAACTTATGAGCATCAGAAGTAACAGAACGGTCCTTTTTAAATCAACCATTTGTTTCCATTTCGAATCAGTTTATATCTGAAAACAGGTAATTTATTATTTTGGACACTAAATTATGTCACTATATACATTATAAATGATGTACTCATAACATGATTATCCATTATTACTAAATACGCTCAACATTATCTTGATTTGTATTAGTAGTCAATTAATTGGTATTAATGCTACTTACCAGTTAAATTAGTTATTTTTTACAATTTTTTTATATTCTTCTGGGTAGCTCGTTGACATGCAATCATAACAACAAAAACCAACAAAACAAAAAAAAAACTATGAACAAAACAACTAACACTATTTTAAAATGGTAAGATTTACTCGGGAAGACTGTAGTATCCAACTGACCGACTAAGTGGAAAACTGAAGCCATACTTAAACTCAATAGGATATTCTATATCTTAGGCATGGTTTTTTTTAAATTATATTGAAAGCTCCTTCTAACTATTAGTATCACAGTGGAATTAGGCCGCGTGGCGTCAAAACAAAAGGAAATATTTACTATGCTATAGATTAAGTAAATCCTCTTAAAATCGTGCCGCTTAAGGTCTTATGTTTAAACAGATGTGTTGTTATTTGTTATTTATTTATTTACATATAATAAGCATTACAGTATTCCAGGACACCAAGACACTTATATACAAGTCACCATATCTTATTAACTAAATACATTAAAATTACCAAATAAACATGTCATCAAGTACAATAAATTCAAACAACTATAAATGTCACCAGCTTAAATTACATAAAAAATCAAATGAAACAGTAAAAAAATAACACAATCTTTTACAATAAATAAATTAAACAGTAAAATAAACATTACACATACAGTACATTAAACATTCAGTCGTAAGTTCACTTTATTACAACCACATAGAGCTTAAAATAGGTGGCCATTATGATTTAAAAATCTACACGTTTGCACCAAAGGGTGTCGTAAAATCTGCATTTTATTTTATTACCTGAACGCTAATCTCAAAGTGACCCAAGTCAACTAGCAGTTTATCTGTTTTAGGATCTAAGCTTAATTGAATAAGTTATATTATCGCGGGATAACCAAAGTAGCATAAGTAATATTGGTTCTTTGTTAAAAACACCTGTGCATGGTACTTTGATAAGGCCTCTTAAATTGGTGGTTAGTTATTTTGCCGCTGCCGCGTATCTCATGGTAGTGAATACCAAGGACCAGATAAAACTAACAGTTCAATTGATGATGATGATGATTTTATAAACTCTTAATATAGTATAATAATGAATACCTAAGATATTTGTAAAAGTTTCTAGTTTCATTGCTGTGGAGTCCACAAAAATGAAACTAGAAACTTTTACATCATTGTATACAAGATGATTCACGAGACGTGAGCAGAAACAACCCTACCCAATTAATTAGTTCACGCTAATGAATCAGCCGCCATCGCCATCATGTTTAAGTGAAACAATAACGCCTTTCTACTTTTTTCACCTTTTTGTTACTTATAAATTTTATTATCTGTAATCATAGTCACCTTACACAAACAAACCAATAAAGATAAAACCTCTTTAAGAATTATGACAGAACACTTTGATTATGAAAAAAATTGTTAAATTAAGTGAGATACGACGTTTCCAAAGTAACCAGACATCAATTTTACACCATAGAAATCTAAAGTATAAGGAGAAATGGCATCACAGCTAAAACACTGTCCCTAAATCCTTATCAACTTGATCAGAAAACTCGATCACAATGTCAGTAACTTGACAACCGGTGCAGTATAAATTTAATACAAACATAAAATCACTGTTTTCGCCTTTGTTACTTGTACAAATCGCAGTACAACTATTAATTCTGTGGTGTCAATTATCAAATATAAAGCTAATATTGATATGTTTTTGCCAGAAAAATAATTTAAAAAAACGTTTTCCTATGCAAGCTGTCAAAATATGCGCGAATCCGCGATAATATAACTAATTCAATTAAGCTTAGATCCTAAAACAGGTAAACTGCTAGTTGACTTGGGTCACTTTGAGATTAGCGTTCAGGTAATAAAATAAAATGCAGATTTTACGACACCCTTTGGTGCAAACGTGTAGATTTCGCCTTTGTTACTTGTACAAATCGCAGTACAACTATTAATTCTGTGGTGTCAATTATCAAATATAAAGCTAATATTGATATGTTTTTGCCAGAAAAATAATTAAAAAAAACGTTTTCCTATGCAAGCTGTCAAAATGGCATCCATTGCTTGATTTGTGTGCTTATTTATTTATTTCTTAGATGTTTACCAAGCTGACGCTCAATGGACAGCGAACTTGTGATATTTGACATTAAGACACAAAATTGAAATAATACGTCAAAATAAATTTGCACTAGTGCCGCGGATCAGTCGGATATTCTTAATTTTATCATATCGATATTTTTACGAAGACGTGCATGTGATAAGTATTCGAATAAGTAATAGGTATATTGTTAATTTATAACTATCGATTGATTGACATACTTGAATATTAAACGTTAGTATGATCGTATTTTTTCATATTTGGGGTCGTCCAGAAATCATGAGATCATATTTGGCCGATTTTTGTACCCTTACACGCTAAGCAAGTCAAATGTCGTTTCTACTGTATTGCGTTCAAGATGCTATCTCAGAAAAACAGGCATCGTAAAAATCTGCTTATGACTAAATATCACAAAATAGAGCGGAATATTTGATCTGATTAAATTTTTGAGTAAAATTGTTGCTTTTGGCTTTCCCGCTTTGAAAAAAAAATATACGTGATATCTTCTCTGACCCCCTCCCCCCCATCGTGATCATTCGGGATATTTTTCTTACAAGCGATTTCATTTTAACAATATTTTATATAATGGGTATATAAAATATTGTTAAAATGATCTCGCTTCTCAAAGCACTAGACTTTATTCTAAAACACTATATAAATGTAATAAGAAAGTAAAAAGTACATTTTATAATTATCGAAACTATGTGTAGGAAGGTATTCATTTTGTCTAGAATACCGATGAATACCTCAATATATAATCATATCTACTTATATTGTGAAGCTGGCTAAACCTAAATAAGTAATTAAAATATCCTACGATGCTATACAACCTCATCTGTAGTCAACTGTAGAGCATTCAATAGTAACCCTTATTTGCATCGGTTCTAACTGCTTCGGACCTGTTCGAGCCGGTATTAAGTACCCTTGTACCCGTAGGAACGTTTCTCGAAACGTTCCCAGGAAACGTTTCCAGGAGACGTTTCCGAATCTCGGCGGGTCCGTGTAAACCGGCTCCTTAGCACCGTCGGTCTTAAGTACACGGGTATTCGTCTCCGCGTGTAACACGTGTAGCGGGAGCTCTATGTTCAATGTCAAATCTTACACATTTTGTCAGGAATGTGACGGTTAGGGTTTCCCCGCCATCTATCGACAGGGATTCGGCAAAATCCGGTGGAAAAAAGCTTTACGTCCACGCAACAAGAGCGCAAAAGACGTCAACGCGTCGGCAGGCGTCGGCCGAGCCGATCCGAGCCGAACAGTGCCTTGTTAGCTCTTATTGCGTGGACATAAAGCTTTTTCCACCGGATTTTTCCGAGTCCACGTTAATAGATGGGGGGAAACCCTTAGACGTTACAGAAACACGACTTAAGTCGTGCTTTAAAGTAAAAGTTAAAATAAAAATTCCCAACTACAGTAAGCAAGTACGTAAGTACAACTTATGCATTTAAATTTTACGTACATATTGATGTTGATGAACGAATTACTTTTTTAAACATTTGTCTGGATTTTATGTTTCGATTAAAATGTAATAATATTTTAATATTTAAAATATCTTTTTAAGTAAAAAAACCTTAGTTTACCAGTTCCAATAACCAAATATATTTAGCCAGGAAATACCTAAGTGTGTTTGCTTTAGACTAACTAAATATTGTACTTCCGTGTCCACATTCGCGAATGTTTTCCTTTTTAGTATCATGCGAGGTGAACGTGCCTGGTAAATATTATGGCCCGTGAGAACGGTGCTTCAATGTTGCTTCTTCCTCTTCCTAGAGTTAGATTAATGGGTAAACGACCATTTGTTATAGTACGAGTACCTATTGATAATGTATGTAAATTTAAAAAATACACACATACAATGTTATCTATGTGTTAAACTGTAAATCTTTATATTGATCATATTTCCACGAAAGTTTAAATTTACTGATTATTAATTACGAGTAATTTTACACCGTTTTGTGTAACTGCCATTTTAACTTAAATCTGGTTACTTCTAGAGTCCTGCTGCGAAGTTAATGGTCATGGGGTACGGCCATTTACTTACGAATAATAAATTTGTTACTGAGTTTTTATGTGTAAATCCACATCCTCCAAGCGTTTTCCCAGCGTGGGGACCGCTTGACAACCTAAACCCATTATTGGCGTAGGCACTAGTTTTTACGAAAGCGACTGCCGTCTGACCTTCCAACTCAGAGGGAAAACTAGGCCGGTCAGGATTAGGTCCGGTTTCCTTACGATGTTTTCCTTCACCGATGTGTAAATGACACCGTAAAATTATAAATAACGCTAGATTACAATTATCTAGCGAGATTGTAAACTGTCGAAAAATTGTCAACTGAATATACAAATATGAGTACAAATATATGGCTTTCGGGCTATCCGGGCTGCCAAAAAGAAACTTAAAACAAAGGATATATTTATGTATTTATTTATTTATTTAAACTTTATTGCACAATAATACAAAGTACAAAGGGCGGACTTAATGCCAGAGGGCATTCTCTACCAGTCAACCATCAGGCCAGAGATATATTGAGTGATTAGTCAGAATTCCGCTACATGAATCAAACTTTGGTTAACCACAATGCCTCATTATCATTAATTACCTACTGAATATACAAAGCTCAAGACATTCGGAATCAACTCGATTGATAAAATATCGCTCGTTACCGATAGAACTGGCAATCTCGGAGAAATCTTTTCAAAGAAACTGACCAGGAAATGACTTTGGGAAAATTTTGCACCAGTTACCTCGGCTAATGAGCTAGACGTCCGAAATGACTCTTCTAAATACGAACAGAAATGCAATAGAGAAATTCTGTGTTATACTTTGTTCTAAATAATATAATATAAATTTTTATTGGCTTTTATGTTAATAATGCCAACTATGAAATTCAAAATTATAGTTAGTTTCGTTTAAAATTACATTAAGAAAGATAAATTTCGTTCGTTAATGTAAATCATTTTGATTTTGAACACATTAGCAATCTAGTGGCTACGTAATTGATTGTACAAATATTTTTTTATCGACATTTAAATACGTTTTTTTTAATACACCACTCCACACCTCCCAATTCTCATATTGGCGTAAAAGTTTGCACAACAAGCCCGTAATAAACGATTGACTCAATGACTTGAGCAAGTAACGCCCCAAACTGGCCGTCGACTAACGATGTCTATTATTTACCGACTAATATCACGGAAGCATGAGAACGGAGCGGGGCTTTTCATTTGCAGCGAGTCGCAGCGCGAAATTCAGACCAGATCTCGGTGGAATTCAGTCGACCATAAACGAAATTTAGCCGGTAGGCGGAAAATTGTCTAAGAGTTCCGCCATCCAGCTGAATTGTATGTTAGATCCACCCACCACACAAAAAACCAGGACCCAAAGACAAAATTAAGCTGGAAGGAGGAACCCATACACAATTTTCTGCATGCTAGGAAAATTTTAGTTATATGTGACTGAGTTTCGCTGGAATCAGGACTGAATTCGGCTGTGTGTTGGGATTTAGTGACCGTACGGCACAAGCTAAATTAATTGAAACAATGTGAGTGAACAGTTATTGTTCCAAAACCGAACCTTACCTTCTATTCTATACATATAATAAAGCTGAAGAGGGTCGAAAGTCTGTACATGGAAGATAATCGAAAAAAAGTTGGCTGGGGATACTTAGAATCGATAACAGAACACGTTACAACAATTTTTAAAATTTTTGTCTGTTTGTCTGTTTATCTGTTTGTCTGTTTATTTGACCGCGCATCACGTGAAAACGGCTGAACGGATTTTGATGAAATTTTGTATAGAGATAGTTTGAGTCCCGGGAAAGGATAATATATAGTTTTAATCCCGAAAATCAACCCTGGTGGGGGTGAAAATGGGGTTGAAAGTTTGTATGGAGAATTTTTAACCGCTGAAACGATTTAGATAGAAATGAGTATGGAGATAATTTGAGTCTCGAGAAACGTCAAAGGATAGTTTTCAAACCCGTGTGGGGGTGAAAAGGGGGTTGGAAGGTGGTATGAGGAATTTTTTACAGCTGAACTGATTTAGATGAAAATTGGTATAGAGATAGTATGGGTCTCGAGAAATGACATAGGATAGTTTCTTTTTCAAACCCCCCCCATCTTACTTTCGAACCGTAGGTCCAAAAAAATGAAAAAAAGAATGGAAGTGACGCCTGTTACCCGTCGATGCTTTAAATTTACCTTTACCCGCTCTTAAGAAATATTTGAAAATGTCATGAATGTCAAAGGGTTATTGCAGGTTCGAGGACTATATATGACGTACAAAGATGCATGGCCCAAACCAAAAAACTACTACAAAATCATCTAACATTTATAGGACACCGTTTAGGTAGGAAATAGTAGTTTATGTAACTGTTACGTAATAAGGGTCCTTAAAACATGAGTGTGGTTTTCATAATAAGATCAAACGAGTGTTTTAAGGCCTAATTACGTACAGTTGCATACACTGATTTATCTACACTCATATTATTTATCCTAAATGCATTATTCGGAAACCATAGAATGGCCGCCATTGCACCGCCATGGCCAACTCGATTGTGCCGGCGGTCGCGCGGGCGCGTATCGGCGGCCGCGCGGGAGCGTGCAGGTGTACATTATGTTATCAAAACTCATAACACATCAATATTTGAGCATGTAAAGTTAAAATTACGTTACTGATACAGATAAAAAGCTTATCATAGTAAAATCAGTTGTGGTAATGCTAGCATTGCCTACCGTTTTCGAACACATTTTAGAGAACTTACAATGTGAGTGTAGATAAACATGTCAAACGTTTTGTGAAGCAGTCAGATTAGGATTTATTTTTCTTTATAATTAAACAATAGGTACATTATCTGTCTCTCAACCTGTTTTGATATGTCTTCTTGAAGAACTACGCCTTATTTTGTATCTTTAAGATCTAATAATGTATTACTGTTTAAAAAAAATGAGTCCCGTCGAATTTCTTTTCGGTCATAATACTTCTTGGGCCAGAGATGTAGGGTTAGAACCGGTGGTAGTTTTGGAACGAAGTTCCTTATCGGATGGTTCGCGGATCCGGCCAAGGCGAAAAAAAGTCACGTGACAGTCACGAAAAAGCGTCACGTCACGAAAACGCGACACCCATACCATTAAGAAACATGTAAAATGGAATGGAATAAAAAATATATAAAATAGAATAAAGTGAAGTGAAGTGTAGTGAAATTGAGAAGTGACAAAGTGATAAAAGTGAAAAAAGTTGAGAACCTTAAAAGTCGAGAATTTTAAAAATGTCGAAAATGTCAAAAATGTCAAAATTTCCAAAATTTCCAAAATTTCCAAAACATAACTTCGTTCCAATCGCACTCGATTCACATACTTTCCACGACACTCACGTATTTTATTTTTCTCTGACGTTCATTAGTGCATTGTAATGTGCTTACATTGACGAATAAATATCATGCATGATCTACACCAATATCATAAATCCTCTATTCCGCGTTCAAAACCGTATGTAATTAATTACCAACATTATTGCAACCAGTAACGTAACATCAGTGTATTATCTGTGACAGTGTGGTAAAAACGTATGAAAATTCATTACCTACGGTAACGTAATGAAAATTCGCCCCCCCCCCCCGACCGCCGGCGCAATAATGTTGGTCATGGCGGTGTAATGGCGGTCATTCTAATGGTTTCAATGGATTTTTAATATGTGTGTAGGTAAAGCAGTGTATGCTTCTGTACATAATTAGGCCTTATTACGTGACAGTTATATCGCCATGTCCGTCCTGTCCGCGGTCTAGCTCAGTTACCGTTCGCACTAGAAAGCTGAAATTTGGTGAGGCCTGATAAGAACTTTCAATAAAAACTATATTGAATAAAATCGGTCCAGCCGTTTTTGAATTATTAGTCAAAAACGCATAGTGAAAGGAAGTGCCGAATAGTAAAATGACGTAAGCGCCGCCAAATAAACGACCTTTTGAACGGATGTTTTGTAACAGGGCAGCATCTACGAAACTCTACACGGAGCATCGCCCTACATGCTCTTGGCCGGTTTTTTTTGGCATTGTTATCCCGGAAATCACCCCTTAAGGATTATTAATTCCAACTGAAGAACAAATCAAATTATTTTTAATAAATATTTTGATTTGTTTATTTTAAGTAGACACACTACTATATAAATCATAAACTTATATAGATGTCATATACAAAGGAAAAAGTGACCTAGGCCTCCGGTGCCCAGGGCTTACCACTTGGCGTCTGCCGCGAATGCAGAAGACGCTGGTTCGATCCCAGCCCTGGGCACCGGAGGCCTAGGTCACTTTTTCCTTTGTATATGACATCTATATAAGTTTATGATTTATATAGTAGTGTGTCTACTTAAAATAAACAAATCAAAATATTTATTAAAAATAAATTGATTTTTTCTTCAGTTGTACTGAGGGCAGCGCCATCTCTCTCACTTTCAATGAACTCCTACGAGTTCGGATTGGAGGTACGGGCTCATAATGTTCTACCTTAGATGATTGGCTAAAATGCGCCTGAGCATTTACAAAGATTGCATATACACGGGAAAATTCGACCGGTGCAGCTGTGACCCGGGTTGCCAAGTGGTAAAGGCGTCTGCCGCGAATGCAGAAGACGCTGGTTCGATCCCAGCCCTGGGCACCGGAGGCCTAGGTCACTTTTGCCTTTGTATATGACATCTATATAAGTTTATTACTAATTCCAATTCCAGAAAATCCCCAGCCAGGTTATACGTAGCCTATAAAAATTCAACGTCTAAAAGGGGGGGGGGGGTAGCCACTACACTCGATTGAGTTAAATTTGCATGGGTCATGGAACTCCCTCCTCCAAGTGCACCTCAATAGAAAAAAATCATTTCTGCATTTGTGACCCCCCCCCCCCCCCCCCCCCAATTTCAACCGCGCCTGTTCTTACCTTTAATGCTTTGACTGATTTGACGGGAGGATCGATTTGGATGATATTTGCAGTAGACATAAACGTATAAAAACAAAAGTGGTCCTGTATCGTCCGATATACACCTACTATACTCTCTATGTTGTCGTTAAAATCATGCCAAAAAAAATTAATAAAAAAAAGGATTCATTTATGAGTGTAGTTTCATTTAGTGGTAATTGTAAAATATTTTATTAGGACTACTGTCCTCTAGCGTATCCATCTGTCAACTTTACTTCAAGTTCCGCCTCCAGGGTAGCGGGAGAGAAATTAGGGGTGAATTAGCCGCTTACTGACACAGACCGAATTCCACGCGGGCGGAGCCGCGGGCACAGCTAGTAGAAAATATCTTTTAAAAAAAGGCACCAAAAGTCAACGAGTAAGGCTCTGTAGCTTAGTTACGGCAGCAGGTTAGCGGTGGTCTAGTAACCCAGTCGTGACTTCAAGTCTCGCCCGAGGCAGTGTTTTTTTTATACTACGACGGTGGCAAACAAGCATATGGCCCGCCTGATGGTAAGCAGCTACCGTAGCCTATGGACGCCTGCAACTCCAGAGGTGTCACATACGCGTGGTCAGGTGTCAAAATTTATTTAGAAGTTCCCAACTTGATTTCAACATTAATTTCATATTACTTTAGTGCATCTCGCGTTCACATCACGTATTACAGGTAAAATGTAAAGAAAAGTAAAACTACGGAAATGATAGGTCAATATTATAGACCAAACATATATTATGTTTTATTTTATCCGAAAACACTACTTTTCAATTTACTGAAACTCAAACAACATGCCTGTACATTTTTACATTGTATTCCAATTAAACTGTTAATTAACTATTCATATTAAACAAAGAAGGGTACCTAATGAAAACTTCGGGTAACATTGTTAAAGGATCAAGCAAACTTACGAACCGCTCGAACTTAAAATATACATGAAAATGTGGAACGTCTCTACCAATAAGGGTATTCTGACGCTTAGGGCCGGTGGAGTAGATACTAAAATAATTCAACGAAGAATTAAAAAAAAACAATGTTTTAATTAACACATTAACTACTAGGAAAAGATGTCCCCTTAAGACGCATACAAAAGATATGGTGGAAAAATTCACAGTCATCAGGTAGTCTCTGTAGTTTAACTGAACTACCTGTACCCTGTAGCCGGTAGCTAGTAGTCTAGACTAAAGTTAGTTATAGTGATTTAAACTGTTTTTTTGTGTTGTGTGTAGGCAAAGTGACAACCCTAGCGTAAATCTGAATAATCGAGACGCGGGCGATGAAGTGCAGGTAGTTCGGAAAACCCGCGCGGCTACGAACGCTGATACAAGCGCCTCGCCAGTCTGCCTGCGACCACGAGCGTTACGGCACGCTCGCAAACGTCAGGAAAATAATAAAAGTAAATGTACGCGATTAAGTCCCGTCTTTTGTCAAAATATAAGAGTTATTTAGTTTAGTACCTACTACAAGTTGTAGTATTTACTTAGTATAATAAATTATTATATTATACTTATGGCCTGTTTCACAATCTCCAGTTAAAGCATATCTGTCAGATAAATGTTTAGATTGTGGAGATTAGGCCCTTAGGGCTAAGGGCCTGTTTCACAATCTCCAGATAAACTTATCTGTCAGTTAAAATTACTGCTATCCTTTTCTCCAGTCATATAAAAGAAAAGGACAGCAAACATTTATCTGACAGATATGCTTTAACTGGAGATTGTGAAACAGTATAATAAATTATCAATAGGTACAAATACGCGTAACCTTTCATTTCACTATTTACGAGTATTGCCCTTATCGGGTAGATGTAGTCAACGTCAAAAATGTATTTACAATTTTGCACTTCACTCCTTTGTAATGTACTTTTTCTTACTTAAGAAAAAAACTAAAAAATTAAAATTACATATAAATTAAAACAAGATAACACTAAAATTAAATCTAAAATAAAGAAATCCTAAAATAATGCGTCCCCCCGCGGCATGGTACCGTAGATGCTGGCAGCATTACCCCGCTGTATTGCGATAGAAATACGTTGAGCGAGGAAGCTGCCAGCCCTACGGTCACCGGTAACGTCGATGAGTCTCTTTGATAGCTCTTTAAATAGGGCGTGGGCGCTCGGACCCCACGAGCCAAGGGTCTCGACTCCGAAAGCAACGAAATTGTATTCAGAGCCGAGATCCCTGTATTTATTTATTTTGCCCTTTTCGGCCGCTTCTGCAGCTGCTCCGGCTTTGGAACTAGTTCCGTGGAGATGAGAGGGGGCCAGCGTGTCAACACACGTGGCATCCCAAACTAACACCCGTCCCATCGTCCACGGAACCAGTGACACCCCATCCGGTCTCCTGTTGTCGTCCCTGAGGATACCGGGGGGCTCAAGGAGCGCCGGCACGTTGACGCTAGCAAGAGACCGGCGGAGGATGCCATTAAGCGCGGCGTGCCTGGAGAAACGGCCGGCACTTTTTTGGCAGGACAGCCCGTGATGTCCGTAAGCATCGACGTCAGTGCCGCAGGGGCACCTATGGGGAGCGCAGAAAAAATACATTACGGTAAGTAATGTTACTAAAAGAGGTTACGCACTGTAACTGTTCAATATGTCGGGGCCAATTGCCCCACATTTAAGCTGTAACTACTTTTTGGCACCTAGTTACACTTTCATAATACTTACAATAATTGCATGATTGAAAGAGGATTGGACAACCAATATCCTAATTAACTCCTTCCTGAATGAGCTTGATAGAATTCTCGAGATGCGTTTCAAGGGTCTAACGGTCGGTTAGGTAACCGGCCCTCAGCGATACGGCTACGAAAGTATGTCGGCGTGTTCCCGAACGTAGAACTAATTAATCCAATGAGCGCCGTCTTTGCACTAACGAGGTTCGTCGTTTGTGCCCCCAGTCAGTGTGATACTGAGGAATTGTGTCGGCGTTCGATTAAATTATACGGGAACGTTCAAACTTTTCGAAATTGCCGATTTTAAATGAGCAGGTTGGGGTTTAGGAATTAAAGAGGACATCGACCGAGTTTCGGTTAGACAAAAGTAAGTTCATATTTATACAGTGTGACATAGTTCCGTGCTGTTCAAATCGACACAAATATTTATGCATAGGTACTATTACATATTACCTACAGTACCAAAATATTTAAATTCAAGTTATTTATGCTAGTAAATTCATGCATAAGTATTTGTCCTATCGAAATAATATATAGTTAATTTTGATTAAGCTACTTACAAAATATAACATTCTGTTTCAAACAATTCAAACGGCGAGATGTTTTTTTTTGTATATGTATTTGTTGTTGTATTGTTTAGTTACCAATGTTTAAGTTTGTAACTTGATACTGTGTCTTTTGTAATAAAATAAATACTTAATTTTATTATAGCTATATATATATATATAGTAAGAATTTTAGAGTTTAAGATTGACTATTTTGTAATAAGGTTTAAAAATGTGTATTATAGCTAGGCATTGCATGTTTAATTATGGGAATTCGACGTGGTGTTAATAGGGGTCGGTCGGTCGGTCGGTCGGTCGGTCGGTCGGTCGGTCGGTCGGTCGGTCGGTCGGTCGGTCGGTCGGTCGGTCGGTCGGTCGGTCGGTCGGTCGGTCGGTCGGTCGGTCGGTCGGTCGGTCGGTCGGTCGGTCGGTCGGTCGGTCGGTCGGTCGGTCGGTCGGTCGGTCGGTCGGTCGGTCGGTCGGTCGGTCGGTCGGTCGGTCGGTCGGTCGGTCGGTCGGTCGGTCGGTCGGTCGGTCGGTCGGTCGGTCGGTCGGTCGGTCGGTCGGTCGGTCGGTCGGTCGGTCGGTCGGTCGGTCGGTCGGTCGGTCGGTCGGTCGGTCGGTCGGTCGGTCGGTCGGTCGGTCGGTCGGTCGGTCGGTCGGTCGGTCGGTCGGTCGGTCGGTCGGTCGGTCGGTCGGTCGGTCGGTCGGTCGGTCAGTCAGTCAGTCAGTCAGTCAGTCAGTCAGTCAGTCAGTCAGTCAGTCAGTCAGTCAGTCAGTCAGTCAGTCAGTCAGTCAGTCAGTCAGTCAGTCAGTCAGTCAGTCAGTCAGTCAGTCAGTCAGTCAGTCAGTCAGTCAGTCAGTCAGTCAGTCAGTCAGTCAGTCAGTCAGTCAGTCAGTCAGTCAGTCAGTCAGTCAGTCAGTCAGTCAGTCAGTCAGTCAGTCGCGGTAAAAAGTTAGTCAATAAGGTAATAAACCTAACAACACAAAACAGATCATCGGCGTCTTCATTTTGTAAAATTTCGTTATTAAAATAAAATACAAATACAAAACAAAAAATATATACAAAAACTTTTTACAAAAAAAAGATAAACCGACTTCAAAAAGTATAAAATAAATTATTTTATTATTTATATGCGTTACAAACTGATATGTTTGAAGTCGGTGCCAAGTCAAAAAGTTACAATACCGGTCAAATCAGCTTCAAGTCTGAAAATCACAAAACAGTTAATATGAACGAGGCGTATTTGGTCAGTGAATTGTTCTTCATACTATAGAACTATTCTAATACGGTATTGAATGCACGTAGGTTCTCATTCAAGTACGGAAAGAAAGTATAATCATGCGTCTTATGATGTTTCTTAATAAACTTTTTTACTAGTTTTCGGACTAACCATATCTCGAACGGATCCCGTGCTTCGGTTTGAATTATTTATCCTACTTCATTTAAGGTGTAATATCGAAGTGTAAAGGAATTCAATGGCTAGATTGATCTTTCTATACTCAGACACACCGAGTGTGTGGGACCCACCTTTTCAGTACAAAAAGGCGCGATATTTCAAATTTTGGATGGAAGGTCAACCATACATAATTTTTATTTAATTTGCCGTCTTTTTCTGACTATTGACAAAGTAGACGTGTATCAGAGTATATAGACATGGGTACCACATTTCATCAAAATTGGATTAGTGGTTTAGACGTGAAAATGTAACAGATAGATTCTCATTCACCTTTGAAATGTAAGTAGGTATCGATATGTTTTGTGATTTTCAGACTTGAAGCTGATTTGACCGGTATTGTAACTTTTTGGCTTGGCACCGACTTCAAACATATCAGTTTGTAATGCATATAAATAATAAAATAATTTATTTTATACTTTCTGAAGTCGGTTTATCTTTTTTTTGTAAAAAGTTTTTATTTTTCCATTTTTAGTGGTTATATAATTATCATAATCGGACAACGGATCTCGCAATAATCGGTTAAGATATATAAGAAAAAGTTCATAATACCTACTCAATGTAAGGAAAGTTCCACATATCATATGTGGTCTTCATCATAAGGTCCACTCCATCAAATTAGTGATTTTCGAGAGGTTTCGAGCTTGAGTTGCTTAAAAAAACAACCAAATCACCATACATGTGCCTTTAAAAATTGAAGAGATCCCTCAATTCCTCATGGATCGCATCATCAGAACAGCACCAGATTAATGTGGAACTATCTTAGAGGTAGTTCCTTTCAAACAAAAAAGAATTCCTCAAATCGAACCACGGGTGTCGGAGTAATGTCGCTGAACATCCTACATAAAAAAAAATCATCATTATTATCATCAAAACAACCATCATCATGAGGTCCACATCATCAAATTGGTGGTTGCTTAAGAAAACACCCAAATCACCATACATATGCCGTTATAAATTGAGGAGTTCCCTCAATTCCTCATAGATCCCATCATCATAACAGCACCAGATTAATAATGGGACCACCTTGGAAGTAGACCCTTTCAAACAAAAAAGAATTATTAAAATCGGACTACGCGTCTCGGAGTAATCGGTGAATGTACATAAAAAAAAGCCCAAACCGAATACAGACCTCCTCCTTCTATGAAATTGAAGTCGGTTAATAATGTACAGTCAAATACAAAGAGATGTATCCACTTTTTCACCTTATCGCGTTGTAATATTGTCCAAAAGTGGATACATCTCTTTGTAGAGATTTCTCGGGATCTCAATCAGCTCTTTCGACATAAACTGAATTTGCTTCCTTCTTTCATACAATGTTTACCCAATTCAAATAGCTACTTATGGAAGGGACTCCACATGTCATCTGCGGTTTTCATTATCGCGTCCTCTCCATCTAATTGGTAGTTCTCGAGAGGAAACACTCGAGTTGCTTAAAAATACACTCAAATCACCATACATGAGCCTTTTAAAATTGAAGAGTTCCCTCAATCCCTCATGGATTCCCATCATCAGGTCCAACCAAATTAGTCTGCTACTTTCGAGGTAACTCTTTATAAACAATAAAAATATTACTCAAATCGGACAACGGGTCTCGGAATAATCGGTATAGACGTATAAGAAAAAGTTAATAATACACCCGCTTAAACTAAGGAAAGTTCCACATGTCATATGTGGTCTTTATCATTAGGTCCGTTCCATCAAATTGGTGGTTTTCGAGAGGAAATGCTTGAGTTGCTTAAGAAAACACTCAAATCGCCATATATGTGCCTTTAAAGATTGAGGAGTTCCCTCAATTCCTCGTAGATTCCATCATCAGAACAGCACCAGATTAATTTGGGACCACCTTGAAAGTACATCCTTTCAAACATAAAAAGAATTATTCAAATCGGACCACGGGTCTCGGAGTAATCGCTGAAAATCCTACATTAAAAAAATCATCATCATTATCATCAAAACAATCATCATTATCAGGTCCACTCCATCAAATTGATGGTTTTCGAGAGAAAACTCTCGAGTTGCTTAAGAAAACACCCAAATCACCATACATGTGCCTTTAAAAATTGAGGAATTCCCTCAATTCCTCATAGATCCCATCATCAGAACAGCACCAGATTAATATGCTACCACCTTGGAAGTATATCCTTTCAACCAAAAAAAGAATTATTTAAATCGGACCACGCGTCTCGGAGTAATCGGTGAACATACATAAAAAAAAAGCCCAAACCGAATACAGAACCTCCTCCTTCTATGAAATTGAAGTCGGTTAAAAATCGGACTACGCGTCTCGGAGTAATCGGTGAATGTACATAAAAAAAAGCCCAAACCGAATACAGACCTCCTCCTTCTATGAAATTGAAGTCGGTTAATAATGTACAGTCAAATACAAAGAGATGTATCCACTTTTTCACCTTATCGCGTTGTAATATTGTCCAAAAGTGGATACATCTCTTTGTAGAGATTTCTCGGGATCTCAATCAGCTCTTTCGACATAAACTGAATTTGCTTCCTTCTTTCATACAATGTTTACCCAATTCAAATAGCTATTTATGGAAGGGACCCCACATGTCATCTGCGGTTTTCATTATCGCGTCCTCTCCATCTAATTGGTAGTTCTCGAGAGGAAACACTCGAGTTGCTTAAAAATACACTCAAATCACCATACATGAGCCTTTTAAAATTGAAGAGTTCCCTCAATCCCTCATGGATTCCCATCATCAGGTCCAACCAAATTAGTCTGCTACTTTCGAGGTAACTCTTTATAAACAATAAAAATATTACTCAAATCGGACAACGGGTCTCGGAATAATCGGTATAGACGTATAAGAAAAAGTTCATAATACACCCGCTTAAACTAAGGAAAGTTCCACATGTCATATGTGGTCTTTATCATTAGGTCCGTTCCATCAAATTGGTGGTTTTCGAGAGGAAATGCTTGAGTTGCTTAAGAAAACACTCAAATCGCCATATATGTGCCTTTAAAGATTGAGGAGTTCCCTCAATTCCTCGTAGATTCCATCATCAGAACAGCACCAGATTAATTTGGGACCACCTTGAAAGTACATCCTTTCAAACATAAAAAGAATTATTCAAATCGGACCACGGGTCTCGGAGTAATCGCTGAACATCCTACATTAAAAAAATCATCATCATTATCATCAAAACAATCATCATTATCAGGTCCACTCCATCAAATTGATGGTTTTCGAGAGAAAACTCTCGAGTTGCTTAAGAAAACACCCAAATCACCATACATGTGCCTTTAAAAATTGAGGAGTTCCCTCAATTCCTCATAGATCCCATCATCAGAACAGCACCAGATTAATATGGGACCACCTTGGAAGTATATCCTTTCAACCAAAAAAAGAATTATTTAAATCGGACCACGCGTCTCGGAGTAATCGGTGAACATACATAAAAAAAAAGCCCAAACCGAATACAGAACCTCCTCCTTCTATAAATTGAAGTCGGTTAAAAATGGACGATGACGGTATAAGATGAAACATCTGCACTCAATTCATACTTTGAGTTCAAAACAAATTCATTATCAAACAAACCGCGGCCGTGACGTCTATGAGTCAACTTGAACAGAGTTTTGACGAATTACATGAATTAATGTGATTTATTTATTCGAATACAGCCTTACTGATACTGATACGTACAGGCGACAGAAAATGTTTGCACTATTGCACGTTATTCCTTTGTAATAAGGTGCAAGTGTTAAAATATATTTGACGTCGACTGTACAATTGATATAAACGAGCGCCCTGCCGTCACTTTCCGTAAATTGATTGATCGCAACGAGGGGCGAAATCTTCATTCTTCATTCCGCACCTTGTCTATCTTGGATACCCTTTATCTTTGCTTAGGTAGATTAAGGCTAAGCCTATAAATTAGCCTTTTGGCACGTGACATCGATCCTAATATTTCCGGATAGATTAATCTTCTGGATTTTTAAGAGAGAAAAGTTCGAAGGTGATTTAGCTAGTAGTGTGTTAGGGTCACAGCAGGTGGGGCACAGCAGCTAAGCGAACGTCATCTCGTTCAAATGTGGAGCAGAGCCCGACTGCGAAAGTAGGTAACCTTGAAATCTTGAAAAAAATCACAGCCAAATAGCATTTGACCTTATTCATTACTGTTGTGTTCCTGCCGGTGAGTAAGGTTGCCAGAGAGCTCAAAGAGGATGCAGTGTGTTGACGACAGGAGACTTCTTGTCCCTTTAGCCGTCAACATAGTGAATCATCCTTTATATATCATACACACTGAATAGTTTACCTGAAGACAACTGACTTGAACAAAAAGTACATATATTTAAGAGAAATTTTAAGAAATATTTGTTAGATTCACTGCCATAGTTTAAGCATTTGAAGTATTAATGTAATATGTTCAAGTTTTCTTAGAAATTAATTTAACTACTCTTATTATATTTCGAATTTATTTTTCCTGCAGACACAAACCAGTCAAACAGTTTTGCGGGGCTTCTGTCTAAAATGTAATCTTTGTTGTTTGATAAATAAAAATGAATAACAATATTACAGCGGCAACGCGCATGTTATACCTATGGAGTTGCAGGCGGGCCGTGTGTTGTTTGCCACCGTCGTAGTATAAAAAAACTGGCAGCAATCAATCTGCGATCACGAAAAAAAATAAAAGCCTGCCTGCTCGGCAAAATGCAATGTTCTAAAGATTCAGCTACATTATTCCATAGTAAAATAATACTGGTTTCGACCGGGTAGGCTGTTAGAAAAAAAAAATTGTCCAAGCTACAACACCCCTGGTACCTTGTACATTTACCGACATTCCTTAGGGAAGGTTGTTAGGCGAATAAAAACATATTATTATGTTCGTTTATACACATATGAATACAATCAAGCGAATTAATTGTTAGATTTTTTTTGTAATTTAGAATTATACTTAATAATATTTTTTGGAGCTTAAAATTATGATTAATTACGATGTAGCACAATTCAGCATTCCATGCTGTAATGTACTCAATGTGGTAGAATGAACCATACATTAAAAAAACATTCCACCCACCTATATTTTTTTAGAATATACCCAAGGTACAACAAATGCTAGGTACAACGTAGTTAATTATAACTTTACAAGCTTTATAACTAAACTTAAACTTGACAAAAATAGCCTACATATCATAAATTGCTTAAAAATTGTTGGATGAAAGAACAACAAGCCAAAACCAAAATCGAAAATATTTACTTAAAGGGGCCAAAATCCTGTTTTTTCGTTTTGTAAGTATAACCTACTCTTGTATGAAAAAATATTACAAACTTGATTGAATTGTTCACATAAAAGGGTAGAATATTTTAAAAGAATCCGTAGGTTTCGAGAAAAAGTCTACTGACCTAGGTAAAACTATGTCCAAGGTAAAACGGTTTCCGCTACCCTTCAACAGTTTAGTTTGGGATTTTTCTGTCAGTTACAGGTCACGTGACTGCTTGTATAAGGATTAAACACAAAAATAAAAGTTTTATTTATTCTTAAAAATCTGTGTCTCATTAAAATAATTAACATAAATGAGTAAAATAAACCTGAATTAAGCATATAAATGTTATTCGTTTAAATACCAATATGGCTTGCTTAAAAACGCTATTGTATAGAAGTTTCTTTCCAAAAGTGTCGCCATATGGCAAGAGGAGACAAAGCAATAAAAATGCGATAATGATCAATGACAGTTGGTCGCTTACGGTGGCATAAGATTACGACAGTAATTATTGTTTAAACATTCCTACTTTATTGAACATTTCTATTTTATTACCAGAGACGGGTTTTAAAGTAGCAATTAGAAAAATCTGTCGTTTTAGTTACAATACGTTATTTTGTAAAAGATTGCATTGCATTCAAATTTTTTTTGAGAAATAAAAATGTTTAAACCGAAAAGTTTACGTTCTAGCTAACTTTTACAACAGACTTAGATAAATAAACACGCATACATAATAGTAGTTTATGTAACTGTTACGTAATAAGGGTCCTTAAAACATGAGTGTGGTTTTATGAAATGAGCCGCAGGCGAATTTCATAAGAAGATCACACGAGTGTTTTAAGGCCTAATTACGTACAGTTGCATACACTGCTTTATCTACACTCATATTCTATATATTAAATTAAGTGTTCGGAAACCATAGAATGACCGCCATGGCGGTAACATTATGTTATCAAATTCGATGTTCCAAATTTGAAACTCATTGCTTAACAATATTTGAGCATGCAACGTTAAAATTACGTTACTGCCGCAGATAAGAAACTTATCATAGTTAAATCGTTTGTTGTAATGCTTGTCATTGTCTACGGTTTTTGAACGCATTTTAGAGTACTTACAGTATGAGTGTAGATAAAAATATTTTTATGTATAATATTTGAAGAGTTAATGAAGGATACCGTTTCCGGCTATGTTCGCCTTTCAGTTTGCACGATACGTCGCCGGCGAAAGGTGCGATCTAGTCATATACAAGATATCTCTATACTCCACTTAGCGCATTATTTCTTTGAAACCTAAGCTACCAAAAAGAAGGGGTCCGGGAGGGAAACTTGCAATGCTAGACAGGGAACTCGTGGGGCGTAAGAGAGAGTCAGACATTAATGTTTGCCATGGAGACGTACTATATTTACTGTCACTTCCAATATTAGTCTCTCACTACATAGAGTGAAATTACTTTGAGCGTGGCAGCGGGGGTCGCCCGGCTATGCGGGGTCTTGGGTTAATTAGTCTTTGGATCTAGTTAATCGGAATAATTATGCTTTGATTTTGAAGAAGGGATTTAAATTTTTTTGGTGTTCCTACATTTGGTTCTGGCTTCTGCCTGCTTAATTAGTAGTAACCTTTGAAAAATATTTTACGCAATACATGTTAGATAGATCAACATTGTTGCGACTTCTCCTACCTTTACAGTAATAAATGTTACATTCAATGACTTGTGACCCAAACAGTATTTATTGTAAAAATGTTCCACCAATATGTTGCTATAATTTAATTACTTTGTAACGCATAGCGTTTTGATCACGTGATGAGTATAAATAAAATAATTACCACGCAACTAATCTACATAAGTAATTAAATTTTGATATATCGCAACACAACAGCGGTAAAACGGGAAGCTAGTTTCATTGTTTGAAAACGTATTATAATAATGTGGTTTTACACAAAGGATTATGTAGTTAGGTCACAAATATTCAGTCAATTTAAATTAGGCCTTGGTCTCGCTGCGTACAGCGTTGCAAATGTTACAATGGCAGTTTTTTCACCCGGCTGCCGAAAGAAAAGAGGGTTATTAACTTTTCACACCACGACGGTGGCAAACAAGCATTCGATTCGACTGATGGTAAGTAACTACCGTAGCGTATGGATGCCTGCGATTCCAGAGGTGTCACAGGTGTTGACGGTTAAAGGGGCAAGAGGGTCCGCCGTCGTCAACAGACTGCATCCTCTTTGAGCTCTCTGGTAACCTTACTCACCAGCTCACAATACTATGAGTAGAGTCTAGTGCTATTTGGCTGTGGTTTGTGTGAAATAGGTAATATATGGAAAAACCAGCAATTTTTTTTAGTAATTGACACTGCATGCAGCATACGTTGTCAACCGGAGACTCCCTATTACTCGTTTATTATTATCAAAGGTTGTCTGGAAGACATGGCTTTTAAGCGATAAGACCGCCTGTTGTTACCTAGTTTTCATTTTGATTTTCTGTTTGTTTATTTCTACATTTTCTACTTTATGGTGCACAATAAAGAATATATTATTATTTGTATGTCTTTCCCGACCACGGAACAATTGTGTTCTGGACCTTTGGGAAAGCATATGCGGAGCCGAAGCCAACGCGCAGAGGCCCTTTCGACAATTTAATGAAAAGTGAGGGGTACACTAAGCGGATGCTGCCCCTACCCGTGTTATGGGACGCACGCAGAGACAGCACCCGCCATGGTGTAAAGACTATTGAGAGTTAATGGAGTCTAAAATGTACTAGGCTATTGGGTGAAAAGTATGGACTACCTACTGGGCTATTGGATGAAGAACCGGACGCCTGCCTAATAAAACGGTATCCAATTTTATTTCCGGCAGACGGTGACTTGCCCGCCGCAAGATGGGCCCCCGTAAAAAGCGATATCAAAGATGGCTCAAGGGCAACACCGGTGCGTGGGATGTGAGGTTGTCGAGAGGTGAGTCTGCGGTAGCCAGATCCCGGTAATCCGTTCAGCAGGCCGCCGGCGTTATAACATTTTACACTTCCAACCTGGAGCATAGGTCCCGCTCTTGCGACTCCACTCTGGCCGGCCAGTTAAGGCAAGCACAGAGGCGAGGGCCAGATAGAAAAGGCCCTCTGGAATAGGGGTCCGCGGTGTCGCCACTCACCGTCAGCTCGCCACAAGCTTCCTCCGCGGGTATATTATTATTATTATTTATTTGGTTCTTTGTTTTTCTCAGTATTTCAGGAAACACTGGTATAATGAAATGCACGGGCCGAAGATATTTACTCAAATAATGAGACAACTTCTTGACCATTTAAAATAAAGAGACAACTTCTTGTACAATTTCTTGACCGTACGATTTTGGATTATAGAACAACTATCGTTGTAACAATCATTCAGTTTCATAATTTTAGCTTTTTATCGCCTACTGCTGAGCAGAGGCCTAAGTTCTCTTCGTGTACGCAACATGTCCCGGTCCTGAGCAAATATTGTCTACCTAAGAAGCTAACGGACGCTAGGGGCTTTTTTCATCTGAAAATGGTCACTACTTCAACATTTTAGTCCATCGCTCTGTCAAAATATCCCGCCTAACTCCATTTTAGTGTGACGTATCACTTATCAGGTATGATCAAGTTTACAAAGATTAATCTAATGAGTAATGCTCCAGACACCCTAGTATAGATTGCTAGAGCAAAAAGACCGTATTAATCACCAAATTAACTCTGGTCATTCCGCTTATCGGAAAAAGTCTTGTCAGCGTCCGTACATCAATTATCCGGAGTCGGGTAGATCCAGGATCACGTGTAATTGACTTGTTCGTCATTTTTTACACGCTTTCCTTGGTTTTATCTCTGCTTTCTACGTTATTGTTTTTATACATATCTATATTATCTATCCCCAAGTACAACAGTGTATTTGTATTAAAGATTTATTTCAGCTTCAGCTTGAGGTATAAATACTTACCCATTATTTTTATTACATACCTAACAGTGGCAGAACCTTCATAGAACTTAATTACTTGAAGAATAGGACAGGAAAATTACCTTTGACTTCACTGCACTTTTTTTTACTTATAGAGTGACAGCAGGTCCAAAAAGCTAGCTTTTGGTTACTTAATCTGAACTATCAGGATATACAATTGACGTAAGCATCTCACATTCTTTGGTGGTCATAAAAAAGTGGAATAGGTGTAATATATATTATACTACGATATTAAAATTTCGAAGAAATATTCAGTTGAATAGACGAGTAGGTATTATTATTTCCCACCTTATACTTATATGTATTACTTTAGCTCTATAAATATTTCCTATGTCAAAATAACCAAGATTTTTTTACCTATATACTTAGAAGATACGACTAATATCCTCCCCGCTTGTAAAAATTTAATTTGATGATGTAAAAGAGCTAAAGGAATTTCGCAAATTGAGTTACAAAAAGGTAGTAGGAAGGATCTGATACCGTATTAATTAATTTTGAACCTTTTCATACTGTTCTCTCTTTGATCCTAAATTTGTTCCTTTAGAAGTCATGGCTCTAAATTAGTCAATCTTACTGTACGTACGAATCTGTCAATTTGCAAATAGATACTGAGTGGTCGTCGCAGTATACTTAAGGCAGATCATTAAGTTACTAGCAAAATATGAAACACTAATTAAATCACAGAATGTTGTCACAATATAACAAAATATTTGTCATCTTATTCCTAAGCGTACGTCGACAGTCAACACCTTAGGCAAACATAACTAAAAGTCACATTTACTCTTTTAATCTTTGACAAAATATAATTACATATTTTTCTTATATCATTTCTTCTTAAAACTTTGGATAATATATTGAAGCCTAAGATTTGACTTGGCTAGTCCTTATATACGAATTATATTATAGCCTTCTAAAGCTGTAAGTTCTTATTTTATTCTTTCGAAAATTTGGCTTGTTGGTAGAAACTAACCATCGAGTATGGGGGTTCTTCCATGACTGTTTTAGTAGGTACTTAATAATATGAGAACTAGACAAGTCAAACCTTAGGATTCACTATATTATCCTAAGTTTTAAGAAGAAATGATATTTTGAGTTGTTATAAAAAAAAAACAATATTGTTATAAATAAATTTCAGGACTGACCATTGAACTTGGCACTTATTTAGCTCTCACTTCTTTTGTCGTTGAAGTCAACAACCAAGGCATATATAATATATTGAACTTGGCTCTCACTTCACATTTATACAGGGTGAATTTTAAATCGTGAATCGTAATATTTTTTTTGAAGTCTATACATAGTTAATAACTTACAATGCTTTTAAACCTAAATTAAGTACGTTTTTATTTTGTCCACTTTTAATTTGATTTATCCTAATTTTTAAAATCTCGTGGTCACCCTACGTTCATGTTTCGCACTTGTCATGAAAATTTCAACATTAGATATCCAACCTCCTAATATTGAAGTTGGCTGGATAGAATTTTGGCACGTATTGTCAATAATGTCAACATAGTCGACATTGTCAACATAAGTATTTAAATCGTATTTACTCATAAAATAATTCAGTTTTATTACGATTAATGGTATAAAAATGCCTCCACCGTATCCGTACACGAACATACAAAGGTTTGATATGGTATCTTGGTACGCTCAGACTGGCAGAATTGGTCAAACGTAAGAACTATTCGGAAGAAGGTATCCTGAGTCGCCGGTACCGAGACAAAATTTAATTATGAGGATGGTGCAAAACCTACGAGATTATGGCCAATTTACTGTGCCTATGCACGCTCAGGCTCGCGGTCGACCACGATTTCATCCGGATAGGCTGTACAGAAACATACGATTATTTTTTAATCGTAATCCTCAAGCGAGTACAAGAGCTGCTGCACGTCTTTTTCACGTAAGTCAACGTTACGTTTGGCAGCTGCTTACTGCATCAGGACAACATCCGTACCACTTCCAGCCAGTCCAAGATCTCATGTTGGCTGATTACGGAAGAAGGAAGGCCATATGCAGTTGGCTATTAGAAAACCTGGACACGAACATACTATGGACTGACGAGGCAACGTTCACGAGGATCGGGCTATTTAATGTTCATAATGAGCATTGTTGGAGTGGAAGAAATCCTCACTTTAAGAGAAGAGACGCCTATCAAGTAAGGTTCAGTCTTAACGTGTGGGCAGGTATTCTGAATGATGCATTGATTGGACCATATTTCATTCAAGGACGATTAAATGGACAAAACAATCTCCAATTTTTGATAAATGTGGTACCAGATTTGCTAAGAGAAGTACCGGAAGAGTACTTGATTAATTTGCATTATCAGCACGACGGAGCCCCGGCTCATATCCACCGCGAAGTTCGTGCTCACCTGGACAGAGAGCACCCAGGCCGCTGGATCGGACGAAACGGGCCTATCTTATGGCCACCGCGAAGTCCCGATTTGACTCCCTTAGAGTTTTATCTTTGGGGAGACATCAAACGGCGAGTTTATGAACAACCGTCTGAAACTGTAACGGAACAGTAAAAGCCGACGTTTTTGTGTTAAGAAGAGTAAAGAACAATCTCAGGCGACGAGCAAATTTGTGTTTGGAAGTCCAGGGCGAGCATTTCAAACATTTATTAAAATATGTGTAAATACAATTTTGGTTGCAATATCTGTTTCTTTTTTATGTGAGTAAACTAAAGGAAAATTTTATGAGTGTTTAATTAACAAACTGCACAATGCATTTAATGCATGATATTGATAAGATAACCTTTGCACTTAGGTAAACATTGCGTTGCAAGTCACGTGACTCGTGTAGGGTGACCAAGGCGGATGACAAGTGGGGACGCACTTTCTGTTTTTGTTCATAATTAATTAAGCGGGTCCTTAATTGTAATTAACACTAGTGCTCTGTAATAGTCTTAAGTAGCTTTACCGGTAAACGTGGTTACGATTCACGATTTGAAATTCACCCTGTATTTTTGATGGGATTATTCTTACTCCAGCATATGAATGGTAGTGACAGAAAATTGTATTATTTTGATTGAAATGACATCCGCATAATTTTATCTTATTTTATCTACCCTCACATTGTAAGTTCACTAAAACGTGTTCGAAAACGGTAGGCAATGGCTAGCATTACCACGACCGATTTTACTATGATAAGCTTTTTATCTGTGGCAGTAACGTAATTTTAACTTTACATGCTCAACTATTGATGTGTTATGAGTTTTGATAACATAATGTACACCTGCACGCTCCCGCGCGGCCGCCAACAGCCCGACAAGCGCCTCCCCGACCGCCGGCACAATCGAGTTGGCCATGGCGGTGCAATGGCAGCCATTCTATGGTTTCCGAATACGGCATTTAGAATAAATAATATGAGTGTAGATAAAGCAGTGTATGCAACTGTACGTAATTAGGCCTTAAAACACTAGTGTGATCTTATTATGAAACTCACCTGCGGCTCGTTTCATAAAACCACACTCATGTTTTAAGGACCCTTATTACGTAACAGTTACATAAACTACTATTATTTTATCAGATATAATATCGATAATGTCGAACATATTTATAGTTACTAGTTAGTAATCGAGGATTTTCAATGAGCACACATGTATTAACACGATCGACATCTTTTTATCGATATCAAATCCCTAGAACCCCGGTGAGCCCTAGTTAATCCCTAGGTTAGCCCTATGAATTTCTAAAAAAAATATAAAAAAAGCAGATAATAAAAATATCAAAATTCTTTATTTCCTCAACAACCAGTATAAATCCTATATTGACCGGCGTCTCCTTGTTAGGTTTTTTACATAAAAATCTGTGCTAGGAGGCACACCGCTCTTCCATATTTATAATTTATTTTTGTTTTACAGTTTATTATACTTAGTATTGTACAATTATTTGTGTTGTATGATGGATATGTTAACACTGAAATAATACACTACCTATATACAGTTCTACCTAAGTTTAGAAAAATTAAAAAAATATGCGACTATCAATTTTGTTTTAAGCAGAAATGTCTGCTTAACAAAACAAACATTACAATAACATCACACCCATCAAAAAATAATTTCACTAACGATGAAATAATTTACGATTACCCATCATTAACAAACCACTTCATACATTTCATCACACTTCGTTTTTCATTCGATGTTCTACTTAAATTAAGATCCTTTGCGTCATTAGTGTGCTAAAATGAAATGAGCCCCCAGCACCGCCCAGTAGCGAAACCGCTCGGGTTCGGTTATTTGATCCCAAACTACTGTTTCGTTTTAGATTACGTCATAATTAAGCAAAGACGGAGGGCGTTCACAGTTTTTGCATATTCCTGCCCGCTTAAAAGTATTAATAAGCTTGCCATGAGAATATAAGTTTTAAGAAACCGATATAAGGTTTCTTATTTGGAGTCTTGCATTTTTACGGATAATTTTGATTGCTCTCGGAAAGAGCCTTGATTTATACATCCGGTGGAGTTACGGAGGAGGAATAATTGTAATACTAACGATTAATGTATAGAACCCTTATTGGTTTATCTTTAAATATTACCGTCCGTTACTAGGCATATATACATTATAGTCTCTCAGGTTTAATTTGAAAGCCTGCAGTCAATCAATGTGTATAAGTCGATTATAATGGCATTAGCATGGCTTTTACTAAAAACAATTCTTCTGATAAAATGAAACGATTGCATGTATGAAATGAAAAAGTTATTGTCGGGTTATATAGATACCTAATTATTGGAAACGTAACTTTTAAAACTGAATTAATGAGCTCTCTTTATACAAAACAAATAATTGTAACCTTCATGAACCGATCGCTGGTATAAATAGGCGAAGCAATAATGAAGTGTTTCATATTTCACGTGAATTAGTTCGAACAAACAATTACCTAACGTAATGATAACCTGAAATACCACAGTTAGAATCTCAGACGTAAACGGAATAATATTTCTTTGGAGCAGCGTGGACCGGGCAGGTCTACACGTAGACTGTCTCCGTGATTAACGAGCAAAGGAGGATCCAGATCAGATGCACGTGACGTCACCGAGAAACGTCTAAATAATATTTACGCAGTATACGTTTAATTGCTAGTATAATAACTAATGAGCACACCTGTGCTATATCGGGGCAAGTTCTAGGGATTGGATATGAATCTACACGTAGACTGTCTCCGTGATTAACGAGCAAAGGAGGATCCAGATCAGATGCACGTGACGTCACCGAGAAACGTCTAAATAATATTTACGCAGTATACGTTTAATTGCTACTATAATAACTGATGAGCACACCTGTGCTATATCGGGGCAAGTTCTAGGGATTGGATATCAATAAAAAACCGGCCAAGAGCGTGTCGGGCCACGCTCAGTGTAGGGTTCCGTAGTTTTCCGTCCGTCACAGAAAGTGTCCCCACTTAAGAGTTAAAATAACACCGCCATGTAGGATATGATATGAGCGTTCCACCTACAGCGACATCTATCGGCAAATTAAGTAAACTATTGCGCGCGAGCTTAAAGTATGGAAGATGATTTTTATGGGATAATTCTTTATTGCGTGAACCGATTTTCACCGTTTTTACTTTATTTGAAAGCACGTCATTTCATTGTGATTTTGTAGAAATTACAAGTACAATAAACACCTGCTTATACGGTTAAATTACAAACTTAGTTCAGAAATTATTTTGTAAATTTTTTTCAAAAACTATTAAACCTATCAAGTTCAAAATAATTTTCCTAGAAAGTTTTTATAAAGTTCTACTTTTGATATTTTTTTCATATTTTTAAAACTTATGGTTCAAAAGTTAGAGGGGGGGGGGCACATTTTTTTTTACTTCTGGAGCGATTATTTCCGAAAATATTTACATTATCAAAAAATGATTTTAGTAAACCCGTATTCATTTTTAAATACCTATCGAACAATATATCACACGTTAGGGTTGAAATGAAAAAAAAAATCACTCCCCACTTTACGTATAGGGGAGGTACCCCAATAAAACATTTTTTTCCACTTTTTATTTTACCACTTTGTCGGCGTGATTGATATACATATTAGTACCAAATTTCAGCTTTCTAGTGCTAACGGTCACTGAGATTATCCGCGGACGGACGGACGGACGGACGGGCAGACATGGCGAAACTATAAGGGTTCCTAGTTGACTACGGAACCCTAAAAATCGATAAATTATTAATACATGTGCTCATTGAAAATCCTCGATTACTAACTAAAAAACCGGCCAAGTGCGTGTCGGACCACGCATAGGAGGGTTCCGTACCTTCAATGGAATAAGAACCAACTAATACCAAAAGGTCGTATCTGATGCCTATGGAAGAAGTTTTTTGGAGATAACTCAAAAATGGCTGAACCGATAATGTTCAAAACAATTTTCGTTGAAAGTATATGATAAGGCGCATCTCTTCAAATTTTTTCATATTTTTTGAATTTACGGTTCAAAAGTTACGGGGGGGGGGGGGGGGGCTACACAACTTTTCTGACTTTCGAAGCGATTATTTCAGAAAATATTCACTTAATCACAAAATAATCAAAGAAACCTCAATGTTATTTTGAAAGACCTATCGATTGATGTGTCAAATGTTGATATTTGGTAAAATTTTTTTTTTAAATTTAGTTACCTGTATGGAGCGCCCCCCTAAAAATTTTTTTTTTTCCAAATTTAACTACATAACTAAGTAGCTGCATACAAAATACACCTTATGTGTAAATTTTATTCAGATACGTCGTATAGTTTCCGAGTAAAATGCCTGTGACATACGGACGGGCAGACAGACAGACAGACAGACAGACATGACGAATCCATAAGGATTCCGTTTTTTGCCATTTGGCTACGGAACCCTAAAAAAGATACGATATTATCGATATCATGTCTGATATCGAGCCTCCTAAGATATTAAGATTATGCGGATGTCATTTCGATCAAAATAAGACAATTTTCTGTCAGTGCCGCAAGAATAATATATGAGGTAATCGCTACGATTGTTACGAAGAAAATAAATAATATTTATTTATGTAGACTAACATCATGATGTTGGCTGTAACATCGATATATAGTTTTGTCGATTCAATATTTTGCTACATCACTTTAGTATTCTTGGTGCCCCGATTTAGCACACGTATGCTAATGAGTGGCGGGCAATCTTTGACTTTTGTAGCGCACATTTGATGACGTTTGGATTTATATGCAAACCAGGCGGGTTGAAGGAGGAAATTTGCCTATTCTGAAATAAAATCGAACTATTGAAAGGGTTAGATCTTCCCTTTCCTCGCCTAAGACAAGGGGCCGTATTCTAACTTTTAAATACGTTGAGACACGATCGAACTTCAACACAACTCCAATGTTTTACCAACGCAATACAGCTAATGCCTAAAGGTCTGAATCAGAATTTGCTTGAAATTCCAATGCAACTGCAATAAAAGTTAAATATTGGTTTATTATTTGTTGTGTGTTGGAGTTATGTTGCAGAGAGATTGTATTTAATATTTATTTTAAAATTAGAATACGCCATAAGCGGGCAGCGGTCTCGATGGAATCACAGGCGCATTTCCCTCGTCTTCGGACATATGCCCCTACTAAATGTCTGCCCTTATCTCAAAATCAAATTGTCAAAATGAAATGCTTACTTTCGCAACAACAATTCAAGATTATTCTGAAGAACGGAACGTTTCATATTTTTTATTTGTTAAGTGAATATAGAATGAATAGCTGTCTTTAAACAAAACAGAACAAAAAATTGTAACCTTCATGAACCGATCGCTGATATAAATAGGCGAAGCAATAATGAAGTGTTTCATACATTACTTTAGTATTGGTGCCCTGATTTAGCACACGTATGCTAATAAGTAACGAGCAAACTTTGACTTTTGTACCGCATATTTGATGACGTTTGGATTATATGCAAACCAGGCGGGTTGAAGGAGGAAATGCTCGTATTCTGAAATAAAACCGAATTGTTGAAAGGGTTAGATTAGATCTTCCCTTTCCTCGCCTAAGACGATTCCGTATTCTAAGTTTTAAATACGTTTAGACACGATCGAACTTCAACAAAACTCCAATGTTTTACCAACGCAATACAGCTAATGTCTAAACGTCTGAATCAGAAATATCAGAATTTGCTTGAAATTCCAATGCAACTGCAATACAAGTTAAATATTGGTTGATGTTTTGTTATGTGTTGAAGTGATGTTGCAGATAGATTGTATTTTTAATGTATTTTAAAATTAGAATACGGCACAAGGGCGCAGCAGGCTCGAAGGAAACACAGTCGCATTTCCCTTATCTTCGGACACATGCCCCTACTGAATATCTGCCCTTATCTCAAAATGAAATGCTTGCTTTCGCAACAACAATTCAAGATTATTCTGACGAACTGAACGTTTCATACTTTTTATTTGATAAGTACGTGGTATCTGATTAAAAGGGTACAATGGAAAATTGTTACTTAGCGCGAATGAAAGAGAAACACTGTGTTACGATAAGTATGGGAGCTCATTGCAAATTTTGCAAAATGATGAATTTTAAAAAAACTACGCATTAATTGAGAAATATAAAATAACGAAGTTTTTATTATTAGTGTGGTGGAATTTTGTCCTTAGTTATAGACGTATAAGTCAAGAAACTAAAGACATACAACTGTTTAAAACTAATTTTAAGATGTAACTTTGGAATTATTTTCTATCGAGCCGATTTCGTCCAATCGTTTATCGGAATCGGAATTAACGAAGTTCTTCCAAATATAACGAATAATAACATTTTTTTTAAGTCCATTTGAAGGTCATCGGGTGTTGTCAACCTCTTAACTGTAATGTAGAAAAACATTTGATTTTTTTAAATATTTTTTTACCGAAGAGACGAACTGATTACAAGTTACACTATGGTGCCAAATTCTTAATAACCTTATAATACTTATAATGCGACCTATTTAAAACAGTTCAAACATATGCTAAACTTTAAGTCAAAAAAGCTGAATATCATTTTTATTGCGATATGGTTAAGACAACATCTGCTATGTAAGATGTTTTTACGAAACCTGTGGTAAATGCAATATTTGGGGATATTAATGGTGTAAATATGTGCTAGGCATTTTTAAATAGGCATATAAAATGTAGCTGAATACCACAAAGAAATAGCAAAACATAATTATTTCGTAGACTTGAATTAATTCCTTTAATAACATATTTGTTCAAATATCGTCGACTATGACGTTATTAAATTTCGCTTTAAATTACAATATCAACATGTCTTTTTCATTTCTATCTCGCGCTCTCTTGTGGTATATGATTTCTTTATATCTCGAGTGCTCTCAAATCTTGAAATCACAAACGTAAAGTGATGAAATTCTCGTAAATAAACTTCAGTAATTTTATAAATCGTGGTCAAGAATTGGTAAGTATAAAGTGTGTATGAATAAAGGAAAGCTTTGGGGACGGTCACAGTTTACCCTTCAATATCCGGGCAAAGACGCTGCTTCCGGTGTGGTCGAGCGATTTCGCCTATTTTTAAAGGAAAATGCAACATTCTTTGGAAACCGACTGTAGTGTCGGGTCACTCAAGCGTGGAGGTTCGATGAATATATAAGTTTGCATTTTTCAGATTGTGAAACATAGCCGTTTTAAAATTTTGAAACAGAGCTAAGCTGTTCGTAGATAATTTCTATTATTCTTACGTTAGTATTTTTTTTTATAAATTTTGTATTAATTAATCTTGCTGTAGATAAGGCTTAACAAACCAAAAATGTAATTTAAAACCTTAATTGCAATATCTTAAAACGTAAGGTGGCCAAAATAAACGTACATTCTGCGTACCAAAACGCCTGAAATACTACGTATAAAACGGTACCTACTGTTATTTTACATGAATACCGATATAAAATGAATTTATAAACGCAAACTACCTGTGGAAATACATATTATTTAACGAGAACACGTAAAAGTAAAAAAGATATATATAAAAATAAAATTATTCTGCATTGTAGTAACAGCTGGTGTAACTTTTTGACTACAACAAAAATATACAATGTGATTGAACTGCAAAGCTAGACCTAAATTATATGATTGTACAATACAATTGATATATGACATCACTGTTACCAGATACTACAATATCTCGCTTCACAAAAAAAAACACAGACTATAAGTACATAATTATGCTAATATTATTTTTGGATCGATGAGCCGAAGTAGTTAGTAAGTTACAAGTTAATTTAAAATAGGTAAGTAAATACTTAAATAAAATGCCAGACAGTAAAAATGCGAACAAAATCTCATACATACAAACTGCAGCTCTTCTCTTTGTTAAAAATAACTTGCTACAAACTGCGTCCGTACAAAAAACTCCAATAAATAACGACGTAAATTATAACTGGTTTACAACAAAATAATCGCGCACATTTAAACTGTTCGCAGCAGTTAGTCCAATATCCGGGGTAGGCGCCACGGCTGGCCGCTTCCGCCCGTCGCACGTTTGCTCTGACCACTGTCACAGATTAAATAAAGCCAGATACAATATTTTTTATTCGGTGGCAAACAATCATACGGCCTCATGGTAAGCAGCTTGCAACTTTAAAGGTGTCACATGCGCGTTGCTGACCATAGGATCGGATATAAAAAGGAGGATTCACTGTGTAGATGGCTAAAGGGGGGCATTTGATTGTCGTCAACATACGGCATCCTCTTTGAGCTCCCAAATCCTTTTGGTGACCAAATTCAAAAATAATGGATCAAATCATTTCAGGAAAAAATTACGGTTTTTTCGGAAGGAAACCCTGTGTTACAGGACTCAGTTTCGTTATTCCCTGACATACCTACTTATATAGATTATGTATCTACATAGCCTAGCAATAGCCTAGTTTGACATTTCCAGTCGTGACGTCAAATTTTAAATTTTTTTGCGAAAAAAATTGATAACCACATTAAATGGAGTTAGTTTGAGTTTAGGTGGAGTTGTTTCGTCAAGGGCAACAAGGGCAAAAAAGTCGCTATGGCAAATTTAAAGTTTATAGCGGAGTTGCGTATCTGCTTTGGAGTATAATGTAATCCTTAACTAAACCCCAGTTGAATAAATCTTTTTTCGTTTTTCTGCAACTGAATTCTGTATTGACTGTTTTCATGGAAATGTGAAACGTTATATTTCCGAAATTGATAAAAAACAGTAAAGTTTGACTTTGACAGTAACTTGTATGAATATTGATTAAAAAACAATTTAGATATTCTTCTATGCTAATACAATCAAAATCATAATAAGTATCTCTAGAGTTGAAACACGCGTACACCCAAGAAGGACAGAATACATCGTCGGTTGTAATATGAATTAATGTAACCGCCAAAATTACGAAATTGAGTTAAGTATACAGTTCGACTGCAAATTTCCCGCTCTATCGAATGGTGTATATAACATTTTGATATCTTGAAAAAAATGTCGAGTACGTTAACAAAAATTCAGCCATTTTATTCAGTTAAAATTTTTTTTTTATGTATGTCAAGGTTTCAAAAAATCATCGACAGTTATCTTAACGTAAACACAAATTTGTAATTAGTTTCAAATGTATTCACCTTACTTTATTAAATATCAATGATGTAAGAGTCATTTGCATTACAATGACTCTTACGCTATTCGATTTCTAAAATATATTTAATTTTTGACTGTTACGCTAACGTCAACATGAAATAAAAAATAGAAATGACTTTTACATCAAACGCCGCATATCTTGGATTTTGTAACTATAATTTACAGGTATTCAAGCAAATCAGGTTTAAAACAATTTTTCAAACTATGTATAAAATACATTACAAATAGCTAGAAATATTACAAAAACAACGAAATCATTGTCCAAAGTGTCTTTACTGCAAGGGAACGTTACCTTAATGCTCAAATTTGGCGGTAACGCTAACTTTCTCGTACTTGGAGTAAAACTAATGACTCTTACCTTATCATTTTCTTTCGCATTTCTCACGTTTTGGTGGATACGCTAAGCTTGTATTACCAATTTCAGTGAATGTTGTGCTTACGCTAATTCACTGGTTAGAAGCTGGTATACTATCTCTTTCTTTTAAAACCTTTAGACGGCGACCGAGACAAAGGTATGTTTGTTCGCATAACGTCGGTTGTAATATGAATTAATGTAACCGCCAAATGACGATTTTTCAGGAGAGGCAAAACACGAATTGAGTAATCATAAAGTATGTTGTAAATTTTTAGTTACTTATCCTATCGCAACGATGTTTATGCTATTTGTCTATGAATTTGTAAGGTCTATTTGATAATTAGTAACTCACTGAGACCACTGCTATAGTTTAGCAAATGGCAGGCGCTTATACTATTTTTTTTTTAAATATGGAGTTACGGTAAGAATTTTATGAAAAAAAATAAAAGTGGTTCTCGTATTTTAAGGTAACTCACAAAAAAAGTAACAATGCATAACGTAAGTTACAATGTTTACAGAATATGGACTTACGCTAAAAGGAGTCGAATATCGAAAATTCACACTTATATACTTGTAATAAGGTTGAATTTAAAAAAATGAAATATTTAGCTTGTAAGTATAAGGTTAATAAAAAATTACAGTTTTTAAGTAAGAAATGTAGTTTAATCAAAACAAAAGCTTACAAGAAATATTTTTCTTAGTCTTCTGACATTTTACATCGCAATATATATTTTTTTAGAAAGCAACATTTTTCCCTTAAAACAGTACAAAATAAACAAAACAAAATTATCTGCTCAATTCGTAACAATCTCTTAATCCTACTGAGATCATTTTACCTCTAGATATGTTTTCAAACTAAAGGTATCAACCACATTGTCGGTCGGTGATGAGGTGCTAATGCCATAAATATTCATTCGTAAAATATATTATCAACAACCATTTTAAATCTGAAAACGTTACATAGTTTTTACTTATCTATACTGGTAACAATATAAATAACAAACAAAATTACGCAGAAAAATCAAAATTACCTGCAAAATTCTTAATCCTCATGAGATCATCTTACATTTGACTACAGTAAAACAATAAATGCCTACTTATTGATTATAATTATCACACGTTTATTTACTGCTTACTATATAAAAATACTAAGACAATATAAAAAAAATCTTAATCGTCTGGAGATCATCTTCCTTTCTCTAAAGTAAAACAAATAATTTGTATATTTTTATCCTATTTCTTACTTTTCTTTATTGCTTTTACTAGTTTTCCCTTTTCTTTCTTCTTCTCACCTTTTCCTGTCCTTATTTTACGGAACTATAGAGGGCGCTGCTATCAACTCATTATTATTTTTGCATGTTTTTAAAGTGGGGCATTCCACTCATACAATAGATTGTTATTAAATCAAATACAAACATTGAAAACATTGAAAAAATAATCAACCCAGCAGGACTTGAACCTGCATCGATACGCCTTGCCGGGGCTCGATCGCTTTACCAATTAAGCTATGGGTCAAAATAAATGCAAAAAGATGATCGAAGGCATTGAAAATTTCGTCAACTTAGTAACTTGACCCATAGCTTAATTGGTAAAGCGATCGAGCCCCGGCAAGGCGTATCGATGCAGGTTCAAGTCCTGCTGGGTTGATTATTTTTTCAATGTTTTCAATGTTTGTATTTGATTTAATAACAATCTATTGTATGAGTGGAATGCCCCACTTTAAAAACATGCAAAAATAATAATGAGGAAAAGGTCAGTCAAATTTACGTATTAGGGTTGAAACTCAAACAAGTTATACTCTACAAAAACTTTACACACAACGTCTGCCAATTCTACAAAAAAAATCAAGGACCTTAAAAAATTAGGTGACAAAGAGGTAATACCTAAATCGTTCGTAGAGTATTATCTACAACTGCCTTATGAAGACAAAGTTGATTATTTGGACGACATTATCCACAGCAATGACACACACGATGGTGACGTCGAAGAACAAAGCAGAGAAGTTAATGGAGCTAAACCCAAAAACCAAAGAAAAAAAGAAGGTTACTGTGACCACTCAAACAGAACACACACTAATTGCAGAAGGAAAAAAACAGAAAAAAAAACCAAACTCTCGGACTGAAGCAAAAATAACGACAGGAAAAGTTGAGAAGAAGCAAGAAAAGGGAAAAATAGTAAGAGAAATAAAGAAAAGTAAGAAATAGATAAAAATATACAAATTGTTTGTTTTACTTTAGAGAAAGGAAGCTGATCTCCAGCCAGAGGATTAAGTTTTATTTATATTGTCTTAGTATTTTTACATAGTAAGCAGTAAATAAACGTGAGATAATTATAATTAATAAGTAGACGTTTCTTGTTTTACTGTAGTCAAATGACTCAAATGTTAGATGATCTCATGAGGATTATGAATTTTGCAGATAATATTCATTTTCCTGCGTAATTTTGTTTGTTATTTATATTGTTACCTACTGGTAACAGATAAGTAAAACTATGTAACGTTTTCAGATTAAAAATACCGCACTATCGGTTGTTGATAATGATCTTTTACGAATGAATATTTATGGCATTAGCACATCATCACCGACCGACAATGTGGTTGATACCTTTAGTTTGAAAACGTCTCTAGAGGTAAAATGATCTCAATAGGATTAAGAGATTGTTACGAATTGAGCAGATAATTTTGTTTTGTTTATTTTGTATTGTTTTAAGGGAAAAATGTTGCTTTCTTAAATATATATATTGCGTTGTAAAATGTCAGAAGACTAAGAAAAATATTTTTTGTAAGTTTTGTTTTGAAAAAAACTACATTTCTTACTTAAAAACTGTAATTTTTTATTAACCTTATACTTACACGCTAAATGTTTTTTTTTTAATTCAACCTTATTACAAGTAAATAAGGGTGAATTTTCAATATTCGACTCCTTGTAGCGTAAGTCCATATTCTGTAAACCTTGTGACTTACGTTATGCAGTGTTACTTTTTTGTGAGTTACCTTAAAATACGATAACCACTTTTGATTTTTTTCATAAAATTCATAACGTAACTCCATATTTAAAAAATAATAATTACCGTAAGCACCTGCCATTTCCTAAACTATAGCAGTGGTCTCAGTGAGTTACTAATTATCAAATAGACCTCACAAATACAAGACAAATAGCATAAACATCATTGCAATAGGATAAGTAACTAAAAAGTTACAACATACTTTTTGATTGCTCAATTCGTTTTTTGCCTCTCCTGAAAAATCGTCATTTGGCGGTTACATTAATTCATATTACAACCGACGACATGCAACGCGACTAATTTGGAAACGCATTTCAAGATGGCTGGAAGCATACCGTAGCTAGTCTACATAATTTTGCCGGTTTCTTTTGTTCCCCTTCAAAAAGCGCTGGAGGGTAACAAACGTTTATATTGTACTTAGGGCCTTTTGGAAGTAAGCAATAATCACAATGTGAGACTATGACAAGGACCAATAATAATAGCGCCTTCTCTGTCATACCTATTGAAAGTTTAATAAGACCATTCCGTTCAATCTTGGTATTATTATTACCATGACATGACAGGTCTATGGCTATACTTTTCGATTGTTTTTATTTTTACTAAATCCAATCATGATCCAATCCCATTAAAATCACCTTTAAAAAAAAATAAGCTAAAATATGAAGTATTTATACTCAATCTCAGTGGTCGGAATAATTGAGGAGTTATTCCCGGAATAAACCTGCAGTTTCCATTCCCGCGGACGCCAGCTGTCCGCAACGCGACACGGCCGACAATGGCCGCTAGGAATACTCAATAATACAATATTACAGGAAATAAATTTAAAAAAAGCGCTTATGGCCTGGCGGTAAGACGTCAGACTTTAAATCCGAAGGTCGCGGGTTCAAACCCCGGCTCGTACCACTGAGTTTTTTAGAACTTATGTACGAAATCATTTGATATTTACCAGTCGCTTTTCGGTGAAGGAAAACATCGTGAGGAAACCGGATCTAATCCCAACAAGGCTTAGTGTCCCCTCAAGATTGAAAGGTCAGATGGCAGTCTCTTTCGTAAAAACTAGTGCCTACGCCAATTCCTGGGATTAGCTTGCCGAGCGGACCCCAGGCTCAATAAAGCAAAAAATCTGGGATCAACGCTAGGAGGCAAAAGAAGACAGAAAAACAGGAAAACTATGTTTTATTCTTACCACATATTCAAAGTAGACAAGTAGTTAAGCAATTGTATACTCTGACGTCGTGGGCAAGAGACGGGTGCGTAGCCAACGTGTCAATCGTTAACGCTCCGTAGCGTATCGTAGTCACCTCTCTCTATCACTCTTCCATATTAGTGCGACAGTGACAGTTGCGTTTCGTTTGCTACGGAGCGTTAACGATTGGCACGTTGGCTACGCACCCTGGTTTGTACCTTTGACTTAGTGAAAAGTTACTTGGTAAAATGAAATGTAATTTAATTACAGCTCTTTGGCGAGAGAAAACACCACCTATTAGGAAACTTACATAGGTACACCTACGGAGAAATACGAACTTACATTGATGGTTTGTACGTAAACCTGAAATGCTAATTAATATTTGATGTAATTACATTTTTATATTTAGATTAGGTATCTATAATGTGTGTATTCCATGGGGGGGGGGGGTGTGAATGCCATAATCGCCACGCTGGCATGCGGGTTGGCGATCGCAGTATCTCCACCGTACTCCAAGGATGCTGTTGCCCATCCCCTGGTGGGGGCCTATGTTCAGCAGTAGACGTCTTTCGGCTGATATGATGATGATCTATAATGTATAGATAATTAAATAAGATACGAAAGTTTAAATTCAATAAGTAAGTCTGAAATCGCACGGGACCGAGACGAATGGAAATCGGGGGGAGCCTTTGTCCAGCAGTGGGACACTATAGGCTTTTAATAAGTAAAAGTCATTAATAACATACTGCATATAGCTATCCCCTAAAGGCCCTGTTATTAATGAGTATGAGGAACCTATATCATACCCATTAATAAGAGGACCAGGTCATAAAATGTATATGTACACTTTCGGAGAAAAAATCCTCCAAAGTCGGCAGGAAAGTTACATTAAAAGGAGTTAAAAAGTTGTATCCCAATCTTTGCTCAAAAACTTTGTCGCTTTTCGAAATATAATACGTCCCTTAGCTGCAATCCGAAATGTTTCTCGCTAAAACTGCACCCTAGGGCTTCTGATTCCAAAATAAACTTGTAAATAAAAAGGTAGTTTTTAGGACAACAATATTAAAATAGTTTATCAAACATTTGTAAGGCATATCTTTATAACATACATGGAGGCGTTTGATGGAACCCGAAAACGGCATTTCAGTCAGACATAAAAAAATGTATCACTGATATTTTATAATTCCAAATCTTGTTTTAGTAAGGGCCTGTTTCACAATCTCCAGATAAACTTATCTCCCAGTTAAAATTATTGCTATCCTTTACTCCAGTGATATAGAAGAAAAGGACAGCAAACATTTATCTGACAGATATGCTTTAATTGGAGATTGTGAAACAGGCCATAAGTTTAATTAATGCACTTGTTAATCATCAATAATCCCTATTATATAAGTACTGATATTATAAATCCGAAGGTGCTGTTTGTCTGCCTGTCTCCTACAACTGTAACCTCTTCATGCTTAAACCGCTGAACCATTGTATGAAATAGTTGTGGTGATGTGGTGATAAGTTTACTCCCGGAATGTTATCACGGAAATAATCCCTTAAGAGGGTGAATTTACTAAGGAAGTGCCAAATGTTTTGCAGATAAAATCGCAGACAGAAGCTAGTTTACAACGTACTTTTTAGTTTCCGTTAAACGTTAATCTTACGTAGAAGGTACTTTTGCCGTGGGCTGAAACACAAAGCCATGCGTTCGACTCCTTTGTGGCAAAGTGAAACGGGCCCGAAGCCGTGGTTTAAGTCTCAACTGGAAACAATTTTAAAAGTTTGCAATACTTGATACAAAGGGCTCATTCTCTATTATAAATTTCCCTGTGTGCAGTAGATGGGTACATTGGGTACGTGGTCTGCATAGGAAATCCTTTGTAAGTGGGCTGACCTCTTTGAAGCTGACCATGACTAACAAGTGAGGATCGTATAAATTCTGTACAAGTGTTGCTTACTACAAAATGACTCAAGGTGACCATAAAAACGTGTGATTGCCTGGTAAGAGTGCCAAAACTAAATTTAGCAAAACCTGCTATGACAGAAGATATCAATCCAGAAGGCTAAATCTAATAACACAAATTCTTTCTTAATTGGTCAAAATGAGTCTTATTGCAAAAGTTTAGGAGACCATAAAATATATTGGTGTGCTAAAAAAACTCATAAAACGAGTATTTATACAATATTCTATTTTCTAAATAAAACAAATCAGATTAAAAATTCAATAAACGTTGTACAATAAACATTTGAGTTCAACAAAATGGGCAATAATATGGTACGTAAACAATATTTTAAGACTTGGCCGCTGATATTAAACGGCCCGAGGCAACTGTGGGCTTTCCAATTTGATAAATTCCTTGCAAACTTCAGTAAACCTTTGGCTATTTGTTAGCGTTTGAAATATTCGCAATATTTTGCGTATTTTTTTTAATTTGATGATGATGAAATACCTACAACGTAGCTTGTTGTAGGTATTTCATCATATTTTTATTTTTTACACATAACGTTCAAATGCCAACTGATAAAGGCAATGCAAGAGAACAAAGGCTTACTTACCACTTTTAAAAGTTCATCATTATCTATGTTATTAATTAAGTATTATTTTATAAATAACTAGCTTTTGCCCGCGGCTTCGCTCGCATTAAATTCCGGGTAACACGGTTCCCCTTTGCCCTCCGTAATGCTCCATACAAACTTCCACCCCCCATTTTAGGGAAGTGGGGGGTTAGAAAGAGACAAAAAGTAGCCTATGTCACTCTCCATCCCTTCAACTATCTCCACTTAAAAAATCACGTCAATTCGTCGCCCCGTTTTGCCGTGAAAGACGGACAAACAAACAAACACACACACTTTCCCATTTATAATATTAAGTATAGAAGTATTATTATTAGTAGTATTCTTTTAAATTTAAAGTATTATATATATATATATATTAGTCTGGCGGTAAGACGTCCAACTTTAAATCCGAAACTATCGGGTTGAAATTCCGGCCCGTACCACTGAGTTTTTCAGAACTTATGTACGAAATATCATTTGATAAAGTATTTACCAGTCGCTTTTCGGTGAAAGAAAACATTGTGAGCGAACCGGACCTAATCCCGATCCCAATAAGGCCTTCTCCTCTGGCTCGTATAAACTAGTGCCTAAACCAATTCATGAGATTAGGCTGCCAAGCCGACCCCAGGTTCAATTGACCCATGGCAAAAAGCCGGGACCAGCGCTAAGAGGAGGATGATTAGGTATTATATTATCGAAGATCGACTAGGGTGGGCAAAGACGCCTACTACACTACCAAACTTTAACCTAATCACGTCTGGTGTCCACTAAGTTTAGTATTTTAACCTACAAAATTGATAATTTTTAAACATACCAAGAACCAAAAAAATTTTAAACATAACAAGAACCAAAAAATTTTTTTTCCATTTCGAATATAAATTGCAGTAAAAAATACAAAGTTACAAAATTCAAAACAAGAACTGTTATCAACAGAACGCCACCTGGACGCATAAGTTTTAAAATACCTCTTAAGTAAGAAATTTTAAATACACCTAGAAAATTAACCGCGCCTTGAAAAACGTTACGGAGTTTAACCGGCGCAACTATGAACAGGGAGCGAAGTTTGAGTTAGCCTGCCTGCTTAGTACACAAAGGGCGTAAGTAGCAAGAATTTTATATTAAATAGAGCGTCTTAGTCCTACTAGGCTCAGTACGTATTTCCATTGCTGCGGCAATTCCACTCCAGCGTACCTAGATACATAAGTGCGATTAAAAATCGCAACTTATTAGATAGTAGATGATAGTAAGTACTAGTCAGCTGCGACCCGTGACTTCGACCGCGTAAAACTCTTGAATTTGACAAACCCCTCTCTTACCCTGACTTTAGTATTCCCGTATTATGAACCCTTATTTCTCCTCTTTAAGCAGTGAATTTCAGGATAAAAATGATGCCCTGCATGCCCCTCTTCAAGTATCTACGTGTGTACCAAATTTCATCCAAATCTGTTCAGCCGTTTATGCATGAAGAAGCAAAATCATCCAAACTTCTATTCAAATGCTGGAGAGACCCCTTCAGTTTTGAACCATTAGCCGCCCGCTTTCATGTTTTTGTCAGCCATTTTAGCCATTTTAACTCATCTGATCTATTTGTAATGGGAACCAGGATGTAGACCGCGGAACTTGAAACTCTTTCATGGTTCTAAATGGTCCGATTCGATCTCTAAATTCCCTAAATTATTAGTTACGCATGGATACGAAGTCTGGGGTCATATTATACTAGTTTTCAGAAGAAAATATGGTTGTCTAAGCCACGACAATACAGGGTGAGAAATAACAAGTGCAAGTTGCGGCGACTCTGGCGAAGTAGGCAGCGGAAAACTGATGAACTTTTAAAATTGTTCGCAATTTTTTAGTTAAGTAGGTAAAGAATGTCTTAAAGTGATGATTAGTTTTTTAATATGACCTTATTTTTAGCAATATTAAGTACTTGATTTTGATATTTTCAGCTCATCCATGCTAAAAAAATACTTGATTTTAATTAGCATTGTACGTGGGGCACTAAATAACGCATGCAGAAAGATTCTCCGCAAAATCCTTGTCCCGACGCAGAGACCCGATGGCAGCTGGAGGATCCGAAACTAAACAAATAGTGGCTGCACCAAATATAATTGGTGTGACAAAGGCTCAAAGGCTTTGGTGGCTCGGTCATCTTGAGCGGATGGGAAGCGAACGAGCGGTGAAAATAGCATACGAGGGAAAACCGACAGGACGCCGCCCGGTCGGGCGGCCTAGGTATCGACGGGCAGATGTGGTGGATGCGGATCTGTACGAGCTCCAAGCTGGTCTGGTGAGAAACTGCACAGGACCGGGATCAGTGGCGACCAGTCGCGTTGGAAGCGAGGACCCACTTTGGGTCACTGCGCCAGGATTAAGTAAGTTCGCTACTGACCTATGTGTCAAATATCCGACAAAAATACTTTCATTAAGATGCAATTATCTAGCAATCTCCTCAACAGGGCAGAATACTTTATCCAAGTGAACAAACACAATTATCTTGAAGCGAATGAAAACGTAACCGCCGTCACCGAGCAAAACTCTTATTTAATGTCACTTCTCTAAGTCTGAGTGTTTGCGTAAATTAAGACACCGACGAAGGGCAGGATCGATTTCTTTTACGGTTGCCATCAAATATAAACCAACATAATGTTCACAAATATCTGAACATGATTTTATCGTCAATACAAGAGTCCGTGACATGTACTAGTGACAATTTTAACTATATTGTACAAACATATTTGACCATTGCACTAATACGAATACTAACAGATTTGTATTTTATTTTATTTTATATAAAACCACTTAGTTAACAGGCATACCCACTTTCCTTTTTGCACTTGTCTCGCTAAAGTATATCATTATCTAACTATCGTAAATTCGGTTACAATACCGCATGAAATGTGATTAAAAATGAAATTATTACACAGCAATAAAGGTGTTTTATCATTAATGTGAAGGTCTATCAATCAAAAACTGTTTCCATTATCTTCAAAAAAGCATAATAAAATTAGAATATTAATTCGCGTGTTCACGAAATGAATTGGTTTTGGGAAGCCCCGTCAAAGCCATTTGTTCCACTCCGCCACAGTAGGATACTGTTTCTATTTGTTAAAATTAACATATCAATAAATTAACATCCAGTTATGACTAGGAAAATTTATCAGGTAACCAGACTTGAGAATTAATTCAGGACAGTCTGTTTTAGTTGGGAAGTTAATATTCATGCCAGGGAAACTTATTCCTTGAGATACACGCCCTGCATAATTGAAGAAAAATTGTTCAAAGTTTGAACTTAATGAAGTCGATATTATATGATAGCTCAGTGGTAAGTAGTTTGAAAGAATAATTTATAGTGACCTATGGCGATTCAGCGCGGTAATGCTGCCTGTGTGATGGGGACCTTACCGAGGAGCCAAAGGTTTAGAGGGTCGATTTTAGTTATATATTTATTTTTTAAGTTGGACTTAATTTTAGTACTTTTGTTTTCTAAATAGTTATATTCGTATTAATATTTTCTCCATTTATAGTTGAATATTCTTACTCAAAAGCCAATAAAATATTTCACAACATTTTAAACAACGTTTAATTATTGCAAATGTTCATACGAATAAAGAGTTACTGAGTGAGTGTCGTAAACAATAACTAAAAGTATTATAGTATAATCATTAGACCCTTTTGCAACGTTTGATATTCTCAATTAAATATGTGCCCTTAACTTATAATGTTATGAGATTACGACATTTTTATTACGAGTCACCAGTACGTACAGTCGCCATCAAATATATCGGAGCGGCCAAGGTACTCAAAAATGTCTGAACATGCACTTTATCGCCTTAACAATAGAGGCGTTGTGCAGATATTTCTGACCACCTCGGCAGCTCCGATATATCTGATGGCGACTGTACTAGCTGACCCGGCGAACTTCGTACCGCCAACTATTTTTTTTTCTTCAATTTATTAATAGTTATTTTGCTATTCGGGTTCTGCTATAAATCCAAAAATCAAACATCATTAATAAATTGAGTTATAAATGGTGTAGCCGACACGACTTGTTTGGTTTATATATAGTTAGAGATTCAAAAGACAGTTGGTCTAGTTTTATTGTTTATTGTAATGTTATTTGTTTTAGTTGTTTAATAAATATATTTAGTACCCCCAAAGACAATTTAAATATATAAACTAGTATCCAAACACAGTCGCAAATAATATACTTCAAACAAAAAACGTAGTAACATTTTCAATAACTTGATTAATAAATTGTTGCTTGGTAACCTTGGTAACTTGAACGTGTGGTAACTCTACACAGTACCCACGGGTTTGCACCTGTATTCCTTACTGGGTGCCGCTGATGTGAAAAACTAAACCAAAGGGACAGGTGCGAATCCTCACCCAGTGGGGGTCCCGCCGACAGAACTGTCGAGTCCACCCATAACCTTAATTGATAGGAATCGTTAACCTTTAAACACACGCCATCGTTTCCTCAACGTAAAATACGCCCGATTCTAATCTCCAAACTTTTTTCAACTGTTATTTTATACGTTCCTCTAGTTAGCTATCGACTATCGTTTTATTTTCGGGTGTCCTCTCATAGCCGCCGATAGATCGTTATTTCGTAATAAACAGTCCATTCTTTGTCATCCGATATTTTGTGATTATAGACGAGATAATTTGAAATCATCTTGGCGCCGTGTCGCATCGGTTATAGGTATTAACGTCTAATATCGAATTAAGTAAAGTGGATAGGGATAAGACGGTGAAATTATTAATCGATTTTGGTATATTACTTTTACTTTAGAAGTATGGTATCGATTAAAGATTAACTGGAGGGCCGATCGTGACCGAAATACCTACCTTAGTGTAACACTTAGAAGCTATTTTGTTCGATTTAGTGTTATAGAGGGTCATAACACTAAATGTAAGAATAATGGCGACAATCACTTTTTCATACTTTGAAACTTTTGTTCAATATTGTGTTCACTAACTATAAAAGTAAATTTAACAACTAAGACCAGGTAAGAATTAAAGGGTAGCGGGCTAAATTTAAACAGGCTAGGTCAAACAATGTCGTTTAGCAATATGAGGCTGGCAAACCCGGTTTCAGACAGTTTCTTAATGCGCAGTAATTCAACATAACAAGATATAATACCTAAAAGGATTTAGTTTTGCAGACGTTGAGTGAAAATTAATTATCGAAATATACCACTACTTTAGTGATGTTTTGCGGTCTATTATTAATTTATTACAAACATAAAGATAACATTCCTGCCCACGTATTGCCAAAAAACAAATAAGATATTGCAAAATGGTCCTAAACGTCTTGTTATATTTATTAAGATACCATATTTTTATCAAACTCGGGTACAAACATAAACCTTACCTGTTATCTCCAATCATCGGTACCATTTAAAAACTACCGACTTGACATTTTTCTTTGAATGTAATCAAATCCGGCGCGTTGACATAAATTTGGTCGGACCCACATCAGTTTGTGTGCCGGCCCGTTTATCATCGGTACGTGTTATCAGATCGGTAAAAGACCATAATTCTTTTACATGTAGATATTTTGTGGAAGTCAACATGTGGACGGTAGTGGGTGTATAGTGATTTGTTATTTATGTAACTTTGTTTAAAAAAAAATTGAGCATTAAAATTTTTGCTGAGCATGTCATCACGGCGGCGAATAAGAAAACATACATATAAATATAGTTTATGTTCTTTTGTCGTATTAAATTCAAAATATTGCGAGATATTGACTGTCTAAAGTATATACATACAAGTACAATACCTGCTTAAAGTATTATCTACCTAAAATTGATTTGTTTTAATAAATATGTAATTACTTAATTCAAATGATGTGTCCCAAAATAAATAATTCATTGAAAAAGTGCACTATACTAACATCAAAACTTTTTCATTGAATGTTGAATTGAATGGTGCGATATTATAATAATACATGTTTTTTTAACTATGAAGTAGAGTAAAACTATAGTAAACACAATGGCCGCCTCATTAATTTAACTTTGCTCACATTTTTATGTGTCGATTATTGGAGGGGCGTTCATTTTTTAAATTGTTTATTTCACAAAAGGAGATACATTTAATCAATTTCACCTATCTGCTAAACTGCACAGCAGTTTGTTGGCAGAAAACTTATTTTACCCTCCACTATTGTACTATTAATTTAGGTACGTACTTATGTGGCTGTGGGAGTGTCTGCTTACTCCATTTGCAATAACAGCACGCCTAGCACGTCTTGCAAGAGCGACTTAAGCCGCGAGTAGGGAAAACCTTCCCGCGCCTGTCAAAAATCTCGCTTTCCGGTAGCATAACATGCACCCGCGGCTGCAACTGACGCGAAGAGAACTCAAATTTGTTCTAAGGATTTTAGTTCAAAGTCGCGAGTCGCTGTCATTTTATGACAGTTGCAATTGATCGCGAATCTGTCGCTCCTTTCACGCGCAAGTTGTGCTGCCAACTAGCGACAACGCATGAAGTCGCACCGATCTGTCTCTTCTCACGCCAGTCGCGTGTAAGACGTGCTAGCCGTGCAGGTAGGTATTTGCAAACAGAGTAGAGATTTATGATTGGTTTTTCACAATGTTCCCTTAACTGACGCTTAAAACACGGTCGCATCTCGACCTTTTCATCGTTGGACTAGTCTGGCAGCCCCAGGTACCACAACGTTAGGGATCATAGCTAAATGGACTGAACAGGTGCTTTGAACTTTTTCTAAAGTCCCTCAGCTCGTAAATTGTCTTAAGTAACAAGCCGAGTTCCAACTTTAAGCAACTTCTACTCTAAAAGTTCAAAAATTTATTAAAGTATAATAGGTGAACAACAAATCAAAACTTAAATTTGGTTCGTGGTATTTTTAGATAAAATGCTTAGTCATTTCGAAGTGTAGACGGTGCATTTATTTTTAAAAGGGCTTATGTTCAAGTAATTTCCTAACATTTAAAGATCTTTCAATAATTTAGGGAAGAGTCATAAATCAGTAATCGGTTTTGTCTTAAGAGCCGTTTTGGGGCGTAGGTGTTGTCCATATTTAATTGGAGTAATTTCATTTTTTGTGTGACCTAATTTGATCCAATAAAAGGATAGGAAGAAAAAACAAAGTGTCTGTTTTTAATTTACAACGATATTCCTTCAACAATATTCTATATGTAAGTATGAAAAAAATAAAGTTATGCAATTTAAAAGTTTTAAAACACCTTTGTAATTTGTTTATCAATTTAAATTGCGTCCTTAACTGTAACTACACGTAAGTATGCAAACGTACCACAAAATAATATATTAAGGGTGCTTTTACGCTGTCTTGTTCAGGTACAATAGTCCGACAGTGTAGCAAGGCCGTAAGCACCCATGTCGGTAGTCTTTTGCCGTCTTGTAGTGTCGTGTAGATGTCTAGATAAAGGACGCGAGGGACGCGGCCTCCCGAGCTCTTGTAAAACCTGGCGCTGTATGAAAACTACAAGTGTTTTGTGTATAAAATATTATTACTTTTATTTTATTTTCAGATATTGGTTTCGATGTTGTACGGTACGACTGTAAGCAAGTAATACAATTAAATTATTTTAGGAAACAATTTGAAACTTATACACGAGTAATGCGTATTTATGCGTATGCTAATTTCTTAAGTGTAATTACATCTTAAATGAAATAAAAAAAATACTTAAATAGGTAATCACCATGGATTTCTTTTTTAGATAGCTTTTTTTACACATATTTCGTTTTTTTAAAGCATTTATCGAAGAGAACCGAACTTAATCTTGATTTGTAGGGTTCCGGAAAACGGAACCCTTATAGTTTTGGTCATGTCCGTCTGTCCGTCCGTCCGTATGTCACAGCCATTTTACTCAAAAACTGTAAGACGTATCTTAATAAAATTTAGACATAAGGTGTGGTTTGTATGCCACTATTTAGTTATGTAGTGAAATTGCAGAAAAAAATATATTCAGGGGGGGCGCTCGCTCCATACATGTAACTAAATTTCATTAATTAAAAATAACATTGAGGTTTCTTTGAATATTTTGTGATTAAGTGAATAGTTTCAGAAATAATCGCTTCGAAAGTCGGAAAAATAGCGTCCCCCTGTAACTTTTGAACTGTAAGTCTAAAAAATATGAAAAAAATTTGAGAAGATGCGCGTTATCATATACTTTCTACGAAAATTGTTTTGAACATTATCGGTTTAGCCATTTTTGAGTTATTTCCAAAAAACTTCTTCCATAGGCATCAGATACGACCTTTTGGCATTAGTCTGGTTCTTATTCCGAAGCTACGGAACCCTCCATTATGCGTGGTCCGACACGCACTTGGTCGGTTTTTTTCTTCATCCTCCTTCACAATTACCTACTTAATAAGTCCAATTAAATATTTTTTTTACATTCCTTAATTTTATTAATATACACAGTTGTTTTTAATTTCTCTGTACCAAGTTTCACTTACCACATTCTTCGATGGTCGCGATAACCGTCCGATGAGGTGATTACAGATAAGCGGCCTGATCTAGTTAAGGCACCGCTAATGCAAATGATTTGTGGGAAAATACATTCAAAATTCAATGTTATTGTCATTGTCTACTTACTACTTGAAAAGAATTTTCGGCACTTATTGTGCATTGTTTTCTTGATACTATTAAAGTAAGAGAACATTTTATCTCGTAAAGAAAGTTCCTAATCGTTTTTTATGATTTCGGAATTAATTTTCGGTTCTTCATTTTTATTTGGTACATGTACTTACTAAGTATGTTTTCTTTAGTTCGCAGTTACCGAAAAGCGACTGGTAAACATTAAATGATATCTCGCACATATGTTAAGAAAAACCCTTTGGTACCGACAAATTTTGAGACCGAGACCTCCGGATTCAAAGTCGGACGTTACCGTTATTAAAATAATTACAATCATGTTTACAAGCGAAAGTGTGACTGCACCGTCGCCTATTCCATACTTAATAGATTTAAGAGTGACGTTGATGCAGATAAGATCGTAGACTCGATACATTATACGTAATGATATGCTTCGTTAATCCAGTACAATTGACGATTTTGTGCGCGGTTGTGTAGCCCAATCTCACAGATTACTTACCTACTAGATCGAAACTATTACACGACATGCGTTCAGAATGCATAAAGTACTCTAAGACTAATTTAATTTTGATAAATACCCAGACCTAGAGACCCATAAATTAATTAGCATCTACAATCACCCTACGAAAATATTTTTTGGGAAATAAGCAAAAGTTAATGTTTCATAAAATAGTGTGGACTGCAACAGAGGTGCGATACGCAGCATAATACCAAGAGACACATACGTTATAAAAGGATAACGAGTCATATTGTACAATAATTTCATATTGCGGTGACTTTGGAAGTTTTCTTTGTCCTTGATATAAACGCGCTTTTTAAACGGTTACAATTAACGGTCATATTTACCAAGGACAGTCCCATGTAATGTCATGTAATTGAGTCATCAACTCATCAGAATCAGAAATGATTCAAAATAGTAAATACGGAATCTATAGGAGATTGTCTATGCATTAACTCTCATGAAACCGTTTCAATGTAACGGTCGATACTAAAACGTACTTTATTAGTTTTGAAAAGCGATAAAAGAATTCAAAATGATCGTAACGATCCTTTGTTGGTACAAATTGATTGTTTTATATGGCTTTGACAGGCTCTAACGAAAAAGTTAAGAACACATTCATTAGTCATGCGTTATTTGTTTTTCGTGTGATTTTTGTTGAAACAAACGAATGTGTATTCAAATTGACGTCGAGTCACATTGAAAGTTCATGAACATTTAATGTTGAACTTGAATAAAACGTGAATGTGAAATGTGTAAGTTTATTTTATTTAGTCAGTTCGCTCACAAAGTAATTACATTTTGACAAACATTTACTTATTCAGTAGGTATATCAATATTAGACGCGGTATGCTGAAAAGAAAAACATAAATATTATTTTGGTAAATTACTCGCTACTATATTTTCGACCTTGATTGTTTTCTTTTGATACTACTACTGTGGCAAACAAAAATACGGCCCGCCTGATGGTAAGCAGCTACCGCCTGCAACTACAAAGGTGTCACATGCGAGTTGCCAACCTTAAAATTCTAACCTTAAGACTGTATCACACTAGCTTTTACAGATATAAAAAAAAACATTCACATACGCTGCCGATTTACAGTTCACTTCGGTCTACATTGATATATATTCTAAAATTATTCTACTTTTACCGATTTCAAAACATAGCTCTTCCGTTACGATATTACAACGCACTTGAACTTGAGAACACCGCGATTGTTTTGCCCAATTTATCAGTTGAGCCGTGCGGGCCGTCAAGTAGGTCGAGTCGTGGTATTCCTTTATGAAATAATCAATTAAGTGTGGGGGAAATCTGGATTAGATGTTATCGGGGCTTTGTCGGTACATGTATCAATTGTCAGATACATAACAAGATGCCTTGATTGAACGGTCTTGATACTTGACGTGGAAGACTATAGCAAATATACTTGGGACTATTTATATATTTAAATAATGACCTTTTTGTGAGTGTCTCCAAATCTTTCTAATTTACACAACACAACATAATTCAATTAATTGAATTAAAAGTGTGATAAATAATATATGTTCTTTTCCTGATTCCGCGACCTATCATCTTATTAATGGTTTCTAATTACACTTAATTAATTGCCAAAAGAAAATGTTTTACTTGATTAGATACTATTGTCAAACCTGCCAAAACGTGTGCTGCATCTTTAACTTTGTAATAAATAATTTTTAATAAAAAAAAACCGACTTCCATGGGGGTAGCCGGTGAAGCATTATTCTAGATGGTGCACTTAGATTCCATACAATGAAATAACTTGCTTAACAAACGCAGCGGAGAGGACAAATCGCCAAACGTGAACTATGCGTCGTTGAAGAGTTCCGTTCTGATCATCATCAGCAGTTCCACTTCATCAAATGTCACTCTTTTGAATGAAAATGCTTGATTTGTTGATAAAAATACAAAAGTCACTTTATGTATGCCTTTAAGATTTGAGGAATTCCCTCGATTCCTCATGGAACTCATCATCAGAACTTGAGCTTGACGAAAATTGGTCCTGACAATTAAACTTGCTAAACAAACACAGCGAAGAGGACAAATCGCCAAACGTGAACTATGCGTCATTGAAGAGTTCCGTTCTGATCATCATCAGCAGTTCTACTTCATTAAATGTCACTGTTTTGAATGAAAATGATGGATTTGTTGATAAAAATATAAAAATTACTATATGTATGCCTTTAAGATTTGAGGAGTTCCCTCAATTCCTCATGGATCCCATCATCAGAACTGCGTTTTGACAAAAACGGGACCAATCTGTGTATATATACTTACAATCAAAAAAAGAATTTTTAAAATCGGTTCAGAAATGACGGAGTTATGGAGTAACAAACATAAAAAAAAAAAACATACACGCCGAATTGAGAACCTCCTCTTTTGAAATCTTGAAGTCGGTTAAAAATAGTAAAGACATGCAAAACCGTGTTACAGATAGTTTTACTCATATTTATGGACTACGCACGGTTCTATAGTGCGTTCTATAGGGCAAAAGTGCCGGTCTGACATTACAACCGCCAAGACCGTTAAATCCGTATTTAGTCCAGCGGACGCGGTGTTTGGGTCTCAGCGGAGCTCAGGCATCCGAAGTATTGTCAGTACTTTAATTGAAACAGCGGGGGCACCGTCCAACCCAAATGCCCAACACTCCAACCAAAATACAACAACCTTTTGTATGAAAATATTCATGCAGTACCTTTTTAATTGCCCCCATATAGTTTAATTAGAAGCGTGTTGTCCATGATTAATGTTTGACCATAAATAGCCTCGGTGATGACTATAAATAAGCGCCATCGTCATTAGAATTTTTTGAATGTTTGAGAACTGATGGCCATGATTCTATCCGCATATTTGAATGTAAAGTTAAAACAAATTATAGATTCTTAAACTGTATCAGTCTTTACCCATCTTAGTTGCTATCAAGCATGTATATTTACAGTAAAGGGTAATCACAATATGGTCCAACTCTCTTATTCATTTGTGACTATCAAACAATAAGACAAAAATAAATATAGTATATCGTAGCATAGTTAAAACATTACAAACGAACAAACAGTAAACGCCTACATAGTCAAAGTACTTACTTGGTGAATAAAACTGTTACAATATTCGAAGGACCAAAAAAAGAACAACTTACTGAAGTACTCAAACCCAGTGACTTATATAATATTATTGACAGTTTATGTCAAAATAATACAAAACTCTTGAGAGTAGTCATCATTTTGATTAATGAGAATAGTCCAGAACTAATCCCAGCTTCCGTAACTTTGACAGAACAGATTAAGGCGGCGCAAAATGTTCTTAAACACCCCGATGTCTAGAAAGTTAGGTAGATTTACGTAATAGTTCGAGGCTCCGAGTCTAACGATAAACATAAATTGTTGTATGTTTTCAGCACTACAAAACAATTATACGATATCAAAGTAAACGTCTGCAGTGAATACTCTAACTAGGCTGCTTCCAAACTGAATTTGCTTCGCCGTAAAATGAAATGCAGAATAGAAAAATGTAGCTTTATAGTAAAAATTTTGTTCAAAACAAAGGAGCACGAAAGTTAATTGAAATATATTGCGAATAAACCAGTAGGTACAATGAGGTGCAGCATCGTTAATTCCCAAGTCATTGTCTGAATGATAGCCGCTTGATTTTTATTGTAGTCAGCAAACGCCAATCACTGATGTTTACTGGTCTTCTCATGGTATCTTTATAATGATATCTAGCCACGGTCGTTTAGAGCGGATATTTTAATTAGACGCCTTGTTAAATATAGTTAAATCTTTTTTATGACACTGTACCTCTTATTGTTTTACTCGCTTCCTCGTTGAAATGGTTTTGGAATAGAAACTGGTTTCGTAACGTGTGTGAAGCTGGTTATATTAACACTTTAATTGACATTACGTTCTTGCTGTTCATTTCGATGAAATGGAATTAACAAAGCTCTTATTTTGGACATTTCCTCGTCAAGAAGATTTTGAGGATAAACTATTCTTGTCCTGTCTACAAATTTGGACTGGAGAAATCGCTAGTGGACATAGTTTAAGATAAATTATCACTAAATGGACATAATGCATACTTCCAGTTCTGATTTAATTTAGACGATATAGATAAGAAAAGGAGTTGCGGGCGGTTAAACGAATATTTATTGTTTATCATGGCGCGCTCCCATTGTCGTAAATTTGTCAGAAACGAGTGGATTGATGCAAGATGCGACAGATAAGCCGGAGCGGAAATAATTGGGCAGTTTTATGACGCTATAGAATGAACCCAGTCAGATGTTACGCCTTTGTGGAGTCAGTGTAATTTGTAAGCAACCATTTGCCTAAAATATTATTCGTGATGGAACAAAAATAAAAACGAAGTATATAATTTATCTACAATTACTGTAGGAAAGTGGCGTACTTACAGTTTATTTGAATTGTTTTTATTCGAATAAAGCCTGCGTAATGAATTATCAGTAAAAGCGTAAGTAAGACTTACGCCGTACTTTTATAGTTATTATATTCGTACTTGATTAATTGGCGATACCACCAATATGACAACTAAATCCGCCGTCGCAACATGTAAACCGATCTCTTTGCGATCTTGATTGACGCCATGTATGACAGTTCTTGGCGTAATTCGCCATTCGGTATTAACACCGACATCTATGTATATGGAATGTAGGCTTCCGAAGAATCATGTTGAAATTAATGTAACTTAAACCGATTACAAATTGATAACTGATTACGCTTCTTATATCTACACCTATATTTTTGATAATATTTTATAGGTATGTATTTAGTAAATTTGGGCCAACCTGTATTGTATTTTAATCTGGTGCTAAAATATCACAAACAAAGAATTCGTATCTAGTTGATGGATAATGTAGGTACCTCGTTGCGTAGTCTGACAACTTTTTACGTATTATTTTGATTATCATACAGAATGGCACGAAATACTGAACTTTGCTCAAATCCTTTCCCTACAATTTAAAGAAGATTAGTTTTCAACGATGAACAAACTAAATGAGACAAAAGTTCGAGCTTTCCGGTTAAATAGGTGTCAGCTCCCATTTTAGACATTTCAGTTCACACTGCCGGGGCTAAATAGGTCGCTATTGGAAACTGGTTGTGTTTTAAAATTAGGATTTCTCAGTAACAAATCATTGAACAGAGTTTTGTGGGCAACATCGAAACTTAATTTTGTTTTGAACTTTGAAAATGGCCGACGGCAATCGATTATTCTGTTTTATTCCAATTCCTGTCAAAATCTATGTAACCTTGGGTATAATACTTTAGGCTGGTGTTTATATAATTGTTTTTAATTAAATTCAGTTACATTTTGATCTAGTGGCTACTCGAATACAAACTTATACATTTACACCGATCAGAAAAAATTATATCTACAAATATTAGAGGGTAACCTCTGACCTAGCCTCTGGCCTAGCAAAACTTACAATCATGCGTTGTCGCTGGCTACCCAAGTAACACAGGAAGCATTATAACATATGAATAGTTAACTTATTTCGAACTTAAGGACCGTATAAACTTATATACGTTCACCGAGCAACTTGTCGCATTATATGATGCTTTGAGCTGTATAACGGTTGTATAATGGCATATCTAAATGCTTTTGTAAAGCCTTTAGCTTTAGTGCAGCAAACCACAACGCAACTGTACAGCTTTCGACTGTTTAAAAGCACTTAAGTGCTTTAGGTTCTACAATAGCATTATATAATGCTTTAAGCTGTATAACGGTTGTATGATGGCATGTATAAATGCTTTTTTAAAGCTTTTAGTTTTAGTGCAGCGAACCAAAATGCAACTGTACAGCTGAATGCTGTACAGTTGCGTTTTGGTTTGCTACACTAATGCTTCGGTGTGGTTTAGTGCCTTAGGTTCTACAATAGCATAAATAAATGCTTAATGCTGTTTATGAGCATGAATATTAGCCATTATAATGCCACGTAAACCCGGTATATAGCTTTCAGCTGTTTTTAGTGCTTTAGGTTCTACAATAGCATTATATGATGCTTTACGCTGTATAACGGTTGTATAATGGCATATGTAAATGCTTTTGTTTATGCATTAGTTTTAGTGCAGCGAACAACATGCAACTGTACAGCTGAATGCTGTACAGTTGCGTTTTGGTTTGCTACACTAATGCTTCGGTTTGGTTTAGTGCCTTAGGTTCTACAATAGCCTAAATAAATGCTTAATGCTGTTTAAGAGCTTGAATATTAGCCATTATAATGCCACGTAAATTCGCTATACAGCTTTCAGCTATTTTTAATGCCTTAGGGTGTACAATAGCATTTATAAGTAGGTAATACGTTCCTAATGCAGTATAATAGCAATAATATAAACCATTATAAAGCCAAGTAATTCACTATAAGGGGCTGTTCATAAATTACGTCATTTCATGGTAGCATGACGTAGGAGGGGGGGGGGGGGCGGTCATTCCGAAGATCACATCATCAATGTGTAAAAAAAGGAATGAAAGCCGTGTTTCTATAAACTTTTAATGCTATAAAATATTATCTACTAAATAGTTTTTTATTTACAATTAAGCTTAAAACGCATTTTTTTAAATGACGTCACTTTATTTGGCAGGGGGAGGGTTGGATGATTTTGGGGGGGGGGGGGGGTAAAAATCATCCAAAATTGATGACGTAATTTCTGAACAGCCCCCATACAGCTTTTAGCGGTTTTAGTGCCTTAGGTTCTACAATAGCATAATTATTCACGTGTAATGCTGTAGGCATAAATAAGGCATTTTTTAAGGGTCACTGAGCTGCTATTGGACTAAGAGCTAGCCACGTCAGATATGACACAATAATGAGAGCAACAAAACCCGTCTGGTTAGATTGCTATACTATTCTTATTGCTAGATCCTGGCATCTGGCAGCTTTTAATGGGTGGAGGTCACAGTGACAGACTAGCAAAATGTTTTAATTGGAAAATAGTAATACCAAACTAGGTAAAAATTGCCGAAGTTGTCTCAGTTACAAAGGTCAGGCCCTATATTTTAAGGGGCTCCTTGGCGCCAACGACCTTAGATCTGATTCCCTTAGTTTTCTAATGATTTCTATAGCTTATCATATTATCAGTAACGGCTTTAAACAATATAGTATCCTATATTTACTTCAATATTCATTGTCTTCGAGATATTTGACATCAAAGTCGAACCGATTTAGGCTAAAAAAGTGGTTTTATGGTCATAAATTTTGTTTTCATTAGTTAAAAATTAAAATCTCTCTACAGTTTTTAGAGACATCAAAGAGGAACCCTAATATGTAGATTACGTATATGTAAGATTCTTTACACCATTCGAATATCGATAAAAGTGTTTTTTTAGACCATATTTTAAAAATATCATAAAAAAATAACGGCTCATTTATTTCAAGATCCGGCTCTACAGAATGGAGATAAAAGATTCAAAAACCGATAGTCGTTTGCCTTATAATTCTATCTATAGTTAATATGTTGGAATATCGACTCAAAACTGGTCAAAAATCGATAAAAAAAAAACGTTAGACCAAAAAATATTGTGTATTATTACCATACATCGGAGTTTTCGGTGCGGGAATGTTTGACATTAGCCAAAGGCATTAACTTAAAAAACAGAATGTACTCTGGCACGTTTCTACCTAATGAATAATTGATCGAAAAAATCATAGGTATATACAATTTATATGTAATAGCTGACAATTATGTATATATATTGTAGGTACATATACCTATGAATTTTTCAAGTATTTTTTTTATTAATTCATGTAATGACTGATCATTGTCAACCTCTTCAGTTAATCAAATAGTTCATAAATATCGGACGTCAAGATTAATATTTGACACTTATTATACCGTGTCTTTGTCTTAGGTAGATCTAGTTAATAAATTTCGGATATGCAATTGCATTTTTAAAATACTAAGTATATAATAGTCAATACAAACATGCCTCTAAGAAAAAAAGCTCGTATTATAGTGTGTAAGCTATTCACAGAGAGGTAGTTATTCATTAGGCATAATATGATATTTTCTCAGACTAACTCTCAACCTATCTGTTTATCTCTACTCTTTCTCAAATCGTTCCCGCACCGAAAACCCCGATGTATGATTATTACGGAAACAAAAACAGTAGGTGACAAACTATGAACTATATTTTATTATACATCGTTTGGCACTACTTTCTCCCAACATAAACTTTTGTATAATTTCTCTTAATATTGTATAGTATTTGTATAGTTTCTCATAATATTGCATCAAACCCATATCTCTAGGATTTATTTTCTTGAAATGGTTTGCATTCTTGGACCTCCACCACTTTAAAGCTGCCAGATGTCCAGATCTAGAAATAAGCATAGTATACCAAACTGACTAGAGGGGTTTGGTTGCTCTCATTATTGTGTCATATCCGACGTGGCTAGCTCTCCGTCTATAGAGACCAACGCCATTTTGTAAATAATGTATAACCTAAAAATGAAATCATGCGGACCTATTTATACAAGGAAAATACCTATATAATAATGAAATTACTTAATTTAAGACTCCTCAACCAACACTATTATGTTAATAATGCAAAACTCGTTCTATACGAGGATTACACAATTGTTTTGTTTATTTGACGCATATCTTTTTATAATATTTTATAGCAAAACCACAATAAATCAAAGGCGCGTGAAAATTTTCAATGAAACTTATATACACATTTACAGTAAACTACATTGCGCAGTAATATTTGAAGGATATAATAACGTAAAAGAGTCAAACAACTTTTATAAATTTTGTTAGGTTGCAAACAAATATGACGTGTCACTCATTCAGTTTTTTGTACCGTCTTCGTCCATTTTATATTGCGAGACAAAGTAGTTAAATCACAACGTTCATTGTATTATAACATTTGTTCCGTCGGTGTTAGAGACGTTTTTGCATTGACGTAAGGTTTATTTTACTACACTCTTATGCTAGTATAATGCTTTTGTATTGCGATTGGCAAGTTAATCGAGAGTACTTATGCTTCTTTACTGCGATTAGCAAGTTTTTTCGCCGTATTAATGCTTCTTTAATGCAGTTGGCAACTTAATAGAGCGTACTAATGGTTCTTTAATGCGATTGGCACTTTCCATGACAACGATAATGCTAATAGCGCAGACATATTGCGCCTGTAATGCTATTAAATGACCTGTATAGGATCTCAACCTGGGTAATTCGTGCCCATTTAAGACCTATATCAGCACTATAAACGTTTATAATGCTACTATAAAACGAACTGAAAATGCTAAAAGCATACAGATATGCTTTAAGACGGCCGTTATACTGCTTTGATGTGTTACTTGGGTACTGCACTTCGAGTCACGTTTTAAGTATGGAGTCGCACGCGACTACGTAAGTTAAGCTAGCAAGGTAGGACTGAATTTGCAAGCGTCTGATAGATTACCATTCCAGCATGCCATCAGGCTAATATTACTGAACCGCGATTAGAATAAGGTTAGACAACCCAGGACAGGAAGTCCTGGCGCCTATGAACGAGGATGGCCGAGCCCAACTAATGGGAGCTGGCCAAGAAGAAGAAGAAGAAGAAGATAAGATAGAATCGTATGTGCCAGTATGGGGGGGGGGGGACAGTAATTAATAGGTAGTGAGCTTCTATACTCTCGACATGGCATAAAAAGTAGAGGCCCTTTACTTAACGTTCAGGTAAAAGAATAATTTATTATCTCAAAAAGAAGTTTACATTTCACTTAGATGAGACACATTTTTTAAACAATTTAAAAATGGTGGTCTATTGTGTGCCCGAAAATTATATAAAATAATACTCATATGCCCGAATTTTATTTTCCCGAATTTCATTTGCCCGAATGGTTTGTTTACCATAAAAATGATGTGACATAATCTTTGTTTGCCCGATAATTAGATTTCAGAACGTACGAGTGCCATACGTATTGTTGTCCATATTATTAATTGTAATAATACTATTTAATAGAATATTTAAACTCCATACTAAATAATGGTTTTCCGAATCCATGCATATAAACAATGCATTTGCTCACTATATTCCTGTAGGAGCTCTAAAAATATTTATTTACTTATATCTATAATCCTTTAGAAGGCAAGCATGATGCGAACTTCTATGTATTCAAACAAGTAGATTTTATAAAAAATAATCTGTCCGCTATCCAAGTCGCTTCCATCCTTCATCTAACCTACTTTCTGGTACTTAGCCATATTATTATGTAGAGGCCGTTTTATTTTGTAGGAGATCACAGTTCTAACCTAACCTATCCTACTTTCTGGTAGCCGTTCGCTTTTTGGGGATCACAGTTCTAACCTAACCTACTTTCTGGTAGCCGTTTTATTTTGAAGGAGATCACAGTTCTAACCTAACCTAACCTACATTCTGGTAGCCGTTCGCTTTTTGAGGATCACAGTTCTAACCTAACTTACTTTCTGTTAGCCGTTTTATTTTATAGGAGGTCACAGTTCTAACCTAACCTACTTTCTGGTAGCCGTTCGCTTTTTTGGGATCACAGTTCTAACCTAACCTATTTTCTGGTAGCGGTTTTATTTGGTAGGTCACAGTTCTAACCTAACCTACTTTCTGGTAGCCGTTTTATTTTGTAGGAGGTCACAGTTCTAACCTAACCTAACCTACTTTCTGGGAAGCAATTTGGATGGCAAATGATATTATGGCTATTAGTGATCATTATGGCTCACAACGATCATGACAAATGATATTATTGAAATTGATTTTATGGGAAACAAAGTTTCTGGCACGTGACTAATATAGTAAACAATAATTATTGCATATGTAATTATGGGAAACAATATAATGGCTGTTGACTATTATGGCAAATGAAATTCTGGCAAATGAAATTCTGGCAAGTGAGTATACCTTTAAAAATACATTAATATATGAAGTAAATTACATAATCATATTTAACAAACAACAACACCGTTACAGCTAAGTTGGTATCCTACTTAATTATTTACTCGCAGGTATCAACCTGCAACAATTAATCATTTATTTATATCAATCCTCTTTAGCTACATAGATTTACAGCCTTCAAGGAATAAATCAAATTTACCAACATTTCTATCTCCTTTAGTTAATGTAGATTAGGTACACCAAAAATAACTGATCATTATAATGCAAAGTGTTTGTTAATAACTGCATATTTGTCCACCAGTCATCTCCTTGAAGATTAACTTTTTAGGAATCCAAAACAAGGCGACTACAGTGACCAGAAACGTGCGATTTTTTTTTTTGTTATTAACGATTAAACGGCTCATTTCAGCCACCTAAATACGGATGCAGAAAATAAATATTAACATAACAGCCAGGTTTTAACGGGACGTAAATTTGATTCATACTTACACTTCAGCTTATTGTTTTAGTAAGCTGCAACGTAATTACTTGTCAAGTGTCCGTTTAGCCATAAAACTCGAGACGAACAAAGACTGTAACACCAAACACGCTGTGGTTTCATCCATGTCCGAGTAACAGTGGAAACTAAAGTATTTCTGGAAAAAAGAAACAAGCTATCAAATCGAGAATGTTTGAAGCAGTAAAATTGTTTAATGTACCAATGTGGTTCTCGTCAGATTTGATCTAAAGCTTGTCTTCCACTTACAATTATTTTAAAAAGATAGACCAATCTTTTTATTATTTCATAGTAGATTACATTTGAAACAAGCCTATAAAAATATCTATTATGCACATATCCGAAGCGCAGGCTACGTTAGATGATAAAAACTACTCCATCGACTAGCAAGTGGACACGTGGCCCATTCGATAGTTCGAATCGAGAAGTGCGAAAAAATCCACAAATCCACAACATGGTTCGTCTCACACAAACCAATGATGGAATCCGCAAAAGGCTTCGTCGTTATTACATATTGATGTCATTAGTTGATCCCCCATGTCCCCATTACACTGGCAGCGTTACGTAAGATCTGTTGCACCAGGTACGATCCAGAACGAGAATCACATCCCTTATCCTGAGCCTCCGACCCAACTCGCCCATAAATTTCATAGCCTCCATAGCCCAAGGCCCAGCAGTCTCAAGTCTCAACTGCAACCGGCCCAAGTCGTACACAGGCTCCAAGACAGAGTACTTGGTATGCTTCACTTTGACTGCATACTCCGCGGCTTTCTAGCTGATCTAGTAGTGTTGTGACCGATGTGGGATGGTGCAAACGTACTGACATTTTCCTATTTCAAATTAGGTTCCAATTTTCCACTTACTTGACTAACTGTAAGATACAATATGCGGATTGTATTACTCAAGTTTATTTAGTCCAGATTTGTAGGTACATTAAAGAGGATTGGTTCAAACCAAAAAAATGCAAAGCATGAACTAGCTATTGGTATTAGAGATGCTGTTAGAAGTTAAGATTTTGCGAATAATTTTTTGTTTTTCCGAAATTTCCATTTTGACAATTTCTTTTCTTGAATATACATACTTACTTCTCATCCATGGCGTTTTGCTTCGCTTATTCTTTGAAGGTACTCTGAGTTTTTACTAAATGTTTATTATGTTATGTTGTTAGGAACACACATGCCAAATGATATAAATATATACTGACCACTGCCAGAAATCTTAAAAGAAGAGGTGAGGGCAGTTAAACTCTATCTTGACTTGGACGATTGGCTTTAAAAACAATCTTGTTATTCGAAGCTAGCTTAATTTATTAAGACTTTTATTGTTTAACTTTAATGACCACTAATTCGAATGGAAAGGTAGAACTTGGGCTCATTAAATGTTTAATCTACTTAATGAGACGATTTTAATATTCACCAATTGATTAAATCTTTATATAAAATTAGGTAGCTTTATCTCTAAACAAGATGTCACATGTTTTATTTTATGGAAATTACGTGTTTTTCTGCGGTAGGTAGGTATTTTATAGAATATGAAATGAATTGAAATATGACAGTGAACATTTTAATGAGTCTTTGAAACAGTTTGATGTATCACATTAATACCTAAATAAATCGTATTTACATTGGAATTCACTTTTAGTAGTTTATAATAGAAAGTTGCGTTTTTAGGGTTCCGTACCTCGAAGGGAAAAAACGGAACCCTTATAGGATCACTTTGTTGTCCGTCTGTCTGTCTGCCAAGACACACGGGAACGCGTAGAGGTATCAAGCTGAAATTTATATCAAATACTCAGGTCTATTGTCCCTTGGAGCTGTGAAAAAATCAAAATTAAAAGCCAACGCAATCAAAAGATACAGTCGTTTATGCTGCAAATTTTGGAGTTTTTCGGCACTCGCATAACCTACGGGGTACTTCCCGTGAACTCAGAAACGTCTTATAGCACGGATAAAGGAATAATTGCGAAAACCGTAATTTTTCTGTTACTAATAATTTTAAAGTTACTACCCCTATATACCTACAGGTTTGTACAGAACCCTCGGTGCGCGAGAGCGACTCGCACTTGTCCGGTTTTTTTACATATACTAACTCAAATACTCAACCAGAGTCATAGTATACAACATATAGATATCACTACATTTGTGATGCCCTAAGATAAAAATAATATATATATAATTACTCTAGCTGTTCATAACAAGATAACATACATTTATAAACCTGCAAATAACATTTACATTCCCCAGGGGTCTTTAGCTGTTCCTCCTTATTTTATTTTTATAATAACTTTAATAACAAGCTAGTTGTATTTGTTTTTCTAGAATACTAGCAAATATCGTCTAATAGCATAAACAAAAAGACGAGAAATCGTTCTGCGAAACGGTACAGACGTAGACACTGCAATAATCGCGTGTAATATTTAAATGATCCATGTGTTATGTTATGACAGATTGCTCAGGATATTGCTTCATTGAGAATGTATTTAATGTGGATTCTGAGTGTAAAATTATTAAATGGAAACCTTTTCGAACCACATATTGTAGGAGCCACCAATGTAGTAAATAAGCTTCCCGTCGTAAAAACGTGGATAATTTCGTATTTGTCTTGTTTTTTAGTCAACCGTAGTTTAGGAGATATAGAAAGTGGTTGCTACTTATTTAATTGAAATATTCGCCGTAATACGATTTTTATTTTGGACGCGGTTGTTAAAACATCTCTTTGTAGTACCTAAGTGTAATTCAATACTTAAATTTGACATTTGTAACTTCTATATAAAGTTTCACATTTTAAGCAATAGGTATAGAAATGCCGGCAATTATTACGATAATTTATGGACACGTCAACGGTGTTCGGAAGTATGCGTGGATAACGATTATTCATGATTGACGATTGGAACGGAATATTCACTACATCTGTATACCAGCATTTGATACCTTATGTCCCAGTACCTGAACACATGGTTTACTATGCTCCGTTTCGTTTTAGTTACAAAGTTGCAGTCTCCCAACTTATTTTATTCGCAGAAAGCTCAAACTGCACTTTCCAATAAGTATCCCGATTATTCACACTCATTTCACACAAATTGAAACGACTTATATAACTTTGATACATTCAAAAAGCAACCTTAATTCTTGTTTATTGAGAATATAATACAGTGCAAATCTACGAAGAGTTGTGGCCAGCGTTTTGCAAAGGATTCGTTGCGAAAGTCCTTTGACGTTTGAAATAAAAAATAATACGGCGGTGTGCACCGTAGTGATGAGACGTCAGTGCTTCGTTTATAAATATTTATTACCTAATTATCCGGGCAGGTTTAACACCTCCAACGAGATTTTAGCCACCGGCGGGCAGCTGTATTCATTAGAATTCCGTGGTGAATGGGAAAGAACTCGGTGTTCAATAAAACATGTTGTCGTACCTATAAAGCGAATTTGTAGGCGGCAAAAAGACGGTGCATCCTTATTTGGGTTAGTCGACGATGTTTACAAATAGATGTTGAACGTACGTACATAAAACTTAGTAGGCTGCAGGTTTTATATGGCCAAACTTATTATTAAATACTCGAACAAAAATTGTTTAGAATTGCCTACTTAAGGAATCACGTTAGTGTCTGTCCGCCATAACTAACTAAAACTAAAATTAAAATGTTAGTCCACGGAAAAAGAGCCCACTTTTTCGATATAGAGTTATTAGTACTTCCTGAAACTGCAATATTTACGCTGAACCATCGGGTCTGGTTCGAGGAGTCGACGATGACCAAAATGAAGTGTCGGATCCGGTTCGAAGGACCAAAATGAACCGTGGGCCGTGGGATCCGGTTCGAAGGACCAAAATGAACCGTTGGGTCTGGTTCGAGGAGCCGAAGGATGTTTATCGTGTCACTGTCTATCGTCGACTGTCGGTTGTCCGGTCTATTGTTTCGTCCTGTCTAATTTTGAATTTAAGGTCCGTCGTCCCAGAAGAGTATGTCAGTCAGCCAGTCGGTCAGTCGATGTCTCGTCGGCAAGGAGGTTGGAAGAGCCCCGACATACGCTATCTATTAGTGGAAAAAATTTTAATGTTAAAAGGCTTAAAAACAGCAGTCCTGGGTTGTGATAAAAGTTCCAGACACTGGAAAACTGAAAGACAATCAAATACAAAATAAAACACTAACGTCATAAACCGAAGATGTATCAAATCCAATTCTAAAACATTTCCAATTTTACATACGACATACAGAACTCCCTGCTGTGAACACGAACTCAACACATTAATATTTTTACATTGCAACATTTATCTCGCAACTTAAAACGTGTCAACATGTAATAAAGTTGTCCATTACCTATCATTCCGGGGTGTCGAGAATGCGAGAAGGTGTTCAATGTGTTCATTCCTCGCAATTTAAATACAAAATATTACAACAACCGCTAAAAAGGCGCAAGAGAACTCATTTGGCGTGTTTAAGTTATCAAAATGATCACAATTATCATAACTTTGACGTTTTTGAGCGTCGTAATGTTTTATTTATACGAGTCAAGATACTCGAATCGTTTGAATCGTATGCTTTATCCATTTAAATCTGCGTTAGTATATTTTTTCATGTAAATTGGCATGTTTAAACAAAAGAAGGTTATAAATAAGTATGTTAAAAAAACCGAACGAAGGATTCCGTGAGTTTGTTTTTCTTAGATACCTACGTTTAATTTGTAAGTTAACAAGTTACAAAATGAGATTTAAAACAAGTCTATTAACATTAAAATTACAGTATAAGTTATTAAATAAATAATATACTATGCAGCTATGGGACAATCTTACACAGTCTATTCTAAGTTGAGACATAAGTATAAAGTTAATAGATAGAGCAATATTGATATTTTAAATTAAGTACACGGAACCTTAAAAATCACTCAAAATTAAATTAAATGATTGTTTCACGGCACGGAATACCAATGTTTTACCTTTTAAATAATGTCAACCAATTCGTTACGAAGATGGCTCCAAACCCGTTCCTCGTGCTAAATTATCAGAATGTGACACGTTATCACAGAAGAACAGCAGTTTACACTTAAACATGGTGTCCGAGACACTATCGACCGGGAATTATGCGTTTAGTCGCCTTATTAAATAAACTTTATCGTCGGAGCGTCCGCTGGGGCGCATATATAACTAAACTAAGGTTGGAACATGAACTATAAGATAAGTATAATAATTGGACCAGAAATACTTTGTTAAACAGGCATAGAAAAACTTTATTTAACATCACATACGAGTACAAAACAGTACAATAAATGTTAAATTTAACAACTTTTTTTTTCCTTTTGTACATATTCATATATTTTATATGACCTGCAGCTACAGCTAACCTGCATCGTGTAAGAGTAGGTATTAATATTAACCAGTAAAATATTATATGATTAATCTCAGGAAAATGCCGTTATCTTTTTAAACTTAGTTCTAACTGATAAAAAAACTAGATATACTCACTATAATATATTACACCGTAATCATCTTTCATATCATACACCTATTAGACGGAGAGCCTAGCCACGTCATACATATATGATACAATAATGAGAGCAACGAAACCTCGCTAGTCAGTTTGCTATTTGTTTGTCAGTTTTATTGCTTAAATATTTCTAAATCTGGACATCTGGCTGTAAAGTGGTAGTGGTCAAAGAATGCAAACCACTTCAAGAAAACAAATCCTAGAGTTCTGGGTTTAATGCAATATTATGAGAAATTATATAAATAATTAGATTTATATAATTTCTTCATTAGATTCACAATATCACAAAATATCACATGTCCTAAGTAATTAAAAAAAACGATCACAATTTAAGTAGGTAGGTACAGCAAGAGTATACCTACAACAGTCCAATTAAAATTTAAAATTAAGTTTTAGTATCGTCAAATAAACCCCCGCGAGTTGTCCCGGGCGCAAAGGTGCCCATCACACTTGCCGCGTTACCACGTTGGATGGCGATGGCCAACCCTTGCAACTCGCGCGAGCCTCAGAGCTCCTCTCCCTAATACGACGCCCCAATTCCTTTATAAAGGTTAGAGCCTCCGACCCCCAGCACCCTGTTGTCTCAAACGCGAGAGGCACGAAATAATAATTGGGCTCAAGGGTACAGTACTTGCCCCGCTTTCTAACCGCCGCTAACTCCGCTGCAGACCCAGCCGTTTGAACCGTTCGCCCGAGGTGTGAAGCGGCGAAAGTGCTGACGCACGTGGCGTCCCAAAGGAGGCGCTTACCCTTCTGCCATGGCACCAACGTTAGTCCGTCCGGCCTTTTGCCATCAGTGCGACAGAGGCCTGGTGGTTCCAGCACGCACGGGATGTTGGCGGACACTAAGGCTCTTCTAACGATGTCATTGAGAGCGTGGTGTCGAGGGAATCTCCCTGAGCAGCGACAGCAACTCAACGCGTGATGGCCGTTCGCTTCCACCATGGACCCGCAGATGCATTTATGAGGTACACAAACATCGCAGCCAAGGCGAAGAGCTACTGCCACGCGCATCGAGTCACTGTCGAGGAGTGTTCCCAGATGAGGGGCAGGCAAAGCCTGCAACCACGCTCCCGCTTCTGTCCTCGACACCGACTTGAGCCTTGCCAGATCCACACCCGAGGCAGTACTCATGAGACGTGCGAGTGTGTTCTTAGCTCCAACATCATCCCACGCTCTCTGCACTCGCGGAGCCTCGGGTACGGATGCGTTCGGGCAAATGTTTGTTCATTTTGCCAGCGCATCATCGACAAACGGAATGACAACCATGTCTCCATTAGAATTTAATATTTCAGAGACTAGGCTGCGAACTCCATGTGCCGACGCGAGAAACGCTGGCAAACCCACATCTGCCGCGCGCCGTAACCCCAAGCCCCCGTGACGTATGGGCAAAGATGCCTGACTCCACTGGTCATCTGAAAGGGACACATTCAAAATTAATTCCGTCGCATCCCTTAGAGCATCGTCAAAAGAACACACCTCAGCAGGACACAACCATATCGGGGTGGTTCTTAAGAGGTAGGTTATCTTTGGAACCGCGAAACACATCCTAAGCAGAATCAGAGCGACATGGGATCCAATGTTTTCGAGTCGCTTCCGGGCGAGCAACAGAAGCCGCCTCCTAGTCTCAATAGCCTCTGGAATGGCCTCAGGGAAAATTGGAGAACCCAGAAGGTAAAACGTGCCACGCGATAGTTCTTTCAGACCAGGAAGCAAAAATTTCATTAGATTATATTCATACTTTGTCGCCTACCGTTTTTGTTTCCGTAATGATATGTAATGTTTTTTGTTCTAATGTTAAAATATAGGCCCTGTTTATAACTGAGACAACTTCGGCAGTTATTACCGATTTTGGTAATTACTATTTTCCAATTCAAAAATTTTGCTAGTCTGTCACTCTAATCTCCACCCATTAAAAGCTGCCAGATGCCCGGATCTAGCGATAAACATAGTATAGCAATCTAACTAGATGGGTTTTGTTGCTCTCATTATTGTGTTATATATGACGTGGCCAACTCTTAGTCCATATGTATCATTTTATTCTTTACTATGCATCCTTCGGGACGCGCTTTGCCAGGTGCAGACCAGGTTAACCTATTACAGTAATTTGTTTATTAAATGTCTTAATGTCTTAATTGCTAGTACCTATTAAGACATTTCATATATGCCTCTTAGGGGGAGTAGGACAGTTGGTTAGAGCGACGGGTATGTATCCCGGAGTCGCGAGTTTGAGTCGGGTCCGACTTGTGGCAGTTAATTTTTCCGATGTTCCTTTTTTTTCTAAACGTTACATTAACGTAATTCAAATCAAAATTGAATCAAATAATTAGTTAATTCACAGCAGAAGAGTAGGTACGATCGTGAGATTTAGTCCAATTATTTAAGTTTATCCATATCAACTACTCTATGGTACAAATACCTCCGGGGCTTTACTGGGGCAAGCATACCACACAAATAATGACCTTAGGGCTCCACAACTATGTAGTTTAATGTCCGTTCGTAACGTCATCCCGACGATCAATCAACCGGACAGGATAAACATTAGTTTTGATTTAACACTCATTAAAATAAACAAACATTTTGATGCGCGTACGAGGGAATGCGTAATTAACGTCACGACTTCATATTTCTTCTTGAAACGTAAACTTTTAGGAAATACATCAATTTTCGTGACGCTGATGTATTTCTGAAAATAGAATTGAAGTAACGTGATTTATTTTCACTGGTTTTAGATATACGTTGACATTGTTATCAGTGGGCTCTTTCGTTTGCTTTTCAACCTAAAAGGAGTAATTTGGACCTTTCTTTTCTTTTACAATAATGAAGAATAATCTTCATTATTGTAAATGAAAAGTGAGTTAGTAAGTAAGTAATAAATGACATATTATAAATATTATTTGAAACGGGGTATTCACCATGTATATTAGAGTTACTCCGTGATGATGGCGCATGCAACTGCGCCGAAATATCGGGTGGTCAAAAACGCTAATATATATGGTAAATACCCCGTTTCAAATCATATTTATAATGTGTGTGCTTGCCATGTCAGCTTGAAATCGTATAATAAATATCACTGAATAAACACTAATTACTGTACAGTAATTACATTTACTATAATAAACATCTGCTTACCACCAGTACCAGTACCACCAGCACCAGTACCAGTGTACCAGCTTTGACACAAAATCCACAATATGAATAGAGTGTAAGTACAGTCGTATATTCAATTATGCATAGTCGGCATCCTGTATAAAAATTTGTTTAATACGGTGACTTTAATTCCATTACACTATATATACTTCCATTACCGTTACAATTAAAATATTAAATAAAAATGCCATTTAACCAAAACTAAGTATAGGTAGCTACCTACCTACATACGTATCTATTAAGTAACAAACATTATCTACAACAAAATTAATAATTATCTATCTATACACATACATATAATAAAGCTGAAGAGGGTCGAAAGTCTGTACATGGAAGATAATCGAAAAAAAGTTGGCTGGGGACATTGGCGTATCTAGAGATATTTTCCAGGGGGGGCCTGGCCCCTGCCTTGTTGAGATACATTGGGATTGGAAGCCCAATGTACCCGAATGAAGTCTAGACTATCTGAAGTGATCAGTGACAGAATGTGGTGAATGGCGTGGTGTATCATAGTTATATGACAAAAATAATTTGAAATTATAGAATCATGTTCATTGTTCATGCCTTACTTTAAGTGCCTCCCAATTTTTTTTAATGCTCGTATCAGGCTCACAAGGTGATTTAATAACTAACATAAAATAGTGAGCTCCTAGGTGCAGAGCATTTTTAGGGTTCCGTAGCCAAATGGCCAAAAACGGAATCCTTATGGATTCGTCATGTCAGTCTGTCTGTCCGTCCGTATGGCACAGCCATTTTACACGGAAGCTATACGACGTAACTGAATAAAATTTTCACATAAGGTGTATTTTGTATGCCGCTACTTAGTTAAATATGTGTTAAATTTGAAAAAAAAAAATTTGTTACCTTAAGTTTTCATATTTTATAGGTACCTTGAAGTTTTCTAGATAGCAGAGCTGAAATTGAAAAAATTGTGCGCATCGAGTTGTTACCTTAAGTTTTCATATTTTATAGGTACCTTGAAGTTTTCTAGATAGCAGAGCTGAAATTGAAAAAATTGGACTCAAATACAGCCTTGGTCAGTAGTGTTGAGCATAGCAGGTTTTTGTTTACGATTTTGATGTTAAGTATTATTTCCCTATCATAACAATGTACGATGACGTAAAATGTTATATTTTATTTATATATCTTAGTAGGGTTTCCTCTCAGTACAAAAGTGAAAAAAATTGTGCGCATCGAGAAAAAGTTACACAACCCCTAGCAGCCTTAACCAGAGAGTAAAAACATATTGCACGGGACCCCTGATTTTGACTTGAAAGTCAAAAAATTTTACGGACCTCCAATACTAAAAAATATTCATCGTGGGGCACTCTATCCATCGTCAAAAGGTCACAACTTTTTCTCGATGCGCGCAATTTTTTTCACTTTTGTACTGAGAGGAAACCCTACTAAGATATATAAATAAAATATAACATTTTACGTCATCGTACATTGTTATGATAGGGAAATAATACTTAACATCAAAATCGTAAACAAAAACCTGCTATGCTCAACACTACTGACCAAGGCTGTATTTGAGTCCAACAATAATCAAAATTGTTCCGATTTTGTTCAAAACTACTAATGATGCCTTTTATCATAGTACCGGCTTAACAAAGCGCGCCAATGTTCCGCAGCCAATCGCGTGCGCTCGCTAGTCGTATTGCGTTATGGCGCCAAATTCAAATCTCCGTCAATTGTTTCGTATTTACTTCAAGTTATAAAACAAAATGAAAACTGAAATTAAGTAGATACGGAATGTACTATATACATAGGTTATAGTGAATTGGCGGTTGTAGGATTTAATAGGTGATTTATTTTGACAGTATTTTTGTGAATTTCAAACCGGTAACCCAACATCTTGGGGTGGGCACCAGAATATTCTGGGGTGGGCACGGCCCACCCGGCCCCCCCTCTATATACGCCTATGGCTGGGGATACTTAGAATCGATAACAGAACACGCTCCAACAATTTTTAGAATTTTTGTCTGTTTATCTGTTTATTTGACCGCGCATCACGTGAAAACGGCTGAACGGATTTTGATGAAATTTTGTATAGAGATAGTTTGAGTCCCGGGAAAGGATAATATATAGTTTTAATCCCAAAAATCAACCCTGGAGGGGGTGAAAAGGGGGTTGAAAGTTTGTATGGAAAAATTTTAATAGAAATTAGTATGGAGATAATTTGAGTCCCGAGAAACGACAGAATAGTTTCATCCCGAAAATAAACCCTTGTGGGGGTGAAAAGCGGGTTGGAAGTTGGTATGAGGATTTTTTTACCGCTGAACTGATAAAGATGAAATTTGGTATAGAGATAGTATGGGTCTCGAGAAAGGACAAAGGACACCCACCCCGAAAATCAATCCTAAAGGGGTGAAAAGGGAGTTGGAAATTTGTATAGGGAATTATTAACCGCAGAATCGATTTAGATAAAATTTGGTATGGAGATAATCTGAGCTCTGGAAAAGGAAATAAAATAGTTTTATCTCGGAAATTATCCCTTAAGCGGATGCAAAAGGGGTGGAAGTTTACACGGGGAAGAAACAACCAATAACCGCTGTACGTATTTAGATGAAATTTGGTATTGAAATCATTTGTAATTTTTTGGTCAAGGTGTTCATATTTATAACATGTTACCCGTCGATGCTTTAAATTTACCTTTACCCGCTCTTAAGAAATATTTGAAAATGTCATGAATGTCAAAGGGTTATGCAGGTTCGAGGACTATATATGACGGACAAATATGCATGGCCCAAACCAAAAAACTACTACAAAATCATCTAACATTTATAGGACACCGTTTAGGTAGGAAAACATATCAAACGTTTTGTGAACCAGTCAGATTAGGATTTATTTTTCTTTATAATTAATTACACAATAGGTACATTATCTGTCTCTCAAGCTGTTTTGATATGTCTTCTTGAAGAACTACGCATTATTTTGTATCTTTAAGATCTAAGAATGTATTACTGCTTTGAAAAAAAAATTTCTTTTCGGTCATAATACTTCTTGGGACAGAGATGTAGGGTTAGAACCGGTGGTAGTTTTGGAACGTAGTTCCTTATCGGACGGTTCGCGGATGGGGGGCTAAGCGACAAAAAGTCACGTGACCGTCACGAAAACGCGACACACATATGATTGAGAAACATGTAAAATGGAATGAAATAAAAAATATATAAAATAGAATAAAGTGAAGTGAAGTGAAGTGTAGTGAAAAGTGAAAGTGAGAAGTGACAAAGTGAAAAAAGTCGAGAACCTAAAAGTAAAAAATAACAAAAATGTCGAAAATGTCAAAAATTACAAAATTTCTAAATTTCAAAAATTTCAATTATTTCAAAAATTCAAAAATTTCCAAAATTTCCAAAATTTGCAAAATTACCAAAATTTCCAAAATTTCCAAAATTTCCAACATATCCAAAATTTCCAAAATTTCCATAATTTCCAAAAGTAAAAAAAATACAAAAAAATTTAAACCACAAAATTTACGAAAAAGTCAAAAATGAAATAACATTAAATAACACAACTTCGTTCCAATCGAGTGTTCCACGACACTCACGTATTTTATTTTTCTCTGACGTTCATTAGTGCATTGTAATGTACTTACATTGAAGAATAAATATCTTGATCTACACCAATATCATAAATCCTCTATTCCACGTTCGGAACCGCCGGCGCAATAAGGTTGGTCATGGCGGTGTAATGGCGGTCATTCTAATGGTTTCAATGGATTTTTAATATGTGTGTAGGTAAAGCAGTGTATGCTTCTGTACATAATTAGGCCCTATTACGTAAGAGTTACATAAACTACATATAAATGTTAACTTAAGGGTTCTGTAGTCAACTAGGAACCCTTATAGTTTCGCCATGTCCGTCCGTCTGTCCGCGGTCTAGCTCAGTTACCGTTCGCACTAGAAAGCTGAAATTTGGTGAGGCCTGATAAGAACTTTCAATAAAAACTATATTGAATAAAATCGGTTCATCTGTTTTTGAATTATCAGTCAAAAACGCATAGTGAAAGGAAGTGCCAAATAGTAAAATGACGTAAGCGCCGCCAAATATCCCTAAATAAATGACCTTTTGAACGGATGTTTTGTAACAGGGCGGCATCTACGAAACTCTACACTGAGCATCGTCCGACATGCTCTTGGCCGGTTTTCTTGGATTGTTATCCCGGAAATCACCCCTTAAGGATTACTAATTCCAATTCAAGAAAATCCCCAGCCAGGTTATACGTAGCCTATAAAATTCAACGTCTAAAAGGGGGGGGGGGGTAGCCACTACACTCGATTGAGTTAAATGACCCCCCCCCCCCTCCCTCCTCCAAGTGCACCTCAAATAGAAAAAAATCATTTATCCACCCCAATTTCAACCGCGCCTGTTCTTACCTTTCATGCTTAGACTGATTTGACGGGAGCATCGATTTGGATGATATTTGCCGTGGACATGAACGTATAAACACAAAAGTGGGCCTGTATCGTCCGATATACACCTACAGCTCTATGTCGTTTAAATCATGCCAAAAATATCAATATGATAAAAAAAGTATTCATTTTTGAGTGTAGTTTCATTGAGTGGTAATTGCAAAATATTTTATTAGGACTACTGTCCTCTAGCGTATCCATCTGTCAACTTTACTTCAAGTTTCGCCTCCAGGGTAGCGGGAGAGAAATTAGGAGTGAATTAGCCGCTTACTGACAGACCGAATTCCACGCGGGCGGAGCCGCGGGCACAGCTAGTTATAGATATTATTAAATTTAGTTGTGTTATTCCCGCTCGTTTTTGATAAGCAAATATTTATGGCACGATAATATAGATAATATACCTATAAAATAGGTAGTTTTCAAAATAATGTATTCACGTAAATAAGAAAATTTAGTAATTATGTATATATTCGTGTAAATTCTATAAACAATGTTAATTTGTGAATAGATTAGCTCGCTGAAGTGCATAAGAGTGGACTTGATTTGATTGAATTTGCATTTCGTCCAACTTAATGAGAAACAAATACTATCGGGCCGGCCGCAAATTCCAGAGTCCACAAACCACATGCCCAAAATACCGAGATTTCAAACTGTACAATTTGGGCCAAATCAATCCTTATCACCTATACTAACCTTAATTGAAAATCATATCGTAGGTATATTATAAGCTTGTAAGTTAAAACCTAGAATATCCAATAGAATAGAATGTCCATTAAGACGACTAACCAATAAAACTTAAACTGATATATCATTAAATTTAAATTACTCATTAAAGTAGTAGGTAGATTGTGCGGACGCAGATCATTTTAGTAATTCAATAGTGTTATCTTGATGTCTTTTACCAGCATTTTATTAAATAGCGTATTAAATAGTTATTATTGTATAAGAACGCATAGACAACATACCTACTAAGAATTTGTTAAAATATTTTTATAAAAACTTAGCAAATAAGATATAATTTTTCTGTGAAAACTTTTAATTAAATTAAGAATAATACGAATGTTAAAAATAGAGCTGCATGCGAGCGAGGCTAACGATAATGATGCATAAAAGTATTTCCCATGTCGCTTTATGTCTCTCAATTAATCAGAACCATGCATTTTTTACTTGATTTAAAATTTAAAAGCATCGGTAAACGCGTTCCTGTGTTTGTATGGTCCACACATCGTCCCATCGTCCATTAGGGTTTATTAAGGGCCTGGTCAATATTGATCAATGGCTAGCCGGCGTCATAACGACGCAATTAAATTTTGCCTCCGATGACGGTGTGTTTATGCACTAAACGAGCCTGAATAATTGCAAATTAATCGAGTTTATCTACATTGGAGTGGTTTTTATCGATAAATTGGGAGTCTGGATTTATTAGCAAACACGGAAAGGCTGTTTGCGATTCGGAGTTTTGAAAGTTTTATTGCAACCGTGCGATTACTGAACGAGTATTTACCGTTTTCTATGTGATTAAAGTTTTAAGTGCTTTTTTCTGGATTGTTAACACACTTGCGAGACCGCCGTGATATGAGCCAATCTTCGTTTTGCAACCATATTTTTATTTTATTATATATATTTTGAATGTTACGGTAGAATAAATTATATTGCTGATTTAAATAAATATTACTGCCCGGGTGTTAAAACGTCTGCCTGCTGCGAATGCAGACGCTGGTTTGATTCCAGCACTCGGCACACTGGAGGTCTTAGTCCCTTTGTCTTTCGTACTTATAATTATGATAATAATCTAGGTGGGTACACATGTAAGTTTAGAAATTACCTTGCCCGGTCTCATTGTGTTACTCATTGTTGTTTTTATTTTGTTACAGACGATGCCATACTGTCCTACTTGGGGCAACTAATCGAGTCACTCAGGAGTAGTCGAACACTTTTTAAGCTCAATCGTTGTACAACTTAGTCGAATTTCCATTCATAATGTTAGTTTAAATCATAAACTTAGGGCAACTTGTATTCTAAAACCGATTATTTAACAAACAGGGTCACTTCTCCCGCTGTACGCGCCAACTGGGTCGTGGTTCAATTTGGGATTCTATGCAAAAAGTTAGGTGAACAGGTACGGTCGTTGTTGGCGATGTGACGGCGGATTTGCATTGTAATGACTTGGCAGCTCTGGACGCTGTCGCTGTACTAACCATCATTTCGGACTGTGTCACGAGTAACTTGTATATTCGCTGTGTGCTCAACAATGACACTTTTGGAAGGGATTAAATGTTTGACAATTTCCATGATTGTGACTTTTGTTCTGAATACGCGGCCCGAAGACACCTTCACTAAAGGGAGTGTTATTGATTTTTGGACTTCAAATATATGGAAAGAGCTTCATTATTTCAATATATGTCTTCTGAATCGTCTGATATTAGTGGTACAGTCCACGACACAAATTAAATTATGCTGTTGAAGACAGGGTCAAATAATTGTTTTCCAATATGTAATAATACTCAATACTCATACTCATTTATTAATAACATTTTAAATTGTGCATGTCAAAAAAAAGCTTGTTACTTTATATGGCATACATTTAAGTTATAATTATATATTTAATATTACTGCATACGAGATTTTGAAGTGTATTAGGTAGATCTTAAAATAATATGAGATATGAGTACAATAAACCTAAATAAGCCTTTATGTTAAATCGTAACAACGCAATGATTCGTTTTTACTCCATCACACATTTTGACACAATCACTATCTTCACACATCAACTCTACCAAAAAAACCGGCCAAGAGCGTGTCGGGCCACGCTCAGTGTAGGGTTCCGTAGTTTTCCGTCCGTCAACTTTATTTGAAAGCACGTAATTTCATTGTGATTTTGTAGAAATTACAGGTACAATAAACACCTGCTTATACGGTTAAATTACAAACTTAGTTCAGAATTTTTTTTTTTTTCAAAAACTATTTAACCTATCAAGTTCAAAATAATTTTTCTAGAAATTTTTTATAAAGTTCTACTTTTGAGATTTGTTTCATATTTTTAAAACTTAGGGTTCAAAAGTTAGAGTGGGGGGGGGACACAATTTTTTTTACTTCTGGAGCGATTATTTCCGAAAATATTTACATTATCAAAAAATTATTTTACTAAACCCTTTAAATACCTATCCAACAATATATCACACGTTAGGGTTGAAATGAAAAAAAAATCACTCCCCACTTTACGTATAGGGGAGGTACCCTAATAAAACATTTTTTTCCACTTTTTATTTTACCACTTTGTCGGCGTGATTGATATACATATTAGTACCAAATTTCAGCTTTCTAGTGCTAACGGTCACTGAGATTATCCGCGGACGGACGGACGGACGGACGGGCAGACATGGCGAAACTATAAGGGTTCCTAGTTCACTACGGAACCCTAAAAATGTGGATACCGTTTCGTTTTCGTTTACTTTGGTACTATTTCTGGGTGGCCAGTCTTGATAACAAAGATGCTATTCTGTGGTTCTGTAAATAGATCGTCTGTTTTGTATTAGCCTGTTGGATATCACTATATCATTATAACATTTAAAATTGATCATTTTACGTTTTTGCGAATACCATTTGTGCTATTTTGGTTTTGATATTTCAATCGCACACAAATGTAAACAAGCCATTTCCTTGCATGCCAAGCTTTCATTGATGTTAAATTTATTGCCACATCTGAACTAAATGTAGGGCAAAGAATACGAGAGACGTCATCTGGATTGCAGTCTTTACATTTACGGCCAAATTTTATACAGCTAAATTACTAAAGGTAGCTACGGATGCCGTATGACCGTAAAAAGCAGGTGTTACATACTATTGTACCCGGCCTTAAAACAATATTATTTTCTTAATTAGTCTATTTCTACCTACATCGTTATTTTAAAGAATCCGTGTAGTAAAAATTACAAAAAAATAGGGACTGAGCAAAGCATTTCTAAATAGGCAAAGAAATATTTAGGAAAGTATAAATAAATAGGTATATGGCCCAAGAATTCACGGATTATGGCGATTTATGCGGCAAAGCAATATAAATGTGATAATGTTATATTAATCAATCAAACCATTCTGTTGTCATTATAAACTGTATTGCTTGTCAAGGAGAATAAATAAATTGAAATTGAAAATTGAATTCATTGCCAAATTATAGGTATACATAGTGGTCACATAATAGGTATTTTGTAGAATCACAATGTTGCCTTTCGGACGTACAATATTAAATTCACTTAACATCTAGAATGAAATATGTACAATATTTACAATGGTTACTTATCGTACTTACTTTCTTTATATGGGTTTTAAGAGTATTAATTAAAATAAAGGTTACCTAAATAACGTGTCATTCAACATTGCTAGTCAACTTTTGCTTCACTACAGTCACCACAGCGCTAACTATAAAATTATCACAAAAAGTAATCGCAATTAACCGAAATAACTGGAGTAACTAATACAACTCTTTTCACGACATTATGTCCTTTTTACTATATCATAATCTGTCTGGTTAAAAATATGCCCCTATAAAGTTTACACACTGAAATTTTACGATCGTCAGCTTTATACCTCCATTTTAAAATTAAGTTCATAAACCTCAAAAGTCATAAAATAAGTATTCCGTTTTAGTTCTAAAAGTTTTTGATATTTTCGCTTAGTATGCACAGTTCGTTTCACCAAAAGCAAACGTACCCAATAAAAATGTAACAGTCACAATCACCAAAGCTCGTCCGAATGCCTACAATCGGACGAGGCAAAGCATCTCCGTCGACCGCATTGTTCCTTTGTTGTCCGCTCGTGGACAGAACCTTTGTCCGAGAATTGTTTTATACAGAATGTAAGTCACGAATACCATGTACTGTCTAACTGAATAAGGACAGCTCTTTCTGCGTCCAGTCAAGATGCCGGTGGCCTCATTTGTGGCTCAATTTAGTGTGTATCGGTATCGGTGAGCAATAGTAGCCTCCGTTAGATATCTCGAATAGTAGCTTTACCGACCGCCCAAGATATAGCAAAAGTCTTTTTCCAGTGAAACAAAAATAATTACTGATTTCAATTCTATATATCGCTGGCCCAATGATACAGGGTTCTATTTTAAGGATAGTTAAATATAGGCTTAACCTCACTATAAGAATGTTCAAATTGCAATTCGATAAAAGTGAAACATAGAAATCTGTAATATGTTTTATGTTCAGCGATATGTTATTATTTTACGGAAAAACATTATTTGCATTACGAAAATCCACAAAAAAATGTCACGTTTATACCTGTATCTTACTTAATTATTATTTTAATATCTTACTTAATATTTAAAATATTCAAATTACATTACATTGGGACCTCCGTGATGCGACAGACAGGGCGCTAAGCGTCGCTACCTTTTGGTCCCGCACCGCACAGTCTGAAACCATCGACACGAGAAGAAGAAGATTGGTACTTTTATTAAGTAATATAATATTTTATACCTATTGAAATTTACTATAAAATTATATCTAGTAACTCAAAGTATGGTAAACAAATTAAATAAGCAGATATCTGCTGTGAAGTTTAAGTTCATCATCATCATCATATAATCAGCCGAAAGACTTCCACTGCTGAACATGGCCTCCCCCAAAGAGTGCCACAATGACCGATTCTTCTTTTAGTTTGAGTTACCTATTGAGAATATACTTAATTAAGTAACTTTTATAAGCCCAGTCAAAACTTAGTCGTAGCTAATCGATTAATTGATTGATTGATTAATGTAATAGAGGCTGATCGTAAGTCAAATTATCGGACTGATTGTTCTAATATTAACCTACTTTATTATATCTTTGATTAAGTTCATACACAAAAGTATCATTTATTAGGTTAGTTAACGAAACAACTAAAACATTTTTTTACTGAACTAAGTAAGTAGTAAGCTAGATTCGTATTTTTCATTTAGTGTAATAAATAGTTCATCACTGTATAGTTGATTTCACATAGGTATGGTAAGCGAAAAATAATTTTCGTACTATTTTTCCGAGACATCAGATTATACCCTCAAGGAAAATTAATACAGGTAATAAATAAAATTTCTGTACGAAACTACCCGTTTTCATTATATACAAAAATACATATTACGTCAACTATAACTTGAAACCCTCGCATAACATAAATTAGATATAATAAGCTTCTCAATATCAACAGCAAACGGAAGTGTTCTAGACGTCAACGACTGAAATGCAACCGATGCGATTTTATTGCTCGGCAGAACATTATCTGTCAAGCACATTTCTAGCGATATTTGATAAAAATGCTGAGGCTGCGTTTTCAAATGCTGGAGGAACGTAGTGCTATGTGCAAATTGAGTTATGGCGTCGATATAAATTTATTTGACATTTATTATAAAGACGTATTTATTGAGAGTCTTTTCCTAGTCTTGTTACGATTGCAAGGCGTTCATGTATTTATACAATAATTATAATCTTCATATTTGTGTCGGTGTTTTAGTTGAAGGTACCTTGTTAATTATTTACGTGCATTAAGGTTTAGTATTTTAAGCGTAAAACCCTATTATTTTTAAAGCCTCGGGCGGCATAAAAACTTTTTAATAGTCAAGTTAAGACACCCACTATTTGACAGGGGATAATCCCAATAAGCCTAGTTCTTCTTTATTCCTTAGTACGAGCAGGTGAAGCCTTCTGTATTCTGCATTTTCTTATTGATTGAGCACACCTAATAATAAAATTAGTTTATTTCTTACCATGGTATTCTACCGATGCCATAAGTTGCGTAATTAATTACGTAAAGTAATTTCGTATACGATTTACCCGTATCTTATTAGTTAGTTAATATTTTGTATGGAATTTGAACAAGAGAAACAAAGTGATTTTCTTTAACTTGCTGTAAAGTTAAATTTCTCAAATTATTCTTTCCTACTAGCTACTCTTATTTACGTTATTCCAATATATTCCAGGACTCCCTTTGTTACACATGACATGACCTTTACACCTACAAACTAGGAACTTCGAACCATATTCGTCAACTCGCGACATCCCGCGTGTTTGCTCGCGTGCCGAACCTGACCTTCGTACTATCTCAATCTGATAAACAGATAACCGCCTACATCGTTCTCAGCGGGATCTCGGGACCTTTACCCTCTGCTAAGCCTCATTCTTTTGTCTAGAATAATAAAGACTATATTCCCATGATTTTATGACAGAAATCTTGTCATGAAGGTATGACTATTTTAAGATCGTGATTGAGCTTATAGCAAGTATGCATTGTGGAACAGAATGTCCACACAAAATATGTCTGTGTCGCTTTTGTTTCTTGAAAAATGTTCTAAATAAAACTACATATTCAAAATACCGATGTAAAAGTATGTAAGTACAGTCACCACACGGGAATGTTGAGTTGAGCCACTTGCTATTGTTCGTAATTTAGCCGTGTAATGAATGACCAATGTTAGCTGACAGCTGACACTCTGACAGCTAGTCGGTAACATCGACCATTAATTACACAGCTAAATTACGAACAATGGCAAGTGGGTCAACAATCCCGTGCGGTGACTATACATGCAAATACATATGTTTTAAGCAATATATACATACTCGTACATGTAGTATAAAAAATTGCTGTGCTAATTTACAGAAAGTCGAGGTTGGCGTATCGGTTCATGCAAATCAACTAGGTACTTGCCCTACTTTTTAGATAGAAGTACCTAACTTACAAAATAAAGTTAAATTTAAACTATGTCAGTAAAGTACGCGCACTACTTCAAATGCATAAGCATAACAAAACACATTCACGTTGCAACACACTTCACTGCTACTTATGAAAAACTCGGTATTACGGTAGGATATCTGTAAAGTTTTAACACTAAGTGCACCTTAGCATAAAAATATTCTTTACTACGGCAGTTTTAAAGTTGCATTTCGATAGTTTAAAGGAGTAGATGGCGGACATTTTTTCCAGCGAGGAGTAAGTAAAGTTTGCGTTGTATATGGGAACGAGGAGTAAGTTTTATTTAGCAAAAAGGCATAAAATGGATGTCTATTGAGCGGAGGCGGGCTGATCGCTACAGCTATACAACGCGCACTGGCGTTATCAAACTTTCGCTTAACGCTCTGCTTTTAATGAAACTTGGTATCGCGGAAATTGCGTGGAAAATAAATGAGAACGCAGTAGTTCGCCTAGCAACTTTTAAATTTACTCTTCTAAATAGAGTGCCATTGTTAAATTTAAAAGCGAGTTCCGATTCAACTGGAAATTGGTGTATTTGAACGTTTCATCTTGAAGTTGGCGTTGCTTTTGCATTGAATATGCACATACATATTTGTATTGAAAATGTATATATTTAGATTGCAAACTCGGATTTGCACGTATATTCGGTGACGTATTTTGAATTTAAAAAGATCATTAGTTATGATTTTTTTATCAATCTTCAGATTTAAGTTGGATATAGGATTTAGGCACAAAAATTACTCCTATTATTTAAGTACTAATAAGGAATCACCATCGTACGTTTCAAATCTATTGATTGAAATCAATTGTTTTAAAGATGCCAAATCATCCATTCAAGGCTTTAATTTCTGCTTTAACATACCTCTATAGTGAGTTCAATAAACGGGATACTTCGTTATTCGAAGCTGCAGCTTTGTTGGTACCACAGACAAAAGAGGTTTTAGCTTGTCTCTGGCCCTTATAGACTAGAAATAAACGTCATTTTATATTGAAAACCACGCGTGTCAGTATATTTGACAAATAATTGTTTTAGCTGTCAGATATCTGTGCTAATAGCGTTGGGGTGCAGGTCGATACTTTTATAAATATTTTGATGAGAGAATCTATATAATCATTATATATCTGGTCTGTGGTTGGTACTTACTTCTATTTACGAAATCATAATTATACCTAAATAACAAAATTTAGGCAATGCAAAAAGGCTGTAGTTGAATACAATAAATATTAGGGCTGAAACCAGCCTAGAGATTTCAGCTTCAAATGCAAACACAGGGTAAACTTGGACTCGGAAACTGCTATCGTTCATTGCGATCGTAGTTTAACATCTGATTTAGTAAAACTGTAATATTCTGGGAAAACCTGTATTTTCTTGTTTACACAAAGTGTTTACGAGTTTATAAAGGCACGGAGCATTTCTAAGGACCGTGTACAGAAGTTTGAGTGTGAGATTACTCATGATGCTTTACATTGGCGTCCCACGTTGCCACGTTGTTGAAGTGCCTTCTGAAAGATTAGCTCCTGAATATTCTCAAATCAAAACGCTACAAGGCTATTAATAAAATATAGTACTTTCACACATAGATACTTGAACATACATGAGATAAGAACATACATGAACACTTAAATATTATATTATTGTGGTCATTTTTTATATTTTTTACTTTAAAATTGACGATTTAAGAGTCAAAAATTGCATCTAGCTTATTAATTGTTGGAATAGTAATGTATGTAAGTTGCTTATGTAAGAAATATTTAAAATAAAATAAAATGAAATTAGTCCATAAACCAATATAAATAAATAGGTAAAGATATTTTTAAAATGGTACCTAATCGTAAATACCTATAAAATTGCTAATTTATATATTTAAATATGACAATACAGTGTCAACGTCGTTGGTATTTTAACTTTACCAAGCTACTAACTAAAGTGCCATAAACTTAACTTCCACAAGATAGGGCAATATTTATGCAATATTCGTTCAAGAAGAGCTGCCAAGTTCCATATTTCTTCGGAAGAAATATCAGATATCTATCGACTGGTATTTACCGGACAGTGTCATATTTGAAGCCAAAAGCAGTAGTAGCAATATTCTCGAAGCAACCAGACAACTGGTCGGCTCGAATACAGAACAGTTGATGGCTGCTATTACGTATTTACATGGATATGGACTTAAATCAATCAATGGGATATTTATCGTTATTTACATGTAATATCAACTTTAGGTTTTTTTTTACGATGTGATATTGATGCCATTTTTTATAAAATATGATTGCCATTTAATAAGCGCAACGTTTTTTACTTTAATTTTGTATTAAGCAGAACGTCTGCTAACGATATCGCAAAAGTGGAATAATCCATTATTTGACAAAAACGGGACCTAATCGCGTACACTTACTTTTATCATTTTTAATAAAAGTAAGTGTACGCGATTAAGTCCCGTTTTTGTCAAAATAAATGGAATAATCTACTCCCTCAGGCGAGACTCAAACTCGCAATTCTGAGATACATGCCCATCGCTCTGACCAACTGATCTATTGAGACTTGCCCGATGGCTGCGAATTTCTCCACTATATCCTTTATGCGTCTTAGGAGGACGCCTAGCGAGGTCTGCTGACTCGAGGTCTGAGTCTTACACTTCTCAACCGGCCATCAGAGTCCCAAGTTTTATGGAAAATCCACGGATAAAAATGCGCTACCCAACTACAATAAATTTTCTATTTAAAAAAAAATCGCCTGCTAACGATACCCTAATGTTTAGAAATAAAGGAAAAGTATAATAGTATAAATTAGTATTCATAGAAATCTTCTTCAGTTTCTATTCCCATACAGCACAGTTTCTATTTCTATCACAAGACGTAATAGGTCAAGTTATTTGATGTTAGTTATGTCGTCTACGCTGTTATGTGAATACTAATTTCTGTGAAAGATATCTCTCATTTGCAAGCACCATCAATCTTGTTCCGAGTTTTAATAAACAAATTTATACATGACTGGAAAAGTATGTACAAACTAAGATATCTAATTTTGAAAGCTAGGTATTTGTAATCAGTGACAATGGAAATTAGTATTAAGTTAGCGTAACTCATGAACGTATATATACTATGGGGGGCCCTCTTCGACCAGAAAGTAAGGTTGAAAGAGAACAAATTGGAAAAAGATGTCCATTTCAATTTAAAAAACAGATGTATTCTTAGTTTGTAATATGTATTAAATTCATACGAAATCTGCGTTATCTATAAGTAACTTAGTTAAATCCACAACACTTACAAATGCCACTTTACTACTTGTAATTCTGTAGGTATATCATTTTCATTTCTTTTTATCTCCCCGCTGCACTAGTTCTCTAGTTTCAATTCCAAGCATATTTACCCACGCTAATAAAAAAAGTTAATTTTTCAGCAAAAACAACGATTAACACACGCCCGCCCGCCCGCCTTAAATTAACGCAATATTTATAGGTACATTTCCTTACAAAGATGCCGGTAGCTTCTAAGCATACTTGCTACGCTTCGAATAAACGAACGGATATAAACAACACCATGTTCTAATATATGTTTTTATTAAATTCCGCCAGAGGCAGTTTCAGTGCATTTACTTTCGATGCAAATGGCCTGCACTCACTGTGCGCCAGACAGATATTGCGTTATCTTGCTATTTATTGTTAGAACGAGTTCAGCGTTCATGTCGAGGTTAACTACTGGCTAAGTACAGTCACCGGCAATAGTATCTTCCTATACGAAGGCCGCAAAAATATGTGATACGCTCTTTTTTGTAGGGCCATAAGATCGTGTCACATATTTTTGCGGCCTTCGTGCAGGAAGATACTATTGCCGGTGACTGTATTTTTAAATTTAATTATATAGAAGATTTATCGGCAGAGAACTTATCAAAACTCTATTAAATATAAATTATTTCAAAATGTATCATTAAAATAAAGGCTAAACCGCTATAAAATTTCAGAACTTATACTGGGAAAGAATATTGCTTAATTACTTGAAGCATTCTTGGAAAGTAACTGCCAAATTTACTGTTATTACATTGGGTAACCGTTTGATAGTTAAAAAGCGAGTTACGAGTAATCGGGATTTGAAAGGAGGTAGTAAATTGTAATCCCACATTTGTTAGGACGCAAATTTAATCTGCTTACCATCTAAATTCGAAAGCATTCAACGCGAAATGATTTCGTCAAATGTGCAATGTGCATCCTGGACCGTACCGAACCATTGTCAAAACAAACGTATTACCACCTTCCTATAAAATCACAATGACTGTTGATTTTCTGGCTAGTTGAACAAATATCTATTTCACCTTGGTCAAGTACCAAAAAAAAGCGCAGATGTTGGCATCCGCCGAGAGTTTGAACAAATGAAGGCGGCCCATCCTTTTGTTGAGCAAACTACGCATTCAAAATGTTCCTCGAATTACAAAATGTTTAGCTATTTGTTAAAGTCCTATTAAAGTTCTGTCACTTCAATACTGAATCAGCAAACTTAGTCAATAGTTTGTTTATTCAAATATCGCCTTTAATCCCAGTTGATACAGTTGCTGCAAACTTTGAGTATAAAGTTGCGCCCGTATAATTGTCGTACGACGCAACGAAGTCGTCCGCAGTTTGAATGAGACGTCGATAAATTAAATTCGTTTCCGCCGTGTGAATTCTAAAGACATCTCAATTTGTTTTCTTGTTAACGTTTAAAAAAACCTCGATTGTTGTTTAATTCTTAACGTGTTATATTTTAATGACGCGTGTGTGTGTGCTTTTGAATTTATTTTCAAAAACTCCTTGTGAGTTGACATAGAACTTTATGAATTTTAGTCAATTTTTCGCTAGAAATATCACAAATAAATTCATTGCGCTTATTTCTTTTTGTCCCTATTAAAAGTGCGTCTAGTAAGGTGATTGATTACCTTTCTTAGAGCCCCAGATCATTATTTCTCAAGCTACCAGACAAAGACAATAACCAATATTATTTTATTATCGAAGGGCCACCGAAACAAAAAAAAACTCTCATAGGCATTCAGTAGACGGCAACTCAACACTGTGTCAATAACGATAAAAGTATTTGCTCAGTCGAGACGTACAAAGATCTAAGTAAACACTCAGTCACGCCCACCACGACGCTTACGAACTCCTTGATACGACTACTAGTTTCATTTTGATATCAGCATTGGATTTGTTTTATATCAAAACAGATTGGTTGAATTATTTTTACTGGCATTACGAGTGAAATTGTCTTGTTTTAGAGTTTGATTTTTTCTCTGAATCGTTTTGTAAGTGATTGAATCACATCTAAGAAAAGTTTCTGAGAAATACGAATAGCAAACTTATTTACGTATTTTTATGTAAATATAAAGATTGTCCTGAATTTAGAAAACGGTAAATCCATTAAGTACGTAAGAAGAAATGCCTACTTTTTGGAAGAGGGCCAGTACAAACAACTTTAAGCCTGATACGACGGTATCATCAAGTTCAAACTAAGCACGATATCGACCCCTAATCATCGCGACCCGAAAGCGTTGCCAGTTGAATTTCACGTACAATTTGCGCTGAAAAGCCTTTGAGCCGTAGCTAATGTTTTCGCTAAGCGATTCGTTCAAATTGTGAGACAGCGAAGGCGTTTGTTTTTAGTAAATTGCATGCTCTTACCGCCTTGAGAGGTCGGACGTTGCCATTAAATTCATTGCGGTCTTAAATTTTATAATCTGTGGTTACTATGGTTATTTATGCAGTGTCCTACCGTTGAGCGAGGACTTACTACTACCTGTGTCATTATACATAGGTACATATACTTTTTCTTATAATGAGGCACCTATTGCATTTGTAAATGAGCCTTAAGCGATTGTATAATTTTATATGTACAAAACAACAGTAGCTAAATTTATTTCTATCACAATTTAATATATTAATGTATATTATATAGGTGCTCACATTTACGACGGTTTTAATTAAACACTCAACTCACATTTCAAGACAAAAGCCAAACTAAACGCACGGGACCATTCGCGGAAATGTTTGGCTTTACTTTCTTGGATATTGTGTTACTATTCAATCAGTACATCTTTGTTCGATTGACGTGGAAGAGAATTTGGGGGCAAACACAAATTACCGGTAGCGTATTTACTTACACGTATAGATTTTGGGTCGTGCACAAAGTATCACTTTCAGACAAATTAACGGAGACGGTGGTGCGTTTTAGTGAATTGTTTTTGGGTATTTTCGGGAGTGGAGTGTCGAGTATCTGGGGCATCCGTGGCTTTTGTTTTTGCTTAACGCAAAACGATTTAGTTGCACGGCATGTTTAACTTTATGGGAGTTTATTTCCAACCAAAAAGTACTAAAAGACGTGGTTTACTGAGTAATGGTATTTTACAGAGTAATGGGCTACCTTCACGATCAAATATGAAATCAGTACAGCTACCATTATGTAAGTTGATGTTTTGCCTTGGTCTGGTCTGTAAGTCTCCTCTGGTTATAACGAACTGACTTTTTTGCTATCAAAATAGATTACTTTTAAAATGAACGCTTAAACATAGTGAATATTTTCGAAGTTAATGTTGAATTGTACATTTGTATGTAAATTTTGCATTAATAATCTCGAAAATAACTTGTTACGCACAAAGAATATCTCACAGGCAGTAAACAAATTTATAGTAGTAAGTTCAACGTTTCACGGCGCTTGAAAATAATTCACAACAAGACGTCGACTCTCAAAAGACTTATAAATATTTAAAAAAAACTGTATTGTGGAAGCTCTGTTGGATACTATTTTTCGAGAATATGCAGCCGCGGCAGCGATGTCGCTCGCAGTGATTTACTGTTTTTCACGCAGACCTTTAACTACTTCTTGCTAACAAATCATACGCTGGATCGAAATTTCTTATTGCTCCCAGTGATTCACGGAAAGCCCATTTATGGCTCGGAAAGAAATTGATTTCAAATTTTACTGCATATTAAAATAACCTTTGATATTTGATTGCCACTTATTTTTAAAAGAATATTACCGAGGTGGCATTCAGCGCGTACGGCGCGAGGCACCCCACTGCTTTTGTGGCCATGAATTAAAGTAAATACCGTTTTGATTAATTGAAAAATAAGTTATTTTAAGAATGCTTTTGCTGGTAAAATGTTACGATGAAATTCAATGACACGTGGTGAAATCAAATTATTTTACAGTGTTAAGAAATAAAGGAAAAGTAGAAAAATCCACTGCCTCAGGCGAGACTCGAACTCACACATACATGCCCCCCCCCCCAACCCCCCTTCTGATCCGTCACGTATTGCGCCCCCTAAGAAGCGTATAAAAAAAAGGATATGGTGGATAAATTCACAGCCATCAGCTAAGTCTCAGTAGCTCAGTTGGTCAGAGCGATGGGCATGTATCACAGAGACGCGAGTACGAGTCTAGCCTGAGGCAGTAGATTTTTCTAATTTTCCTTTATTTATAAACATTATGGTATCGTGTCAGACTTTCTGCCTAATCTATCTATCTATATATATATAAAAGAAGAAACTGAGTGAGTGACTGACTGACATATCAACGCACAGCCCAAACCGCTGGGTCTAGAGATTTCAAATTTGGCACATAGGTTCCTTATAAAGTCTAGGGGAGCACTAAGAAAGGATTTTTCAAAATTCACACCCTAAGGGGGTAAAATGGGGGTCCAAAGTTTGTATGGCGAAACAAGATTTGTTAGACTATTTTATCCGAAACTTCACAGGAGTATTCCTAACGATAAATGAGTAAACACGTGTTTCAGGTTTTTTGAAATTCAACCCCCAAAAGAGGCAAATGTGGTCACAAAGTCTGAATATCAACATGGGTATCGTATCCTTTTTGAGTACTTATAGTACGCGGGCGAAGCCGCGGGAAAAGGCTAGTATATATATATAACTCAAAGGTGACTGACTGACATAGTGATCTATCAACGCACAGTCTAAACCGCTGCTTCTAGAGATTCCAAATTTGGCACGTAGGTTCCTTATAAGGTCTAGGGGTGCGCTAGGAAAGAATTTTTCAAAATTCATCCCCTAAAAGGGTGAAATGGGGGTCCAAAGTTTGTATGGGGAAACAAGATTAGTTAGTCTATTTTATTCGAAACTTCACAGAAGTATTCCTAACAATAAATGAGTAAATACGTGTTGCAGGTTTTTTGAGAATTCAACCCCTAAAAGGGGGAAATGTGGTCAAAAAGTCTGAAAATCAACATGGGTATTGTTTCTATGGTTTATCGGGTCATTGATTACGAAAACAACAACGATTTTAAAATCCGACGTGGCGGACGTGAAATACTATCTCTCCTGTTAGGGTACAATGGGGTTGAAGGTGTCGTTTTTATTAAAGCGTATTAAGAAAATGGCATCGATTTTGAAATTTAATATTGTGGACATAAAAATTCTTGAAAGTATTTGTGCCAAATTGCAATCTTCTTCTAAATATGTAAAAGAAGAAACTGACTGACATATCAACGTACAGCCCGAACCGCTGGTTCTAGAGATTCCAAATGTGGTACGTAGGCTCCTTATAAGGCATAAGGATGCACTTAGAAATTATTTTTAAAAATTTACCTCCTAAGGGGGGAAATGGGGTTCAAAGTTTGTATGGGAAACGAGATTAGTTCAACTATCTTATTCGAAACTTTACAGGAGTATTCCTAACGATAAATGAGAAAACAAGTGTTTCAGCTTTTTTGAGAATTCAACCCATAAGGGGGAAATGTGGTGACAAAATTTAAATATCAACATGGGTATTGTTTCTATGGTTTATCGGGTCGCTGATTACGAAATCAACACTTAAGGGGGTGAAATGGGGGTTGATAGTTTGTATGGGGAATTTTTAAACGTTGAACCAATTTAGATGAAACTTGGTATAGAGATAGTTTGTGTACCGGGAAACGACATGGGACAGTTTTAATCTCGAAAATCGATCTTTAAGGTGGTGAAATGGGGGTTGGAGGTTTGTATGGAGATCTTTTTACCGCGAACCGATTTAGATAATTTTGTTGTGGGAGTCCCAGGAAACAATATAGAATATTTTTTAAGCCGAAAATCAATCTTAGAGGGGTAGAAAACATGTTGGTAGTTTGTACGGCGAATTATTAACCGCTGAACAGACGATTGAAATGAAACTTGGTACATATTATATAGATTGAGTCGCGGTAAACAATATAGGATAGTTTTTATCTCGAAAATCAACCCTCTAGGGGGTGAAACGGGGGTTGAAAGTTTGTATGGGAAATTAATAACCGTTGAACCTATTTAGATGATTTGGTATGGAGATATTTTGCGTTCTGGGAAAGGATATATAATAGTTGTTATCCCAGAAGTCATTCCTTAAGCGGGTAAAAAGGAGGGTGGATTACTAATTCCACGCAAATGAAGTCGCGGGGAAAAGCTTCTATTCAAGAGTAGAAATCTGTACTAACCATAATCTCTCAGTAGTAAGTCGTTGATGGCGTAACAATTAAACAATTATTTCAATAATTTCTTTAAAATAAAAAATGAGGGAACCGCCGTCTTCAAAACGTGGTATACCGAAACCTCCAGAATGTAACGAATACTTTTCCGAAAACCGCTTCTAAATCAGTTCAGCGAAACGCAAGATGATCGCGGACAAACATACATTCCTACGAGTCTAACTGAGAACCTCCTTTTTAGTACTTTTAGTACGCGGGCGAAGCCGCGGGAAAAAGCTAGTTTAAAATAAAATTATTTTAGTGTTCAAATACACATTTCAATTAACCTAAAACACGGCAGTGGCAGCCACCTTATAAAGCCCTTTTTAGGGTTCCGTAGTCAACTAGGAACCCTTATAGTTTCGCCATGTCTGCCCGTCCGTCCGTCCGTCCGCGGATAATCTCAGTGGCCGTTAGTACTAGAAAGCTTAAATTTGGTACTAATATGTATATCAATCACGCCGACAAAGTGGTAAAATAAAAAGTGGAAAAAAATGTTTTATTAGGGTACCTCCCCTATACGTAAAATGGGGAGTGATTATTTTTTTCAATTCAACCCTAACGTGTGATATATTGTTGGATAGGTATTTAAATATGAATAGGGGTTTAGTAAAATCATTTTTTGATAACGTAAATTTTTCGGAAATAATCGCTCCAGAAGTAAAAAAAAAATGTGTGTGTGTGTCCCCCCCCCCTATCTAACTTGTGAACCATAAATTTAAAAAACTGAAAAAAATCTAAAATGTAGAACTTTATAAAAACTTTCTAGGAAAATTATTTTGAACTTGATAGGTTGAATAGGTAGTTTTTGAAAAAAAAATTACAAAATAATTTCTGAATTAAGTTTGTAATTTAACCGTATAAGCAGGTGTTTATTGTACCTGTAATTTCTACAAAATCACAATAAAATGACGTGCTTTTAAATAAAGTAAAAACGGTGAAAATCGGTTCACGCAATAAAGAATTATCCCATAAAAAACATCTTCCATACTTTAAGCTCGCGCGCAATAGTTTACTTAATTTGCCGATAGATGTCGCTGTACGTGGAACGCTCATATCATATCCTACATGGCGGTGTTATTTTACCTCTTAAGTGGGGACACTTACTGTGACGGACGGAAAACTACGGAACCCTACACTGAGCGTGGCCCGACACGCTCTTGACCAGTTTTTACTTACTATCTATGCCACCTTTTTTGGTGTTGTTAGCGACGCTTGGCCACGCCGCAGGGTGCTCGCGCAACCCCGCTGGTCCGGTAGCCTTTTACGACGGCAAGTGACCATAATCCTAACCTAGAATAAGACACCAACCAATTTCAATTGAATTCAACTTCAAAATGATTTCGCGAGTGCAAGGAAAGCAGATGCTATTACAATCCAGTCTAAATTATATATGCCAAAATCCCATCTGAGAACTGACTCACAGGGTATAGTCGCCATCAGATATATCGGAGCGACCAAGGTGGTCACAAATATCTGAACAACGCCTCTATTGTCAATGCGATAAAGTGCATGTTCAGATATTTTTGAATACCCTTCCCGCTCCGATATATTTGATGGCGACTGTACATTGCTAAAATAATAATATGTATTTATTTATTCTTTATATCGTTATACTCACTATAATATTTGTAGGTACATTATTAAGCCTACTAGGAGTACTATGTAGCTATGTGACTAGGTCGATTTGTGTATGATATTGATTATTCATAATATTTATTTATAAGTTATTAATTAATACCGAACAATACTTCAGCATTAGTCGTTTTGATACAAAACAAAATACTGCAATAGGCATAATTTGGATATTTGAATTTCTCATTATGATATAAGCTGCAACGAAAATGTCACCACTGAGCTTATCAAAAGCATTTTATCAACAAAAAATATATATCATAATCGATTAGTCACAGCAAAACGATTGAGTAGATGCAATAATAGGCGTGATATTGAGACATAATCATAATCATGAATTATTTTTGCGCGCCTCCCAGCCCAGACAACTGTCTGTGACCAGCTCCCAATCAAACTTTAATTAAATCAATCAGTTATTCAAAGGTACGCTAACTTAAGTCGGTGATAGTTTATGCCTTAACGTTTCTACTCTCACAGAGAATGTATGCAAGATGACGGTGAGAAGTAGGTATGTAAACTATGTATTCGATTTCATAGCATTACATTTGTGTAAATAATATTTGCGTAATGGGACGAATTTGGGTGACTGTCGCAAGTGGCAAACTTCAACTCGATAAATTCATGGCTAAAGTTAACTGTACTGTCGAACTTGGATGTACTTTGCTTATTATATGTATAGGTATAAAACCACTTGTTTATTTAAGGTCCTAAACGACTGCTACATTATTAAGGTGTAATACCTGTTAACTACGAAATCAGTGCTGCACCCAAATTTTATTCGTGTAAATTCATGTTGATTACGTACCTATCGTAGTAATTTAAATAAGTCATTATAATATTCTTCATAATCTGATGTAAATATTCTCTGCCAAGCCATTAGTTCTAAATACAAACCACTAAAAGCCTTGATTGATTGGGCGGCGTGTAAGGTTCCCCTATCTGGGGGCAGGAATCTAACGTCAGGAAACGTCAGAAAATATTATTGGAGGGCCGGCAAAGATTGACATTTCTTTGCAAAAAAGGCTTTTGAATGAAATCGCGCCTTGTCACCATAATGCTAACGATTCCAAAAAGCTTTTTGATTGAGATAAGACATGGTGAGACTAAAACTCGCTCGGTGAGTTTATTTATTCTGTCAATATTTATTATACGTAACTACGATTATTCTGCCATGCTAAGCTAAATTGGCCAAAAAATGTAAGGTAGTTTTGTACTCGTCGTTATGAGTGACCAAAAAATTACAGCGCACGTCAGATTTTAAAATTGTTAAATGTCACATAAATGTCCAAAATAATAATTAGGTACTCAACAGTCAAATTTAACAATGCACAAGGTACCTAAGTACACTTCTGATATTTCCAGAAACAATTGCAATTACCAATTAATTGAACTTACTGCCTTAGGTACTTTGCTCATAGTCATAATATTTGACTCCATATAATCGTCACCGTTAAACCTTCGTCTAGACGATTCAGCCATTCGTGAGCAATTCGCAATTCATTGGGCGACGATCACGCGTCGCTTGCCCGTGATCAAGATAGCAAGTGTAGAGGGTAGGGCTGGATCGTGGCCTGGAACTAAAAAACTGGTTTTAAAATTTATTTAAATTTTAGAGGCGTTTACGTTTTATATTGATCTCCAACTCCTGGATCGTGACCGTTAAGACACTTGATCATTGCTTTGTCCGGTCCATGTCATGCTGCTGCTGAAGTAATTCTCGCTGTGATGTTCCGCGAGTAACGCTATAGAACATTCAAAGTAGGCAAAATTTACTATATACTGGTACTATACCATGAACAACGAAGCACCTGGAAAGGCTTAAATACTTTTAAAAAATCTTATTTAATCAGCAAATAACGCCGTGGAAATATCAGAAGCGGACAATTTTTATTAAAAGTCTACTTACGTAAGTACTACGCAACGTACGATAGTTACGTACAAGATAAGCTCTACCAAAGTGCAAAACCATAACGACTCTTGCTAAAACAGCGTAAAAATATATTAACTAGGTACAGTTATCAAATGACCATTAGAAATTTCCAAATATTTTTCTAGCTATTTAATAGATTTGTTGGGTAGATTATGGGTTCTTGAAATTTTTGTAACATCTTCACCACTGTGAATGTACCATAATCTTGCAATAAAGACAATTTTCATTTCATTTCATTTCAATATTAAAAGCTAATATTAATACCCAATTACAAAGACAGGTGTCACTACTCATATATTTCTTTTTCATACATGTTTAAATTCTTGGGTTATATTTGCTAAAACTACTTTAAATAGTAAAAACGTGATCGTTCAATTTTCGTATATTGCTTTGATTTGAATCTGTCTGGAAATCATTCATATTTGCACACTTTCAGAATATTTGATGAAAGTTTTAGAAAAGACATCGTCATTTTACACAATTTGACTTTTTATGATTAACTTTTGCATGAAAATTGTGTCTTTCAAGGACAAAATGTCAGAAATATGACGTGGACTTTGACCTCTGGCTTAACGAAAACAAAGTACCTACTGTTTTATAAATATACTACTGTACCTACACTACAATCTATTACTTAAAGTAAGTATATTTATGGTATGGTAATAAGGGTCCTTAAAACACGAGTGTGATTTTATGAAAAGAGTGTTTAAGCCCTACTTACGTACAGTTGCATACACTGCTTTATCTTAACACACATATTATAAATCCTAAATGACGTGTTTGGAATGACCGACATTGCACCGCCATGGCCAACTGGATTGTGCGTGCGGTCGGGGAGGAGGATAACCGCGGTCGGAGAGGAGGGCTTGATTTTCATTACGTTACCGATTTATCGATGTGGTAATGAGTTTTCATGCATTATTACAACACTGGTACAGATAATACGCTGATGTTATATTACTGGTTGCAATAATGGTGGTAATAAGATACGGATGCCGAAGGCAAAACAGAGGATTTATGATGTGAGTGTAGAAAAATAAATATTCTTTTCACACCACCTGTTCGTATACGGGCTTTTTCTTCCCTGCTAGAAAGGACAAAGTCGAACTTTTCTGTTCTAGAACGTTAGTTTTTTTAGCTCGTTCTTCATTACAAACAATAATAGATTGTACAACAAGTGCATAAAACGTACGATTTTACACGAGGCGTTTATCCATCCGAGCGAGCTTGCGAGCGAGGATTGATATAAAGTCGAGTGTAAAATGGGTTTTATGGACGAGGGTTACACTCTAATTTTCACTTAAATTGCGAGGAAATTATTTATCGGTAATCGTAAAACAATTTCAAGTTGTAAAAAAAATATTACACTGAAAACAAATATGGTTCCGACCAATTAATTTTTTAATGTTTTTTTTTTATTTTCTACATGTGAATTTGGACATATGTAGATAGATACCTACTTGGTTTCTACCAAGTCATAAAAACATTTCGGGGCATTTCTAAACTGTTATCAACTCCTATTTTATTTGATTTCATTTATTTAATTATAGAAAACACGCAATTTAAATAATTATATCAAGAATATAATAAAAGAACAAGTTTCAGTATTCTACGAAATTTTACTACTCAATTAAATTGTGCAATATATTTTGACTCTGTTTGGCTATTGAGCCACATTCTTAGTCTTAGAAGAAAATTTTACTTTATACCCTCTAGGGCATATTTTTATGCTCTAGCATAAAATGCGATTTTATGTCGTCCACGCACGACTTAAAGTCGAACTTTACGAGCATGAGAAGTGAAAATTTATTTTTCATCGTTCATCGTTCATCATCATTGTAATCAAGAAGCAAACCAAGCACATATAAAGTTAAAATAAATACGATTCAACAATAACATTTTTTATTTTCCTCTAAGGTGGTGTGAAAAGCAGTATGTGTCGCATAGGCGCAAAACTATTTTCACCTTGGGCGTTAACACTTGAATCCCTTACTACGCTCTGGAGTCTACTTTAGAGTCTATTGTAGACTCCATCGCTTCGTTTGGGATTCAATGCACGCCCGCACCGTAAATATTTTATTTTGCTCCACAATCTAATATTACTACATTATAGCACAATTTAAAACAAGGTACAGAGAAAAACAAGAAAATATATTTAGGTAGAGGTAACAGCCGGCGGTATAATTGCTAGGGAGCGATTTCTTCCAAACAACATTTGGGATATAATAAACACATGTCTGCAACTATAACCCTAACCCTTACCCTACCTATGTGCCTACCAATTGTATATTTTTACGTATACAATATATACATATTTTAACATCTATATTATCAGTTAGTCATAAAATAACGCTAATTAAATTATTTAATTAAGTGTAGAATAATCTAAATATATAAAAGAAGAAACTGACTGACTGACTGACTGATTGACTGATTGAGTGACTGACTGACTGACTGACATATCAACGCACAGCCCAAACCGCTGGTTCTACAGATTTAAAATTTGGCACGTAGGTTCCTTACAAGGTATAAGGATGCACTAAGAAAGGATTTTTCAAAATTCACCCCCTAAGGGGGTAAAATGGGGTCCAAAGTTTGTATGGCGAATCAAGATTTGTTAGACTATTTTATTCGAAACTTCACAGGAGTATTCCTAACGATAAATGAGTCCAATAGGGGCAAATGTGGTCACAAAGTCTGAAAATCAACATGGGTATCGTATCCTTTTTGAGTACTTATAGTACGCAGGCGAAGCCGCGGGAAAAGGCTAGTATAAGAATAAATAAGGTAAGAATCAAGCAATTAAAGCGTTTAAATCATATGAGTCGAAAGCGGCATCAAAGATCACATATCAATATTAATTCATTCTTGCGACCAAGAATAGGCTTACGTATTACTGAATACTGAAACATACTGAAATATTCAATAACATGTGCAAAAATGAGGGCTATTAGACGTCACATGTCACGTCAGATATTATGACACATTAATACTGACTGGTCGAGAATGCCTTATGGCATTAAGTCCGCCATTGTACGTTAAGTTTTCCTTATGTGCAATAAAGATTAAATAAATAAATAAACAATGAGAGCAACGACTCCTCTCTAGTGAGTTTCCTATACTATATGCATATTTCTAGATCTGGACATGTAGCAGCTGTAAAGTAGTAGAGGGCAAAGAATTCAAACCACTTCAAGAAAACAAATCCTAGAGTTCTGGGTTCGATGCAATATTGTGAGAAATTGTATAAATAATTATAACATAAATTTAAATCTTGAAGCAAATCAAATTATTTTGTTCAATATTTTTTTGATTTGCAATTTTTAAGTAGTTACACTACTATATATAAACTGAAAATAGATGTCATATACTTCAGAAAAAGTGACCAAACCCTCCGGTGTCCTCGGCCTCTGGATCTGGCCTCGGACACCGGAGGGTTTGGTCACTTTTTCTGAAGTATATGACATCTATTTTCAACATAAATTTAGTTAAAAATAAATACATTATAGCTAGGTACAATAATGAATAGTAAACTTAAATATAAATTAAACGCTTTCATAAATATTTGAATCGATGTATTAGGTAGCTTATGGTACTCATTTAATTCATTTATTAAAATTCATTTATTATACCAATATGTCAACAAAACAAAATACATTATAAATAAAATAACTTAAGACTATCTTAAGCCTAGTCACAAACTCCCCCTCGAGTTGTCCCCGGCGCAAAGGTGCCCATCACGGTAGCCCCGTTACCGCGTTGAATGGCGATGGACAACCTTTGCACCAGGTACGAACCCGCGCGGGCGTCAGACCCCTTCTCTATGATGCGACGTCCCACTTCCCTATAGCAATAGCCTCTGACCCCCAGCACCCAGAAGTCTCAAAGGTAAGGGGTACAAAATAATAGCTACCGCCCAGGGCCGAATATTTATCCCGCTTTTTTCCCGCGGCAAAATCTGCAGCGGCACCAGCTGTTCGCACTGTTCGGCCTAGGTGCGAGGCAGCGAAAGTGCTAACGCACGTGGCGTCCCAGAGCAGACACTTTCCTCTTTGCCACTGTACTAACGACAAGCCGTCTGGACTTTTGCCATCGGCACGGCAGAGGCCTGGAGGCTCCAGAACACAAGGGATGTTAGCGGATATTAGAGCCCTCCTTACGATGTCGTTGAGAGCGTGGTGACGCGGAAATCTTCCCGAACAACGACAGCAACTTAAAGCATGATGGCCATTCGCCTCCACCATGGAACCGCAGATGCATTTATGAGGCACACAAACATCGCAGCCCAGGCGGAGAGCTACTGCCACCCGCAGTGAGTCGTTGTCCTGGAGTGTTCCTAGATGAGGAGCAGGCAAAGCCTGCAACCACGCTCCCGCTTCGACTCTCGACACCGACTTTAGCCTGGCCAAATTCACCCCCGTGGCTTGGCAATAATTAGATTATATCATTGCCAAAAGTTTCTGTTAGGGAAAGTAGTGCCAAACGACGTATAATGTAAATTCATAGTTTGTCTCCTACTGCCCCGTCTTCTATAACATAGACAACTTCGGCAGTTTTAACCTATTTTTGTATGACTATTTTCCAATACAAAAATTTTGCTAGTCTGTCCCTCTCACCTCCACCCATTAAAAGCTGCCAGATGCCCGGATCTAGCAATAAGGATGGTATAACAATCTAACCAGACGGGTTTTGTTGTTCTCATTATTTTGTCATATCTGACGTAGCCAGCTCTTAGTCCATATTCATTAGTCAAACCTTCACAAAATTGCAGTAACAATTCAAAATGGTTATTGACGTTTCGCTCGTTTTTCGTAACTAAGGGGTTCTGTAAATTGATTATTAAAACGTCGTGACGTTAATAGATTTCTAGAGGGTGGTGACGACGTTATTAAATACATGAATTGCTTACATGAGTTGCAGTTTTCTAATGACTGTATTACGGTTTGAAGGGGTGCCGAGCCGATGTGAGACTATTGATAACTCAGAGAAATATTGATAATGTTGACACATTGGGAGAAGTTTATTTGCTGATATTATTTGTGCAAACTCATATTCATTTAGATAATTATGTGTATATTATATTGTGTAAAAAAACCTTAGCTATAGTAAATTAAACACAATATACCACAACATAAAAATTTGCACAGATCCTTGACAATATTGCAACTTCAAGCGGAAATGATCAAACATAATATCATCAGTGTTATTTATGTTACTAGCTGTGCCCGCGGCTCCGCCCGCGTGGAATTCGGTCTGTGTCAGTAAACGGCTAATTCACCCCTAATTTCTCTCCCGCTTCCCTGGAGGCGGAACTTGAAGTAAAGTTGACAGATGGATACGCTAGAGGACAGTAGTCCTAATAAAATATTTTACAATTACCACTAAATGAAACTACCCTCAAAAATTAATACTTTTTTTTATATTTTTTTTTTGGCATGATTTAAACGACATAGAGTAGTAGGTGTATATCGGACGATACAGGGCCACTTTTGTATTTATACGTTCATGTCCACGGCAAATATCATCCAAATCGATCCTCCCGTCAAATCAGTCTAAGCATGAAAGGTAAGAACAGGTGCGGTTGAAATTGGGGTGGGGGGCGGGGGGGGTCACAAATGCAGAAATGTTTTTTTGTCTATGTGTGGTGCACTTGGAGCCCCCCCCCCCCCATGACCCATGTAAATTAACCTCAATCGAGTGTAGTGGCTACCCCCCCCCCCCTTTTAGACGATGAATTTTTATAGGCTACGTATAACCTGGCTGGGGATTTTCTTGAAGTGGAATTAGTAATCTTTAAGTGGTGATTTTCGGGATAACAATGCAAAAAAACCGGCCAAGAGCATGTCGGGCGATACTCAGTGTAGAGTTTCGTAGATGCCGCCCTGTTACAAAGCATCCGTTCAAAAGGTCGTTTATTAAGGGATATTCGGCGGCGCTTACGTCATTTTACTATTCGGCACTTCCTTTCAATATGCTTTTTTGACTGATAATTCAAAAACCGCTGAACCGATTTTATTCAATATAGTTTATATTCAACCTTCTTATCAGGCTTCACCAAAATTTCAGCTTTCTAGTGCGAACGGTAACTGAGCTAGACGCGGACAGACATGGCGGAAATATAAGGGTTCCTAGTTGACTACGGAACCCTAAAAAGAGATAAATAGTAGTTTATGTAACTGTTACGTAATAAGGCCTAATTATGTACAGAAGCATACACCGCTTTACCTACACTCATATCCATTGAAAACATTAGAATGACCGCCATTACACCGCCATGACCAACCTTATTGCGCCGGCGGTCGGGGGCGGATATTCATTACGTTACCGTAGGTAATGAATTTTCATACGGTTTTACCACACTGTCACAGATAATACACTGATGTTACGTTACTGGTTGCAATAATGGTGGTAATTACATACGGTTCCGATAGAGGATTTATGATATTGGTATAGATCAAGATATTTATTCTTCAATGTAAGCACATTACAATGCACTAATGAACGTCAGAGAAAAATAAAATACACGAGTGTCGTGAAACACGCGATTGGAACGAAGTTATGTTATTTTATTTTATATCATTATTGACTTTTTCGTAAATTTTGTGGTTTTAATTATTTTGAAATTTTTGAAAGTTTTAAAATTGTGGAAACTTATTTATTTATGAAAAAAATTTTTTTTTGAAATTTTTGAACTTTTTGAAATTTTTGGAATTTTGGAATTTTTGGAATTTTTGGAAATTTTGGAAATTTTGAAAATTTTGGAAATTTTGGAAGTTTTGGAAATTTTGGAAATTTTGGCAATTTTGGAAATTTTGGAAATTTTGGAAATTTTGGTAATTATGGAAATTTTGGAAATTTTGGAAATTTTTGAAGTTTGTGAAATTTTTGTAATTTAGAAATTTTGCCATTTTTGACATTTTCGATATTTTTTCTTTTAGGTTCTCGACTTTTATTACTTTGTCACTTCTCACTTTCACTTTTAACTACACTTCACTTCACTTCACTTTATTCTATTTTATATATTTTTTATTTCATTCCATTTTACATGTTTCTCAATCGTATGGGTGTCGCGTTTTCGTGACGGTCACGTGACTTTTTTTCGCCTAGCCCCCCATCCGCGAACCGTCCGATAAGGAACTTCGTTCCAAAACTACCTCTTATTTTTTTGACTTATTTTTTTCAAAACAGTAATACATTATTAAAGATACAAAATAGTGCGTAGTTCTTCAAGAAGGCGTATCAAAACATCTTGAGAGACAGATAATGTACCCATTGTTTAACCCAGTTATTACTACCGACCTTTATAACGCCACCAACTAAGCGTTAGATCTACCCGCAATATTTATGGCTTTGACGTAGCATAAACAAATATCAAGTTTAATTGTAGTACTTACAAAGGGTACTTCAACAAATCGCATTGTTATTTGACACAGTGTTGATTGTGGTTTTAAGTCCAGACGTGTTTTAAAATAACCTAAGTGATTTCTTTGAAACATGCCCTCGAAAAGGTAAGTTTTTTTTATTGAATTTGTTGATAGTGTAGCCTTATCATGATGTTTTACAGAGGACTGATACGATTGTATAATTTTATTAAAAAATAGTTTATATTATCGCTTTCTTTGCGGGCTTTTTTTTCAATTAAAAAATTGTGGCGTTATAACGCCCGGTAGTAAAATTGACGTCTATTTATTATGACTACTTTGTTTATAGGCCACTGAAGAAAAAGGCTTTAAGCCTTAACGAAATAATTGACAACCTACACCATTTAGATTCTGATGACGATTTGCCAAATGAAATCACTATTTTTCCACCGGAAAATCCGAATACTGAAGTAACTGATGAAGATTCGGGTGATGAAGAATTTCTGTCATTACATAATCTTCCAGGTTTGTTTTTACTTCAACTCTGTACGTTATTTTTCACTATAGAAAATATATATTTGACATCATTTTAATCGTTTTAGGATCTCAGCTAAGGGCTCCCGCGGAGGCTATATATAGCTCATATTCGGAAAATGAGGATTCGGAAGACGATTTATCTTTGTCGGCTTTAGCCAAAAAAATGCGTACTACTACCGAAAATTCACATGAAAATGACAACGAGCCTTCAGTTTCCAATCCTAGAATTAGTTCTACGCGTTTACCTAGTGTACTAAAATCTCAACAGTACAAGTGGGTCAACCAGGATAACCCGAGGGTACGTAAACAGTGGCAAGACCGGGAAGAGCCGAAAAATCGTCAATCTCCTATGTATTACTATGAGTGTATGATGATGATGAATGATGAGATAATTGAGCTGTTGGTATATTATACAAATTTGTACGCGAGCCAGAAAAATGCCGTCGGTAATGTAACTATTTCAGAAATGAAGTGTTTTTTGGGAATACTTTTATACAGTGGTTACGTTTCGGTACCACGTCGATATATGTTTTGGGAGAAGTCTTCTGATACTCACTTTGACATTGTGTATAATGCAATGTCAAGAGATCGGTTTACTTTGATAATGAAATACTTACATTGTTGCGACAACAATGTCATTCGAGTAGACAACGACAAATATGCAAAACTCAGACCTTTTTTCAATCTACTCAATAAAACTTTCTCAGATATGGCACCTTTTGAACAAAATTATAGTATTGATGAAGCTATGGTACCTTATTATGGTGGGCATAGTTGCAAGCAGTTCATACGTGGAAAACCAATAAGATGGGGATATAAACTGTGGGTAGGGGCAACTAGATTAGGTTACGTTTTATGGTTTGACCCATACCAGGGTCAATCTGCAAATATTCCAGCGTGCTACAAACAATTTGGATTAGGAGCGAGCGTTATTCTGAGTTTTGCTGATGTTTTGCAGTACAATTATCCAAATGAGGAATTTCACCTATTTTTTGATAATTTTTTTTCTTCTATTCCTCTTTTTCATGAATTGAGTATTAGAGGATTGAATGCTACAGGAACAATCCGTGAAAATCGTACCTCTAAATGCCCACTACCTACAAACAAAGTCTTCAAAAAGACAGAAAGAGGTACGATTGCCTACAAGACTAGCCAACCTAAGCAAATTTTAGTCTGTAAATGGAATGACAATAGCGTCGTAAGTGTCGCATCCAATATAGAAACAATTGAGCCACTTCATAAAGCTAAACGATTTTCTCAACAACTGAAAAAGTATGTGTTTATTGATCAACCTGCCATTATAAAAAGTTATAATGAAAACATGGGTGGAGTGGATCCGTCGGATCAAAACATTGGATTGTATCGAACGTCTATCCGCGGGAAAAAATGGTATTTCTCATTATTTTGCCACGGTTTGGATATGGCAACTCATAATGCCTGGCAGTTGTATAAACGCGATGGTGGAGAATACGACCACTTAACTTTCCGCAGAGTTGTTTCAAGAGGATTGTTGGAGACCTACAGAAAAAATGAAAAGCGTGGACCTTGTCGCACACCTCGCAATTATCGAGAAACTTCTCGATATGACCGCATTGACCATTTAATAGAGTATCAAGAATCTCAAAGCCGTTGCACAATTTGTAAAAAGAAATCTAATTTCATATGTCGTAAATGTTGTGTACATTTACACCCGAAGACGTGTTTTGTGGCCTATCATACTAGTGTTTAATTTATAGGCAATTATACACATGTTTAACAATGTTAGTGTGGTTTTATTTAAATCCAGAATATATTTATGTTACTACTGCCTGGTAGCCCCCGATTTTACTACCGGGCGTTATAACGCCACTCGTTTTCCAGCTTTTCCAGGCGATCAATATTTTTTATTTTATTTTTCCTATAACATTACTTCATTATAGAACATCATATTTAAAAATCAAAGCAATCCGACTCTTTAAAAAGTTTCAGTAATAACTGGGTTAATTATAAATAAAAATAAATCCTAACCTGACTGCTTCACAAAACGTTTGATATGTTTTCCTACCTAAACGGTGCCCTATAAATGTTAGATGATTTTGTAGTAGTTTATTGGTTTGGGCCATGCAACTTTGTCCGTCATATATAGTCCTCGAACCTGCAATAACCCTTTGACATTCATGACATTTTCATATATTTCTTAAGAGCGGGTAAAGGTAAATTTAAAGCATCGACGGGTAACATGTTATAAATATGCAGTAGCAACAACATTCTGAGGATGATTGCCGGTAGGTTTGATTGCCCGATAGTCTACGGGTTGATCAAACTGATAAAGTCCAATTTAGAATATAAGTTTTAGATGTTTTATGTTTTATTTTAAGTATGTTAATATGATTACTTACTAACAACTTAGAATTTATACTAACAAAATGGACCATGTTGTCTGAAATAAATATTTTTGAATTTGAATTTGAATTTGAAATATAAACACCTTGACCAAAAAATTACAAATTATTTCAATACCAAATTACATCTAAATACGTACAGCGGTTATTTTTTGTTTCTTCCCCATGTAAACTTCCACCCCTTTTGCATCCGATTAAGGGATAATTTCCGAGATAAAACTATTTTATTTCCTTTTCCAGAGCTCAAATTATCTCCATACCAAATTTTATCTAAATCGATTCTGCGGTTAATAATTCCCTATACAAATTTACAACTCCCTTTTCACCCCTTTAGGGTTGATTTTCGGGTTGAAAACTATCCTTTGTCCTTTCTCGAGACCCATACTATCTCTATACCAATTTTCATCTAAATCAGTTCAGCGGTAAAAAATCTCATACCAACTTCCAACCCCCTTTTCACCCCCACAAGGGTTTGAAAACTATCCTATGACGTTTCACGAGACTCAAATTATCTCCATACTCATTTCTATCTAAATCGTTTCAGCGGTTAAAAATTCTCCATACAAACTTTCAACCCCATTTTCACCCCCACCAGGGTTGATTTTCGGGATTAAAACTATATATTATCCTTTCCCGGGATTCAAACTATCTCTATACAAAATTTCATCAAAATCCGTTCAGCCGTCTTCACGTGATGCGCGGTCAAATAAACAGACAAACAGATAAACAGACAAACAGATAAACAGACAAAAATTCTAAAAATTGTTGGAACGTATTCTGTTATCGATTCTAAGTATCCCCAGCCAACTTTTTTTCGATTTTCTTCCATGTACAGACTTTCGACCCTCTTCAGCTTTATTATATGTATAGATAACAAGCTTTTTTTATGTTTAGCACTTAAAGTTAACATATTCGACGTTTTATTACAATTGAGGTAATTTACGAGTCATTAATGAAATGGTGATACATTAAAGTTCTACCAATTTAAATTTCTACCTGACATTTATATCACTCAATTAGTTACCTTTCATTTTTAGGGTTTCGTAGCCAAAATGGCAAAAACGGAACCTTTATAGTTTCGTCATGTTCGTCTGTCCGTCGGTCCATATGTCACAGCCATTTGACCCGGAAACTTAAGACCCATCTTAATAACATTTAGACATAAGGTGTATTTTGTATGCCGCTACTTAGTTATATAGTTAAATTGCAGAAAAAAATATATTTAGAGGGGGCGCTCCATACATGTAATTAAGTTTCAAAAAAGTTTTTTTTTACCAAATATTGCACATCGATCATTATGTCTTAAAATAACATCGAGGTTTTTATTTACATTTTGTGATTAAGTGAACATTTTTTAGAAATAATCATCGCTTCGAAAGTCTGGAAAATTTAGTCATTTTTGAACCGTGAGTCCAAAAATTATAAACAAATTTGAGAAGTTTCGCCTTATACTTTCTACAAAATTTGTTTTAAACATATCAGCCGTTTTTGAGTTATTTTCAAAAAACTTCTTTCATAGGCATCAGGTACGACCTTTTGGTAATTGTTTGGGTTTTATTCCATTGCAGGTACGGAACCCTCCATTTTGCGTGGTCCACACGCACTTGGCCGGTTTTTTTAAAGCTAATGGAACGCTATGTTAAAAACAAAAGACGTGATCAAGACCAGTGGCTGGAAGCGTGCATTCTAGTTCGCATTAGCTGTGCCTCGGCGCTATTACCTTATCTGTGCATCTCCGCCCACAGCTGTCAAACGGACAAAAATAACAATGTTATTACAAATGCGCACACTAAGCTGAATCAGATAGCCGCTAATCTCCATTACAATTAAAAAGTTTCGGACGGTCAGAGCGGTGATATTCGAGTTTTAGGTCGTGATTCAGCAGAAATTTCTGTCGGGGTATATTTAATGCTGGATGTATGACTCAGTATACTTAAGAATAGGTACGATGTTGATGAGATTATTTGTAACATATTCAGGCTAAAGGTTACGTACTATATACTCGGTTGTTAGTATTTAATTTCTAATGTTTTATGGCAGTAGCGTCTTATTGATAACAGATAACAGGTAAGGTATCTTTAAATTGAAAACAGCACATACTGTTTTCGCCTGGACGTTTTAACCATTCTATTGTTAGTGGTAAACTCTTCCATCGAAACTAGAGTTTATGAATTTAATTACTCTCTATAATGAATGATTACTATCATTAGAATTAAATACAGTAAGCGGTATCGCAGACTGCATTAAATCATTCCGGGTAATTTATTAACGAAAACTTGTTCAAGCTTGATCAATTTTATTCAATGCAAAACAAATCTAAAATCAGACAAATGTATTCATATTTTTCGCTTCATAAACGAGACAATAAACCAAACAATAAGGGAAAAAATTTGCATTCACTGCGACCATTTTTCTACCATCTTCCGCCGGAGAAACGCAGCAGGCTTCATTAAACGCCAAATTATCAACGCGCTCCATAGCAAGCGGCAAGTAAAAATGACCATTAAATACATAACAAATTCCTTACTGAATCCTAGCCGGTGTTTGGACGACATAAGACGTATTTTCGCTCGTACAATAATCCGATGCAAGCTTTTTCCCGTGAAAAATTCGTCAGATCATAACTCACGAGAATTGCGGAAAACTGATCGCTCGTTCCAGTAACACGGTCCTACTCCAACCTAAAATAAACCTTATAGCAAATTATTAAAACACATTTTAGAACGTTAAAAGTTGGCGGAATATTATTTTTGCGCACTTCAACTAAGCATGCACCCTTCAGATAGCACCTAACCCCTATTCCGTGCGTTTAATTGTTCTGATTTTAAAATGAATGGAAAAGAGGGGTGCATGTTTTAAAGATTCAGTCAAGATACTCTTAAAAAATCTTTGTATGTAAACACTTGTCTCAGTGAATGGCTAAAAAACAACAGTTATATTGCTCACCCTTTACAGAATGAACACTATAAGTTTGTCAGTATGAGAAAGTCTTTAACGTTTTCAACGGACTAAATTAAACCTAAAAGAGCACAGATAGAAGAGATAGCAGCTGATTATACCATTATATAGGTACTGCGTATAATTTTAATAAAACCTTTTTTAATAATTCTGGTCCAGAATTTCTGAACTTTAGTAGCTGTACCCTCTTTGCGCGAGTCCAGGCACCTCCCTGCTCGATAAGAGGGTATAAACTTCACAATTTGGCACTATTATTTTTTTAACATATTGAGGTGACATGAAGCATTAGTGTAAGCAATGATTAAAGTAACAAAATAAATACATACTTACTATATGTACAGCTATTTACCATTTCCGTGCCAAACCAAACGCGGGATTTTCTTTTATTCAAACAGGATTTAAAAACTCATTATTTGCACTAGGGACTTAATTTCCGACTATGTATCAACGAAAGTTTTTAGAAAAAAAAAATATTTTCGTGATTCCTTGGATCAAATTTAACTAACAAATAATTGTTACTGATATTACTTATTTGACCAGTTATGTGAATATATTAGTTCCACCAGGAGCCTTATTCTAACTTTTAGAACACGTTTAAACACGATTTTACTTCAATACAAATCCAATGCAATACCATATCAATGCAACTCCAATACAACTTCAATAATGGTTGATTATTTGTTGTGTGTTGGACATGTGTAAGATAGATTATGTATTTTAAAATTCTGTATAATGTATTGTTTATGTATTTTAAAATTAGAATACGGCATCAGGAAAGTTTTATGGAAACAATGTGCAGATACCAGTCAATTTTTCGTGATTGTGTTCAACTGTGATATCAGAATTTTAATAAAAATGCAAATATTTTCATAGAACATTGTGAACTAATTGCAAAGCCGATTGTCATGGTTTAAGCCGACAGACAGCATGACGAGCACGAACCTAAATAACGCGTTTTAACTACAAACAGACTAAACGATCCCGAATTTAACTTTATTCTTAGAATAAAAATATTTTAACGAATTTAAATTAACGACGTATAAATGTGACGTTATCATGGTTAGGGTACCACTTTGTCGCTTATGGATTCCGAGATATCACTGATTTTGTTAATCAACTCGAAAATAGTGAAAATTGGTTTTGATTAAAAATAGCTTCTACACACTTAAAATAATACGGTGTATTGATAAAAAGTTAAACGTTTCAACTAAAAGTAGGAAAAAACACAGTCAAAGTTTACCGACTTGGTTACCACATTGTCGCTCATAAGCTTGAAGTAATACCGGTGGTAGTTTTTCTTTTTCTCTCTGACGTTCATAAGTGCATTGTAATATGCCTAAATTGAAGAATAAATATATTTTATCTTTTTTTTTTTAATGTCGGGGCCATTGGAAAATGTAGTAACACTTGTTGTCTAAATCTCAGTTTACTCCCATCCATTTGCTTGACAGTTCGTAACTCAGCTGCCCGTTACGTTCACTTAGCTTTATGTTATGTTACCCTTTTAACAATAGTGGTCAATAAGCAATAATTATTAAGACAAAGCAAAACTCTCTATTTTAATCTGGCCTAAATCAATCAACTAGATACAAAATATATTAATCAAAATTCATATTTTGTTAGTTTATTCAATTGGATTGTTAAAAATAAATAAACAGATCACATAGGATAATAAAATTATTTATAATTTTAAAGTGCGTCCAGACCGTCTTAATACGCCACGAAATGCTGCTCGCACGCGTTGCTCTAGCCGGAGAGCTAGCAACGGAAATAGGTTTGCTATTATATAGAGAAATGAAAATTTCTCTAGTTAGTGTGCTATACTATCAATTTTAATAATCCGGGTGCCTGGCAGATGCTTTGAATACTGATTAATTAGGGATATAAGTTAGTGACAAATCAAAACTTTTTAACAGAAAATATAGTTGAATTATATTAAACAAGCTTCTGAGGGACAACCGTATATATAATCAGTTAATACTCGTTCAAATTCACCAATCTCTCAATCAGACGTAAGAATTTAAATGACTTGGCGTCAGCACTTACGTACCCCTAGGTGCGAGGTTGAGTAGTGTAAATCATTTTCATAATGATGTTAAATGCAAATTATTACTTTTGTAAGTAATAATTTTATTATTATAAGTCTTAATAATAAGTTTGATCTCATAAGTCATAAGGCGACAATGTGGGACCCTAAGGAATGTAAAACTAACAAATAGTAAAGCTGACGAAAGGACTGTTATTTTTTATAAAATAAGTTATGTTATTGATTCATAATAATATTTGTATTAGATATATGCGGACACTATGTTAAATAATGTAAGTAGAATTCTTATTTCTCTAAACTTATGAATAGCGACAATGTGGTACCCTAGATCACTTTACATACAAAAAATCATGTTAGAAGTCTAAACTTTGAAGTCATTTTTTTGATAGAAAACTATATTACTTTTGTGTTTAATAACACTTGATCGTTAGTTTTGTTCCTAAATTAACGTAAACTATGAGAATTAAAAATTATAATGATAATCTTGTATATTTTTTATGTAAGTGTTTTTTTTGTTTTATTATTTAAAAAAAATATGCTTGGGATATGGTTGTTTCATTATTTTTATTATTAACCTTACCTACATCATATTCAGAAATCAACATAAGCCAGCTGAAAACCTGTGGATTTTGAGTTATATAAAATATTTTATTTGTGATTCTTGACTCTACACCCTACGTGCATTATTATTGTATTATATCTATAAAATGTAAATTGTTAGAGACAACATATGATTTGTCGAGTAATATAATGTATGTTGAACATTTTAAAATCGCTATCTCCATAACTTGAACCTATAACTAGGTTTTTTAGGCTTTCAAACTTTAAACTCGAATATCTGAAAACAGTACAAAAATATGTTGAAACTTCAAAAAATTTTAAAAATAAAAATACTCAACATAGCGATCTCGTTCTTTTTGCATATGAAGGAGAATGTTTTGAACTATAAGGAGGTACCAATAACTCAATACCGACAATATATTACCTTTACCATGACAATGTCACAAATAATGACATATTATTCGAAACATATTATTTTACCAATTAGACTCTGCTTCTAAATTAGGATAGCGACTAGGTAAGAAGCTTGACATCGAAGTGTACTACGAAATAAATACATGTTAAAAATATGTCAACAGCATAAACTGTTATTATGAATATTCAACCGTCACAATTCTGTAAAGTACCTTCATCAGCGCAGCCAACACTGGACTGACATTACATAAATTTTGAATTTTAATAGGTTTTTAATACGACAAAAATAGAACCTGTGCGTGACAAAAAAAAACAAATCATAAGCTCGCATAGCGTTTCTAACATTCTGACAAAACATACATGTGACAGATGACAGATTCAACGAAGCTATCGCTTATAAATTGACCGAAAAGAGAAGTGTCCTGGTTTATACGGGAACTCGTACATTCTACGACACCTTTCTTTCCGGACAGAGTATAGTAAAGTTGTTATTTATGTCATACCGTTATTCCGTATGAACAAGCGCATGAATAGACAGAACAACGGACGCACGCGCGCCAACTATTGAAACTAAAAACGTCACCGTTTAACAAGACTGCAATACTGGCCGTGTGTAGTTAACGAGCGCGAGCAAGCCGCTGCGGCAGCCAATGTATATATGCCCACAGATCTGTAACAAACCTTATAAAACATCCAAGCTTTTCCCGCCAGTGCCACGGGTCGAATATTAAAAATGATTCAAGGGTTCTAATTTTAAATTCACACAGTAAGTCCCGTCTACTTTGCGATTAGGTACTCTCGCCCGGTGGTGCCGTCGGTGATGTGCGCGGGCGCTGGAACTGCGACCGACTGTACTAGGCGCTGCCCGGAGGATTACAAAAGTCTTCCGACCGGCGAGAGTAGCGTTGGTGCTAGTTTTGGCTGCAATGGATGAACTTTGGACCCCAATTTGGGGTTGATTCACTCTCGCGTTTAGCATTTAGTCTAATTAAGTAAATAAAAACTTCGAGGAACGTACAGGGACGACACGATATTAAAATTCGATTTCATCTTTAAAAAGTTTTAAAATGTCCACGTATGAGAGACCGAAGATATGTGACAGAGATAAGACATCGGGAGTCGGGATGCACCGCTTGCGCGCAGGTTACTTTTTTAGATTGCGCGCCTAAATAAAGCAACTCATGCGAAGCTAGCTTTAAACGCGCAATCTGGCCGTAAAGCTCACGCGCAAGTTAGCAGCTTGCTGGTACGAGCATTAGTGGTGAATTCGGCAAATCTATTTGCTGAGAGTAAGACTTACCTGTGTTCGCTAACCGATTGGAAGAACAACCCCCGTGCCCGCTTGTGACCAACGATAGCCCACGGGCTCGGTTCTCTTTTCACGTTCCCTTCCAATTCCAAATTTTAATTTCATCCTTTCTCGTAATACAGTATTCATTGACTGCGTCCGTAGATCCCGGAGTCAGACCCGCAGCAAACGCATACAGTGTCATCCTGACACATTTTGACAAATTGAAGTACCATGGAGCCTCGGCCATTGTTTCGTTCATTTTTATTCATATAACTCGATTCCACTGTTTGAACTACGTTCGTTAGTGAGGATGTATGTTTGATTTATGATTTATAGTGGTCGTGTGGGACGCGTGGCGAATCGATAGCGTTGCGTGGGTTTAAACCTCGATAGGTGCAGCACTGTGCAATCAATTCGCGATGTAAGAACTTTCATGTGCAGAAATAGTCGTCAATTTGATATTAACGTTGTAGTTTATGGCCCGTTCTGTACTTATCCGATACCGTAAAGTGACGACGTTGTAGCTAAGCCGCGGTAACGATCTTCTTTACTTCGGGAAACCTTTTAAATTGAAGGTGTCTTATCGGTTTTCAATAAAGTATAGCCTTGTAGGTACTATGCTATGTAACTGAAATAATCGTAAAATCAATCGCTATACAATCGTATGATCCTACGGTATCTAAATGACTAACTATAAAAGTAATGATACGATACCTATTTACCTAGTACGTATTGATAACTATTAGTTGTACTGTAACCCGAGAATATATTCAAATAATATTCTGACATCTAATATTGACCACCAAACATGATTTTTTTTTCTAAGTGAAGTGTATATGAAACAAAAATGCATGCGCAACTTAACTCCCTCGACGATTTTTCTACGCATACTTCAAACAGCCATTTATCAAAACTGTCTAATAAAAGCCGTAGTATTAAAAACGGGCGCATATCGCAGTCCTTTGCTAATCAAAAGGCAACGTTTACCACATAATATATGAGACGCGGGCAAACGGACTAATTACTCAAAAATCACATTTACAAGCGTATGTTGGAGCTTGGAGCTGTGGACAGGTAACGCTCATTAAGCCTTAACATAGGGGTCCTGCCACGAGGTAATAATAACAGCGGAGAATACAATTTTGCTTTGAATTATAAATTGAATACGAAAACAGACTAGTCCAAGATGACATTAAATCTTTGTAGAATAGGTTGTTTTTATGAAAAAACGATTAATAAGTTTTTCGCGGATCGCAAAAACGTTTTTATAGGAGTCGATAAGAATCATTACATAAACGCAATTCAAAAAACATACAAAATGCATCTGTCTAGTGTAAGAATTTGTAAAATCCAGCTTTGATGTAAATAAATGTTGCAGTTATATAAATTGTCATCAGTATTGACTTGACTGGAATACCCCATATCACGATCTCAGTCATTTCATAACCCTGGACTTCAAATATTTGCACCCTCTTTACGCGAGTCCAGACAACTCCCTGCTCGATAAGAAGGTGTAAACATCGCAATTTGGCAACTATTCTTTTTTTCGATACATTTAGATGACATGAAACATTTAGTGTAAGCAATAATGATAGGATTAAACGAAGTTACCTAAAGTGAATTTGTTTTTTCTTTTTTCAATTAAGGCATCTCTAAACTCCGCACAATTAAGGCTACGGAAAGGAATCTACAACAATAAGTTATATCGAACTGAATGTGAATATAATTAAAGTAACAAAAATGTTACTTTAAGATACTTACCTAGTAAAGATTAGAAGCTACTTCGCATTTTTCATTAGTTCGTAACGTCTGACCACATAAATTATGAAAGTCAACTTCATCGTCAGCTTTAATTTACGCATAACATTTTAAATAACGGGAGTGACTCCACTTTATTATATCTATTTTACATTTCACATATAATTATCCCAGTAAACGTTGTTACTAACGTCTGGGATATATTCTACACATATAGGTAGAATTCAGTGAGTTCAAGTACCCTTGTTGAGTAAAGTATCCCTTTTGGAATGTAATATTTTGCCTGAGCCACCACATAACAGAAACCAAACTATGCAATAATAGAACCCCATTTAATTGCTAGAATGTTAACGCAGTTTGATGCTGCAACGAATATTCGTGACGAAATAGAGAAAGCTGTAAATCTTGGGGTGAACCTAGAATAATTCTAGTATACGTAAAAATGAAATATGTATAACCATCTCTCTACTGTTTGTCCTGATTTTTCTGCATCGGCTCGATAGAGCAGCCTGAGACTGAGATCTGCTTGGCAAACCAACTGCAACAGCCGCTAGTTTTTAATAAAGCGAGTACCATACGACGTTCCAATCAGCGGGAAATTTGTTTTTTTTTGGGTTAAGTAGGTATTTATTACGGTTAGACGTATTGCAGCTTTAATTATAAAAATATTTAAAAAAAAAATGTCTGCACGTTTAATTGTATTAACTTAACTTAATCCCTTTCATAGCGTGTCTAACATTTACATATTACCTTATAAACAATGTCCTATTTTCATGATAAATGCACATACACGGTAACAAGTTAACGGTGCCATCAATAAATTTAAATGAGGTTGTCCTTCGTTACCAAAAGGACCAAAGTTTCATATATTTTCTTTTAAAATTCGTTGTTTATAGTTCGCCGCAGGACGATGGTCACCCGCACGCGACTTTTGACTTAAACGCGACAACTGTGGTGATATGCTAATCACTTTTGAACTGAGTGTGCGTCGCTACTTCGAGTATTTTAATATCTCGTTCAGGAATAAAACGGCCCGAGCGTTTTACATCTCTTTCATTAAAAAGCGCTCCAACTCGCCGCTAATTTCGTGAACGTGATATGAGCCTTTCTAATTTTATAGTACATTATGATACAAGTGTACTAAGGTGATCATTACATACGGAGCGATATTGTGCGCACGAACGCACGTGATTGCGCATAAGGAAGCTGAGCTATGTAATGATCAAGCATACACGTTTCATACAACGTTTTTCAACACACTTGCGAGGAAATAACAGAATAATGTAATTAATAACTTTTGATTAATAGATTAACTGTCAGAATTTTTTCAGGATAGAGGTACTAACGCAACTAAGATAATTAAATTTAACTAATCTTTTTTGTGATGTCTATCGACTAAATAACAATGATTCGTCTGCATACATACAACTAGGTAGAGTATAAACGTAACTTGATTGGGTTTTAAATTGCCGCACTACTTAGTTCGATAATATAATAGAAAATCCCGCGTGTAAATAAGTACCCTGTTACAAGCAAGTGTGTTGAAAAAATACATAAACAATTCATCAAAAACACAATCTATCTTAAAAATATCACGAACACACAACGAATAATCAACCAATATTGAAGTTGTGTTGTAGTTGTATCGGAATATTTTTCATGCAAATTCCGATTCAGACGTTTAGGCGCTTACTAGCTGTATTGCGTAGTTAATGCATTGGAGTTGTATTGAAGTTGAATCGTGTCTAAATGTGTTTTAAAGTTAATACGGCCCAAGGGAGCTCATTCGTTTGTTTCACGCGCCCGCCGCCGACAGTGTCAAAATCCGAGCGACATCGTATTTTTTTGTGTGAATCAGGTTTAAGGCATGAGACAAACGTGATCGTGTTTTATACTTTTCACCTATGTATACCTAAGTACTATGTAGCCTACGTACCTACGTAATATCATTCATGGCAAAAACGTGAAATTTATTTTAACATTCTTGATATTTTCGGAACCAAATTCCATCCTTTATGTAATCAGTGTACATTTATTTTAGTTGAAGTTACGAACCAACCGATCTAATAAAAAGTTAATCACAGAATTAGATGCGATAACGCCACTAAAAAAACAGTTGCAGTTTGCACTGCGTTAGATCTAATTCCTATATTTTAGTTGAAGTTACGAACCAACCGATCTAATAAAAAGTTAATCACAGAATTAGATGCGATAACGCCACTAAAAAAACAGTTGCAGTTTGCACTGCGTTAGATCTAATTCCTAGTTTTTGAAAGTGGCGTTAAATTTTTTTAAGGTTGTAAGTTTACATATTGTATGTTTGTCATCATAGTCTGTACACAACTAACCATACTCGAGAATTTATAACACTAACGGCTTTTTACGATTCCATGCCGTGCCATATGACAATAAAGTGGGACACCATACAACGTGTTTATGGAAGAATCACTATCTCGGAATCTGAATGCGTATTTAAAGCCGAACCTCTGTGACTTACGGACGTTAATCATTTTCAATCGATTTTTATTTTGTACGGACATGTTTTAGTATCGGAAACAAATTTAGTGTTCAAATTTATGAGGTGTACATATATAGTCCATTATAAGTATATTTATTAGCTTAAACTTGTTTAAACGCCCATAAAATAACGTTAAAATTCTGAAGCTATCGTAAGTTATGAAATTAATCAATTTGGAACCATTATTTTTATAAGTACTTACCTAATAGGTTTTGTTAGTCGAATAAAAATAATTTACGATATATAGTGAATGTGATACAATCACTGACAACACAATGAGACATCCGTAAGATTTGATATCGGTTTCGTAAGCTGACGTATCGGATAACGTGATGGAGATGCATTCGTCTGAAGTACATAGTTGAATTGCTAACTGATTGGAAAAGTCGATGTACTAGGTACATGACTACAACATTAAGGATTACAGGAGGACAGTTGATACCTTACACGTTCAGTATATTTATAGTCCATTATTATGCATTGTAAAAAAATGAACAAACAATACGACATGACTTATTGTCCAATCAATCTTTTGTGTCTATGACATTATATAATTTTCCGAACAACCGAGTTTCATATGGAATGGACTATTACAAAGAGAATAAGTCGAATGTGACTATTACAAAGAGAATAAGTCGAATATTGGTTTTGACATTACCAAAAAGTTGGTATAGTTAAGTAATTTTGACATGAGTAAAAAATGTACATGCTAGGCTCTGAGCTCTAGCTCCTAAGGCTCGGTTAAACCCTTTCAAGCAGAACCATTTGGTAATAAAATTTCATTGTATTTTTATTATTATTATTTTTCATGTTAAACATTCTTGAGACATACTAGTAATATAGAAGTGTAACATGTATTAATTTTTAAACAGCAAACATACGAATCCTAGACGCACGCCTAAGTTTACTTTGGTTACTTACTATTAATTGGACCTTACCACGCTGCCTTGAGGCATTTTAACAGTCTAGCATTGAACTAACTTAACAAATTCAAACTTACTCGTAGTCATCATACATACCTACATATATCGCCGTGTGCCTGCTACACTGCCACATCTCAAAAAACCGTTATTTCGAGAAATCGCGTCTCAAAGTTTTGAGAGTATAGTTCAGGGTATTTAATAGGACCTTACTCCTTTAGTTTTAGGTCTATAAATTTAAAACTTAGCTTTTTTTACTCGTAATGATATAACCCTCCTTATAACCACGCCAATTTTTAAAAGAAATGTATATTTTTTGAGACACAAGGCCCGAAAGAGAGGTATTTAGAGTTGTGGCCGTATTGCAGAAACGTTTTTTAAAGATTTTGGGGATGCGTCCAAATTTAAACACAAAATTATTGGATAAAGGTTACCATGCAAATATAAATAAAACACCAAAATAGTTAAAATCCCTTTATTTTATCAACTTTGATAGGAACAAGATCACTGTATGCGATAATTATGTGTAACTAGCTTATAATCAGCAACATTGTCATTACCAAATAATATTAATTGTTTAAAAGGTTCTTTATAAAATTTGAACAAATAAAACTTTGAAACTTCTTTTCTAAAACATTCAAAATAAAAAAAAGTATTTAGAATACCTACTATATCATAAAATAAGGAATCAAAACACAATACTGTTCCTTGCTAATTTGTGAAATCAACTTATTTAAGAATATTGCAGTCATTTATTTATTATAATGTATTCAGTAAGTAAATTCTTACAAGTAGGTAACTTCTTATAAGTAATCAGTTCAAGAAATAACGAATATCACAATGTATTTCAACTTAGCACTAATAAAAAAAGCGTTGTTATACAAAATATTTTGTTTTCGTTACTTTAGTAGAATCAACGCAATAAAAACATAGCTATCAATCAAGCATATAAAAACAAAGCTATATCTAGTTTCTATCATCCTTCATAAAAGCATTTTAATTGAAATAAATTCAATAGTTAGGGGACACACCGAAAAAAACATTACCATTATCAAATAAGTAAATGTGAATATATCAAAGTAACGACTTTCCACGTGATTTAAGTTTTGGCGCCAAAGTCCCCAAAATAAAAGCAGTTATTATAATATTTAACAAAATTCCAATATAATGAAACCATCCCGAATACAACCATCCCGAACACAGTTATTAATTTACCTCACACAATCAAATCCGTTGCATATTATTGGCAGTAAAGCGTGCTATAGAATTGGACACACATAATATTATATACAATAAAATGTCAGTTAAATACATATACACTTTTCGAAAACATGCTCAATACTTATCTTTCTTCAGACGGGTAAAAATATGAATAAGGCTCACGACCCTCACTGATGAACCATATTTAACCGCACTTGTAAGAAACCAAAGTTGAGATGGTTGAGATTCGCTTAATCATTTTGTTGCGTTGTGGTAGTTTCGGTGGCGAGCTGGCAATTTTGTAATAATAAGTGTAATACAGTAAGTATGTGCTGTGACACAACCAATTGCCGTTTGTTTCTTTTATATTTAAAGGGATTCATCGTAATTATCACTCAACTAATTATTATTTTCTAGGACACAACTCAAAAAGCTTCATTTAAAACGTGTGCTATACAGCCACAACTCAAAAGGGCCGTCTCAGTTTACGTGCGAATGCCGCGGGCGCAGGCGGCAGACGGGCAAGTGGCTGTATTGCAGGAAATCGTCTGACAATTTATGGTCAAATCCATAAGGCCACTTGTGAGAAAAAGGCTCTTAAAGACCTTTTTTGCTATGGCTCTCGAAATAAGGTCGTAAATTGAACAATTTTGAATGCGAATCTGCAATAATCCAGAAAATTAAAAATTTTGAATTGTGGCCGTATAGCAGGCACACGGCGATATAGGTATAGCTACATACCACATGTATTATAATAATACGTAACAGACCTTTACAGTAAAGTACTACAGGGGTTAAACGTTTCCACAATACCACTTTGAAACTTACACAACTACTACAACTAGGTTCCTATTTACATTCTTGAAATATTATTTTTCTTCACCGGTGCAACAACAACTTATATTACCGTTAAATGGGGTGAATAGGGATTCCGTGGAGAGTTGGGTTATGAGTGGAGTGAGAAGGGATGCCAGGGGGGTGAGATGGTTTTTAAAGGCTATTGCTACCTAAATAATATATTCGTTTTACAAATGGAGCTATAGTGATATTCATAAGAAAAAAATCGATCCAACAATGTTCCAAAATCACCTTTGTATGAAATCCCATCTCACCCCAACTACGATGTACTATGGGGTGAGGAGGGATTTTGTGTTTATCGGTAACGTTATGAAATGGAACTACCCAAAATCATTAAAAACTGAAATACAAACGTCCGGAACATTTATTATATATACCATTCAGTTTACATATGTAAAAATAAAATGTTATCGTGGTTTGAATGTCAGTTTTCTCCCTACTCGCCCCATTTTACGGTATCCAGGTTGACAACACCCGATGACCTTCAAATTGACTTTACTCAAACATTGTTTTAGCTATAACACCTTGTTTTGAGAAAGTTAAAAAAATATATGTTATTATTCGTTATATTTGAAAGAACTTCGTTTATTCCGATACACGATTGGACGAAATTAGCTCGATAGAAAATAATTCCAAAGTTACATCTTAAAATTCGCTTTAAACAGTCATATGTCTTTAGTTTCTTGACTTATACGTCTGTAACCAAGGACAAAATTCCACCGCACTATTACTGAAAACTTCGTTGTTTTATATTTCTCAATTAATGCGTAGTTTTTTTTTTAATTCATCATTTTGCAAAATTTGCAATGAGCTCCCATACTAATCGTAACACAGTGTTTCTCTTTCACTCGCGCTGAAAAGGATAGGAGGGAATTTAGCTGTTGTCAGCCCCTTAACATTAAAATGCATACATACTTACTCAGTGGATTAAACTACGAGTATACTCGTACAACCAGCGACCTATAGCTTGGGCCTTTTATTTGGAATCTTTTATTCGACCGCTTTTATCCTTGCCGTAGTTAAGTCATCGATAAATTTTAAAATACGAGTATACGATAAGGCGTGGCATGATATTCAAATGAAATACCTTTGACATTTTAAGATTACAAACATCAACGATACAGTATTGAAAAGTGGATGTGGTGTATGAAGGCCAAAGTAAAGAATAGTATGGACAAGGGATCGAATACCGGTATTATTTTCATACAAATTAACCGGTATTCAATTTCGGTATCACGGTTGTTAATGAATATTTTTTATATAATCTGATAATTAATTACGTTTACCTAAATTACATTTCATAATATCACGTAGACATTGTAAGTCAGGCGCTATTTAGATTTTTAATAATACCGGTAACGATCGCTGGTATGGACAAGCGTGGCGTACGGCGTTATTTTGTCGCGCCGCCTTTAAATATCGATGCGATATATTAGACAAAAATATGTGTACATGACCACTTAAACCCATAAAAATAAGGTTGTGTTCATATATTTTCGCTCAATACATAGTATTTATATTTTAGAACTCGACTTTAGGTACGAGTGAGTAAGTACGGACGACGGGTGACGGCGAGTAATTACGGGTTTATTATTTTATCGTATGGCTACATACCACTGGATGTAGATAGGTATTTAATTTTCTTCTCTGGGGTAGTAGTAGTGGGAAAGCAGATGATGAAGAAAATCCAGTGAGTGCTGCGAGGTCCTGATGGGGCAGTGCAGCTGCCAAGTTTGTTACTCTTTTAGCACCATGCACCCAGGGATCACGTGTAGGGTTGTCTAAGGTGTTTCCTACAGATGCGGAGTAACATTGATCTCCAGTAACTACGGGTAGTAATATAGGTTCACACCAAAAATATAGTTACGTTCAGGATGAACTCGGGGTCGTTTAGCAAGCGGCCAAAGCATGATACAGAATTAATTAGTGCAGGAAAAATTTCATATTTTGGAGGTGTATGTACATAAATCCAACTTTGTTCATTAACTCAGGATCTGCCGAGTCCTATCAAAATTTAGGGGTTCTACCCCCATTGGGGGGTTATGGGCAAAGGGGAATTTTAAAACAACGCACATTTTACAAACCAGGCAATTGAAGCATCAATTTATATGTATTTTTCGCGCTGAATGAGACTATACCCATACTTATAGGATCAATTTTTTGCAAGATATGACGGGCTGTCAATTTTTTTTTACCAAATATCAACATTTGGCGCAAATCGATAGGTCTTTATCCAAAATGGCATATGTGGCTTACTTTACCTGTATTCAATTGGGGATGAACCTACCTATAATGATCTTAATCATAAATGTTTGTCAACAATAGGATGTATGTATGAATGTATGTATCACTTTATTGCACATAAACAAGTAGGTATAACATAAAAACAACAGTAACATATATAAAAGATATGCACAAAGGCGAGCTTATCCCTGATAAGGATCTCTTCCAGCCAACCCATGAGAAAATTAGAAAGGATTAACAAATGGTGAAAGACAAACTACGCACAAAAGATACAAATAAAAAGTTCCAAAACACATAAAGCTGCAGGTAAACACTAATACATATATAGGTACATTCATGTACCATACAAATACTTAAACTACATACATAATAATATGATATACATTACTATACACATATAATATCCACGTTCATAAATAAATAACTAAATAAATATATACCTAACTATATATGTATATATATATATATATATATAATATTCAATTCGCAAAAAAACATTAAGAGTCCATGAGCCACAACTTTTTCAATTTCTCCTTGAGTGAATAGTGATACTTGTTTTTCAGATGATAAGCAGAAAAAAAAATTGTTCACCCTACTAAAAGTGACGTCGTGTCGTTTTCAAAACGTTTTCAGCGTACGTCTTAACGAATAGGGTGACCATTTATTTACTTACTTTAAGATTAATTCTACTTAAAAAATAAAAAACTTAAATACATTATATTTTGATCAAATACTACCATATGATAATGGTGATCAGTTACAGTGGTTCAGGATCACGACCTACACTTAAACCTGTATACACGGTGTACATGAGGAAACCGAATAATTTTAACAGCGTATTCCTGATCATAATTGGAGACTGGAAAATGTCGTATAAACTTTTCTGGATTTCGCCAAAAAAAAATATTTTTTTCTTTGCTTTTTTTTATTTTTTAAATGCTTTTTGAACATAAAAACATAAATTTTCTTGGTAAAGATGTCGATTAAAATAAATTAGTACATTTTTTTTCGAAAGAAATAGTTTACGTATAGTATTTCTTGGCACTTTGATATCTGTCAATAGAATGTCTAGACTAGACCCTATAAAGGGTGAAATCGCCATCAAAAAAGCGTTTTGCACTGAGTCACATTAAAAAATGTTTTTTTTATTTAAGTGGTAGTAAATCTGAAACTAGGCGAATTCCAGAAAAGTTTATACGATATTTTAGTCTCCAATTATGATCAGGAATACGCTGTTAAAATTATTCGGTTCCCTCATGTTACACGGTGTATAATGCGATAGAGGGAGTTAACAGTTAAACTGGGGTATTACACTGTAAAACTTCTGTACGTAGTGTAGGTACTGTTCTTTATTCTGTGGTAAGTATTCGTTTTTAAAAACATAGTTTTTAGTAGTGTAAGCATAATGGTGTTGATTTTTATCGATACACCTAAAGTTTGAATAAAATCATCGTATCTGTTTGATTAGTAACGTCACCAAAATACCACTTTTTATATTCAAATCGCATTAATTCACCGCGATTATAGTTATGGTTAGGGTTTTGAAGTAACGCAAACCCTCATTGTTTTTTAACAGTATTAACAGTTTGAACAGTACATAATTAATTATTCATACTTAAATACCTAATGCATATCCAAATTCATACGTTGTTGTTGTGTCGGTTAATCATCGTGTCGGCCAATCAGTTTCCATATCACCGCCATGTCACAAGCTGTTATTAAATAAGTCGAATATCCCTACCATGTCCACGTAACTCTCACAGTCACACACGCAACTTATCACAGCAATGCACTTACGATCTCCGTCTCAGGAGTGCTATCTTTATCCAATTTGTTACCCTTATCAAGAATTAAATGCGTTTTAAGGCCTCGCTCGACAGATTTTATTTTTTATTAATTACGAGCTAGCGGCGTCATAAGGAAAGTGGACAGGTGATAGCTTTTTATGATCCCCGTTTATCGAATATCCATCTGTTACCCAATGAGTATTGGACGTCAGACGAATTGTATCGTGTTTCAATGAATCAGCTGGATAGATAAACATTAATTAAACGATCCTGTTTTGAAGAACGATGTCATGACATCACTGGAAAACGAAGATTTAGGACAAACTTCTTTATGGTTTAATAATCATGGATTTGTTATTTAAATATTTATATGATTTTCAATAAAACTGGTCACATTTTTCCGCTATTTGATTCTTGAAACACATAATACTTACGTAATAAAATAAGTTGCAAAACAACATACTTAGGTCAATTTAAAAGCAAGTGCAGGGGCCCTATTCTAACTTTAAATCACTTTTAGAAATGATCCAACTTCAATAGCTTCAATAGCTAAGGGTCTGAATCAGAAATATCAGAATTTGCTTGAAAATTATTCCATTGTAATTCCAATACGACTTCAATATTGGTTGATTATTTTTTATGTATTGGAGTTATGTTTGAGATAGATTGTGTTTTTTATGTATTTAAAAATTAGAATACAACACCAGAATTCTTTACTGCCATTTTTTTCTCAACTTATAGTACCTATACAAGAATATTGTTTTAAAACAGTAAGATCTCGTAGCTAATAAAAACATTCTCATACCGCCTTTGTTTTTCTCTGCATGAGGAAAGAACTATAAACAAATATTATTTCCCTTGTTTTAATCAAGCCGTCGGAACTTAACTCGGAAAACTTGCAACAAACATCGTAAAAATAGTCCCGGATAGTGCTGTACCGCGTGCTGCTAAAAATTACTTGTCATGTTTGTATTGTTCTATTCTTTACGGTTGATGGTAGAGATTAGTTTTTCCGGACATTTTCTTTCGATGACAGGAACATAAATAGATCAGCTTCATTTTCTGTTTATCTATTTGTCTGTAGGTAAGTAATATTAGTTTATGATTCAAGGAAGCAAAATCAGCACAAATTATGAAAATTGAACATAAAAAGCAAGCAACGTAGTGACAATTTTCCACCAATGAGGCGAGGCATAGTGGAAGTTACACAGTAACTAAATAGGTAGCGGCGATAAAATACCGATTTATTTTAGAAACAGTTATGACTGATATTAGAATTGGCTACTTTCCTGGGTAAAAAAAATATAATTCTATTTAGTCCGTCAGTTAGATTATTCAAAAATATTGGACACGTATTTTTTATTTTGTCAATCAAACAAAAATTGGTGAAGATATAGCCCGTTAAAGTTCCGCGTGACGTCACATTATACTAAAAATTTTACTGAAATGTGACGTCACGCGGAACTTTAACAGGCTACTTCGCCAATTTTTGTTTGATTGACAAAATAAAAAATACATGTCCAATATTTTTTGGTAATCTAACTGACGGACTAAATATTTTTTTTTTAGGAAAGTGGCCAATTTAGTCTGCCTCTTATTGAGTATGACTTGACCTTGAACCTTTTCGACATGCCATACTCTGACACGTGTATATAAATAAGAGACCACTAGGTACCTTGTTTGACACATTTACTAGAATGTGTCAAAGTGGTCTTACTAGCGACTGTCAGTTTTCGGGTGTAGAATTGCCCCCCTTGACGCCTGTTGATACAAGGTATAACAAAAATGCTAGTGATCCTGTTAAGGGCTTAATTGGTAATCGTGTTCTGATATTGATCGATACCAATTGTATCGGTATAAACGAATCACTAGTATTTTTGTTCCACCTGTATAAGTTGTATGACGATCCATAACTTTTAATACAGAATATCAAATAATATAATACTTTGTAATATATACTCTGGTTTGGATTCATAATACATTAATTAACGTAACTTAAAAAAAACATTGTATATTTATAAATAACTTTAAAAAAAAAAAATTCTAGTCTTATGTGCACAAAAAAAATTCTTCGAAAATCACATTGAATTTTTATCCTTCCATTTTGGTGCACATAACGTTCCACCTGCCAAGATTTGTTATATGATTTTAGTCAATTTTGTCACTTCATAACTTCAAAGTAATAGTCTGTATTATTTGCTGTTGCAAACTTTAACCACGATTTTCTCAGTTGTCGCTTTTCCACTAGTGTAACTTTAAAGGTTAATAAAAATTAAGTAAAATATCTATTACAATAACACAAATTGGTAGAGCAAAGAGTTTATTTACAAAGAACGTGTGCCATATTCAGAGTTATGTTAAGGGCTTCACACGTTTTTTATCGATTTTTGACCAGTTTAGTGTCGATATTCTAACATTTGTTCTTCAGATAGAATTATGAGGCTATCAGTTCTTAAATCTTTTATCTCCATTCTGGAGCCGAATTTTGAAATGAATGAGCCCTTATTTTTTACGATTTTTTAAAATATGGTCAAACAAAACACTTTTATCGATATTCGAATGCTGTACAGAATCTTACATATACGAAACAGACATATTAGGGTTCCTCTTTGACGTCTCTAAAAACTGACTTGAGATTTTAATTTTAAACAAATTAACACAATAGTTATGATTATGACCAACGAAACCACTGTTTTGGCCTAAAATTGTTCGACTTTGATGACAAATATCTCGAAGACAATGAAGATTGACGTAAAAATAGGATACTTTATTGTTTAAGGCCGTTACTGATAATATGATAAGCTATTAAAATCATTAGAAAACTAAGGGATTCAGATCGAAGGTCATTGACGCCATGGGAGCCCCTTAAGGCGTTAGGCCTTCCTAGCTACATATGAAGTTTTAAAATAGCAAAATAAAATGTAATTTTAATGCACACATTAATATTGCATACCTAAATGAGAGTACGAAATAACAAATATTGTTTTTTTTCTGTGAGTAATCCTTGCTATTATAGAGATTAATTTATATTTTTTTACACTGCGCCTCGGGATTGAAATTGGCAATCAAATAACAGATAAAATAATAAATTACTAACAAAGGATCTCTCCCAATTTTGAGTACCTTATAGTATTTGGATAGTAAATACTAATCCAAAGTGCATAAAGTGTTAATACTTCAAATAAAATTGTAATTATTTTCTGCGAAACGACCTCAGTGATAATACAATTTTATATCGCAATAACGTTACCTGGAGACTGGTAAACATAATAATCATTATGATAGCTATTTACAACGTCCAATGTCGTCAAACTCATTTTTATAACCTATATTTTATGTCAAATCATAAAATATTCACCCTTGTTGGAAAATGCAAATTAAAAAGTGAAGTAATATGAAAATATTAAAATGGTGTAAAGAGGTATCGTATTACAGTAATAATTGGACGTGAACTACTTCCCAATAATAATTTACGTAATTAATTTATTACTTACCTACTATAATAACACTATAGCCAACCATTTCTGTCACTATAAAAAGCCAAATTTGCAAATGAGTCAGGTACGTACCACTACTTAAATATAGGAAAAAAGTCAGTAAAATTGCGTTTTTGTACAAAATAAGCTGTTCTGATTTATTTATTGTTGGTGTTACGAAGTTAAATTCGTTAAATGTATTCGCAACTTGATTAAAAACCTTGTTCGATGCTTGCCAGGAAATGTCATTCTTCGCTCACTTTTCGCTTTTTCATCAAAATGTACTATTTCGCCTATTTAATAAAGTGTAGGTATATTAAAAAAGCTTACATATTGTAGGCGTATTTTTATAAATAAAACACAATTAAGTCACCAAAGAAATATACTTATTTACGTTTCGATACTGTTATCTAATAGCGTAATTTTTGCAGGTTATCCACTGGGAGGAAAATAGTTTTTAAAATACTCATAAAATTGAAAGCTGAGCTTTTTCGTTTAGTATTCCAGGATTTCGACATCAAAATGTAAATTATTTTTATGTAATTACCAGAGCTCGGATTTTTCACGGCAAAACAAAACACTAGCGTAATTTAGCCAGTGCTTGAAATATTATTTTATCGACACCTATCGAGTCTTACTAGAGTATATGACAGGTATTGCCTCAGTACATTTTTTCTTTTTTTATTCGATGGTACACCTATCAGTGTGAATGTCAAAATTTAAAAACTGACAAACGTGCGAAAATTTCGAAAAACAGGAGACTTACTAGAGCTCAAAATCAATATTTTTGACCAGTCTAAGGTGACCTACTGGGGGTTAGAAGGTTGTGCATTAATTACCGGACATCCTGTATAAGTAATAAAATAACTTTTCATTTTAGCTTTGCCATAGTCGAGCAACAAAGAGGTAGGTCTGCATGTACAACTTAGAACGAAGTAACTATACCACCTCATTTAAAATGATAGAAACGACTGCAAATTTCATCTCACATGACATATGACATTCGCACTTTAACTGTCATTTCATTACGTATAAAACGTAAATTGCATCTAGGTATTATTTATTTCGCAACGCATTGAATCCGACGTGTTGGATATACGTATAATAACTTAATATTTCAAGGTATCAATTAATACAAAAATGAGTAATGTACAAGATCGGATCAAAACGTGGATTGAAAATCACCCTGAGTTAGTCTATAATGAAGTGACCTCCACTATATACTGCTCTATGTGCGATATGCATCTAAAACTGAAGAAATGCAATATTGAGAATCATGTGAAAAGCAACCGCCACAATTACCGTTCGGGGCAACCAAATAGGAAACATCAATTTTATTTCGATTTAATTATTTTTCTTATTTCATGCAACATACCATGGGCAACAGTCAACAACAATAATTTTCGTCATTTTTTTAACAAGTATTTATGTTGCGACTGCTCTATGACTTCTTTACCGGACGAATCGACCCTGCGAAAAATTTATTTAAATCTCGTGTACAAAAAAACTATACAGGGTATAAGAGAGGTAAACAAAACCAATTATTTGTGGATATCTATAGACGAAACACCAGATTTCATGGGAAAATGTGTGACAAACGTGGTGATTCGGTCTTTGCAAAAAAATTGTTCTAAGCAATTTTATCTTTTGGGGTCGAAGGTTTTAGAGAAGGTAAATGGGGAAACAATAGCAAACCTAATAATAAACCAATTAAAATTTTTGTTTCAAAATTCTTTCAATGATAACGTAAACAATTTGCTTTTACTTTGCACAGATAGTGCCGCATATATGCTTAAAGCCGGTCGTATTTTAAAAGCAACGTTTCCTCGTATGAAACACATTACGTGTTTAGCTCATGGTCTGCACCGGGTTGCCGAAGAAGTGCGAGATAATTTCAAAGGTGTGGATGGGTTGATATCGAATGTCAAAAAGATATTCCTAAAATCTCCAGAGCGTGTACGCCTTTTTAAGGCAAAATATCCGTCCATTCCCCTACCTCCCGAGCCAATTATCACCAGATGGGGAACTTGGATATCTGCTGCGGTATATTACGCTCAATACTATGAGCAAATACGTGATGTCGTCTCCATACTTGCTAATGACTCGGCAGCTATAAGAGCTGCAAAAAAATGTTTTCAAACACGCAAACTACGACTGGAGTTAAATTTCATTCGCGACAACTACGAAGTAATAGCCTCTTCAATAGAACAATTGCAATGTTCGACTTTATCCATTGCGGAATCCTTCCTCATTCTGGACACTGTTCGTTGCTACGTAAACTGGAGTAAACTTTTACCAGTGATACGTAAATTTGAAGCCGTGCTCGAACGAAATCCTGATTACGAAATTTTAAGAGACATATCTGAAAATATTACCCGAACTGATAATGAATTCTATAAATTTGCTCCCTTGACGTCAACTGAAGTTGAACGTACATTTAGTGTACATAAATGGATTTATAGTGATAAACGCAACTGTTTACTCCCAGAGAATGTTGAAAAGATAATGATCATCTACTCCTATCACTATTACCCAAATAAAATGTCTTGTGCTGCAGTGTGTACTGACGTAGATTTTGAAGAAGAAATTGCGTCTGTTTCTAATATATAGTAACTTTATACAAATGTTTTTATTAGTTTTATTACATATTAATTTTATTTGGTGACTTTTATTTCTTCTAGTTCTGAATTATCGATATCGATAAAATAATATTTCAAGCACTGGCTAAATTACGCTAGTGTTTTGTTTTGCCGTGAAAAATCCGAGCTCTGGTAATTACGTTGCTATCTAAATGGACGTCTCCAATAATATCTTTCATAAATAGAATAGTTTTCAAACAATCGCTTTTGTCCAAATTGTACCTTTTTACAAACTTTTTTTATTAAACTGATCTGCGCCCGTAACTTCTAATAAAGTCAAAATTTATTAGGCTAACATTGTCAGCAGGCGAGGATGTCTCGCGTCAAGCCGGCTCACTTTACACCTTAATGGAGTTCGATTCCTCGCCAAAAGACAAGTTTCCGCGTCACTTAACTTTACTTCCGTCGTTATCGATATTTATTAGGGTTCCATTTTTTACACAGGACTATTTCATTATGCAGTTGCCGCAAGAAATTGTGAAAACACAGAGCTGTTGAAGATTACATATTAAACTTATAATTTATTTCCTCATGCGCGGCAATACATATTGTCGTTATGTTAGTGATATGTAATGCATATTTGGGCCTACTTGCAATGTCACTGCTCCATACATATTACGTGTATAACAAGAGGTCTCGAGTACAGTAGCTTTTAGGTTTTAAGTATAGGATTTTAGATTTTATGTCTGCTCGTTATTATGAAATAAACATTATTGAAACCTTGACGTTTGCCTTTATTAAAAGATACACAACAAATCTTAGATCGCGCGAAGAAGCACCAGTGGTTGGCCGTGTACCGCTGTGGGAGAGAGGCTCGTTCCAGTCTTAATAAATACCGGAAAAAAGATAATATAAGAAGTTGATAAATAATGAATTAATTTGATGAAAATAATGAATGAAGTAATTTATGTATTTTTATTAGCCTGTATTAGTGTCCCACTGCTGTACAAAGGCCTCCCCTCATGTCCTCTATTCAGTCCTGTTTATAGTGCTTCCCCGCCATTCTGTAAAGAATACATCCAGGTCGTCCCGCCGTCTCCTTTTCGGTCTGCCTCTCTCTACCCCGACGGCAGTCGATGGTGTCTCGGCCATTCTGGCCCCTAAGGCCCAATCCCATTTTAGCTTAGCGGTTTTGACACCCACATCTATAATACGAATTCTGGAGCGCAGTTTCGTGTTTCTGGTTCGATCTGTTCTGCGAACACCTACTACGAGTATACTGCGCTCTATCGCTCGCTGGCAAACCTTGAGTTTGGACTTTAGAGCTAAGGCTCAATGACCAGGTTTGAGCACCGTAGGTTAGGATAGGTAGGAGACATACGTCGAGGAGTTTGCGCTTAAGACATAGAGGAAGATTTCCCTTCATTAGCGCTTTCATGGACCAGAAGCTCTTCTAGGCGTTTTCGATGTCGAAAGACTGCCTGCTGTCGAAGGATGCTATCTGGCCCAAGTAAACATACTCATCGACATATTGCAAATCTTGCTCATCTAACTACTACCCTACATTTAGTTTGATTGGTCATCAACTTGGTTTTCTCTCTCGTCATTGTGAATTAAGTAATTACTTATGCATTTGTTATGCAAAAATTTATTATGCATGAGTACTTACCTACAAAATAAATAAGTACAATTTTAAAAATTAATTTCGTAGGATGACTATGAACATGTTATTTTATATAAAAACGTGATGTCTGTTAAAAACATCGAGTCTGGAAAGCTTGTGTCCATATTTTACGATTAATTGCGCCAGATCATACCGTCAACTTTTATACGCATTAGCAAAATAAATGAACCCTCGTTGATTTTAACGGCGCACACTTGGCAGTTTTTTACACCTAAAATCAAGAGTGTCACTCTGTGATATACGAGAAGCCCTGTCAGTTTGTACGAAACCTTATGTAGGTTAGCGGCTATTTACCAATAAAAACGTTAGGGTGTTATGTTACGCCGTTTATCTACATACTTATATGTGTATAGATACGGATATTACTTCTTGTGGCTTTTTTAACGAGCATTTTTAACGAAACATAATGGCTTCGACAGCCATTATGTTTCGTTAAAAATGCTAAAGTAGTTTCCTCTCTACCATTAACGGTTAGGACAAACTTGTCCTTTAATATGTACAATTAATATATTCTATTAATTTTGATATTCCTTTGAGGACAATGAAACCATTTTTTCCTTAGCGCTTGGCCGAATAGTTGCGAGCAAACAATTCACAGGTATATATTAAACATAAATTAATATTCTGTTTTTTGTGAATCCTGATTTCCTACAACATCAGGTGAAATATTATTTCAAAAATATCCCGTATTATGTAAACTATTAATTAATTCACGTGAGTTTTAACCGCAAATAGGGGCGTGACAGTCACTCATACACGTAATTTAAGGTGGAGTCCACACAACCACACCTTTTATGGCTATTCTATTACATAAATAATTCAGAAGCGGAACGCAATGCGATGGGAAATAAGATACGAAATATTCGAATTTTATGCGTTCTTTTTTTTCAAAGGAAGTATTTAAAAAAATCGTGTTATCGGGTACATAGTTTGTCTATAGTTGTGAGGTGGTGTGCAACTGTTTATCTATCTGTAGATGGTTTCGTTTTAATATATTTTGAAACGATTTGTATACCTGACAAACAAGCGATAGTTACAAGGAAAGATATATTATATATAGACGATATTAGGGTACAAATTAAATATGAATTGTGATATTTCGTTCTTAAGTTCAGTATCCATTCTAAATCATTCTAAGTTAAGTTAGAAGCTTTGAAGGACAATCGTAAATGCAACACAAAAACTTAGAATGTGTTCTCGGTCTATCAATACTATTTCAGTAACAATATCATTGAATTAAACCTGTCATTACAAACACTGTTTAAAACGGGGTATTTACCATGTGTATTTGTTTTTCTGAGTTACCGATATTTCAGCACAGTTGCATGCGCCATTATCACGGACCTAAACCTAAGGGTGCCGTTCCACCTGAGCTAAGCCATGTGTAGCTATGCTATGGATGCGTTTGAATCTACCAATCAACGCGTAACACCAACCAATGGAAACGCGTAGCTTACACATCCTCGCAGCATAGCCGCATAGCATAGCTCTGGTGGAAAGGCACCCTAAACTCATTCTACTAGGTATTGTAGTGGGTGGGTTGCACCATGCACAATTAACAGACTCATCAACGTTAAATATGGCGACGGTCATGTCATCCCATAGTAAACTGTCAAACTTTTCATACAAGATTTTTTTAACGATGACGTTGACGTTAACAGACGGTTTGGTGCAACCGGTCCTTAATCAATGACATGAAGTGCACTGTTCGCGTATTAAACTGTGCTGATTAAAGTGTTCTGTTCCCGAGAATAAAATATCAAGTTTTATTCAGAAATAAACAACAAAACTGCCTTTAGGACCCTTAGGCAATCAGCAAGGCAGTAGTTACCTACACAATAACGATTATTAGCAGACATTAGCTAACTGCGAGTTTCTCCTTGGCGGCGTGAGGAGAGTTAACTTCTAAGAGCTTTCGTATTTACAGTGTTTACGTATTTAGTTGTGTTTTGAGAGGAAGTCGTGATATTGTAGATATATTGGTTGCGACATGCGACTTAAATATCTTTATGTGGTTATCCTGTTTCGTTGCATTCGTGTATATGTGTACCTATATACTTTTACATGACTAAAGGCCCATTTACACATTGATTAGTGTTAAGTGCGAGTCACTAGTGTTACTAAACACAACTAGAAAATGTGTGGACTCGCACTTAACACTAATCAATGTATAAATGGATCCTAAGTAGTAGAACTTCATGCATGAACTTAAAATATATGTCATATACTTCAGAAAAAGTGACCAAACCCTCCGTGACCTAGACCACCCGGTCACGGTCACGGCCTTAGAGTATGGTCAACAGCGCCTAGCCGTTTCAAATTCAGAGATTGCATATACATGAGAAAATTTGTCAAGTTCCGCCGTGACCGGGTGGTCTAGTGGTCAGGACGTCAGCCGCGAAAGCTGAAGACGCCAGTTCAAATCTGGCCTCGGACACCGGAGGGTTTGGTCACTTTTTCTGAAGTATATGACATCTATTTTCAGTTTATATATAGTAGTGTAACTACTTAAAAAATTGCAAATCAAAAAATACTGAACAAAATAATTTGATTTGCTTCAAGATTCATGCATGAATTTGATATTGGTGGTAATTATGTCATTTGTTTATGTGATACCTAATCAAAACTCATGAGTAAGAAATCAAAAATCAAGTTACATATATACTTTACAATATCAAATTACTCTCTGATTTGCAATTATTATTATTAATTAAAACAAGGGAATACAAGGGAAAATACAAATATAAAAAAAAAACAAGTTATGACATGAGAAAGTATAAAAATCCACTTACTCGTATATCATATTAAAATCTGAACGTGTTTGAGCTTCCGGAGTTACAAATGAATGTACGTGACAGTTATAAGTGATCGAGTCACACCATACTTTCTACGCGCGTCACAGACTGATATGGGTGATGTGGGACAGCTTCTGGCTATTTATGGGCGCCTGGTAGCTGGAGATAATTAACTTGTTTCAATATTTGTTCATTTTAATGCATATTAAATTAATACATACACCTGTATTTCGAATTAACCAGAGATTTCGTACTCGCTTAATATTTTCAAACATAGACCCTCGCTACTAGATCATATTATACAGTATTTTTTAATGTTTTTTTTATTAATATTTTTGAGAATGAAAAGTACACGGTGGAAGCACCAAATTCGCCGAAGGGGAAATTATCTCCAAGTTGATTAAACTAATTAGATTTATATGAACCAATTAGATATACATGAATTCACATTCTAATAAGTCCGAACACACAAGATGAAGCAGTCCTCTCAGATCTCGTCTCATTACGACTACATCCTTGAAATGATGCTCATGTGACAGATTGACAAAAACACAATATTTACAACTCACGCTATAAATATAACGACTTACTACCCATTAAATAAGGTTCAAAATAGAATTGCTAATATTTAAATGAATCGTTGTTTAGTTACTGGAATAATTTATGATTATTATAACCAAACACCAGCATTGATGCAGTAACAGTCATTTGTTTTCTTCGTCCACCTCGCTTGTTAAAAGAAAATCTTGACATGTGTGGCGCGTGGGGGTTCTTTGTAAGGAACCCACGTGGCAGTAATTCTTTTGTAATGCTTTCTAGTTTATTTGTTATGGCTTATGAATGAGCCAGCTGTGTTTGTATGCAAAAATCTTATTAGTTTCTAATTTCAATGGGGATTTACTTAAAGCCATCATCGTGACGTAGTTTGTTTCTGTATACGTAGTGTTTTTGACTCTTTGTTTCACCATTTAAATATGCATATTACGACACAAAATCACGAACCTCAATTAATTTTAACTATAGAAAAAATATTCATCGTTCTAGAAATTCTCTTGAAATTTTAAAACGATATTACAAAAATGGAAAAAGGAATTGGTTTTCATTTCCAGGATTCAATTTGATACGAGTGCCTGCATAAAAGCTAAGTAGTAGAGACGGAATGAGTCACCAGTGATTTAAAATGAAATAAGACTATACGACTTCTACTATTACTTTTGCGGTTCATAAATCTAAAAGCGTGCTTTAAAGTCTTGAGTTTAAAGATCAAAATAGAGTGACGGTTTGTTTGTGAAAAGTAAATGCGATGAGATATCATCCTGAGGGTCGAGCGACCTTTTTTCTTGATCGGTATCGGACGCACTCGATGCTTCCTCGCGACAATAGTATCGAAATTCTTATACACATCGATATGGTAATATCGATGCATTCCAAACCTTTGTGTACTTATGTTGATGAGGTGGGCGAAACTCCATTGATATACATTCGATCTTATTGTTAACGTTATTGGGAGGATCCGTTTTAAAAGGCAATTTATTCCGAGGGACATCCGATAATGCTTTGTAATTTTTTGTGGTCGATGTTTTTGACATGTTTCGATGTCGTGTCGAGGTATGATACGTGTAATTTATCTGGCGGCATGCCTAATCCTTGTCGAGGCGAGGTCACGTCAGGGCATCATGACGTTAACGAAAGGTAATGTCAATCCGAAGATGAGTAATAAAAGAGTTTGCATACCTATATGTGTGTAGATAGTCGTAAATAACATATAATAAAGGAACGAGAAAATGAAGTTATTCAAGAACAAAGAACATACGTTTTTGACGAAATGGAATAAATAAATATAAGACTACCCTAGGGCTAATTTACAAATGTCCGTATCCGTAAGCTTCGGAAACTGCTTACCATCTGGCGAAACGCACGCTTAAAGTTCAATAACAACATAGTTAGTATTTATTTTAACGGTCCAATACAGGCCTTAGCAATCTACCTAACTTTAGGTATGTATATCTGCAGTTCAATAAATAATTTGCTTATTTGTTGATTCCTATAGAAATTGTGAATTAATCGTTTGTTATTTAAATGCAATAATGTAAAGTTGTGTTTTAATTCCATTGTCATTATTTTAATGAAAGAGAACTAAGCAATAAATCCTTATAAAAAAAACTGTACTCTCCTTTGTCTACAATATTAAATTAGAAACCTCATCTGGGCCGTTGGCTCCATCGTTGAAACACTTGAAACCACAATCGTTGATGCCCATAAAATTGGTATTTACCCAAATTAAGCGTTAGCTGTAATTGATACAAATGGTTGTTCTCAGTTAAATATTAATTGATGAACCAAAGAAGCAAGTTCAGCCCACTTACGCAGCCCTGTCGTTTCATCAATTTGATGCTTTGAAATGCAATTGTTTTTTAAATGTTTAATTCTCTTAATATATGGTTAGATAATTCTAATTTTAAACTGTAATTTGACTTTAGAAGTTTCACTTTACACTAGCCTGCATAAATGGAATCCTACTGCAAATTTAATAATTTAACTCTCAGAATACCTTTGATCATTAAAGTCTAATTGTTTCAAACTAGAAAGATCAATCTTTATCAAAAACGTCTAAGTAGACTTGCAGTCAGAATAATAAATGTAATATATTAGATTCAGTTACAAATATAGTTTTTATCGCATATCGCCTACCTAATACAAAAAAAAATACTAAAGCCAATTTAAAATTGGGAAATAGTTTATGCGCTTAGCAAAAAAATACTGATTGAACATCAAAAAAAAACAATTTTACTACTAGGTAGAGTGCCTAGAAGGCCTTATACAATTTGGTTTGTAAATAGAATACCGAACATCAAAACGTGCGTACTTTAGTGTTAAAAAATAAATTTAAATAATAGAACAGTAACCCACAACAATGTTAATTAAGTCAACATCTGCATATAAATGACTATCGTTTCCGTCCGTTACGCGTTCTATTGCCATCGAATTGGTATTTGTTATAGTGAAATAAAAATCCAATAAAATCTCAAGGCGTTCGAGTATGACCGTTTAACGTAAATGTCATTGTTTTCTATTGCCGAGAATGCTGTAAAATGTTATGAAACGTTTTAGGGTAGTGCTGGTACGTGTAATAAAGCGAATCTTTTGATGATGTTCGTTCGTTTAATCCAGGGATAGTGGTATATATAAAAATCTAAATAGTACCTTTCATTCGCAATATTTACCCGATATGTCAAGGTAATTTAGGTAAGGAAAAAAATCACATTACTTTGGCAAAATTAAAAAAAATACATTGACATTACCGAGATACCGAGTTGAAACCGAGAACCGAGTTGAGATTGCATAAAAATAATACCTATATCATAATTTACCGATACAGTCTCTGATTTAATCCAAAAATATTAAACAATATTTTGCGAACAATAGTAACAGTCAATCAAAACTTAAATTATGAATAAATATAATCACGCGACTTTTCGTTTGCATCTGTCATTTTGATACATATTTTCCTTTTCGATGGGCCGTTTTTACATTATAAACTAAAATAGATGTCACTGCCGTAGTCACATTTTCCTTTGTATACAAAGGAATATGTGACGAGGCCTCCAATACCCTTCCGGTACTACGTTTTATCCCAATATGTAATCATATTAGGTACATAGACTGATAGTGACTTTGCACATTGACATTACATTACTCAAAATAGTAGTAAAATTAAGTAATTTTCTTATTACATTTTATTTACGTAAAACTACTCCAGAACTGATTTTGAGAGGTTGCCTTGTTGGATCAGAAACCTCTAAGACCCTCTAATAAATTGTCAATCTTTATCGTAGATAGCATATTGTCATAGTAACATGTAGCCTCCATAGAGCTTTTGCTCTATGGAGTCTTTTGACCTAAAAATATTTTCTTACAGAACCCAGTTATAAAAATTACTTTAGTATACAATTTTTAACTGTTATTTTAAATATTTTTAGAACCCTGCAGCGTAATGGCACTTAGGAAAACATTTCGAATAGTAATTTAAGCAAAGCAACTGGATGTTTTGTCACTTTAAATAAAAATAAAGTAAATCTTATGTAGCGACTTGCGTTATAAAAATCAATCGCGCGTGATTTACTAGCATCGTATAATACAATAAAATTCCTAAATAATGAAGATAACAAATGGTTTAAAACGGAATCTCGAAACTTTTAGTTTTATGCTCAAATCTATTAGGGAAAGCGACCCAACAATGTTATTAGATATAAATTTAGGTCAATGATAAACCTTTATTTCTAGTAACAAATCATAAAATATTCCATAGCATACATTCCATTCACAGCCCAAAGTTGATATTTAGTCCTCGACTGGACATGTTGCTGATTTACTGTTGCTCCCAGTCAGAAACTTTCCTAATAAATAAACCTTATTCGTGCCGATGTCAAACTCCATGCTTCCACGAGTATCTGCCGCTTTGGACACGACCGTCGGTTTTTGTGTCCAAGCAACATAAATTTGTCCCTTTTCCCACATACAACGCATCCCGGGACCTTTATGAGTAGGGTCACCCTATTTTGTGCTAAACCCGCCATTTTATCTGTTTTAATCGTTGTGTAATGAAGTTTGTTGGACCACGCAAAACACGCGTACAAATAGTTTGTGACATTATCATTTCGTTGAAGAGCTTTGCTAAATCTAAATAAGTTATGCTCACTTTAGCTCAGGATTTATATTTCAGTTATTTCGTTAGAAACCAACACTGAATCCTTAATAAGGGCCTTCATTGCACTAATGATGTTACATATTTTGAAACAAGTACAAATTATTACACATATAATATTCATATAAAAAGAAACTGAAATTCACAATTAAATACGAGCAGTAAAATTGGGACTATTTCGTATCACATCTTCCAATGCCATGGATTACCCAGTAAGAATATCTTTATTTTTTCTTGCTTTGTATTATGTTAGTGTAATTTACATCTCTATAGGTATAATTTATGTTTAATAAATAATGTTTCCATTTGAGTACATTGCATCGATGTTAAGTTTCTTATTTTCGTTTATTGTTGTTAAACCATTTAAACTATCAATTAACTTCACGTAGTTTTAGTTTTTGGCACAAGTTTTTGCTGTTGTGACGCTATCAATGATAAAGTCAGTGTTGCCATAAATAACGGTCGCGTTCATGAAATATTGGTCCCAATATTATATGTACATGTTTTCCTATTTTTTATTTTTATGATCTCTCTGTTTTACTTATTGAATTTTTTTCTATTATTAACATGTGATATCACTCGCGTGTGGTCCCGGTGGGAGACCAGGCTAACACGATGCTGAATGGGGACCATTTCGTGGCAACTATGCTCATGCCTTAATTATAATTGTTGTCACAAATATAATGTTTTCTATTTCTATTTTCAATAAAAATCGTCAGGACAATAAACTCGCGAAATTATTCGTGTAACTGAATATTTAACTATATATATAGCAGATTTTCCAAACGAAATTGGTAGCTCTTTGTTTTGTTCGCAACTTTTGATACTTATTTCTATTTGGAGTATTATTAAGAGCAAACTAAGTACTTCGCCTAGTTCTTGTTGAGTTTCTTATACAATATTCGGGACTATTATTCTTTTCAAGCGAAGAGCTAAATGTTCAGTTCTTGCCAACTGTGCCGAGCATAACTCTTGTGCCAACCAGAACAAAGATGGACAAAGAAACAGTGCATCTTGTTGCGAAAATTGCAGCCATTGTGGTGACATAATGCTAATTCTTAAAAAAGAAAACATACAGAAATAAAGTTTAAATTGTACTTTTCCTACTTAACGATTAATGGGTATTTATAATATTAGTTTAAGTAGAAGACAGACTTAGGGTCAGTTGGACTAACCACAATTAAAGGACTGTTTAACGTTACTTAACAGATTACTATGAAACTTCCTATATAAAAAAACGATTTAACAGTGACAGACGCTTTGGTGCAACCGATTATAAATGTCAAGCTTATTTAGAAAGTATTTTTAAAGCTAACTAAAATATACTCAAGGATAACGATAATGGGTCGCTAAATATTTATAGTTTATATTATAGTTTCCATGCAAAATAACGGCATTTATCCTTGAGTGTATTGGTATTTGACTTCCGTAATAAAGAAAACAAATGACAAATACAAATAGTTGCTATTATGAACAAATATATTATTTTTCTTTTCGAGTCGAGGTTTTATGTTTCATACGTGATTTCCCCAATTTAAATAATATAATTAAATATTATTAATATCCAGCTACCTACTGTATCATCTTTGTCCATTTTAGCTCACTAGCCTACTTCGGTCATCTGCAGACGTTCAATATTGCATTTAAATGGAAATTTTATATTAGTTATTTGCAATTTCAAACATAAGTTTTGCCAATGAAGTATAACTGTCACTGGTTTACGAGCCGTTTTACTACTCTATTATTCCTTGTACCGCGAATTCGAAATATTGAAAGCATATAATACAGTAATAAAATGCGTTAGTAAATGCAACCACTCACGCGACAAAGGTGCGCCAATATCAATAATACGCTGGCTGTGTGTTTAGAACTGAGAAAAAGTATAGTCGTAATCTGGTTCAACATTTACATAGTTTGGACAAGTAGGCGCGTACCTATTAATTATTTTTGAAATCAAGGACTAATTAAAAATCGGCGACGAGACCCTTGGTCCGTAGGGGGCTCGGGGGGAGTCTCTTCAAAGACCTGTCGAAGGGACTCGAACCATTGGAGACCGATGAGCTGGCAGCATCTTCAGTAGGTACCATGCCGCAGGGGCCTCTTTTAGACATATTTTAGTTTCAGTTTAGTATTAATTTAAAATTTATTATTTAGATTTATCTTAGTTTTAGTTATTTTTGTTTGTTATATCTAAATTAATTGTAATTTCTGTGTTAAATATATAGTTCATATTAAAAATGTCCGTCTTTAGCGCGATTCGCATACAACATTGTAAGATTTGTAATTTTTGTCACTGCCCGTTAACTAAACTATTATCGCCGTTTCGATATACGAAGGTTGTCTGGAAGAGATCGCTTTTAGCGATAAGTCCGCCTGTTGTTACCTACCTCTATGCTGTACCTTAATTTTAACTCTTTTGTTCGTTTGTTGTAGTGTGCAATAAAGTATTTTATTATTATTATTATTTGTAAGGTATAAAACAAATCAAAAAAGCAAACATAGATAAAGCAAGCGTTATTTTTGGCAATTTACACTTGGCACTTTATAACCATGCGCCTAGAGCCGTAAGCTTACGAATCTTCAAGCAATATAAATGTAAATCTAGATACAAGCGTAAATATAACAATCAGACTAAAAAGCCAAACAAGAATATCCATACCTATTTACAATAATATTTATATTATACGTATATAGTTTGGGATAATTCTCTGTTCGAAAATAAAAATCTTACCTCTCCTACTCTCCAATTCAAAACTGTCCCGTTAAAAGTTCGCTCGCCCGCAGTCGATAAACACAGTTCGCATTTTTTCTGAAAGGTGTGTAAATTTATGCATTACATTACAGAATCACCCTATATTGCAACTTAAAACGAAGCGACGTGTTTCTAAATCCACTTTCGTAGTGCTTGGTAGGTGTCGCATGTAAGGCTGGCTATTCGTGAACAGTTTAGGATAGCTTGAGCGCGCCCATCGAATACTAAAGAATGTCCGTAGAAATACACTGCCTTGCCCATACCACATAATAACTAATAGTACTACCGTACAGAAAATTCACTCCTCCACAAAAGTCAAATTTAGGTATAAAATTATACCGATACTCGCCGCCTGCAAACAAAATTGAAACTTATAACAGCGCTCGAACCGTGAATCTTCTTTGCGCGATGACCGAGCTGTGAGTGTCGGCACGGGTTGTCACTTGACAAGTTTCTGTACCTACATATATATACCTACTGATTTATTATTTTTAAGATAAATATGTAGGAATTACAAACGTTGATTCTGGAAACATAAAAAAATTATCCGGAAATAATATGTGTGATTCTCACGGAAGTAGGTATGCCGCAGCCGTATTCCTTTGAAAATCCTATATCGGTCAGTTCCTAATATTGTTTCTGGGCAATCAATATTATATCTTTTATACGGATTAGATCGAGGTTTAGGTTTCGAAGCCATTGTGTGTTTTCAATTTTGCGCGAGCGCCACATGACGCGAGCCGAGCGTAGTAGAAACTGCGTAGTGAAACCCCCCTGCCCATACAGAATAAGTCGCTTACTTATTTCTCTATGGCCTTGCCTGCATCAGTAAACATAAGAGTAACTCATGTAATGCGAAATCTAGGACATTTTTGCAATACGGATATTTTTGTACATTTTGTCATACAAAAAAGTAAGCAAGGTTGCACCTCTAAGTACTTAAGTAAAATAATGTTCGTTATGAATTATTGTTATCCATGTTAATTAATAAAAGGAAATTTTTGTTTCATGTGACGCAAATTACTTAATAAAATACTTAAATTTATATTTTATAAAATACCTTTTTCATGGGACATGTGCGTTTCATGCCATGAATTAGGTAACAATTATAAAAGATAGTAATGTTTCTTTTTAATTTTTGAATCGAATGGCTTCATGATTGTAATAAAATTAGAGTAAATGTGACCTATTATTAACAAATGTTTCTATCATAAGTTTTTTTAACTAATAGAACATCTAATTACTAATAAAATTAGAGACACGGACCGGTTCGAGTAAGCACTCTTAGTGCTTGAAGATGAAGACCTGAGCTCTCCGAAACATGTCGCTCGTAGTGACTAAAGAGACGTCAGTGTAACCGTTATATTATATAGTTTAAATTCAATAAAATTTGCAGTAGTAATATTTTCAGTGTAATCGCCATGTGCATGCTTCGCTTTAACAGAAAAGCCGCGAGCGTTTTCGCAAATCTTGCAAGTCGAAAGTTTGTATCGCGGAGTTTTAGGCGAGGCAGTATTCAGTTAGTTAGACTCACATGTGTGCGATATGCGAGGGTGTCAGTGCTACGTTTGGATTCGTAAGTTCAACTTGGAGTTGTAACGAGTTAATGTGATTTTTGTTAGTTAATAAGTTAGTTTCTTCGAAAACAGGGTTTGTGTTTTTTTTTAGGTAGCGTTACCGAACTTTCTATGTCAATGCATCGGTCGATGATCGGTTGGTTGATGTAATGAGAATAAACAAACATTTAGGTTTACGTTTTTCTTTGATACCTATCGTCTAAAGTTTTAAAGCGTAATGTTTGGTTGAACTCATTATCAGCATAAAAGGCGTCTCCTTTTATTTGCAATAAGAAAAGAACTTACTTATGTGCACATAAGTCATTAGTATTATCTGAAAAAGAGGGTTTTTGGTAACTAAAAAGTTTTTATGACCACTTGTGTACTTATTCGACACTCTATTAAAACTTGTGTCGTTTTAAATATTCAGTACTGCTGCATGTACAGTCACGGACCAGGGTGCGTAGCGTAGCCAAAGTGCCAATCGTCAACGCTCGGTAGCGGACGTAACGCAACTGTCTCTGTCGCACTAACAAGAAAGAGTGATAGAGAGAGGTGACTACGATGCGCTACGGAGCGTTAACGATTGGCACGTTGGCCACGCACCCAGTTGTGACATTTAGGATTCAGTTTCGATTGGACATTTCATATAGTAAATATTAAACAAGAGAAAATAGTTTGAACCGTACGAACAGCAATTAAAGTTCGTGGTTGTAGCCTTTACACAATCACGCTAATACCTACGACGTTTTCATCAAACTTATTTCTACGTATTGAATAAAAGTCTAAATCAAACATTTAAGAATTTAATCGAAATTTCCCCAGGAAACTGTTCTTCATTCAAAGCAAATATTGCAATTCAAGCATATTTGAATTCCATTGAAACACCGTGTAAATGGCCCCGGTAAAGGTTCAACTCCAAGAGGATTTAATGAAAATCATAAGTTTGTATGACGGAAAGTTGAGCTTTATACACGAACTTGTATCCACGGCGATACTCCGACTTAGACAGTAATTTGCTGACGAGCCACTTGCGAACTTCTCTCACGCCATTTTGACAGCCTTTCCCCCCTTTTTCGCCTTTGAAATTATCACATTTTACTTGAAAAGTTTTCGTTTAAAAGTAAATAAGTTACTCCTTTAAATGTTGAAACAGAATTGTCTTAATTTTGACCTTCACATAAGCTAGTGTAAGTACGTACCTTCTTTAGTTTAATAAAACGCGAAGTACGTTTTATTTCATTTGCTACAAGCGTAACTTTTTCGCATTCATTATACCTAATCTCACTCGAAAACTAAAGTCGACTTAATAAAACGGTCTACTGCCGATTTCTTCTAGGTTATAAGGCGATAAGTTGCGATAAAGGCTCTGAAGGCACGAGCTCTGATTTCCTTTCATTTCCTTTTAGGAAACTTAAATAGAACTGAGAGTTCTCTGCCGACGAGGCGGCTAATCAATTATTTGTGTAACGAAACTCTTAGAAGATTTGATCTGTTGACGCATTATGAAGTTTAGGTGTTATCTTCAGGTAGTAATTGGTACTAGTGACGTTATTAGGGTATTTGAAGTAGCTTTAAAGTTGTTTAACAATATTTTATCTACACTCACATTGTAAGTCCTCTAAAATGTGTTCAAAACGGTAGGCAATGGCCAACATTACATCAACCGATTTTACTATGATAAGTTTTTATCTGTGGCAGTAACGTAATTTTAACATTACATGCTCAAATATTGTTAAGTTATGAGTTTCAAATTTGGAAGATCGAATTTGATAACGTAATGAAAATCCTGCCCTCCTCCCCCACCGTTCGCACAATCGAGTTGGCCATGGCGGTGCAATGGCGGTCATTCTAATGGTTCCCGAACACGTCATTTAGGATTTATAGTATGTGTGTAGATAAAGCAGTATGCAACTGTACGTAATTAGGTCTTAAAACGTAACAGTTACATAAACTACTATTTTGTTTGTTATAAGCCCTGAAATAATGTAGAAGACAGTATTTTGTATTTTTTTATTATGAGTAATGGCCTTAAATTACTGATTGTTTCATCATATAAGAACTATGAATTATTAAACTCGATTTTTCTGACAAGTTACTTCGAAATATGTACATACTCGTATAATTCAAAACCAATTTGACCAAAATGCTTGGAACAAATTTCTTAAACAGCCACATTCAACAAATCTGTAATATAATCCCACAACGTTCCAATAACAAAATGATTGGTACGTGTCCCTAAAATCCATAGTTGAATGGATAACATTGCAATTGTACTTAAAATCCCTCCCCATATTAGGTGGCATTCTTTCAACACTGCACGAGACGCGTCGAGTGTATATGACAGTATAATAAGCTCACACCCTCACTATATCAAAATTGGTATTATTAGGATCTATTTTCGGATTGTTACCATTTTGTGTTGGTCCATTGTACTCGTTTATTTTTGGAGTAGCGACGTCACATTGACACACTACACTTAGGTGTGGATGGGAATGTGACGCCGCTATACGCCAAACCTGATAAAAATAATATGAAGTACAGATTAAATATTAATGAAACGTATTTATTTAGAGTTGTGTTTACAGGTGATAAAAAATATCAAAACACTTTTAAGTAATATTGACAGTGTGTTATTAAATTAGTAAAATCACATCAATAACTTTTTTAATTAACATTTAGTATAACGTTAATTATCCTCCTAGCGTTTTCCCAGCTTTTTGCCCAGATTCAATTTAACCTGGGGTCCGGTCGGCAACCAAAGATCAAGAATCGGCATAGTCTATTTACGAAGGAATCTAACAATTTTTGGTATATTTTTATTTGCGGAATAATTACCTGTAAACACTTATCGATTACACCCTGTATGTACATTACAGTAAGTAATTAGTAGATTGTCAAGTTTATGGGTAATTGTGATTGTAAGTAAATACTTACCTACACAAACTTGCTTCACGTGGATCCGTACTTCGGTATCAGTCTCTTTTATAATCTATCAATAATCCCAGAGCTATCTCTGAAGCACATCAAATATTTATATTCAAAGTTATTTTGTTTTTCCTTAAAATGTGCCCACTATTAGTTGTATAACACAACTAACTAGTGGTACTGTAAATTAATACAACAACTGTAAAGTTTATCCGGATTTCTGCAAGTGAGGTAAAATGTTAATAGTAGTTTATGTAACTGTTACGTAATAAGGGTCCTTAAAACATGAGTGTGGTTTTATGAAACGAGCCGCAGGTGAGTTTCATAATAAGATCACACGAGTGTTTTAAGGCCTAATTACGTACAGTTGCATACACTGCTTTATCTACACTCATATTATTTATCCAAAATGCCGTATTCGGAAACCATAGAATGGCCGCCATTGCACCGCCATGACCAACTCGATTGTGTCGGGGAGGCGCGTGTCGGGCTGTCGGCGGATGCGCGGGAGGGTGCAGGTGTACATTATGTTATCAAAACTCATAGCACATCAATATTTGAGCATGAAAAGTTAAAATTACGTTACTGCCACGGATAAAAATCTTATCATAGTAAAATCGGTCGTGGTAATGCTAGCCATTGCCTACCGTTTTCGAACACGTTTTAGAGAACTTACAATATGAGTGTAGATAAAAGCTTTTCCACCCCAAATCCTAACGAACTTATTTTGTTCACGTGGTATTTGTAGTAATGGAACGGATTATTTAATTACAAAGGGTGAATTAAACTCCCATTTATGCCGGGTAAGCAGATTTTGCAAGGTCTCACCTAAATATTTGGCTGTCCTTTAAACTCTGTTTGCCAGGTTGCTTTCATCAAATATGGTTTTGGTAAGATTACTTCAGCGGATACGAGGTGAATATAAAATAAAAATCATACTTAAGTTATGGGTAAGTGTATTAATAAAACACATAAGAGGTTTTATTTATTGAGTTTCGTTTAGACTTGATTGTGTTTATTTTTAATTTTAGGAATCTCTTTTTATTAAAACCTGTATTTCACTTTTTTATTCTGGTTTTTTTTAAGAGTAAACTCTACACTACCTCTAGAAACATCGTAAAAACCTGTTTTTACTGAATGTTGAAATAAAACAGTACCAAAAACGTAACTACTTCGCAGAAATAATAAATAAAATAAAAAAGCACACGACCTTATTTTGAATAGAAATATATTCTGAGTATTAATTATATTAATGAGTCCTATCAACATTTACATTTATATTTCTGCTATACGTCTATTATTAACTCAAATGGAATGGTTCAATATAGTTTCACGGTTTAAAGCAACTTTTCATTAGAAATGCTTCATATAATATATTATTTGGTATTTTGTTCTATTTTAATTGTTTGTAAACCTGACCAATTTCATTTAAATATATCTCTAAATAAATAATTTTACTATAAGGAATATGAGAAGGTTACATGAGTTTATAACATTTATTTATTTACTTTAACGTTATCTATCACTACTGCAATAAAATTAACACCTAGAAATGTCATGTCCTATTTCTGTTTAGGTTACTCAATTCGTCATATCAAATACGCAAGCAAAAAAGTTTTTAATATTATATCAAAGATCTCTCACCTACGGATCCCTCGAGATACACTTCGCGTTTTGTTACTCGACTGATTTCTTGTGAGACTTTGTTTGATACTTCATTATATCAAACGTTACGTATATAAATGTAAGTGCTTTGTCTAGCGTTAATAGAATAAAACGTTAGCTAGAACAATTTTGATAGACTTTATTGGTTTTCGATAGGTAAGTTCAGTTAGATTAAAGCTTAATTAAATGTTATAATCGAAAAGGTGATCTGGTTTTGGATCGCGCAATCCATCATCCTAACTTTTGTAACTTATATTAAATCTTTTAACTACTTAATAAACTTTTAGTTCAATAAATGCCTATCTATTCTATTGGGAGGCTCTTGGTTGATTGATTATCATTTCACGTAATGGGTTGCTCTGTCTAATATTAATTTGATATTTTGTTAGTTACAAAACGCAATGGCACTGTTACCCTAGACGGGATGTTAAAAATTAACAAAAACAGGACAGTATACGTAATTACTAAATCAAAAGGACTGTACAGTTAGAGCTGTTCAAAATGAGCTTGATTCGATTTTACTGTGTAGAAAACATGTCGAGATGATTTGTGTCAGTCCAGGTAAAAAGGGCCCACTTCGTCGATATGGAGTTATTAGTACTAAAACTACACAATAGACGCTATCTATTACTGGAAGAATGAAGTGTCCACGTAAATCGATAAAGCGAGCCCTTCACTAACTCGTCCACATTTAACAACTTGCTTCAGTCGCTTCGAAATCAATACAGTACGTGCTCCTGGTGCCAGATTCTAATTTAAAAATACATGAACAATACATTTTTTAATGTATTGTTCATGTTATGTATCTAACCTATCTCAAACATAACTCCAATACACAAAAAACATTCAACCAATATTGAAGTTGTATTGGAGTTGCGTTGGAATATTTCTCAAGCCAATTCTGATATTTCTGATTCAGATGTTTATGCCGTAGCTGTATTGCGTTGTTAATGCATTGGAGTTGTATTCAAGTTGGATCGTGTCTATACGTGTTTTAAAGTTAGAATACGGCCCCTGCATGTAATTAAGTTGTAGTCAATAGACGTTGCGCACCGGAAAGGGTTGAAAAGAACTAACTATGGTTTATTATTTCTAACTTTATACACCACCATACATCGTATACGTATGGATAGTTAAAAGAACGGGGTAGTTACGTTGCTCCATCAAAGCATGTAATAAAGTAATTATCAATTTTCAAATATCACGATTACAAATTCGAAACAACTGCAACAAGCTATTAGCTCTACAACAGCAAGAGACAATATCGTGAAGCTCCACAGGAGACATAATTGCAGCATCCCTAATTAATTAATCACCAGTGTCTGCACTGCGAAGACAGCACCGTCGACGACATAATTGATATTTGAAAGGACCTCCTGGACCGACTGAGGCGACCCTAATTTGAGAGATGACTGCCAGACGGGAGCCCGAAAAATTATGTTAAAGCGCTCCGGCGCTTGATATTTTGCCGTTTTTCGGGCTATTGTTCTGATAAATGTGTCACGGGATTGGCATAAATAAAGACGTTAAAAGCATTTAATATTCCAGAATATATTTCGGCTTACAAAATGATAAGATACGCTCTCATTGACGGCGATTCAAAAGGCTTTTAAGAAGCCGTTTATAACTTTAAACGGAATACTGTGAAGTTTTATTTTATATCTACTATATCTTAGTTAAGAGTTTTATTAAAAAATAATCGCGATAAACCAAAGACAATGCTTTCCAACTTTTGATTAGATAAACAAGAAAATGTCGGTGAACTCATTTTTCTCTTCGTAACTCCGTATATGAAGCTTACTTTTCACCTTATCTCCAAAAGTCTATGAATAAATTTTGGTCATTTCTTTGAACAAACAATGCGCTGCGAATATTGTTTATGGACCATAAAGTTACGTTCGGACTATGAATAAGCGTAAACAATCGAAAGAGACAATGTTTTCCGCAGTTTCATGCATTTTTCATGAGCCAGAAGTGCTTTCCGTTGCAAACGAATGTGTTCATTGCGATCGAAAGTCTGAGGCGTGATTGCATCTTCGGATTGCATGTTCAAACCCTGGTTCTCTTTAAATAGTTCTGGCCCGTGGCTCACATAATAAGAAAGTTCCGCTTGGATACTCTCGTACTTTAGTGTTCTAAGGAAACAAAGCATTCCTCTCGATCGCTATTTGGTAATTACTAGTGAAAGGATACTTTGTGATAATCGCTTGCATAGCTGATCACGAGCTCTGACTGAGGTAGACAAGGATGCGTTCAAAATTAACGCTGAGATTAAAAGAGTTACTTATATTATAACAGTGGGTACCGCTTATTTTTCTTCTGTTCATTATTTTTAGGGTTCCGTACCTCGAACGGGACCCTTATAGGATCACTTTGTTGTCCGTCCGTCCGTCCGTCCGTCCGTCAAGACCCTTTTTCTCAGGAACGCGTGGAGATGTTAAGCTGAAATGTATATCAAATACTCAGGTTTACTGTCCCTTGAAGCTGTAAAAAAATCAAACTTCTAAACCAACGCAATCAAAAGATACAGCCGTTTATGCCGCAAATTTCCGCAAATTTTCGAAACTCGCAAGGGAATCAAAACCTACAGGGTACTTCCCGTAAACTAAACAGAATCTTGAAATTTGGCACGAAGCAACGTCTTATAGCACAGATAAAGGAAAAATTGCGAAAACCGTAAACTTTTAGTTACATCATATAATATGTATTTTTTAAATAATTTTAAAGTTACTCCCCTTTCCTCATGAACGCGTAGAGGCATTAAATTGAAATTCATATCAAATACTCAAGTCTATAATACCTTTAAGCTGTAATAAAATCAAACTTCTATGTCAACGCAATGGGCGAACCTTTACTTATATAACTACAGGTTTGTACGGAACCTTCGGTGCGCGAGTTCGACTCGCACTTGGCCGGTTTTTTTACTATTATCTAGGTTCTTACTTATCTTTTCATGCTTCAGTTATCCTAATTATTCCCGCCGTAATTTACCTACTGTACACCTGATTCACGCTTTGAACCATATCTTTAATACTACTAATACTAATCCCGTAGTAGCTCATATGACGCTTAATGATCACCCAACATAACGGCTGTCTCCATGGCTGAAAAAGACTACGGAAGAGATTTGTTTATACCATTCCGAATAACTGACTCACGCTTTGAACCATATCTTTAATACTACAGATAATAATCCCGTAGTAGCCCATATGACGCTTCATAATCACCCAACATAACGGCTGTCTCCACCGCTGAAACAGACTACGGTAGACATTTGTTTATACCATTCTGAATAACTCCATGAGTGTCATATTCGGATGATCCTTAAAAACTGGTAGATACTTTTTTTTAAACCCATATGGTTGTCTCTCAAAAAAAACTCTGGTAAATAGTTTATTCCTCAGCCGGAGCGTTTGTGAAAAGGAAATACGTCCAAACGCACAGAGTACCATTTCAAAGTAACGTGAGATTTCTCCATATTATTGGTTCAAAACTGTAAAATCTGCAATCCAACCTCTAGCCATAATGTCGGCTGGAAATTATCACCGCCCGACGGCCACTGTTTGCCCAGACGAGCCCTGATTTATTAATTAGCGCTCGCCAATTTCACCCTTTGTCGACGCTTTCAATAACCTGACAGGGTAGACTGGGGATATTGTTTTTAATTGTTATTACCCCTTAAAATTGCGATGTAATGTTCTACGGTGTGCGGATTGAGTGTGATTGAAATAATAATAATAATAATAAATACTCTTTATTGCACACCTCATACAGTTACAAGCACAAATTTTACAATTAGATAAATTTAGGTAGAGGTAACAACAGGCGGTCTTATCGCTAATGAGCGATTTCTTCCAGACAACCTTTGGGTAGTGGAGACTAGAGAAAAACAATAAGCAGTAGGTGGTGCATAGAAACAAAAGAGACGAAATAGATAACACAGCACATTCATATGAATATACATACTTAAATAAATACAAAATAAACATACATATACGTACATATATACATATATAATACACACAATAAGAAACAACAGTGTCAACTTAAAAACCTAAGGAAGAGATAAATAGTATTCCTTAAGTTGCGATTTAAAGCTACCCATAGATTGCGCGCGTTTAATGTTGAGAGGGAGAGAATTCCACAAACGAACGGCCTGGAACGTAAATGAGCAATTATAAAATTTGGAAGATGAAGATGGCACTTTTAGGAGCAATTTTTGAGAGGATCTAATAGAATTAAGATAAGAGAAACGCTCTTTGAGGTAGCGGGGAGTTGCAGGGTTAAAAAGTATAGAAAAGAGTAAAGAAAGTATGTGAGAGTTACGGCGGTGACGGATAGGGAGCCATTTGAGTTGAGAACGAAAACTAGAAACATGGTCGAATTTGCGTAATCCGAAAATGAACCGAATGCAGGCATTTTGAATACGCTCAAGCTTATTAAGTTGCTCCTCGGTTAGGTCTAAATAGAAGATATCTGCATAATCAAGAATGGGGAGAAGTAACGACTGAGCAAGCGCAATTTTAGTAGCATTTGGCAGGAAATTCCGGAGCCGTCTGAGAGACCCTATGGCAGCAAACATCTTCCTGCTCACTTCACTCACCTGAGGCACCCATGAAATGAAATATTATGCGGTGAGCGGTTGGGATGTTATGAAAATGGTAATAGGTTGTTAGAGGTTAGTTTAACCCTTTAACTGCCGATGCCGGAGGACTCAAAGTAATTTTTTGTCTCTGTTTTATGGGGAGGTGCTATTGCACCTACAGTAGTTGCATTTTCTGAATTATTATTATTTTTGTAATCAACCAATAGGTCGAAAATGTACTCTTAGCGCGAATTTTAAGCTGTCAACCCACAAAAAAAGATAATTTTATGACAATAGATGTCAAGTTTCGGTCGTAATTGACGTAAAGGTGAACAAAAAGTACTTTTAGTATACTTAGTCCACCTGGGTGGTCTACTCTGGGTGCACAGAGTTAACCACATGTAAAATACATACCACTACGAGATGGGCATATTATTTTAAAAAGTATCATTTATGTTAGACTTACATAATGAATAATTATATCACCTTATTTCACGAGAATTCGAATACCGGATGAAATCTTTTCGACAGTGAAACATTTTATAATACTTTACTGTCAAAAATAAAACGCTCAAAATCGGTCTAAATAAATTGGATATGTGCCTCAATTAAGTCGAATGGACGTATAGTAAATCGGTATTGAACCGGTGTGTATGAAAGGCTTCGGCTTTTCATTGATAGCACCAATACCGTTGATCTACAGAATTCGATTAAAAGTGCGTTACCACATAGGGATTTTAGTGTGACATAAGACGTTTCTCACTCGCACGTTTTGATGTTTCTGTTAAAACAGATCACGCCGTTCGCAAGCTTTTAGGTTTTATCTAAACATTGCTGCAGATGTAAAACCCGAAGCCTGAAGAGGCAGAGAACCCGGATTTTTATATTTTTGCTATGTATTTTTGTCTGGGTCCAATATAAAAACAAATGATGCAAAAGTTTTAGATTTGGATTGTATTATTATTATTTTATTTGTATTTAACAATACGTACTTACATTGTATGTCTCTCAAGCTGTTTTGATATGTCTTCTTATAGAACTACGCATTGTTGTGTATCTTTATATGTGCCGGTCATAATACTTCTCGGGTCAGAGGTGTAGAGTTAGAACCGGTGGTAGTTTTTTTTCTCTCTGCACGGAGAAAATTTTTTAGTAGAAACAAATAAAAAATATTAATCATTAGTAAAATTTTAGTGAATCCCAGGACAAGGAGATTATACTAACGGTTATAAACCAGTTTTACTAATAGTATTTACTAACACCAAAAAATTTGTCCTCTTTGGAAAAACAATACTGTTTACTAAAAACAAGTGGACTTTTATTTGAATTCAATAATGTAACATACTTGCTTTTAATATTAAACAAGAATAGTTTTTTATTTCTAGTAAATTTTTTATGGGTTTTATTATACCTGTACTAGGAATTATTAAGCCGAGAAGTTTTCTCTAGTGTTTTGTTTCTTGGATTTACTAATCCCATGACTAAAATTTACAATAGTTTGCTTGGAAACAATAAAGCAGCACTCTTATTTTCAGTATTTTATTTACTAATAATTACAAATCCCTAATTCATGGGATTCAGTAAGCTGCGATTTCATTTCAATTAACCATAATTGCAATGTACAAATGCGTCCGCACCTGCGCCTGATCCAAGCGATCCAAACGCTATCGAAACACACCCCACATATTTAGATCCCATAAGGAACGATCACTTCTTACGTGTTCTAAATTTGCGTAGCACGCTCCAATCACTCTTGGATGGCTTGGATCAGGATCAGGTACGGGTGGGGTGCTACGGACAAGAAACCTCCTAGAGTGCCAAGGCCTTTCTCATTCTTCTTGATTCGGTTGATCCGGGGGAAAGGGAAGGGTACTTGGACGGTGCGCCCTGGGGGCAACGGTGAGTAATCTCTTCGTTTCCAAGTTATTGCTTACCGGTGCTGCCAATGTCTTGTCGCAGGGGTTCCGCTCAGGGAGACCTCTGATTTAGGCAGAGGACTCCTGAGAGTTGGCAGGAAGGGATGCGGTCATTTTTGGAATGAAAGATTGTGTGATTCAATGAATGAGTGAAATGAATGAATGAGATGTATGAAACAGGAACTTACGATCGCTCTTGGTGCAGAAGGCTTCATGCCTTATAGGAAGGAGAACGTGTTCGCCTGGTTTCGGTGTCGATACTAGGTGGACAGACTTTAGTCACCGTCCTCAGACTCCTTATCCCAAATGATTAGGTGTTGTTGACATGTCTAGCAAGCCTTTGATGGGTCCGATGGCCTTGCCTTGGTCGGCCGGGTCAAGAGGAGACAACCTCAATAAAAAAGCCACAATCCCCCGCATGGCGGTTCACCGTGCTGGGGTGCTCTCTTTAGAGCGGCTGGGGTGTACACCTCATCAGTCGGCAGGTTCTGGGCTCAAGAGGGACTAAAAAGACGATTGGAAATCTCAGAGCCCAGCGATGATGAGCCGGATCTAGCGAAGAAGACAACAAAAACAATGAAAGGAAGAGGCAGAGGCCGTCCCGCTAGCACAGGGAAACCCCTAGGCATTGGCAAAGCCCGAGGCATGTACAAATTTGTGGAGGAGGAATTCCGCCGACAAGAGGCGGAAAAAGCTAAAGCTGACGCGGAACTGGAAAGCATGACAATCCGCATGCGGCCAGTAGAAGAGAACAGTGACGCGCAAGGCTCTAACATGGAGGACCAGCTCATGTCGGCACTAAACACGCAAGTGCTCGACAGCGTGGCGCTAGTAAAAAAAGTCATTGCAACGTCAAGAAACCTGAAGGGAACCCACCAGAAGAAACTGAAAGATGCTGCCGCTGCGATCACCGACTTTGCCCAAGTGATGCTGGCCCGCACCACTACGGATGAAACGAAGAAACTGCATCGGGTCATTTCTCAGTTGCAGTTGCAAATGGCGGATCTCCAAAAGAAACAGGAGGAGTTACGCAGCTCGCTGCAGCTCGCAAGAGCAGCTCCGCCCCCGCAGATCCCGGCATCACAGATTCAACCACAACAAGTGGACGAGATGCGAAGCCAACCAGCTTCATTAGCTGAAACTGACATCCGTCGACTCATCGAGGAGGTTTCGCGGTCCAGCCGCGACCAGTTCAGCAATATACTAAACGCCCGATTAGAAGGCATAGAATGTCGTTTACTGCCAGAACCTCGGCTGCGGCCTCCGTAAGCAGCCGATCGAAAAAATGCAGCAGCTGTTCCAACCGTATTGGACGATCGAAGTCCTACCACCTGGACAGCCCAGCCTGCAACGAAAACTGCAGCGATTGCTGATCCAAAAAATCAGAAGCAAACCCAAAAAGGCAAAAAGGGCAAGCGAGTCAGTTTGGCAGCCCCGGAAGCGGCCGCGGCCAGACAGTCAACTCCAGTACTCCCTACAGATGTAGACACTGCACTCCCAAAACAAAAATGGAGCGCAGCAGTAGGTAGTAAACCTAAAAACAAGGCGGAAAATAGGAAAACCAACGAGCCCAAAGCGAACAGCGCTCCCAAGGCGAGTCCTCAACAGAAGAGAAAGCTCAATCCTCCTCGTACACCTGCCATCACACTGACACTAAAACCGGAGGCAATTGAAAAAGGGATCAAGTACGAGACTGTCCTGGCCGAGGCGAAAAAGAGCATTAAACTCGAGGAGCTCGGAATCCCTGCCCTACGATTCCGGACAGCGGTCACCGGTGCTCGGATGCTGGAGCTGCCTCCTAACACTGAGAACGCCGAGAAAGCAGCGAACGAGCTAGCCGAAAAACTTCGTGAAATCATTGGTGCTGAAGTCCAAGTTCAGCGGCCCATGAAATGTGCCGAAATACGAGTCACAGGACTAGATGACTCTGTTACTGCCGAGGAGGTTGCGGTAGCTGTTGCGACAGAAGGGGGCTGCCCAGTAGATGCCATAACATCTGGCACAGTCACACAGGGGCAAAGTGGCTCTGGTTCACTATGGCTCAAATGCCCGGTAGTCGCCGCTAAGAAGATCGTAGAAGCTGGGCGGATTAAAGTGGATTGGATTTCTGCACGAGTGGTACTGCTGGAGACAAAGCCCCTGCGCTGTTTCAAATGCCTGGAAATAGGGCACGTTGGGGCATAGTGCGACAGAGGTGTTGATCGCAGCAACCTGTGCTATAATTGCAGTGTTGCAGGTCACAAAGCCCGAGAATGCACCGCCGAAGCCAAGTGTACTATATGCATGGCTGCTGGAAAACCAGCAGGGCACCGTATTGGCGCCAAAGGATGTCAAAGCGGCAAGGCACGTTCTGCCACAACAGTAGGAAAGAAAACGAGAACTGGCCCTGTAGCCGCCCCATCTTCCCAGCAACTGGCTGCCGAGGAATCAATGGACACCGATAAATAATATGGACCTTTCATATTTACAGGCGAACATCAACCACTGCGCCAGGGCACAAGACCTTTTGGTCCAATCCATGGCCGAGTGGGAAATAATGGTGGCTATAGTTTCGGAGCCTTACTTTTTCCCGAACCGGGGCGACTGGGTGTCGGACCTGGATGAAACGGTCGCCGTCATTGCCCCCGCTGTAGCTGGATCCCCAGCCATTGAAAATACCGTCAGGGGTCGGGGATTCCTATTGGCCGTCGTAGGAGGGGTAGGTATCATAGGGGTCTACTTTTCACCCAATCGCTTTCTTGCCGAGTTTGAGCAGATGCTCACGGATGTTGGAGCCCTAATAGGGCAGATATCTCTTATCCCTGTGTTGGTCGCTGGGGACTTTAATGCAAAGTCAACGACATGGGGCTCTCCGGCGACAAGCATCCGAGGGGAGGTGCTAGAAGAGTGGGCAATCTCTCTGGGGCTGACTGTCCTCAACACCGGGTCGGAGAGCACATGCGTGAGACCACAAGGCGAGTCCATCGTGGACGTCACCTTTGCGTCTAATGCCTTAGCCCGCCGTGTTCAAAACTGGAGAGTGGAGGTTGATGTAGAGACGTTATCAGACCACCGATACATTCGGTTCGATGTCATAACACTCCCTGCTGCCCCAAGAGGAAACCGACGACCCGCTGCTGGGGACGGCCCCAGGTGGATGGTGTCAAAGCTAGATATGCAGCTCGCAAAAGAGGCAGCTATTGTAGAGTTTTGGAATGCCAGTGCTGGGCCAGCAGAGGCGGCGCTGATCGAACGTGAGGCCGATCATCTTCGCGCTGCTCTGACCCGCGTTTGTGATGCGGTAATGCCGAGGGCTAAGCCTTTCTCGCCGAAACGTCGCATGTACTGGTGGCGACCATACCTCCGCCAATTGCGGAATGCTTGCGTGGCCGCTCGTCGCCAGTACACCAGGTACAGGAGAAGGCGGATCCGGGACCAGACAGAGGAAGATGCCTTGTACGACACTTACAGGGCCACTCGTACAACCCTGCAGAAAGCCATTGCACAAGCCAAGGAGGCAGCTTGGGAAGAGTGGCTAGAGACGCTCAATAGGGATCCATGGGGCAGGCCGTATCGGGCTGTAAGGCAAAAACTCCGACCTTGGGCGCCTCCATTGACAAGCAGTCTCCAATCAGAGCTCTTGAATCGAGGCGTGGGAGCTCTTTTCCCCGAAAGGGGCGAGTTCGTGCCACCGGCGATGGCACCGACCACGAGACCACAGCAACTGGTTACCCAAGTACCGCCGGTAACGGAGGCCGAATTTGGTGTAGCTGTCCTCAAACTTCGCTCTAAAAACACGGCCCCTGGGCCAGACGGCGTACCCGGACGCGCCTTGGTAGTCGCGCTCAGCGAGTTGGAAGAGAGATTCAGAGACCTTTTCACCGCATGCCTGACTCAGGGTCGGTTCCCTGATACGTGGAAAACTGGAAAGTTGGTGCTCCTTCGGAAGGACGGGCGCCCACCTGATCAGCCGTCGGCTTACCGTCCCATAGTGCTGCTTGACGAAACGAGCAAGCTCTTTGAGCGCATAATTGCAACACGTCTCGTCAGAAGCATGCAGCCTGGTCTGAGCGACTGCCAGTATGGTTTCCGCCCACTACGCTCGACGCTGGACGCAATTGCCCAAGTAAGGGATTTCGCAGAAGAGGAGTTTTCTCAGGGTGGGGTTGTAATGTCTGTGTCGCTGGACATCTCTAATGCCTTCAATACCCTGCCCTGGGAGACAATAAAGGCGGCCCTCAAATATCACAATGTGCCTGAGTACTTACAAGGAATCGTGTCAGACTACCTTGCCAGGCGCATTGTGGTATTTCCAACAAAGGATGGCTGGGGGAGACGGGAGATGTCGTGCGGTGTTCCACAGGGCTCAGTACTGGGGCTGCTCCTGTGGAACATCGGATACGACTGGGTGCTACGTGGGGCCATTTTGCCGGGGGTCAGCCTTACCTGCTACGCTGATGATACCCTCGTGTCAGCCCGTGGCAGAACCTATAGGGAGGCCGCCTACCTAGCGACAGCAGGGGTAGCGTGTGTAGTGCACAGGATTCGGGAGCTAGGTCTGGAAGTGGCACTTCACAAATCAGAGGTCCTAGTTTTCCACGGGCCTCGGAACAAACCACCGGAGGGAGCGCAAATCACTGTGGGGGGAACTTGCATTGCGGATGCTACGGGTGCTACCTGTGTGAGAGGGTGGGATGGGAGCCGACTACAGCATGTCATCACTGTGACGGGAGAGCCTCGGACACGGCCCAACACACGCGTGAAGAGTGCCCTGCGTGGGCGGAGCCTCGCGCTGTTCTGTCCGCAGCTGTGGGAGGAGACCTCTCACTGCCAGCACTAATTCTCCAAATGACTGACAGTGAGGAGGCGTGGGCGGCAGTAGCCACCTTCAGTGTCACAGTGATGACACGAAAGGAGGCTGCAGAGAGAACGCGCGAGGATGACGCAAACTCGCTCCCTCAACGCCGCAGGAGGCCAGGAAGGCGGCGAAGAGCCTACGCAGGCAGGATGCTGCCCCCTTAACGGGAGCCTGCGGGTGATGGATCGGGAGCTCCATCACCCGCCTGAAGAGGTTCCGAGCTGGAAGGCCCTCAAGTGTTTCGAGGCGCCTTCAGCGGAGGATGCTGCATGAGTAGCCAACAATGAATGGGCCTTAAAAGGCAACGCTGACGGGGTATCGGAAGTTGGCAGACGCGTTCCCGAAACCCCGTCCAAAGGCGAGCGGTGGAACACCCCAGGGGTTTTAGTCCGTGCAAGTCGGACATACCCGCTCGGTTTCTCCCGGGCCGAGTGGGATCCATAACGGATTTCCCCTGGGTAAAAAAAAAAAGGATCAGGTACGGGTGCATCTGTAAATTGCAATTATGGTTACTTACAAGTCGTTAGCCAAATTTTACAGGTTTCGTTCTTATGTGTCGTAAAAATTAGATTGTCATAGTGACATGACAACGTTCCAATTTGTTAAAAGTGAAACCTAGAACTGTAATATTGAGCTAGTGAAGTGACACTTGCATAGCCCTTCAGTATGCACTTTTACAGGGTACAAGGAGCTAATTGTTTATATTTTGACAGCTACTCTTCGAATAATAGGAAATTATATATTAATTAATCTAAGTAAGGACTGTATGAATGTAACAAGACGTGAATAGAATAAGTAGTAGCTGTAAAAACAAAACAGGCAATTAAAGTTTAAATAAAATATCAAATATTTAATAATTATAATTAAGTAACTTTATTTAAAGTTGAATGACGGTTCTTCACCTAGAAATATATAATTAATTGAAGCAAGCTTTGGCAAATTCAGACAAATCTACGGTAACGTTTGAAGATCGATTAAAAACTACTATTTATTTTTACCTATTAAAAAAAACATCTGCCCCTCAGTGCATAAAATAAATTCTAATTTCTCTTTATTCGAACTAACGAACGACACTCCACGGCACCACACAGTTATTTTTTTGGCACAATCACAATATTTCTTCCTTTCGCCGATGAGGTTACAAGCAAAATGGACGAGTCAAGGATGGATATGGGGTATACGAGCGGGGAGAGGGGCGCCCGGTGCATTTAGGAATCTTGTTATTAGTACACTTTACTAATATCTGTAAAGCTATTCTACTATTTACGGAAATAAGAATGAAACTGATAAGAATAAGAAAGGGATTTGTTATTACAAGATTACCAAGTATAGAAATCATAATTGACTTTTAATTATCAATACTCATTTGTAGCCACCGACTTTAATAAATCCCATTTGTATTATCTAGTACTCTTTAGGTACTGGAGCTAGTACACCATTTATAAACTCAAGGAAAGTTTTATAGAATTTGTACAACTCTGTTATTACGAGTAAAGAATATTAATTCCACGATTAAGTAAAACCGTTTTGTATTTCCTATACTATGAACTCAATAAAATGTCCTTGAAATTATATTATTTTCTATCGCCTAGAACAAAAATGTAAAAATGAATAGAGTTTGATAGTCTTTTAGATATCAGGTTTTTAATTCGAACAATATTTTTCCCTCCGTGTGACGTTCATAAGTGCATTGTAATGTGCCTAAATTGAAGAGTAATATCTAATAATTAAAGAAATATCTTATATCTTGTTTTTTTTTTTTTTTAATTAATTACAAATATAACTGAGAGGTGCCTTCTGTTAGCTACTTCTATTTATAAACGTAAGTATTTCATTTGTAATTTTTTTTATCGTGTAAAAATGGAATCTAAAATTAGATAAATGCTTGTTTGCATTTCAAACGGATAAAATCAGCCCCACATTCTAGCTAACCAGTAAAATCTATGTCCTTGATGTTCTTATCAAATCGCCAACGCTCTGCTGTGGACCTAATGGATTAGCCATTTGTCTGATTAGCTATATCAATAAATAACGAACGGGGGGTCAAATCCAAATCATTGATTCATTAAACTTTTAGGGTGCGACTTAATTGTATACTGTTTGTAATGCACCCCGAATGCACTAATTAGGCTGAGTAACTATTTGCTGTCCTGAATGTTTGTTTTGTTTAATCATGGCCAGAGTACGTAGGTTAAATGTATGTTGGACGTTTCTAAACATGACACAGGTCAGTAAAACATTTGCATAAAGTTATTGAAGCGATTTGATAAAAGCAAATGCTGATGTTGGGTATTTTATTATTTATTAGTGCCGATGGATTTTGTTTTTGCGATCGAATGTCTAGGGAGACCAACTGCATTAAACTTTACGTTGGCAAATGAAAGAAAAATACACATTTTATTAAATATAAAGTTCATATTGGAATAAACTAGTGAACATAAAATACTTGCCGTAGAGTCCTTCTTAATATTGTCTATCGGACTGATTAATGGAATATATGCTTACACTTAAGTACCAGTAGGTAGCTACATATTTGAAAACATGATTAAGAATTCAGGCGCACTTGTAGGTAATATGCTCAGAAATGTATGAAACACTGTCATCAGCTTATTTATAAATAGGGTAGATATACTAGAGGGCATGTTTAATTTTGCCTTAAAAAAAATGTCCTTTGGGTAATACTGATGTTTGATGGTAATTTGTCAACGAATAACAAGACAAATTGAAATATGCCCTAAGCGACTCCTTCAATGTATTCTCCTTTCTCGTGGGAAATTATGGGGTAAATAAAACTACTTAATGGTCTATCTTTATCACATAAAACTAATACGAGCAGAATATGATAGAGTAGAAAAATAATATGAAATACACAAAATTATGACATGGTATTGTGTTGATTATTGGTTCGAATTTTGTGGAATAGATCGATTTCTTCTATGATCATTGATTTGAAATAAATAATTTTAATTAAAATGAATTGTAGGTGTACATGTGGAAAAAAAATATAATTATAAGTATGTGTCGCGCAAAGAAAACGCATATTTAATACTATTAGTTTTATTTATTATACTAAAATAAAAAATAAAATCCAATAAGCAACACGCAAGTAAAGTTAATCGATCCTTTGAAACGTTTTTATAACTTGTTTTTTTTTATTCTCCACATACTAAAGTATGTGTAATCTTAAAAGTAATGAAACACTTGTTTGATCCCCGCCTCGAAATGTTTTCTCAAGTTTAATTTCGCGACTGTGTTCAATTTTAGTAACTGACTTCAAGTGAAAATCGTTTTACTTCGAGAGTCCTTGAGAGCTAGCGTTTGTACCTACTTGTATTGGAATTAATATAAGTTGCTCTGAAAGTATAAGTACCTAACCCGAGTTATGAGAGAAATTTTAGGTATTCCATCAAGCTAAGCAGAATTCAATATAAGCCGAAAATATTCTGTAATCTACGAATCTATGTCTATATCTATAAAAAACTTTATTATTACTCTGAATATGAGAAGGTAAACTCTAAAGGTTAGATATACCTACTAAAAGCTTTTCTTGATTAAATATCTGCTTTTGTTGTCAATCTGCTACTTTCGGCGAAAAAATAAAAACCCTTACCTGTATTCGAACCCGGGACCTCCAACTTCATAGGGTCACCACCGACCAGACTAGGGAGATCGTTGTACAGAGACTACGTTTGTCTTTAAACCTGTCAACTTGTCAACTCAGTAAATCTTTGTCGTTTAGTAAATACCTGTAAAAGCACACATCAGCGAGCTTCTAACAATTCTGGACTCTGAACTCTGAGTTGCAGGCATCTTTATAATAGGTACGCATGGTTGTAACTGATGGACGTAATTGTCGTATTTAATAAAAACCGGCCAGTTGCGTGTCGGATCACGCATAATGGAGGGTTCCGTACCTGAAATGGAATAGAACCAAAGTAAAGGTCGTATATGATGCCTATGAAAGAAGTTTTTTAGAGAACTCGAAAACTCAAAACTCAATTTTTCTGACTTTGAAAGTGATTATTTCTGAAAATATTCACGTGTTCACAAAATGTTACAAGAATCTTCGATGTTGTTTTTAAAGCCCTATCGATTGATGTGCAACATGATGATATTTGCTAAAAATATTTTTTTAATTTAGTTACATGTATGGAAGCCCCCCCTTAAAAAAATTATCTGCAATTTAACTACATAACTAAATAGTGGCATACAAAACACATATTATTTCTAAATGTTAATAAGATATGTCTTATAGTTTCCGAGTAAAATGGCTGTGACATACGGGCGGACGGACAGACGGACATGAGGAAACTATAAGGGTTATTGAAACTATAAACCGTTTTTGCCATTTTGGCTTCGGAACCCTAAAAAGGTGTTATTCAAAAATCTCTTAATAATAGTCATGTATCTACCTTCATTTTCTGTATCACACGGATTGCACCTATTAAATCTCAATCCAACCTGAGCTCTAGCACTCCCCGTCTGATCGATCACCTAAACTTTCGAATGTGTCACACACGATCGTATAAACTTTACACATTGCAACGCTGCGGTTTCTTTTTATCACATCGTTGGCAAATTGAAGCACGTTTTAACACTAAATTCTTACCGTGGGCCATTTAGCGGGCCCGCGTCGCATTCACCCAGTACGTTTTACGGCCGAGCTATGCATTATTGAAGTAGGTACTCCCGTTTGTAAGTAGGAAGTGTGGAAATTTAATATTCACGAAATATTCATAAAGTATGTGGATTAGAGTCGATGAAGTCCGAAGGTATAAACCTGCCATATGGGCTAATGAAATAATATCTAAAAACGAGGATACCCGTTTGAGCTCAAGATGGTGACAGCGTGTTTAGAATAGTTTTTTGTTTTTTGCTCATTTACGTTGTTCAGTGTGTAATATTGATAGCTTATTGTGCGGTGACTTAACGAACAAGTGTGCAGCTAATGAAAAATTAGTTTAAAAACGCGCGTAACCTCCCTTTAGTTGAACAAACGGTTATCCGGGGTCTCGGCCAACAACGTTGCTTTTATTTAATTTATTATTATTATTATAGCCTTTTGTCATGGCACCCAAATGCTGATTGTTTGCTTTTAACTGGTTGTTGTTATATATTTTGGGTCAGTCTTCTCCACTCGTTCCTGTCTCTGGCAACCCTGCTCCATGTGGCACCAGCAACAGGCCTGATGTCATAATCCCACCGTTTGAACTGCCTTCCTCTTTTCCTTTTGCAGCCTCTTGGGTACCACTGGATCACCTTCTTACTCCACTTGTCCTTGCCTCTGCTGGTGTGACCTGACCACTTCCATTTTTGCCTTCTAATTTTTGTTACAATGTCGTGCACCTTGGTTCTGCTTCTTATGACCTGGTTCCTTATCCGATCAGCTTTTCTTATTCCCAGCATACTTCGTTCCATGGAAACTTGGCAGATACGCAGCTTGTTCAGTTGGTGTTTGGTGAGGGCCCAGGTTTGGCTTCCGTACATAAGTATTGGTAGTACACACGTATTGAATACCTTGCTCTTTGCGCCTATGTGAAGATTTTGGTCCTTTATTACTTCTTTCATGGCCCAGTACCGGTTCCATCCATTTCCAATCCTTCGCTCGATTTCTCTATTGGTGACGTCTTTGGTTGAAATTACTTGACCAAGATATATATATTCGTCAACATATTCAAGGTTGCTTTGTCCTATGTAGATTTTTTCCCTTGGGCCATTTGTGAAGACTTTGGTCTTGTCTAGATTCATCTGAAGTCCCATTTTCTTGCTTTCACTTGCTAGTTCATTGATCATGGTGTTCAGGTCTTGGTGGTTTCTAGCAAAAAGCACAATATCGTCTGCAAACCTTAAGTTTGTCAGACTGCAGCCATCAATGTTAATGCCGTAACTTTCCCAGTTCAGTGATCTAAATATTTGTTCGAGTACAGCTGAGAAGATCTAAGGCGATAGGGGGTCCCCCTGTCGGACTCCCTTTTCTATTGGAAATGGTTGGCCTCTTCTTTCTAGTTGGATGCATGCTGTGCTGTGCTTGTATACATTTCTAATTATTCTGATATATTTTTCTTCTATTCCTTGATTTTTTAGCGTTTCCCATATCTTGCTGTGAAGTAGACTGTCAAACGCTTTGCTGTAGTCGATGAATGCAAAATAGTATGTCTGGTTATATTCAGTATACTTCTCAATGATTTGCCTCAGAACAATTATATGGTCCAGCACCGAGTAGCCGCTTCGGAATCCTGCCTGTTCGATAGGTTGTTGCTCATCGAGTTTCGTTTCAAGGCGTTTCAGTAAAACTTTGGCAAATATTTTGTACATGTTTGACATTAGACTAATTGGTCTATAATTAACAATGTTGTGAGGATCTCCCTTCTTGTACAGAAGTATTATGTTTGATGTCATCCACTGCTCTTGTATATATTCTTTTATCAGAATGTCGTTGAAGATCTTCGACAGGAGGGGGGCCACTTGATCCTTGGCATATATTAGGATTTCATTTCTTATTTCATTGGGACCCGGGGCTTTGTCTTTTTTCTGGGATTCAATGGCTAGTTCAACTTCCCTTACTAGGATGAGGGGCACTTCAGTTTCCTTGTCTAGCCTTGGATCAGTTTCATCAGGCGTGCTGGGTTTTTTGTATAAGTCTCTATAGTAATTAGTAGCTATCTCTTTTATATCCTGCCTTCGGTTCTTGTCCCTTCCCTTTTCATCTTTCATTTTCGTCATCCATTCCTTATTTGCCTGAAGTTCCTTGTAGGCTTTTTTAGTGCCGCCAGTCGTCAGAATATGCTTTTCCAATGTTTCCATCCTGTTTTGTTTTCTATATTTCCTTAGGCTCTCATTTACTTGTTTGCTGAGGTTTGAGATTTGTTTTCGCATGTCTCTGTTAATGTTGCCATATCTGATTAGGTTGTTCCTCTCTTCCAACAAAGAAAAAGTTTTCGACGACATCCAGCTTTTCTTGTCTTTATCAGTTTTACCTGTACTTGATTCTACTGCTGCTTTAATACTGTTTTCTGCCCAGTCATATTTTTGTTGGATATCGGTGGTTGGGGGCAAGGTTTCATAATCCAAGTGTTTGTTCTGTAGCTTGGTGGTGACTTTGATCATTTACTCCTTGTTAATAGTCTTGTTGTCCAGCCTTTGTCTAGGCCTTGGCTGCTTTGGTTTTTGCAGATTAAGTGCTCCTCTAACCTTTCAATGATTTGTATTTTGGGTGTGTGGGCTGTTGTGGGTTGTCTATGTGAAGTATCAGCAACCGGCCTTTGTAGGCGCTGGTGCTCCGGCAATTACTTCCCACACTCTCACCAGTGGCTCCAAGAAGTTGTGATGCATGCAGCGGCCACACCCCGGTAAACCACGTCGGTTCGCGGGCTAAACCCTCCCGCTTTACATGCATAATGTTTATCCCGGTGGGGAAGGCAACTCAACGCAGATATGCAAGCGAGCTTGGCGGATTCGGCGGGATAACAAGGCAAGGTGGATGGCCTAGGGCGATGATAGAGGGCGTAGCTATCATCGGCCAGACACATCATCTGACCCCATCTCTGGTCGTATCGGTTCTCCGTTCCACTGGATTAAGATGGGTGATGACGAGTGTGTGCTCTTGCGTTTGCGCGCGCGTTTGGGCACCCGAATATCTCCTGCGCACCTGACTGCTTCCGAATTTGGACTCCGATAGTGCTTAAAGCCCTGTGGCGATTGGCTGAAGTAGAGAGGTCTGGTCCGGTGCAGACTGGGCTTTGTCTGATGCCTGCACATAGGCGGCTCCAGGGGTGTTTTACGCCGTGGTCGTTTTCGCTCTGCGTTGGGGTGACAGAGAGAATCCGGCAGCACCTGGGGTGACAAAGCAGCCCTGTTTAGGGAGGCACTGCTTTCCCCGCTCAGCCGGGGAGGGGGCTAGAAAAGGTGCCCTAAGAAAATGCTCACCCTAAACCGTTATGATGGTAGCAACCGAGGCTGCCTCAGCATCTTTCAATTCGCGGTCGACGCAACAAGAAGACATGTAACACAAGACCACTTAATATGACATTTGGCGCGTGGAACGTTCGAACACTCCTTGACCGCGAAGTCAACGTTTGTCCGGAAAGAAAAACCGCAGTCGTGGCTCGGGAGCTTCATCGCTATAATATAGATGTGGCTGCCCTCAGTGAAACACACCTAGCCGATGAGGGTCAACTGGTGGAGCATGGAGGCGGGTATACCTTTTACTGGAAAGGCCTTACCTCGTCCGAGCCACGACGGTCGGGCGTTGGATTCGCGATCAAGAATCAATTAATTACCGGAGTGTCCAGTCCACATCTCTGACCGCGTTACCACACTGCGCCTGCATTTGGATAGTGACAACTACCTTAACGTCATCAGCGTCTATGCTCCTACGCTGAATAAATCTGATGACGTCAAGGATCGCTTCTATGAGGAATTGGCACGTTGCATTGATGCAGTAAATCCCAGGGAGCAGATACTTTTACTGGGGGATTTCAATGCCAGGGTAGGACGTGATTATGAAGCTTGGCCTGGGGTTCTTGGCAGACATGGTGTTGGCAATATGAATAGCAACGGGCAACTGTTACGCAGCTTTTGTGCGCAATACCATCTGGCGGTTACAAGCACTATGTTTCGACTTCCTGCCAAGTACAAAAACACATGGATGCATCCCAGGTCCAAGCACTGGCATCTCATCGATTATGCTATCGTGAGGCAAAAAGACGTTTCCCAAGTCCAAGTCACCCGTGTCATGCGGGGCGCTCATTGTTGGACCGACCATAGGCTTGTAGTTACGAAGTTACGTCTTCGCCTTCGTCGCCCTCGTAGATCTGGTAGACCAAAGCCTGCGTGCTTAGACGTGGAAAGGCTTAATGATCTCGAGACGAGGCAGACGTACGCTGAAACCTTGGACGCTGCAATACTGCTATTAAATAGGGACACGTGTGACGTTGACGCTCTCTGGGGAGCTCTATCATCCCACATATTGGACTCGGCCAAATCCACATTGGGCTTCAGAACCCGGAGACATGAGGATTGGTTTGACGAGAATGATGGACTTCTGACCGGGGCGATTGACAAACATCGACGTCTCATGCAGCAGCATAGCAGAACATGCCAAGGTGCAAGCACCGCGGAGATAAAGCAGAGTAACCAAGACTACGTAAACTATCTAGGGAGACAAAGGACAAGTGGTGGCGGGATAAGGCTCGTCACATGCAATCGCTCGTTGATACTAACCAGCTCGGGGAGTTTTACAAGGAAGTCAGAAACCTTGTACGTACTAAACCTCTCACAAAAGTGCCTCTCAAGCCTTGTAATGGCGAAGGCCTTCTCAAGAGTAAGGAGGAAGTACTAAATCGTTGGGCAGAGCACTTCAATACACTGCTAAATGTGGATCGGTCAGCTGACATGGACCACATTCGTTCAATACCTCAACTTCCCATCGCAGTCGAGCTGGATGAGCCATTGTTACGTGGTGAGGTTATCCTTGCCATTAAACAACAGAAAAACAAGCGTGCGACAGGCATCGACTTTATACCTGGAGAACTGATTAAATACGGCGGTGAGGAATTGCATTCGGCTATATGGCGTCTTTTTGTTCTTATATGGGAGAAAGACCTCATCCCTCACGATTTCAAAGTTTCTCGTATCAAGGCGCTGTATAAAAACAAAGGCGACCGTTCTGATTCTTACCGCGGTATTTCGTTATTATCAGTCCCGGGAAAAGTCTTTGCCAGAGTTCTGTTAAACCGTCTTTTGGAACTATCCGAAAAAATACTACCGGAAACCCAGTTTGGCTTCCGACCCGATCGAGGCACCTGCGAAGCAATCTTCTCAGTCCGTCAACTGCAAGAGAAAAGCCGAGAGCAGGGTCGTCAACTGTATCTCTGCTTTGTTGACCTTGAGAAAGCTTTCGACAGTGTGCCTCGAGAAGCCCTTTTGGGTGGTCCTGGGTAAAGTTGGATGTCTCCCGAAGGTATCCGTATCCGCTTTCGCACGGACGGTAGTATTTTTAATCTGGCCAGGTTCAAGTCTCGCACAAAAGTCTCGTGTGCATTGATCACAGAGATTGTGTGTGTGTTGATGTATGCGGACAACTTGTGTTTTGTGGCTGAATCCCCAAAAGGCTTGCAACAGCTTATGTCCGATTTCTATGCGTCTTGCCAGAGATTTGGGCTTAAGATCAGTGTCAAGAAGACTGAGGTAATGTCTCTGGACATTCTCAGTCAAGAGGCACTGGTCGTTAGACTCGGTGAGGACCAGCTAAAGCAAGTCGACAAGTTTCGTTACCTGGGGAGCACGTTAACTTCCAAATGCGACCTGGATTCGGAAATCAACAACAGAATCGGAGCTGCAGCTGCAGCTTTTGGTAGGCTCGATTCCAAGGTCTTCAGTTCACACGATCTGAAGCTGTCCACCAAAATCTCTGTCTATATGGCGGTTCTGCTGCCCAATATTCTGTATTCTTCAGAAACGTGGACCGTTTATCGCCGACATATCCGCATGTTGGATCGATTCCCAGATGCCTGCGTAAGATACTAAAGATCCGATGGTTTGATAAAATACGTAACACCGAAGTTTTGCGCAGAGCAGATGTAGGTGGTATTGGGGTTTACCTCATGCGCCGTCAGCTCAGGTGGTGCGGTCACGTTTCGCGGATGGGAGACCAGCGTGTTGCTAAGCACATCTTCTACTCGGAACTTGAGGAGGGTAAGCGGAAACAAGGCGGTCAACTACTCAGGTACAAAGATGTGCTTAAGCGACACATGAGAAAATGCGGAATAGAGCCCTCACAATGGGAGCGGCAAGCAGCCATACGTTCCAAGTGGAGGGCTACCATAAACGAGGTAGTCAACAAGTTTGAGTTCCAGCGGCGCGTTCAGCTTGATGCTAAACGCGATGAGATCAAGTCGCGACCACCTGCGGCGATAACTTATAACTATGTCAACGGTGTGCTCGCATGCCCGCAATGTTTGCGTACCTATGGTAACAAGATTGGCTACGTTAGCCACATGCGAGCTCATCTGAGACGACATCGGAGATGACAGCAGTCGCCATGACCGAAACCGGTTATGGAGCTTATATATATTTTGTATTGAAGTTTAGTTTGCCGACAATATTGCAGTCACTGAAATAGCTGGGTTGGTTGGAGAGTATGAAGTCAATTTCATTTTTATATCTTCCGTCTGGCGAAACCCACGTCCATTTTCTACTTTTCTTTTCCTTGAAGTTGCTATTTAAAATTGATAAATTGTGTTGTAGTGCAAAGTTAATTAGACGTTCACCATTTTTACTTCTTTTCCCGTATGTGTATTGTCCTAGTATTAAATTTTCTCCTGTCTGTCTGTCCCCAATCTGGGCGTTGAAATCTCCCATCATTATTGTAATAGATTATAGTATCTGTGGTGTGGTAACACAGCACTACTGTCAAGCACTGAGAATAAAGATGTCGTCATGTATAAGGTTACTGGAGTTTTTATTAAAATAATACATAATATAATATGGCGCAGTCGGTCGGTCGATGGTCGGTCGGTAGGTCGGTGGTTACTGCTACATGTAATAGAAGAGGATGCTTTGGATGTGTATAACACTTTAGACGTGCCAGACGGGTCCGATGTCAAGGCCATATTAGAAAAGTTCCGTGAATATTGTTCACCAGTAAAAAATGAAACGATGCAACGGCATCTCTTTTTTACGAGAGAAAAAAGGAGTCTGAAACAATAGACGAATTTGTAACGGCGTTAAAAACACTTAGTGTCGACTGTAATTTTGAAAAACTGAAGGATAGCCTAATAAAAAGTCAAATTATTCGTGGCATAGGAGATTCAAAATTACAGGAAAGACTTTTACAGGAATCAGACCTAGACTTACCAAAATGCATCAAAATTTGCAAAGCTTCAGAACTTGCAACTGAAAATGTCACGAAAATGACAACAGAGCAACCGGCACAGGTAAATGCTATAAGTAAAACGTCTCAGAGTAAAAAATATATAAATGAGAAATCGCACTGAAGTCGGGACAATAACGAAAGATCTCGGGACCAGCATAGGGTCAATAATGAAAGAACTCAGGAACAGCATCGGTTCAGTCAAGAACGTCGTCAAGGTTTTAGAAAGCAGTGTACTCGGTGTGGTTATGTCCATGGCTTCAAATGCCCAGCATTTATTTTGACAGATGCAAGAAATGTAACATTTATGGACATTATGCTAAAATGTGCAAGACTCCTTCTCAAGTACATGGAGTAAACCAGAACCAGTCATTGGACAGCGATGACTCGGACATTGTCATAGGTATGGTTCAGGATGATCAGAATTTAAAAAAATCCTTGTATGAGTCCTTACACATAAACAACAAAATTGTTGATGTTAAGTTAGACACTGGCAGTGATTGTGATGTGATGCCATTACATATATTAAAAACATTGTCCTTAGAACATAAAGTAATGGAAAGTGACACAAAACTTTGCAATTATAATGGTTCTAAAATTAAGTGTGTAGGGCAAGTATCATTGAAATGTCAACTAATAAATGGAAAAAATATTGAACTGTTGTTTCAGGTGGTTGATGAAAAATCTCTTGCAGTCTTAGGTTACAAAACAATATTTTCACTGAAACTAATGAAACGTAAGTATATTAACCAAATTACACTGGATGTGAATAGAGACTATGAGCAGATTGTTAAGGATAATATAGATTTGTTTGATGAAAAATTAGGTTTATTAAAGAATGTAGAGTATGAGATCAAGTTAAAAGATGATTATCAACCAAAAATTGAGCCTTGCAGAGGTGTGCCTATGGCATTAAATGAGTCACTGAAGCGGGAACTGGACAAAATGGAAAAATTAGGAGTATTTAAGAAAATTTCCGAACCTACAGATTTTGTCAGTAATAGTAAAGAAACCTGATGGTAAATTAAGAGTATGTTTGGACCCTAGTAACCTTAATAATTGCATAAAAAGAGAACATTTTAAGTTACCAACTTTTGAGGAGGTATCGGCTAAAATGGCAGGTGCGACTGTGTTTAGCAAGTTAGATGCATCAACTGCTTTTTATTTAATCAAACTCAGTGAAAACAGTTCCAAGCTTTGCACTTTTGCATCACCATTTGGTCGATATTGCTTCTTAAGGCTACCGTATGGTTTGGCTTTGGCGCCAGAAATTTTTCATAGGCAATACAGTCAAATATTTGAACAGGTGTCTGGTTGTGAAGCTTTCATAGATGATTTAATAGTATATGGAAAAAATAAAGAAGAACATGACAAACGATTGTTACAAGTATTGAAGATTGCTCAGGATAATGGTATAAAATTTAACTTTAAGAAATGTGAATTTGGTGTTTCAGAAATTACATACCTAGGACACATATTGACAAAAGATGGCATCAAACCAGATCCAAGAAAAGTACAGGCAATATTAAACCTTGAAAAGCCAAAGAATGTAGCAGATTTGCAACGTGCAATAGGTATGATTACATATGTTGCCAAATTTATCCCGTCATTGTCAGAAGTATGCCATCCATTAAGAAAATTAATAAGAAAGGGTGTAGATTTTAATTGAACTAAAAAACAAGATGACTCTTTTAAACAATTGAAGGATATCTTAATTTCAAAACCTGTGTTGCAATTTTATGACCCTAATAAATCTTGTAAATTGTCAGTAGATGCCTCAAAAAACTTCTTAGGGGCTGTTTTGCTTCAAAATGAGCTCCCTGTTGCGTATGCGTCAAAGGCAATGACTCCTACGCAACAGATGTACGCCCAAATTGAGAAAGAAATGCTTGCAATAGTTTATGGATGCTTACGCTTTCACCAATATATTTATGGTAAAACAATAGAAGTGGAGTCAGACCATAAGCCGTTAGAAATTATATTTAAAAAACCTTTATGTGACATTCCACTGCGGCTACAAAGAATGAGATTGCAATTGCAAAAATATGACTTAATAGTAAAGTATAAAGCAGGCAAAGAACTATTGCTAGCAGATTCTCTGTCACGTAATTTTAATAACTCTAAAGATGATGATACTGTTTTGGAAGACTTTGTAGAACCTCATGTTAGTATGATAAGATGTAATTTAAAAATACGTTCAGATAAATACAATAATATTAAATTAGAATCTTCTAAAGACAAAGAGCTAACTGAACTGATAAAATACATAAGAAATGGGCGGCCTGATATAAAAAATTTACCAGATTACTTAAAGCCATACTATACATTTAAAGAAGAACTATTTATCTATGACGATTTAGTATACAAAAGCAGTTGCCTAGTTATTCCCTTATCACTAAGACAAGAAATGTTAAATAAAATTCATTATAATCACCTAGGCATAGAAAAATGTAAATCCAGAGCCAGAAAATGCTTATTTTGGCCTAAAAGGACAGTAGATATTGAAAACAAAGTAGCCAGTTGTAATACATGTAACAGGTTTAGTAAAATTAATTGTAAGAGGCCTATGAAAATAAGAGGTTTTCCAGATAAACCATGGTCGATGTTAGGTTGTGATGTGTTTCATTATGAGAATCATAACTATATAATTGTGGTTGATTATTTTAGTAAATATGTAGAACTTGCCAAATTAGATAATCTGTCAGGCGAAAATACTATCAGTGTAATTAAAGGTATCTTTGGTAGACATGGCATACCAGATATATTATTCTCAGACAATGGTACAAACTTTTCTAGTTATAAGTTCAAAGAATTTGCTAGGGAATGGGGTATTGAACATAAAACCAGTAGTCCACTGTACCCTCAGTCCAACGATTTGGCAGAGAGGTTCATACAAACGGTAAAAAATATTTTTAGAAAGGCTGATTATGAACGTAAAGATAAGGATCTAGCTCTTTTAGAATTCGGAAACACACCGATATTACATGATTCAGAACTTAAAACTCCATCAGAATTATTAATGGGTAGGCAAATAAGAGGGTTATTGCCTGTAAAAGATAATTTTCAAAAATATACAAATTATGGGAGTAGATTGTACAATAATGCTAAAAGACAGAAATATTACTATGATAGAGGTGCTAAAGAATTGCCTGAGTTAGTACAGGGTCAAAATGTTGTTATTAAAGATAGTTCTAGTAGAAAACCTAATTTATTTGGAAAAGTGTTGTGTCGGGATGAGAGACCTAATTCATATGTTGTAAAAACAGAGAAAGGAAATGTTATAAACAGAAACAGAAGGTATTTCATACATAACAAGTCTAATGTAAAAATTAATAGTGGTAATGACTATCACAGAACACAGGACTCATTTGGTCAAAACAGTGTAAGTCCTGACACTGAACACATTTCATTTAATCAAATGAGCATAAGCCCTGATACCGAACCTATCTCTCTTGAACCTAATAACTCTATCATTCCCACTGATGGCTTATTGAATGAAAGTTGTGGTCCAGATGTGAGTCGGGATACTGCAGTTGGCAATACCCCTAGAAACAATGTAGATTTATCATTATCAGGAAATTTTTATACTGAAGTGTACAGATCAAGAAGTGGTAGAAATGTCCAAAAACCTAAATATTTATTAGATTATGTAACTGATTAAATTTAAGTACTTATTGCTTAGTTAATAGTCTAGATACTAAGACTTAATTAAGAAGAAAGGAGATGTAATAGATTATAGTATCTGTGGTGTGGTAACACAGCACTACTGTCAAGCACTGAGAATAAATATGTCGTCATGTATAAGGTTACTGGAGTTTTTATTAAAATAATACATAATATAATAATTATAAAATTTTTGTGAGTATGCTGTTCAACAGTTTGAATTAGGTCGAGGTAGAAATTATCGATTGATTCCTGATCAGCTTGTTCAGTGGGCGCATAGACCTGGATGATTGACCATTTTTCGTTAAAAGCTGGTAGTTTTATATTCAGCACTTGACTGCTATACGGTCAGAAATTCCAATTATCTCATCGATACATTTTGCTAATTGTTTTTTAACCAGAAAGCCGACGCCGTTTCTTCCTGCAGTTACTCCTTTATAGTAGAATAGAAGATCCGGGTAGTCGAGGATTTTTTCCCCAAGCCTTCTTATTTCGCTCAAGCCCAAGATGTCCCATTTTACTGCTTGGAGTGCGTTGGTGAGTTCTGTAAAGTTTTCTTCAGATTTGAGGGTTAAAACATTCAGTGCGGCAATATGGAGTTCTGTGTCCCTTGGACACACTGGAGGGTTTTGGTCTGATTCCCCACGGTGACCAGCCGGCTTGGGGAATGCTTTTATTTATTACTAAAGATTAATAAAATCAAAAGTATACACCTCGACATTGGCAGAATTCACCTCGCCAATATCGGCGAGGAGTAAAAGCCATATAATTAATAAAAATAAAATAAAATAAAGTCTAAAAACATTATGAAATCTTACAGTTAATTTACATTTTAGCTATCTTTTACGGTAAAATAGTGCTCTTGAGTTCCTCCCGTGGACCCCGTGGTTCGTAAATTGGAAATGCGAAAATTTTAAAATTCACATGGATTAGAGTCGTTAAAGTCCGAAGGTTTATTGGCTAATAAAATGAAGTAGAAAAGTTTTGTTTTAGCTATCTTTTAACTGTACAAAATAGCACTCGTGGATTCCGAGAAAATAAAGCTAGTTGATTTTCTTCGATTTATTATACATATTTGACTATTTGTAATTATGATATTCGTTGAACGCGCCATTTTGTTTGTTTTAGTAACTAACAATACAATATGTGAGGTTTCGTGACACACGCGACCTCGTGTTATTTTCCGGTGCGGTAGTTTTGCGCTTATAATTCGACGAAATTTAGCTTTCCTGTTAAAATAACATTTCAGGAATTCTACCGAAAACCTGATAACGTTTTGTTTGCACGAACGTAAAAATTCTTTCGTTTGAGGAACTACTAAGTCTAAGTATTGCGCAAACAACCAAGCATGCTTGACAATCACATGCAACTAGCCTGCTTTTTTTATACCACGACGGTGGCAAACAAGCATACGGTCCGCCTGATGGTAAGCAGCTACCGTAACCTATGGACGCCTGCAACTCCAAAGGAGTCACATGCGCGTTGCCGACCCTTTACAAAAAGGAGGATTCACTGTGTTGACGGCTAAAGGAACAAGAGGGTCCCTCATCGTCAACACACTGGGTCCTCTTTTAGCTCTTTGGCAACCTTACTCACCAGCAGGAACACAACACTATGAGTAGGGTCTAGTGCTATTTGGCTGTGGTTTTCTGTAAGGTGGAGGTACTTCCCCAGTCGGGCTCTGCTCCAGATTTGAGCGAGATGACATTCGCTGAACGTGCCCTATCACACTTAGCGAGATGCCATTCGCAGTGCCCATACCTCTCTTTTTGGCGTAGTTTAAGGACATACCCAAGTCCGGGCGTAGTTTATGGACATACCCCGGATCCAATTAAAGTGCCAGTGATATTTTTCAGACGAGCGTTTATCGTCTGACCTTAGTCAATTTAGATCAATGTAGTGTAACAATCAACGTCAACCATTTTTTTATTAATTGTGCTGTTTGATTATTTGTTTGTAAGTGATTGACACTTGTATTAGGCTAGAAAGTAAACCATCAGTCGTGATTGTCAAGCCTACGTATTTGTCAAGCACGCCTGAAGGCCTAGCCAACGTGCCAATCGTTTATGCTCCGTAGCGAACGAAACGCAACTGTCACTGTCGCAATAATATTGAAGAGTGATAGAGAGAGATGACTACGGTTCGCCATGGAGCGGTAAGGATTGCCACGTTGGCTAAGCCCCCTAATCGTCTGTGCAGTGCTTTACACAAAAGCGTTGAATGGCCAAGTTGGTAGCTGCGCAATTTTTCTGTGTAACTTTATTTACTTAAGTAATAACTCGGAGCAAGTTTTAGGCGGCCCGGAGGGAGTTATGAGGAAAAGTTCGTAAGAACTATTTGGAAAAAATGAAATTCAATCACATTAACGTTGCTTTCCGGATGCTGTTTCTTCAATTTGAATATTAAGGCCGCTCTAGACTCGCTACAGTGACACTAAAACTTTAAATCTATATTAAAAATTCACCATACGTACATTTTGAAATATGTTTCTGTTTGGCGTTTTTAAGTTATTTAATCAAACAATATGAGCTAAAACATAATTTATGCCTAATAATAACTGAAAACTTGTACATAAAATAATATGTATGGCTTAAGTATTTTAAACTCGTTTTGGTAGGTATTGACGACAAATCGGGAAAACAAGAAACTCCAATATTGAATTTCAATTCTGAACAGATTTAGACAAAAAGCGGTTTGAGCCAAATTAAAATTGACGTGTACACAGATAAGAGTTTCGATCGCTATAGGTTTTTGGATGCAAGTTAAAAGAATATTTCGGGTCGAAATAATATAAGCAGTGCAAACTTTAATTACTTAAATAATTTGGTTTGTTTAACTTTAATTGCGCTAAAACTATCTTAACGTACATATCAAGTGCATTAGCCATTCAACAAAACTAATACATGCTAACAAATAAAAAAACGTAGCGTATAAACGAAAGCACTTTTAATTCTCAACAGCATCAATAGAATCGACCACGACAAGTATTTCAACGTAATAATCAGTGTGAAACGTTTTTTTTTATAACCTACTACGCCGTAGCGTAGTAAACCTCAACCAGAGATATTTTGTATTATTTTCATTTACTGGAAATATTAAATTTAAAAGAGCACGAAACTTATCGAATAATTAATTACTGTATTAACGATTTATCAGTGAGATTATAAGTGATGGTTTTACTCTCCCATCATAAAGCGCTGTTGGCCTGGCGGTAAGATGTCACTTTCAATCCGGAGGTCTCGGGTTCAAACCCTGGCTGGTACGGCTCGAATCACTGAGTTTTTCGAAACTTGTGCACAAAATATCATTTGATATTCAAGTACCAGTCACTTTTTGGTGAAGGAAAGCATCGTGAGGAAACCGTATTTAATCCCAACCAGGCCTAGTTTCCCCGCTGGGTTAGAAGGTCAGATGGCAGTCGCTGGGATTAGGTTGCCAAGCGGAACCCAGGCTCAATAGAGCCGTGCCAAAAAAAGCCGGGACAAACGCTAGGATGATATAATTAACTCTCTCATCTGACCTCATCTCCCAATTTAAACTCCTAGAAACATATCGTTAAATAATACGCGATCTCCTATACTAAAAGCAAGCACCTAGTTGCAGTGAGTTCGACAGGTTTAACTAGAAGTTATTTCTTGTGCAACTGACTGGGTCACTCCGATTCAGCTTCGGGATAATTGCAATATAATGAGATATAAACTCGGCCGGCAATGTCGCTATTTCCGAAGCGAAATTAATTCTAGAATTTCTGTTTTGACTGGGCTCTATGATTGCAAATTGGAGTTGGAAATTAACTTTATTTGTGAATTTAAAGGCACAGAATTAAATATTAAAATTGCTTACTTGTTTTAGCAGCTAATACGCCAAAAGCCTCAAAATAAATGGGTCGAATTAAACTGTTACAATAAGAATTTAAACGGGTTTTGAGTGCATACTTTTAAACTTACTATTAAATACAAATTTTAAATACTAAAACAATAGAGCCAGGGGCATAAAATGAAACTGTATATTGTAGAACATCTTTAGTTAATAAAACAACACCAACGGTTTGAAACGTTACTATTTTTTTAATTAAAATCAGATAGGAAACAAAATAGCAACAAATTTTACGTAGAAAAATTAACAGTTGGTAAACACAAAAAAAACTTGGAACTAAATTAATACTTCGTATGCGTGACGGCAACGGTTTTTTTTACAGATTTCAGACTATTGGCATGCTGTTTATTAAGTTTTTTATGCAATGTTGCGGAATATTGGTCCATTCTTTTAATAACGCATGTTTCGGGTCTCTCTCTAAGTGTAGCTGAGGCGAGGTTTCAATTTCTTACACGCCTCCCAAGCTCGTCCCATACATGCTCGATTAAGTCCGGGCTTCTCGAGGGTCAGTTTATACAATTAATGCCAACGTCCTCAAAATAATCATTTATAATTTGAGCTGTGGCATTGTCATGCACGAAGATGGAATTTTCACCCATATTAATTAAGTATGGGCCGACATGCTCATTGAGAATCTCTTCCACATGTCTATCTTTAATAAAGAGTTAGTTTTATGCAGGTACCACTACTAATTTGCAAAATACAAAGGTCTTTGTCATTGACCCGTATTATTTGACCGCGAGTGTATATTAGATATAGATATAGACAATATGTTTTCTCACTATAAACGTTATCTTCCAGCCAACCGTGTGTCACCATACTGTACTTAGGTACCGGCTTTTCACTGCCCAATTTGGAGTGCTGTGCTACGAGTATGCTGATATATTTTTATATCAACAGTTATCTCCTAATAAAACAGCTATTCTATTATTTCCTGTATTTTAAAACCTGATGATTATAAATGACAACACACAAAACACTCGAAAATAATATCCGTACATGACGGGAACAAGTTGACAAGTCGAGATGATAACTTGAAGAAATTTGAACTTAAAATAGAATTACATGAGGTTCACATTTCTTCAATTTTATATCTCGAGTTATCAGCTTCTTCCCACCTTCTATGTGTCCATCATCAACAATCCACTTTTAGAACAGGACCAGAAAGTCCAAAAGACTCGGCTGTAATCTGACGCTTCCGATAGGCGATGGAGTACCGGCACATACGCGCCGCCTCAACGCCCCGACTCGTCCTATTTGACGGTCGGTGATGGCAACTTTGCACCTTAGTTTTTAACATTGAATTATTTTATGTTTTATAAAATCTGTGAGTAGAACTAGAGAGGAGGAGGTTGTCAATTCGTCGGGATCTTTGTTTTTGCTATTTTATTTTAATTTTTTTATGTATGTTCACCGATTATTCGAAGACGGCTAGACCAATTTGGAAAATTATTTTTTGTTTGAAAGATTATACTTCACAGTTGGTCCCATTGTAACCAGGTCAGGATCTGATGATGGGATCCTGGAGAAATCGAGGGAACTCTTCAACTATTATAGGCACAGCCATAGTGATTTGAGTATTTTTTACAGCAGCTCGAGCATTCGCTTTTGGAAAGGTGAAGGCTAAGTGAAGTCGGTTATTTTTTGTTTAAAATCAGAGATTGCATATACATGAGAAAATTTGTCAAGTTCCGCCGTGACCGGGTGGTCTAGTGGTCAGGACGCCAGCCGCGAAAGCTGAAGACGCCAGTTCAAATCTGGCCTCGGACACCGGAGGGTTTGGTCACTTTTTCTGAAGTATATGACATCTATTTTCAGTTTAAAATTATTTTGTTAATAAACTCATATTGTCATAATCAATTAAGAATTTGAGACGAAAGCTAAATAAGCACGAGTAGTTACGAGCATATGATGAGCGAATTGATATTATATTATACTAGCTTTTGCCCGCGGCTTCGCTCGCGTTAAATTCGGAGTAACACGGTTCCCCTTTGCCCCCCGGAATGCTCCATACAAACTTCCACCCCCCCTTTTAAGGAAGTGGGGGGTTAGAAAGAGACAAAAGTAGCCTATGTCACTCTCCATCCCTTCAACTATCTCTACTTAAAAAATCACGTCAATTCGTCGCCCCGTTTTGCCGTGAAAGACGGACAAACAAAGAAACAAACAAACACATACACTTTCCCATTTATAATATTAGTATGGATTTGCATTTGGTATGGGTGCCTTAGTATTTTTATGTGTTTATTGGTTAGAATTATTTGTTTTTATAAGTATTGGGTTTATTTTAGGTTTATGCTATTTATATATCCGGAAACCGGGATTACAATCTTCTTAAATAGCATATTTGACCTCCATGGTAAAATTTGAACTTTTTTAAGTACTGGCCGGTATATTTTTTCTTTCTTATTAACGCTCGTGTTTTGTTTTTGACGGGTTTTAAATGTCATCTCGCAGCAAGAATGGAACTCACTCGTGAAAATATTCGTGCTATGATTTATTATGATTTTCGGCGTGGTTTAACGCAACAACAGTGCATAGATCAACTAACTTCAACTTTTGGTGATGAAGCCCCATCTAAAACTACTGTGTATCACTGGTTTAGTGAGTTCAATCGTGGACGTAGTATGCTTACGGACGAAGTTAAGGCAGGTCGCCCGAAATCGGTCGTTGTACAACAAAATATCGAGGCTGTGCGAAAACTTATAATGGACGACCGACATGTTACGTACCGCGAGATAGAGGCGACTCTGGGTATTTCTATGACCAGCATTAATAGCATATTACATAAATATTTGGCTGTAAAAAAAATTTGTTCGCGTTGGATACCCCACAACTTAACAAAAGAGCAAAAAGATGCTCGCGTCGAATGGTGCAATAAAATGTTAAAAAAATATAACCGTGGTGACTCAAAAGCCGTTTATAACATCTATACAGGTGACGAATCCTGGATCTATGCATACGATCCCGAAACGAAGCAACAATCAACGGTATGGGTGTTTCAAAATGAGCCGAACCCTACGAAAGTTACTCGTGCAAAAAGTACATTGAAACAAATGGTGGCCTGCTTCTTCGGTATTAATGGCCATGTAGCTACAGTGCCACTAGAAAACCGTAGAACGGTTAATTCAGAGTGGTACACGACCATTTGCTTACCGGAAGTATTTGAACAAATTCGTAAAACTAACCAGCGACGAAGAATCATTCTTCATCATGACAATGCCAGCTGTCATACGTCACGCGAAACAACTCTATTTTTGGAGGGTCAAAATGTGGAATTAACGGGTCATCCGCCGTACAGCCCTGACTTGGCACCCAACGATTTTTATTTATTTCCAAATATAAAGAATAAATTTCGCGGTCAACGATTTTCGACCGCTGAAGATGCTGTCGACGCATTCAAACAACACGTTATGGAGGTACCTCAGGCGGAGTGGCAGAAGTGCTTTAAAAATTGGTTCACGCGAATGCAAAAGTGCATAGATCATCAAGGGGAATACTTTGAAAAACAATAAAACCATTTTCAGCCGTGTACGTTTGTTAGTTTTTTTGTTTCCGGATATATAAGTAGCAACCCTCGTACTGGTAACAAACAATCGAACATGACATTCGGTATTTCAGTTGAAATAAATAACCGCCGCAATGTTATTTTTATTTTTACAGATTTTTAGGGTTCCGTAGCCAAAATGGCAAAAACGGAACCCTTATATAGTTTCGTCATGTCCGTCTGTCCGTCCGTCCGTCCGTCCGTATGTCACAGCCATTTTACTCGGAAACTATAAGACATATCTCAATAAAATGAAGACATAAGGTGAATTTTGGATGCCGCTATTTAGTTATGTAGTTAAATTGCAGAATAAATATTTTTAGGGTAAAAAATAGTTATGAAGTTAAATTGCAGAAAAAATATTTTTAGGGGAGGCGCTTCATACATGTAACTAAATTTAAATTTTTTTTTTTACAAAATATCAACATCAATCGATAACTCTTTAATAATAACATCGAGGTTTCTTTGAACATTTTGTGATTAAGTCAATATTTTCAGAAATAATCGCTTCTAAAGTCAGAAAAATTGTGTAACTTTTGAACCGTAAATCTAAAAAATATGAAAAAAAAAATAGAAAACGCGCCTTATTACATACTTTCTACGAAAATTATTTTGAGCATTATCGGTTCAGCCATTTTTGAGTTATCTCCAAAAAACTTCTTCCATAGGCATCAGATACGACTTTTTGGTATTACGTTATTATTCCATACGTACGGAACCCTCCATTATGCGTGGTTCGACACGCACTTGGCCGGTTTTTTCTACCTCAAATGTCTGGCATAACTACTTTACCCATGCCGCACCGCACCGCAGTTGCTATTTGCTTCTCAAAAACAATAAACTGTAAAAAGCCACTAAGGAACAAACGTCTTTGGAACTTGTCCAAGTAGGTTTTTAAACCATTTTATTTTGCGCTCATTCATTTCACTAAATTTACTTGGTGGTGCGTCGGACCCGATTTTATGTCTCCGGGGTTGAAATTTTATGGTCTTTGCGTTGAAGTCTAGTTATTTTCCGGAACAAGTAGTGCATCGCCGTTTTGCCTCGTTGAATGTTGGTTGAAACACAAATTGGAATTAGTTTTTCCTATCGTTAACGTTTCTCTCATAAAAAATACATTTTGTGAAATTATATATCAAATTAAAGTTGGTTCGTATAACATGGCTTAACGTCATATCTACCATAATTATTAACTTAAAAGATAACGTTTTGGATAATGTTAAAATATCATAATATTATTGGTGTAACTTTTTTTTGTTTGTTTTGTCAATGGTGAAAGGATTTGACTTGGCCAAACGATATTTTATTAAACGATTGTACCGCCACCTGCGCGTTGATTTGCGCGTTAACCCTCATTGTTTCATTTCATTAGGTTACTGAAATTTTAAACGACAGTAAAATAACGACAAAAAAGAAAAGAAAAGAAAGCAAAGGAAAGTTACTACTAAGATAAGTCAAAAATCATTTTCATGCATATGTCTTCTTATTAGTATTAGTAGTTCTAGTACCTAAAGCACAGGTTATATAATAGTTCTTACGAACCTAAAGACTCATCAGAGTCCCTCTACGACTCCACATTGACTTAGGTTGGAAAGTTTAGCTCTTTAAAATTTAAGGCATAATTATTATTAGTATTAGTACTTCAATGAAAGCAAAATTAATTTACAAATTCTGTAAGTAAATTGATTAAGAGACTTAGAATTTAATTTCTGTAATAAATAAAGATTGAAACATGGCTATTTAATGAAAAGCTCAACCACACAATACTTTCTTTTATAAAAGCGGGAGAGTTATAAAATTCTTTCAAAAAGATTTTTAAAACTATTTTTCACGTGTTTTTTTAAAAACACACTTAGACATTATGCTTATTCATTAGAAAGGTTTTAATATTTTCGACTAAGGCGCAGAGTTACGTTTCAGACGTATTTCTTTTGGCTAACTCTCCGTCTGCAAATAAAAGGCACTAAATTTAACTAATTAGGTCCAAGGAAAACATTACTTTCAGTAAAGCACTTTTCAGGAATTTCGTGGTTCAAAATTATTAAATATTTACCCGTGACGTACAAATGCTTATTTCTTATTCTGCAAACATCCGATTTATGGTGCAACTAAAAACGAGATTGACTTCATCATGTCGACGAAGAAGCATATATTCAATGATGTCTCTGTGAGCAATACGGTTAAAACCGGAAGTGATCACCGTCTGGTGAGAGGCACATTGAATATATGTGTTAAGCTAGAGCGCTCTTGACTGATGAAGTCTACGCTCCGTCCAGCAGCACTTCAAATCCAAAACCCTGAGAGCTTCCAGCTGGAACTCCAAAACCGTTTCGATTGTCTAGGCGGCGATGTGGACGAATTCAACGGCGGGTTTGTGGAAGCTGTCCATAGTACTGGGTCTAAGTTTTTTAAGGCCCAGCGGAGCAACAGAACGAAAAGGCTCTCTGACTCCACTCAGAAACTCATCGAGGAAAGGGGAGAAATGGTTCTGCAATCCTCAGCAGATGCGTCATTATACCGGCAGCTCAATAAACGGATCTCTAAGTCCCTTACCCGTGATTTGCGCCAATTCAATATAAATCATATTGAAGAGGCCATTGAGCAGAATAAGGGCTCTAAAGTTTTCGCAAGAGATTTGTCTATTGGGCAGAGCCAGCTCGCCAAATTAAAAACTGAGGATGGTAGAATCGTTTCATCCAGACCCGAGCTTCTGGGGGAGATAGAGGACTTTTATGGACAGCTATACACATCAACTAGCAGACCTGAAGTTGATCTGGCGGAAGACCCTAGAGCTAGACTGACCCGACATTATACCGAAGACAAACCGGTCCTTATGGCCCTTCAGAAGTTGTTCGACTACGTTTTACTAGAAGGGAGAACGCCTAAGGCATGGAACAGAGGTGTGGTGGTATTGTTCTTCATAAAGGGTGATAACGCGTTACTGAAGAACTACCGACCCATTTCACTTCTGAGCCATGTCTATAAGCTGTTTTCAAGAGTCATTACGAACCGTCTCGCACGCAGGCTACTGACGTGTTCGGGAGGCTGACTTCCAGCCTCCCGAACACGCCGGTTTCCGAAGAGGCTTTAGTACCGTAGACCACATACATACGCTCCGTCAGGTTATACAGAAGACTGAGGAGTATAACCTGCCCCTCTGCTTAGCGTTCGTGGACTACGAGAAAGCCTTCGACTCGATCGAAACCTGGGCTGTACTACAATCTCTCCAGAGGTGCCAAGTGGACTATCGCTATATCGAAGTGCTGAAGTGTTTGTACGAGAACGCCACTATGTCAGTCCGACTCCAGGACCAGAACTCGAAGCCTATTCCGTTGCAGCGGGGAGTCAGGCAAGGAGATGTTATTTCTCCTAAACTGTTTACCGCTGCACTGGAGGATGTTTTCAAGACTCTGGACTGGAGAAGGCTAGGCATCAACATAAACGGCGAGTACATCACTCACCTTCGGTTTGCTGATGACATAGTAGTTTTGGCTGAGACCATGGAGGATTTGAGTACGATGCTCGATGACCTCAGTAAAGCCTCCGAGCGAGTTGGTCTAAAGATGAACATGGATAAGACGAAGATCATGTCAAATATCCATGTAGCACCAACTCCCGTTACAATCGGAGACTTTACACTCGAAGTTGTGGACGATTATATATATATACTTAGGACATACTGTCCAGTTAGGTAGATCCAACTTCGAGAAAGAGGTCAATCGACGAATCCAACTCGATTGGGCAGCGTTCGGGAAGCTACGGAACATCTTTTTGTCCAATATTCCGCAGTGTCTCAAGACGAAAGTCTTTGACCAGTGTGTGTTGCCAGTGATGACATATGGTACTGAAACGTGGTCGCTTACAATGAGCCTCATAAGAAAGCTCAAAGTCACCCAAAGGGCAATGGAGAGGGCTATGGTTGGAGTCTCTCTGCGTGATCGCATCAGAAATGAGGCCATCCGCAGCAGAACCAAAGTAACCGATATAGCCCTCCGAATCGCTAAACTAAAGTGGCAGTGGGCGGGGCACATTGCTCGTAGAACCGATGGCCGTTGGGGCGGAAAGGTTCTCGAGTGGCGACCACGAACCGGAAGGCGCAGCGTGGGTAGACCCCCGCAAGGTGGACTGATGACCTGGTGAAGGTCGCGGGAGTCCGCTGCATGCGGGTGGCGCAGGACCGGTCATTGTGGCACTCTTTGGGGGAGGCCTATGTCCAGCAGTAGACGTCTTTCGGCTGATATGATGATGATCCGATTTATAGACATATCGAGCGAACTCTATGTATGCGCCGAAAATGTTGATAGTTCGATACAAATCCCACGCTAGCTTTCATGAATCAACCTATAGTCATGAAAAGTTGTAGTTTGTGACCACATTATTAAACAATTATTTTATATGTTACAGTCACCATCAGATATAAAGGAGCGGCCAAGGTGGTCACAAATAAAGTGATAAAGTGCATGTTCAGATATTTTTGAGTCTTGGCCGCTCCGATATAGTTGATGGCGACTGTACCTTGACATATTAATTAAAGCAATTTAATTTCTTAAGTAAAACAAAATTAAACGGCTTTTAAATGTTTCAAAAAATTAAACCAATGTAATAAAAATAAATAACATATCACCCCCAATTCCGCCTTGAATCTGCATCTGCAAGACGATTATTATTTAATCCGGCACAAGGCTGTACCTGGTACCTGCTCTTCTTAAACTTGGTGCAAGACACTTTAATTTCCCTGGAGCCACCGCGCTACGGAGCTCATAATTCATGCCAAGTTAACATTTTGTCAGTTCGCATTTGTTGCGAACGCATGCTTCCTTTTGAACTTAAATTTCCTCCTTAAATTTTGTTTCGTTAATTAATTGTAAGCGATTTACGAGAGGATCCGAACGTGTCTTCAAATTTGATGTCTTCGGGCGCTTTAGTTACCTGTTGGAACTGGTAATGTAAATTGGGAGTTTGCTGATTCTTCTAATTGTTGCTTACGAGTTATTTGATCTAAACTTTAGCATACATGCTACGAATTCCGCATACAATATATTCGGCGCAATGTATAGTTATTACAATTATGCCTTTAGTAAAATTATATGTATGTGTCAATTATATTATATAACTTACTTACGGAACATTACGTTTTTGGGAGACTAGGAGGCTAGGAGGAAGGTATCTTCCAGAGTGAGTGAGTACTTCGTATTCATCTAATTTCAGAATGTGTTAATTATGGACTCTGAAATAAAGACATATATTATTATATACATACCTACAAATGCTTTCAATACTGCCTCCCGTTCTTACTAAACTGCAAACAAGATCGTGTGCACATGTCTAAAAATGTTTGTGCATCACGCAACTTGATGAACCCACCTAACTAATTATGGATTGGGTTAGTGTTGACTTACGGACACAGGTACACGGTTCGGATATGGTACCTGCAGTGCACTATAAATATCCTACGTAATGAGTATCAAAACTTAAAAACATAAATTGTACTTATTGTGATACTGATAATAAATATCCTTCCCCAAAACGATCGAAACTGTAGACCGAATTTTTCTAATAACACAAATGGCCAATCCATTAAAGTTGATGTGTAGCATTAACTGAGATAGCCGAGATGCATCACTGAGTGGTCCATCGGTGCATGAACACTTTTGCGATGTGTGCATTTTGCTGTATTACTGCGCCTGCGTTTCTTTATGAGAAATTCATAACCAAAAATGTTATATTAATAATAATAATAATAAATACTCTTTATTGCACACCTCATACAGTTACAAGCACAAATTTTACAATTAGATAAATTTAGGTAGAGGTAACAACAGGCGGTCTTATCGCTAATGAGCGATTTCTTCCAGACAACCTTTGCTTGGTACAACAACCAATATTAGCTTGGTACTTAGATTTATCTAGACGTGCTGCACGCTGTTCTTAACTTGCCTACTCATTTATAACTGAAACAGGGCCGTAACCCGAGTTGCAGTTCAAATAGGGCAGTGCTAATTGAAGGTAGGGCATGGATAATTTTAAGGTAGGCATTTATTTTATTGACACCCCCTCACCCCTACAGGCCTGCACTGCAATGACGATGCTTGGATACCATTTTGATTGTCACGCGACTTGTATAAGCAACTTAGCAAAAACTATGAGTAGGCCGATAAACTGTTACTGAAGTCCAATTATTATATTATTATTATATTGCCATGAACAAGTGAATCTAATCACAACCTAGTATTAAGTAAGCAGAACTTCTTAGAAACAGTAGGATTCTTGTCCGATTCTGCAACGTCTAATTAGTTCGCTTCAGTATCATCCTTAGAAATATAACGATCCTATTGTGATAAATACTTAATACCAGCACACTCAGAAATGTCGCAATTGCTTATTAAAGCAGCCACGACGGAATCGTAAAAAACTTATTTTCCGTGAATAAGTTTAATTTAAAGTTTGTTGCCAACCCGTATTACTCGGTAGTCGTACGCGAACTGCACTTCCCTTATAAGCTTATTTTCTTCACGGGGACTCGAAAAATTTCTTTAAATTAGTTTCTCTTGTTGGGGAAAATAGGAAGGAATAATAAGTTTGGGTCGCCTCTCAAATTGGCTATGCTTTGGTCGAGTAATTTCCTCAACTGTTCTTTGGTTATGAAAATGTAGTTCGGTTAAGTAACTACGTGTTTACGTGAAGATTGTGTTTACTGTTTAGCTTTTTATTTCAAATGTTTACCCTACTTAGATATAGAGTATAAAAATATGATACCATATGAAGGGTACACGGAAAGAACATGTCTAGTCACATTTTTTGTAAAATGAGATTTATGTATCAGAATGTAGAGCTAGCCGCGAACTACTAGTAACATCTTACATCTAACATCTCGGAAATCGTTCCAAACTTTAAAAGAATGTTGTCAAAGTGACTAGACATGTTCTTTCCGTGTACCCTTCATATACATATTTACGTACCAACTATTAAAGGTAAATTATAAAATATGAACTCGATAATTGAGACATCATCTTAAACAAAAATTTAAATTAAATGTAATTGATTACGATTTAAAATTTAATCTTCCAACGAAGTATTAAAATTTCAAAGAGTATAAATTTAAATAATAAAATAGTAATCACCCGTTTTTATAGACTTTTGACAGACGGACCTTTCTAGACACAGGCAAAATTACATTTCTTAACAAATTATATTTCTTAACAAATTATATTTCTCATACAAAATAACTCTTTAAGGACTGTCAAAAAGCTTTACTTGCCTTCAAAAACAAATATCTAGAGCTAAACAAAGTTCCCGAAAAACATTTCATTTAAAAATCAAATTATAATTTTCGTTTACGGCCCAAGGTTCTCTTTTTATTCCAAAATGTTTCACAGTTTGCTCTCGATATGGCGCTAACTCAATCCGGCCTTGTATTCGCCCGCATTTCTCGGTTCATTGGATATAAAAAGAAAATGGCGCTTTAGAGGGATCACGGAGCCTTTTCAACGTTTTTGTACAGTTTCGAGACGCCCGTGCATGTTTCAGTAAACACTGATCTAATGATTCGTTAAAACAGATCGGATTTTAATTTGATATCTGCGCCGTTAGAAGTTTGCCCGTTAACAATTACAGTGATATAATTTACACTAATGTTCCCCCGCGACTTCGTCCTTTTCACCGCCTTAGAAATAAATAAATAATCCTAGTGTGACTATGTTCTAAATTTAAAGATTTTTTTTATACCACGACGGTGGCAAACAAGCATACGGCCCTGATGGTAAGCAGCTACCGTAGCCTATGGACGCCTGCAACTCCAGATGTGTCACATGCGCGTAACCGACCCTTTACAAAAAGGAGGATTCACTGTGTTGACGGCTAAAGGAACAAGAGGGCCCCTCATCGTCAACACACTGGGTCCTATTTGAGCTCTTTGGCAACCTTACTCACCGGCAGGAATACAACACTATGAGTAGGGTCCAGTGTTATTTGGTTGTGGTTTTCTGTAAGGTGGAGGTACTTCCCCCGTCGGGCTCTGCTCCAGATTTTACCGAGATGACATTTGCTGAACTCTGCCCTACCACTCATAGCGAAATGACATTCGCAGTACCCATACGTTTTTTTTTTTTTATACTACGACGGTGGCAAACAAGCATACGGCCTGCCTGATGGTAAGCAGCTACCGTAACCTATGGACGCCTGTAACTCGACAGGAGTCACATGCGCGTTGCCGACCCTTTACAAAAAGGAGGATTCACTGTGTTGACGACTAAAGGAACAAGAGGGTCCCTCATCGTCAACACACTGGGTCCACTTTGAGCTCTTTAGCAACCTTACTCACCAGCAGGAACACAACACTATGAGTAGGGTCTAGTGCTATTTGGGTGTGGTTTTCTGTAAGGTGGAGGTACTTCTCCCGTCCGGCTCTGCTCCAGATTTTACCGAGATGACATTTGCTGAACTCTGCCCTACCACTCATAGCGAAATGGCATTCGCAGTACCCATACCTCTCTTTAAAAGACATTAGAAATAAATGATTAATCTTAGTGTGACTTTAGTCTAAATTTCAAGATTCTTATTATTTTTAGGTTGTCTATCCTATTAAACTTAATCTCACAGGACTGTTTAATATATTTGGATTATCGTGCTAATATAAAACAGAAAATCAACCCCAAAAAAAACGTTACTGTCACTCGTAAGTATCCCCATTTACATATTAACTAATCGTAACAACTGCTACCTAGTTGCCACACAAACCCGTTATCTTATTAGGGTTCCGTGCCTCGAAAAAGGAAAATAAGGAACCCTTATCACTCGTGCGTCTGTCTGTTCGTCTGTCACAGCCAATTTGCTCCAAAACTACTGGACGTATTGCATTGTTTAGTATGTATTTGTAATAATGTAAGTCGGTGACCCAAAGGCGGACGTGTAAATTAAATTAAATAATTTTAAAATGGGCTTAAAAGTTTGAAAAAAGTAAAGAAAACAGTTATTTTCGTTTACAGGAAAAGCTATAAGAAGTCTATGGGCAATCGTATGTTAGTTTAAGAAATACAAAATATTTCATTAATGTTTGTTTGATATGCGGAGCCCTCAAGTCACGAGTCCGACTTACATCTAGCCGATTTTTTTCACGATAGTTATAAGGTTGGAAAACGTCCGTCTGGACGCCCCAGATACCGCTGGAGTGATGAAGCCCTAAAAGATCTGTCCGCCCTTAGAGTACCACTGGCGTGAAGTGGCGCAGATAAGGATAGAGTAGCTTTCTGTTGTGTCAGAGGCCAAGATCCGTTTTGGGTCACTGAGCGAGTGAAGTAAGTAAGTAAGTAGTTATAAGGTTATACAGGTAGCGGTTGTTATGAAATAAACCTGCCAACGATAAATTGGATTACTTTCTGTCATTAACAATAATTTCTTAGCAACCTAATAATTCAATCCATGAAAACGACATCAAAATATATTTCCAATTTATTATAATTTATAATACGCTATATTCGATCAATAATATGACTTTGCAATTTTATTTGCTAACTCATTTCTGTAACGTTGTGATTTGATAGTTCGGGCGGGGTTACTTCGCCAGTCATCTGTCGATGCACCAATCAATTTGCTACTTTATTACCAAAAAATAAAGTATACAATCACATGCAGTAGTCAAGTAAAGGTATGCCTGGCGAGTGACGTAGCAAAAACAGTGCAATATTGTCTCCCTAAGCGATTGATCCAAAACGATAGCACTTTATTGGGCGTGGTTCATAAATGATGTGCATTGCTTAGTTTAAGTAGGTCTAATTTCAATTTATTATTTATGCGAAACATTTTGTCTCATTTCCAATTTTCCATGTATATTTTGAACTAACACGGGTATCACACTAGCGCCGCAACGAGGGGCTAGTTCGTAAAATTAGAAATTCCCTAAAATTATAAATTATTTAAAACTAATTACTAATATATTTTATTTACTATCATGTGTCCACAAAATTAGTTTTGGTATTACCTACTGGCAGCTTTAATCTTGTGTTAAACCATGAGCAAATTTTCTATTTTACCTTTTAATCATTTCAACCATGCATATTATCTTTTTTGTTCATAGGTAGTACCTATAAAACATGTTATAATGTGTTTATTATTTTAAACTGGTCGCATTTTATTTCCTATGCAGGTTGTTCAATAAAACATACAGTAGTTTAACATTCGGATAGAAATGCGTTTTTATTTCACTAATAAAAAAGTTTAGGTAGGTATTTCCGACGAACGGAATTTAATTTAAGCATTGTTTCGATTTTGGTTTTATCCAATAGAACAGTTTCCACTGGGAGGCGTACGGTATCGGATGCTTTGCGTTTTCGTTTGTTAAGAGTCCGGTAACGATTTGAACACGAAAATCGCTAATAATTAGATAACGCACACTAATTGCATTTGACAAGATAGTTTGAAGTCTTGTTGTTGCAAAAAAATACTTTTTGCATACATCTATTATTATTCAATGCCCGAAAACTCAATTCTTGCAGGGCCTATTTAGTGAGGACGTTGATTCGTGCTAACTTGTCGCTTGATTTTTTATTATTATTTGTCATGCCCTGCAATATGTCTTATATTATCTGATTAAAGCATAAAGCCAAGTTTATTTCTACATTAAAATTTTTAAGTAATAGTTTAATACATTCCCAAAAATACCACCTAAACTTCTGCATTTATTCTTAAAATTGCTCTAGATAAACAGACTCTTGCTTTAAAAATATGTATGAAAATTAAAAAACTGTTCCACTTATTCCTTAAACGACTCATAATCCAATGTAAATATATATTTTATATACTAGTTTTACATCATTCTAATCAATAAAAATCATACTTTTTTTACCTCTCCGAGTAATAATCGCGAAACAGCTTTTAGATTAAGGTGAATTAATTTATAAATTAAACATAAAATCTAAAAAATGTTCCACTTATGCAGTTCAAAAAGAAACAATCTTTCAATGTATGTATATAAACTAATAGTAGATAGTCTTATTAGTAGCTGTAAAATAGTATCGAAATCGAAAAAAACTTTACCGGACTCTTAAGATTGAATATATTATTGATGGGACCTACTTACTGACATACTCGTATATCAGTCGTATCATATTTTATTTGTTAACATTTGTTAATTATTACTAAAACTAAGGGACAAAACACAAACTGGCAATATTCTGTTCTTGCGCTCTCAAGCAATTTCTTGCTAATGACAAACTATTTAATACGACAGGGAGATTATAGATTTGAATACGCTCATGCATTTGTAGCTTTTGAATCTCGCAATCGAAATCGCTTTAAAAAATAATATTATTCGATTGAACCGTAGAAAACTTACAGACTTAGAAGGATCCCCTCAAAGAAAAGTGTCACGTAGACAATAGGTGCGATTTTCCCAAATGAGCTGCTCAATATTCAAGCGGCAAACGCCTTACCGTAACAACAGAACAAATTCGAAAGACGAAGTATCGAAGGACGGCCCTTAATGTAATTATCATAATGGTGACCAATAAAAGAGAGGTTCGGAATTCGAGTCACAGCTTTAAAAGTACTATCAAAGGTGCCCGAGGCGGAAAATGTCGCATCTTATTTAGCGCCCTACCGAACGAGGGCACTCGAATCCCTGGGCTAATCACATTACTCCCATGAAAGAGCTCAAGATAAAAAAGGCCCGAAACAGATTTACATGAAACGTCAAAGTTGATTACGGGTACTTGTCGGGACGGACTCCTTAAATATGTAGATTCGAATAAATCATTATCGACATTCAAAATGGTTGACGCCTTAGAATTTTCCTTAAAAGGAGATTTAATTACTGGATTGTCTTCTACGCTTTATTCATTAGTGTCATATAAAAGTGCGTCAATTTAGTTTAAGAGAAAAAAATTTAAGTTTTTAGTGTACATTTTACTCATCTGTGATAATTTTGTTCAGCCTCCTTTAATTGAATGAATTGGTAAGTACTGAAAACAATTTAAAGAAGTTGAACTTTAGGTACTTAAAATATGATATTAAAACAATGACTTTAAAACTACCCAACGTGGTTAATTGACATATTTGACGTGATTGTACTTACGTTTGTTTATAATTTTACGGTAGTATAAGTCGGCAGCGTCAAAGCAAAATCTAAATATCAGAAGGGTGAAAATACAGTATTATGCATGCGTTTTTCACCCTCTCGCAAATTAAATTAAAAACAAAAAGCGATAATTAGCTTAAGCAGTTAACTAGGTTTGAAAATGTCAGTCAAATTTTTTCATAAAGTGCTTCCCATAATTTCCATCCGAAACTGCATCAAATTGTAGCACTAATAAAAAACTTATAATATCTCCCTAAATACCATTATACAATACGGGCAATTCTATTCACATTGTATATTGCCCAGTCGATCAGGCGTGAAGCCTTTTATTTGAAGTCACGTGTCAACCAACGTCCAGGAAACCGACATGCAGCGTTCGAGCGAATCTAATGCACTCAAATCCATGTGACATCGAAGGGAAGGGTGCCAAGGACGAAACAATGCGACAGGACCTCTGTCCCTACCATATACATTCACAGACATTTATAGCGTCGTATACTATGTGTCTCTGTCTCACACATTCGGTTTTCCGCAAGCGAAAGCTTAGCTTTATATCGCACGATAAATTTTAGTGAGTGTCAAAATGAAATGTGTAAGTACAGTGTGGGATTTAGTTAGTAACGGTATCCAAGAGTGCGAAATCAAATAAAATAACTAGTTGAATTGTTTGCCAAAAATAAAGACATTGCTCGTAAAGTAAATTCAGTAAAAATTCAGTAATATTCTTAATGGAGGTTATAGGTTCATTTCTTGATGTAGCTGATCAAAGTAAAAGCAAATCAATGATTATTTTATAAGGCGTTCAAACTAAAGCTGAGGTGAAATCATAGTAAAAGTATCTTCCATAAGTGCTTAACAATATTACGTCTAACACAGACTAATAATCTTTTGACTTAGAAGAACATGGGAATTCAACCTACCTTATACGCTAAACTCATGGCCTGATGATATAAACCAGAGCATACTAAATAATACACATTAAGTGCAAACTCATTATAAAAATTATGCTGTTACCAAGTAAATTAAATATACCTACTTCCTTGCCACATGTTACAAAAAATCATAATAACCGAATGTTAACGAGCGACAATGGCGGCAGATAAAAAAATAAAAAACAACTCTCGAACTTGTATCCCTACTATCTAGATAATTTTACTTTCTTAATTAAAAAGGTACCAGCATTTTATGTTCCAATAGTCCATTGTCTCGATATTTCGTCGATAAACTCGCACCGTTCGGATTCACTAGGTACCTACTGGCACTGAATTTAATAAACCTGCACATAGCAGTATCGTATCTTTCAGTTCTTGGCAATATTAACAAGAACAATGGGTTTCAATTCAGCCTGTAGTTGCGTTTCGTCCTGTATTGTTTTCGGAAAAATCAATGGTGAACCGCTTCCGATAAGAACTGTGGAAATGGCGACAGGAAGAATTGCTATTATTACCGGCCGATGAATGGAGAATACAGAGAATATGGAGAATATAAGGAACATGGGGAATACGGGCACGTGCCGACAGTGTAACATTTCCTTCCTCCATAAATGATGGTTTTATAAAAGCCGTTATTTAGTTGTCAATGTCACCCCTCTGTAACCTCTGTTAATTTGTCGGTTAGATGGAATTCCTTTCAACGGTAATAGCAGACATTATTTTGATAAGTTAATCATACATTTATATTGAAATGGGGTTAATTTTCTTCAGTAATTGAATTTTCCATAATATGGTATATAACAAAACCAAACCTAAAGTTATCTACATATAGTACCCATCATACCCAAGTTAGTTACTTTCAATATTATAGAAAATTACGTTGGGTCAATGCATTTTGGTCAGCCTATCAAATGTTTTGTTTAAGATGTTTCCATAATGTACACAACACATATATAGGTAATTTACTTTAGACGGAGATTGGGTACTTGGGTAGCCACGTCAGATATGACACAATAATGAGAGCAACGAAACCCCTTGAGTCAGTTTGCTATACTATGCTTATTTCTAGATCTGGACATCTGGCAGCTGTAAAGTAGTGGAGGTCAAAGAATGCAAACTACTTAAGGAAACAAATCCTAGAGTTCTGGGTTTTATGCAATATTAGGTATGCGAATTTATATAAATAATTAGATTATATAATTGCCAAAAGTTTCTGATGGGGGAAAGAAGTGCCAAACGACGTATAATCTAATTCATAGTTAGTCGCGTACTGTTTTTGTTTTAATAATAGTACGCATTGTTTTTTTGTTCTAATGTTAGAATATAGGCCCTGTCCTTTATAACTGAGACAACTTCGGCAGTTTTTACCTATTTTGGTATTACTATTTTCCAATTTAAAAAACTGTCTGGTAGTCACTCTGACCTCCATCTATTAAAACCTGCCAGATGCCCGGATCTAGCGATAAGGTTAGTATAGTAATCTAACCAGTCGGGTTTTGTTGCTCTCATTATTGTGTCATATCTGACGTAGCCAGCTCATAGTCCACTTCCAGCTGGCGAAAGTTGTAGGTACATTGACAAGTCATTTATTTCATATTATGCAGTAACTGGCGACGCGTTTTAATATAAAAGTAATAGGTAATTTTTCCAACTAGCGGCCAAACAAAGAAAAACTTACCCCATCGCGTGTTTGTGTTCTAGTCAGTGTCTGACTAACCCCGCAAAGGGGAAGGATCGGGACATGTATTCCTATAGCTTACCGACTGACAGCGAATCGAAGATTTAATAAAACCAGTCTAACACTAACCTTGTGACCAGTTAGCATCATCAAGTGTAATTCAGACATATTTTTATTGTTTCTTGCAAACTTGTTTATAAGAACATTATCTATTAAATAAATAAATAAAATAAATAAATATTATAGGACAATCTTACGCAAACCGACCTAGTCCCACAGTAAGCTCAATAAGGCTTGTGTTGTGAGTACTAGACGACGACATATATAACAGATAGATATAGATAATACCACACAAATAAATGCCCTGACCAGGATTCGAACCCGGGACCTCCTGCTTCGTAAGCAGTGTTACTACCTACTGGGCTAGGAGGCCGTGTATCTATTAGTTAAAGCAACTGTTTGGCGCGTAATAGTTACAGTGTCCGAGAGGCAACCGGATGGGTCGCGGTATTTAAGCTCCCTACGTGTTGTGGACCCCGAACTGACCCACGTTGGACTTTGTTTTTCATCTCCCCCCCCCTCATATTTTTCCGGCTTCCAACCTTGAGGGATCGATAACCGACCAGCCGGTGTGAATGGCAATTTGCATGCGCCGTTCTTCATCACTTAAGATATTGGAAATTGAGGGGGGGGAGGATGAAAAACCAAGTCCAACGTGGGTCAGTTTGGTTCCACAACACGTACGGAGTTTAAATACTGCGAGCTGCGAGCCATCCGGTTGCCTCGCGGACATTGGAACTACGCGTCATTGCTCGGAATATGTGTATCGAGCACTATGACATTTGAGTATACGGCCCTATTAAAACGTTTTAATGTGACGATTTTTGGTCATTGAATAATCTAATAACGCATACAATGTAAATATTTATAAGCCGATCAATAACGATTGTTATTGTAGACTGAAACTTGCAATATTTAAAAACAAATGACGGAATGTATGTGTCATACAAACAATGCGCTAGTATAAAAAAATATACTTTTTTTATATGCTCAAACTTAAAAACTATGTATTTGTACAAGTTCTCTTAAACGTTCGAGTCGGCTACGCTCAGCTAGCGTTTCTAATAGCACCCCAGGACCCCCCTTCATATTTAGCGTTGGCAACTAAATTGGCACCCTCACAGGGGAAAAATAAGTTTTATTTGACATATATCGCGTTTTGCACGCTCCGATCGCGTTCTTTGCGACAGGTTGATAGGAGAAATTTCATAAGACACTTTTGGATTGGCTTCAAATAAAAATCGGTGTTTTCTTCATGAGTTTTATGGCATGTTTATTTATATAACGTTTGCCTTTGGCCAATAAATGACTAGTAGCAAAGTCACGCCTACGGACGGACTGGACTGACAGCATGATAAAAGTTAGACTACAATTCTACTATTCAATTCATCATATTACTACGAAATCTTATAAATACGCTCTCATACATACCCAATGTAATGAACCTATTTTATATTAACGTGTATTTTTATTTTCTAAAAGTTTTACTTATTAACTGAATAAATACGCCAGACAATATTGTAGGTAGAGGTACAAAGTACACAATAACGGGTTGACCTGTTTGAGACTCAGAGTTCATGTCAAAAATATGTTTTTATTACTACAATCTACCTACCCGCATTTGGTCTGGTTTACTAACTCGAATCTCACCTCAGTCGATTGCTAACACTCAAAAACCCGTGAAAAACCGTTTTAAATCAGTAGTTTGTTTGCAAAAGTTTAATTTCGTACAAAACTACTACGATAATTTTCTTAAGTATATTGTCTTATCTGTGACCGCCACAAATTAAGATTGATAACCACAAAAAAGTAAGGATACTTTCGTTGACTTGCAGGCCCCTGGTAAAATGATCGCTATAGTTATGAAATATATTACTTACTCTACTTCTAGTACCCCAGGTATTACACGACGCGATTGCCTTGCAATCTTGCGTAATCTATTGAGCGCACTATTATCGCCATCAGCTCGCCAACTACACCTAGAATAATTAACGCGTTATTATCCCGCGCCAGACTGGGCCTACCAGAATAGTCGTAATTGCCGATCCTGCAAAATGTATGGACCTGAGATAAGGATACGTATTATAGCACCAGACCAACAGACTGACTTATTACGTGTGGTTTAAGCATTGTTGCTCTTATATAAATTACTATACGAAACATCATTATGTCACTTATTTCGCAACATTATGCTGAGTCAGAGCATTTTCTTTATCGCGCACATTGTTGAATCCATTGTGAACTTCTGTAGTATCTATACTCGACTAGTGTTTACCTTTAGGTATGCATTTTTCAACCTCTATTTTTTATGTTCTGTAGTGTGTGCTTCATTGAATAAATTTCTATCTATCTATCTATATGTATGCAAACCGTTTATTTTCATACTTAAAATTACGGTTTGCATTCCATTCTATGAATAAAATAAAAATCCTCGCGCACGTCACTTTACCAGACATGTCATTTTTAAACTTAAGTAATTTGCTATAAAGTTGACAGCAGGAGGTTGCCCAATAGTTGACAACTATTGGGCAGTGTGTCGATCACTAGGAGGCTTACCTTCTGTGCAATGGTTGTTTGAACACATGTGGGTTTTTTTTACAATTCCAAAAAGCCATAATTCTTACTTTAAGTACTTAATTTCATGGATAGGCAAGCGGTAGCAAGACAACTTGACTATGCATTGGGCATAATTGATAAAATCTTCCCATTTACCATCCATCATAAACCATCTATGCTCAAGAGCGTCGCCAGCCGATGGCCCAGACGAGGGCAAGTGGATATAAATGGATGGTGAAGAAAATATAAATTGTGAGTACAATTTTTTTTTAATATCTAGCGGGGGGCATAGCCTCTCCCTGCCCCCCTTGGCAATGCCCTTGTCTATTCTCCTGTAATATGGAAGACTGAGTGAAAGCGCATAGTGAGGGCTGCATAACTCGTAGTAGTTCTGTCAAGAAACCTCGACCACTCTGCCAAGAACGTACGAAAAACGAGGATTAAATTTTAAAGCAACCAGTCACAGCTGTTAAAAATACTGCATATAGCAATAAGCACACGTAATGCATCAATCCGTCCCCTCTGAATGTTTGATAACGGCTGCAGATACGTTTGAGTGCACCCGCATGTCGTAAAACCGGTTAATTTTGTGTATTATCACGGCAAATGATAAATCTGATTACCGGTTTTATTGTGATGAATATTACTACTTTATTTGCTGTATGACATAATGTCATACAAGTTTTCTAGTTTTTGTTTATTTTTTAATTTTTTTGGACATTGTGTGTTTATTTTATATAATTATGACGAAACCTGTTGTGGATGCTTTATTATTTTTATTGTGTATGGACGAAACCTTTGTTGCGGATTTAAAAGGAATGTATTCGTTTTTATTTTTCTCATATGTTAATAAATCTTTTACAAGTAATGAACGACATTAATAAACAAAACTTCATATAACTACATATAACTATTTATTTTACGCAGTTTCTACCTGTGGAAACTTTTAATTGGCTCACTGTTTCTACATTAATGCCTATCTTGTTACCAGCTGTAAGTTTTCCTATGAAAGAAAATAAAATAAATAAATAGTTAGTTAGTTATTTTTTTTTTATAAATATATTGTAATTATTGCAAAGTGTTTGTGTTCTATGGAGAGCGTCACGTGATCCTTGGAGATCACGTAATGTTTTCTATACAAAATGAAGTGTCAGAAGTGTCGTGTAAGACGCGGAACGGTACAGCGTGAATCATTCTTTATTTTGTATGCATTTCATTAATGATCAATCAAATTTTCAATTCAAGTTGTCCAAGATTGATGTTTTAATCAATGAATGGCAGCTTGAAGTGCGATTTACGTTTTTAAAATTTCAAAGTTTCTTGAAGTAACTTTTGGTTATAAATGGAAAATGCTTATCATTTTATAGCCCTAATTATTCTTGAATAATAGAGAAAACCACCGGCAACGCCACCGTTAATGCGTTTTGAAGAATTGAACAAGTTTTAAAAGTATCTTAAAAGTAATGGACCTAGTTGTTTCTAAAAGACGAAATAAGGGTAGACATTGCAGCGATGGGGCGTCTAAATGAACGATTCTCACTGACTTGCATCTTCCCCCTCCTATCCTCATATTATGGAATATTTTTTACCCTACAATTATAACAGATACAACCGCCATCAGATATATCGGAGCGGCCAAAGTGGTCACAAATATCTGAACAACGCCTCTATTGTCAAGGCGATAAAGTGCAGGTTCAAATATTTTTGAGTACCTTGGCCGCTCCGATTTATTTGATGGCGACTGTACCCACATAATTTTTCCAATAACAGTTATATATATATTTATGTCCTTAAAACCTAGCAGTTGAGCTCCAGAACATTCTTAACTTTTGATGAAGTTTTACCACTACTACGTTAAAAAGAAGTTGTTCGTTGGCCAATTAACAAAATTCTTTACCTAAAATAATATATATAATATAGGTATTAATTACTTTTTAATTCACTCTTCCCACACTCTAATATCCCTTTGCAAAGTGCACGAAAACGACATTATCATGTCTAGACACGGTACATCAGACAAAAGTAAATGTATCCACTCTACACTGTTTTCTTAAACATGCCCATTGTACGTAAATCTAAAAATCACCTCTTACCACGCGTTTGACGTGTTCGAACCAAAATAACCCAATATTGCATGTCGCCCCCGCACTGCGAGAAAATATGTACATGCAATTTATTAGAATTACCAATTTACATACTCTGTAAAGACGACATGTTTCTAGAGTTAAACGTCGTTAGCGCTAAGAGGGTGGAGTGGAGGAACGTTAGGTGAAGTAGATGCGGCATTAAATTCTGTGTTGTGTAAAAGTACACCTTTTATGAATGGGTTTACTTATATGGTTTATTTGCGTAAGGCATTTGTTTTATACCTAATTAATACAATTTATGTAGTTATTTCACCCTTTCTTGTCTCATCGTGTAAACAGACACGTGTCAGTCTAGGCATCGAAATTTCATTAATTTTATCGGGTAAATTTTTTTTCTTTTTTTTTAAATTAGTGTCTTTAATGAACCTATATTTTCAGAAAATTTATTAGAAATGATACTTTTCAGTGGTTACTTGGTTGAATTTAATACTTTGTGAGTGGCTTTAAGTATATAACAACATGTTTAGTGATAATTGCAGATAATAGTGTGATGTGTCTTTGAGAAGAGTTTATTTACATAGTGGCTCGGGACCCTGAGTGTGGACTTATGATAATATCTCTTTATAGTTTTGAAATGTTTATGTAACTATATAAGCCATACGATTAAATAAAAATGTACATGATAAAATAAAACAAGAAGGACCCCACTCATAGTGTTGTGTTCCTGCTGGTGAGTAACGTTGCCACAGAGCTCAAAGAGGACCCAGTGTGTTGACGATGAGGGACCTTCTTGTTCCTTTAGCTATCAACACAGTGAATCTTCCTTTTCGATTGTCGGCAACGCGCATGTGACTCCTTTGGAGTTGCAGGCGTCCATAGGTTACGGTAGCTGCTTACCATCAGGCGGGCTGTATGCTTGTTTGCCACCGTCATGGTATATAAAAAAAACAAGAAAGGATGAATGTGCGATTAATACAGCTTATAAGGTGTTTCAGACGGCGGTTAGTTTCCTACGATAACCAGTATTTACAAAGAGCTAGGTAGTGCCGACGTGTGGCGGACTTAAACGTGTCTAGGAAATCGGTTGCTTGATTTGCCTGATTTATTTACGTAGCACTAGCCCTACGTAGATATTCCTATATATTCGAATAAATATCAAATGAATGAATAGCATCATTCTCACTCGTAACATCATCAACATACATTGTGATTCACGGCATTGCAGGTAGATGGAGCTTATATCAGTCCGCATTTTGAGATACACGACTGGCAGTTATAAATTGAGATAATATTCGCGCTAATTTTGAATATGAATTTTTGAGGTATTCCAGATTGTCAAAAAAGAAAAAAGTTGATTTTGATGGAGTGTGTCAGATGGACGAGGAGATTTTTAAAGAAAAAAACATAATCTGGTTTAGTCTGAGGGTTTTGCTATAATTTGCTTAGTTGCAACGTGTTGAAGTGCGATCTATTTCTCTAGATCTTTGCGTTCAAACATTATATAGCAAGTGCTAATACATTATTGAATTAAATACAAATTCTTCTTAAACCAAATACGTTGCCGGACAAAAAAGCCACCAGTGGGACCGCCTGAGCCGGAAGGACTCTGGAAGGCGCTTGTGAGTGCCGGACCGGCGAGACGGTCTGCAACCGCCGCGTGTTCCTCGTGATTCTTCACCGTCGTCGGAGAATTAGGGGACCTAAACCGAAGGGGACGCTTGCCCACGAACTCTATTCAAATTCAACTACAGCTTTAGCCATCCTGTCTTTCGAGAATATCATATTATTTACATTTTTTTAAAAACGTTATAAATCCGATTCCTTTTTTTTGTATCCAGTGTTTTTGTGCCATAATAGCTTTTTTTTGTTGTTTTGCTAAAATATTCCCAAAATTCTAGTTGCCTCGTTTGACGGACGTACACGGGCTCTTTAATTTAGGCTACGTTCAGCCAGCGAATCATCTGTCACCATCCATATCACCCTCCTCATTAATCCATTATTTTCCTGCAGCCAAATTACCAACCGAGTCTTTATTTGTACTTACCAGTTTTGCTAGTACTCCATCCTTTTTATTTTCCTTTTGTGCGGAAAGTAGACGTTTACGATACTAAGGTAACTATTGAATGTGAAATATCCTTATATAGATACAGTTATCGTCATTTTAATGTGAAGTGCTAATATTAAATATTCTGATTATTGTAATTTAATTACATTCTAACCACTAAGGAAGTTATTGAATGTGAAATATCTTTATATAGATACCGTTATCGTCATTTTTATGTGAAGTGCTAATTTTAAATATTCTGATTATTGTAATTTAATTACATTCTAACCACTAAGGAAGTTACTGAATGCGAAATATCTTTATATAGATACCGTTATCGTCATTTTTATGTGAAGTGCTAATTTTAAATATTCTGATTATTGTTGCTAATTTTAAATAATTTACTTTATCTTCAAAATTAAACGTGTTAATGCAATAGACAATGGAAAAATTACAAAAAGTAGACATTTTTAGTAAAATCATACAATAAAATATATTTTTAAATTTTTAACTTACTACCTTTTTCCTCGTAAACGCGAGGAGGTATTAAATTGAAATTCATGTCAAATACTCAGGGCTATAGGACTTCTCAGAAGTCGAAAAAACCGAACTTTTATGTCAACGCAATCAAAAGAAATAGCAAAATAAGTCGCATATTTTGAAACTGAGTACTCGCAAGAAACTCAAAACCTAAAGGGTACTTCCCGTAAACTCAGAAACTTGAAACTTGGCACGAAGAAACTTCATATAGCACAGACAAAGGAAAAATTACGAAAAGTAGACATTTTTAGTAAAATCGTACAAAACATATATTTTTAAATTTTAAACTTACTACCTTTTTCTTCGTAAACGCGTAGAGGTATTAAATTGAAATTCATATCAAATACTCAGGTCTATAATACCTTTAAGCTGTAACAATAGTTATTTGTTATACAAGGGTGCAAAGTTGTATTTTAACCGCGAGTGTGGAATTGAAGCACGAGCTAGAGACTGGATTCTAGGGTTGAACTACGAGCTAGCGAATGGATTCTATGGTTGAACCGCGAGCGAAGCGAGTGGTTCGAAAATAGAATCCTGAGCGAAGCGAGTAGTTCAAAAATAGAATCCTGAACGTCGCGAGTGTTGCAACACACGAGACGTAAAAATAACTTTGCAGCCGTGTGTAACACAAATCTTTTCACCTCACTAAAGCGAGGAAAATATAGTCTGGCCAGCCAACGAACGCAGTGGCAATGTACATCAAACAAAACTTCAGTTTGTTTGAACGTCTGTCGCGCGCTCTTGTACCTACGTCATTTCAAAAATTGTAATTCTGCATTGAATAATAAAATAATTGATATTTCTGATATACTTATAACTTTTCAAGGAAAAGGAAGGTGCGAAGAAATTAAAATAACCAACATATACAAATGACAAAGATGATTATGCGGTCATAACACAATAGTTTAAATCCAGCAAGGAATGAAACATTGATACTTACCTGCATTGATTGCTAAAATCATAAGGCCATTCGAGGGAAACGAGTAACTACTTATATCTACCAGTAAATACAACTTTCCAGTTTAGAATGGAACAGGATTAGCTTCGTTGTCTGTATGAATAAGAGTCATGTTAATTTACATATATTATATTACTTAGTATACTCCTATTTATTATGATTTCCTTTTATCATTTCGTTTGACGACTATATTGGGTAGGTAACTATTTAATCTATTGTACGAATTGTATAATTGATTAATCAATAAACGCACGTGAGATTTTGGTATTTATTTATTTTATAAATAGCTTAGGTACATGAAGGAAAACATTACAAAGGCTTGATAATAGTCTGTTGTAGGTAGCGGGATGCTTGGTGCTTAAATGTGCTTAAACCTGTTAAATTTTCCTGTTTTCTTGCTTTGTGACAATATGCAGCGCTTGCTCCTATTTATGCAACAAACGATATTATTATTATTATATTTGTATGTCTTTCCCCATCACGGAACAATGGTGTTCCGGACCTTTGGGAGGCGTATGCGGAGCCGAAGCCAACGCGCAGAGGCCCTTTCGACAATTTAATGAAAAGTGAGGGGTACACTATGCGGATGCTGCCCCTGCCCGTGCCATGGGACGCATGCAGAGGCAGCACCCGCCATGGTGTAAGGACTATTGAGAGTTAATGGAGTCTAAAATGTACTAGGCTATTGGGTGAAGAGTATGGACTAACTACTGGTCTATTGGATGAAAAACCGGACGCCTGCCTAACAAAACGGTATCCAATTTTATTTCCGGCAGACGGTGACTCGCCCTCCGCAAGATGGGCCCCCATAAAAAGCGACATCATTATTATATTATTATTATTATAGGACGATCTTACACAAACCGACCTAGTCCCACAGTAAGCTCAATAAGGCACAAGCCTTATTGTGTTGTGGGTACTAAGCGTGTTGTGGGTACTAGGGGGGCGTCCATTAATCGCGTCATACTGTATAGGGGGGGAGGGGGTCAAGAAAAAATCACCAATGATCACCACAGGGGGGAGGGGGGTCTGGACACATATCACGTGTAATTTTTTTGTTCCTTGTGCTATACTGTATTATGGCCAATAAAATAAAAATTATCAACTTTTAAATGAATCAATCTGTCAAAAGCAGAGTAAAATTACACTAGCACTATTATTGTAAATAATTTTTAATGGCAATTGACATATTATTTTGTAAAGTAGGTTTTTAGGGTTCCATAGCCAAAGTGGCGAAAACGTAACCCTTATAGTTTCGTTATGTCCGTCCGTCCGTCCGTCCGTCCGTATGTCACAGCCATGTCACTCGGAAACTATAAAACGTATCTTAATAAATATTTAAATATAAGGTGTGTTTTTGTATGCTGCTACTTAGTTTTGTAGTAAAATTGCTGAAAAAGATATTTTAAGGAGGGGCACTACTCCATACATTAATTATTTGTAAAAAAAAATTTTTAAATCAATATTGACATGATACACATCACTCAGTAGGTCTTTCAAAATAACATTGAGGTCTGTTTGAATTGTTTTTTATTTAGTGAATATTTTAAGAAAAAATCACTCCGTAAGTCTAAAAAAATTGTGCCTTCCCTGTCACTTTTGAACCGGAGATCCAAAAAATATGAAAACAAATTGAGAACATTATCGGTTTAGGAATTATTGAGTTATCTCCTAATAACTCATTTCATACGCAGATACGACCTTTTGATATTAATTTTTTGATAGTAGGTACGAAACCGCGTGGCCCGACACGCACTATTAAAGAAAAAAAAATCTATTAAAGATAATTTTATTTTATATGTATACATGTAGTTTCATTCTTTTACTCTTTACGTGTAGGTACGTCCGTTACGTAAGTAGGTTCACGTGTTAGAAAACTGTACTTACTTTAGTTAGCAAAAAATTACACGTCATATTGGGCAGGGGGGAGGGGTCCTGAAAATATCACCAAAGATCACCATGGGGGTGGGGGAGGTCTAAAACAAGCCAAAAACGTATGACGCGATTAATGGACGCCCCCTAGACGACGATATATATAATAGATAAATACTTAAATACATACAAAACACCCATAACTCAGGAACAAATATCTGTGATAAACACACAAATAAATGCCCTAACCAGGATTCGAACCCGGGACCTCCTGCTTCGTAGGCAGGGTCACTACCGACTGGTCTAGGAGGCCGTTAATATTGGACTTCATTTAGCACTAGTTTTCGCTTCAATTATTCGATTTAACACTGAAAGAAAGAACTTGAAATTGTAATTCAGTACAAAACTCTACATAACCTCAAAGTCACATATATCACGCAAAATGTATTACACCTATCGTAAGTACCTATATAAATATCTCAGCTGGTCTTTGCGTTGATTTAATACATTTATTGAAAGGTGATGGCAGATATTACATTAATAAATAATAAAAAACGCAATCTGAAACTCAAAAATATAAGTAAACAAAACTAACTTTTTAAAATTAAAAAGTTACATGCCACAGATAAAACAAAAACAATGCACAATTTTCGAATTATTCTGAGACAGGTGTTGCCAACCCGCGATTTGTCAAATTTTCCGCGCTTTTCTACTGACATAAATGGTTTGCCAGAGGTACAAAAAAACTACTGGAAAATGTAAAATCAATTAGAATCGATCAAAATAAATTTTCTTGTAAGATTTTAAGCGTTTTATGGTAAAATCATGTAATAAGATTGTTTACACTAAATGTTTTTAATTGAATACAATTAAATATAAAATTATGTTTGCGTCCACAGCACCTGATTTGGTCAGACAATTTAATCAGATGGGCGAAGATTGTCCTGTCTGGAGTGGCCTTTACATGTTATTATGTTTAAAAAAGTTACTAATGACACGTTCGAATTTCAAATATTCTTTGCACTCTTGTGAATAAAATGCAGTTTTGCTATCTGTTTTTAAAGAATAAAAAAGGGCTTTCCGAGGTAGTGAGGTGAAAAATCAATTTTCTATGTCAATGCATTGGGTGAACTTTTACTTATATATCTATAGGTTTGTACGGAACCCTCGGTGCGCGAGTCCGACTCGCACTTGGCCGGATTTTTTCTATTACGAAGATTCGTACATCCTTGCCACATTAGCTTAAATTCTTTTTTGCTTTTGTCACCCTAAAACATTAAATTAGCACCAAAGCGGTCCTTTAATTGCACAATATGATTAGCATATTCACGAGTACTGTGGTGTGTACCTACCTAAGTATCACAATTGTTTTTGATACCTACTATACGGACTTTCAAAATTCATATTCATCCTTGGGTACAATAGAAAACTGTTAACAGCCCTAACGATCTCCTAACACGTTTGTAGTCTTGAGCAGAAAACTGTGTTTTTAAATTGAATTCCATTTAGTTGGGCCATTTTGCAAATGGCGATCGAAAACAACCTAACTTTCACACTCTCATATCTCACTCGGTCTTTTGGTTAAAATCACGACTTTAAACCTTATAGGTAAGGTTTAAAATTGTGTACACTTTGTCATGGGATACAGGATAGTTACGATAATTTTACTAATGCATTAGGAGATGTCGACGACAGAATCGCCCGCGGCTGGGCACGCGCCGCTCCGGCGACAGTTTTTTTCAAGGGTGCAAATCGATTAAATAGTGAATGGTGACAATCGATTAGTGAGTTAATTGAGACTGCAGTTTCTTCCTAAGGGAGGGAGCAAAAAACGTGTCAAATTGATGGAAGTACTATTATTTTGTGTATAGCATTTGTTGAAAGTTTTTTTTACAAACATTTTTATACATTACTCCCACAGAACGCAGAAGTCCTTTAAAAAAGTCTAAAATTTTTGTATAAAATTGTTGTTTTCAAATCCATGTAGATTATCGGTATCGGCGATCGGAAAAATTCTGCTCTGAAAGGATTTTTCCTACATTTCCTTTCACATAGGTACACGTATTGTATATAGGAATAGGTACTCGTGTAACTAGGCGCCGTATTCTAATTTTCAAATACATATACAATACATTAAAAACACAATCTATCTCAAACTTGATTGTATCGGAATAACTTTCAAGCAATTTCTGATACTCATTTCTGATTCAGACGTTTAGGTGCTAGCTATATTGCGTAGTTAATGCGCTGGAGTTGTATTGAAGTTGGATCATGTCTAAACGTGTTTTAAAGTTAGAATACGGCCCTAGGAATTCTAACCATAAATACAGTCTGAACTGAATTTTATAGAGAGCAGCAGAAGTAGCTTAAGGGCAAGTTCAAGCAAAATTATTTTCAGACCTCTCGACATATTTGTCAAGGATTAAGAGAACGTCCAGTATTGTAAATATACAATAAACATTTCTATTTGACATTCAAGTATTTCTCATAACCTATTTCTAATGATTTTCTCCAAGGTGAGGGTCAACTCGATGAGAACTAGTCGTGCTTTGTTTATCACTGGATCGCTTCCTGCCCAAGAGATGGCTAACTATCATTCTTATCTCAATATTATTGCTTACTTAGAAATACATGCTCTTCATGCTTACGGTTATCGTTTGAACTTGTATTTATTGTTTGTTTAAATGCAACTTAATTCATAGAAAGTACGACTTCAATTTTACTTACATAACTATTTTTCCTGTATAAGCCTTAACTTGAAGACGGTTTTTTTAGTTGTAGATAGATGGAGTACCTAAGTTCAATGTCATTAGAAAATTCAAACCGGTGAAAAATTGTATGGAATATAAATTGGTAAATTATCGGAATTTTCATAATATTTACATTCTATAATTATCGTAAAGTAACGTCGTACGTCTGAAGAGCGCGTAGCTTTTTCTCGAAGTTGCACTACACTTTAGCGATATTTCCATTGGATGTCTAGCCAACTGTGAAGAATTAGAAGAAAAGTTCCTTTTTACCTTGTTTCCAGTTGATATTTTGAAAAAAAACATCTACTATCTTGCATCTGCAAGGTACACTTATAAATAAAATGTTATTGCAACCAAAAACGAATTCGTACCTAATTTATAAAACGAACCGATTTCTGAAGTAAAATTAAAGCATTAAATAGCCCAACACTCGACCTCAAGCCATAATTCTGGAAAATTTCAAATGCCGAAAGAAATAATTTCCCACCAATCCTCCCGTACGTGCTGAATTTATTAAGGGTCATACTCACGCCCTGCAGTAAGTAACTGTTACGAAAACGGTACGTTTAAATCCTGCGGAAAGTGTCGCTATATATCATCCGAACATAATTTCTGGTCCCCTATAAAAAGTGAAGTTTCCCTTGCGGAGTGCACCGAACGTCTGTTTCTTATTTCCCGAGTCGGGCTGAAATTGGAACTGATTGTTTTTATCGGCGCCCGGTGGGGAGTGTTAAAGTTTTGAATCTATCTGGAACACGTGTAGGAAATATCGGGGTTTGTAGTGAAAGTGTCCCGGTATTGGAAAATCTTGGGAGGAAATAGAGACTGGATTGTGAACTGTTTAAAATGATCCTCCTCTTCCTTATTGTAGGATTAAGGGTAGGGATGGGACATGGCAGCGTCAGGTTTACTCAAACAATTTATGAAGAGGCATTGCTGAACCAAAACGTTAGTTTAATATGTACAGTCGTGCAAAACAATTTATTTTCTGGATCTGATAGAAGTAATTGAAGTAAAAGTACGATCCTATTTCCCAGGGGGTTGCGACACTGTTTCAATAGGAATCCTTCTTCTACTAACTAAGAACTGTAACGCAGTAACAACTTGTAACACAGTGTACTAACATACAAAATTGTATGCCTTTAAAATTGGTTATTCATCAAGCATTGAAACTTAATTCTTCCACTAATAGATAGCGATTGTGTAGTTTTAGGAAGTACCAATAACTCCCTACCGAAAAAGTAGGATCTTTATTCCTGCACTGACGGATGTCAGCTGAATATATAGGTATATATTCAGCTTCTTACATCTCCATCAACAATTCAGTAATATCAACAAATTACAGTGCTGCAAGCGCAGTCGTAGGTCAAGACCCTACAGATATTGATGAAACATGATACTGCTCAAATTCCAAGCAGTGGGTGCAATATAAATCCCTGTCCGGAATAATCTCAACCACAATTCGTCGCGCGCAACCCCTCTCATCTGTCCCTAAATCAAAGCATGCGTCGCGTCACAGCCGAACAATAAAAAAAGGGAATATTTATTCGTTATTTGTTGTCGGTTTGCATTAAAATAAAGGCAGTTGCCCGCGGAAAAGGCAGTAACTACCTTGTCGCTTCATGCATACTATCGTTTTGTTTGGGCGACGGAACGGTTATCTAGGCTCGGCACCCTCCGCTTTATCTAAGATCGGGATTGCATAAAAATCTCATCAGTTTCTTCAATGTGACAAGCGTCGGGAAGCACGCATATCGTTGAGTGTTGCACGCGTGGTTGTTTTAAATACAGCATTCAATTACCATATATTTATGATAAGTTGAGTTTGTTATATACCTAGTGGTACGCAAGGTTTCATACATGTATTAAATTTACAATATACATATACAGGGTGGAATTTTGTAATGCCACCTGAAGGGGAAGTACTCTTAATACTGTAGATAGAAAATTTTACTCAAAGAAAACATTCCTTTATTTTTTAAAAGAAAGAAAACTGCATTCAAAGATTTTTAAAAATTCGCTTGCCGCACCCGGTAATCGAACTGACTAAAATCTCTAAAAGTTGCATCCTGTACTTTTATTGCATCGATCGTTAGGGTCAATTATAAGGATGAAATCTATCTTACAAACTTTATAAATTAAATGAAAGGAAAACAATGAAATCTTAAATTATTAATTCAATGGATCAAGTTAAAGCACTTTTACTCAAAGGTCCATCTGTTTACTTATGTTATTAATTAATAATTATCATTGACGTCATTTATCCATTAAAATGACGTATTACTTTTTAGATAAGACGATTGCAATTTGCACGTGTTTGTAATGCAGACTCCTTTCTTAGATGCGACATAACTCCGTGTGTGACGTAGTTTAAATATGGAATGTTACATTTGAAAATAGATTTATTTATTATGGGGATATGTAAAAAATCAAATTTACATTAAATCTTATGAGAATGTAAACGAGTTGAGAGTTGAAGTTCAGAATACGATTTATAACATTCACCACAACACGTTATTAAAGGTTACTAGAAATGAATTCCTTAGAAGAATAAATTTGTTTAACCAGAAAGGAGGAGCCCATTTCGAACAATTAATTAGTTAGTTTACCATTTTTTGTAAATAATTAAACTAAAACTAAATTTAAGATTTCATTGTTTTCCTTTCGTTTAATTTATGAAGTTTTTTAGAGAGATTTCATCCTTATAATTGACCCTAACGATCGATGCAATAAAAGTACAGGGTGCAACTTTTAAGATTTTAGTCGGTTCGATTACCGGGTGCGACAAGCGAATTTTTAAAAATCTTTGAATGCAGTTTTCTTTCTTTTCAAAAATAAAGGAATGTTTTCTTTGAGTAAAATTTTCTATCTACAGTATTAAGAGTACTTCCCCTTCAGGTGGCATTAGAAAATTCCAGCCTGTATATATATATATTTATATATATATTTATTTATTTATTTATTTAGAACACAAACAGTCTTAGTAATAAATAACATATGTCGTACACAATGTACAAAAGAGAGGGTACAAATAGACCTGGAGGTTCATTGATTTAGGTACATAACGTTAACAAAATATTGTAGGTAGAAATAAACAACAAAAGTAGGTAGACTAGGTAGTTACAAAGAATTATATGAAGAATAGTAACATCAAGACTATACTTACAAAAATAATTTAGCTGCTATAAGTACTGAACTAAAAGAGTTTACATTTAACTTGTCTTTTTAAACTAGACATTGAATAATGAAAAGGATCAATATCAAACAAAAGTTTATTATAAAAACGGGGGACTCGTCTGAAAAAGGCATGCTTAGAATATTTCTTGCGAGAAAAGCCAACATAGAATAAAGATCTAGGTCGTAAGGAGTTATGCGGACAAACGAAGGTCACTAGTTCTAGGAGATCAGGACAGTTGATGACACCTTTAAGAATTTTAAAGAAAAACATAATATCTAAATAATTTCTCCGATTAAGAAGAGAAGGGACACGAAAATGCTTCGCCGCTAATGCGGAATTTTCGATATATACACCAGTTCTGTAGCCTAATGATTTTAAGAAAATGTTTTGTACCCTTTCTAAACGGTCAATGTGGACTTGGTACTGGGGAGTCCAGATTATACTACCAAATTCAAGGACACTTCTAACTAAGGAGTAAAATAATAATTTATAAGTATTAGGCATATACTATAGTGTAGTGTACTGTAGTATTAGGTATTAGGGGTATATATTTGTAAGTAAATTCCACGCTGATGCCAACATTTTAACACTACTTGTATCTACGGCTAGTTACTTACGGTAGTTCTTTTTCACGTAAAAATTCAATATAATATATGAATAATTAAACAATTAAATTTCTATTCGACTCGTATATCACCAAGATCACAGAGTAGCAAGTGAAAATCCGTGATTTCTGGCTACTCCGATATGAAAAGGAAACATCGTAGCTGCAGAGCTATGAATGTAAATGTCAGCAACAAATTCATAGGTCACGTCACGCTGGAAACCGATTTGTAACAATGCCTACCTTTAGGATTTTAGCAGATTTACCTGAATACAGTACGTTGACAAATTGGGGTGGGTATAAAACAAATGACTGTACGATCGCGATTTTTTCCATATTTTTATTTATGCTAGGTAACTCCATTCGGGTAGGCAGGTTAAAAATAAAACGTTAGCTGAAATAAGTTTGTCGAGTTAGATTTATATTCCTACATGACTTACGAATCTTGTACCCAAAATCCCAATAATGATGAGATTTTGTACCTTTAACTTTTTATCAAAATAAACAATAAGTGAAAACCATAATTCAGTGGTGGATTACTATCTGACAGCTCCTCTTTTCATTCTAAATTTAAAACACGTTTAGACACGATCCAACTTCAATACAACTCCAATGCATTAACTACGCAATACAGCTATTGAATCAGACACGTCTCAGATCAAGTCTTAATCAGAAAATTCAGAATTTGCTTGAAAATTATTACAATGCAACTCCAATACAACTTAAATATTGGTTGAATATTTGAGTTATGTTTTAGATAGATTGTGTTTATAATGTATTGTTTATGTATTTTAAAATTAGAATACGGCACCTGGCATACAAAGCTGTTTGCAAATTATGAACTCTACCTTTAGTATGTAGTTCATTGCTACTTACACCGCCGGGAACACTAAATTGTAAGTACTTAGACACTACAAAGAAACTAGAGATATTGATAACCAGAGAAAATAATGAAATTCCGAAAAATAACGCCTTAGTTAATTAATTATTAAAATACTCAGTTTTCGATTATAAATCATAGAAAAAGATCGAACAACAAACAGTTTATTGACTTAATATTTTTTTCTTGTTTCAGCGACTTCAAAAACGTGACGAAAAATTAATAAAGCGAAAGTTTCGTTGAAAACGGCCTGTGCAGTGCAACGACACAACACTCGATTCGGCACGTGCCCCTGAGCCCCGCGCTATGAGAACAGGCCACAGTAAACAGAATTCATCTGTTTGTTTGTCTCCTTTAAATCTCTTTGTTAGACAAACCCACCCGTTTTAATTCCAGTGGCCCTATTTTGTAGGCTTAAAAAATAGTTTTATTGATCAAAGTTTTGTTGTTTTACTCTCGCGTGATTTAGATACCATCTTGCTTTGGCCGTACGCACGCACGCTCTATAGCCTAGATCTGAACGATCTAAACGATAATCATCGTACATTAATCGATACACGTCGAACGAAAATCAAGTTAAATCAACCTGAATAACTATATTTTTTTAATATGTTTGAGTGTCGCGATAGTTTAGTACTTACTGGGAATGATGTACCTACTAAAAGACGATCATCAATAAATTGATCGAAACACGTCGAACGAAAACGAACCTGAATTACTTAGGTAAGTAATAATTTTTTTACATGTTTGAGTCTTACGATAGTTTTATACCTAACGGAAACAATTTCTAAAAAACAGGTATTTGGAACGTTGGTGTGTTCAACAGTTTTCATCACCCTGTTCTATAAACCATGGCATTCCACGCAAGCGTAGCGGTAGTTATAGTAATAGCTAGATTAGCTAGTTTATTCCCTAGACTTTTATTGATTCTTTATTTTATCTTGCAAGAAGCGAAAAAAATTATCTTTTAGGGGATCATTTATTTATTTAATCGTATGGCAAGATATAATACAATCGTTCTTTATAACAAAACACTCAATTGCTGGATCCATTGGATTATGTCATTTTCAAGGGTGAACAAGTCCACTGGATTGCCCTGATATTTTGTTAGTGGGCATTCGCTGATAATGTGGTCCATGTCCTGCACCGCCGCTCCACACACGCATGCCGGTGACTCCCTCCAGCCACATCTGTGCAAGAACTCTCGACTTCTACCCCAGCCGGTTCGTAGTCGATTTAACTGACACCAACTTCGTCTAGGTAGTGAAAATCCTGCGGCTTTTTCTGTGGGATTGATGGTAGTCCCTAGGCTGCTAGGTGGCTTCTCTTCCCATTCTTGGCTCCATTTGGCATTTATGTCAAAGGAAGTGTTTATGAGGATCGATGCAGTTTTGTAGGGAGGATGCCGTGATTTAAGCCGGTGCGGTGGGGGGTTCTTAAACTCTTCGTAGGCGGGAAAGTTAGGTTTAGCTAGAATCTTCTGTGCTTCACGGACTAAAGCTTGTTGCCTTCTTAGGTGCGGTGGAGCTATGTGGCTTAGTACAGGTAGCCATTCCACTGGAGTGCTCTTGATGGTTCCTGTTATGCATCGCATGGCTTGTTTCAGTTGTACATCAACCTTGTGCACATGCGCACTGTTCAGCCATACCGGCGCGCAGTATTCTGCTGTTGAGTGAACCAGACTAAGGCAGGTGGTTCGAAGAACATCAGCGTTGGCTCCCCACGTGGTACCCGATAGCTTATGCAGGATGTTATTACGGGTCTGGAGTTTCTTGCCAAGTTTTTCCAAATGGGGTGCAAAGGTAAGGCTGCGATCAAGGGTCACGCCCAGATACCTTGGCGTTGGGTTGTACGATATTGTTTTTCCATGAAAACGATATTTTCGGTTGATACTTGGCTTCTTTATTGCAGAGATGGAATGTTGTTACTTCCGTTTTACTTGCGTTTGGCACCAGACGCCATTTTTTGAAATATCGATCAAGCGTGTCCAAATCTGCGTTCAGCACCTCCTCCGAAGATTCAAAGTAGGTATTTTGACTGGTAATAGCGATATCATCTGCATACATAAACTTTCGGCTTGTGGTTTCTGGGATGTCATGTATATACAAATTGAAGAGAAGCGGGGCTAGAACGGAGCCCTGTGGGAGTCCGTTGTTGAGAGTTAGTACACGGCTTTGCTTATCACCAAGATGAACAGTGAATTCCCGATTGCTCAGCGTATTGTTGATCAGCCCCACCAATCTTTTACAGGGCACTGCCATCATGAATTTGTACATAAGACCTTTTCTCCACACAGTATCATACGCAGCTGATAGGTCAATAAAAACTGCAATGGTTCTTTGCCTATTTTGAAAACCTGCCTCTATATGGGTTGTTAGGGAAAGGACCTGGTCTGTGCAGTTTCGTCCACTCCGGAAACCCGCTTGTTCCATTGGGGTAACGTTGTCTATGAGTGGTTTTATGCGGGTGTAGATCAGCCTTTCAAAGAGCTTGTAGACGCAGCTTAAGAGTGCTATAGGGCGGTAGCTTTTTGGGTCTTGGGGGTCTTTTTCTGGTTTTAGAACCGCTATCACTTTTGACCGATTGAAACCCGATGGTAATTTGTTTCGCTGTAGGATATCTGAGTAAAAAGCCCGAAGCCATCTTCTAGACTTTGGCCCAAGGTGTTTTAGGAACTCATTGCAAATGCCATCAATGCCAGATGCCTTTCCAAGAGGTAGTTGTTTAAGAGCTCGGTCCACCTCATCCTGCGAAAAGTCACATGATGGGTCGTCATTGTTCTGTAAGGTAATTTTAAGTTGTGAGGCATGTTGCTTGATTTTCTTGGTTTCTAATTTTGGTCCTTTCGCTCGAGAGCCGTCAACAATTTTATTCGCTATGGAGTTTGTAAGTGGTTGTGATGCTTTGTTGGACGTGAAATCTGATTTTCCAGTCAGCTTGTTCATCACTTTCCAGGCTTTCCTGCTAGATGTTTCAAAGTCCATGGGCTCAACTGTTTTTATTCATTTGTTGCGTTTGTTCTGATTTAGCGATTAGATAAGTTCCTCACCTACTTCATGGTCTCCTGTTTGCCTGTACTCTTTGTACAGCTGTTCACTCTCGTTTGACCAGCAGGGGATATATGATTTGCGGTACCCCCTTGGGATGTTCTTTTTTGCTGTAGAATATACAAGCCTGGTAAAACGTTTATAGTTTTCTGCCACAGGAGGTATCCATCGAATTGCAGCGTCCATATCTGCTGTAAACGCAGACCATCTAGCTTTGAGTAAATTCCATCGAGGTAGTGACATCGACTTTGACAGCGGTATTCTTATGCCAATCTCTACAAGCACAGGGCGGTGTTGGCTGTTTGGAAAATCCGCAAGGACTCTGCGTGCTGTATTGAGAGGCATTCCGTTAGAGTCACAGCTAACAAAGGTAAGGTCTGGGTTATAATCCTTTTTCCAGCGTGCTGACCTAAAAGACCCTTTGTCCTTGGCATCAAAAACAAGGTGGAGGTTACTTTTTTCCGCCCATCCCAAAAGATGAGTGCCATTTTGGTCGCTTTTGTTGTAGCGCCATATTGTATGATGGCTATTAAAGTCACCCGCGTAAACGCAAGGATGAGAGAAATTGGGGACATCAATAGACCACGTACATGTTGGTGGTTTGTATACATTTACAATAGTAAGATCTTTGATCTTTACTGCTGAGGCATAAACATCTGGGCCGTTGAGACAGTACTCCAGAGCCACATCGACATCCGCAATGTTGGAATTCACGTACGTTGCTATACCATACTGAGCGTGGTTTATGGCATGGGCCACATAGCATCCTGGGATGGTTCCTCTTTTAAGTAGATCTTGTTCGTCCTTAGTATGAGTCTCCTGTAATAGGAGCACATCTATCTTATGCTCTAAGAGTAATCTATACAAAATTTCACTTTTAGCAGAACTTAAGCTTTCTATATTTAATTGGCAGATTCGGGTCATAGGCCCTATATCTTTTGTCTGTTGGCTCTTAGAAGAGCCTTTTTTTGCGCATCGGGGCATATTCCAGATTATTTAATATGTACGAACGATTTGTAGGGCTGTGAGGTCGTTTGAACAAAGACAAGTACAGCAGCCAATGGTTGTTGCTCGATTAGCGCCACCCAGGGGACACGTGCAGGGTACTGGCGGCAATTCCTGCGGACGTGAGCAACTACATCCCCCCCATCCATCCATCCCAGGGAATGCACATATTACTATGTTTTTTTTTTCAAGAAAACTCTTTTAAAGATTTTAAGAACAATTATATTTCGATTAAGTAGGATGATTTATTTACTTTCAACCCTCAGTAGGAAGTTTATAATTGTCCATTAAACATTTCTGAATGTCTGACAGTCGCGACGTTTTCTAATGCCTGGACAATGTTAGTCCATTAACAGAGCGGGATCGCTCAAAATTCAGGAACGGAATTAAGCCCCTATATTCCCACAGCTACTGAACATTGGCAAGCCTCGATCTAACCAGTACAAGTGTGCCTTCAGCTCTGCATCGTTGTAACAGATCTAGATATCTAAATTTGTAACAGTCCTATAACCTGGGTATCATGAAATGGGAAGAGCTTTCTATGAATACTTATAGTCTTACTAGCCTTTTCCCGCGGCTTCACCCGCGTACTAAAAGTACTAAAAAAGGAGGTTCTCAGTTAGACTCGTATGTTTGTATGTAGGAATGTATGTTTGTCCGCGATCATCTCGCGTTTCGCTGAACTGATTTAGATGCGGTTTTCGGAAAAGTATTCGTTACATTCTGGAGGTTTCGGTATACTTACCACGTTTTGGTGAAGACGGTTCCCTATTTTTTTTTTCAAAGAAATGATTGCAATAATTGTTTAATTGTAACGCCATCAACGACTTACTACTACTAAGAGATTATGATTAATACAGATTTCTACTCTTGAATAGAAGCTTTTCCCCGCGACTTCATTGCGCGGAATTAGTAATCCACCCTCCTTTTTACCCGCTTAAGGAATGACTTCTGGGATAACAACTATTATATATCCTTCCCCAGAACTCAAACTATCTCCATACCAAATCATCTAAATAGGCTCATCTGTTATTAATTTCCCATACAAACTTTCAACCCCTAAAGGGTTGATTTTCGAGATAAAAACTATCCTATATTGTTTCCCGCGACTTAATCTATATAATATGAATCAAGTTTCATTTCAATCGTCTGTTCAGCGGTTAATAATTCGCCATACAAATTACCAACATCTTTCCTACCCCTCTAAGATTGATTTTCGGGATAAAAAATATTCTTTATTGTTTCCTGGGACTCAAACTATATCCACAACAAATTTTATCTAAATCGGTTCGCGGCAATAAAAGACTCCATACAAACCTCCAACCCCCATTTCACTCCCTTAAGGATTGATTTTCGAGATAAAAACTGTCTGTCCTATGTCGTTTCCCGGGACTCAAACTATCTCTATACCAAGTTTCATCTAAATCGGTTCAGCTGTTAATAATTCTCCATAAAACTTTCCTACTTTGTAACTATTTTGTCCCTTCCCGGGATACAAACTATCTCTATACCAAGTTTCATCTAAATTGATTCAACGTTAAAAAATTCCCTATACAAACTATCAACCCCCATTTTACCCCCTTAAGTGTTGATTTCGTAATCAGCGACCCGATAAACCATAGAAACAATATCCATGTTGATATTAAAATTTTGTTACCACATTTCCCCCTACTATGGGTTGAATTCTCAAAAAAGCTGAAACACTTGTTAACTCATTTACCGTTAGGAATACTCCTGTAAAGTTTCGAATAAAATAGTTGAACTAATCTTGTTTCCCATACAAACTTTGGACCCCATTTCCCCCCTTAGGGGGTAAATTTTTAACAATTATTTCTAAGTGCATCCCAAGGCCTTATAAGGAGCCTACGTGCCACATTTGGAATCTCTAGAACCAGCAGTTTGGGCTGTGCGTTGATATGTCAGTCAGTTTCTTATTTTATATATTTAGAAGAAGATTGCAATTTGGCACAAATACTTTCAAGAATTTTCATGTCCACAATATTAAATTTCAAAATCAATGTCATTTTCGTAATTAAAGTCCCAAATAAACACAAAAACGACATCCATATTGATATTAAGACATTTCAACCCCATTGTACCCCAACAGGGAGATGGTATATCACGTCCGCTACGTTGGCTTTTAAAATCGTTGTTGTTTTCGTAATCAACGACCCGAAAAACCATAGAAACAATACCCATGTTGATTTTCAGACTTTTTGACCACATTTCCCCCTTTTAGGGGTTGAATTTTCAAAAAACCTGAAACACGTATTTACTCATTTATCTTTAGAGATACTCCTGTGAAGTTTTGAATAAGATAGTCTAACTAATCTTGTTTCGCCATACAAACTTTGGAACCCATTTCATCCCCTTAGGGGGTGAATTTTGAAAAATCCTTTCTTAGTGCACCCCTAGACCTTATAAGGAACCTACGTGCCAAATTTGAAATCTGTAGAACCAGCGGTTTGGGCTGTGCGTTGATATGTCAGTGAGTCAGTTTCTTCTTTTATAGATATAGAGATCTATCTGATTATTAGGGTAGGTATTTAGAACGGTATTAGCATCAGTACTGAAAATTAAATATGGGTAGCAAGTTCTGGTAAAATTGACCTATAATAAGTAGGTATTAAATACTTCGTGAAACAAGAAACATACAGAATCTACTTTTTTCACCCTCATAGCTTAATCAATTGAACATTTGAAACTGCTGCATTTTGCATGACGCAGGTGCCTGTAATGGTGTATTTACCCCCGTTCAACCCTTGAACATAAAATCCTAGTTTAATCAAAAAACATATATAGATTTTCAATTGTCCTGTGCGACCATTTTAAGGCACAAATAAATACCTATCTTATACATATTGGTATTATTGGTATCACATTTTACCTTGCTTGTTTTATTTCAGAAATTCAATTTTGAGCAGGTTAAGTCGACTGCGCTGCAAAGTAGTTCTATTTGTCAAATGTCTAAGCCAATGCCGGATTTAACCGAAGTACGGCATGCTTGAGAGAGCGTTTCTTTTGACCTTAAACTAATGTCAAATAAAGTTGCAAAATTCCATACATTTTGTCGTGCACTGAAGGAGTACTTGCAGGTAACTTTTTATGGGTGGATGGATTACAGTTAGTTGCTGAGATAAAAATTAAAATACAACAGCCTTTAACATATTGCTTTTAAGGAAATAAACCTCTGCAATTATTATTGTAAAAAAAAGTAACTCTGTAAAAAAACAGTTGAAAATGCTATCATTATCACAAACATAGGGTCAAAATTCCAAATGCGAATTTACCCATTAGTTACATAGTAACTGATCATTACAGTTACAGGCCGGCGGAATGAAGTCGCCATACTCGTATTAATTGCCCTATTGCTGTAAGTAATTGCCTACTGCAGAAGATCGCACTACGGGCAATTTCGTACTTAGTGGTTAAGAATACGTTGAGACGATGACCTTTATTTTGTTTTTTTAGGGTGTAATAAAACTATTGCATATAACGATTTTTAGGCGATCATGCGCAAAAAAATTTAGTCGCTGATGGCGACCGCGTAAGGGAGAGTCAGGATGGTATTCGGTAGATTTGGCTGTCCAATAATGTGGCATTGAATGGGTATAATAACAACTACCTTGACGTATGTCAAGTAGATTGTATTTTAGTATGTAATTTTAGTCTTTTAGGAATTCTAACATAGCTCTTAAGTGAAATACTGTTTCTAACAACATATGGACTATGTCTGAAATAAAACTATTTTGATTTTCATTTGATTTGATAAGCTGTTTTTTATGCGTAATACTAACATACATACTGATTAAAATACATATTTTCCCCCGCCGTAACCGAGGTGGTACATGTATTTAGGTTGAGAGGCTACATTTCTTACTTTGTGCATAATTTCATCATGGTTCCCATTTTTCTCTAAAGGCGCTTGTCCGATTTGGTTGCGGTTTTTAGCAAAGGTGATACACCAGCACGGGTTTTATGGTTTAAACCTGTAAACTCAATACAGGTATTATCGGATTTCTTCATACCAGCAGTTAGAGCTAGAGATATATTATCTTTTGTTTTCAATAAAAAGCAACTGCGTCACGTTCAAACATTTTAGTAGGTAGTAGTTCGTTTATTTCCTATCCCGATAAAGGAAGCAAAAAAAATTGATACTCGTATATATCGAGATGCTTTTATGTAAACAAACCCAACCAGAAACATACAACATATATTAATATTTATTTATAGGACTTACTTCCTTGAAAAAAGGATTGAGCACTCGTTCTTTTTATTACATGAATTTGAATAAAATCGAGTAACGAAGTTCTATTTCTTTTTAAATTGATAAATATCAATAAGGCTACATCATGTGACTTTGAAAGTTTTAGGATCGTCCTGTGAGTAACTTAATTTTTTGTGCAATGTTTCCATCAATTAATAAGTAAGTATATAAAAAAGGTTTTAAATAATTTAACGTTACTTAAGCACAAATATAAAGAATATAAAAAATTTGTAACTTTGATATAAGTATTTTAAGGCAAAGCTACGTCGCTGCGTCAATGTCCCTCCTCCCATTCCACCCGGTATACTATACTGCTAGCAAGGTATAGGTATGTGACAATACCAAGTGGGGACAGATAAATTGAAGGGCGAGATTCATTAACTTTTCCAATGAATACAAGCATTTGCCTCCAATTTGCAACGCCCATTGCAAACCATTGGTTAAAAAATATGTAGAATTACTTTTTAAATTACGGTTTTAGTTAGACCAGATTGGAAACATGACTTCGTAAGATGAATGGATCCATATTTTTATTAGGTAATAATAACCTAGTAAAAATATCTTCATTTGAATTCTACCTCATATTAAGATAACACACGTCTTATCTCCCATAATACCATTGCTATTAATACTTTTTTGCTATAACTAATCCAACGAGGGGAGCGTTTCTGATTTAAGTATATGAAATTTGTTGGGGTTGTACTAGTACAGTACAATTTGAGAGTACGTTCATGAGCGTGATCGATCAAGGGGTTATGGAGCTAGAGGGCTCGAAAAAATCATCATCAGGGTCTTGTTATATTGGTCACTCGTTTGTTAGAAAATCGCGAGTTCTCAGTTCGAGGCGGACTACTAGTTTACCAGTTGTATTAAATTCCATATTAAAGGAATAAATAAAATATTATTTTATTGTAAGAAATGTGGACGATCCCTGGATAAAAGACAATTCTTAATGGTAACAAGTCCGAACCGTTTACGCTCCGGCCTCATAATTACATTAACTACGCATTGCATGTGCTACAGAACGCTATACAGGCTGATGTCGTTTTGGTTTGCATTAGAATAGGTATCGATAGTTTTATTTTGAAACTAGCGACCCGCCAGCCGCACGGTATAAAAAATGGTTATTGTGGGCTATTCCTTAGAGATAGACATATACTGTAGCGGACTTTTTTGTAGATCTTTTTGAGGTGTAAAATACTGTAGTACATTATTTTGATCTATCTCATAGGGTTCAGCAAGCGTTTGAAATGTAACCGCAAAAAATGTGTTTATTTACAATATCACATTAGAAACCTCTAAAATTGTCAGTGTTTCTCTACTATATTATGCATGTGTTATACATATGAACCTTCCTCTTGAATCACTCTATTTATTAAAAAAAACCGCATCAAAATCCATTGCGTAGTTTCAAAGATCTAAGCATACATAGGGACAGACAGCGGAAAGCGACTTTGTTTTATACTATGTAGTGATGATCATAAAATCGACCGAAAACGATTACCTCCCTACTCTGTACTCGTAATATGTTGTACTAATGTTCTTAATGTTTTATCTGAGGATTTTTCTAAGTACCTTATATGACTTTGCAAACCAATTTGTAAGGCAGGAGCTGTCAGATTACTTCGCTCAATTAAAATTCGACTGTACGAATGGCTCCATAGGACGTCATTTCCTCTGTATTGTTTTCGTTTTTTTGAAACAAAAAGTAGAAACAAGCCAAATTTGCTGCATCACAAGCATCGCATAGTCTATGTTTCATGTTTAAATATTTATAAATTAGCGCTGATTTAGAGTTAGAGTTTAAGTTTAGGCTTTAGTTTTGTGTTTTTATTTGAATTAGCGATATTACATATTTACGTTGGCTACCAAGACTGTGTATTATTATTATTATATATTATATTATTTAATACACTAGCAGCTATGAGCTGATGCGTGTATATCACTGCACTTGTTTATAAGCATAAAGTTCAATTATTTTTGATTTCAAATGTTTATCTAGTCTGTTCACTGAGGGGCACTTCACTGTCTCTGGTAAATTGTTCCACTCGCGCACAATTCGATTACATAAAAAAGTGTTTTCTAGGATGGCTTGCACTGGGTCCTTGGTTAATTTTTATGTATAATACTTTTAATCTTGTACCGATTATGTTCCCCTGAAGACTCAGAATATGTATTTTTAGGTCTTGTTTTAGTTTTCACTCATATTTATTATGGAATAAATATACGCAAAGATCAGTGTAGGTACCTAGGTATACATTACAAAATTTAAAAGTGTAATAAGTAGCTATTCGATTGTAAAACTTACACCAACAAAAATAAATCAAGTCACAAAATATGATACAAAATAAAACCGATTCCACCGATTCAAGCGATTTACTTTCGTAGCATCCTGTATATCAGTCGAGCTACAGGGAGAAGTTACCCCAACGACCGGTCCACCAGACAAATTGTCGCACCCCATAGCAGCATTATTGCAGATATTTAATTGTTTGCGTAATTTATTTAGCTACGACACGCTGCTTAGTTTAGGTACTTACGCTAAGGCATTGCTTAGATTAATTAGAAATAAGTTTTCAAGTTAGACAAAGTAGATATTAGGCGCGACACACACTCGAGCGGAATTTAAGATAAGTAGCCAGTAACTGGCCACCTTTCAATAACTGGCTCCTCCTGCTAAAAATGAACTCTATTAACCTACAAACAGAATTCATTTTAGTATAACTTGGCCAGTTATTGAAGGGTGGCCAGTAATTAAAACCTTATACTAAAATGAATTCTATAGGTGAACAGAACTCATTATTAGTATGAGGTGGCCAGTTATTGAACGGTGGCCAGTTACTAGCGATTTATCCTGGGTAGGATATAATAATAATCATAGACAAAAATCAGCGAGGAAAAATCACACTGCCAACTGAATTTTGTATGGTTCCATACAAAAATTCTACCACCATCGACAAATTTCCAAATTCCAGATTTTAGTCTATAACACTGATAAAAGCCAAAACGTTCCGGGTCCACCGATCAATGCAGTTGCACTGTTGAGCGTCACTAGTGACGTGCTGCGGGAATATTCCCGTTCCCAATGGGAATTATTCACCTATACCCGGCACTCATCATCATCATCATCATCAGCCTATATTAGTCCACTGCTGGACATAGGCCTCCCCTAATGAGCGCCATAGCGCCCTGTCTTCAGCTTGCCGCATCCAGCATCTGCCTGCAGTCTTTCGCAGATCGTCATCCCACCTGGCCAGAGGGCGTCCTACACTACGTTTGCCGAGACGCGGTCTCCACTCAAGAACACGTTTACCCCAGCGGTTGTCGGTTCTTCGCGAGATATGGCCGGCCCACTGCCACTTCAGCTTGCTAATTCTTTGAGCTATGTCGATAACTTTGGTTCTCTGTCGGATGTATTCGTTACGAATCCTATCCTTCAGAAAAACCCCGAGCATAGCTCTTTCCATAGCTCACTGAGCGACTTTGAACTGGTGGACCAGCCTTACCGTGAGTGTCCACGTCTCAGCTCCGTAGGTCATTACAGGTAGGACGCACTGATTGAAAACTTTCGTTTTCAAGCATTGCGGTATGGATGACGAGAAGACTCGGCGTAGTTTTCCAAATGCTGCCCAGCCTAGCTGGATCCTCCTTTTGGCCTCCTTCTCAAAATCGTTTTTACCTAACTGCAGGATCTGCCCAAGGTAGGTGTACTCAGAATCAATTTCAAGAAGGTGGCCATGTACGACGACCGGTCCCGGATCAATGTGGCCATTGATCATGACTTTGGTTTTATCCAAATTCATGCCAAGACCGATGCGTCGCGAGGCTGAAGCTAGGCCGTCCAGCATCTGGGTCAGCTCCTCTAGCGACTCCGCCATTACGACTATGTCATCAGCGAATCGCAGGTGTGAGATGTAGTCGCCGTTTATGTTTATGCCCTTACCTTTCCAGTCCAGCGTCTTAAACATGTCTTCCAATGCGCTCGTGAACAGTTTCGGAGATATGACATCCCCCTGTCTCACCCCTCTGCGCAATGGGATGGGTTTAGACTGCTGGCCCTGTACTTGAACACTCATAGTGGCGGCTTCCGAGAGACATCTCAGCACCTCGATATAATGATAGTCTACTTGGCATCGCTGTAAGGATTCCAGAACAGCCCACGTTTCCACGGAGTCAAAGGCCTTCTCATAGTCCACAAAAGCGAGACACAGGGGCTGATTATACTCTTCGGACTTCTGTATAATCTGCCTCACTGTGTGAATGTGGTCTATGGTGCCATATCCTCCGCGGAACCCAGCCTGTTCCGGTGGCTGGAACTCGTCGAGTCTCCTGGCGAGACGATTCGTGACCACTCGTGAGAAAAGCTTATAGACGTGGCTCAGAAGTGTGATGGGTCTGTAGTTTTTAAGGAGGGTTTTATCACCCTTTTTAAAAAAGAGCACCACCAAACTCCCGCTCCACGCCTTAGGAGTTCTCCCACTGTGAAGGACGGCATTGAAGAGGTTCTGCAGCTCCTGTATAACAGGAGCTCCTCCTGCCTTCAGAAGTTCTGAAGTAATACCGTCCTCACCGGGGGCTTTTCCATTTTTAAGCTGCCTCAGAGCTAACACGATCTCGTCTTGACTGATGTCCGGCAGTTCGTCGGTATAGTGGCGTGTCAGGGTGGCTCTGGAATCATGGTCATCTCGTTGAGAGTGGGGGGCATGTGCAGAGTACAGCCGGCCATAAAAATCCTCTATCTCGGCGGAGATCTCCGTCTTCGACAATACGGTCCTCCCGTCGTGCGTTTTAAGCTTCGTCAGGTGGCTCCTACTAAGCTGCTGAGTGAATACTTTGGACCCTCGGTTTCGCTCTATCGCCTCTTCAATGAAGCGTGTGTTGGAGCTCCGAAGGTCGCGCCGTACCATCTTCGCAATTCGCTTGTTCAGGACTGACCTCTCTGACGAAGTCGCTTGGGTGGTCTCCCGTCTTCTTGTCATCAGCCCCAGAGTCTCATCCGAGAGTTTGGACTTTTTGCCAGTACGCTGTTTTCTGCAGAACTTGATACCCTCGTCCCTCAGCGTTTCGACCAGATTGTGTAGGGTCTCGTCAGCGTCATCAGTGGGTTCCAAGGCAACAAATCTATTCCCGAGAAGCTGCTGAAACTTCTCGGTGCCCGCGATGATTTGGATTTAGTTAGGCCGGAGCGTGGACTTCATCAGACAGTTTCTTTCAAGCTTCAAGTTGATATTCAGAGAGCCTCGGAGCAGTCGGTGATCAGATCCGGTATTGAACCTGTTGATCACTGAGACATCTCTGAATATGTGCTTGCTATCCGTCAAGATGAAGTCGATCTCATTTTTTGTCACAGTGTCGGGGCTCTGCCATGTCCACTTCCTTTGAGGCTGTTTCTTAAAGAAGGAGTTCATTAAGAACAGCTCCTCTTTCTCAAGAAAGTTGACGAGCATTTGCCCCCTATGATTCCTAACTCCATAACCATGCGGGCCTATTCGGGATTCGTTGCCAGTCTGGATTCCCACCTTGCCGTTAAAGTCCCCCATAACAACGTTGAAGTGAGCCTTTGTGGTGTTGTGCAAGGCTTTGGATATGTCTTCATACATATCCTCCACTTCATCATCTGAGTGTGCCGAGGTCGGTCCGTAAACCCGAACTACCTTCATGCTATACCGCTTGGAAAGCCGAAGGATCAGGTACGCTACCCTGGTCGACACACTGGAGATTTCTTGAACGTTGTTAGAGAGAGCCTTATTGACGAGAAAACCTACGCCACCCTGGGATGTTTTATCACCCTCGCGAAAGTAGAGAAGATGGTCCGAGTCTAGGGTTACGGTGTCCTCCTCCTCTCTACGGACTTCACATAACCCAAGAACATGCCATTTAATGTTCTCTAAATCCACTTCCAACTGCGCTAGATGATGGTCAAGCCTCAGAGTGCGTCCGTTAAACGTTGCCAGGGTCAATTTAGAAAGTGTGTGGTAGCCTGTTGTAGCCCGGGGATTCCTAGCACCTCCTGCCCCGCCGTTACCGTGGCCGCTACCATGGCCAGGAATAGCGAGGCGGCCGGGAACTGGGGGCCATTTCTTGGCTAAACTTGTCATCAAGGGGTAATGCCCATAATCCCCACGCTGGGCATGCGGGTTGGGGATCGCAGTTTGGTGGTAGGATTGTTCTGCAGGGGCGCTGCTGCCCGCCCCCCGGTATGTCCCTTAGTCGCCTCTTACGACACCCACGGGAAGAGTTGGGGTGGAGCAATTCTAAGCCGGCACCACACGGCCGGCACTCTATCTACCTAAAACATCCGTAACCGAGAATCCAGCCAAGTGACAATCATTTATTGACAACGCCAATCTAAACTTAAAAAGTTTCAGTTAATTGGCGTTGTCGTTAAACGTCATAAATTTTGCAAACGTTAGAAATTTTCCCACAACATTCAGAATTTATTCAATCAAATACAAACATTGAAAACATTGAAAAAATAATCAACCCAGTTGGACTTGAACCAACATCGATACGCCTTACCGGGGCTCGATATCGCTTTACCAATTAAGCTATGGGTTCAGTTACCGAGCTGACGAAATTCTCAATGCCTTCAATCATCTTTTTGCATTTATTTTTACATCGACTTTATAGCAGCCGTAAGCGACATCTAGGTGCCAACCACTAGAGTTAGATACCCTTCCCGCCGACCCTTTTACAAGTGTCACAACGGAAATAACAGATGGCGCCTGCTATCAACTCATAATTATTTTACATTTTTTAAAGTGGGTATTCCACTCATACATTAGTATGTTATTCAATCAAATACAAACATTGAAAACATTGAAAAAATAATCAACCCAGTTGGACTTGAACCAACATCGATACGCCTTACCGGGGCTCGATATCGCTTTACCAATTAAGCTATGGGTTCAGTTACCGAGCTGACGAAATTCTCAATGCCTTCAATCATCTTTTTGCATTTATTTTTACATCGACTTTATAGCAGCCGTAAGCGACATCTAGGTGCCAACCACTAGAGTTAGATACCCTTCCCGCCGACCCTTTTACAAGTGTCACAACGGAAATAACAGATGGCGCCTGCTATCAACTCATAATTATTTTACATTTTTTAAAGTGGGTATTCCACTCATACATTAGTATGTTATTCAATCAAATACAAACATTGAAAACATTGAAAAAATAATCAACCCAGTTGGACTTGAACCAACATCGATACGCCTTACCGGGGCTCGATATCGCTTTACCAATTAAGCTATGGGTTCAGTTACCGAGCTGACGAAATTCTCAATGCCTTCAATCATCTTTTTGCATTTATTTTTACATCGACTTTATAGCAGCCGTAAGCGACATCTAGGTGCCAACCACTAGAGTTAGATACCCTTCCCGCCGACCCTTTTACAAGTGTCACAACGGAAATAACAGATGGCGCCTGCTATCAACTCATAATTATTTTACATTTTTTAAAGTGGGTATTCCACTCATACATTAGTATGTTATTCAATCAAATACAAACATTGAAAACATTGAAAAAATAAAAAGGTCAAGGTTCCAGTCCAACTGGGTTGATTATTTTTTCAATGTTTTCAATGTTTGTATTTGATTGAATAACATACTAATGTATGAGTGGAATACCCACTTTAAAAAATGTAAAATAATTATGAGTTGATAGCAGGCGCCATCTGTTATTTCCGTTGTGACACTTGTAAAAGGGTCGGCGGGAAGGGTATCTAACTCTAGTGGTTGGCACCTAGATGTCGCTTACGGCTGCTATAAAGTCGATGTAAAAATAAATGCAAAAAGATGATTGAAGGCATTGAGAATTTCGTCAGCTCGGTAACTGAACCCATAGCTTAATTGGTAAAGCGATATCGAGCCCCGGTAAGGCGTATCGATGTTGGTTCAAGTCCAACTGGGTTGATTATTTTTTCAATGTTTTCAATGTATGTATTTGATTGAATAACATACTAATGTATGAGTGGAATACCCACTTTAAAAAATGTAAAATAATTATGAATTGAGAATTTATACAAGATATGTACTGTCGATCAAACATATCAAAGTTTTAAATAATGTAAGTGACAAAAAGGAAAAGCTAAAATCGCCGTTATTCCTATGCGTTTATTTCTGAAATGTACCCACCTTTTGCACGTCAAAGCGTGACTAAACGTCACTTGCAATTTGTCCACGGCCGCCCTGACAGATGCATATTTTCAATGTTAGCCTCGCGAATTGGCGTCGCTGATGAACTTTTTAATTTTTACCAAAGTTTTCAAACTGTGTCGGGTCGGGTTTTTTCAATGTTTTCAATGTTTGTATTTGATTGAATAACATACTAATGTATGAGTGGAATACCCACTTTAAAAAATGTAAAATAATTATGAGTTGATAGCAGGCGCCATCTGTTATTTCCATTGTGACACTTGTAAAAGGGTCGGCGGGAAGGGTATCTAACTCTAGTGGTTGGCACCTAGATGTCGCTTACGGCTGCTATAAAGTCGATGTAAAAATAAATGCAAAAAGATGATTGAAGGCATTGAGAATTTCGTCAGCTCGGTAACTGAACCCATAGCTTAATTGGTAAAGCGATATCGAGCCCCGGTAAGGCGTATCGATGTTGGTTCAAGTCCAACTGGGTTGATTATTTTTTCAATGTTTTCAATGTTTGTATTTGATTGAATAACATACTAATGTATGAGTGGAATACCCACTTTAAAAAATGTAAAATAATTATGAATTGAGAATTTATACAAGATATGTACTGTCGATCAAACATATCAAAGTTTTAAATAATGTAAGTGACAAAAAGAAAAAGCTAAAATCGCCGTTATTCCTATGCGTTTATTTCTGAAATGTACCCACCTTTTGCACGTCAAAGCGTGACTAAACGTCACTTGCAATTTGTCCACGGCCGCCCTGACAGATGCATATTTTCAATGTTAGCCTCGCGAATTTGCGTCGCTGATGAACTTTTTAATTTTTACCAAAGTTTTCAAACTGTGTCGGGTCATATCTGAATTGAAAAACTAAATATTTCTCTTCTGTTGTCGATAGTTAAGGAGTCTGAAATTAATTAATGTAGGTAACAGGCGAGGCGTAAACATTTAGTCGGGAAAACCTATAAACAACAAAGTTTTAAATAATGTAAGTGAAAATAGAAAAAGCTTAAATGGCCATTATTCCTAGGCATTTATATTTTTAAATGTACCCACCTTTTGCACATCACTAAGTGTGACTAAATGTCACTTGCCATTTGTCCACGGCAGCCCTGACAGATGCATATTTCAATGTTAGCCACGCGAGTTTGCGTCGCTGTTAATATGAACAGGGGCCGTATTCTAACTTTAAACCACGTATAGACACGATCCAACTTCAATACAACTCCAATGCATTAACAACGCAATACAGCTACGGCATAAACATGTGAATCAGAAATAGCAGAATTTGCTTGAGAAATATTCCAACGCAACTCTAATACAACTTCAATATTGGTTGAATGTTTGTTGTGTGTTGGCGTTATGTTTGAGATAGGTTGTATTTTTATTGTATTGTTAATGTATTTTTAAATTAGAATCCCGCACCATTTTAATTTATATCAAAGTTTTCAAACTGGTACGGGTCATGTTTGAATTGAAAAACAAAGTATTTTTCTTCGGTTGTTATTGTAGAGTCTGCATTTTTGTTACGCAACGGACGTAAACATTTTTTTTTAAATAACTGCGTAAGTTTATAATATGTTTATATACATGTTTTGCAACTGTCACTAAGTGTGACCGCGCTAAATATTTAGGCTTGAGCCAAAAACGTGCTCCCAAAAGTTACGAGAAATATAGCGCGCGTAAAAACATAAAACAACACTAGTCTGACAGTTCCCTTACAACCCAAACATATATATAGATAGATAGATAGATAGATAGATTTATTCATTTCTTATAGAAAATCACACAGTATTTTACATCATAAAATAATATTGATTCACTAAAAGATCGTCACTTAAAATACAATAAAATAATAATCAATCAAAAAAAATGTACAGAAAAAGAAAATGTCATTAGTAAAATATAAAGAATGTCAACAGGGATTTTGTTTATGTATACATGTCTAGAGACCCTAGGTAGTGGTATACATATAAATATTATAAAATAAAAGAAAAATGTCAAAACCTAAAACAAAGTCAATCAATTAAAAAAAATAACAATATAAACAAAAATATTACGTAAAAATACTCTATAAAAATAATTAACATTTTGCAGTTCTTTTAAATTCTGCAGTGAATTCTTCGACAGAATATAAATTCCTAGACAATAAAAGTTCCTTTAGTCGGTGTTCAAATTTATTATCGGAAGTTTCATTTCTGAGAGTTGCGGGTAGACTTTCATAAAATTCCGGGCCTATTACACGCGGGCACTTGTCGAGTAATGCAAGTCGATGCTGGACGGGCTGTAGTCGCCCGGTCTGGCGGGTTATTCTGCCGGGCATATTTATACGCTGAAATGAATTTATATTTCGACGCGTGAACATTATAATCTCATAGACATACAGTGAGTAATGTGTCAGTATTTTGTATTTTTTGAATAACTCTCGACATGGGTACCTTAGGTGTACACCAGCTAATGTTCGTACGGCTCGTTTTTGTAATAAAAACACTCTTTTCGAGTCTGTCGAGTTCCCATACAAAATAATACCGTATGACATCAGCGAAAAAAAATATGCGTAGTAAATTTGAAGCAGTGCGTCACTAGATAAAATCGGTTTTAATTTGATTAACGCAAAAATAGCACTGCCCAGCCTGGCACAAAGATTTTTAACGTGCTCTTTCCAGTTCAGGTTAACGTCAATTGTAAATCCAAGGAACTGGCATGAAACACAGCTCGGCATCGGACTCTGAATTAGCGGGATGTCTGTGTTCCCTCCGGCTGAGAACAACATTACGTTGGACTTCGTGACGTTGAGGATGAGCCCGTTCGCCGAGAACCACTCGTGAAGTTGGTTGCATGTCTGCGTTATTTTTTGTTCGAGCTGTGAGTACGTAGGTGCATTTACTATTACAGTGGTGTCATCGGCAAACAGTACTGCCACCCCTTCAGAAATGGTAGCAGGAAGGTCGTTTATGAACATCAAGAAAAGGGTATTCCCGAGCGACGAACCCTGTGGTATTCCTAGCTCAAGAGAACCTACCCCAGACTTCATACTTTTACCTTCAATTTTTACCTCCACCGTTTGCTGCCTATTCTTAAGAAACGATGCGAATAGTTTTTGAACGTTGTTTTTGATTCCATACCGCCCTATCTTTTTTATCAAGAGTTCATGACTAATCACATCGAACGCTTTAGATAAGTCACAGAATACCCCTGCTACTTTATTTTTTATATCCAACGCTGTTGATATACAATCGTGAATCTGTAACGCAGCTGTAGTGGTGGACCTATTTTTTCTATACGCAAATTGTCTGTCTGTTAGTAAGTCATTTGTCTCGACATGTTGCATTAGGGATTGTGATAATATAGATTCGATTAATTTTGAAATATTTGGTACAATCGTGATCGGTCTATAATTGTCAACGGCACACTTTTCTCCCTTACCCTTATAAACTGGACACACTCGGGTACTCTTCAGAACATCGGGGTATATACCGCATGTAAACATAGTGTTTATCAATTTTACTAATAAACCCGCGATGACCGGCCAGACACACTCGAGTATGTTCAGAGACATGTCATAAATGTCTACGGTAGCACGACTTTTTAGCATCGATTTCAAAGTACGGTTTAAATCTGTAAGTGTAACCGTTGGCAAAACTAGACCGGGTACGTCGGCATTTTTTAAATAACGATCTAGGTACAGTGCTGAGTCCAATTTTTTGTCATTGTTTAATTTGTACTTTTTGGCTATTGTAAGAAAATGCTGGTTTAGGTGATCTGGTATTTTGCGTGGAGGTACTTCAGTTCCGTATTCATCCTGTAGTGACATTTGATGTTGTAAGGGTTTTTTTGATATTTCGTTATTGACCACACGCCACATTTCCTTTGAATGGTTTTTACTACTTATTATACGGTTGGCATAATAATCTCGGCGGGCAGATAAGGATTCAGATTTAATTCGGTCTGCTTGGTGTTTAATGCGTTCCGCGAGGTGTGTAAGGTCAGGATATTGGCGTTTAATTTCTGTCAGGTCATTATAGTTTTTTACAAGTTGTGAGAGCGTATCTGATAACCATGGTACTTGTTTATTTTTTTTCACCGGTATGTTTTTTATAGGAAAGTGGATGTCAATATAATACTTCAATACGTTAAATAATTTGTTAAATTTATAGTCAATGGAAATCGCGTCGTCAAATACAAAATTCCAATTATAATTTTCAATAGCAATATAGAATGATATTAATGACTGGTCAGGAAATAGTCTTTTTTGAATGAATGAGTTTGGTTTAATACGTTGACGCGGTTTAGAGATAGGGAACGTAAACATCTGTGCATTGTGGTCACTGATTAGGGTATCTAGAGACTTACTCTCGATATCGCCCCACTCCTGCGGCACGAGCCCGCAGTCTATACAGGTTTCGCTGTGCGCGGACACACGGGTCGGAAACTCGACACAGTTTCTACACATATAAATTTGTAGTATTTCATCTACCCGCCGCCTCGAAGTGTTGTCCGGCATAAAATCGACATTTTGATCACCGACCAAAATGAAACGTTTATTCTCTCTTGTTAATTTATCTAATAATAATTCTAAATTATTTAAGAATATGTCAAAGTCACCATTTCCAGTGCGGTATAAAACAATAACAATTAAACTTATGTTACAAATTTCAATTGCAGTAAATTCAAAATGAAATTCAATGGCTAGTTTCTGTAAATCATTTCGTTGGCGATATGCAATATCGGCCCGTGTGTACATCGCCACGCCGCCATGCTGGATATTCGAGCGACAGTAACTATTTGCCAACTGATAACCACTTAACCTCACTTGTTCTATTTCGTATTTTTTGCACCAAGTTTCACTGCAGGCGAATATGTCGGGTTCTTCTGAGTGAAGTAGCAAGTCTAAGAGTCCAGTTTTACCGCAGATTGACCTGACGTTTTGGTGGAGGATTTTAAAACTCGAAGATTGTGCTAGCGTGGTGGTCGATCGCCGGTGCTCACTTGGAAGTTTTTTGGCTCGACTGTATTGAAATGCCTGATGGATACGCCAGCCGGCCAGTGTTTGTGACTACGCACTACACCTACTTTGTTTGCTGATACATCGACCTTGAAAGACGAGTAGTGGCCTCTCGTGACCTTCAGCTTTTCGCATGCATGTACTTGGACGCCCATGTCAGTTTGAATGTGATGAACAACTTCGTCACAGGTGGTGTCTGCATTCAGGTTGTAGATGTGCAAGCTAACGGATCGTGGTGCAGCCGCCCGAAGGCTGCCCCTGCTCTGCTCCGCTGAGGCCCTAATTGGTATTGGAGGTGCTGGAGGGACACACGCAGGCGGTATCAGTGAGGTGCAGGCAGCAGCGGGAGTAGCTGGCACGACAGATAACGGCTTCTTCGATGCCACTTTGTCCCGAGTAGCAATTGTCGCTACTGGCGGATGGAGAACAGCAAGCTTCGATACTATACTGACGGGTGGCATAGTAGACATGTCATCTGGTGATGCCGATGGCTGAGCTGAAAGAGCTTCCGACTGCAGTTTACGACGTGCACGGGTCCGGAGCCGCTTCATTTCTGTTGGCAATCCATCTGAGAAACCTGTGGGAGTCTTGCAGGATTATTCATATTTAGGTGGTAATATGTGTTCTTCACTTAGTGCGTTTATTCCATGTGTGGTGTCATTGATGAAACTCAGTGCTTCCGGACCAGAGTCGTTGAGTAGTGGTGTCATATGGAGGTCAGTATGATTGTTGTTGGAATTTAACAATATTTTTGTACTTAATTCCCTTTGTCTAGCAATCTCGTGTTGTTGATTTTCGATTATATCGTACGTTTTATCTAATTTTAGTTTCATTTCGGTGACCGTATTTTTCAAATCCAAAATAACGTCCATCATCCTTTCACAGCACTTGTCCTTTTGTTTAGCTTTAGATGGTGCCATTTTGTACACTTATGTTACACTGTCTTTATGTAATACTAATTTATTAAAATAAATCGTTATATCAACAAAAATTTGCACTAAATAATTTAAACAAATATAAATACACGGAGCAATTTGAATTTGCTGCTTACGGGCGGCAGTGGCGCCACCATTACTATATAATTACCTACTACCTACTATATAAGTACCTACGTACGTAGATATGTGTATTGTGTATTTTCACTCAGGCTGCCTACATTTCAGCCATCATAACGTCCGCTCTGGGAGCCTTTATTAAATAAATTCCATTAAACAGATTGGACACCGACATGAATTGGTAATCGCATACACATCCGTTAATAACCATTCACTGGATTACCTCACAATCTAGGGTTGTCTATCACACGTATCGCCTGTTGTGATTTCAGACGCTTGCTAAGCACGCGAGTCAAACGCTCAGCTTGAACCAGTATGATGTGGGGGCTTAGCCAAGATGACTATCGTTTGCAGAAAACGAATCGATACGCTATCCGTCTCTCTATCGCACTAATATGGAAGAGTGAGCGAGAGCGTGTAGGGTTTCATTTCGTTTTCTGCAAACGATTGTCATCTTGGCTACAGGGCCTGATGTGAGCGAGGATTGTACCGAGTGTGTCGCGGCTTCGTGCAAAGTCTCCGTCGAGCAATAGGAATAATGTGCTGTTTACGACGATTATTAGCGAAGACTATTTGTAATTGTTGACTAAATACCTACTATTGTACACGGACAGTCGGATTATGTAATTTGCTCATCAGTATTTATCACAATAATTACGAATGGCAAAGAAAACTTCGTTAACGTTTTATTTAAGTGATCGTATTGTTGGGTAATGTTTTTTATACAGCTTGTAAATTTTATACGGGCGTATACTTTATCCACCTATAGTATCCAGCAATAGGACTCACATAACGGGTTGGCTTAAAGTAATGAGAATTTTCATATTGGAGAATCGAAAAATAAAGTCAATAGCTACAGGTTAATAAGTTGTATTTCCATAAACTAGAACATATTCAACATTACAAACAAACATTAAAATATAGGAAAAGTCCCTCCATCTTCAAACTTTCGTAACTTGCTTCTGGCTGTTCCACTCACACCTTGGACATCATACAAATTGACTTTTTGAAATGTAATATGTACTTATCCAAAATTGTATTTGATTGGTAAATTGGCTTCCTACGCATCACTACTTACCATTCTTTTGAAAATTGCTAAATAATCTCTGATTGTTCGACGTTTAGAGACGTCACACTAGATTAAGCAAACTCTAAGTATGCCAAAAATAGTCAAAATTGTTTAAAAAGCAATCCCATACATTATGTATCAAAAGATGCCAACCCAGCAAAAGTCCCTAAAGCTCGACCAATCGAAGCTTCGTGGGATATTTGTACTAGGTTAGTATAAGGTTACGGGCAGGATGCCAGTTCTCCGAAACCATTAGAATTAAGGATAATATGGACAATTAAGAAATGTTGTCCAAGGTATGATGCGTATGGTCAGAAGCACGTTACAAAAGATCGAATCTGGAGGGCCTTTTTCTATATAGTAGTGATTGTTTGTAATGTCTAATATGTTCTAGTTCCTCGTAAAAAAATCCATTAACCTGTAGCTATTGACTTTATATTTAAATTTTTCAATGTGAAATTTCTAATTACTTTAAGCCAACCCGTTAGTATAATCATTTTGTTAAATAGTGTTATTAATTATGTGTAATGATTTTTTTAAAGTCCTACCAGGCACCAATGTACGCTATCCAACTGATTTAAAAGTGACAGAACTGACATGACGCACCGGTAAGTTAATTGTCATGGATGCATTTCATTGCGGGCTGAATTATTATGTATGAAAAAAAAATTCTTATTTTCATAAAGAAATAAATGTAAATAGGTTCCCTAGGTCCAATACTAATCGCCATTACATTAATATACGCCCGTATAAAATTTACACACTGTATTACTTTCTATTCTAGATTTCTGAAGTCCTCAATGCAAATAAATGAAATGATAATATTCCGGAAATACCGGTGACCCTAGATTTTTCGGCAAAACCGGTGCAATTCTTTTTTTTGTGAAATTGTTATTTAATTACCAATCATCTCTACATTATTACTTAGTTCTAAATGGCTTTGTTTTATTTGATACTTGATATAAACATTAAATTGCCTCAAAATAATAATAACGTTAGCACTGCACCAAAAATGCCGGAAAATCTACGATCACTGGTTATCAAATACTAGCCCTATACCCGAAGTTTGCGTTGAAGTTACACGACAACTGCAAATCCTCGGATCTCTCTAAATATGTTTATACCGGATCTTTAACGGTACTCAACATTTTAAAATCAGATTTTAACATTGCTCTCAGTGCATATCTCTCGCATCAATTTACCTATACGTATGAATGTATACGTACACAACTACGATGAGATGCACCGATATTTAAAATTTAATATCAAATATTTAAAATTCGCAAGCCGCCCCCGCGTGCGAATGATGAACGGAGTTGTCGAGGTGACAGGGCATCTATCACTTTTTATCACCACGTGATTGAAAGAGTCAGACACTGACATTATCACGCTTACACGTCGATTAGCCCGACCAACACATTCACTATATGATGCTTTTAGGTTGAACATCGACTCTCAGGCGTTTAGTATCTAAGCCATAGAGAATACCCCGCCTGTGAAGGTAATTTATCCATTTACCCAATAAGACAAATAGCCCTTATTCGTGACGGCTTATCTTAATAAGTTTCCCTAGATAACGCGCGGGTCGTTATATACAGCGTGTCCTTATCCATTGGACAATGCCGAAACGTGCGTATACATCAGGGTATTTAGGACCAGTATTAACAAATTACGATTTCTTAGTTTGTAGCAGCCTGTATGTAATTAAAAGGTCCTGAAAAAATACATGCTCATGTAGCACTGTCACAGGTGCCAAAACCAACACACAATCATTGCGTGAGGTGACGTAATTTATGTTAGAAAAAATATTTTTCCTTTTGTTCTAATAAACAAATATTTGCGTTAGAGCGTTCCTGAAAAGTAACTCTAAGTGCGATTTAATACTTTGTCCAATGGCTCCTTAGCGGACACACTGTATATATACGAGTAGTATATAGATACCTACGTATATTAAAGTAGATGTATTTATTTTGCGTCCTTTGGGGTTAGCGTGGCACGAAAATAAGGAAAAATGAACGCACGTGGAAAAATATAGAACAACTTAGAACAAAAATGTAGTCTGGCAAACCGAATTTGTCAGTAGCAGTCGAAGAAAAAACTATACTTATCCCTTTTTCGAGATGATATTTAGTACTAGCGTTAGAAAAATACAACGGTACAATTCTGTCTGTCTATGATCTAAAGTGAGAAAGTTTCTGGCTAGACGAAATGTAGTATAGGTACTCATGGCATAGAGCGGGCCTTCCAAAGTCTTGTCGTAATACTCGTATGTTGAAACAACTTTCTGTCAAAAATGTAAACTTTAATACACATTTTTATTGTCGAGTTACCAACGCCCTATGGTTGCGTACAGGGTAATTTTTTATAATTAGAATACGATGCCAATTATTATTATTTATAAATTATTTATTTAATCACAAGAACGATTTACACCAATTACACTTGCTACAGATTAATTTAGCAATTAATTATGCCCTTCAACGGATCACCACTATTTATGTTACACCTTATATTTCCTATTATTTGGCTGACGACCAAGATTCCAATATTTATGTCAATTGCTAATGCTAAGCAAATATGGTTCGATAGTGTTCAATTATTTTCTTTAAAATGAACAAAGACAACTCTTAAATAAACTATACCTTTTTAGGGTTCCGTAGCCATATGGCAAAAAACGGAACCCTTATGGATTCGTCATGTCTGTCTGTCTGTCTGTCCGTCCGTATGTCACAGTCATTTTACTCAGAAACTATACGACGTATCTGAATAAAATTTACACATATGGTGTATTTTGTATGCCGCTACTTAAATATGGAGTTATATTTGGAAAAAAAATATTTTTAGGGGAGCGCTCCATAGATGTAACTAAATTTCAAAAAAAGTTTTTTAGCCAAATATCAACATGTTATACATCAATCGATAGGTCTTTAAAAATAACTTTGAGGTTTCTTTGACCATTTTGTGATTAAGTGAATATGTTCTGAAATAATCGCTTCGAAAGTCAGTAAAATGGTGTCCCCCCCCCCCTGTAACTTTTGAACCGTAAGTCCAAAATATATGAAACAATTTGAGGCGATGTGCCTTATCATATACTTTCTACTAAAATTATTTTGAACATTATCGGTTTAGCCATTTTTGAGTTATCTCCAAAAACCTTCTTCCATAGGCATCAGATACGACCTTTTGGTATTAGTTTGGTTCTTATTACATTGAAGGTACGGAACCCTCCTATGCGTGGTCCGACACGCACTTGGCCGATTTTTATAAAAGTCATGCAGATTTTGTTGATTGGCTACGTCACAAAATTTACTGATGTGCCTAAGTAACAATACCTACACTTTTCTTTAAACTGCTCTAAAAATATGTTGCCTCAAATTCTTTAGTAAATTAAAACATATACCCTCTTCCTTAAAGTATCTACTCATAATTTCAAAATAAAATATTTCCTGTGCCAAAGCAAAACATCAAAAGACGGTCATTAGGACAAACGTAATTATTTCAATTCAATTTGACATCGTTAATGATAATATTGGAAGCATGATTAAAAACAGGCTGCTTCCTCAAGACGTTTCAAAGTTGTCGTAATTTGGATCGGACGCTTTAGACTAATTTTGCAACATAGTAGTTTTGATTGCTGCAGACATTTTCCAGGCATCCTCTTTTGCTTCAACGGTTCTCAGTATTTTACTGTATTTTTATGGCCTTCTTAATTTGAAAGCAGTGGTATCTTGTCTAGCGTGTTTCGAAGTAATTTGTTAATTAGAAATAAAAGGATGTAAACGGAAATACTTGAAAAATAAAAATAATTAAACTCGTTCTGTTTTAATCAAATACTAACATATGATAACGGTGATTAAGTACAGAGTCAGAAAAAGTGGCTCAGGATCACGACCCAGATTTCACCCTGTATAACTTTATGAATTAAAATCAACGTGCCACATCTAAAAAATAACTTATCTAGGTTTGAACTTATCTTGCTGTTCCAGTATGTCCTTAAACTGCGTCCAAAAGAGAGGTATGGGTACTGCAAATGTCATCTCGCTATGTGTGGTATGGCACAGCACAGCGAATGTCATCTCGCTCAAATCTGGAGCAGAGCCCGACTGGGGAAGTACCTCCACCTTACAGAAAACCACAGCCAAATAGCACTAGACCCTACTCCTGCTGTGTGTGTGTGTGTGTGCTGTGTGTGTTGTGTTCCTGCTGGTAAGGTTGCCAACGAGCTCAAAGAGGGCCCAGTGTGTTGACGATGAGGAAGCCTCTTGTTCCTTTAGCCGTCAACACAGTGAATCCTCCTTTCTGTAAAGGGTCGGCAACGCGCAGGTGACACCTATGGAGTTGCAGGCGTCCATAGGCTACGGTAGCTGCTTACCATCAGGCGGGCCGTATGCTTGTTTTCCACCGTCGTAGTATAAAAAAAACTTTTGTTTTGTCCCTACTCACCCCATTTTACGGTACCTAGCTCCCAGCGTACGACGGTAGGTAGTATAACTTATACTCTTGATGCAAGTAAAGTAAATGAAGATATGATATACACATACCGTTATAAAAGTTAACAAAACGTCGAACAGAGTTAAATAAATCATAAGAAGTGTTAAATGTTCGTTAGGCACAAGTTAGTAAATTTATTCAGCAGGGGCTATGCCTAATATAAAAAAAAAATACGAGGGTAAAGGAGATCGTCAATTTTTGTTAGGTGATCTGGCCCAGATTATTTAGGACCGTTTAGGAATGATTCTTACCTTTAAAAAAATCGAAAAAAAATTGAAAAAAAAATGCATTTAAAACTTGAATCTGACAAGGACAATATTTGAAAGCGTGCATGCCTAGGATTTATATATTAATGTAAAAAAGTACTGTTTTTTTTTGAAAGAAAACGTATAAAAGTGGACTTAAAAACAAAACGGGAATCATGATGAAATAATAAAAAGTCATATTATGATCGTATTTATAGTTCCTATATTTCGGTAAACAAAGACGGCTGTCAAACCATCGTTGATACTATTAACTGAACATTCCTAACACCTATTGCGAAGGGATAAGGTTTACCACCGTTAAGTGCGATACCACTCTAGTATCTGACATTACAAAATTGAAAAAAGAGCGTTTCGTTATCGAAGGAGCATGATATTATGCCATTATGAAACTCACTTTTAATATTCAAACTCCGATCAAAAATGCAAAAATACGCATTTTCAATCTTTAGGCGTTTTAATACAGTCGATTTCTAATTTAAACTTCCGTATTCGTAAGCTTAGATATTATTTTAATATTACAATGTTCTAACTTACCGAACAGTATCAAAACGCAGATTATGTAACGGTAGACATTGACAGTGTCAAACCAAAAAACAAACCCGTTTCAGTCCAGGTTAATTTAACTTCATTTCAATGCCATAAGGACGTTAACGATTTGTCTTGCTGTATTTTAATCGCGGAAAGATCAACATAATGTTTATTTATTTAGTACTAGCTGTGCCCGCGGCTCCGCCCGCGTGGAATTCGGTCTGTGTCAGTAAGCGGCAAATTCACCCCTAATTTCTCTCCCGCTACCCTGGAGGCGGAACTTGAAGTAAAGTTGACAGATGACGCTAGAGGACAGTAGTCCTAATAAAATATTTTACAATTACCACTAAATGAAACTACACTCAAAAATGAATACTTTTTATCCTATTAATTTTTTTGGCATGATTTAAACGACATAGTAGGTGTATATCGGACGATACAGGACCACTTTTGTATTTATACGTTCATGTCCACGGCAAATATCATCCAAATCGATCCTCCCGTCAAATCAGTCTAAGCATGAAAGGTAAGAACAGGCGCGGTTGAAATTGGGGAGGGGGGGGGGGGGGTCACAAATGCAGAAATGATTTTTTCTATTTGACGTGCACTTGGAGGGGGGGGGATCCATGACCCATGCAAATTTAACTCAATCGAGTGTAGTGGCTACCCCCCCCCCCCTTTTAGACGTTGTATTTTTATAGGCTACGTATAACCTGGCTGAGGATTTTCTTGAATTGGAATTAGTAATCCTTAAGGGGTGATTTCCAGGATAACAATGCAAAAAAAACCGGCCAAGAGCATGTCGGGCGATGCTCAGTGTAGAGTTTCGTAGATGCTGCCCTGTTGCAAAACATCCGTTCAAAAGGTCGTTTATTAAGGGATATTTGGCGGCGCTTACGTCATTTTACTATCCGGCACTTCCTTTCACTATGCGTTTTTGACTGATAATTCATCTTTTCATTGAAAGTTCTTATCAGTTTTTATTATTCATCAGTTTTTATTGAAAGTTCTTATCAGGCCTCACTACATTTCAGCTTTCTAGCTAGTGCTAACGGTAACTGAGCTAGACCGGGGACAGACGGACGAACATGGCGAAACTATAAGGGTTCCTAGTTGACTACGGAACCCTAAAAAGAGATAAATAGTAGTGTATGTAACTGTTACGTAATACGGCCTATTTATGTACAGCAGCACACACTGCTTTACCTGCACACATATTAAAACTCCATGGCGGTCATTCTAATGGTTTCATTAGAATGACCGCCATTACACCACCATGACCAACCTTATTGCGCCGGCGGTCGGGGGGGGGGCAGATTTTCATTACGTTACGTCCGGAACGTAACGTAATGAAAATCAGTAATGAAATTTTTGAAAGGAGAGCGTCAATTTTTGTTAGGTGATCTGGCCCAGATTATTTAGGACCGTTTAGGAATGACTCTAACCTTTAAAAAATCGTCATAATTTCTAGATCAGGACGGTGGTAAAAAAATTGCGAAATCTAATGGGAAAATTGAAAAATCATGCATTTAAAACTTGAATCTGACGAGGACAATTTTTGAAAGCGTGCATGCCTATGATTTATACATTAATGTAAAAAAGTACTGGTTTTTTAAAGAAAATGTACAAAAGCGGACTTAAAAACAAAACGGGAATCATGATGAAATAATAAAAAAACATAAGTTGATCGTATTTATAGTTCCTGTATTTCGGTAAACAAAGACGGCTGTCAAACCATTGTTGATACTATTAACTGAACATTCCTAACACCTATTGCGAAGGGATAAGGTTTACCACCGTTAAGTGCGATAGCACTAGTATCTGACATTGCAAAATTGAAAAAAAGATGCGTTTCGTTATCGAAGGATATTATGCCATTTTAATATTCAAACTCCGATCAAAAATGCAAAAATACGCATTTTCAATCTTTAGGCGTGTAACTTACCGAACAGTATCAAAACGCAGATTATATGTAACGGTAGATATTGACAGTGTCAAACCAAAAAACAAACCTGTTTCAGTCCAGGTGAAGTTAAACTTTATATCAATGCCATAAGGACGTTAAAGACTTGTCTTGCTGTATTTTTATTCGCGGAAAGATTATTTAGTATTTCTAATTCCCGTTTCACTTTTTTGTAATATTTTGTCTACTTTAGTAATAAAATGAGTATTTATTTTACATTGTAGTACAAACTGTATACGGTTTATATCAGGTGGCCCAGAATTGACGATCTCCTTTTTGAAATTTTAGAAATTTCTGAAATTTTTGAAATTTTGAAATTTTTGAAATTTTTGAAATTTTTGAAATTTTTGAAATTTTTGAAATTTTTGAAATTTTTGAAATTTTTGAAATTTTTGAAATTTTTGAAATTTTTGATATTTGAAATTTTTGAAATTTGTTAAAATTTTTAGATTTTTGATATTTTTGACACTTTCGACATTTTTGACATTTTTAACTTTTAGGTTCTCGACTTTTATCACTTTGTCACTTCTCACTTTTACTTATCACTACGCTTCACTTCACTTTATTCTTTTATTTTCTTTTTTTGTGCCTCCTAGCACAGTTTATTTTGTAAATAACTTACAAGGAGACGCCAGTCAATATAGGATATATGTACTTGTTGTTAAAGAAATAAAGAATTTTGTTTTTATTTTTTATTTTATTTTTATTCTATTTTTTATATTTTTTATTTCATTCCATTTTACATGTTTCTCAATCGTATCATATGGTGTCGCGTTTTCGTGACGTGACGCTTTTTCGTGACGGTCACGTGACTTTTTTTCGCCTAGCCCCCCATCCGCGATCCGTCCAATAAGGAACTTCGTTCCAAAACTACCACCGGTTCTAACCCTACACCTCTGGCCCAAGAAGTATTATGACCGAAAAGAAACTCGACGGGACTTATTTTTTTCAAAACAGCATAGTAATACATTATTAGATCTTAAAGATACAAAATAATGCGTAGTTCTTCAAGAAGACATATCAAAACAGCTTGAGAGGCAGATAATGTACCTATTGTTTAATTATAAAGAAAAATAAATCCTAATCTGACTGCTTCACAAAACGTTTGATATGTTTTCCTACCTAAACGGTGTCCTTTAAATGTTACATGATTTCATAGCTTTCCGTTATTTTGATTTTATTTGTTATTTAGAGAAAAATTAACCTTATTAGTAACCCTTTCAATCTGCGTCATAAAATACGGCACGTTATTTTTTGTCACATTTGACCGGTTCGAATTCCGACTGAGGCAGCGACTTTTCATAAATCCGTAAATGCAGAATTTATTGTTTTTAAAAACAAAGGAAAGTCTCATTTACACAGAATGTGCTATTTACAATATTTAAGGTAGTAGCCATCCATGTGGCATTCGATATTTCCACCCGGTATAGTCCTCGAACTTGCAATAACCCTTTGACATTCATGACATTTTCAAATATTTCTTAAGAGCGGGTAAGGGTAAAGGTATAGATAGTTTTTATTGAAAGTACCTTTCAGGCTTCACTTCCAATATTTTTTTTCAAATTTTTTGAACCTACGGTTCTAAAATAAGATGGGGGGGGGGCCTTTTTTGAAGATGAAACTATCCTTTGTCCTTTCTCGAGACCCATACTATCTCTATACCAATTTTCATCTAAATCAGTTCAGCGGTAAAAAATTCCTCATACCAACTTCCAACCCCCTTTTCACCCCCACAAGGGTTTGAAAACTATCCTATGACATTTCTCAATAGACTCAAATTATCTCCATACTCATATCTATCTAAATTGTTTCAGCGGTTAAAAATTCTCCATACAAACTTTCAACCCCATTTTAACCCCCACCAGGGTTGATTTTCGGGATTAAAACTATAAATTATCCTTTCCCGGGACTCAAACTATCTCTATACAAAATTTCATCAAAATCCGTTCAGCCGTTTCCACGTGATGCGCGGTCAAATAAACAGACAAACAGATAAACAGACAAACAGACAAAAATTCTAAAAATTGTTGGAACGTATTCTGTTATCGATTCTAAGTATCCCCAGCCAACTTTTTTTCGATTATCTTCCATGTACAGACTTTCGACCCTCTTCAGCTTTATTATATGTATAGATTTCTAATTCCCGTTTCATTTTTTTGTAATATTTTGTCTACTTTAGTAATAAAATGAGTATTTATTTTACATTGAAGTACAAACTGTATACGGTTTATATCAGGTGGCCCATAATTGACGATCTCCTTTGGTACAAATCAACACTTGCAATGCCACAGTTTACATCCTGTGTCACATTGGGCTATAAATAAATTAAATCAGTGAAAACCTATCGTATTCACCAGACCATAGATAATTTTGCAAGCACGCGTCAAGCGATTTTCCACAAACGGTTTCTGTGTGACACGGAGCTATAAAGGATTTCCAAATTTAAACACTCTTATAGAGAATCCTTTTATAGTCCCTATCGCATTGTATTAGGAGGTATTTTTCTCTCGTTTGAATGTGCGGTTAAGTTTCCAAATGCTGTGGCTTAGCGCCATAGCCATTTTAATTTGCGTTCTGGCTGTAAGCGAATTGTTCTTTCACGCAAAGAGGAATGTTGTCGCGCGGAGGACATCAGCATACATTTTTCATGGTGGACCCTAAATGAAGGTGTAGCGAAGCGTATAAGTAGACGTTTATTTAGTGTCTTATTTCTTTTTATTCGGCTCCCGTGGCTCGGACGAAATGAGATGTTTTATGAAATTGTTTTTCCGGGACATTAGCTCGTTCTAATTATGTCTGTGCTCGCTTGAACTGGGGTCAATTTCCCTGGACTTTTTCATGTTGACGGTGACAAAGTGGGGAGGGTGGAAAAAGTGTTCCACGTAAATGTTGATGTCTTATTAGCCAACTGGGAAGTGCGCTTGAGAAAGATAATTAAAATGAGAGCAAACGATATGGATTTTAAATTGACTTTTTTATTACCAAATTTTAAGTAAAAACGAAGGTTCTAAAGGTAAGTATCTAAATATGGAGCTGCAGGATCATTGTGAATAAAAAGGATGGGTCGCGCTGTAGCGTTTCGCGTCCTACACGACACTTCGGACACTTATTTTTGTATAGAGAAAACCACATGATCTCCAAGGATCAAGTGACGCTTTCTATACAAAATGTGTGAACCATCCTTAAAACGCCTTTTAATCAATAATTACCAACGTCTATACAACAAACAGATACCCAAATAAATATAGTCAAACTGCACCAACTGACTGACTGCTGGTGCAGACCCCCAATTTACTTGTAGAAAATGTGGACGATTATGCCGTTCAAGAATAAGGCTAAATAGCCACTAGCGGCGCAGTCGCTTGTTCACAGATGCTGCTTAAATCATCTGAAAAGATGGAAAGCTTGGATAAGGCCTGGTAATGATAGTAAAACTGGACAATGATGGAAGCCAACAAAAAAAAATTCTTTTTGATGGATTTCCTTTGACGTTTTACACACTTCTCAGTTACACTTATGTAATTGATGTCAGGAATTGACAAAAATCTATCTGAAATTACAAAGGTATTCTTAATACGTATTACAGAGGTAGGTACTAGTAATAAGGTGTGGGTTCCGTGGCAAACTCCGCTTTTCACTTAGTTAAACTTCGCAACAGATGGCGGTGCATAATCGATGAAAAACTGCTCCCGTATAATAGAGTTTTAAAGCTATAAGAAGCGTTTTCACCCAGAAGTTTAGCGAAGTTATGTAATTAGACGTTCCTAATTCCTATCTTGCTCATCTATCCCACTTTCACGACCAGGAAACCGCTAAGCGGGCCCTCTGTTCGTAGGCGCTTTCCGCTACAAACGAGGAAAACGCTAGGATCGGCTACGAGCGTAGCGCGTAGCGAAGTGTGGTACGCAAAGTGTTAAGCAGATATTTATGTTAAGAAGGTTATATTTAACTAGCTGTACCCGCGGCTCCGCCCGCGTGGAATTCGGTCTGTGTCAGTAAGCGGCTAATTCACCCCTAATTTCTCTCCCGCTACCCTGGAGGCGGAACTTGAAGTAAAGTTGACAGATGGATACGCTAGAGGACAGTAGTCCTAATAAAATATTTTGCAATTACCACTCAATGAAACTACACTCAAAAATGAATACTTTTTTTTATCATATTGATTTTTTTGGCATGATTTAAACGACATAGAGCTGTAGGTGTATATCGGACAATACAGGCCCACTTTTGTATTTATACGTTCATGTCCACGGCAAATATCATCCAAATCGATCCTCCCGTCAAATCAGTCTAAGCATGAAAGGTAAGAACAGGTGCGGTTGAAATTGGGGTGGAGAAATGTTTTTTTTCTATTTGAGGTGCACTTGCAGGAGGAGTGGGGGGGTCCATGACCCATGCAAATTTAACTCCTTTTAGACGTTGAATTTTATAGGCTACGTATAACCTGGCTGGGGATTTTCTTGAATTGGAATTAGTAATCCTTAAGGGGTGATTTCCGGGATAACAATCCAATAAAACCGGCCAAGAGCATGTCGGGCGATGCTCAGTGTAGAGTTTCGTAGATGCCGCCCTGTTACAAAACATCCGTTCAAAAGGTCGTTTATTAAGGGATATTTGGCGGCGCTTACGTCATATTACTATTTGGCACTTCCTTTCACTATGCGTTTTTGACTGATAATTCAAAAACAGCTGAACCGATTTTATTCAATACTAACTGTGCCCGCGGCTCCGCCCGCGTGGAATTCGGTCTGTATCAGTAAGCGGCTAATTCACCCCTAATTTCTCTCCCGCTACCCTGGAGGCGGAACTTGAAGTAAAGTTGACAGACGGATACGCTAGAGCTCCCAAACTTTTTTTAGGCACGCCCCCCTGCTACCTAAAATGAAATTCCCACGCCCCCTTAGCCTTATGCTAGGTAGGTCCAGCTAGCCCTGTTCAAATTTCCCGAGGCCCCGCGCCCCCATTAAAATGTGGTCGCGCCCCCCACTTTGAAAACCCCTGCGCTAGAGGACAGTAGTCCTAATAAAATATTTTACAATTACCACTAAATGAAACTACACTCAAAAATGAATACTTTTTTTATCCTATTTTTTTTTTTTGGCATGATTTAAACGACATAGAGTAGTAGGTGTATATCGGACGATACAGGACCACTTTTGTATTTATACGTTCATGTCCACGGCAAATATCATCCAAATCGATCCTCCCGTCAAATCAGTCTAAGCATGAAAGGTAAGAACAGGCGCAGTTGAAATTGGGGTGGGGGGGGGTCACAAATGCAGAAATGTTTTTTTTATTTAAGATGCACTTGGAGAGGGGAGGGGGGTCCATGACCCATGCAAATTTAATTCAATAGAGAGTAGTGGCTACCCCCCCCTTTTAGACGTTGAATTTTTATAGGCTACGTATAACCTGGCTGGGGATTTTCTTGAATTGGAATTAGTAATCCTTAAGGGGTGATTGTCGGGCGATGCTCAGTGTAGAGTTTCGTAGATGCCGCCCTGTTACAAAACATCCGTTCAAAAGGTCGTTTATTAAGGGATATTTGGCGGCGCTTACGTCATTTTACTATCCGGCACTTCCTTTCACTATGCATTTTTGACTGATAATTCAAAAAAGGCTGAACCGATTTTATTCAATATAGTTTTTTTGAAAGTTCTTATCAAGCCTCACCAAATTTCAGCTTTCTAGTGCGAATGGTAACTGAGCTAGACCGCGGACGGACGGACGGACATGGCGAAACTATAAGGGTTCCTAGTTGACTACGGAACCCTAAAAAGAGATAAATAGTGGTTTATGTAACGTTACGTAATAAGGCCTAAGTATGTACAGAAGCATACACTGCTTTACCTACACACATATTAATTAGAATGACCGCCATTACAATTGCCATGACCAACCTTATTGCGCCGGCGGTGGAGGGGGGGCGGCGGCCGGGGGGCCGGATTTTCATTACGTTACCGTAGATAATTAATTTTCATACGTTTTTACCACACTGTCACAGATAATACACTGATGTTACGTTACTGGTTGCAATAATAGTGGTAATTACATACGGTTCCGAACGCGGAATAGAGGATTTATGATATTGGTGTAGATCAAGATATTTATTCTTCAATGTAAGCACATTACAATGCACTAATGAACGTCAGAGAAAAATAATATACGTGAGTGTTGTGGAACACTTGGTTAGAACGAAGTTATGTTATTTCATTTTACTGAATTTTTTACTTTTTCGTAAATTTTATGGTTTTAATTTTTTTCTATTTTTTTGTAATTTTTAAGTTTTTGAATTTTTTTGAAATTTTGCCATTTTTGACATTTTCGACATTTTTTACTTTTAGGTTCTCGACTTTTTTCACTTTTATCACTTTGTCACTTCTCACTTTCACTTTCCACTACACTTCACTTCACTTCACTTTATTCTCTTTTATATATTTTTTATTTCATTCCATTTTACATGTTTCTCAATCGTATGGGTGTCGCGTTTTCGTGACGTGACGCTTTTTCGTGACGGTCACGTGACTTTTTTTCGCATAGCCCCCCATCCGCGAACCGTCCGATAAGGAACTTCGTTCCAAAACTACCACCGGTTCTAACCCTACACCTCTGGCCCAAGAAGTATTATGACCGAAAAGAAACTCGACGGGACTTATTTTTTTTTCAAAACATTATTAGACCTTAAAGATACAAAATAATGCGTAGTTCTTCAAGAAGACATATCAAAACAGCTTGAGGGACAGATAATGTACCTATTGTTTAATTATAAAGAAAAATAAATCCTAATCTGACTGCTTCACAAAACGTTTGATATGTTTTCCCACCTAAACGGTGTCCTATAAATGTTAGATAATTTTGTAGTAGGTTCTGGTTTGGGTCATGCATCTTCTTCCGTCATATATAGTCCTCGAACCTGCAATAACCCTTTGACATTCATGACATTTTCAAATATTTCTTAAGAGGACATATTGTTTTAATTAAGTACGACATTTTGACATTTAAATTTTATTGTAAATTTTTATTTTATAGGTTATGATTAATTAATTTTAATCTATTTTCAATTATCTCTTAGTGGCCAACATTTATTTATACTGATTATAGATTAATCTGTAAATACTAACCATTTATTTTAAGTACTCGTACTTACAATAATGAACCAGATTGGTATCTAAATAAATGAAATTGAATTGATTTGAAAATTAAGAGCGGGTAAAGGTAAATTTAAAGCATTGACGGGTAACATGTTATACCTAAATATGAACACCTTGGCCAAAAAATTACAAATTATTTCAATACCAAATTTCATATAATACGTACAGCGGTTATTGGTTGTTTCTTCCCCATGTTAACTTCCACCCCTTTTGCGTCCGCTTAAGGGATAATTTTCGAGATAAAACTATTTTATTTCCTTTTCCAGAGCTCACATTATCTCCATACCAAATTTTATCTAAATCGATTCTGCGGTTAATAATTCCCTATACAAATTTCCAACTCCCTTTTCACCCCTTGAGGATTGATTTTCGGGGTGAAAACTATCCTTTGTCCTTTCTTGATAACTATACTATACCAAATTTCATCTTTATCAGTTCAGCGGTTAAAAAGTCCTCATACCAATTCCCAACCCCCTTTTCACCCCCACAAGGGTTTATTTTCGGGATGAAAACTATTATGTCGTTTCTCGGGACTCAAATTATCTCCATACTAATTTCTATTAAAAATTCTCCATACAAACTTTCAACCCCTTTTTCACCCCCTCCAAGGTTGATTTTCGGGATGAAAACTATTATTTGTTCTTTCCCGGGACTCAAACTATCTCTACACAAAATTTCATCAAAATCCATAATATTGTCTTCGGTTGCCGCGATAGTTATTCATGAAATAAAACAATTAAAAACGGATTTTATCCCGTGTATTGAGTTTAAATTACATCCCGACGTTTCAAACACTTTACAGCGTTCGTGGTCAACGGGTCGACTGAGGAAAAATGTACAATTACCTCCGTTCAAAAACTATCTCAATATGCAAACCTACCCACATATTAAATATTAAACAAATTTAGTGTTTGCACATGCCGGAGGGGCCTTTATAAAAACAAATTATTTTTTATTACAAAACAAATTATTAAACAAATTATTTTATTATTATTAATTATTATTTTCATTTTTATTTTTAATTTTTTAATTTTTTTAATTTTTTAAAAACCAACCCGTTGACCACGAACGCTGTAAAGTGTTTGAAACGTCGGGATGTAATTTAAACTCAATACACGCGATAAAATCCGTTTTTTAATTGTTTTATTTCATCAAAATCCGTTCAGCCGTTTTCACGTGATGCGCGGTCAAATAAACAGACAAACAGATAAACAGATAAACAGAAAAACACAAACAGATAAACAGACATAAATTCTAAAAATTATTGGAACGTGTTCTGTTATCGATTCTAAGTATCCCCAGCCATCTTTTTTTCGATTATCTTCCATGTACAGACTTTCGACCCTCTTCAGCTTTATTATATGTATAGATAGTTTTTATTGAAAGTTCTTATCAGGCCTCACCAAATTTCAGCTTTCTACTGCGAACGGTAACTGAGGTAGACCGCGGACAGACGGACGGACACGGCGAAACTATAAGGATTCCTAGTTGACTACAGAACCCTTAAGTTAAAATTTATTTGTAGTTTATGTAACTCTTACGTAATAGGGCCTAATTATGTACAGAAGCATACACTGCTTTACCTACACACATATTAAAAATCCATTGAAACCATTAGAATGACCGCCATTACACCGCCATGACCAACCTTATTGCGCCGGCGGTTCCGAACGTGGAATAGAGGATTTATGATATTAGTGTAGATCAAGATATTTATTCTTCAATGTAAGCACATTACAATGCACTAATGAACGTCAGAGAAACTCGATTGGAACGAAGTTGTTATTTAATGTTATTTCATTATTGACTTTTTCGTAAATTTAGTGGTTTAAATTTTTTTGTATTTTTTTGTAAATTTTGTAAATTTTTGTAAATTTTGGAAATTATGGAAATTTTGGAAATTTTGGAAATTTTGGAAATTTTGGAAATTTTGGAAATTTTGGAAATTTTGAAAATTTTGTAAATTCTGTAAATTCTGTAAATTTTGTAAATTTTTGAATTTTTGAAATTTTTGAATTATTGAAATTATTGAAATTTTTGAAATTTTTGAAATTTTTGAAATTTTTGAAATTTTTGAAAATTTTGAAATTTTGGAAATTTAGAAATTTTGCCATTTTTGACATTTTCGACATTTTTGTCATTTTTTACTTTTAGGTTCTCGACTTTTTTCACATTTCTCACTTTCACTTTTCACTACACTTCACTTCACTTCACTTCACATTATTCTATTTTATATATTTTTTATTTCATTCCATTTTACATGTTTTTCAATCATATGGGTGTCGCGTTTTCGTGACGTGACGCTTTTTCGTGACGGTCACGTGACTTTTTGTCGCCTAGCCCCCCATCCGCGAACCGTCCGATAAGGAACTACGTTCCAAAACTACCACCGGTTCTAACCCTACATCTCTGTCCCAAGAAGTATTATGACCGAAAAGAAACTCGACGGGACTTGTTTTTTTCAAAACAGTAATACATTATTAGATCTTAAAGATACAAAATAATGCGTAGTTCTTCAAGAAGACATATCAAAACAGCTTGAGAGACAGATAATGTACCTATTGTTTAATTATAAAGAAAAATAAATCCTAATCTGACTGCTTCACAAAACGTTTGACATGTTTTCCTACCTAAACGGTGTCCTTTCCTTTCCTACCTAAATGTTAGATGATTTTGTAGTAGTTTTCTGGTTTGGGCCATGCATCTTTGTCCGTCATATATAAACCTCGAACCTGCAATAATCCTTTGACATTCATGACATTTTCAAATATTTCTTAAGAGCGGGTAAAGGTAAATGTAAAGCATCGACGGGTAACATGTTATAAATATGAACACCTTGACCAAAAAATTACAAATGATTTCAATACCAAATTTCATCTAAATACGTACAGCGGTTATTGGTTGTTTCTTCCCCATGTAAACTTCCACACCTTTTGCATCCGCTTAAGGGATAATTTCCGAGATAAAACTATTTTATTTCCTTTTCCAGAGCGGTTAATAATTCCCTATACAAATTTCCAACTCCCTTTTCACCCCTTTAGGATTGATTTTCGGGGTGAAAACTATCCTTTGTCCTTTCTCGAGACCCATACTATCTCTATACCAAATTTCATCTTTATCAGTTCAGCGGTAAAAAAATCCTCATACCAACTTCAGACCCCCTTTTCACCCCCAAAAGGGTTTATTTTCGGGATGAAAATATTCTGTCGTTTCTCGGGACTCAAATTATCTCAACACCAAATTTCATCAAAATCCGTTCAGCCGTTTTCACGTGATGCGCGTTCAAATAAAAAGACAAACAGACAAACAGACAAAAATTCTAAAAATTGTTGGAACGTGTTCTGTTATCGATTTTAAGTAACCCCAGCCAACTTTTTTTCGAATATATTCCATGAACAGACTTTCGACCCTCTTCAGCTTTATTATGTGTATAGAAGATAGTTTTTATTGAAAGTACCTTTCAGGCTTCACTTCCATTATTTTTTTAAAATTTTTTGGATCTACAGTTCTGAAGGAAGATGGGGGGGGGGGCTTTTTTGAAGACTACTAAACCCATACTATCTCTATAACAATTTTCATCTAATTCAGTTCAGCGGTTAAAAATTCCTCATACCAACTTCCAACCCCCTTTTCACCCCCACAAGGGTTTGAAAACTATCCTATGACGTTTCTCGAGACTCAAATTATCTTCATACTCATTTCTATCTAAATCGTTTCAGCCGTTAAAAATTCTCCATACAAATTTTCAACCCCATTTTCACCCCCACCAGGGTTGATTTTTGGGATTAAAACTATATATTATCCTTTCCCGGGACTCAAACTATCTCTATACAAAATTTCATCAAAATCCGTTCAGCCGTTTTCACGTGATGCGCGTTCAAATAAACAGATAAACAGATAAACAGACAAAAATTCTAAAAATTGTTGGAACGTGTTCTGTTATCGATTCTAAGTATCCCCAGCCAACTTTTTTTCGATTATCTTCCATGTACAGACTTTCGACCCTCTTCAGCTTTATTATATGTATATAGATAGAAGATGTAAGCACATTACAATGCACTAATGAACGTCAGAGGAAAATAAAATACGTGAGTGTCGTGGAACACTCGATTGGAATGAAGTTGTGTTATTTAATGTTATTTCATTTTTGACTTTTTCGTAAATTTAGTGGTTTAAATTTTTTGGAAATTTTGGAAATTTAGAAAATTTTGTAAATTTTGTAAATTTTGTAAATTTTGTAAATTTTGTAAATTTTGTAAATTTTGTGAATTTTTGAATTTTTGAAATTTTTGAATTATTGAAATTATTGAAATTTTTGAAGTTTTTGAAACTATTCACATTATTCTATTTTATATATTTTTTATTTCATTCCATTTTACATGTTTTTCAATCATATGGGTGTCGCGTTTTCGTGACGTGACGGTCACGTGACTTTTTGTCGCCTAGCCCCCCATCCGCGAACCGTCCGATAAGGAACTACGTTCCAAAACTACCACCGGTTCTAACCCTACATCTCTGTCCCAAGAAGTATTATGAGTCATAATACTTCTCCTATCTTTAAGATCTAATAATGTATTACTGTTTTGAAGAAAAAAAAAGTCCCATCATAATTTATGACCGAAAAGAAACTCGACGGGACTTTTTTTTTTCAAAACAGTAATACATTATTAGATCTTAAAGATACAAAATAATGCGTAGTTCTTCAAGAAGACATATCAAAACAGCTTGAGAGACAGATAATGTACCTATTGTTTAATTATAAAGAAAAATAAATCCTAATCTGACTGCTTCACAAAACGTTTGACATGTTTTCCTACCTAAACGGTGTCCTATAAATGTTAGATGATTTTGTAGTAGTTTTTTGGTTTGGGCCATGCATCTTTGTCCGTCATATGTAGTCCTCGAACCTGCAATAACCCTTTGACATTCATGACATTTTCAAATATTTCTTAAGAGCGGGTAAAGGTAAATGTAAAGCATCGACGGGTAACATGTTATAAATATGAACACCTTGACCAAAAAATTACAAATGATTTCAATACCAAATTTCATCTAAATACGTACAGCGGTTATTGGTTGTTTCTTCCCCATGTAAACTTCCACCCCTTTTGCATCCGTTTAAGGGATAATTTCCGAGATAAAACTATTTTATTTCCTTTTCCAGAGCGGTTAATAATTCCCTATACAAATTTCCAACTCCCTTTTCACCCCGTTAGGATTGATTTTCGGGGTGAAAACTATCCTTTGTCCTTTCTCGAGACCCATACTATCTCTATACCAAATTTCATCTTTATCAGTTCAGCGGTAAAAAAATCCTCATACCAACTTCCAACCCCCTTTTCACCCCCAAAAGGGTTTATTTTCGGGATGAAAATATTCTGTCGTTTCTCGGGACTCAAATTATCTCTACACAAAATTTCATCAAAATCCGTTCAGCCGTTTTCACGTGATGCGCGTTCAAATAAAAAGACAAACAGACAAAAATTCAAAAAATTGTTGGAACGTGTTCTGTTATCGATTTTAAGTATCCCCAGCCAACTTTTTTTCGAATATATTCCATGAACAGACTTTCGACCCTCTTCAGCTTTATTAGTATAGAAGATAGTTTTTATTGAAAGTACCTTTCAGGCTGCACTTCTATTATTTTTTTCAAATTTTTTGGATCTACGGTTCTGAAGGAAGATGGGGGGGGGGGGGACTTTTTTGAAGGCTACTAAACCCATACAATCTCTATACCAATTTTCATCTAATTCAGTTCAGCGGTGAAAAATTCCTCATACCAACTTCCAACCCCCTTTTCACCCCCACAAAGGTTTGAAAACTATCCTATGACGTTTCTCGAGACTCAAATTATCTTCATACTCATTTCTATCTAAATCGTTTCAGCGGTTAAAAATTCTCCATACAAATTTTCAACCCCATTTTCACTCCCACCAGGGTTGATTTTCGGGATTAAAACTATATATTATCCTTTACCGGGACTCAAACTATCTCTATACAAAATTTCATCAAAATCCGTTCAGCCGTTTTCACGTGATGCGCGTTCAAATAAACAGATAAACAGATAAACAGACAAAAATTCTAAAAATTGTTGGAACGTGTTCTGTTATCGATTCTAAGTATCCCCAGCCAACTTTTTTGGGATTATCTTCCATGTACAGACTTTCGACCCTCTTCAGCTTTATTATACCTATATGTATAGAAGATACTGTTATCTTAGGTTGTGTATTACAGTATTTCTCACGATAGTCTTTCTGATTTTATAACTTCCTCCTAGCGTTCTGTCCCAGCTTTTTGCTCCATTGAGCCTGGGGTCCGCTCGGCAACCTAATTCCAGGAATTGGCGTAGGCATTCGTTTTTACGAAAGCGACTGCCATCTGAGCTTCCAACCCAGAGGGGAAACTAAGGCCTTGTTGGGATTAGATCCGGTTTCCTCACGATATTTTTCTTCACCAAAAAGCGACTGGTATAAATATCAAATGATATTTTGTACATAAGTTTCGAAAAACTCAGTGGTACGAGTCGGGGTTAGAACCCGAGACCTTCGGATTGAAAGTCTGACGTCTTTCCGCCGGGTCACCAGCGGTTTTTCTTCTGACTTTATACACGGTGGGGCCTGTAACTAAAGCAAAAAATTAAAATGTACATTCTTCTCCTCAAACTACGCAACGTTTGTTTGACGACTTTGAAAAAAAACTTGCGGTTTGAATTTTATTACATTTTAAAGTTAATTCGAACACGCAATGTACTATGAAATTGATTATGTCTGTAGAGTGACTAGACTGACAAGCGATGTCAATTAGACGGAGTTTTAAGTACATTGAAAATACTATTTACTTTGTTTGAAAAAATAACAATCTAAAAACTTTATGATTTTAAAAAGTTGCTACACAAAAGTTGTCTAGTTTGAGGACTAGAATCTACGTTTTAATTTTTTACTTTAGTTACAGGCCCCACCCTATATAAGGTTCAATTTCAAATGACGTATGAAATAGTAGATTGTTAACCAAGGGTCGAACGTGACCCATTTCACCTGAGATATTTCTGGCGCTCGAACGAAATGAGAGCGCCAATAGTTCGAGGGTGAAATGGGTAATTTCACCCGAGTTAAACACTCTGCTTTTCATTTCGACTGTGAGGAAAGTACAATACCACACGCACATTCTATAAAACAGCTATATAATGAATAATCTATAAAAATCTTACTTAAAATTTTAACAATTTGAAAAAGACTAATTCAATGTTTTGCCGGTGGTCGGGGAGCCGGTGATGGGCACCGGCTCAATCCACAATTAACACAGCTAATTACTTTCCACCCAAGGGATGAAAAAGCAATTTTCCACCTGGCTATCTACCCAGGAAAATAAAACTTTCCGAACAGGAGAGATGAAAAATATTTATGCCATTGTAGAATAAACAATTCATCTATAAACACCCTCAATTCAATTGGCACCAAGTTCCTGCATGCGTAAGATAGAACGTGCTAATATTTCTTGTAACTGGTGGAACCCTCCACGTACAGTCAGCAGCAGAAGTTACTAAGCGGGTGAGGTGTTCAAAATGAACTTGTCACAACTTTATTGTTAAGAGAATAAAAGTGCGTGAAGGTCATTTTGAATACCTCACCCGTTAAGCTACTTCTGCTGCGGATTGTACATTTATTTAATTTATTGTCTACTAATGACCTTTTTTGATATACTTTTTTTTATACCACGACGGTGGCAATCAAGCATACGGCCAGCCTGATGATAAGCAGCTACCGTAACCTATGGACGCCTGCAACTCCAAAGGAGTCACGTGCACGTTGCCGACCCTTTACAAAAAGGAGGATGCACTGTGTTGATGGCTAAAGGAACAAGAAGGTCCTTTTTGAGCTCTTTGCTACATGCACACCTTTTTAAACACTTTTTTTGTACTAATGCGACTAGTCAAATATTGCACACGCAGTCAACTGTTTTATCAAGTGTATTTTTTATGCTGAAATGCCTAAATATTTAAGATTTAACTATAAATATCGCGTAAAAAACCCCAACAAGCAACCCTCTGTCAGAGTAAATCCCCGCGGACTTTTATGTCACTTTAGTAGCTGACAAGCTGATAATATAATTTTAAAGTAATTTCTGCAAGTTCGACAAATTTATTTACTTTCGAAGGTATAGAGAAGGCAACACAATTATCTATCTCCCGACTCATCTTAATCTAGACCGATACTAACTAAAAAGTATCGACTTTAAAACAGTTTGAGCATTCCCAATGTCGCTAAGTATCTATAATTTTCCTTAAAACATACCTTTCAGAGGTTTCAAGTATCTATCGCCCCTGTGCCGTATTCTAATTTTAAAATTCATTATAAGCACAATCTATCTCAAACATAACTCCAACACATAAAAAATAATCAACCAATATTGAAGTTGTTCCATCGGATTAATTTTCAAGCAAATACCGATATTTCCGATTCAGACTTTTAGGCGCTAGCTCTATTTCGAAGTTAATACATTGGAGTTGTATTGAAGTTGGATCGTGTCTAACTAAACGTGTTTTAAAGTTCGAATACGGCCCTTAGTAAGTAATACGACTAATTGACGCCGGTTTTCTTTGACCTAATAACTTTCGCCACTTAAACCGACTATACTAATCATCGCCCATCGTTACGATAAATTGCTGCATTACATCACTAGATACCCGTACAGATGATGGCTGCAGTCACGTACTTTAGGGTGGGGAAATGAAATAATTTGTCTTGGAGAGGGTGCATTTCATATTTGGGGTGAACGAACTTCGGGCTTATTTGACGTGTGTCTGTGTAGGTTGTTTGTTTGCATAATTAGTGTTAATCCGGGGAGGTTAAATGTGTTAACGATTTACGTAGTCGAGACTTAATTAAAGGGAGATATAAATAGCCTCAGTAGCCATGTAATTTACTTTTTGAAGTTAGTTGCCATGGTAAAATTTCCTTGTTGGTGGCGCTACTGTGCTAAATTCCATTTGATAGAAAACTTTTTATTAAAACAAGACTTCTTGGCCACCTCTACGACACAAGTTGTCAATGAAAAAACATTATGAATACTCTTGTCATGCTCTTGTCAAATTCGGATCGATAATGTTTACGTGTCAAATAATAATAAATTAAATAATTCACAAACCGCCCTATCGTTAACCGTTCTAGCGCTAATAACTGCTCTGCCGCAACCGCTACCTGCTCATTTTTCCACATAAATATAACATAACCGCGAGTGTTAATATTACTTTAAGTTATCATTAACAATTATTAAGTGGTTACTGATTCTGAACATTTCGAGTTGTATCCGGCTACTGCACACTGGCTATTAGACTGATTGCAAGTAAGTCTGCAAAATTCCCTTTCTATACATTCAGTATCGCTGCCAACTCCTCGGTCATCATTTTCCTACATTTTCCATAAATCGCAAAATAAAATAAATAAATATTCCCGCAACATCACTTGTCTCACTCACTACGGCAGCTGACTGGCATTAGCGGTAAGCGAGAATTTATTACCTACTTAGTGAGATTTTCTTTCAGTTTTTTTTGTAATATTTAAATTGACCATATACTTACAACTTTTTGGAATAATATTTTATATGCCTCTCAACTCGGTAGGTACCTACTTTTAATTTATGGACGAAAAAGAGTACGAAAAACGCTAAAATCATTTAGGAAATCTGAAAATCGTGACATGTGTTTTACAAAAATCTGTTTGAAACATTTCCATAAGGGATTTTAGTCTGAGGACCCTTGCCCTGAGCCAAGCTTAAAGTGTCGGTCTGTCACAAGACTATCTTAGGAACCTTCAGGGATTAGCAAACATGGTCGCTTCAGTATAGATATGATAGAATCCATTTCATCGTCATCTTCCTAGCGTTTGATCCGGCTTTTAGTCATCCTGGGGTCCGCTCAGCTACCTAATCCAAAGAATTAGATTAAGCACTAGCTTTTACGAAAATGATTGTTATCTGAACTTACAACTCAGAAAGTTTGTTGAAATTTTCTTTAATAGGTAGTGTAGCATGACGCTACGTTTATCGTACGACATCTGTCGACTTTCTTTAGAACTTCTGAACTTCTGTGTCTAAGGGAGGTCTATGGCTAGGTCACGGTTGATATATAAAAAAGCGTACATTGTGATTCACGGCATTACGGGTAGATGGCGCTTATATCAGTCCGCATTTTGTAATACGACTGGCAGTTATAAAATTGAGATAATATCCTCCCTAATTTTGAATATGAATTTTTGAGGTATTCCAGATTGTCAAAAAAGAAAAAGTTGATTTTTGATTGAGTGTGTCAGATCGACGGGGAGATTTTTTAAAGAAAGACACATATTCTGGTTTGGTCCGAGGGTTTTGCTATAATTTGCTTAGTTGCATCGTGGTGAAGTGCGATTTATTTCTCTAGATCTTTGCGTTCAAACATTATATAGCAAGTGTTAATACATTATTGAAGCAAAAACAAAACCAAATACGTTGCCGGGCAAAAAGGCTATATATATTATATAGCAAGTGCTATACAGTGGGACCGCCTGAGCCGGAAGGATTCCGGAAGGCGCTTGTGGGTGCCGGAGCGGCGAGACGGTCTGCAACCGCCGCGTGTTCCGCCTGATTCTTCACCGTCGTCGGAGAATTAAGCGGGCTCTCCAAGTGAGAAAGAGAGTTCAGCGAGCTATTGGGTCCGCCTAAACCAAAGCGGACACTTGCCCACGAACTATTTCCAATTTCAACTACAACTTTAGCCATCCTGTCTTTCGAGAATATCATATTTTTTACATTTTTTTAAAAACGTTATAAATCCGATTCCTTTTTTTTGTATCCAGTGTTTTTGTGCCATAATAGTTTTTTTTTTTGTTTTGCTAAATTCCCCGAAATTCTAATTGCCTCGTTTGACGGGCGTACAAAGACCTGGCTCTTTAATTTAGGCTACGTTCAGCCAGCGAATCATCTGTCACCATCCATATCACCCGCCTCATTAACCCATTATTTTCCTGCAGCCAAATTACCAGCCGAGTCTTTATTTGTACTTACCAGTTTTGCTAGTACTCCATCCTTTTTATTTTCCTTTTGTGCGGAAAGTAGACGTTTACGATACTAAGGTAACTATTGAATGTGAAATATCCTTATATAGGTACAGTTATCGTCATTTTTATGTGAAGTGCTAATATTAAATATTCTGATTATTGTAATTTAATTACATTCTAACCACTAAGGTAACTATTGAATGTGAAATATCCTTATATAGGTACAGTTATCTTCATTTTTAAGTGAAATGCTAATTTTAAATATTTTGATTATTGTAATTTAATTACATTCTGACCACTAAGGTAACTATTGAATGTGAAATATCCTTATATACGTACAGTTATCTTCATTTTTAAGTGAAATGCTAATTTTAAATATTTTGATTATTGTAATTTAATTACATTCTGACCACTAAGGAAGTTATTGAATGTGAAATATCTTTATATAGATACCGTTATTGTAATTTTTACGTGAAATGCTAATTTTTAATAATCTGATCATTGTTGCTAATTTTAAATAATTTACTTTATCTTCAAAATTAAACGTGTTAATGCAATTATAGAAGTGTTTTACTGCAGTAGGTACCATATGGTTTCCTTAACTGAAAAGCGATTGGTAAATATCAAATGAAATCAATGTTTTGTGCACAAATTCCGAAATACTTTGTCGTTCGAGCTGAAGTTTGAACTTGTGACAATTTATCAATAAAAACATATAAAATAAGTCAAAACATATAAAAATAAACATTGGTAAGTATACATTTTAAAAGTGGTGGAAAAGTAAATAATTCTTATATACAACAATTTGTTTTCCTTTAAAAATACGAGGCCATTTTCCACTTAGATGATGCAAATGAAATGTATTCCGTGAATAATGACTCAATCTTATGGCGACATAAAATGAGAGACACGTGAAAATTGGCAATTCCTCATAATGAAGAGAGAGTAATGTGCCACCGTTATAAACGCAAATTATTTGACGGGTTTCTAAGATAAGGGTTTCTATGTTTAACTCTTGAATACTTAATTTAAAATAAGGTAAATTTATACTATTGTGTTTATCTTAGACTAGTACGTACAATTAGCAGACGAGTTTAGCTTTCATCTTATTTTTATTATATCGGTAGTTGGTTTATTTTTATAATATTGTAATGACTACCAATAGAATGTGATAATTGGGTATTTTTCCAAATGCTTTTATGGTATTAAATACCAAACAATACGCGTTTTATTAACATACTTATTTTGTATAAGTATGTATAGGTACTTTCGAAAATATAGGTAGGACAGTTATTTCTTTCACGAATCGATATATTGCAGAGTTACTAATACAATATCAGTAAGTACCTACTGACTTCATCTATAACTACATAGTCCGCATGAGATGCAGTAAAAACCACATAGAATCTGGGTTAAAATTAATACAATTTAACTATATTATTGGCGTTTCCCGTCCATTAGTTTCAGCAAATAACCCATAAGTACGATTTATTTGGCTGTATGCACCCGAAACGCATAAATCGTCATATCAGAGGTCTGTCAGTGACCCTTGCATACTGCAATACTCGTACTTAATTGGATTAATTTGATGTATTGTTGACTATTGATTTTTTACTATAGGAAATATAATTTATTTTTTAATAAATATGAAGGTTTCATTTTTTTTTGTCGTGGAATTTTTGCTTATTTATACATTGCGTTTCTATTAAACTGTTAGTTAAAATAACGTTAATCCAATTAGACAAATGTTTGTTTCTCGGTTAATAAATAAGTCCCACATTTGTCATGTACTTTATAAATTATAATAAATGAAATTTACTTTCCTGTTATTTTTCTACTAACACACGATATTATACAGGGTGTTTGGTAACCGGATGCAAAGCCGAAAGTAGGAGATAGTCTAGGTCATGTAGAACATTTTTAGCCATACTTGTCTTAGACAAATGTTATTAGTTTTTTTTTAATTTAAATTTTAAGATTTGTCGGAGAAAACTGCAAAACTTCAGACTAAATCGATAATTTTTATACCACGACGGTGGCAAACAAGCATACGGCCCGCCTGATGGTAAGCAGCTACCGTAACCTATGGACGCCTGCAACTCCAAAGGAGTCACATGCGCGTTGCCGACCCTTTACAAATAGGAGGATTCACTGTGTTGACGACTAAAGGAACAAGAAGGTCCCTCATCGTCAACACACTGGGTCCTCTTTGAGCTCTTTGGCAACCTTACTCACCAGCAGGAACACAACACTATGAGTAGGGTCTAGTGCTATTTGGCTGTGGTTTTCTGTAAGGTGGAGGTACTTCCCCAGTCGGGCTCTGCTCCAGATTTGAGCGATGACATTCGCTGAACGTGCCCTACCACACTTAGCGAGATGCCATTCGCAGTGCCCATACCTCTCTTTAAAAAACATTTTTTAATTAGTACTTTTTTTACTGCAGGTAGATTTTTTTTTGTTTTATTTCTTATTGTGCAATGTCTATCAAACACTAGAAAAGTGATTTCAAACATCTGTGTCTAAAGAAAACAAGTTGACAGCGATTTAAAATTTTAGTTACATGAAAATGTAAACGATTTAAGTGATTTCAAAGTATGATAAAAAAAAACTAAAATAGCCACGAATTTTCAAACCATTTTAAAAACATGCTTGGCTTTTACCCTTTTATTTAAGCTATCAAACACGACTGTAGCTACTGTATCCTTGAAAATAAGCCACCTAAACCAACTGGGTAGCTAAAATGTTTCACTCTACTTGTGATACTTGTGGTAGTTGTGGTGACGAATCTCATTATGATTTTACAATAAAACATTGGTTCTGAATACTAAGTTGGCGTTGACTTGACATTTGACTTGTTTTAAAAGGGTTAAGTGTACTGGACAAAACTACCACATGCAATTTTAACAAACAAAGGCTTGCGGCGGTGAGAGACAAAAGAGACTGATAGCGGCAGGCGGTGAGCGGCGTTAAACAAAGATGATCGGTTTTGTGCTTTATTGACAAAGATAAACTGATTAGCTACATGAGTATTTGTGCAAAAACTAGTAATTTAGTCTAGTTACAACTTCAGTTGCGATTAGACGTTCATTGTGGTTTAATTTCCCGCTCTCATCTCAATTTACCGTGTCAAGTTGTAGCTGCCGTAGGCGCTCCTTCACGTGTAATTACGACTTGTTCATTGTAAACATGGAGTTTACGAACGAAGAATACGCCGACATTATCTACATGTACTGCAAAGCTGACAGTAATGGAGCAATGGCCCGACGGATGTACCAAGAGCGTTTTCCAAACCGGAGATTGCCTAATGTGAGAGTGTTTTACAATTCATTCCGAAGGCTACGTGAGAATGGTATTGCTGTGCAACATGGAGGGAATCCAGGACGTAATCGCCCTGAAGTGGAGGAAGACGTTCTACAGGCATTTGCAGAGGATCCAAATACGAGCATCAGAGTGGTAGCTCGTAATCTGAACTTGTCCATATGGAAAGTATGGGCCACAATGAATCGTGAGGGAAAATATCCTTTTCGCGGCATCGGAGTTCAAGGTTTGGACGAAGGAGATCCTGCACGCCGAGTGGACTTCTGCCGATTTTTACTCAATGCGGATATCGAAGACCGACGTTTTTTGCGAAGCATTCTTTGGACCGATGAATCGAAATTTTCCCGGGAGGGGATCACAAATTTCCATAACCTACACCAATGGGCTGACAAAAACAACAATCCACATTGGAAAAAGCAAGTGTCCTTCCAAAGAAGGTTTTCCGTCAATGTGTGGGCTGGAATCATCGGCAGAGTCCTTATTGGGCCACATTTTTTGCCAAATAATTTAAATGGGGCAAATTATTTGGAATTTTTACAAAACGATTTGCCCAGGCTTATTGACGAAGACCAGCTGCCCGGTGCAGTGACATTTCAACACGACGGTTGTCCCGCCCATTACTCTCTGGCTGTAAGGGAGCATCTGGATAACTGTTTCCCGGACGGTTGGATCGGCAGAGGCGGACGAATCCCTTGGCCCGCTCGGTCACCTGATTTGACACCATTGGATTTTTTCGTTTGGGGCCGAGCTAAGGAGCTAGTCTACACACAAGAGGTCATTAATACCGTAGAAGAGCTGAGGGAGAGGATAGAAGCGGCGTTCGAAAGGATGAGGGAAGAAATGATATTCGGAACAACCACCACAGAAGTAAGAAGACGGGCTCGTGCTTGTATTCGAAACGGCGGGTCACATTTTGAAAACGAGCGATGATGTGTAATTTTAATGTGTTGATCGTAAAAATAAATAACTTATCTTTTATGCTTTTGTTTTAATTTACCCTAAACATTCCCTCTTATTAGTACAGGTAGCCTATTTTCAAAGATAAAATGGCTTGAGACATGATTGTCTTATCGCCCGCCGCCTGCCGCTATCAGTCCCTTTTGTCTCTCACCGCCGCAAGCCTTTGTTTGTTAAAATTGCATGTGGTAGTTTTGTCCAGTACACTTAACCCTTTTAAAACAAGTCAAATGTCAAGTCAACGCCAACTTAGTATTCAGAACCAATGTTTTATTGTAAAATCATAATGAGATTCGTCACCACAACTACCACAAGTATCACAAGTAGAGTGAAACATTTTAGCTACCCAGTTGGTTTAGGTGGCTTATTTTGAAGGATACAGTAGCTACAGTCGTGTTTGATAGCTTAAATAAAAGGGTAAAAGCCAAGCATGTTTTTAAAATGGTTTGAAAATTCGTGGCTATTTTAGTTTTTTTTTTTCGTACTTTGAAATCACTTAAATCGTTTACATTTTCATGTAACTAAAATTTTAAATCGCTGTCAACTTGTTTTCTTTAGACACAGATGTTTGAAATCACTTTTCTAGTGTTTGATAGACATTGCACAATACGAAATAAAACAAAAAAAAATCTACCTGCAGTAAAAAAAGTACTAATTATCGATTTAGTCTGAAGTTTTGCAGTTTTCTCCGACAAATTTTTAAATTTAAATTTAAAAAAAACTAATAACATTTGTCTAAGACAAGTATGGCTAAAAATGTTCTACATGACCTAGGCTATCTCCTACTTTCGGCTTTGCATCCGGTTACCAAACACCCTGTATATCTGCTTTTACGCCAAACAAAGGGTACCTAATACATAGGGTCTATGACTAAACTATGACTATTACTACTACTTTGTAGTGACAAATGACTATCAATGGAATTATTAAAAAAAACTTAATTCGTCACATACGTTTTAAATAAACAAGTAAAAATAATTAAAAATAGTGCAAGTGTCAAAGCGCAAAGGGTCTCGCTTCAGTGTGCCGATTGCGTCGGCTGGCGCTAATCTTCAGATGAAACCAACACTTTATTAAGCACTCAAACAATCATAACATTGGGAAATATAAATAATCAGGTACAGTGCTTTCATGAATGCCAACCCTCCACTAATACATTAGGACACAACAAAGCCTACTCCTGCAAATCCCCCGAAGATTGAATCCGGTCAAAGTTTCTTCGCAACTGTGTCAAAAAACTTGTAATTCCGCTCCCATTGAATTCCTCTCGTTATTTATTGTGCACGATCAAATAATATTAATCTCGCGGGGATTACAGTTGGATTTTATTCGTCTGCAAGTCGGAACTTGGAAAATAACCCTCAAACATTGTTGGCGTATGGAATAATGTGGATAGGCAATCCGCTAATGAAAGTATAATGACTGTTTTATGGCGGACATTGCTATTAATGGGATTTAACGAGTAAAAGTTTGGGTAAAAAATGGCTGATTTAACTTGTGCCACATATTGCTAATGGAAGATTTTATTCCGTTGTAGACGGTAAAACTCATTGTCTTTTTTTTCTCTATTATGTGAGTGAAAGCAACAGGGTTGAAGGCTTTTTCGACAATAGTTAATGCAAACATGACAGGTAAATCAAATGGACCTAGTGTGGACTTAAGTATTTTTGCAGATTATATATATTTCATCCTTTGATTGCATAGTTCCTTTTATAAATCCTCTCTCTTTCTCTCTCTCTCTCTCTCTCTCTTTCTATCTCTCTCTCTCTCTCTCTCTTCGGTCGTTCCCTCATGACTGAGGATAGTGGTCATCACCGGATGATCTGTGTGCTTTTTAGGGTTCCGTAGTCAACTAGGAACCCTTATAGTTTCGCCATGTCTGCCCGTCCGTCCGTCCGCGGGTAATCTCAGTGACCGTTAGCACTAGAAAGCTGAAATTTGGTACTAATATGTATATCAATCACGCCGACAAAGTGGTAAAATAAAAAGTGGAAAAAAATTTTTTATTAGGGCACCTCCCCTATACGTAAAGTGGGGAGTGATTTTTTATTTTCATTTCAACCCTAACGTGTGATATATTGTTAGATAGGTATTTAAAAATGAATAAGGGTTTACTCAAATCATTTTTTGATAATGTAAATAGTTACCTCAAAGAGCGTTTCTCTTATCTTAATTCTATTAGATCCTCTCAAAAATTGCTCCTAAAAGTGCCATCTTCATCTTCCAAATTTTATAATTGCTCATTTACGTTCCAGGCCGTTCGTTTGTGGAATTCTCTCCCTCTCAACATAAAACGCGCGCAATCTATTGGTAGCTTTAAATCGCAACTTAAGGAATACTATTTATCTCTTCCTTAGGTTTTTAAGTTGACACTGTTGTTTCTTACTGTGTGTATTATATATGTATATATGTACGTATATGTATGTTTATTTTGTATTTATTTAAGTATGTATATTTATATGAATGTGCTGTGTTATCTATTTCGTCTCTTTGGTTTCTATGCACCACCTACTGCTTATTGTTTTTCTCTAGTCTCCACTACCCAAAGGTTGTCTGGAAGAAATCGCTCATTAGCGATAAGACCGCCTGTTGTTACCTCTACCTAAATTTATCTCATTGTAAAATTTGTGCTTGTAACTGTATGAGGTGTGCAATAAAGAGTATTTATTATTATTATTATTATAGTTTCGGAAATAATCGCTCCAGAAGTAAAAAAAAATGTGTCCCTCCCCCTCTAACTTTTGAACCATAAGTTTCAAAAATATGAAAAAAATCTCAAAAGTAGAACTTTTTAAAAACTTTCTAGGAAAATTATTTTGAACTTGATAGGTTGAATAGTTTTTGAAAAAAATTACAAAATAATTTCTGAACTAAGTTTGTAATTTAACCGTATAAGCAGGTGTTTATTGTACATGTAATTTCTACAAAATCACAATGGAATGACGTGCTTTCAAATAAAGTAAAAACGGTGAAAATCGGTTCACGCAATAAAGAATTATCGCATAAAAATCATCTTCCATACTTTAAGCTCGCGCGCAATAGTTTACTTAATTTGCCGATAGATGTCGCTGTACGTGGAACGCTCATATCATATCCTACATGGCGGTGTTATTTTAACTCTTAAGTGGGGACACTTACTGTGACGGACGGAAAACTACGGAACCCTACACTGAGCGTGGCTCGACACGCTCTTGGCCGGTTTTATAAATAGTTTCTTGCATATGACTTAAAGGAAGAAAGAAACAAAAAACAAAACAAAAATTAAAACCTTCATCTCTCTTCTTAAATAAATATTGATATTTGTCTCTGACTCTCTGACTTATTATTTTAGACGTATCTTTTGTAGTGGAATTTACTTCGCCCTATCCATGTTAACACCGTCTCATCTTATCACATCCAAGTAGTAATCAGCTGTAGAACTTTCTGTGCGTAAGAGGGATTATATTTTCGATAACTTAGCTTAGGGTAGAGAGCAATAAATAGAGCAATAGAGAGAGACGGGAAATCCCCTGCACGTTTAATCCGAAAATTTGTTATGGTTTTAAGAGAAAAATATAAGTGTTCGAAGAATCCCGTGGGAGCCATTCCTATGTTTTCATTTCATATTTGTCATAGGGAAAATAAAGTATGCTAGTCGCGTGCGGCGTTTTAATGGAAAAGCTTTTATGTTTTTCTTATTTATTTAATAGCAAATGCACTAAAAGCGACGCAAAGTACTCTTAAAACGTTAACAGAGGTTTAATTCGTTTTAAATTACAATTTTTTATTATCAATAATAAAAACAAAACAGCATCCAATTTCAACGATCAACGCGCGTTTTTATACACGGAATACAAATTCGTCCTGTGAAAAATTTGTTAGAATTTCCATCAAAAACAGCCCACAAACTTTCGTGACTACAAAAAGCTTCGTTGCGGTTAGGAAAAACGCAATATTGCATGGGTATGAAAGGCTGTGGATTTACAATGTCAGCGGTAAATTGCCGCGCAGGGTTGTCAAGTCGCGGGAAGTTCTTAAGTCGCTCGCGTGACTGTCAGAGTTACGTTCAACTTGGAGGTTAAGTTGGTTTTAAAACTAGTGGAGATTTTCTGAGCAAATGAAGAAGTATAAAATTTGAGCATGTGTGCTAAATAACGTCAAGAAACCTAAAGGCATCGTAGTTGGTAAAGCAGCATTTCATTCGAATCAATTTGTTATAAAGCTCCTAAATTGTATCTAGTACCTAAGACATATAATTTAACTGATTAATGATTTTATGTAGACTATTTAATCAGTTTAAATGATACATACGAATAACTCTACGTCAAAAGAAATAATTTTAGAAATAACTGACAATTAATTTATTTTAAGCAGGAACGTAAATGTTTGCGTTTGATCATGTGATCATCTACATAAATGGGCTTAGCAAACTGCACGAATATTTTTATCTAAATTCCGTCACACAACAATGCGGAAGCAAAGATAACAAATCCCAGTCACGAACCAAAATCTAGCATGACTATATACTCGTAGTCGTAAAAATATTCGACGCAGCCCTACGCGTCTTCATTGGCCACTAGAGACCCTTTGTCCTGACGGCACAGGCGACTTTATAGTGACTTTTATTGGTTATTGCGTTCGGCTATTGCACACGATGACGGACCCTTGGTTACGCATTTGATGCAGGACGTTTAATAGTTAGGGGAGAATCTTACTTTATCGGCATTAAAGATGAAACTAGCTAACTTTGGTTATCTTGTGGGTAAAATAACTGCAACGTTTCTCAGAATACGTGTTCTATTCAGTTAAGGGAAAACACTGCACAATTCTAATAGAATGCTGCAAATAATTTAATACATTTTCATTTCAAAATTGTATTTGTATCGAACCCGTGAAACGAATTGAAATCGATCTAAAGAAAATCAGTTTATCTAAGTACATACTTACTTAAAACTGTCTTGATTAAATCATCCATGTTTATAAATGTATTTATCTACACCAATATCATAAATCCTCTATTCCGCGTTCGGAAACCATATGTAATTATTACCATTATTGCAACCAGTCACGTAACATCAGTGTATTATCTGTGACAGTGTGGTAAAAACGTATGAAAATTCATTACCCACGGTAACGTAATGAAAATCTGCCCTCCTCTCCGATCGCCAGCACGCGCCCGCCCGACCGCCGGCACAATCGAGTTGGTCATGGCGGTACAATGGCGGTCATTCTAATGGTTTCCGAGCACTTTATTTAGGATTTATAATATGTGTGTAGATAAAGCAGTGTATGCAACTGTCCGTCATTAGGCCTTATTACGTAACAGATACATAAACTACTATTTTATTTATCTAAACTTAAACTACATTATTATTTATCGCCGATTACTTGTATATGGTTGCTACGATTTTGTTTGCTTTATGGTATCTAATACTGATCCTATTTTAGCCAGACTGATCTGACTATAGGAACTGCATTACATTCCGCCAGTGGTTATAATTAACATTGCCACCATAGCAACCTATTCCGGACAATAAAATATGCAGATCGTTGGGGAGTGACATTCATTATCTATGTAAGTGTAATATTGCATTGTTTAATTACAACCTATAGCTATGCGTTGCGGTAGGGACTCCCAAAGGACCAGACGAATTTGCCCAGAGATTGCGGTGCAGACCCCGCTTCAATGTATGCTTTGTACCTACCCGGTCTATTTGAACCAGGATTAACTGTTGTGTCGTTAATTTTATTTGCACACTTCAGTTCAGTGAAACAAACAGAAACAACCCACTCGACGATGCGATAACTTTATTACTTCCAAATATTTACAGCACTCCAACTAGAACTGCCCTTTTGAGAAACTTGGCCGAGATATGTTCCTAATTTGCCTTTCAAATACTTGGAAACACTTACGGAAGTATTCAAGAGGGCCGCTTTGACTGCGAAAATACGCAAAGAGCCTAGTGTTACGTGCAAACTATCTCGGTAAGAAGGCGAGTCGGCGATGCTAAATTCCGTCCGCGTAATCGCCGAAACACCGTCCCTCGGGGCCCGGCGGTGTGCCCCCCTATCTCCGACATTCTTACAGTTTAATGTATGCAAACGCATTTTGTTTCAAAGCCTGGCTCCCTCAAGGATGGTGTTACTCGAGAGGCCTCGGGCGGTCTTCACCTCAGCCTGCAGAAGTTTTTCCTCCCGTGTGTCACAACATACTCTTTGATCTTCCCAAATGCGAATATAATGTCGGAACCAGTTAAGACCGTTCCTTTTTTCCTTTATCTGAATGTACACTATTCCGACGAAAGTTTTTTTGCGTTGTCGTGTTACATTTACAAGGTTTTTTCTAGTAACATCTTTTTGCGGAAGTAACAAAACAAAATAACATTTTTATCTTTCCTTATTGTTTCTATTGAATATGTATAGGAATTTGAGAAATGAAATATAGGTAGTGCAACTTGGCGACTAAGTTGGAGTTATATGTCTTTACTCTTTTCTTAGTTTTAAGGACAGTGAACCTTGTCACGTGTATCTGTGTTAAAGGAGAAAACAATTCAAAAAATAATTTATTCCAATACTTTTGCTTAGTAACGACGCTCCATACATCACAATCTCAGACGTATTAACGTCAAGTACTACTTAAAGTACGTCCTCAATTCGTCTTGAGCCAAAAATAGGTATTTTGTATTGATGAGGGATATTTGACGACAAAGTAACCATCAGCGGACCATGTGGCGTCCTCAAATAGAATTTGAGGCGAACTCCTCACCGTCACACGTGGCGCGACGAAAACAGATCGTTTCCTTTAAAAAAGTTAATTTGGCATTTTTTGTGACTGAAGTGTTACAAAAAGTGTCAGTTTTTGAAGCCGTAAAGGGCATGTGCTCGATAATGAGACGTTAGTCTGGTGTCTAGAAATGTGACTCTTTTAACGATTAATAGGGTGCTTTTTGTTGTGAAATACTATCACTTGTCAACTAAGTGGCGTTACAATATCGGAAACTAGGTATTTTTTTGTAATTTCCGACTCTGTACTTAAGTTACATGGGAAATCTAAAAAACGAACTTACGTGTTTGCAAAGTACTTTGATAAAGTGCAGAGATTGCTGAGCTATGAGAGATTATATCGCTATTCTTTGTTTGTAGGGCTTGCAATTAAAGTATTTTTTGAATGGCAAATTTTGGGAATTGTAAGGCAGTTAATTTTAAAAATTCGACAATTAACAAAAGCAGTATTTCCGCTTGGCATGCGTGCTAAAAAATAAAACAAACGGTAAGGTCACCAAAATTCCAGAACATTACCTAATTAAATTTATTATGGTGGGTGAGATTAACGGTTATAGCTATATGGATGGCGTGCCGACTACCATAATGACCGTTTTGTACAGTTCGATCGCTTATTTTATCAATCTCTTATCTAACAATAGACTAATTAGAAAAGGAACATTATTTTAGGTCAAATAAAGTCGATATTGAAAAAACAGAATAATGAGTTTCCAGGAGACCAAAAGTCAGCTTTTTAATTAAATTGAGCTAAAACTCCTAATTAGGTCAATGGACTGGACTATTAACTTAAATTGAATAAATCGTTAAGCAGGTACCTACCTACCTTATACTTACTTTAAGGGCCGCGATTCGAAAAATAAACACACACACTGGACAGACACAGATCCAAGCCAACTCAACCCAACTCAACTCAACGCTATAACGACATTGACATTTGCTATTCGAACAGATTTTCATTCAACATTGGTGTCACATTGGTCTCACATTGGTCACGCATTGTACCAATGTGAGACCAATGTGTGACCAATGTTGTGTGGCCTCAAGTTTGCGAAGTAAGCAGGAAGATGTTCGCTGCCGTAGCTTCGCTTAGGAGATTGCAGAACTTCTTACCCATTCCTACCAAAATTGCGCTCAGTCAGACTCTTCTCCTCCCCATCTTAGATTACGCTGATGTTTGCTATCTTGACCTTACTGAAGATCAACTCAATAAACTTGAGCGCATTCAGAATGTCTGCATTCGATTCATATTTGGGTTGCGCAATATTGATCATGTTTCCCACTTTCGTTCACAACTCAAGTGGCTCCCTATACGCCTTCGCCGCAACTCCCACATTTTGTCACTTCTTTATTATATTCTTTTTAACCCCGCAACTTCCCGCTATCTCAAGGTGCGCTTTAGCTTTCTCCGTTCTGTCAGGTGTTCCCGAAATTTGCTTCTCTCCGTACCATCATCCTCTTCAAAATTCTATAGTAGCTCCTTTACTTTCAAGCGGTTCGCCTTTGGAACTCACTGCCCGTGGGCATAAGGTGCGCACTTCCACTTCATTTAAAAAAAATCTTAAATTTCATTATCTTTCTCCGTCGTGATACTATTGTCTGAGTCCTTTTCTCCATGGTCTAGCACTGTTATTTATATACGTAAGAGTATGTATATGTAAGTATGTTTAAGTAGATATGTTTATTTTGTGATATGTGTAAATTATGTATTATGTATATGTTTATTTTAATGGATTATTTATATAATATTTTTGCCATAATTACTATTTTTATGATAAATTAAGATCTTGTCATGATTTTCAACACCTACTGACATTAATAATTTAACCAATCTCCGCTACCTTAAGGTTGTCTGGAAGAGATCGCTTCTTAGCGATAAGACCGCCTGTCTAGTTATGTGCCAACGGCAAGCGTGCTCCTCTACAAGTCTAAGGAGGTCACATGTAGAACCTTAAAATAAGGAGGACTATATGGCGGATAAAGTTGCATGGCCCAAACCAGAAACTACTACAAAACCATCTAACATTTAGAGGACACAGCTCAGATAGGAAAGCATATCAAACGTTTTGTGAAACAATCAGATTTGGATTTTATTATTATTTTATTTTATTTTAATTAAACAATACATACATTGTACTTATGTCTCTCAAGCTGTTTTGATATGTCTTCTTATAGAACTACGCATTATTGTGTATCTTTGTATTACTGTTTTGAAAAAATAAGTCCGGTAAGTAATGAGTTTCTTGCCGGTCATAATACTTCCGTTGATACCGAACTGAGTATCTACCTAATTGGATCATAAATTATAATACAACTCATCTTACCGTATCATACAGTACCTAAGTCTGTCTAGCACTTCCAGCTTTCTCAATTGCTCAAAGGTTAACTGGAAGAAATCCCTTAAAGGGATAAGTTCGCCTTTGTACGTATATGTTGTGTTATATGTCTTTCGTTGTGTTTTCTTGTACAATAAAGTGTTTTACTACTACTACTACTACTACTACTAGAGGTGTAGGGTTAGTTAGAACCGGTGGTAGTTTTTTTTTCTCTGACGTTCATAAGTGCATTGTAATGTGCCTAAATTGAAGAATAAATATCTTTTTTTTTAAGATTTTTATCCACGTATTACATGAATAAAGGCCAAGGTCGTATAATTATTTCGGCCTATCATTCTAGTGAAGCGCAGCTACGCCCTAATACCCCCCTGATGGATGAGCCTTCACCACGACAGTAATAAATGTAAACAAAACGCTCGCTTTTTGCCCTAAAAACATTATTAATGAATAGTCCTGTTGATAACTTTAATTGTGTTGGATGCCTCGACTTGTCCTTATGATCTCCACAAAAGATAGTGTTCCGGGAGGCAGTTTTTTCGCTCCTAAATGTCACATTCTTTGACACAAGGATCCTATTACGTCACTCAATTCATTATACACCTATTCTACCACAGTTCTACTTATTTCAACCACTGGAATTTTAATCTTCGTGTGAATAAGGTCTATAATCGAACGTAAGGAAAGTTTGTAGCTATTTTTTATGTGCATAACTGCGCCAGGACAAAAAGTGCAACCTAAAATTCTTCGTAATAGAGAAAATATTTTAATGAGCATTTTTTAGATACATTAATGTGTAAAACAGAGGGATTTCTTTACGGCATCGGCAGTGACTGTGCTCTTGTGGTAGAGACGACGGAAATTTGTTAAAATTCCAGTGAAAACATGCGACGCGTTAGTCATTGGAATCGAATTAAATTCCCGATGACCGATGAATGCAATAAAATCGTTCAGTCAGTGTGACTGCACTTTAGATTTATTATGGACTAAGAGCTGGCCACGTCAGATATGATGTGACACAATAATGAGAGCAACAAAACCCGTCTAGTAAGATTGTAATATCCGCTTTATATTGCTAGATCCGGGCATCTGGCAGCTTTAATGGGAGGAAGTCAGAGTGACAGACTAACCAACATTTCGGCTGCTCCAAAGTGAAAACAAGTATGTCGTTTTTTTCGCAAAATATTTTTTTTAGTTTTTTTATTCTTGGACCTAAGCCTCATTTTCATATTTTTGTATTATTTTTATGTGGTATAGTTTTTCAGTTATTTGCGAAAAACTAATTCAAGCAAGTCAAAACAACGTCAAGAACCATGCTATATTCAAGTATGTTGGACCTAACTACGTTGAAATCAAGTAGGTACAATCGGTGTTACTTGTTTCTTCCTTGGTCGTGGCACATACTTGTTTTCATCTTTGCCGTATTAATAAATTACAACAAAATATCCAAACTTACTTGAATATAACATGGTTAGATAGACAACTTACGTGTTTTCACCATGGTCAACGTAATGTTGGTAAGGCATTTGGTTAGATTTTTTAAATGAGAAATGTGAAGATACTCTACAATGTACGATTAAAAACATATTTAGAACGACAACCATTACTATTGCTCGTTTCAAGGTGGATTATTTGTTAAGAATCATCACGGTTCGTATTAATATAATGCAGTTTTAATCGATGTGTCTGAGCGGCAAAATGAAAAGAAATAGTCGAGGAAGACAGCTGGTCGCCATAAGTTTGCAAGAAATGTAAGTAACATAGCAAATATCCTATAATATGGAGGTCCTACTATACTTAATTTCTGTTTTTACTATTTTGTATTGTATTATTATGAATGTACATATTGTAAAACGATAGTCTCGTGTGCATCCATAATACGTATATAAACGTACGTTTTTTTATTAACTAAAGTTATAGTTACAGTTCAAATTTTCACAGAAGACGTATTTCTATTGCCGCTAAAACAACAAATGCTAAATAGTACATTACTGCAGAGACCAGTAAGTAAGCTTTCCTGGCTGAGTATTTAGTAGCCGTCCGAGTCGAAGACGAGGACGGCTACAATACGAAGCCAGGTAAGCTGATTACGGTCGAAGCATGTATAGTGCTTTTCTCAAACATGTAAGGAAATAAAATTACTTGTTTAGTGCTTCAGTTACTGGCTGAGTGATTTAATGTTGTATGAAAATCCTTTACGTACGTCGCGCTGAACCTGCCTTGGAATAGAGTCCCTACTGGTCTCTAATTACTAACGTAACAGGAACATTTCCGAGCATGTTTGAGAAAAACATATTAATAATATAAATATTTTAGTGGGGTTACAGGTAGACTCTTAAAATATTCACAGAATATTTAGTTGCATATTCACATTAATAATATAATTAAAATAGAACCAATATTTAAGGCAAGATCCCATAAAAGAGACGTCATTTTTTTTTTGCCGTTTTATGGTATGTGCGGTTTTTTCGTATGTACTACAAAAGTATATTAATTGGTTGTTGTTTTGATTACAGATCTCCCACAGATTCTACTGATTTGGTTAGACGGTGTTCATGAAAACATAGAGACATACTTAAATAAAACAAAAAATGTGTATGACTTTCAAGATTACAAGCAATGTCTCGAAAAAGCCGCAAAAATAACGAGGTCATTGAAGTTCAAAGTGAGGACAAATATAAATGGGAGAAAAAAAAGAAAGCGACATCTGCGGATTTCAAAACCTTTTTGCTAAAAAACATCGTGGAAGTAAAGTTTTTGAAAAATCAAAAAACTTTACTTTGCAAGAAATCGTTTGATGATGAGGCCTATGTTACACTGGATTTTATTCAAAAAAGGTTTAAAGTTGACCAGCTCCCAAAACAGACATCGGTACCACGTGGAGTTCGATGGTCAAAAAAACAAGAAATTATTTCTAAGTTAGTACCGTTAATGCCAATTAATCGACAAACGTTTTGGCATGAATTGCCACAGAGTGACAATGTTGGTGACCTTATTCGTGACGAAGCATTGATACAAGATGTTTAACATTAAATTACTTTACATAATGTTTAATAAATACATATTTAGCTAAAATACAAGTGGTTTTATAAGGTAAATGTACGTTTCCACGAACGCTTAAGACCTGGATGTACGTTTCATTTTTTAATAAGGTCTGGCATTTTCATACGGTTATTGTCAATACTATACTGGTAACTTAAATACATTTGCAATAATTTTATTGTACTTAGAAATTATTTGTAAGGTTAGACATATTTAAAAAATATTTTTAAAGTTTTTTAGACCGCCTTACTTGATTTGTACCATTAAGCGAACTAAGAAACATGATTTGCATGTATTACCGAATCCGGTGACCACTTTACCGAACTAGAATAAAAATGTATGGGAATATGGTGTTGAGCGATTCTCAAACTTAAACTGTCTCACTGTTTAGATAATGTCATCTAATTGCGCTAAATTTGCGTCTCCATACATTACTTCTGAATTACTTCATACAAATCAAAAGTATTTTTTTTTATATTTATTCAAAATACCTAACCATTATTTTTATATATTACATAAACATCGTTATCGTTTTTTGGGGTGTTTACGTAATAGAAGTTTTTACAATATTAATTTAAAAGTTAAACTTTATCTAAAAATATAAAAAACATAATTTAATATTTTATTTTATTATTATAAAATTTATCTTTATACAAAACGACTTATCAACAGGAGGCCCTTGAACATGTTTATATGTTTAGAAGCGCTGGCCTTTATAAAAAGGCAGAAAAAATAATACATTTTAATGTCGACCTAGCTGTGAGAGAAATAAGGTTGATATTTTAATGTCTATCGAATACAAATGAGGCCGAGGCAGATACGAATTCGGTAGCAGAGACTATGGGCACGATTTACCGAACGCGCGTTCGGTAAATAAACCATGCAAAATATGTGGAACCTAATACGCGAACAAATTTTGAAAATAGTACCTAAATTGCAACAATTGTGACATAACCACAAATTTAACATTGAAACTAATAATGAAAAGGATTACGAATCCGTTCATGTATTTAGTCTTCACTAATATTGCTGTAAAATAACTATAAAAAAATATTAAAGCTAGCTTTGTCGAAAGGCTTATTTTTAACTCAAAAAGTCGTAAAACTATAAGATTTCAAACGCGGATTTACCATAGTCTTTAGTGTCTACAGATGTTCGGTAAATGCGCATAAAATTACAAATACTTTTCTTTATTTGAAAAGTCAACAAGGTTATATTAATAGTTTATAATAAATCAGTAAAAACATAATTTCAAAGACATACGCTTTCCCTAATTCCGTACGCTGTTCGGTTAAACCGTCCAGTCAAAAAGTTGGGTCACACATCACCGGATTCACATTTATCTCAAATTCAGAGAATATAACTGCACTAAATTCACTTAAAATACCAAAATACATAAACTTATTAAATAACACCACTCTAAATCCACAATTTGGAACCCACATATAGTTTTAAACGATTCTATGATCTTAAGAAGTGCACGCGATTTCTTAACGATTTTGTTAAGGGCGCCCATACAAAGTGGCACTCGACCGACTAGATCAGTTGTCATGTCGCAACTGAGCCCCAACATGGCCATCTCTGACGCGTATTCGTAGGGGTAGGTATGTAGCTCACAGAAAAAAATATCACAACGTAGTATCTGCTGTAAGTAATCGACTTATAGCTTAAAATGGAATATATTCGGCGATACGGCACGTTCGCTGAAGCGTACATTTACCTTACTGACCTGTGCCGATATTTTGTATTTAACTAAATCTACAGTAGTACTTGCTTTGATGTATTATTCTACAAACAATAACGTAGACTTATCTAAAAACAAGTAAGTAAAGTTACTTTGTTTCACCAAGTGATTGTTATGTCTGTTTTGGTCAAATTACCAGGCAGAAAGAATTCTCTGTCGCCTTCCCTAAACGGATATAGTTACATCAATAAAAAAATAACATGTCATAAAGTCAATACTCACGAATCCCTGAAAAAAAAATGTATTTCGATACGTTAATTACTTACCGAGAAAATAACCTTGAAAGGTAAAATTAGTTTTTTGGCTCTCCTGTAAAATTTGCTAAAACCTACTTATTTGTTTTTACTTTGGAGCAGCCGATTTTCAGTTGGAAAAAAGTAATACCAAAATACGTAAATACTGCCGAAGTTGTCTTATTTATAGAGGACGGGGCCTATTATTTTTAACGTTAGAAGTAAAAGCATTGCGTATTATTTCGGAAACAGAAACAGTAAGCTAAAAACTATGAATTATTCTACGTTATTTTGGACTACTTTCCCCCAACAGAAACTTTTGGAATGATATAATCTACTTTATTTATATAATTTCTCAGTCGAGCGCCGGTCGATATTACAGCCACACATCACTCAACGACCTTATCCGCAGAGCCCTTATTGGGACGGCAAACATACCGTCAACCCTGGAGCCGGTCGGCTTGTCTGCGGCGGACGGAAAAAGACCAGATGGTTGCACGCTTGTGCCCTGGTCTTTGGGGGCGACCTCTGGCGTGGGACGTGACCTGCGTGGATACGTTGGCCCCGTCCCACGTCCGACGTTCGGCCCAGAAGCCGGGGATCTCTGCAGACGACGTCCAACTGGTCAAGGGCCGCAAATATGCTTTTTTTAATAGTAGTTTATGTAACTGTTACGTAATAAGGGTCCTTAAAACATGAGTGTGGTTTTATGAAATGAGCCGCAGGCAAATTTCATAATAAGATCACACGAGTGTTTTAAGGCCTAATTACGTACAGTTGCATACACTGCTTTATCTACACTCATATTATTTATTCTAAATGCCGTATTCGGAAACCATAGAATGGCCGCCATCGCACCGCCATGGCCAACTCGATTGTGCCGGCGGCGATCGGGGAGGCGCGTGTCGGGCTGTCGGCGGTAGCGCGGGAGGGTGCAGGTGTACATTATGTTATCAAAACTCATAACACATCAATAGTTGAGCATGTAAAGTTAAAATTACGTTACTGCCACAGATAAAAAGCTTATCATAGTAAAATCGGTCGTGGTAATGCTAGCCATTGCCTACCGTTTTCGAACACGTTTTAGAGAACTTACAATATGAGTGTAGATAAAAACAATTACATACTTGCGGCACTTGCGGTAGTCGTCAGACACTAAAACCATTGTTAAAGACATATCTAAAAAACTAAATGTGTCTGGCGACCTACGGGCAGGTTCCTACTTCGCCCAGAGGCTGAGTTTAGCCATCCAGCGGGGAAATGCGGCTGGCGTGTTGGGAACGATGTCCCGGGCCAGCTTAGATTTATACAATCATTTTAATGTATTTTGATTATGTAATAGTATTGTATTTGACTAATAAATCTCCGATTTCTCATAATACTGCATCCTAAACCAGAACTCTAGGATTTGAATTCTTAAGTCTGTCTGTCTAGAAATCTGGCAGCTGTTCATTTTTATTTCTAGATCTAGATCTAGAAATAAGAATATACAGGGTGACTGGTAATTCGTCGTATTCCTTCAAGGGGGTTATTCTACAGCTTATTTGGAGTGATTTAAGTCCAGTCAAGCAGGGGTCAAAACTCATTGGTTTTCAAGTTATTCAAGATTTTAGATTTTTTTAATAAAATACCCGCTTTTTGACCTAAATCTAGTATTTTTTTTAAACTACGTATTTTTCAAATAAAAAAAAAGATTCTCCGAATAGCCAATGAATCACTGATTACGTAAAATAATAAAAAAAGTACAAAACATATCAAAATATTGCAAATAAAAGCATCTGAAGTCAGAAGTTTTTGTATTTTTTTTTCAAATCTTGTTACATTTTAAGGCATAATTAAAAAAAAAGTAATAACACTTCGCGTACAAATTACAGAATTTATTTCATCAGTTCATAAGCTTTCTAAAAAGGTACAATTTATGACATTTTATGCTCATTTTTTACAATTAATAATAATAATACCAGAGCAGGTACAGGACTTAGCGTACTTGACTTTACTTGTTTGTGTCGTTTTAAACTCGCCGAAGGCATACTTTGTCTCCAGTTTCTTATCTTATCTTATTCCTTGAGGTAGTAGGCACTGCAGATTGCCTTTGGTGAAACAAACAAACTGATTAAGGGTCATTAGCTAATGAGCTAATGAAGTTAAATTAATTTAATTAGTTTGTTTGTGTCACTTTAATTCTTACGGCGGGTTTTTCGCCTTCTGTTCCTTATCTTATCTTAATTTTATTGGGTGGCGATGCTTCTCATGGGTGGGGGTGAGACTAACCAGGTTTAAATAGGTCATGTAGTAATTAATCAGTTAATTACTTTCAACTTTCTTTCCAATTCGGACGAATTGATAACTAAGTTTTTTCTCAAATGGCTACTTACGAATTTGAAGAATACGCAGATATCATTTATTGTTACGGACTCTGTGATGGTGACGCCGCTGCAGCTAGAAGGGAGTACCAACTTCGTTACCCTAACCGCCGTTTACCTCACGTAAGCGTGTTTGGTTCATCGTACCGTCTTATTCGGGAAACAGGATCAGTTAAACGCCGTCAAGCTGATGCTGGAAGACCTCAACAATACGATCCTGCTGAAGAAGAAGAAATCTTGCACTTTTTCCAGGCAGACGGTACAACTTCGACGAGATAAAAAAAAAATAAGCCCTATCAGGGCTTATTTTTTTTTATCTGTACTTACTGTAGTGTGTTTTGTAATGAATAAACAAACTTTAACACTAACTCCCGTATGTAGATACTGACACGATGTAAATGTTGGAAATTAGATTCTCCAAAATGTAGGTATTTACTTAATACCTAGGCACGTGTTACTTATTACTCTTAGTAGCTTCGTGGCTATACCGGCACTACTACATACCTCCCGGCTTACTCACAAACCCTAAGAATCAACAACATTAAAAACCATGTTACTAATGATTTCCACCGTATAAAGTTGATTAAAGCTCGATAATAGCTGACTCGCCAGTAGCATTATAAGAAAGAACCGCATCGAGCAAGCCACTAATTGGGCAAAATGCCCCAAAAAGGAGTTCATCAAAATGACAATCGTATTGCGAATTGTGCTGAAGACGGGGCGAGTCACAAAATATGTGGGCTTATTAAATTAAAACGCCTAGTGAGTGTCTCTGAATGTTTGGAATTCGGTGACTAAGATAAATGTTGTAGTTATAGTTAAAATTTTCGTTTGATTGAACATTTACATTGAAAGTAAATTCCAAATGGTATCGTGTTTAACAAAGCGAATTGTATTAATCAATTTCATGAAATTATACCCGATATGTAAAACAAACCCTCGACCAATTCCATAAAGTTGATTAATATAATTCGCTTTAATAAACACGATACCATTTCGAATTGACGTTAGGTATTAAAATTTGGTGCACTAAATAAATAATAATTTATATACAAGGTACGAAGTGGCCTATAAATGAAATTAGTTGAATTTCAATACCTTGATACATTATAAATCCAATAATTCATTTTCTTAGAAATAATGAATAGCATTTTATAAGAAAAATCGCTACAAATTACATGAATCTATAAATTGACAGGCTTTTAAATTTTTATAAGATAGACGTTAATATATACGTTCTAAGAAATTGTTTTTTAATTCACAAGAGAAAGTGTTCCATTAATGCTCTTATTATTTTTATTTTTGGGGCAATAAATGTCTCAATCGTTGATAAGAAAAGAAAGGCACAAACAAAGTTTACGGTTGATCTATTCTGTTTTATGAGATCCTTTGTTATTTGTTACGCATATTTGGATAAGAAAAGACGTGATCAAAGACGCTAACATTTATAGTAAGTATTTTCTTTATATTATAACGATTACAATAATTATAATGACTTATAAACATGTACCTAGGTAGTGTTTAATAATATCCGATAATCATGTGTATCATATGATAGAAAGGTGCCCTTTCAGTGGCGTAACTACGCTAAGTGGGGCCCGTGGCAAATTCATAGTATGGGCCCCTTTTACAGAAAATGTTAGAATCCTCCTTTAGCCTTGTCCCCTCCGGCCGGGGGCCCCCTTAGGCCAAGGGCCCGTGGCATTTTGCCAGCTTTGCCACCCTATAGTTACGCCACTGTGCCCTTTATAATCTTAGTACGAACAAGAACATTGCAATGGTGTTGAATGTCTTAGTGCCGAATATTAAGACAAATGCGTCCCACTGTCTTTTAAAACCATGGATTTGCATTAACAATAAAAACAATTCATAAAGTATCAAAAAAACTATACTTACCAGCATTGATTGTCATAGGTAGTGGTATAACAATGGAGTATAATTAATATTAATTTTGTAAAAGTGTATAAGTATAAATAAGCCAAATAAAGTTTATAAGGAAAGATGTCGTTATTTAACCTCAGGTCTTAGATTATGTACCTATGTACAGTCGGAAGGAGAAGTAGCTTAACGGGTGAGGTGTTCTAAATGAACTTCACGCCCTCTTATTCTCTTAAGAATAAAGTCGTATCAAGCTCGTTTTGAGCACCTCAACCGCTTATCTACTTCTGCTCCCGACTGTCCGTTGTACACACAGTAATTTCAAAATTTAGTAACACTCAACATTTCCAGGCAAAGTTGAGATTAAGACGCTGTTAGTCAGCTCAGTAAAATTTACATATCATAAATGTAATATTTAGCTCCAACTTGCTAATTAGAGTAGACTTCTACGTAGCGTTAGTAGCGACATGGATCACTGAAGATATTTTAATTTAATAAATAATAAATTCAAAGTTAAAACTTAACATGTATGTAATTTCTAATATGGCTTCTTTAAAGTCAACTAGGTAGGATTCAATAACGAGTAAAGAAACTGAAATAACGGACATTTTAAAACCTGATTTTAATTGAAATAACCCATAATACCTACCTGTATGTACCTCATGAAGTCATGAGTTTCACACGTTTCACAAGTTTCACATTTAAAAGGCTAATAGGTACCAATTTTAGAAAGCAATATCACCAACATCCTAGACCAAACGAAATTTAATGACGTTCGCAAGGATCGTGATTTTTCATTTACTCTAACGATGTCTTATTGTATGAAGTTTTTCTCGAACAATCTCAAACACAATATCACTTAAACTTAAAGTAAACTGAATCCATTCTTAAGCCAGCAGTCACCCTTGTGTGCCCTAAACATATCTAGTCTTTAAACAAGTTCTGTGTCCTTTAGAAACTTTTCAACTTCTCTCCGATACTACAAAGGATCTAAGTTAAACTTTTTATACAATCAAATTATTCTGCATCATCAATCTTTATCAGCGACTTCGAGTACTTTAGCCAAGTAGTTATAGACTTTGTCAATACATTCGAAGCCAAGCCAAGTAGTATGGACCCGGGTATGTCCTTAAACTACGTCCAAAAGAGAGGTATGGGTACTGCGAATGTCATCTTGCTATGTATGTGTGGTAGGGCACAGCACAGCGAATGTCATCTCGCTCAAATCTGCAGCAGAGCCCGACTGGGGAAGTACCTCCACCTTGCAGAAAACCATAGCCAAATAGCACTAGACCCTACTCATCGTGTTGTGTTCCTGCTGGTGAGTAAGGTTGCCAAAGAGCTCAAAGAGGACCCAGTGTAAACTTATATAGATGTGATATACAAAGGAAAAAGTGACCTAGGCCTCCGGTGCCCAGGGCTGGGATCGAACCAGCGTCTTCTGCATTCGCAGCAGACGCCTTTACCACTTGGCCACCCGGGTCAAATTTTCCCGTGTATATACAATCTTTATAAATGCTCAGCGCATTTTAGCCAATCATCTAAGGTAGAACATTATGAGTCCGTACCTCCAATTCGAACTCGTAGGAGTTCATTGAAAGCGAGAGAGATGGCGCTGCCCTCAGTACAACTTCTTCAGTAGGACCCAGTGTGTTTACAATGAGGGACCCTCTTGTTCCTTTAGCCGTGAACACAATGAATCCTCCCTCTAAAGGGTCGGCAACGCGCATGTGACACCTCTGGAGTTGCAGGCGTCCATAGGCTACGGTAGCTGCTTTCCATCAGGCGAGCCGTATGCTTGTTTGCCACCGTCGTGGTATAAAAAGAAAAAAAAAATGTTATAGAATTTTTTGTGTTGTTAAAAAGACTTTGCAAATACATTTGAAACAAAGACCTGTAGATTATGCTATTGGAATTTTCTGCATTCGTAAATAAAAATTTTTTTTAAGGCTACCATTAGTCTATATATGCTTTGCGCAAACTACGCCCTGAGGAAAAAAGTTCCATTAGTGTGTTTTATTCCAATTAAGTAGTTTAAGGGCCTGTTGCACAATCTCCAGATAAACTTATCTGCCAGTTAAAATTATTGCTATCCTTTTCTCCAGTCACATAAAAGAAAAGGACAGCAAACATTTATCTGACAGATATGCTTTAACTGGAGATTGTGAAATAGGCCATAAGTCAACTGTTATAAAAACCGACAACCAAACCATTAACTTAGGTATTGTTTTCATCTCATATCTCTATGCAATCCTATAACGATGATGTCTCGCTTGCACATGGGATGGATGTGGTTCACAATCCGCAACTCGTGTGAAGACAGAATTTAGCGAGAAAAATATTATTTAATCAAGAACACACGATGTTTAGATAGATTCGGTCCTTCTTTTTGTACGATTATGAATATTATGATTAACTTCCAGCCAGCAAAATACACTTTCGCCTTAACGCCTTTTTGCACCTCTCCGTGGCGGAATCGATACACGCTACAAGTTTATCCGCGAAAACTGAGCGAAACAAGAGCGAATTCTTGCGAGGCAGCTCCGCGATGTCATTTGTTCTCGTAGATTAATCCGAGCTTAACTGAATAGCAAAGGATTATCATTTATCATTATCGTGTACATATTTTAGTGTAGGTAGGTCAATTACATAATACAAGGTGTCAACTGCCACCGATCAAAAGGTTCAAAAGCCCTAAAGGCGGTTAAAGGACTTTGATAGCTACGTACTTATTACAAATTGATCTGGTCAAAGCATACAATCTAACGGTACCTACAAGATGTAATCAGATAGCAACATAACCACATATTGTTGAAGTCTTCTATACCTAATCATAACCATTCTTTTCGCCTCCGCAGAAAAAAAGCATTTTGAATGTTGACCCACCTTTTTTGCCAACCCTACCCGAAGGTGAGCTCCCTCCGTGAGTTCGCGTTTCGCTTTTAATTAGTTGCGAGTTGTTATTATTGTTACGGGGAATATACCCATAAAAATTACCCGGCACCTTATCACTGGCTTTTACGCTTCTCTTGCGTAGAATTGGAATGATACCAGTTTACTTGAGCATCTCGTTAAGAACAATGTGAGACATAATTTTTATCTTTGTTATTTGCATAATTCTGGGCTTTCTGCATTTTTTAATAAACGCCAGAGCGGTAACGACGCTTATACACGGTGTAACATGAGAAAACCGAATAATTTTAACAGCGTATTCCTGACCATAATTGGAGACTAAAATGTCGTATAAACTTTTCTGGATTTCGCGAAAAAAAAAATTTTTTTTTTTGCTTTTTTTTTTGTGTGTTTTGTGTTTGTGTTTAACATAAAAACATAAATGTTATTGGTAAAGATGTCGATTAAAATAAATTAGTACATTTTTTTTCGAAAAAATAGTTTACGTAAAGTATTCCTTGGCACTTTGATATCTGTCAATAAGAATGTCTAGACTAGACCCCATAAAGGGTGAAATCGCCATCAAAAAAGCGTTTTGCACTGAGTGTCAAAAAAAAATTGTTTTTTATTTAATTGGTAGTAACTCTGAAATTAAACGAATTCCAGAAAAGTTTAGGTATACGACATTTTAGTCTCCAATTATGGTCAGGAATACGCTGTTAAAATTATTCGGTTTTCTCATGTTACACCGTGTATAACTAATACGATGATGATAAAAACAAGAAAATAAATCCCCAGGAATCAATTTTATAACTAACAACAAAAAAACATATAAGTACCTATGATATTTAATAATTACAGATGGGGTATGCACGCTCCAAAAGTGAAGCACATAATATGAGTGAATTCAAACAATTTGTCTCTCGTCGTGCACCGGCGAGCGAGAGATGCGGACGTGCTGATGAGCTCCGTTGACCCGCGTGAGAAAGAGACAACTTCTTTTCCTAAGCCTTATCCCATCATCTGGGGTCGGCTCTCCTTGTCTGCCTTTTCCATTGTGCTCTATTTAGAGCTACGGTGTTTTCTACTCCTATCTCTTTCAGATCCTTCTGGACCGTCGTCAACCAGGTGGCGGGTCGTCTTCCAGCGCGATGCGCTGTAGCTGGTAAGCTCAGGGCAACTCGCACCATATGGTCTTCAGGGCGGCGGAGTACGTGTCCATACCATCGCAGGCGACGTTCTTTAACCTTGTCGATTATGGGCGCGACTTTATAACTGCCTCTGATGTGGACATTGCGCACTCTGTCCAGCAGTGTGACACCCGCTGACCAGCGTAACATGCGCATTTCTGTCGTGTGTAACTTGGACAAATGCTGTTTATTGGATGCCCAACACTCGGTGCCATAAAGAATAGCGGGTCTTACTGCTGTCTTATAAAGCTTTCCCTTGAGTTTGATGGGCATCTTCTTGTCACACATTACGCCTGTGAGTTGTCTCCACTTCATCCATCCCGTAGTTGTTCTGTGAGTTACATCTCGGTCGATTTTTCCGTCACTGCTAATAACAGAGCCCAAATATTTGAAATGGTTGACTGTTGGAACGCGTGACGGTGCGGACGCGTGAGAAAGAGACAAACTGTAATTTTCTAAAAACGAGAGTGACAAAAAATGTTATGATTATCAATATTATAGATAAAAATAACAGAATAATTGCTAGATTATGAAATTAATTTGGAAGTATTTCTAGTGCTCATTATGTTAGAGTATAACCCATCCATAGTAAAATATCTTTGATAAGTAGGTAAGTAATTATTTTACAAATAAGTTACTTATTTTAAGCTGTAGGATTTCAAAGTTCTTAGGTAAGGTACCGACCTAATGTGTAACGTTTTACCCTTCGACTCACACTTTAGTCATCCAATTCCCAGCTCATAAAGGCATCCTAAATCCAAAGACAACTTGACCTAATGCTCATTGTGGAACTATAAATTAATCAAGAGTCCATTCTCCGGAGGCCAGTCCCGATGGCCCAAGTTGCGCCCTTTGTGGCTGTCCTAATGTTGTTTACATTGTCGTTAATTAAATGGGGACCGGAGGTGTAATTAGCTCCATTTTAGAGGATAGAGAGGACAAAGGAAGGCGTATGCCGGATATTATTTATGTAGGCGCACTTGAGGAACTTTACTGACGAGAGGGATGCTTGGATGTGACGTTTATGTTTAACGCCCTACGTATTCTTTTTAAATCTAGGTCACTGGCCAGTGTTGTGAAATTTCATACTTAGGTACCTACCTTTTTTTTCAAGAGAAAACTTAAGTGTACATCGTGTACATATACATTAGGTATACATCGTTTTTTTCGCCAAACTGAGGACAGTTTGTTGGCGAATATTGCTCCAAAATAAAAATAACAATTTTGTGTTATACCTACTTAGACATTACAACAATTAAGTAAAAGTCTGCATATCGACAGCTACCTGCTTCATCCCACGAGAGCCATGGAGTAGGGGAAGCAGGGGGAATGGTGTTCACTTAATGAAAAATGCCCATAATTTTGAAAATATCCAGGTTTATTAAATGAAAATCAAACATAACATAAGTGCAACTAATCATTAATTAGAATTTAAACAAAAAATAAGTTTAGATCTTTTAGATAACGAGAAATATAATCTTAAAAAAACACACTTTTCAACGGCATTACCCTTAAGGCTCGAACAAACAGCACCGCCGCGGTCGCGCGGCCTGCGCGCGACGGGCGCGCAGCGCGATGTTTCCATACAAACCGCTAGCGTGGTCAAACAAATATAAACCTCAAACAAACCGCTTTATAAGACTGATTGTAAGTGAGTTTACTTAATTATAAATTATAGCGTTAAGGAAATAATAAATACAAACCTAAAATTAAACAAATCGCTATATACTTCAGACTGATTGTAAGTGAGATTACTTAATTATATCATAAATCATAGTGTTAAGGAAATAATCAAATAATAAGTACGAACCTCAAACAAATCGCTAGTCTTTCCTTTGCTAATAGCCCGTCTCCAGTTTGTGTCGCGTTTTGTTATAACTGTATCTAATAATGTATGTAATTCTTCGAAGGTTGTTTTTGACATACGGAACTATTTAAAAAACTTTTCTTCGTCAGATAACAACTCACAGCACAGCCTTTTATATTCGCCGTATTCCAGTATTTTCTGGCTTATAGGATGAATCCACTGTCTTTTACGCTTCCTAGAAGCGGCTGCCAATAATAACAGCACATCTTCTACGTCAGAATCTTCAGATTAATTTAAAATTCTTGATAACCTTGATAGCGACATTCTCGTAACGATGCTTCGAAACGAATGACCAAACCAAACCACAACGAGCGAGCGGGTGTGCGCGATGCGGGCGGGACCCGCGCGCGATGCGGGCGCGTTGCTGGCGGGTTGATGGCGCGAGGCCAGCGCGATGCGCGCTTGCTCTGTGTGACCGGGCATCCCGCCGGCATCACGCCCTCATCAAGCCCCGCTACCGTCCCGCTGGCAGTCTGTTCGAGCCTTTAGGTGTGGATAATGCCGTTCAGGCAATGGGGTAATCACGCTCAAACCAACATTAGCCCAAATAACGTAATTGAGATCAACATTTACTTATTAAAAATAAGAGATCAACTCTTAAAAACAAAATTAACATCGTTTTATCATTGTTACTGTTATATTAGACATGATAATGAGTATTTTTTTCTAAAAATCAACATAATCAATATTCGTATATTTTTAGGAACAGAAATCGCATATACATATACCCCTCTGCCAAATCCCACCCAGAGCACATTGCATGGCTCCACAGCCCGCAAATGGTGCAGCGGTACCATACTTCATTGTTCTGTCCAAATTCCTTGCATAGGTGGCACATGCTATCGGCATTACCTTCATCGTCCATATCATCATCGTGCACTCGGGGGAAATGGCGCTCATGAGCGCTAGTAATCCAAACGGTCGTTTTGTATTAAAACTGAAATTTAAAATTTTACGCATAATATTGTTCAATAATATCAACTAGGCCTTGGATTTGAATAGCTTAACGATCCAAACAATCAGGCACGCAACGTAAAAGTTTGTAGAATTTCAACTTACCGACAAAAATATCCAGCGAAAAATTAGATCGAAGGAGCTCGAAATAAACAAACGACTCTCACTCTTACGTGTTTCGCACGGACTGGCGGGGCGGGGCACGTTGCCACTGGTTCAAGCGTCACTCTCCGCTCCCTTTCACCCGCACGCCGGGATCATAGGATCTAGTTACATCAAGTTATTGAGGTGAGCGCCATTACCCGGTGACTGGTATTATCCCTGCTTCCCCTATTATATAATTTCGTTTGGTTAGTTAGATACATACTTACTATGAATTAGTATTAGTAGCTTTCGTGAGATGGAGCTGGTATCAACATTATAACCATATGTACATAAATTAACTAATAAATATAAGTATTATGTATCTTTAATATTATCTAAGAGTAATGTTTTTATTCACCTATCACCTAGGGACCTATCTATGACACATTCTACGCTACTTGTTACAGAAAACAACAGAAGTAGCTAAGCATTTAAGGTGTTCAAAATGATTTTGGCAACGACTTTATAGTTCTCCAAAACGCAAATTTCTTAAGTCACGAAGACTACGTACCTCACTCCAAACATTACCACAGAATAACTAATAGTACTACCGTACAGAAAATTCACTCCTTCACAAAAGTCAAATTTAGGTATAATTTAGATACTCACCGCCTGCAAGCAAAATTGAAACTTATAACCACGCACGAACCGTGAATCTTCTTTGCGCGATGACCGAGCGATGTGAGTGTCGGCACGGGTTGTCACATGACAAGTTTTTGTACCTACATATACCTTATACCTACTGATTTATTATTTTTAAGATAAATATGTAGGAATTACAAACGTTGATTCTGTAAACATATTTTTTTATCCGGAAATAGTATGTCTGATTTTCACGGAAGTAGGTATGCCGCAGCCGTATTCCAATGGAAAATCCTATATCGGTCAGTTCCTAATATTGTTTCTGGGCAACCAATATTATATCTTTTATACGGATTAGATCGAGGTTTAGGTTTCGAAGGCATTGTGTGTTTTCAATTTTGCGCGAGCGCCACGTGACACGAGTATCGTGCGAGCCGAGCGGCAGCCCACTGCCATACGATACGCCTGCCCGGGAGGCGCGCCGGCCAAATGTACCTAAAGTACACTGCGTAATGAAACCCCCCTGACATTACATTATCCAAGGTGAAAAAAATTTTGCCGACCACACAATATTGTCTTTTATTTCCGCGCCATCTGTGAATAATGTTGCAAACTATTTTCAAGACTAATGATTCTAATGAAGTACAAACAAAACATCGCCACCTGGTGACAAATTATAGCATTAATGATGTATAATTAAGACATTTTAAGACTACAAAATGTTTAATATTACGTTTATTTTATTTTTTGTTATATAGGTATGTCATTAATTTTTGTAGTGCTAGTTTTAAGATCATAGGTAATTTTAATTCTTATTTAGTTTAGTTTCTAATTAATTGTTTTTATTTTGGTATGTCATTGTTTCTTTTTTTTTGATGTCTTTTACTCGTTTTGCTTGACATTGCCATTCTGTATGATAGTGACATGCAGTGATGCCAATTTAGCATTTTATATGCTAGATCTAGCATACTATCATCTCAATCAGCATTTTATTTTAGCATTTAGCATATAGCATATTTTTTTCGCATATTTAGACGAAGCAAGAAAGCAGAATACAACTATATTATTTCATAAGAAAATTAATTTCTGCTATTAAAAATTGTATATCTGTTTTCGAACGGTTATTATTTTTTACATACTTAGGGACCTTGACACATAGTCGCCACCAAGACTCTCAAAAAAATGCCCAGTCACTACATAATCCATATACTTTTTTCAAAAATTTTGGCCGATTTGATCAGGTCTGGCATATTTTTTTGTTATAGTATGGTGGACAATCAACCAAATCCGAGATTATAGGCTCAAGGGCACATATAAAATGAAGTTGGCATATTATTAGCATTTTTTCATCCTCACTCTAGCATATTCAGGACCATTCGAGTTGGCAACACTGGTGACATGAGTGACAGTGACAGATGGGACAAGGAAATTTATAGGATTGTTTCTGAGTATTGTGCAAATAAATTATAATAAATCATGGAAAATATTCAAGTAATTACCCAAGACTTTGTTAATGTGCATATCACAAAGTCTGAAGCCGAAGTTGGAGCCCCAGTGGAAAGGCGTTTCAAAAAAGGAATAACCGTCGCAGATTTTAAGGTTATAATGAGTCACTTACCGTATAGATTTTGTTTACATCGAATAAGTTCTAATAAATATATGTTTAAAAATGTTATTTTCTACTAAATAAACCTTTATTGAAAAGGTATAATCATCTATTTCATAATGCGTAAATAGCGCAGTATCAAATTGTAACAGATTCATTGCTAGATTGCAAGGGATTGTGCACTCATTGCTAGACGAATTCATTTCCCTTTGATTGATTTCCATATAAAATATCATGAGTATTAGTTCAATGTTTTTGTCGATCAAATAATGTTAAGTACTTATTAATATATAAGTTGCGTAAAAGTTGTAAACTTAGGCAGTTAAAAATAAATCTATTAAAAAAATGTCATGAGTATTAGTTCAATGTTTTTGTCGATCAAATAACTACTAAGTACTTATTAATATATAAGTTGCGTAAAAGTTGTAAACTTAGGCAGTTAAAAATAAATCTATTAAACAAATACATTTTTACAGAGCAAGCTAGAACTAGTTACTGGAGGTAATGCTGCCACAATGAAGCTCAAGTTGTTTGACATTAAGAACAATTACGTGTGCGACATAGAGAACAACAATGCTCTTCTCGGCTCCTATCCTATTGACGATGGTATGAGGATCCATGTGGAGGACAAATTTGCATTGCTCAGTGATGTGAGCTCGTCAGATAGCGGAGAAAGGTATATTATAGATTTTTTCCATACTAAAATAAACCCTTATAACTACCATTATATTTTGTTTTCCGTTTATTGTTATTATTATTTTTTCTCATAACTTATGTTTGTAGGGTCCTTCTGACCTTGGCCTCTTCCGAGTTGCCTTCTTCTAAATTTATGTATTTATCTAACATTTACTTCCATTTTTGTCTGTCTGTTGACTATAACTACTATTAGAAACAGGATTTTTACCATGTACATTTGAGTCTTGGAGCACTAAATATTGTTTCATAGTTGCATGCTCCGTCATCATGGACTAACTGCAATCGGTATTAGACATTGCAATCTCTTAGCAATCTGTCAGATTGAGAGGTGTGATCAAAGTTAGGGCACTTAGGGAGCTGATCCCTCAGCTATCTAAGGGAGCTTGACAAATTGGGCCTGAGAAATTGAAATTACCAGAGTTAGTAAACATTAGATTATGCTTCACATTGCGTAGTCTCAAATGTGAATCAGGCCATAACATGACCAAACACCATTAATTTTAGAAGCCATTGATTTAAGAAGTTGTAATACAACCCTTCTTGTCTGAGTAATGACTATGTACGGTCACGGACTTTAATTGTTGAGCCATTCACGGTTCACTTTACACTGGACTTTTCATAGAGTAAGTATTAAACAAAAGAAAATAGCTTGACCCGTTCCATTTCCCGAGCGTATTATTTACAGCAGTTTATTTTATACTCTATTTACAATGTTTCGCTCTTGACTATAATGTTGGGAATTTTCTGTTGTTTATTATATAATATTCAACACTTTATTCAAATAAATCGCTAAAATGACACTGACAACAGCGACAGTCTATCACATGCCCTCACACATGCATATCATCCTGTCATTATAATTATTGCCAGTGTAAGAAATTAGATCCAATGAAATTCCGCAACATGGCGCATGATCATATATTTCTGGTCAGGATTTATCTACATCCAATCTCTTCAAATCTTCTTGTTTCCCTGTTCAGATTCCGATTGTCAGAAGAAGAATATGAGAAGAAAGGAGACACAGTGCGTTCGTTCCTGCAGCGGAACAGGCTCGGCAAGTACAATGAGGAGGAGATGGCCAAAATGAAGGAAGAGCAGCAAAAGGAGCTGGAGGAGGAAGCGAGGTAAGCTGAATGTCATACTTATTCAGGTCTTTTAGTTCCTATCCAATAAAAGCCAAGGAAAAAAATGTGTAAATTCCTAAATCCGCAATTGGGTTAATGTAGTTGTAGAGAGACAGAATGAACGCCTGTGCCCAGCAGTGGCAAACCAAATTTGTTTTTCTTTTTTTTTTTAATTTATTTATTAATGTAAACTTATATTATACATGTTACTGTAAACCTCGCCAAACTGTGACGTTTGATGGCGAGATGCGCTCATTGTTTTAAACAAAAAAAAATACAAAGCAACTTAATCTAACTTAACCTATTTATTTACTTACTAACATTCTAAAAGCCTCTAAGTTAGGTAATCTCTCCTCGAGTACCGCGGTGTGGATTATGTTGTGGTAGAATTTGTGCATTATGTCTCAACCTGCTTGTCCTCGAGAAGAGAGGACCTTAGCCTCAACTTCAACCTTGGTTTACTGAGCTGGGGACTTTGTCTTAATATTCTAATTTTATTAAATATTTTTGGTACTAAATATGTTGACATTCTTTCGCCATAGTAGTTGTTTGCTCTAGGTTCTACTAATCATTTTTCTCTTACACTTCTTGTATTATACTTATTTTTAGCAAATAATTTGTACAGATCATTATAGTAGTATTCTAATCCTATTAAATATTTAACGTTTTTTATCTATAGGTAAGATCTTACACAAGGGAAATAACAAATCGTAGTCTTTATTGCACTTATCTTTAACTTTTTTTGCTTACTAAAAATTTAAGCAGTCTAGTTTGTATGTTTTTAATATCACTAATATAGGTTTAAAATGTTCTGCCGTATACAATAAGTCCATAGCTAATTAACGAGTCCGCGAGTGCGTAATAAACAACCCGTAAGGTTTTCTTACTTAACGCTCCGTTTAGTTGGTAAAATTTCCCTAACACTGACCTCAGCCTGTTACAAACATCGTTTACGTGAGATTTCCAGTTAAAGTTTGTATCGACAGTTAAGCCTAAGTATTTAAATGTTTTTACGTACTCTAAAGTGTCACACTTACAGTTGACCTTATTAAGGTGTAAACACTCATACGTGTGCCCTATAATAGTAAAATTTTGTTAATCAATGGTCTTAGCGCGTTGGTTGTATGGCGAGTGTATATGCATGCATTTAGTTTTAGAGAAGTTGAGAAAAATTCCGTTATCGTGTGCCCATTTACTGATACCCTCAAAATCTTGTTGCACACACTGTTGTATCTCTGCGATATTCTTGGATGCATATAGGAGACACTCATCTGCATACATATACACTCGACACTTCCCGACGACGTTTGAGACGCTGTTGACGTGCATAGCGTATCCCACGGGACCAAACACGGACCCGGTCGGCACCCCGAGCTCCACGGCCGCTTCTTCCCCGGTCACACCCGCGATATTAGTGTGTATTTTTCTGCCCGTCAGAAAGTTTTGAAACCATTTATTTGTAGGACCCCGTATTCCGCATTCATCCATCGCCTGTAGTAAGATATCGTGATCCAAAGTATCAAAAGCTTTTATATAATCAATAAAAAGCACTATCAACTGCTTGCCTGAGTCTAAACATTCGTTACGTAGTCCGCGAAACCCATCAAGGCAGATACAGTACTGCGCCCTTTTCGAAAACCGTGCTGAGTTTCTGAAAGTACGTTATAGCCACAGAATAACTAATAGTACTACCGTTTATAGCGTTCTAAAAACGTACTTTAAGTACGTTTTTAGAACGCTACTTACGGTAAGTACGGTACTTACTTGACCAACGATTATTTTTTCAATTATTTTATCGACGACAGACAAAATAGCTATAGGTCTTAAGTTGACATACTCTAAGTGGCTGCCAGACTTGTAAATGGGCCGTATAATCGCATGCTTCAGCTGTTCGGGATAAATACTCTTAGTAATACAAGCATTTATTAGAGTTAGTATAGCATACAATGCAAAATAAGAAAATAAGCTATTGTAGCTTGAAAAACCGGCCAAGTGCCAGTCGGACCACGCATAATGGAGGGTTCTCCGTACCTTCAACGAAATAAGAAAAATATAATACTACATCAAAAAAAAATCAAATAAACTTCAATGTTATTTTTAAAGACCTACGAGGGTTGCTACTTATATATCCGGAAACAAAAAAACAAACAAACGTACACGGCTGAAAATGGTTTTATTGTTTTTCAAAGTATTCCCCTTGATGATCTATGCACTTTTGCATTCGCGTGAACCAATTTTTAAAGCACTTCTGCCACTCCGCCTGAGGTACCTCCATAACGTGTTGTTTGAATGCGTCGACAGCATCTTCAGCGGTCGAAAATCGTTGACCGCGTAATTTATTCTTTATATTTGGAAATAAATAAAAATCGTTGGGTGCCAAGTCAGGGCTGTACGGCGGATGACCCGTTAATTCCACATTTTGACCCTCCAAAAATAGAGTTGTTTCGCGTGACGTATGACAGCTGGCATTGTCATGATGAAGAATGATTCTTCGTCGCTGGTTAGTTTTACGAATTTGTTCAAATACTTCCGGTAAGCAAATGGTCGTGTACCACTCTGAATTAACCGTTCTACGGTTTTCTAGTGGCACTGTAGCTACATGGCCATTAATACCGAAGAAGCAGGCCACCATTTGTTTCAATGTACTTTTTGCACGAGTAACTTTCGTAGGGTTCGGCTCATTTTGAAACACCCATACCGTTGATTGTTGCTTCGTTTCGGGATCGTATGCATAGATCCAGGATTCGTCACCTGTATAGATGTTATAAACATTTTATTGCACCATTCGACGCGAGCATCTTTTTGCTCTTTTGTTAAGTTGTGGGGTATCCAACGCGAACAAATTTTTTTTACAGCCAAATAATTATGTAATATGCTATTAATAGCGAGGCGGCCGGGAACTGGGGGCCATTTCTTGGCTGAACTTATCATAAAGGGGTAATGCCCATAATCCCCACGCTGGGCATGCGGGTTGGGGATCGCAGTTTGGTGGTGGGATTTTTCTGCAGGGGCGCTGCTGCCCGCCCCCCGGTATGTCCCTTAGTCGCCTCTTACGACACCCACGGGAAGAGTTGGGGTGGAGCAATTCTAAGCCGGCACCACACGGCTAGCCGGCACCACACGGCACACATGATGATGATGATGATGATGATGCTATTAATGCTGGTCATAGAAATACCCAGAGTCGCCTCTATCTCGCGGTACGTAACATGTCGGTCGTCCATTATAAGTTTTCGCACAGCCTCGATATTTTGTTGTACAACGACCGATTTCGGGCGACCTGCCTTAACTTCGTCCGTACGCATACTACGTCCACGATTGAACTCACTAAACCAGTGATACACAGTAGTTTTAGATGGGGCTTCATCACCAAAAGTTGAAGTTAGTAGATCTATGCACTGTTGTTGCGTTAAACCACGCCGAAAATCATAATAAATCATAGCACGAATATTTTCACGAGTGAGTTCCATTCTTGCTGCGAGATGACATTTAAAACCCGTCAAAAATAAAACACGAGCGTTAATAAGAAAGAAAAAATATACCGGCCAGTACTTAAAAAAGTACAAATTTTACCATGGAGGTCAAATATGCTATTTAAGAAGATTGTAATCCCGGTTTCCGGATATATAAATAGCAGCCCTTGTATTGATTGATGTGCAACATATATTTGGTACAAATTTTTTTTTGGAAAATTAGTTACATGTATGGAATGTCCCCCATAAGAATATTTTTTCAGCAATTTTACTACAAAACTAAGTAGCGGCATACAAAATACACCTTATATTTAAATTTTATTAAGATACGTCTCTGACGATATACGTTTAAACCGACTCTGACGGACGGACAGGACGAAACTATAAGGGTTCCGTTTTTGCCATTTCGGCTACGGAACCCTAAAAAAGCGATGACTATTGTCCTTATATTTGGGCTACTAGTGTATGAAAAATACTGTATGATTCTCTTAGTATGCCAAACTATATTTGGACCGGTGATAACATGTTTACAGTTTGGCAGCGGCGGTGCTTGTAGGCGCGCGTTGCGAAGTTCGCGTTCCTTCTCAAGGTGTACGGCGGGCGACAGTGCGGTACAACGGACCACTAGAGGGTACTAAAGGATTGTGGATCGGTGTACAGTACGACGAGCCGCGCGGCAAGAATGACGGCGAGTGAGTATTCATGTTACAGTTGTTATAACAGTCATATAGGTGGGTAAATGGCGGTATGTGTAAGCGCGGTGCGAAGTAAGGGTCCCATCTCAAGGTGTACGGCGGGCGACAGTGCGGTACAACGGACCACTAGAGGGTGCTAAAGGATTGTGGATCGGTGTACAGTACGACGAGCCTCGCGGCAAGAATGACGGCGAGTGAGTATTCATGTCACAGTTGTTATAACAGTAATATAGGTGGGTAAATCGCGGTGCGAAATTCGCGTTCCATCTAAAGGTGTACGGTGGGGGACAGTGTAGTACAACGGGCCACTAGAGGGTGCGAAGGGATTGTGGATTGGTGTACAGTACGACGAGCCTCGCGGCAAGAATGACGGCGAGTGAGTAGTAGTGACGTCACAGTTGGTACAATAGTAATATAGGTGGGTAAATCGCGGTACTTGTAAGCGCGGTACGAAGTAAGGGTCTCATCTCAAGGTGTACGGCGGGCGACAATGCGGTACAACAGGCCACTAGAGGGTGCTAAGGGATTGTGGATCGGTGTACGGTACGATGAGCCTCGCGGCAAGAATGACGGCGAGAGAGTGTATGCGGAGACTCCTCATATCCTTGTTCCCAGGGCCGGCCTCAACCCTCCAGGCCTCCTGGGCGAACCACTTTTGGATTTGAAATGTTGCAAAACGTTTTTCTCGCAAATTTTCTGAGTGTGTTTTAGCTGGCGGGACAAGATAACAACGAAAAATAGTTCTTTAACATAGGATTCACGTTTTTTGTCGTTGCAGGGTGAACGGCAAGCGGTACTTCTCATGCCCTCCGAAATACGGAGGCTTCGTCAAGCCAGCGTACGTCACGGTTGGCGACTTCCCAGAGGAGGAATTTGACCTCGACGACGAGATATGATCACATTGATCATGTCTACGATGAAAACGCTCGATGTTATTTTAGAAATTAATGTAACGCCTTTTGCACATTTTCGCAGCGAAATCAAGTCCGTGGTACCGCGCTAAACGTTTGCTAGCGAAACCAGAGCGGATCGAGAGCGAATTCGTGCGTTACGGTTACGCCCTTAATTCGCTTTCGATCCGCTCTGGTTTCGCAACGAAACGTATAGCGCGGTACCGCGGTGTCCGCTGCGGAGATGTGCAAAAGGCGTCTGTCGCCATTAACCTCTTTGGTGAGATGTGTCATGGTGGTCCCATATTGACGTTTTTATTTTTATTTATTTATTATTTCTCTAAATAGGTTTTATAACATGATTATATAAAAGTAAAATGAAAAAACTGGCCAAGTGCGTGTCGGACCACGCATAGGAGGGTTCCGTTAGTACCTTCAATGGAATAAGAACCAAACTAATACCAAAAGGTAGTATCTGATGCCTATGGAAGAAGTTTTTTGGAGATAACTCAAAAATAGCTGAACCGATAATGTTCAAAACAATTTTCGTAGAAAGTATATGATAAGGCGCATCTCTTCAATTTTTTTGAACTTACGGTTCAAAAGTTACGGTTTGAAAGACCTATCGATTGATGTGTCACATGTTGATATTTGGTTAAAAATTTTTTTTTTTTACCTGTTTAATGTTTAATTTAGTTACCTGTATGGAGCGCCCCCCAAATTTTTTTTTTTTTTGATTTAACTGCATAACTAAGTATACGGACGGACAGACAGACAGACATGACGAATCCATAAGGGTTCCGTTTTTTGCCATTTGGCTACGGAACCCTAAAAACAACATAGGTAAAATAAATACAAATTGCATATAAACACAAAAAAACGTCATTTATTATTATGAGCCTATTGTGTCCCACTGCTGGGAAAAATCCTTCCCTCTTATCTTCCAGACGATGATGCTATGTAACGTTATAAAACACAGTGGAACAAGGATGCCGTTATGATGAAAATAATGGCATCCTTGTTATACTGTTTTATAACATCAGTGTGGGACCACCATCAGCTTGATAATGTACCTACAGTATGCAGCAAAAGTTTCTAAGTATTATGCGAAGGTTTCGACTAAAACTCGTCAACATTTTTATATTTAGACAGCCAAAGTAAAATCTATATGAGTTGTGTGCAAAAATACAGGTCTAGTGAAATGAAAAAAACACTTCCAAGAGACTAAGCAAGTATTAGACTTGTTAGATATATGTAGTGTACACAAAACAAAACCTAAATGTCCATGTAAGAAAACATTACAAGTTTTTCTCACTATATCTGTACCTATCTGCTTAGCTACTTTTGCTACTAACTTTACACGACACATCCACAAATGGTTGGTAGGGATTTACAGATGTAGTGCATATACACGGTGCCCACGAGGAAAGGGAAAGATTTTAACAGTATATTCTAGATCCTATTTAGAGACAAAAATGTCATATAAACTTTTTTGAAATTCGCCTAGTTTTCAGAGTTAATACCAATTTATAAAAAATACACTTTTTATTATAACTCGGCACAAAACGCCTTTCTGATAGCGTTGTTGCCACTATTGGGCATTGTTTACACGTCTTTATTGACAGATATGAAAGTGACAAGGAAAACTATGGAGCAACTAAATTTTTCAAAAAAAAAAATTTTATTAATAACATTTACTTAAAAAAATAGAAAAAAACTAAATAATAACTAAAAAATAGAAAAAAAAAGAAAAACATTTTTTTTGACGAAATTGACCTAAACTCACATACTTAATATTTTTTCCTTCTTTTGGTGTCAGGAATGCGTGGTTAATTTTTTTCCCTTTCCTCGCGGGCACCTTGTATAATATCGTATTATCTTGGAAAAATTCGTTTTAATCGTGCTCTCTATTAGCTCAGTAGATGGGTACTAAAGGGTAGGCAACGCGCATGTGAATCAAATCCTCTGGGGTTGCAGGCGCCCATAGGCTACGGTAACTGCTTACCATCAGTGGGCCTTATGCTTATTTGCCACCGTCGTGGTATAAAAATTAAAAAAAAAACGAACTTTTCCCAGAAAATACGCTCGAAAACTATTATGCACTACATCTGTAGATGGTTTATTTTAAAAGGCTGCATTTTTTATATATAGGGTGGGGCCTGTAACTAAAGCAAAAAATTAAAACGTAGATTCTAGTCCTCAAACTAGACAACTTTCGTGTAGCAACTTTTTAAAATCATAAAGTTTTTAGATTGTTATTTTTTCAAACAAATTAAATAGTATTTTCAATGTACTTAAAACTCCGTCTAATTGACATCGCCTGTCAGTCTAGTCACTCTACAGACATAATCAATTTCATAGTACATTGCGTGTTCGATTTAACTTTAAAATGTAATAAAATTCAAATCGCAAGTTTTTTTTCAAAGTCGTCAAACAAACGTTGCGTAGTTTGAGGAGAAGAATGTACATTTTAATTTTTTGCTTTAGTTACAGGCCCCACCGTGTATATACATTATACTTATGGCTTGCTGGCACGTCATAATAAAAATTTGCAAGATGCAAAACTAATTGAAGGTTTTTTATATGCTTTTTGTAATGTACTGAAAATTATGATTTTATTATGGTTGTTCAAAATACTAATCCAGTATTCTGTGTCATTTTGTTATCTTTAATTTGAGAATGTCTTACCTCAAGTTTTTTTTAATGTTAAAAATGTAAAAAATATATGGAATAACAAATTAAGAAACTGCGTATCTATCGTATGTTATAAAAGTTACGAATTTCATTCCATGAGGTCCACATTTGATGATACTCGTTAAAATTAATTAGAAATTCGCTTTGTAATGTTTAATTTATGAAGCACTCTTTTTAAAAATAAATATTGTACTAAAACAACTGTTTTTTTTTTATCTGGAATCTTGTCAGTGTGTAATTGTGTATACCCCATCCACTAGCGCAACAGCACTCATGAGGGAATGTCAGAATAAAATTGTTCCCTAGCATGCTATATATCTACCTAGTCAGCTATACTGAAAAGCAGAGAAAATTGGCGATCTGCTGTAAAATATACATTTACGAACGACCCGCCCGGGCGTCGCACGGGATAAAAAATGGTTATTGTGGGTTATCCCTAAGAGATAGACATATACCATCGCGGACTTTTTTTAGACCTTTTTAAGGTGTACATTATTTTGATCTATCTCGTAGTGTTCAGCCAGCGTTTGCAATGTAAGCGCAAAAAAGTGTTTATTTACGACATCACATTAGAAACCTCTAAAATTATCAGTGTTGCTCTACTATATTATGTATGTATTATACGTATAAACCTTCCCCTTGAATCACTATCTATTAAAAAACCGCATCAAAATCTGTTGCGTAGTTTTAACCCTTTGGCCGCCGGACCTAGTCCGCAAAGACGCTCACTCACACGCCAAGGTAAATTTTAGTAGTTAAGTTAAGCAACTAATAGGGATTACAAGTAGTAGTGATATCGATATTGTCCATACAAAGTGACCCGTTTTCATGGTGCTTGGATGTAAGTAGTAGTTAAGTTAGATAATGTAAGGAAATATATGTACAATGGGTGTATTCCATTCGCCAACAAACTGTTTCGCAGTTTGGCGAAGTTTTGTAGTAGTTTTAAGTAAGTATTTTAATAAATATCTTCTGAATTTGGCTTTGTTTGAAAATAGATGTCATATACTTCAGAAAAAGTGACCAAACCCTCCGGTGTCCGAGGCCAGATTTGAACTGGCGTCTTCAGCTTTCGCGGCTGACGTCCTGACCACTAGACCACCCGGTCCGGGTGGATAAGCCCAAGATACAGGAGCCCAATGCGCTGGTCTGACCAAATTCGCTCAGCTCTCAACACTGGTCCACGATGCTCTTCACTCGGCGTTAGATAGAGGAAGATGGCGTCAGATCATCAGAGAGAAGCTGTTGAATGACCACGACCCTCAGTGATGAGGAAACCGATGCAAGGAGGGGGATATTAAGTAGGTATCAGTGAATCTTGAAGCAAATCAAATTATTTTGTTCAATATATTTTTTTTTGATTTGCAATTTTGTCAGCGCCTAGCCGTTTCAAATTCAGAGATTGCATATACATGAGAAAATTTGTCAAGTTCCGCCGTGACCGGGTGGTCTAAGTTGTCAGGACGTCAGCCGCGAAAGCTGAAGACGCCAGTTCAAATCTGGCCTCGGACACCGGAGGGTTTGATCACTTTTTCTGAAGTATATGACATCTATTTTCTATTTTTGTGAAAAAAAAAAACATGTAAAATTGTACTATTTAATTAAAACTTCCTCCGCTTAAGAATCTCAGGGCGCCAGTTGATGGGATGCGTCTCCTCGGAGGCGGAGTCGTCCTCGCGGTATATCTTGATGCTCTTGTCGGCCTCGGCCGTGATGAGACGCGCGCCGGAGCGGTCGAACGTCATCGCGAAGATACCGGCTTCGGAGTCCATCGAGCCCGGCTGGACTGCCGACTGGGGATACAAATGTTGAGTTTAAATTTCAAATCTAAAGGTACAAGGCCAGTGTACATGTTGAGTTTAACACTTTGACTACCGAGAACCCGCCTGGTAGGCACTCGTAATGTTTGCTCAGATGTCGGGCACGTGGCGTGCGGCATTGCGTTGCACGTCGTAGCCCACCTGGCGGGTTCTGTCGGCTTTTGGGGCATTGTTCAAAATTTTGCCCGGTTGAGAAAGTGTTAAATTATGACGACAGTACGTAGGGATATGTAAGGGAATGTAGATCTCATAATGCACCGCTCGCGCACTATTTGCAAACCGCTGGCGTACTGTAGTTACGCGCGCTGTATCCCACTATTCGCAAAGAGCGAACTCCTTTTGCTTCTTTTGGTAAAATAATAATAAAGTCTTCGATGTCTCCATACTATGTTTGAAACCAAATTAAAGGCATGACAAGCTCAAAGTATCTATCACACGTGGATAGTTTGACTCAGCTTAGAAGTCAAATAGTGGAAGCTTGGACCGGGCGGTCCACATAGGTTATGACTTATGACTTAGTGTAAGGTCTGAGTGGACGCTCGTTTGGTGGGTCGTGCAGCGTGCATTCACTTTGTTTGTGCAGCGTCGACTCAGGAGTCTCAGGACACCAGTATGAGTTTCAGTTGTTTGACATTCACGCCGCACGCTCCGCTTCGCTGCTCGCCCAACTGGAGCGTCCACTCAAGCCTTACACTTAAGATTGCACACAATGGAGACAAGTGTCGTGCAAATGTGTGATCGCGTTCCGCAGCAGTGAAAAAATTAACTCTTTGACCGAAATCCAAGCATCGGGCAGAAAAATCGTGCCACTGACGCCAGAGCAAAATTTGCGCGAGCGGACTCGGTTACATTTTGGACGTGATATCACGCGCTGACGCCGAGGGCGCGATTTTCCGTAAGCGTAATTTGACGTCTTTGGCGGTCAAAGGGTTAAACATACCTGGGGCCTATTTCTCGAAAGGTAAGTATTAGACCAATATTATTAGTCCATGAACTGTCAAAACGTTAGGGTTTCCATTGACAACACACTAATCGAACGAGCAGAGCGTAAGCGACGCAAGTTCTGGCTAATGGGACGTCTCGGCATTTCGATGGCTGTTTAATTTAAAGAGTTTGTTCCGCAATTAACTTCAGTAACGCTTTTCTGATCTTCATGAAATTTGTTGGCGTTGTAGCAGAGATACACATAATTTGAGAGTTCGTATATGAGCAGGAGCTAGAAGGCGCGAAAAAATCATCATAAGGGTCTTGTTATACTGGTCATCTCGTTTGCAAGGAAATCGCGAGTTCTGAGTTCGATGTGGACTACTAGTAATATCAGTGTAACAAACACCATTCGAGAAGTGGGCCCCTGCAACCGCTGGAAGTTGTAGCCGGTACGCCAGTCCCAGCAGTACATGGTGCCGTTGTCACCGCTCACTAGCACGCCTTCAGGGTTCACCGCTATCACGGCGTTGTAGCCTGATAGGTTCTGTATAAACTCACCTGCAACCGCTGGAAGTTGTAGCCGGTACGCCAGTCACAGCAGTACATGGTGCCGTTGTCACCGCTCACTAGCACGCCTTCAGGGTTCACCACTATTACGGCGTTGTAGCCTGATAGGTTCTGTATAAACACACCTGCAACCGCTGGAAATTGTAGCCGGTACGCCAGTCCCAGCAGTACATGGTGCCGTTGTCACCGCTCACTAGCACGCCTTCAGGGTTCACTGCTATCACGGCGTTGTAGCCTGATAGGTTCTGTATAAACTCACCTGCAACCGCTGGAAGTTGTAGCCGGTACGCCAGTCCCAACAGTACATGGTGCCGTTGTCACCACTCACTAGCACGCCTTCAGGGTTCACCGCTATTACGGCGTTGTAGCCTGATAGGTTCTGTATAAACACACCTGCAACCGCTGGAAGTTGTAGCCGGTACGCCAGTCCCAGCAGTACATGGTGCCGTTGTCACCGCTCACTAGCACGCCTTCAGGGTTCACCGCTATCACGGCGTTGTAGCCTGATAGGTTCTGTATAAACTCACCTGCAACCGCTGGAAGTTGTAGCCGGTACGCCAGTCCCAGCAGTACATGGTGCCGTTGTCACCGCTCACTAGCACGCCTTCAGGCTTCACCGCTATTACGGCGTTGTAGCCTGATAGGTTCTGTATAAACACACCTGCAACCGCTGGAAATTGTAGCCGGTACGCCAGTCCCAGCAGTACATGGTGCCGTTGTCCCCGCTCACTAGCACGCCTTCAGGCTTCACCACTATCACGGCGTTGTAGCCTGATAGGTTCTGTATAAACACACTTGCAACCGCTGGAAGTTGTAGCCGGTACGCCAGTCCCAGCAGTACATGGTGCCGTTGTCACCGCTCACTAGCACGCCTTCAGGGTTCACCGCTATTACGGCGTTGTAGCCTGATAGGTTCTGTATAAACACACCTGCAACCGCTGGAAGTTGTAGCCGGTACGCCAGTCCCAACAGTACATGGTGCCGTTGTCACCACTCACTAGCACGCCTTCAGGGTTCACCGCTATTACGGCGTTGTAGCCTGATAGGTTCTGTATAAACACACCTGCAACCGCTGGAAGTTGTAGCCGGTACGCCAGTCCCAACAGTACATGGTGCCGTTGTCACCACTCACTAGCACGCCTTCAGGGTTCACCGCTATTACGGCGTTGTAGCCTGATAGGTTCTGTATAAACACACCTGCAACCGCTGGAAGTTGTAGCCGGTACGCCAGTCCCAGCAGTACATGGTGCCGTTGTCACCGCTCACTAGCACGCCTTCAGGGTTCACCGCTATCACGGCGTTGTAGCCTGATAGGTTCTGTATAAACTCACCTGCAACCGCTGGAAGTTGTAGCCGGTACGCCAGTCCCAGCAGTACATGGTGCCGTTGTCACCGCTCACTAGCACGCCTTCAGGCTTCACCGCTATTACGGCGTTGTAGCCTGATAGGTTCTGTATAAACACACCTGCAACCGCTGGAAGTTGTAGCCGGTACGCCAGTCCCAGCAGTACATGGTGCCGTTGTCACCGCTCACTAGCACGCCTTCAGGGTTCACCACTATTACGGCGTTGTAGCCTGATAGGTTCTGTATAAACACACCTGCAACCGCTGGAAATTGTAGCCGGTACGCCAGTCCCAGCAGTACATGGTGCCGTTGTCCCCGCTCACTAGCACGCCTTCAGGCTTCACCGCTATCACGGCGTTGTAGCCTGATAGGTTCTGTATAAACACACTTGCAACCGCTGGAAGTTGTAGCCGGTACGCCAGTCCCAGCAGTACATGGTGCCGTTGTCACCGCTCACTAGCACGCCTTCAGGGTTCACCGCTATTACGGCGTTGTAGCCTGATAGGTTCTGTATAAACACACCTGCAACCGCTGGAAGTTGTAGCCGGTACGCCAGTCCCAACAGTACATGGTGCCGTTGTCACCACTCACTAGCACGCCTTCAGGGTTCACCGCTATTACGGCGTTGTAGCCTGATAGGTTCTGTATAAACACACCTGCAACCGCTGGAAGTTGTAGCCGGTACGCCAGTCCCAGCAGTACATGGTGCCGTTGTCACCGCTCACTAGCACGCCTTCAGGGTTCACTGCTATCACGGCGTTGTAGCCTGATAGGTTCTATATAAACTCACCTGCAACCGCTGGAAGTTGTAGCCGGTACGCCAGTCCCAGCAGTACATGGTGCCGTTGTCACCTCCACTCACTAGAACTCCTTCGGGATTAACTGCCATGCAGTTTACGATTGCGTTGTGGCCGGATAGATTTTGGATGAACTTTCCTGGAAAATGTATGCAAAATTAGGCAATCAGATAATTTGTTAAACTTTAAGCGAGTCCGGCCGATAGCCGATTTTGCCCTAAACGACGTCACCCCATTGAGCATATCGCCTCATTTTCTTTCAGCAAATGAATAATTTACTTTGTCTACTCCTCCATTACAATTTGTCAATAAGATGACTGACAGGTATATTCAAAACGTATAGGTACTGATCCAGTAACTTTATACAATCATCGTGTGCGTCAAATCCGTTAGATCTAATTTTTTGCAGACTTGTTTGTGACGTTGGCCCAATAAATAATCCAAGTTTGTGACCTTCTGTTATATATTTAGTTACCTTCTGGACACTTCTACTGCTCGATATTGTCCAGCTGACGCGAAGGTAAGCTCAACACCATATTCCCATAAATTTTTCTTCTAGCTCGGTAAAGTGGTCACCGGATTCGGTAATATATGCAAATCATGTTTCTTAGTTCGCTTAATGGTACAAATCAAGTAAGGCGGTCTAAAAACTTTAAAAATATTTTTTAAATATGTCTAACCTTACAAATAATTTCTAAGTGCAATAAAATGATTACAAATGTATTTAAGTTACCAGTATAGTATTGACAATAACCGTATGAAAATGCCAGACCTTATTAAAAAATTAAACGTACATCCAGGTCTTAAGCGTTCATGGAAACGTACATTTACCTTATAGAGTGTCGGGTGGATCACGATGGAGTGGTCAGTCTTCTTGTAGTTGGTGAGTACACAGAGATGTCCCTATATTTAGTTACCTTCTGGACACTTCCACTGTTTGATATTGTCCGGTGAAGCTGACGCGAAGGTATAGAGTGTCGGGTGGATCACGATGGAGCGGACTGATTTCTTGTGATTGGTGAGGGTACATAGAGATTTGCCGGCTGCTAAGTCCCAGAGACGGATCGTTGAGTCGTGCGAGCCTGTGATGATCTGGAACATAAATACTAATAAATAAACGTTACAGGAAAACTACAGGATAATATTAAATGCAGCTTATTATTGAATAAAGCTTTTCTTATTCTTTGAACCTAGAAGATACAGCCTTGGCCAGAAGTGTTGAGCATAGCTCTTTTTTGTTTACAATTTTGATGTTAAGGGTCGGGTATATGTGGGAGAATTTTCAGATTCTGTCAAAATACCCTGATTCACACACAACCAGACTTCACGCACACTACCACATTTTTGGCGGACAGATCATTGACCCCTCATATTTTTTTACAGGTTGCCATTATTAGTTTCATACTAATCACACCTCGTTTGTGAAAGTTAAGCTGTAATGTTTTCCTTTGTAAGAAGACAGAGAAATAACATATTTTATCTTGCTTTCCTTGTCTATCCTGTGTCACATATGATGTATTATGGTTGATTTTAAATGATTAAATGACTTTGGTAATGCGTTATCGAGATACGCGTTTTGGAAAGTTAGCTAGCCGAACCGCGAACCACTTCGTTCGTCGAATCGACTATTTGCATCACTCTCTTTCGAAAATGCAAGAGCGATAGAAACGGAGATAACGAAATGTCGATTTTCGAACTTCGCGGTTGGCCCGTTGTAGACTAGAAGTCGCTTATAGGTAAAAGTGAACGGAAATATGTCTGAATAACTTCTTAAGAGCTGTTTCAATGGATTGTATTGTAAATTAGGTAGGTCTTTGCTTGCTTAGGTTGGCCTTGCTTTGTCAATTTTCCATGCAAATAAATCTAAATGTTATCCTACTATTGAATGAATTGGTTTTATTTACTAACTAATGTTTTGCATACCTTCGTGTGAATTTAGTTTTAGTACTGGAGCCGGCCATACTATAAATTTATTAAAGGTCCAAATGGTCGCTAGTAGGTATGTGGGTGAAGGACACTTATTACCTTTTATGGTAGAAAAACTTAGCAGACGAGTTTAGGATGATACTAATTATGAAGCGTTATAATTAGACTTCCAAAACAAAACCTAGGGACAGTGTGCTTTACTACGTTACGACACTTACGACACATAAATAAAAATATATATTTTGTTAAACTGTTATATACTTTGTAAAGTCTTGGTTTGATTGTCTGACTTAATAAACATGTAGCCGAATTGTAAACAAGCTATTAGTTTTGTAAAAAAATACTTCTCCAAAAGTTGATTCACCCATATATTGCGCCAATTTGAAAATACCCTAAAACTACATTATGTAATTTATCTTCAAGCCTACCGCTCCAAATATTTGCGACACGGTATAGTGCACTTCAAATAAGCTACATACCAAATTTAAGACCCGTTAAGCGCTTAGGATTTAAAGACCATTTTAAAGAAATAATTGTTTTTATATGAAAAATAGCAAATGACTTTAAGCCCCTCACACAAATGTATTTAAATGGCTCAAACACACTTGCAGACTCATACATATTTAATTACCATGACATAACGTTTGATATGCCCTAAAAGTATACTATAATAAATCGAATATAATATTACTGAAGTCACAGGCGGGCGTAATGCCTACAATAATTTCCTGTCAGTCGCTTATAACTCCAAATAGATAGTGTCAAGATGATGCACTCTGAGAATATGTTCAGTAAGTGACTGAAAAAATGTCGTAAATATATTTTGATCCCATCCCTCCAAACTTTGGCACATGGTATTGGGCACTTCGAATAACCTACATTTCGAATTTAAAATCATTATTTTGGCCGGTTTGAACTTTAAGACCAGTTGAAATCACGAACTTTAGCTCTGAAATAAATTTTGAGCCTGTTGTACCAAATTATTACTGTATATAGGACTTATTAAACGAAAGAAATACTAAATTAAATAAATATCGTTCCTGTGACCGACTCCGTTTATACGTCCTTTTTCAACTGACATGATATAATAAAATTAATAACCCTTTTAAAATTATAATTAAATAGCTCAAACATACGTGAATATTTCATTTATAAGTCATAAAAAAATATTAAATATTTACATGTCTTCATCCTACTTACACTACGTACGTTTTTTTGTTGACATCGTTTTGACAACCTTAAGGTTAATTATGTTTTTGAGCTAGTACCTATTGTTACTTATTTAGGTTAAATTAATATAGCCACCAGTGCAGTAAAATTCTTTATAGGCCTTAAATTTGGTGACTGATTCATGCGTTTTTGACCTTAAGGTTAGATATGATTTTGAGCTAGTACCTATTGTTACCTATTTAGGATAATTTAATAAAGCCACCAGTGCAGTACAAATCCTATAAACGGCCATAAATTTGGTGACTGATTCATGCAAATCATCTGCAGTTCAGTCTCAGGCAACGCCGCTTTGCATGATTGCCAGTCGTGTCAAATTAAGCTGATCAAGCTCCCTTGTTAATAGATCAAGCAGTGTCTAGAAAAGGGGTCGGGGAATGGTCGACTTCCGAGGTCCAGTCTGCTCTATGCATATTTTTTGCCTACGATTAGGTACTAGGTCCAGCTTGACATCATTTTTAGGGTTCCGTAGCCAAATGGTAAAAAACGGAACCCTTATGGATTCGTCATGTATGTCTGTCTGTCTGTCCGTCCGTATGTCACAGGCATTTTACTCGGAACCTATACGACGTATCTGAATAAAATTTACATATAAAGTGTATTTTGCATGCAGTTTTGAAAAAAAAAAATTGCAAAAAAAAAATCTTTTTAGGGGGGCGCTCCATACAGGTGACTAAATAAAAAAAAAAAATAACCAAATATCAACATGTGACACATCAATCGATAGGTCCTTCAAAATAATCGCTTCGAAATTCAGAAAAGTTGTGTAGCCCCCCCCCCCGTAACTTTTGAACCGTAAGTTCAAAAAATATGAAAAAATTTGAAAAGATGCGCCTTATCATGTACTTTCTAATAAAATTGTTTTGAACATTATCAGTTTAGCCATTTTTGAGTTATCTCCAAAAAACTTCTTCCACAGGCATCAGATACGACCTTTTGGTATTAGTTTGGTAAGAACCAAATTCCATTGAACGTACGGAACCCTCCTATGCGTGGTCCGACACGCACTTGGCCGGTTTTTTTTATAGTTAAAGTACGAATAATTCATTTAAGAAATATTTTTTTATAAATGCACAAAAATATATGGATTTATATACACGTATATAACTTTGTTATTTGAATGACATTTGGAAAAATATTACAATTTTTTCATTGTTTTCATATAAATCCTTGACGAAACCATTAAAAGAAATCGCGTCAGTGACTTATTATTATGATTTATAGGTATGAAGAAAAATTTTACAAGCAGAAAGTGATTTTGAAACGAAATTAACGAACTTAGGAAAGGCATCAGCTATCGTATACAAGTACGCTGTGATGATTCTGATATTTGATACGCATCATGAAGTGAAAATTTCAGAATGTACTTTTTGGACTTATTTAGATTTTCTGTAGCAACTAACATTAGGAGGTTGTAGTACAGAATATATAATTACACGCTTGAGGCGACACATACGATTATTGTAGAAATCATACAATTATATAATTGTGTACAATACACATACCATATCACACATCGAAAGCCTAAAATTGGTGTATGTTTAAAAAACAATGAAAGTATTGCTGCAGGTAAGAGTTATTTCCGCAGACCTGATATGTATGTATAACTATATGGTAAGAAAAAATATTACTTGTTCAACTATCATTATTGTTATTCGCCTTATATACGACACGCAGATTTTATAAATTTGCCGCCTTTTATCGGAGCCGAGATAGCGTAGCTAGAATCTACTTTAATGTTCATCTTAATATTTTTTCGTAAAAAAATAGTATTGTGCGGCAAATGCGATTTCCATATAATTGAATCACGTGGAAGTTAAAGGGTTATAAATGTGTAAAAAATATTAAAACAAATTTATTGTTTTTATTTTTACTTTCATACAAATTTTCATCCCCCTTTTTACCCCTTTATGAGTAGATTTTATAAAATTATATTTATCTAACCTAGCAGCGAATTGTAGGCCGAATGTAGCACAGATTGGATCTCAGAAGGGACGCCGATATTCCATCCGCTTTTTGGGAGGTTGCCACTGTATAATCTGACAGCTAGGAGGGTTGATCAGTTTTGTTTGACCTAACGGCCAATCGTGCTAAGCGACGTCATCTGAGACAGATGTGCAGACGGCTCCATACATTTCTGTCTCTTAAGGTCCGCAGTAATTAAGACTTTTAAAACGGTATCCCACATACCTTAGAGTCATGTAGGCATCGGAGTTTTTATCGCACGGTAAGACTAATAGAAAGCTATGGAGTCGCCATTTGCCGTAAATTTTAATTCTTGTTCATACTCATACTCACTTATTTATTTAAATTTTATAATCAAGGACAATAGTGGCAGTTGCAGCTATTAAAAATACGGCTTTTCGTGAACAAGAGATTTTCTTCAGCATGATTATTTCTTGGGACCCAAGGATGGGTTTGAGAAGTGGAGTGGGGGGGGGGGGAGGCTCTCAACTATATCTTGATATCTACATCAGTTAAGCTACTAGGCCAAGTTTGGTATCATTTTCGTATAAATCGAGGATGCCCAACTGCGACAGAATGAAGTATCGCCTACCTATTCGCAGGTTTATCGACAGAGGCACGTCAAGTGATAATTACCACACTAATGTGGTAAAGTAGCACCATATGTTCTGTTAGCCAGGTTTTGGAACATCGCCGAGGTGACAGCTCACCTGTCATCGGACCGAACTGTCAAGAGGGATTCCCGCGCCATCTTTAGCGTTGCCTTGAGCGTTGTCGTGTAATTAATGTATAAATAAATCAAATATCCAAGACTCGGTGCTTTTACTGTTAATACTTCAGAAGCGCGATATGAATTAACTCATGTCCACAAGTAATTTTTATGAAATAAGTGAATTCTCGTACGAAATCGTAAAGAGCGCCATTGTCGCAAAGTCGCAGTAGACGCGCGCTTTTGTAGCAAGTAAAATGCACAGAGTTTTGGATCGCGGAAAGTGTAATTGTTTATTACAATGCATTATGTACGAGCGTACATAAGAAGTGAAACGAAATACGCAGTCGCATAAGTTCTTTGGTTAAATGCGTATGAAGTGTCGACAAGATGAAAGTCGTAGGTAATTATAATATTACCGGTAAGTCACTAACTAATCCGAAGCAACGTAAACTGTAAGTAATTATGATTGCCGTTGATGCCCTACAGTGACAAAAGGGTTTTGATACAAATGAATACAGGTATGTTGAATTCCCATACAACTATACTATACCACAGATTTGAGTTATCGAAATATATACGAGTACGCATCTATAACTTACACATAATGGATGCCATTTGAATTAGATCATGAGTTTTGTGGTTGGTTTGCACATATTTTGGTATGATCTGAATGTTCCTTGGTGTGTTTTTAGATGTAGGTACTGTACCTAACAAACGGGTAAGGTAGCATAAAACATGTACATTGAAATATTTGTGCTAATAATAATACCTATAAATGTTGGCTTGGTGTGTGGTGTGTTTGTATTTAAGTTCCAGATAAGAGATTACAACAAACCTAAGATAGAAAGATATTGGACCCGGATATTCACTCATCATCCAGTCATCGGTCATAAATGCACTGACTGAAATTCTATGTTTGCTGTGTCCTTTACTAAAAGTCTGGAAATACATAAATGAGAAGAAACTCAGGAAATACAATAAGATTCATAGCATTAATAAGGGTTTGCTGAAGTTCAGCGGAGTGACCGGAGTAATAACTGACCACTCAGCATGATCAACCATGCCGCAAGTATTGAAATTCATACTTAATAGTCAAATGGTTCTAAATGGTAAGACAGGAATGATTATGTTAAATTAACTTCTGGTGATGTCAATGGATGTACCTAATCCCTGCTCTAAACTTGCATAATTATTGTTTGAATGAAAAATAAAAATATACATGATTAATTTTATGATGAGAGTAAAGTTTGTGAGAACTAAATTAAGTAGAATCTAATTGCAATCATTATTTCGATTGAATTTTGAATTGAAATAGTGTAATAAAACATTCCAAGTTTCAGTTGGTATAATGATGATGATGATGATATTGCTAAAAGTAGTTACAACACATGTCTTTTATTTGAATAACAGTAGTATGATGGGAAGGTAAGGTACAGTGTACCTATGTAAAGAATGAAATTATACTGTTTCTTATTGCTGTGTTGTGTGTGTTTATTAATATGTTCACAGATTAAATATTTATGATAAAATATTGGATGTCTGCAACTATACAAGTATTAAGTTAATAGCTGCTTGATGTTATAATATGGAGTAGACGTGTGCGCCGCGCCGGCGTGGCGTAGCCGCGCCGTGGGACCCACGCCGCCGCCGCCGCCGCGGATTTTAAAATCCACGCCGTTGGCCAAAATTTCAGAATTCGGCAAAAATTAGCCAATGACAATTACCGATGATGGAAAGTCAGTTGAAAATTTTACAACGTATATTGACGAATTAAACCATGAAAACATCTACACATTGAAATATTCAGGGTTTGGTCAATTCCTTCTCTTTCGGGAGATTAATAAATGAGTATGATTAACCGCTCACCTAACAAATATGAACCCGATGGCCTAATTAATAAGATTGGTAACGAAAATAATAAATCTGCCCTTAAAATTGTACCACCAACTAAATTATCCTGAGAAAAGAAGTGTTTTCGGTGGCAGGATTGATCCTTAATACTGAACGGTATGTTTGGACTTACTGCGAGTCAAAAAAGGATCTTCATCATCACTAGTCGTTCCCTCAGAGCTGAGGATCATGTCCTTCTGTTGAAGATCAGGTTCCTCCATAGGCTTCTATGCCTCGCTAAGCTCATAGCTTCTTGCAGTTTCAATTGCATGGGTGCAGTGATTTGGGCACACGATCTTGCAGGGGGAGGGCATCTTAGTCTTATGCCTTCAACTTTTCCCGTCATGATGATCCTCTCCAGGCTATCCGAGGAGCGTCGAGAGAGGGGTCCGAAGTATGTGAGTACTTGGTCCTGGCACGTCGTAGACAACCGGCGTTTTATGCGTAGCTCCTCTAGTATGGACTGATTAGTGCGCATCGCAGTCCAATGTATCCGTAAAAGCCGTAGCCAATACCTCATCTCAAACGCGTCGATACGGCTTTTCAGATCTGCCTTGATAGTCCATAGTAGTTTCAGAACTATATAGGAAAATTGGAAACACCAGGGAAGTCTAACCTTAGTCTGCCTCTGTATGCCGCGATCTCCCCAGATCCTATCACCCTTCGCTATTTGAAGGATGTAAAATTTCTTTATTAGAATAAAATACAAATACAAAATATATACAAAATTGGACGATGACGGTGTTCGCTATTTGAATCCTCCGGATGATTTCACGTTCACAGCTACCATCGCTAGATATAAGTAAGCCGAGGTAGGTGAAGGCGCTGACGCATTCTAGGTTTTTCAGTTCTAGGCTTCGTGGAGGAGACTGTTTCCGGTGTACGAACATTAACTTGGTTTTCGCATGGTTAACGTGAAGTCCTAATTCGATGCCCTCCGCTTCTATTCGCCGGAACAAAATACACATCTCCTCCTCATTGGAAGCCAAGAGCGTTGTGTCATCAACATAGCGTAGGTTGCAGATCGTTTTGCCGCCAATTAATATGCCACTGTCTCAGTTCTCGGTGACCTTACGTAAGATGTATTCGCCGTAAATATTAATGAGCTTCGGAGACAATATACAGCCCTGTCTTACTCCTCTTTCCGGCTTGAACTGGTCCGACAAGGTGTTCTCGATGCGCACTCTGGCAGTACTTTCGGCGTACATGTTCTCAATAAGGTGAGCTAAATAAGCAGGGACACCCATCTCCAGGAGCACGTACAGCATGTTTTTCCATCTAACTCAGTCGAATGCTTTGGCGTAATCTATGAAGCATAGGACTAATGGCTTGTTCCATTCACGACATCTCTCGATGATCTGGCGCACGTTCGCCGTTCGTATCCCTCGCCCAGACACAAAGCCAACCTGCTCTGCAGGTATTTGCCGCTCCAGGAACTTTGTCAATCGATAATTCATGATGTAAAAAAATACTTTACTGGTATGCGATATAATAGACATAATTCTATCATTGTCACATTTTAGCGTCGAACCTTTTTATGGAGAGGTATAACCATGGATTCAGTCCAGTCTCTAGGCCACTGGCCAGTTCTCCACACTTTGCAGCAAATCTGGTGTAAGAACTGTGTACCATCGCCACCTAGATTCTTTAGAAGACTAGCGCATATACCATCAGTACCCACGGTATTAACTTTCAGACGTCTGATAGCGTCTCCCACTTCGGAAATAAGTATGTCCGGCTCTATTGGATGCACAGCGTCATTCCGCACTAAAAGATGTTCCGGAACTTCTCGATGGAGTTGTTCCGAATAGTATCTCCATCTAGCAGACACTTTACCCAGGTCTGATAAAGTGTTCACATCAGTATCCGCTATCTGCCAGCTTCTAGGTTTGTAGTCGCGGGTGAGAAGTTTGAGTTTCTGTAACAAGTCTTTAGAATGGACAGTTGCAGCATGGTTTTCGATTTCGTCACACAAAGCATGGATTGAATTATTCTTATCGCGTCTGCATGCCCTTTTCACGCAAGTGTGTAGCCTCGACTACTGCTTTCTTGCTATGTCTGTGTTAAGGCCTTGTTCTTTGAGAGTCCTTTGTCGCTCAATAAGTTCCCAGGTAGCATCAGAAATCCAGGGTTTCCGTCTTGCTTGGTTCCCAGGAGTGGGGATGACTTCTTTCGCTGTTTCGGACACAACCGCCTTGAAGACATTCCATGTTGTTTCTGTATCTTCAAAGGGATCCCTTAAAACGTCCTTTATCTTGAGAGGCAACCTTCTGGCGAGCTCCCGCAAGACAGGAGCGTCTAGCTTGTCACATTTCTTGGTAGCTGGCCTTGGTACACACTTAAGATGGATTTGGCTTTAAAAGGATCTTAATTTATCACAATTAAGAAAAACATCAACATTAAAGCGATTTCCGAAAAATAGGCAGGACTGAAGCAAACGGCATTATATATCGTTTTAATAATAAGTTCCTTGTTCCCAAAAAGTTTTTGATATTTAACATATTTTTAATGCGAAACGTGAGCTTTGCGAGCGCAGTCAAAAGTGACCTTGACGCCGGCGTGGCGCAGCCACGCCGCCCAAAATTCCCGGCGCGCCGCCGCCGCGGATTTTTATGGCGGCGCACACGTCTAATATGGAGTGCACCTGCACACAAGTTGGATGAAAACTAAATGAAGTTGTGATATTTGTTATGCTTACCAGAGACAAGTTGATAATAAAGACTGGCAATACAGTCTGTAAAATATGGAGTGGTGACTCACTGTTTCTTATTGATTTGTGTTGTCTCTGTGTTTATACTATGTTCACAGATCTTCATAGATAAAATACTTGTGATTTCTTCAAATAATACAAACAATGTTGATAGCGATTTGGTTTTATAATGTGAAGTGCACATAAGTTGGGATAAAAACAAAATGAAGATGTGATATTTGTTATGCATATTAGAGACGAGTTGATAATAAAGATTGGCAATACAGTATGTAAAATATGGAGTGGTGATTCACTGTTACTTATTGTTTTGTGTGTATGTTTATTAATATGTTCACAGATAAAATATGTGTGATACAATATTGGATATGTGCAACTATACAAGCATATAGCTACTTGGTGTTAAAATATGAAGAGCAAACAAGGTGGGATAAAAACAAAATAAGTTGTGATATTTGTTATGCATACGAGAGACAAGTTGATAATAAAGACTGGCAATACAGTATATAAAATATGGAGTAACTCACTGTGTCTTATTGTTTTGTGTTGTGTGTGTGTGTGTGTGTGTGTTAATATTATGTTCACAGATCTTCATAGATAAAACATTTGTGATTTCTTCAAATGATACAAAAAATGTTAATAGATGATTGGTTTTACAATATGAAGTTCACACAAGAGTAGGTAAAGACAAAATCTAGTGGTGCTGGTGATATTTGTTATGCATACCAGAGACAAGTTGACAATAAAGACCGATAGTACAGTATGTAAAAGTATGAAGTGGTGACTAACTGTTTCTTATTGTTTTGTGTGTGTGCTTATATTATGTTCACAGATGTTCACAGATAAAATATCTGTAAGGCAATGTTGTTTTTTTGCAAATGATACAAGCATTATGTTAATAGCTGCTTGATTTTATAATATGAAGTCCATACAAGAGGAAGTAAAAACAACCAAGATATGGTTATTATTATGCGTCTCAAAGACCAGTTAACAATGAAGACTGACAAATGAGACAAGGGTATCATTTTATTAAGTGTACCAAAGACTAGTTAACAATGAAGTCTGCAAAGGTATAATTTTATTGTGTGTACCAAAGAATGGTTAACAATGAAGACTGACAAAGGTATAATTTGATTATGTGCACCAGAGACTAGTTAACAATGAAGACTGACAAAGGTATAATTTTATTATGTGCACCAAAGACTATAACAATGAAGTCTGACAAAGGTATAAATGTGTACCAAAGAATGGTTAACAATGAAGACTGACAAAGGTATAATTTGATTATGTGCACCAGAGACTAGTTAACAATGAAGACTGACAAAGGTATAATTTTATTATGTGCACCAAAGACTATAACAATGAAGTCTGACAAAGGTATAAATGTGTACCAAAGAATAGTTAACAATGAAGACTGACAAGGTATAATTTGATTATGTGCACCAAAGACTAGTTAACAATGAAGACTGACAAAGGTATAATTTTATTATGTGCACCAAAGACTAGTTAACAATGAAGTCTGACAAAGGTATAATTTTACTATGTGTACCAAAGAATAGTTAACAATGAAGACTGACAAAGGTATAATTTTATTATGTGTACCAAAGAATAGTTAACAATGAAGACTGACAAGGTATAATTTTATTATGTGTACCAAAGATTAGTTAACAATGAAGTCTGACAAAGGTATAATTTTATTATGTGTACCAAAGAATAGTTAACAATGAAGACTGACAAAGTATAATTTGATTATGTGCACCAAAGACTAGTTAACAATGAAGACTGACAAAGGTATAATTTTATTATGTGCACCAAAGACTAGTTAATGATAAATACTGCACATGAGGAAAAGGTATAAATTTATAAAGGTAGTTCATGTAAGGTTGTATAAAGCCTTATGTATAATAAAGGCGTATGATTGTTAGTCTGAGTTTGATAATGTTCAAATATAAATGAAATTGATTCGATGATAGCTAGTAATAAAAAATGATATGACACTTCATATTATTTTCTCAGATTTGAATAATAGGCCATGATGAGGAGCGGTAAAGGTTTCATAGAAGTTTTATGGGACTTGTATCGTTTTTCACTGGAGCCACAGAGTTGTAGTATTAAGGGCTAAGCCGTTTAAGAAGATACAGTATGAGATAATAAGAAATGGAGGTACTGTTTATTATTTACTGGCAGTTTCCTGTGTCTGAGTGCGTGTGTGTGCTAACATTATGTTTGCAGATAAGGTATTGGTGACAGTATACTGATCTGTCTTAAGCAGTAAATGATGCAAGCATGACTAGCATGTAGTTTGCATTAGCCGTATAAAGTTGACACAAGGGAAAATAAAAATCTAATTGACCACTACCTGTGTTTAGTATTTTTCACATATGAAATAAATTGAACAGACAGGAATAAATGGTAAGAATGTGATACAGACTTTTGGTCAAGGGCAATTGATAAAAGGTGAGTCCTTATTGATCTGGTTTTGATTTACAATCTGCAAAGTTGTTATAAATGTCATCATGCATGATAAATGATAGTAGGTTTACAAGGGTAAGTGTCCCAGTATGTGGACTCTACTTTTGACTCCATTGATAAAGAAAGGGAAGAAGGTTATGTAAAGGACTGTGCGAGATAAATGACTAATGATAATAAAAGTAAATAGCAAGTGATTTTTACATAACGGTTGATTTAATTTCCTGGTTGATTTGATTAAATGTTTGTTTTACAAAGAAATAAATTATTATTATTATTATGATTAAAGCATGCAATATAACAGGAAACGCTCTTAAAATAAAATGTTGAACTTCAAGTAACAACAGTAGTATAGTTAACTAATGGGACCCAGTCACGTACGATTCGTATAAAACAATATGAATGTGCATGAAGCCATTGATGGTATATGATGACGTGAATCAATTTACTGTCTTCAGTAAATTTTCAGATAAACATGCGCAAGTATGTCGTGTGTTTGGCAAGTTGCTGCTGGCGAAAAATGCAACCAGCGCGTGGAGTAGCAGTATGAAGTCAGGCGAGTGGCCGGAACGCGAGGACATGGCTGCGGTGGTCAGTGAGATGAACTAAGCAGTAAGCCGATAAACATGAGACAGCAGCGTGGGGTAAGCCTGTAGTCACAACGCCGCTGTGCAGTGACGTTTTTATTCATGACGTTTTATGCTGTGATGCCTTTAGTCTTGGATCACGTCGCCTTCGAGCGGTGATGTTATGCTGATTGGTGACGGCGCCTACGAGCGGTAATGTTTTGGTCACGGCACCTACGGGTGGTAATGTCTGGTCACAGCGCCTTCGAGCGGTGATGTTATGCTGATTGGTGACGGCGCCTACGAGCGGTAATGTTTTGGTTTCGGCGCTTACGGGGTTTTGTTTGGTCACGACGCCTTCGAGTGTTGATGTTTTGTTCACGACGCCTTCGAGCGGTGATGTTTGTTCACGTCGCCTTCGAGCGGTGATTTTTTGATCACGGCGCCTTCGAGCGGTGATGTTTTGTTCACGACGCCTTCGAGCGGTGATGTTTGTTCACGTCGCCTTCGAGCGGTGATGTTTGGTCACGGCGCCTTCGAGCGGTGATGTTTTGGTCACGGCGCCTACGAGCGGTGATGTTTTGTTCACGACGCCTTCGAGCGGTGATGTTTGTTCACGTCGCCTTCGAGCGGTGATGTTTGGTCACGGCGCCTTCGAGCGGTGATGTTTTGTTCACGGCGCCTTCGAGCGGTGATGTTTGTTCACGTCGCCTTCGGGCGGTGATGTTTTGGTCACGGCGCTTTCGAGCGGTGATGTTTTGATCACGGCGCCTTCGAGCGGTGATGTTTTGTTCACGACGCCTTCGAGCGGTGATGTTTGTTCACGTCGCCTTCGAGCGGTGATGTTTGGTCACGGCGCCTTCGAGCGGTGATGTTTTGGTCACGGCGCCTATGAGCGGTGATGTTTTGGTCACGGCGCCTACGGGCGGTGATGTTTGGTCACGGCGCCTTCGAGCGGTGATGTTTTGGTCACGGCGCCTTCGAGCGGTGATGTTTGGTCACGGCGCCTTCGAGCGGTGATGTTTTGGTCACGGCGCCTACGGGCGGTGATGTTTGGTCACGGCGCCTTCGAGCGGTGATGTTTTGGTCACGGCGCCTACGGGCGGTGATGTTTGGTCACGGCGCCTTCGAGCGGTGATGTTTGGTCACGGCGCCTTCGAGCGGTGATGTTTTGGTCACGGCGCCTACGGGCGGTGATGTTTGGTCACGGCGCCTTCGAGCGGTGATGTTTTGGTCACGGCGCCCACGGGCGGTGATGTTATGGTCACGGCGCCTTCTGGCGGTGACATTGGTATTCCTAATTGTGACGAGGAACGCGCTAACGTGTGTTACAGAGCTACGGTGTATGATTGCTATCATGAGCTGCATTGGAGGCGGCCATAGACGTGAAGCTGTGCGCCTGTGGTTCGGCTGAGCCGCAGCGAGCCGAGCGAGCGCGATGTCTTCTAAGCTGACCCTGCGTGGAGCAACGAGCATGTACCATCTACAGCCCTGGCGTGAACTGTGAGCACGTTCCATGTTTTATTTACTAGACCACGTGGACCGTTGATTACCCAAGTTAGGCGTAGTCCATGAAACTCATAATTTAAGGAAACAAAATAAGATATGACAAATTTAATAAATCAAGATCTATGAACCTGGTAAATTTTCTGTTTAGTAAATTTTGAATAAGGGCCACCTCTAAGTGTGTCTGTAATGTAAGAGCGAATTGGTTAAACTATATTCTCATTATGACACATTTTTATCCATAGGAACATTTAATCATTGGTTGGGTACTTATAAATTAAAGGTCTTTTTATTAGACGTTAGCGTTGTTGATTATACTATTGGCCTTTTAGAAGGAAAAGAGTGCGTTGCGTACGGGTTACGCATTCAAATTGAATTTGATCGGTTCACAGAGTTAGTGAGTGGCTGAGTTCAGCTGCGAAGGGTGAGGTGATGAAGATCAGCGTGGCACAGATTGAATTGCCCTTCGAGGGCGAAGGGTTTGGTCAGATGGCCGATCTGTTAGCCAGGTTTTGGAACATCGCCGAGATGACATCTCACCTGTCATCGGACCGAACTGTCAAGAGGGATTCCCGCGCCATCTTTAGCGTTGCCTTGAGCGTTGTCGTGTAATTAATGTATAAATAAATCAAATATCCAAGACTCGGTGCTTTTACTGTTAATAGTACTGTAAAGGATAATTATGAAATGGTCCTATCTTAGTTGAAATGAGAGCCAAGACAAATTTTCCGCAATTGAATGTTGGATCTATTGACCAGTTAAAATTTCCATAGAACATGAAACATCGGGAATAAGAGTTTCAAAGTCCTGATATGACACGGTAAAAAATTTGGTCATCGTTTTCATCATTACAGTTATAGAACGAGTAAACAACTGCCACTTTTTCCATATTTTGTGGGGTAAATTGGATTATATGATGATCAAATATGTCCTTGATTATAAAATTTAAATAACTAATTAAATGAGTATGAGTATGAATAAGAGTTAGAACTTATGTCAAATGTCGACTCCATAGCTTGCTATTAGTCTTACAGTGCGATAAAAATTCCGATGCCTAGCATAAGATGAGAAATATTACATCACTTACTTGACATGAGATATGCTTTATGAGCTAAAATCTTTAAGGAAATATTTTGAGTTCTTCAATCATCCAAATCATCATTTATCAATTTAACGACTTAATACAAATCTTTAAGACTTACAATTTAAAACTTTAAATATGAATATCTAAGTATGTTTTTGCCGTTTAAATATTTTTTATGGAATTAATAGTATGTTGATATTGTCAGAATAATCAAACCATTTCTTACAAATTGTCTTAAAATACAAACCCGCCTCAGGAAGGGTCTAATTTTTTTTCTTGAAAAAGGTTTATCTTATTCGGTTCGTATATTTGAAATAGTACTCTGATAATTTCGAAATGGTATAAGCCATAAATAAATTGGGGACAATTTTTTTACTAATATCGTATTCGTACTATAAACTTTATCCTTTAATTCCATATCTATCTACTCGCGCGTTATTCCGTTTTCTATTCATTTTTCCGTTTTGTTTTCCTCTCACTTTGTGCATGTCTACTTTTTATGCAAAATATCTTACGTCAACTTTCTTTTTTTAACAACGTTAGACTCCTTAAAGGCCAGTACAGAATAACAGCGTTGCAAATTGTGGGGTCAACTCGTAATTTCGCAACATTATGCTGAGACTGAGCCTTTTCTTTATCGCGCACATTGCTGAACACATTGTGAACTTCTGTAGTTACCTATACTCGACTAGTGTTTACCTTTAGGCATGCATTTTTCAACCTCTGTTTTTTATGTTCTGTAGTGTGTGCTTCATTGAATAAATTTATATCTATCTATCTATTCTTAATTCAAGGCAGTAATCTGACAGTTCTCTCCATACAAAATGATTTACAATGTAGGGCAGGAGCTGTCAGATTATTGTCTTAAATTAAAAATATGATATTAGTCTTAAATCCAAACCGGCTACTAAAATGGACTTAAATTAGCTACGTAGGTATTATTACGTACCTTAAGGATTGTTTCGGTGGATTAGTCTTCAAGAACTTTATAAGAAAGTAGGCTTAAAAATAAATTGGGGACAATTTTTTTACTAATATCGTATTCTTAATTCAAGATTGTAATCTGACAGATCTCTCCATACAAAATGATTTACAATGTAGGGCAGGAGCTGTTAGATTATTGTCTTAAATTAAAAATATGATATTAGTCTTAAATCCAAACTGGCTACTAAAATGTATTTAAATTAGCTATGTAGGTATTATTACGTACCTTAAGGTTTGTTTCGGTGGATTAGTCTTCAAGAACTTTATAAGAAAATGTGTTCATCAATAGAACGCTTCCTACAACACTACAAATATGGAAGCCGACCAGTAAATTAGATAAAAACACCCAGGGCTCCAATACTTGTAGTTACCATATTTGGGTAATATTTAGTTTTAAAATTAAGGTTATGTACCTACATGCTTCGTCCAGTATGTAAATTTACAGAACATTGATGAAATAACACATTGTTTTTATTTGAACGCTACATTATGTTATGTTTTTGTTCCCACCCAGGTATACCATAACTCAAAAGTCCCGTTTAAATGTAAACAATGAGTTAAAAGAGCTGGTAGCCTGGTAAGACATCCGACTTTCAATCCGGAGGTCTCGGGTTCAAACCCCGACTCGTACAGTCACCATCAGATATATCGGAGCGGCCAAGGTGGTCACAAATATCTAAATAACGCCTCTATGATCGAGGCGATAAAGTGCATGTTCAGATATTTTTGAGTACCTTGGCCGCTCCGATATGTCTGATGGTGACTGTACTAGTTATGAAAATTATATCACATGCTATGCACGAAATATTATTTCATATTTTACCAGTCGCTTTTTGATGAAGGAAAACATCGTGAGGAAACCATATCTACTTCCAATAAGATCGAGGCGATAAAGTGCATGTTCAGATATTTTTGAGTACCTTGGCCGCTCCGATATGTCTGATGGTGACTGTACTAGTTATGAAAATTATATCACATGCTATGCACGAAATATTATTTCATATTTTACCAGTCGCTTTTTGATGAAGGAAAACATCGTGAGGAAACCATATCTACTTCCAATAAGGCCTACAGGTTTAATTGAGCCGTGGCACATAGCCGGGACCAAACGCTAGGAGGATGAGGAGTGAAAATTGTGTAAGTTTAAGTCGGTACACAACATGCATTGTTTATAAGTAAGTAATTTATTTGATCAGAGTACATTTGTGTAACGATACATACAACAGCAACTTAAAAATTACATAGCTAGTATCATGCAACCATCAGGCTTAACATAGAATCCTAGTAGACTAAACAATGATAATGATGATAATTTGATCATTTCTCCTGATATCTTTGGTGGAAACATCGCATACTTTGTTCTAAGGAAGGAAAATATAAAATTGAAGTAAAGCAAAAGTTTAGAAGGTTCAGGCATTTCGTAGGTTGGGTTCCTCCCGTGCTTTCAATGGCGGCCCTCTGTTGGGTAGGAGCTGGATGCTGTTACGTTTGTAGCGGAGCTCGAATCGAGAGGCGTATCATGAGATTCATGAGCTCGCCATGCCCCTTTGTAGCTCTGGGGTACCATAACGTATATACGACAACAGATTAATGCGCGTATCAATTTGTACCTATAGTCTGCAGACGGAATCGTTTGACGTTCTACATAGGTATGCGTTGTGCCAATACCCATGACCACAAAAAACTGACTTGATTGCTCTCCTCGCCAGATTACCGTATACTGCATTATATCTAGTTATATCTTTTGTATAAGTAAAAGCATCAAGTCTTTTGATATTAAGTAAATAGAGATTGGATCGAGTCATAATAATATTGTCATTCAAGTATTTTGACGTTAAAAGTCATGTTAAAATGTCGTAATATTATGACCAGCGTAATAAAAATAAAGTCCAGTAATTAAAAACGATTCCAAAAACTCTTTTAATTTTGAACAGGTTTTGAAGCAATTTATTATGAGGATTCGGTAGAAAAGTGTCTTATAATCAATCGTTAGTTGTATTTTTGTAGTATTACGACGTGTAAATATAAAAAAATCTAATTTAAAAGGACTTACGGTCTTTATTTGTTTTCCCTATTTATTTTGAATACAATCTAGCTACTGGTATCCTTTTTTGTGTACGTATACGATTTTCTGTCAAAATAAATGCCAAAATGAAACGTCATGGTTGCTCATCCAACAATACGTCCGCCTGCGACGAGGCCCGTCGGGCATCTGAGTCACAATGACAATTTGACTGATATGGCGAATGTATGGGAATTTTTCAAAAGTTTATATTTACGTTTCAATTACTTTGTTGTCTTTATGATGAAAAATATGAATATGCCCTGATGCACTAGTCTAGTTATCTGGCTTTCAAAATAACATAACCATTGAACCACTGTCGAAGACAAAATTGTATTGCGACGTGTTCTAACGGAACGCCATTTTTTGATTTTTTGGTACTTTTGGAGTCGGTTTATAGATAATCAAAGCTAATAAAAAATAAAATATCAATTGGAGCCTCTGCACGGCTTCTTTATGAATACGTAGACATTCATATTATTGCGAATACGTAGCATTAACTATACAAATTCCTTGTTCTAAGTGAGGTCTAAAACGATGTTGTCATATATCCGCCCCTTAAGTATTAATTCCCTATCATAACAATGTAATACCTACGATGACGTACACGTACGTATAAACGTATAACTGAAGAAAAATTTAAATTCCCCTTACCCCCAGTTAGTTGAAAAAGCTACAGGTGTTTGTCTCTCTACTGTTTATAACATTGTGTCTGAGAGCAATAGTGAGAAATTCGCAACAACAAAGAAATTCACCTCCCCGAGAAATAAAAAGTTACGTACTTGTCCGTCATCAGCAGTAGACGATTTCGATCAGGAAGTCATCCGGAGAACTATATACAATTTTCATGTCCCATAAGCAATTTCCAACCTTAAAGGCACTCCACTCTGCGTTAAAATCCGATATAGATTACAAATTTAGCATTTCCACCTTACGAAACCAAATACAAAAATTATGATTTAAATGGAAAAAGACCGAGGACAACCGAAAAATATTAATTGAAAGACACAACATACGACTGCTAAGAATAAATTACCTTACCAAAATTGCGGAATATCGGTCTGAAGATAGACCACTAGTTTATACTGATGAAACCTACATGTGTCCGGAGAGGCTTGGACCGATGGAACAGAATTTGGTGTAAAAAAACAAATCAGTACAGGCCAGCGGTTAATAATAGTGCACGCAGGAGGAAAAGATGGTTTTATTCCCAACGCTTTGTTAATGTTTAAGGCAAACCCAAAAACAGGAGATTACCATGACCAGATGAACTTTGTCAACTACGAAAAATAGTTAAAAGAAAAATTAATACCGAACCTTAAACCGAATAGCGTACTTATCGTAGATAATGCGTCCTATCACAACAAACTTTTGAATCGTGCTCCAACGTCAAATTCTCATAAACAAGAAATGATGGATTGGTTGACAGAACACAACATTTCGTATAGCCCGTTGATGTACAAAACCAGTTTGTATGATTTAATTAAACAAAATAAAGAGCGGTTTCGTGAGTACCACATAGATGCAATTTTAAAAGAACATGGCCACTCCGTTTTACGATTGCCACCGTATCACCCGACATTCAATCCGATCGAAAATATTTGGTCCATGGTAAAAGGATATGTAGCGAAAAGAAACGTTTCATTAAACATGCAAGGCATTATGAGTTTAGCAACTGAACGAATGAATACTATTACTGCTGAGGACTGGGAAAATATTTGTCGCCATGTCGAAAGTGAAGAAAATAAATATCGATATCAGGAAGGGGAAATGGATCGAATTTCAAACAATCTTATTATCAATACTTGTGACAGCTCAGATGAAGAACATGATAGCGACTAAAAGCAAAAAACAGAGGACTACTACTTATTCCATTTCTTAAGGGTATGTAATTTTATTAAATTAAGAGAAAATTATTCTCCTTTTGTTGCAAACGCAATTCCATGATCTCGATAATTCATCTATACGTGATATTTTATTCATTTATCTAGAAAACTTCGCTTAATAACACTTTCTAGGTACCTATAAAATATGAAAAGTGTCGAAATTTAGGTCGGTGCGAAAAATGCAAATATTCTATGCAGTTACTACTCACTTTAACAAAACATGGCTGTTGAGTTTGAATTAATTAATAAAATAGCTGCAAAAAAGATAGAAACGCCGGTCTAAACTTTCGAGTTTTGTATGAAAATCGCAAGGGTGCTCAACACTTCTGGCCAAGGCTGTATAAGTGGACCATGAAAATCTTAATGGTTATATTTATTTATCTACTCCAATATCATAAATCCTCTATTCCGCGTTCAGAAACCGTATGTAATTACCACCATTATTGCAACCAGTAAAAAGTAAAATCAGTGTATTATCTGTGACAGTGTGGTAAAAACGTACGAAAACTCATTACCTACGGTATCGTAATAAAAATCTGCCCTCCTCTCCGACCGCCGGCACGCGCCCGCCCGACCGCCGGCACAATCGAGTTGGTCATGGCGGTACAATGGCGGTCATTCTAATGGTTCCCGAACACTTCATTTGGGATTTATAATATGTGTGTAGATAAAGCAGTGTATGCAACTGTACGTAATTAAATTAGGCCTCAAAACACTCGTGTGATCTTATTATGAAAACCACACTCGTATTTTAAGGACTCTTAATTATTACGTAACAGTTATATAAACTACTATTATATATTAATGTATCACATAACATACAAATCATAACCACCCGTTTTAACATCAAATTACATCTCGATTCAGACCCAGTCGTGAAATACTGCCACAATAGATCCTTGGTCGAATCGGCAAATTAAAAAAATCCACAAAAGACCTCTAAAACATCTATTGTAACTTCTGTAACTCGCGTAACTTTTATGGCACATCCAAGAAACTTATAGTAACTTATGTAACTGACCTGTGGTTCTCCGGCCTGGCACTGTAGAGACGCGATGGTGTCTGTGTGTCCTGTGAGTGTGTGGACATTAGCCTGAAAAAAAATGTATGTGTTTAAATGTAAACACTTCAAAAATACTTAAACTTCCGTAAATCGTGTCAGAATACAGATACTTTTCTTTTTTCTCTCCATTCATGATCTACCCTTAGAAAATAGTTCAAGTTATTTGTAAAGAATCGCCTACAGTACAATTGTAAAACGTAGTCCTTCATAATCACGGAATTTAATACCAAAGTTGACTATACTTTCTTACAAGCAAATTGACACCAGCACGAAGAACAAGTGTACAGCGGTAGTATAGTGCCATTTTGTTAACGTCCTAAGTAAATTCAAATTAACCCTTTACCGCATGAATATAAAAATTTAGAATTTTGAACTCTAACACACTATGAATAGAGTTGAAAGTTATAACGGCCATAAATGGCTTCATAGTGGTTTGTTTAATGTACGATCTTCGCTTCGCTCGACAGAATATCACCTTAGTGCGCATATCCCACACTCTCGCAGTAGCGTCGCGGCCCGCCGTTACAAGAACGTCGATGCTGGGGTGCTGAGCCAGTGTGTACACTGCCGACAAGTGCCCGTGGTAATGACGGATCACCTAAAATATAAATATGTAAAAGGGCGAATAAAGTTTTTAATGTTGTTTAATCTTTCCCCGTTGTCCGAGGGACATCTTCATGCTGTTTCATAGAAAATGTTTGGTTGTCCAAGGTACTATCGGGTTCAGAATTGCATGGTCAATTTATGAATGATTTCATTGATAAATTGACCATGCAATTTTGAACCTGATGGTACATAACCATAGCAACGAGGGGCAATAAAAAGTTGATCGACTTAAAACGTTAATGCCATCGAAACGAAGTGCAATAACATAACATAATAGTAGTTTATGTAACTGTTACGTAATAAGGGTCCTTAAAACATGAGTGTGGTTTTATGAAACGAGCCGCAGGTGAGTTGCATAATAAGATCACACAAGTGTTTTAAGGCCTAATTACGTACAGTTGCATACACTGCTTCATCTAAACTCATATTATTTATCCTAAATGCCGTATTCCGAAACCATAGAATGGCCGCCATTGCACCGCCATGGCCAACTCTTGTGTGCCGGCGGTCGTGCGGGCGCGTGCAGGTGTACATTATGTTATCAAAACTCATAACACATCAATAGTTGAGCATGTAAAGTTAAAATTACGTTACTGCCACACATAAAAAAACTTATCATAGTAAAATCGGTTGTGGTAATGCTAGGCCATTGCCTACCGTTTTTGAACACGTTTTAGAGGACTTACAATGTGAGTGTAGATAAATACTCTTTATTGCACACCTCAAATTATAGACAAAAAGTATACACAAGTCACAAACAAAAAAGCAGAGGCAAAACAATTGGCGGTCTTATCGCTAAAGAGCGATCTCTTCCAGACAGCCTTTGGGAAGTGGAAACCTTTGTAAATTAACAGAAAAGTAGGTAATAGGAATATGGGAGCGTCCAGATCTAGCGATTACGCCACTGACGAGCCGTTGTCGGTCGGACAGCTAAGTGCTTGCGTGAATTTCTTGGTAGGTAATGTGTGAAGCACGCGTGCAATGCGCGAGCGGTGAGCGAATGCGCATTCGATAGATCTGGACGGATAGACTGGCCGCCTGCTATTTCTTGCCTTACTCTACTGAGAATTTTCTTTGGAAATCAAATTACAAATCCCTGTGTAATAAGATTTAATAATAGTAGTTTATGTAACTGTTACGTAATAAGGGTCCTTAAAATACGAGTGTGGTTCATAATAAGATCACACGAGTGTTTTAAGGCCTAATTACGTACAGTTGCATACACTGCTTTATCTACACTCATATTATATATTCTAAATAAGTGTTCTGAAACCATAGAATGACCGCCATTGCACCGCCATGGCCAACTCGATTGTGCCGGCGGTCGCGCGGGCGCGTGCCGTTGGTCAGGAAGGAGGACAGGATTTACATTATGTTATCAAATTCGATGTTCGGAATTTGAAACTCATAACGTATCAATATATGAGCATGTAAAGTTAAAATTACGTTACTGCCACAGATAAAAAGCTTATCATAGTAAAATCGGTTGTGGTAATGCTAGCTATTGCCAACCGTTTTTAAACACGTTTTAGAGGACTTACAACGTGAGTGTAGATAAAACCATAGACATATAAAATAAGGAGACGGAATCCCACGAAGATAAAACTGTGATTCCATAATAAGCCACGATCTCGTGCACACACTCACTTTTGACGTTTGGACCAATCACCGCTCGTCCACAAGTTGTATATGTGTGCGTGTCGCGCGTAAACACGAAGAAATCGGCTTATTATGGAATCACAGTTTTGTCTTTACGGCGCTACGTCTTGTTATTTTATATGTCTATGGTAAAAACAGTATCGTCAGCTGTGTAATGTATTAGAATGAACTGCTGTGTAAAGTGTAAAGGCAAATACAGAAGATTAATAAAGAAGACTTTGCAGTGACAGAGATATCTCTAAGAGGTACTCACCTTATTATACTCTAAGTCCCAACATTTAACTTGTCTGTCTTCACCGCAGCTAAACAAATATGGGTGTCTTGAAGACACTTCCAAACCTGGAATATTTCAATATACATTATTAGCTCTTTCTGTGTGAAATTAATACATTTAATTATATACAGTCTGACAGTCAGTTACTGCATCCCGCTTAGATTTATTTCAAATTGTAAATAAATGTCCATTACAATGGAAAAATCATCTCGACTGTTAAGAACTCTAAAACATCAGTAATCACGGGATCCAAACAGGCGCCCTTTGGATTGCCGGTCCAACGTGTTTTCAATTATGTACACCAGACCTTCCTCTATCCATCACAGCAAATTTAGCTATATTAATGATGAACAAGTGTTGTACATGCTGTTCTGAAGGTTTACAACCTTGAACCAACTCTAAAAGCACGTATGTCAACCTCCCGACCAAACTCTCCGTTCTAAAATATTTTTTTGATAAAACGAATAGCTCCGAAAGTTTAAAAATGTGCGTCCCCCGGGTTCCTGTAACTTTGTAACTGTAACCGTGGGTCCAAAAAAATAGAAGAAAAAAATCATCTTTTATCTTTTTTTTCTTTTAACTCTATTGAATAAAATCGGATTAGTAGTTTTTGAGTTATAACTCAAAAACGCGTAATAAAAGGATGTAAGTAAAAACGCGTAGTAAAATGACGTAAGTCCCGCTAAATATCCTCAAAAAAACAACCTTTTGAGTGGGTTATTATGACGGCCCGGTAACTACGGAACCCTACGTTGAGCATGGCACGACATGCTCTTGGCCGGTTTTTTTATTTTGTGTTTGTTATCTAGATTTCGATAACACACCGTGAATGCGCCTGTTTGGGAAAGGCTCGGTAACTACTAGAAGTAGTATTTACAATCTGAACAATGTCCAGCGCCAGTGCAGTGGCATGGTAGAGGCATTCTCTACATCTGAGCGCATCTTATTTTGCCCGGTTGCGAAAGCGCAACCGGGCAAAATTTTGAACAATACCCCAGAAACCGACAGAACCCGCCAGGCGGGCTACGACATGCAACGCAATGCCGCACGCCGCGTGCCCGGTATCTGAGCAAACATTACGAGTGCCTACCAGGCGGGTTCTCGGTAGTCAAAGTGTTAAACATAAGGCGCAACGCACACTCGAGTAGAATTTAGCGCGGGATTCAGCTGTCATAGTCAAAAATCAGCGTGAAAGCGAAAAACGTTGTTTATAGGCTCCATACAAAAATTCAGCCACCATAGACAAAGCGACTTCCGGCAGATTTGTCTATGATAGTTTAATTCCGACAAGCGAATTTTGACAATTGAATGTCCCTCTACTTTCTGTACACAATCTCACCTCTAACGGTACTGACGTGTCCAGTGAGTGACACTTTAAGTTTGCCACTGGCCAGGTCCCAAATCTTGATAACACGATCCGCGGCACCTAAAAGAAAAACATACCATGAGTTGTAAAAATAAGTATAAGACCAATAATAGTTATGGCTCTGCAGTAAAGTGCCTAAATTGAGGAAGAAATATTTTCATATTAATTTTCAGGGATATTTTTGAGCACTTCTTCAATGTGAATAATATGGTTGCAGATTAAGGAATTTATATCCTACTAGCGAACCGCCCCGGCTTCGCACGGGACTTTTTGTAGACCTTTTTAAGGTGTACAATTTACATTGTTGTAAAGTGTAAAAGACAAGTTTCAGAATGGTTACTATCGCTTACATATGATGCCACTGAATCGCTTGTTGTGGTTTAAAAAGGAAAATTACAAAAATAAACAGACATACACACCCACGCGCGCACACACACGCACACACACACACACACACACACACACACACACACACACACACACACACACACACACACACACACACACACACACACACACACACACACACACACACACACACACACACATACACCTTATCTTAATAATAACAGCTTTTATTAATGTGTATAAACCTTAACTAATAAATAAGTAAGTTTTTGAGTATTATATAGTCTATAAAACAGAGTCAAAACTATATACTATGAAAATTGTTTTCAAATTATACCTAGCTATAAAATATTAGTAATTTAGTAATATTATGTTACTCTGGAAAAATATTATCACTATGTCAGCTTTTCGTTTTACGTTTATGTCTAGTAAAATAATCTTAAAAATTGTTCATAAATAACTTGTACTTAATTTTGTATTTTGTTGTATTTATTTTATTTATTATTATTATATTTCCTTTATTTATCTTTTTACTTAGTTTAGGGTTTTTACAATATTTTTATAAAAGTAAAATATAAAAATACATCTAAAACATACAAAAATAATAAAAACATTATAAAAAACCTATCCTAGGGTGCCGCCGGCAACGGAGCAAGGCCCAGGCTGCCGGTGGTCAGGGCCGCAGAGAGAGGAACCTTCGGACTATGCGCGCCGTGTCCAGGATAACCGCCTTCTGGATCTGACCCTTGATCCAACCACAACCCCGTAGCGAAAGTCTCTCTAGGTGTTGGTCGAGATTCTTCGCTATGAGACCGTTCGCAGAAACAACTATCGGCACAATGATCGCCGAATCAACCTCCCACATGGCGGTTACCTCGTGAGCCAAGTCTAGGTACTTGCTGGACTTGTCCTTCTCGGCCTTCACGAGGTTCTCGTCACATGGGACGGGCGGACTTATTATTATTATTATTATATTGGTCTCCTCAATATATAATTTACAAAGCTAAAATAGAAAAAAATTCAACATTCCTTCTTGCGTCATCTCAATTTTCGTACCAAGTTTTGGGACACTAGTTATGACTATGAGTCAAGGTGTATTCGTTACCGCTTGTTGAGTCTCGAAGATAGACGTCTTTTACTTGACATTTCTGTGCTGTATGATATAATTTCAGGACGTATTGACAGTTCTTCACTGTTGTCGGAGATTAAATTCTCAGTCCCATCAATTAGAACGCGTAACTCTGAGCGCTGCCTTTTTAGCCTTCCTAGAGTTAATACTAATTATGCTCAAAACTCGACAATCTACCGTATTTTAAGTCTTTATAACAAGAAATTTAATTGTATTGATTTGTTTGACTGCCCAAAAGATACTCTAAAAAATCGAGTGCGGATTCTATTATTTAAACTAAGACAGGGCGTTGTTTGTCGCCCTGTCTTTTTCGCATGTTTGTATTAAACACATTATTTTCTTATTACAAGTACATCCACTCTCATATACACGCACATACACACACACATACACACACACACACACTGACACACATCAAAGTGCACTCCCGTACAGATAAGCTAGTTTTATATTTTGTTTAAAAAGTTCAATCTTTCCTTTGCTTATGCTCATGGCACTTATTATTTCCACTTGTTATTGCATGTTAGTTATATTTTTGTGGTCATCTATTATTGGCTTTTTCTCTGTTATTTAAGTTTTGTATTATTTGTTGTATTGCTGTTGATGCCCCAAATAAAATAAATAAATAAATAAATAAAAATAAAACCTCTAAAAATATCAGTATTTCTCTACTATACACGGTGAATCTGAGTAACCCGAAAGATTTTAACCATAATTCCTGATCATAATTGGAGACTAAAATGTCGTAGGTATAAACTTTTCTGGAATTGGCCTAGTTTCAGAGTTACTACCAACTAAATAAAAAAACATTTTTTATTGTGACTCAGTGCAAAACGCTTTTTTGATGGCGATTTCACCCTTTATGGGGTCTAGTCTAGACATTCTTATTAACATTATCAAAGTGATGCCAAGGATTACTTTACGTAAACTATTTTTTACGATAAAAAATGTACTAATTTATTTTAATCGATAGTTTTAACAATAACATTTATGTTTTTACGTTCAAAAGCATTTAAAAATCGAAAAAAAGGAAATAAAAATATTTTTTTTGGCGAAATTGACCTAAATTCATATAACATTTATTACTCCTTATGACCTCGGCAATTTATGGTTAAAATCTTTCGGGTTACTCAGATTCACCGTGTATTATGCATGTATTATACATAGAACCTTCCTCTCGAGTCTTGAATCACTCTATCTATTAAAAACCGCATCAAAATCCGTTGCGTAGTTTTAAAGATCTAAGCATACATAGGGACCACAGACAGCGGATGACTGGTAAAGGCCTCCTTAAATTAGCTGTAACATTGAATTCACTTGAAAGCGACTAAACTGTGCCCCCCTTTAAGCTCGCATCTAATGTAATTTTGTGCAAGGCACAAACACACCAAATGTTAGTACAATTGCAGTGATTTTGTGTGTTCGTTTTCCAAAACGGCCGATTGCATAACAATAATAATCAGAAAACTTCTCTTTCACACTTACACGGCCACAGCAAGAGTGAAGGAGACAACATTATGATCTCAGTCGCCAGTTTGTTTTGCGGCTAGTATAGTGGAACTATCTTTCTAAGGGATCAAAGATACTCTGCGTCCGTAGGGAACACCCTCGTCAAAATTACATGTGATCCGTGGGTGGTGCTAAAAGAGTAACAAACTTGGCAGCGGCACTGTCCCATCTGGATTTTCTTTATCATCTGATTTCCCACTACTACTTACCCCAGGGAAGAAATGCCTATCTATATCCAGTGACAAGTCGCCATACGATAAATAAATAAATCTTTCTATGAGAAAGATACTTACTAGATACAAGGCAGTAGGCCCCAGAAAGTTAACTTACCCGTAGCAAACCACTCATTCCCTGGCTCAACAGTAACGCACCGCACCCAGCCTAGATGGCCTGATATAACTCGGAACAGTTTCCACGGAGCGTGCCACTTGGGTTTGGGCATGGTGGGTGCTTTTCGTGGTGTGAGGGCTGTGGAGGTGGGTGCCGGGGAGGGCACCGGGCCCGTGAACGGGAGCATCGCACCGTCGGAACCCAGGGCTGCTGATTCTGCCATTTCTGTAAGAATTGACTTATGATGATTTATGATTTTTGGTTTCACTATGGTTCTTGTAAGTATCATTCAGTTATCCATATAACTGATAGTTTGATTGTCACAAAAGTTTGCCAAGGTACAGTAGACCAGACTATGTTAACTAGTAGGTGAAGACACCTCTAATAAATACTCTCATCCAATAACCTGTATCATGTGGAGTCTCCGGCCGGCTCATCACCTCCTGGTGCTTGACAGCTTGAGCCTTCTGCACGGCCGCCATTACTTGTCCATAACTGTCTCTGGCTTTCACGGACTTTAGGATTTTCTCACTGTAACGTTTAAAAACATTTCATTGCATCAAATTAGAAATTTTATTTGTGTTTGTCATTATCACGGACATTTGTTTTTGAGTAATGGACGTTTTCTATGTATTTATCTATTATATATATTGTTGCCTAGTACCTACAACAAGCCCTATTTTACTTATTGTGGGTCTAGATTGATTTGTGTAAGATTGTCCCATAATATTTATTTATTTATTTTATTTATATTAGACTAGCGACCCGCCCCGGCTTCACACGGGATAAAAAACGGTTATTGAGGGTTATCCCTAAGAGATAGACATATACTATCGTGGACTTTTTTGTAGACCTTTTTAACATGTACAATACTGTAGTACATTATTTTGTTCTATCGCGTAGGGTTCAGCCAGCGTTTGCAATGTAAGCGCAATAAACGGTGTTTATTTACGACATCACATTAGAAAGCTCGAAAATTATTAGTGTTTCTCTACTATATTAGGCATACATATAAACCTTCCTCTTGAATCACTCTTATCTATTTAAAAAAGCCGCATTTAAATCCATTGTGTAGTTTTAAAGATCTAAGCATACATAGGGACAGACAACGGAAAGAAGGAAAATTGTTTTATACTATGTTGTTGACTAGTAGTTGACTGGAAATATTGTAATTTATGTTAACAAACGATGTATTAAAAAAACCTTCCCACAGGATTTACTACAAACCAATTTTTGATGTTGTTTGACTTTTATAGTCCCATTGTTGTTAAATAACAACATTTGATGAATCTTTCGGCCCTTGCTTGTAATAGCAAATTTAATAATACATCATAACCTATTTGATTGCGACATTTACCAAAATTACTTCTTATAATAACAACTTGAGGCATTTTTAACTAAAGTAAGTAAATTTAACCATGTTAAACTAGTATATTATGGATTGAGGGTATAATGTAAACCAGTAGTATTATTTCAATAAACTTTGCCACCTAAGTAAAGGTAACCTATTCAGCGTTCCAACTAGGTCATAATAGTTTATCAGCAGTAATTGAAACTAAAGAGCATACAATTAGAGGAGATCTAATACTATGGAATATCCTCCGGAATTCCCTAATAAACGTCCGATTTTTAACGTTAACAGTCTCATAACATAAAGTAACATTATTGAGGTTGGCGCTCAAAGTTGAGGGTAACCTGATTCCAAAACATAACCTAGTATATTTATGTATTAGCGCAAAAATCTAGAGAGCACTTACTAAAAGCCTTTTTCAAGAGTAATAATAAGATTTTTACTCACGCATTTTCATCAATAGGTGGCAGCATTCCCTGGTTAGCCAGGAACATGTCATGAGACCGCTTCAATGATCTGAACACCAAAGTGTGAACGGAGTGCTTTATCACGTCGTCTGCCATTTTGCCGTGGAGCAGGTTTTAAACTATTCTGTTTTATTATTTGCGAGTCACTTATTAAACTACAAAAACGTAGTCATTATATTTCAGTATTCAAATAATAATTTCGTCAATGTCCTATCCTATGCGTATAGCCTACAATCGCGTCGCGTCAAAATCGCGTCAGTTTGATCTGTCAGTTTGACAATTTAAATATGACAGCTACTTTTCGTTCAGAAATTTCTGTAATTATCCCCTGTAAGTAGGGGTTCCATAGGATTACTATCGGAACCCCATCTCTTGCTGCTGTTGCCAAACTGTATGGCTCTTGCCTTTGAGAATTCAACCAACCGAAGTCGCCATTGACAGGCGTTCCCCTCTGCCGAAAACATATGACCAGCGGTCATACACATGTATGGACTTACGTTTATCTGACGTAGCTATTTGTACGTTACGTACGAATCTTAGGTACGAATAGCCATACATTTGACGTTCCCCCAATCCCCTCCCCGCAAAAATCGGCAGACTTTTTTTGTATCGGAAATGACAGACATGGCTACACTCCATCCGGGTTGAATTCTCTGAAGGTGGGTCCACACCGGGCCAACGAACGCGAAGCACTTATGCGGCAGCTTTTTGTTAGAATGAGATAGATAGCCCTTCGTTGGCCCGGTGTGTACGCACCATAAGGCTCTTGCAGACGCTCCACTATGGAGCGGGCTTTATGCGCAAACTACTTTGTCGAACCATGAAAGACCATGTAGGCTGATTGTTTTCATCCACACAGTTGTCCGACCATACATATTTTTATATACCTATGTATAAAAATAATTGTAATAATATAAAGCCTGACCAGAAATATATGATCATGCGCCATGTTGCGGAATTTCATTGGAACTAATTTCTTACACTGGCAATAATTTTAATGACAGAATGATATGCATTTGTGAGTGCATGTGATAGGCTGTCACTGTCATTGAGGCGGTTTATTTAAATTATAATAAAGTGTTGAATATTAAATAATAAACGACAGAAAATTCCCAAAATTATCCATAGTCAAGAGCGGAACATTGTAGATAGTGTATATAATAAACTGCTGTAAGTAATACGCTCGGGAAATGAAACTTTTTCGCTGTGAAACATTTTCAAATTAACATCAAAGCAGACAGGTAAACAAATCATGATGTCACCATACCATAGAGAACTGAACTGTTGCCATATAAATGAGAATAATAGCGCCCTCTTGACAATAATCATATATTTCTAGTCAGGCTTTAGCTTAATATTAAAAAAATCTAGTAAATAATAAACTATAAATATAATAGATATTTTTGAACTTATAAAGTTTTTCCCATTGTATTTGTAGCAGTTTAATCTGGTGGACGGAAAACTGAACCTGGACGACAAACTAGCACAATCACTCTACTTGCGTGCATATCATGCATATACCTGACATGGAGGACTTGCGTAGCGCATGTTATTTGACTACACCCGCGTCTTTAGATATATTTTCGTTACTAGAACGACCAAAGAAATTGTGAATTATAAATATTTTCTACTTGTAATAACGACTATAAAATTATAAGGATGATATACCTAGATATTACTCAATTATTATGGAATAACTTAAATACAAGCAGTTTTAGAAATAATACCAAGCATACGGGTAAAACAATAATTTAATGATAAGTATAAAAGGCAGTCATTACAAAATTTAAAACACAGACATTACGCAGTTTTGTCTATCTGAATACATCACGATTATCTAGTGCAGTAATTGCATTATTTATTAATAAATGTAGAGTAGAAATAGACATCAAGTACAGGGTAGGTAGTATTTTGGAAAATACACAGCGACACTTCATACGTGTTGACTAGAAATTTTGACGTTAACCCTCTAACCGATAAGGGATAAAGGAACGGATGAATTTAGCCACTTTAACCCTTTTTTGAACGCCAAGAGCCACTAAATGGATCGTGTCTTGCCCTGGTCTTGCCACGCCAGCGACCACTAAAGTGGTCATGGCGGACGCTGTCAAAGCAATTGTCCTGCTGAAAGATAAGTTGTATATGCATTATTCACTAGTCGAGATATTGGCGTGTATGCCACGTCTTTACGCGAGAGATAAGCGTTCAAAAGGTCAATTTACTAAAATATCCACAATCACAGACTGGTAGACGGTTAAAGGGTTGTGCATCAATTTTACTACAAAGTAGTAGAACAATATGAACTAGGACTAGAATCTAATTGCATTGCATTTTACATTGCATAGCTGCTTAACACAAATGTGTAAAAAACATTTATTTACAAGTTTAAATTAAATAATTTAAGCGCTTATTACATCTGTCTATTCGACGGAGACTTTCTCGTGAGGGACATAGAAATACCATACGTATATCTTTCTCTGTCACTATCTGTCAAAGGTTGTCTGGTAGAGATCGCTTTTTAGCGATAAGACCGCCTGTTGTTACCTAGTTTTTATCACTGTATCGCTGTATATTTTTCTCTTTTCTCATGTGGTGCACAATAAAGAATATTTATTATTATTATTATTATCCCTAAAAAGTATCTAACGAACAGATAGGATGTAATAGGCCCCTTTTAAAAATAATACCTAGAATAGATACAGAGTATTGCTACACTAAAACAGTATTAATTTAGAACACTGGTGTTGTGTGATTGAGACTTGGTTTTGTGCAATATAATGTGTCAGCATTCTGCTAGAAATACATTTCTAAGTAGGTAGCATTTATTACACAGAACCCAGCCACATAAATATTGTTCACTATAAGCAAGCTTGCAAAAAGCTTTGCGTTCACTGAAAACTAAAACTATTTTGATAATGTGGTCCATGTGCCACATATAGCGGCACTTAAACGTTCCCTTTTACACAAATGATGAATGAAGTAGACGAAAATACAGGCAACGGCAACCTTAGAAGAGTAAAAGTCAGATATTTCCTACAGAATTCCATCTTAAAAGAGGATATTCACCAGAAAACCACACAATTCTTGCACTAGAGTCTGGGTATTCGTCACCGGGAATCTCTTAGTTTGTCGCTGCCTATACATCCTGGATTTACACGAGTCGATCGACGTTGGCGCTGTCAGGTTGCCAATCGTAGTCGATATCGGTGGAGTCGGCGACGGAAAAGACCGCGCCTCCCTCGGTTCAGATGGCCGCTTTCTCTGGATTGTTGGCGTCACTCACTCGCCGAGAATGAGGTGCTCTGCGGAGGGTCCTCGGCTGGAGGTTAAGAGGTGGCAAGTTGGGTCGCTCGATCCTGGTAGGAGATGAGACTAGTGGTCGCCCCCTGCGGAGGGTTTCCATGCCGTTTCTGAAGTATTCCTCCGTGCGGTCAGCGTAGCTTTCAATCAATGGCGCTGGATCTTCGTATTCCACATTAAAATGCCGGGTTATGGCTAGGTCTTCTGGTGGCCCTAGCTTGTAGAGCGGAGGTTCGACGCACTCGTAGTGATGGTCTTCGGTTTCGTCATGTGGGTAGGTGTCGGCAACAAAGTGCCGAGTGCCTCTAGGAGTGAGAGCGGCCCAGAGGACGCGGGAATCAAGGGCCGCGCCTCCATAGAGTGCGTTGGAGCCTCCAGCTTTGCCTGAGCTGCTCTTGCAACCGCCTCGGGCCCTGTACAGGGATACCCTTGTAGGTAAAGACAATCATAAGTTAAAGACAACGGAAGGGGTAAAGTCTAAGGAATAACATAAATATTTTGGTTTTTAAAGGCACTAGGCGTCCAGATTTGAAAATAAATTGTAACCCGTCAAAAGTTTACTTGGGTTATGGTGTACCGTAGTATACAAGTACGTACTCAAACTCAAACTCAAACTCAAACATTTATTCAGTAAGTAGGCCACAAGGGCACTTTTACACGTCAAAGTAAAAGAGAGAGAAAAAAAATCAAACTACACCGGTTCTAACCCTACACCTCTGACCCGAGAAGAATTATGTCCGGCAAGAAACTCGGCGGGACTTATTTTTTCAAAACAACAGTACATCAAAACTAAACAATACATATAGTGCGTTGTTCTATAAGAAAACATATCAAACCAAGGTTAGATTAACCAACAATAGGTTATAGTTTAAGAAAAATACCAAAGAAAAAAGATGAGTCCAAATCTGACTATTGAAAATAAATTACATACAAGTTTGATATACTTTCTTACCTGAACTGTGTCTTCTACATAAATTTCCAAATTATAATAATCCATCATCAACAGTTAGAAACAAACTTTGAATTTAAATAATATAAAAAAAAGTACTTAAGTGATTCTAGTATACAATAAACATACTATTTCTAAATTATACTTAGAGATGTATAAGGTCTCCAAGTGTCTTGAATAAAAAAATATGGATAATCAAGCACCGAATGTTGTGTCTAAAGCCAATTAAACTAAAATTAAATATGATTAATAAAAAGTTACGTAAATGTGTTGCCCCAGTTAGCCTAAACAGACCGGTCTCCACAAACAGCACCCGTTCACGAGTATGACGCATATCTCAGCCATCGCCTCCCTCAACCTTTCTTCGGGAAAGTGGCGACCCGATCAACGACGCCACCATAAGCAGAGCCTTTTAAGCGAGCATGACATGTTCAAGCTGGCGGGCTTTATTAATTAATAAAAACTAGCCATGTTTAGTCTGGTGAGAAACAATATTCTGTGCTCGTATTTTACATGCGTGAACTAAATTACAATATAAAAGTGACATAGAGATGTACATGTCTCTAAGCGTCAGGATCATTAAATATATATCTATACATATAAATATTTGCGAATGCAAGACTTAGAGATGTATAACGTCTCTAAGTGTCCAAATACTAAATAAAAACAAAATAAAATAAAAATGAAGAACAGGTAATACTGGACACTAGTAAAGCTGCTTCATAGAGTAATGTACCTAATAATTTCTCAATTTGTATTGTACTAACTATATCAAGCTACAGGCTTAAAGGCATCGTTATCCTCAATGAATTCCTTTAAAGTATAGTACTCTCTCCTCAACAAATAGCGCTTAACATAAGACTTGAATTTATTTAGTGGCAAATTCACTACATCAGCGGGGACTTTGTTATAAAAACGTGTACAGTTCCCAGCAAAAGACGTACGAACCTTACCGAGGCGGTGGCCAGGCTCAGCAATCTTATCTTTATTTCTAGTGTTATAGTTATGGATATCACTGTTGAGCTTGAATTTATGGATGTTTTTCCGCACATACATAATGTTTTCAAGTACGTATTGAGATGCTACGGTAAGAATATTTGCCTCTTCAAATTTTCCTCTTACGGATGCTCGACCGCGCATTTTATAAATGCCACGTACAGCTCGTTTTTGTAGCACAAATATGGTCCCAATATCAGCTGCTTTACCCCACAACAGAATTCCATACGACATAACACTGTGAAAGTAACTGAAGTATACCAGCCTGGCAGTTTCACTGTTTGTTAGATGGCTGATTCGCCTCACGGCATAGGCTGCAGAGCTAAGTTTCCCAGCTAGGGTAGCTATATGTGGATGCCATTGTAATTTCGAGTCTAAAGTGACTCCTAAGAAAACAGTTTGATTTTCGAATTCCATTATTTCATCATTTATTATAATCTTGCTGCTGTTAATCTGCTTGACGTTGGGAAGTGTAAATTTGATGCACTTCGTTTTCTTGGCGTTCAAAAGTAGGTTATTAGCCGTAAACCAATTTACTACTTTGGAGAGTGTACTGTTAATACTATCGAAGCTGTTTTCTTTTCTGTCCACTTTAAATATCAGAGATGTGTCATCAGCAAATAACACTATATCATGTTTATCTTGCACAATTTTAGGTAGGTCATTAATGTACACCAAAAACAGGAAAGGACCAAGTATTGAGCCTTGAGGCACTCCGAGTGCCACAGGGGACCCAGAAGATTGAGTTCCATTAATAACCACTCGTTGTGTTCTATCCGATAGGTATGATGAGACGAGGTTAAGGGCACCAGCTTTGATCCCGTAATGGCTTAGTTTTCTCTTTAGATTTTCGTGATCAACGCAATCAAATGCCTTCGATAGGTCACAGAATATTCCAACAGCATCTTGTTTTTTTTCCCAAGCGGCAAAGATGTGCTTAAGAAGAACAGCACCTGCGTCAGTAGTCGAGCGACCTCTGGTAAAACCAAATTGATTTCTGGCGAACAATTCGTTTCGGTTAAAATGTGACACAAGTTGATTTAGAATTAGTTTCTCGAAAACTTTGCTCAGTGCCGGCAGTATTGAAATTGGTCTGAAATTGCTTGGTTCTGTTCTCGATCCTGATTTGAACAAGGGGATGACTTTGCTGTGCTTCATTATGTCTGGAAATATTCCTGTATCAATACATTTGTTAAATATATCAGCTAAATGTGGTGCAATCGATTCAACAATGGAATGTAGAACTTTAACAGATAGGCCCCAAAGATCTTCAGTTTTCTTTAAATTTAGGGATTTAAATGTTTTAATAACTAAGTTCGGAGTAACATATGAAAATTTAAAGAAATCTGTACACTCTGCTATATTTGTTTTCAGTATTGCCTCAGCGACGTCAGGCGATGAATGAAGAGACTTTGTTGTTTCTACCGGTATATTAGAGAAGAACTGCTCAAAATGATCCGCAACTTCAAGGTCCGAACTCACTAAATTATTATTAATACGTAGGTTGTAGTGCGGATCTTTGATTTTACGTTTCCCAGTTTCATCGTTGATTACTTGCCAAACAGTTTTTACTTTATCCTTGGAATTTTGGATCTTTCTGGACAGATAATCAGCTTTAGCAGCGGCACACATCATCTTAAAAGATTTAGAAAAGTTCCTGACATAATCTAGGAATTCCGGACTTTTATTAATTCTTCTCAAGTCATATAAATCATAGAGCCGTCGTCTTTTCTCATGAATATCCGGCGTAGCCCAGTCGCTAAATTTCGTCTTGACCTTGCCTTGCACCTTCTTCGGAATGAAACAGGCATCAAATTCCCTTTTAATACAGTTAAACAACTCAGTACTCATACGGTTAGGGTTTTCCTGGGTAAATGGAACATAACATAATTGTTTCGTGATATTCCGACTGAATAAATCTAATCGTCTTTCGGAAATTGGTCTGCACATAGTGACTTGTGGAATATCCTTAGTTTTTCCGCTAAAAGAGGCTTTTTGTCCACAGTGGTCAGAACTTAAGTTGTTTATTATAGATTTACTAGTCGCATCCTTGTTACTGAAAATGTTATCTATACATGTAGCACTGGTTGCTGTGATTCGTGTAGGCTCACAAAATAAATTTACTAAATTGTAGGATTTGAAAGTACTAAGTAACCTTACACACATGGATGAATCTTCAAGTAAGTTGATATTAAAATCACCACACACAATAACACTTTTATTACTACAAAAAACACTTGTAAGAACTTCATCTATCACTGACTCAAATGTGTTATAGTTTGCCAATGGAGGCCTGTACACGCATATAATTATAAATTCTTCTAACTCGACACAAGAAAGTTCAATATGGCGTTCCACAGACAATTCAACAATGTCTTTCCGCACCTTACTTTTTATATCATGTTTTACCATTATTAATGACCCGCCGCGAATGCAGGATTTTCTAAAAAATTTACTTACTACACTATGATTGTGGAAATTAAACATAAATTCATGACCTTTAAGCCAGTGCTCCGTTATACAGAGGATATCAATGTTCGAGTGTTGTACAAATAAATCAATTTCCAGTTGTTTACTGGTAAACCCTTGAATATTTTGGTGAACTAAGTACAATACATCAGTTTTACTACTTATGCTAGCATCACAGTTATGTTTAGGAACGGAGCCGGCTGGTGCACTCGTTGTCGTAGCAGTCAGTTTAAATTGATATCACCAGACGGCTGCCTCTCTAAATCTGAGCCCCTGCAGTATGAATCGGGATTCGTCTTAATAAAACTATCATCCGCCGTGCTAGTCACGACGGGGTCTACAATATTGTATGCTAACAGGTTAGCACAATCTATAAGACATCTTCTCGGAAGGTAAGTCCTATCATGGGGCATAATAAAATCCTCAATAAATTTATTTGTATCAAAATACGAAATCGTACTACTGTACAAAGAAAGATTATACAATACGGAGTTGTAAGAATGTTGCGCATCAAAATACGAGGATTACTTTCTCTAGTTGCACTTATAAGTGAGGAACGGAGACAAGATCCGAGAGGCTTTACACCTACTCGTAACATATTCGGATTAAACAAGACAGATTGATACTCACTCTCGGCACTTGAGCAGGAACAACGCCAGCAACGCCGCGATGCAAAGAACAGCCACGCAGCACGTGATGAGTACCAGTAGCCACGTGTCATCTCCGCCGCCTGGTTCTGCAACACCCGCCACTACCAACACCGGTTCCATCATCATCAAGTTAAAGCACGCTCGCCTTTATGCCCGATAAATAAAGTGTTCGTCTCATTAGCAGTACCGTAAAACCAGAAAAATATAGTCCTCAAAGTTCAATACGTCATTAAGTGGAGCGATCTTTGTTTTGGTTTTCTCTTAGGTTTTTTAATTCTTTTATGAACATGCTGCGTTATTTAAATAATAGTCATGCATTATCGAAAATATAAGAGGTTCCCATACCTCTTATATTTTCGTTTAGGCGTGACTATTATTTAAATAAATTAAAGCTCCCGCTTTTGGACTATTGGGTAGGTGGCATTGCGGGGTGCCATAATAACGCATGCTTTCAGTCTGATCAAATCTTGACATTTAAAAGCGATCGTGCGTACTGTTAGAAATTTGGTTAAATCAATAGGTAGGTAAGAACACTTAATTTCAAAAGAATCCCTCATAACATTTCAGGTACATGTCTTCGTAAAGTACATCTCTAGCTTTGGTGTGTCAATAGCTGACATAATTTTGTGCTTCCATGTCTTTTGGCCAAGAAAAAATAATGACATTCAGGGGAAATGTTAGTTTCCGAATATACTTTAGTTTTAACTCTTACTTGTTAATTAAGCATATTGATGTAAGAATCTTGAAGCAAATCAAATTATTTTTGTTCAATATTTTTTGATTTGCAATTTTTAAGTAGGTAGTTACACTACTAGTGGTCAGGACGTCAGCCGCGAAAGCTGAAGACGCCAGTTCAAATCTGGCCTCGGACACCGGAGGGTTTGGTCACTTTTTCTGAAGTATATGACATCTATTTTTCATATTGATGTAAATTTCCTTTATACAGTGTACCATACCACAAATTAGAAACAGATATCCATTACAAATGAAAATAATTTTTAAGAAAAAAAAACCGACTTCCATGGGGGTAGCCGGTGAAGCATTATTGTAGATACACTTAACAAACGCAGCGGAGAGGACAAATCGCCAAACCTGAACTATGCGTCGTTGAAGAGTTCCGTTCTGATCATCATCAGCAGTTCCACTTCATCAAATGTCACTCTTTTGAATGAAAATGCTTGACTTGTTGATAAAAATACAAAAATCACTATGTGTAAGCCCTTAAGATTTGAGGAGTTCCCTCGATTCTTCATGGATCCCATCATCAGAACTTGAGCTTGACGAAAATTTGTCCTGACAATTAAACTTGGTAAACAAACACAGCGAAGAGGACAAATCGCCAAACGTGAACTATGCGTCGTTGAAGAGTTCCGTTCTGATCATCATCAGCAGTTCTACTTCATCAAATGTCACTGTTTTGAATGAAAATGATGGATTTGTTGATAAAAATATAAAAATCACTATATGTATGCCTTTAAGATTTGAGGAGTTCCCTCGATTCCTCATGGATCCCATCACCAGAACTGTGTTTTGACAAAAACGGGACCAATCTGTATATATACAGATAGGTGCATAACTGAGTCAAAATTAGTACCTTAGTAAAATGTAAATAATTTGATAACAATCAAAGTTACATAAAAGTTCTAAACGTAAAATATTAATCCTTGGGTACCGCTACAAAACTGCTTCACAAATTATTTTCTTCCGACTTATACATTTTTCTCAATTTCATACCGAAAACTGTGAAATTTCACCTAATTTATTTTTCCCATTATTTCATTTTTTCTTAGGCATTCCCAATTCAGTAACTCATTTAAAGTAAGGAATTCCACGACCATTATTTTAGTTATCAAACATTTAAATCAGGCTTATTTTTGTAATTAGTTACTGGCAATGTATTGTCAGGTGCAAAACTGAGTCAAGGCAAATGGCCGAACAACTTTCTCGTTAGTTAATTTTTGTAGCGGACTTCATTCTGAGATAACCATAAAAATACGTGAGTGATATAAAAGTCATACACCTCATTTTAAAGAGCATATAATGTACTATTTCAACTAATTGTCTTACCTGGTTGTGTAAAAGAAAAATATCAATATCGGGTTAAATAAAAAAAATGTAGTTTAACGGTTTTTGGTTCAAAATCATGGACGAATAAAAAAATCAAGATTGTGAATGCAATGAATCGAAATTGGCTTTCATATGGATACATAGCTGACACCGAGACGAACAAATATAACCTGAAAGTTTTTATTTTTTTCATAATTGATAAGACTTATCTTCATTTAACGATGTCGGTGCAGAACTGAGTCAGTACCAAATATTATCTAATAGAGAAAATGTTTATTTTTATCTACAATAACATAATAGGTCAGTAAGTTTATTAGCGTTGTTACCAATTAATAATAAAATAGTAACTTAATAACTAGCCTCTTCTGAAATAATGAAAGAAACATGTCAAAGTGATGCACATTGGTTCAGTTATGCACCTAACTGTATATACTTACAATAAAAAAAAGAATTTTCAAAATCGGTTCAGACATGACGGAGTTATGGAGTAACAAACATAACAAAAAAAAAAAACCCCAGGATCTAGGACGTTTCCAATTTGTGGTATGTACTCGTACTAACTTTTTAGCAGTAGTAGGAGTTAGTGCTTTTCATTATCATCGATAGAGAAACCTAACATCTACATGTTTCGTCATGATAAGTTATATTTAATTTCACATTTTTTCTATGTGAGCCATATAAACTGGAACTTACCATGTCTAGGCAGCTCATGATACTCCACGCCTGGAAACAAGGAGTTCTCCTCATTGTTCTGCGACGGGCATTTGGAGGCGCGACACGGCGGGGTCAGGTTGGCAGCGTTGGCGAGGAACGCGGGCAGCGGAGGAGGTGGCATGTGCAGGATCGAATCTGGCGGCGGGCCTAGGGAGAGGCATTCCGCTCCACAGGTCATGGCTGGCTGGAATGGGTTCGGATAAATTGCTTACTGTAAAGTAGATGTTGTGTTATCAAGACATGTTATTTAAGGCCGATACAAGGAAAAGTAGCGGTTATCTGACAACAATAGAAAAGCTCTTGAATAATGATGACTACGATGATAACTATGATAAGTCGCGCCCGTAGTGCTACACCCGCAAAAATGCAAAAAAAAAAGGTTTTGTTTGGATAATATAATAATCATATTAATAATCTTGCGGAGGGCGAGTCACCGTCTGCCGGAAATAAAATTGGATACCGTTTTATTAGGCAGGCATCCGGTTCTTCATCCTATAGCCCAGTAGTTAGTCCATAATCTTCACCCAATAGCCTAGTACATTTTAGACTCCATTAACTCTCAATAGTCCTTACACCATGGCGGGTGCTATCACTGCATGCGTCCCATGACACGGACAGAGGCAGCATCCGCTTAGTGTACCCCTCACTTTTCATTAAATTGTCGAAAGGGCTTCTGCGCTTTGGCTTTGGCTCCGAATATGCCTCCTAAAGTTCCGGAATACCATTGTTCCGTGGTCAAGAGAGACATTTTAATAAAAAAGTATATTGTGTTTAGTACAGTGGTACCCATTATTTGTAAGAAAAATTATTGAAATCCTTTTAGTAGATGTTTTAAATATGTAGAGGAACCAAAGAGGAATTAATTAGATTAAACAGGTTATTCTAGCTTAAATTTCTTCATATCCACTAACTTGAACGTCGGATATAGTGTCTTTGTGGGGTCATAAAAGGGCAATGAAAAATATGAAGGACATAGTAGCTGATCTCACTAGACTTTCAAAAATGTTAGGTGCCTACCTACCTACAATATTCAGACCAATGACGCGTAGTTTCAGTTTCCGCGAGGCAACCCATTCTGTGCAACTCGAACAGGACTGAACCCAAGTTGGACTTGGTTTTTCATCCTCCACCTACCCCCTCAATTTCCAGTATGTGATGAAGAACGAGCACGCAAATTGCTATTCACACCGGTTGGTCGGTTATTGATCCCTCAGAGTTGGAAGCCGGAAAAAAATGAGAGGGGGGAGGAGATGAAAAACAAAGTCCAACGTGGGTCAGGGGGCCGATTTTTGACAATCGAGCGCTCGAATTCAAAGAATTTAACCTCGAATATAATTGCACACAAAAGCTTGCCGCCATTATTTACGCATGAAATTAATAGTATAAATAATCATGATTTTAAATTACTATCGCTGTTATTTTTAAAACATCATTTCTTCGTTTTATTCAGAGTTTTAAATGTCATATTCGAGCGCTCGAATCTCAAAAATCGCCCTCCCGTTCGGGTTTTACAGGCTGATTCCACAACACGAAAATACCGCGAGCCATCCGGTTGCCTCTCGGAAACTGTAACTACACGCCATTGCTTTAACTAGAACTTTGCTCGCTCAACTTTTTTTTTATTAAAGTAAACATGGAAGATAACAGATCAGAGACAGTGTACTCGTACTGTCACGTACTGTAAATATCGTCGCTGTACTTACTCAACCTCGTATCTGAGTTTTTTACCTATTTTTTTTTTTTTAAGTGTATGACTTCGTTTTTTTGTGATAAATCGTAAAAATTAACTCCTATCTTGATCGCAGCTAAGAGTTAAGAGTAAATCGTGATATGGTTTCCTCGTATCTCATAGACACAATTTTTGTAACTGCATTAACCTCGTAAATACATAAATAGGATAAACTTGGTTATCAGTGTTAAACTTATTTACTTCATTAGGTACTTGGCCACTTAGATACTAAGATAAGTGTCAGATAAGAAAAAACAATAATTATCATGTCACTGTCAATAGTAACTGTTCCAACGCGATTATTGCATTAAAATACACATTACTCGTGATAGATACTATAAATGAATAACCTGGGTTACTTTAAACTACGAAAAAAGGCTTCGTGTCCAGTCTAGAAGCTTACAATGACCACTTCCCTGGTAGTCAACTATATATTAGACGGAACAAATGGAGAGATAATTCAGTTATCACCCGAAAACAACTATTTTGAAGATGTGCCTAGCACTAGCACATATCGCCCCTTAAATCACATCCTGGACGAGAAAACTGGGTATTTTGTTCAGATTTCCTCCACACCTGAATGTGAAAATGTTGCTAGCTCCGATTCACATGACACCGGGTCCGAATATTGTCCCAGTAACTATAGTGACAGCTCATCTACAAGTACAAAAAATTGCTATATTACTCTTGATGAAAGCACTGGATTGATACGTAGAAAACGAGCGAAAAAAGGCGAAGGCAATCCTAGAAAATGGAAAAGAAATGAAGTTAAGCGTTTAAGAAAAAGAGGAAAGGCATATACTTCTGTTAAAAGAAAGAAAGGCACCGGTATAGTTGATATGACACTTCGTAAACCAAGAGTAATGCAACCAAAATGCGAATCAAAAAAATGTTATACCAGTAAAATAAAAAAATGTAATGAAATTTCTGAACCTGAGAGACGTGACATTTTTGAAACATTTTGGAATGATCTTTCGTGGGATCAACGAAAATCATTCGTGAATTCAATGGTTACAGTTAAGCCGGTATCGAGACAAACTCAAGGTATTCCCACCAAAAGATCCCGTAACTTGGAATATTTTTTGAAAATTGACGGAGTACTAAAACCTGTATGTAAAAAAATGTTTCTGGGTACATTGTGCCTTGGGGAATGGAGCGTTTTAAATTGGACGAACAATGCTAAAATTAACAATATCGGTATGACCAAAAAGGCTCGTCTTGCGAAAAAACAAAAACCTGTAAATGATTGCAAAATTGAACACATCAACAAGTTTCTGAACTCAATCCCTAAGATGCCGTCTCATTATTGTAGACAAGACTGTGACAAAATATTTGTAGAGGTGGATTACAAATAATGGGCTGATTTATATCGCGTCTATGAAAAATATTTAATTCAAACAAACATCCCACTTAAGTTCAAAGCTACGTATAAAATTTTCCTAGGTGTTGTAAAAAAAACAAATTTAGGAATATACAGACCCAAGAAAGATCAATGTGATCTGTGTTATGGCTATAAAAATAAAAATGTTGAAGAGGAAATTTATCTTACTCACATACAAGAAAAAGATAGAGCCAGAACTGAAAAACAAGAAGATAAAAAGAACTGTTTAGAAGGAAACATTCACATGCTTACTATTGATTTACAAGCAGTGCAAACAATACCAAGTCTCTCTGCAGGAGCCCAGTATTTTAAGTTAAAATTGTGTGTTCACCAGTTCACAATTTATAATGAAAAAGATGGTAGCGTGTCTTGCTATGTCTGGCATGAAGCAGAAGGCGGTATGGATGCAAACATATTTACGTCTTGTCTTTTAGACTACCTAGAAAGTATTGAAGATAAAGATAAACCTATCGTTATATTCAGTGACGGTTGTGCCGCACAAAATCGCAACGTCACGCTTGCAAATGCTCTACTCGATTATGCTATTAGATATAACATAAAAATTTACCAAAAGTATCTGGTCGTTGGACACACACAAATGGAATGTGACTCTGTACATTCAACTATTGAAAGACGAAAAAAAAATAGGGAGCTTTATGTTCCAGCAGATTTCATTCAGATCATAAAAGATGCTAGAGCAAAACAGCCATACCAAGTTAAATACGTTGACCACAAATTTTTCAAAGACTTTTCAAGTCTGGGATATTACAAATCCATAAGACCAGGCAACAAGTCTGGTGATCCCTGCGTTATAAGAGCACTACAATATTCCCAATCGGGAATTAATTATAAACTGCACTTTGATAACGACTGGAAACTGTTACCTCAAAGCTTGAACCGACGGTTGCCTTCGTCCCATGACCTCCGAAAACTATACCGCGGATCTTTGACGATCACTGAAAGAAAATACAATGATCTGCAAAGCTTAAAAGCAGTGATTCCTCAAGATTACCATAGTTTCTATGACCTTTTACGCCATGAATAGTAAAAAAACTGTTTTCATTACATCGAGAATTATTTTTTGTTTAGTTTGACTTAGTTTTTACGAATTAAAGATAATGTGAAATATAAACTTTAAAACCTCGTAAGCAACTCTTTCAGTAACCTAATAATATGTTCCCTTTAGTACTGTAAACTCGTATCTCCAAATTTATACATAACTTTTGAAGTTCAAGGATAAACTATGAGCTGTTGCTTCCAAATAATAATTTTGTATTGTTAATAAGATAATTTGATTACAGAAAAACTTTGGTAATTAATAATTTATGAAATAAGTAGTTTTTTAGCTCTACTGAAAACATCGGTTTCTGCAGATACGAGTTTGAGTAAGTATAGCGACGATATTTGTGACAAAGGAGATTTTTCGGAGTCTATGATCTATTACAATATTATCACTATCCTTATTCGTGTCCTAGCATAATTGTTTACGGTGTTGCGTTGTACTTTGCATAAGTACTTTCCGTAAAAACTGTAGGAGTAAGAACTATTTATGCAAATTGTAAAATTGTAGGCCTAGGGAAACTCAATGACTATTTTTAGATCAAACTAAGAATCCCCAGATTGCTAATCAGCTTCCTAACTCTCCGCCCACCCTAACTTTCCCTTTAAATTCTTCGGTGAGAAATTCCGGAATTAGGTACTAGGTAGGGTGAATGTGCTAGTTTTAGTCCGCTTATCGATTTTGCCAGCTTTGTGATGCAAAAAGAATATCTTGTAGTACCCTCACTTAAATTTAAGTATTATATAATTCTACAGCGTAATAGTCTAGTTTAGGCTGATTACACGATAATAAATCATACTTACGGGCTTTTTTATAAAAAAAGTGTTAGTTTTCCGTCCATACTTATTTTAAATACATATATTTATATTCAAATGTGTCCCAAAATAAAAGCTTAAAGTAAAAAGATCTACTAAAGAATAAACTATAAATAGAAAAGTTGACCTTAAAAAGTTTTTTGCTACATTGCTTGCTTTGCTAGTTTCCCGTCAGTTTACCATCCACTTGGTTACCCTGCTACAAATATACATGGGAAAAATAGGTCAACAAAACTATATAGGTACTCAGGATAGATAGTTTATTCTTTAGTAGATTTTTTTTGCTTCTATTTTGGGAATAACTGGGATATAAATATATAAGTATGCACAAAAGACTGACAAATGTGGACGAAAACTAGCACACGTACCTACTAAATAGTGGATTTTAAACTCACACGATTTTTACGCTTACTTGAGTCTGCTTGCGACCATGAACGTAACGTCACGTTCGAAACGTCAGGCAAAATAATGAAAGCAAGAGTTTTTATTTAAATAAATAATTGATGAAGTTTTCTAAAAGCTGCAAATTGATTATGTTGTTTAGACGTAGGTATTATTTGATAGATACTAATAGGTTATAATATGTACATACCTACATAATAATGTAGGTACAATTATCCTATGTCCCTATGTGACTTTTAACGTTGGTTTGTTAGAGAAATTTGTTTTTATTTAGACACGTACTTACCTACTCCTTTCCCTCGATCAGTAAACGTGAAGCTTAACATCCAATAATAAATTTCGAGCATAAAGAAAAACTGCAGCTCTTAATTAAAACAAAGAATTATTTAATCAGCACCAAAATAACCACCCCACCATAACTTTACAAAACAGACACAACTACACATGCACACAGTTTTAACAAAAGGTACCCACTGTAACTAAAATAAGTAAATTACTCACTTTTTGTATTAAAACTCGATAATCCACGCAAAATGGACGCACTTTGCAATACGGCTTACACTTGTTTCAAAATTTTGGTCCACGGATGCAGAGCGCAAGCGCGAAACTCTTCCGTGACATCCCCAAACACGCGATACTAGAACATTACTCTTTCTAAGTCATAATCCATTTCGTTTTCTGCACTTTGTGGCAAGTATCGCACCGTAGTAAGTACGTAATGTATTTAAATGTAAGCGGTATCATCAGTAAGAAGCAGCGAGTTGGTATAGGGAGGGGTATTGATTCGCGACTGCGCGTTGAGATTTCGCGCCATGGATTAGGGTGCAGCACTTGAGGGATGTTTTGTATACAAAACTATAGTCATCCCTTTTACGCTTAAAGATATTTGTATTGGATAGAAAAAGAGGATGAATAAAATTAAGTGCGGTTATTTATTCTATAATATTGTCTTGATTTTATTTGATTATCACTGTAATTGAGTTTGAAATTAGTTTAATATTTTATTATGTACCGCTCCCATTATAATTGGTATTCTTTGTTAATTTGTTCTATTAGTTAATATAATTACATAAATTACCATACAATTATGAATTTACCATAACAACACTAATAACTTGATCGAGTTAGTGGACAAGGAGGCTTTGCACGAGTGTTTTTTGTTCTGCATGTTATTTTCAATTGTAATTATAAAATAATTATAAAATGTAATGGCAAACATTCATTCAGTCCCATCAATTAACGCATTTCCACAGTCATTTCTCCCCCCACCCCAACTTTTCACTTTCTTAAGGGGTGATTTCCGTGGCCAATATTTTATCCTTCTCAAGCTATCTCCATCCATACCAACCAAATTTAATATTAATCGGTTCAGAGGTTTGAGCATAAAATACGTAACAGACAGAGAGACATAGTTAAGAAATAAGAAATTTATTTGCTAGAAATGTGGTACAGAGATAAGGTGTAAATATACAATTTTGTGAGTTCAGCACATTTCGCCAATAAAATAGGCATGCAATTTTTTTTTTCCTATTTACAAATTATTTACATAGTGTCATATCTACATTATTGCATTAAAATAATAAGATAAAACATAGAAACACTACTACTACAAACTAATAGTAGTTTATGTAACTGTTACGTAATAAGGGTCCTTAAAACATCCTTCCTTTTATGAAATGAGCCGCAGGCGAATTTCATAATAAGATCACACGAGTGTTTTAAGGCCTAATTACGTACAGTTGCATACACTGCTTTATCTACACTCATATTATTTATCCAAAATGCCGTATTCCTAAACCATAGAATGGCCGCCATTGCACCGCGTCGTGGCCAACTGGATTGTGTCGGCGTGGCCAACTCGATTGTGCCGGCAGTCGCGCGGGCGGGTGTCGCCGGCCGCGGGCGCGTGCAGGTGTACATTATGTTATCAAAACTCATAGCACATCAATAATTGAGCATGAAAAGTTAAAATTACGGTACTGCCACAGATAAGAAACTTATCATAGTGAAATCGTTTGTTGTAATGCTGGTCATAGCCTACGGTTTTTGAACGCATTTTAGAGGACTTACAATATGAGTGTAGATAAAATTAATAACATGTCAGAAAGTCATAGAGTAAACACATATCCGTGCAGAATGTACGTAATTTACGAAATGTCAAAACAAAAAAAAGAAGAAAAAAAATTTTTTTTAGTACCTAATTTTCTATATTTTGGAAGGACTGTACAATATGTGACATCGAGTTCAGGCTTCATTTTTTTTTGTAGCTTCTACTCGCCAAAAGACAACTCCTCACCAAATTTTAATATAAAAGTTTTGAAATTATAAAATCTTACCTTTTTCTAAGTCGGTAAATCCTATAAGTATCACCTGTGATTATGTTTACGTTGTGAGTGACAGATAAATGCAACATTAACTAGAACATTCAAAATTTCCATGCATTCATTATGAAGACTTCTTTAATAACCGTTTAAGGGCTTTTTTCAAGTTGATAAATGAAAGTTGTAGCCAAATTATGTTAAATTTATCACGTACCTAAACGTGAACAATACCATCCACTTCATTTTACTTTCCTCGGTGACATTTCATTGTCAAATTATTATTTTTCATAATTAGTAAGCGCCACAAAAGAGTTTAGCTGGCAATCAAATGACAAGTTAATTTTCAATGTCAACGTGTCTCATTCAAACAATACATAAAATTATCCATAATGCCATTGAATTTTAGCGCTGACGAGATAGTGGATATGATTCTCATCTACGGGGAATGCAGGAATAATGGTGCGGCAGCTCTTCGGCTGTATGACGAGAGATTTCCGTAAAGGAGACAGCCGACTGACTCGCGTGTAATTATAAAGGCGATTACAAGACTGCGAGATAATGATAGACGTACCAGTAAGTACTGGTGGGCGACGTCCTCGTATTGACCTCAGAACTGAAGAACGGATCTTAAACCATTTTGCAGAAAAGCCTGGCTCAAGCGTTAGGAAAGCAGGGAGGTTGTATGAAAATTTTAAAGTAGGGTGATTGTGCTAGTTTTCGTCCACTCTTGTCAGTTTTCCGTCCATACTTATTTATACGTTTATCTTCAAGTTCTTCCCAAAATAAAAGCTGAAAAGTAAAAAATCTACTAAAGAATAAACTATTAATATAAAGTATGGTGACCTTTAAAAGTTTTTCCCATTTATTTGCAGCAGTTTAATCAAGTGGACGGTAAACTGGACGTGGACGGGAAACTGGCACAATTACCCTATATCCACTTCTTAACTCATAAAAACCATCTACGACTTACGAAAATAGTATGGTTAATTGAATCGTTCCAAATTTTAAAAGCGCTATAACTCAAAATATTGTCTATGTGACTAGACATGTTCGTTCCGTGTACCCTTATTAAACTGTGCCTAAGTGGACACTCGAAGCGGAGCGTTCGGTGGGGCGTGCAGCGTGGCGGGCGAGCGTGCATTCACTTCACTTTGTTTGTGCAGCGTCGACTCAGGACACCAGTATGAGTTTCATTTGTTTCATATGCACGCCGCACGCCCCGCCCCGCTGCCCGCCCAACTCGAGCGTCCACTCAGGCCTTAGGTACACTTAGCATGTCGCCATCAATTTTCGTATTATTTTTGACGCTACAGTTTGTTTGTTTGTAGGCCAAACAGATTAGCGCCACAGTCAATAGAAGTACTTATGGTAGTAAAATGATGGATTGTTGCTGAAAATGCTGTACATTACATACTTACTTATGAATAACGTGGCAAAAATAAATATAATTTAAAATAAACGGTCTTTTACCTTTTGGGACAGATAATGTGTTATAATTATTTACCGAATCAAATATCATTAGTTACTTGTAGTTTGGCCAGGGTCTGTCTCACTTCAGGCATAGACGGAGGGACCTCGCGGCTAAACACGGCTCCTAGCCTAGTTGGTAGTGACCCTGCCTATGAAGCAGGAGGTCCCGGGTTCGAATCCCGATCAGGGCATTTATTTGTGTGTTTATCACGGATATTTGTTCCTGAGTTATGGATGTTTTCTATGTATTTAAGTATTTATCTATATCTATCTATCGAGTATATCGTCGCCTAGTACCCACAACACAAGCCTTATTGAGCTTACCGTGGGACTAGGTTGATTTGTGTAAGATTGTCCCATAATATTTAATATTTATTTATTTATTTTAAACAAGGGTCTAATAACCTAGGACCTAGGTCATATTCAGAAAGGGACATAACATTACTTTTTAAATAAACCAATTGTTGCCCATTTGAGAGTTTCCGGTATGAAAATCTTTAGTTATATTTAATTGAGGAAATGCGTGTGCGTGATGGATGTGGCTATTAATGCGGTAGCCTTCTTTGCATAAGCTAATATACTACTAATTATATACCTGCTGTAAAATGCTGATTACCTTTGCCTGAGTTAAGTACCTAGGTTTTAACAGACTTTAAGATTTCGAAAGGAGGATGTTCTCAAATCGGTTGTTATTTTTTTATGTTTGTTACTCCATAACTCCGTCATGTCTGAACCGATTTTTAAAATTGTTTTTTTTATTGTAACTATATACATACATTTGGTCCCGTTTTTATCAAAACGCAGTTCTGATGATGGGATCAATGAGGAATCGAGGGAGGGATGTTAAAGGCAAACATATATTGATTTTTGTGTTTTTCTCAACAAATCAAGCTTTTCATTAAAAAAAAGTGACATTTGATGAAGTGGTTCTGCTGATGATGATCAGAACGGAACTCTTCAACGTTTGTTAAGCAAGTTAGATTTTCAAGACAAGTCTTTGCTCAACAAGCTCGAGTTCTGCACGGCTAGCACATCTTGCAAAAGCGACTAAAGCCGCATGTAGGTAAAACATTCTCGCGCCTGTCGAAAATCTCGCTTTCCGGTAGCATAACATGCACCCGCGGCTGCAACTGACGCGAAGAGAACTCAAAGTTGTGCAAAGGATTTTAGTTCAAAGTCGCGAGTCACTGTCAGTATATGACAGTGACATTTGATCGCGAGTCTGTCGCTCCTTTCACGCGCAAGTTGTGCTGCCAACTAGCGACAACGCATGAAGTCGCGCAAATCTGTCCCTTGTCGCGCCAGTCGCGCGTAAGACGTGCTAGCCGTGCTGATGATGGGATCGATGAGGAATCGAGGGAACTCGGTCCTCAAAGCTAAAGGCATATACAGGGTGAAATATTAACCACCGTTCATATTGAGCGAGGTGATCAGGTAGACCATACTGAACAACTTTTACTATGGGACAAACTCCAAAATCGCGAAATAATTTTTGGCTGTTTTATATATTTCGGCTGATCACATGTTGTCGTTTTCTATGGGAAAGCCAACATTTTTTCCGCGATTTCGGAATTGTCATGTACTTGCTCTAGCTAGTAGTTCGGGTAGTCTGTGGGCGTATAACTTTTTTTTAATACCACGACGGAGGCAAACAGGCATACGGCCCGTCTGCCGCCGCCGGTGGGAAGCAGCTTTCGTAGCCTGTGATTTAGGGTTTGCTCCCGATACTCGTTTTCTTTATAAATCCAGTACCGGAACCGGGAATTCCCGGTTCTCGCCATACAAAATCAGAACGGGAGCATTCCCTACCTGTGATGCCTGCAACTCCAGAGGTGTCACATGCGCGTTGCCCACCCTTTACAAAAAGTAGTATTCACTGTGTTGACGGGTTAAACGATCACGATGGTCCCTCATCGTCAACACACTGGGTCCTCTTTGGAGCTCTTTGGCAACCTTACACACCACCAGGAACACAACACTATGAGTAGGGTCTAGTGCTATTTGGCTGTGGTGTTCTGTAAGGTGGAGGTACTTCCCCAGCCGGGCTCTGCTCCAGATTTGAGCGAGATGACATTCGCAGTACCCATACTTCTCTTTTGGACGTAGTTTAAGGACATACCCGGGTCCAACTCCTTGTTATGCCGCGCACGGCTGCAAACTTGCATCGTTATTAAGTGTTATGAAACGGCACCTTATTACATTTTTTATGTTCTTACAGCCAAGCTCCAGTTCAAACAAACATTTTCGTTTAGCCCTTGATGATTTTTATATCCTTAGTGGTTTTAATTGCAGAACCGTTCCATAGTATCTTATAACTATTACAAATTAAAATTTTAGGAAAACCCCCATTAAGGCTGAACCGATTTTGATTAAACATGTCATGTCTTTTGATTAATCACTCAATCAATCAATTCAATTTAATGTTATAAAAACACATGTCACATAATAATAAAAAATATATAAACAAAAATACAATAAGAAAGAATGACACGGATACTTAATACCTAATAAGTCAATAACAATCACAAAATACCTACAGCAAAATACCTACTCAAACATACCAATAATACTATAATACTATAATAATAATACTACATAATAATAATAATAATACATTTCCCGGTGCCACGGCCTAGATAACGTAACTATTGCAACGTTTTTTACATTATCTTATAGTATACTCTTGCTTTGAGTGACAGTAGGCCTTAGAATCACCATCGGCCAGCAAACTACATGTTTTCCCGACATTCAACTCTAAACAATATTTTTAAGACGATTTCGTCTACATTTCCCGGTGCCACGGCCTAGGTAACGTAATTATAGCGACTTTTTTTACATTATCTTATAGAATACTCTTGATTTGAGTGACAATAGGCCTTAGAATCACCATCGGCCAGCAAACTACATGCTTTCCCGACATTTAACTCTAAACTACATTTTTAAGGCGATTTCGTCTACATTTCCCGGTGCCACGGCCTAGGTAACGTAATTATAGCGACTTTTTTTACATTATCTTATAGAATACTCTTGCCTTGAGTAACAATAGGCCTTAGAATCACCATCGGCCAGCAAACTACATGTCTGCCCGACATTCAACTCTAAACAACATTTTTAAGATGATTTCGTCTACATTTCCCGGTGCCACGGCCTAGGTAACGTAATTATTGCAACTTTTTTTACATAATCTTATAGAATTATCTTGCCTTGAGTGACAATAGGCCTTAAAATCACCATCGGCTAGCAAACTACATGTCTGCCCGACATTAAACTCTAAACTATATTTTTATGGCGGTTTTGTCTACATTTCCCGGTGCCACGGCCTAGATAACGTAATTATTGCAACGTTTTTTACATTATCTTATAGAATACTCATGTCTTGAGTGACAGTAGGCCTTAGAATCACCATCGGCTAGCATACTACATGTTTTCCCGACATTTAACTCTAAACAATATTTTTAAGACGATTTCGTCTACATTTCCCGGTGCCACGGCCTAGGTAACGTAATTATAGCGACTTTTTTTACATTATCTTATAGAATACTCTTGCCTTCAGTGACAATAGGCCTTAGAATAACCATCGGCCAGCAAACTACATGTCTGCCCGACATTCAACTCTAAACTATATTTTTATGGCGGTTTTGTCTACATTTCCCGGTGCCACGGCCTAGATAACATAATTATTGCAACGTTTTTTACATTATCTTATAGGATCCTCTTGCTTTGAGTGACAATAGGCCTTAGAATCACCATCGGCCAGCAAACTACATGTTTTCCCGACATTTAACTCTAAACAATATTATTAAGACGATTTCGTCTACATTTCCCGGTGCCACGGCCTAGGTAACGTAATTATAGCGACTTTTTTTACATTATCTTATAGAATTTTCTTGCTTTGAGTGACAATAGGCCTTAGAATCACCATCGGCCAGCAAACTACATGTTTTCCCGACATTTAACTCTGAACTACATTTTTAAGGCGATTTCGTCTACATTTCCCGGTGCCACGGCCTAGGTAACGTAATTATAGCGATTTTTTTTACATAATCTTATAGGATACTCTTGCCCTGAGTGACAATAGGCCTTAGAATCACCATCGGCCAGCAAACTACATGTCTGCTCGACATTCAACTCTAAACAACAGTTTTAAGATGATTTCGTCTACATTTCCCGGTGCCACGGCCTAGGTAACGTAATTATTGCAACTTTTTTTACATAATCTTATAGAATTCTCTTGCCTTGAGTGACAATATGCCTTAGAATCACCATCGGCCAGCAAACTACATGTTTTCCCGACATTTAACTCTAAACTACATTTTTAAGGCGATTTCGTCTACATTTCCCGGTGCCACGGCCTAGGTAACGTAATTATTGCAACGTTTTTAAGATTATCTTATAGAACACTCTTGTCTTGAGTGACAATAGGCCTTTGAATCACCATCAGCCAGCAAACTACATGTCTGCCCGACATTAAACTCTAAACTATATTTTTATGGCGGTTTTGTCTACATTTCCCGGTGCCACGGCCTAGGTAACGTAATTATTGCGACTTTTTTTACATTATCTTATAGAATGCTCTTGCCATGAGTGACAATAGGCCTTAGAATAACCATCGGCCAGCAAACTACATGTCTGCCCGACATTCAACTCTAAACTATATTTTTATGGCGGTTTTGTCTACATTTCCCGGTGCCACGGCCTAGATAACATAATTATTGCAACGTTTTTTACATTATCTTATAGGATCCTCTTGCTTTGAGTGACAATAGGCCTTAGAATCACCATCGGCCAGCAAACTACATGTTTTCCCGACATTTAACTCTAAACAATATTATTAAGACGATTTCGTCTACATTTCCCGGTGCCACGGCCTAGGTAACGTAATTGTAGCGACTTTTTTTATATTATCTTATAGAATTTTCTTGCTTTGAGTGACAATAGGCCTTAGAATCACCATCGGCCAGCAAACTACATGTTTTCCCGACATTTAACTCTGAACTACATTTTTAAGGCGATTTCGTCTACATTTCCCGGTGCCACGGCCTAGGTAACGTAATTATAGCGATTTTTTTTACATAATCTTATAGGATACTCTTGCCCTGAGTGACAATAGGCCTTAGAATCACCATCGGCCAGCAAACTACATGTCTGCTCGACATTCAACTCTAAACAACAGTTTTAAGATGATTTCGTCTACATTTCCCGGTGCCACGGCCTAGGTAACGTAATTATTGCAACTTTTTTTACATAATCTTATAGAATTCTCTTGCCTTGAGTGACAATATGCCTTAGAATCACCATCGGCCAGCAAACTACATGTTTTCCCGACATTTAACTCTAAACTACATTTTTAAGGCGATTTCGTCTACATTTCCCGGTGCCACGGCCTAGGTAACGTAATTATTGCAACGTTTTTAAGTATATCTTATAGAATACTCTTGTCTTGAGTGACAATAGGCCTTTGAATCACCATCAGCCAGCAAACTACATGTCTGCCCGACATTAAACTCTAAACTATATTTTTATGGCGGTTTTGTCTACATTTCCCGGTGCCACGGCCTAGGTAACGTAATTATTGCGACTTTTTTTACATTATCTTATAGAATGCTCTTGCCATGAGTGACAATAGGCCTTGTAATCAGCATCGGCCAGCAAACTACATGTCTGGCCGACATTTAACTCTAAACCACATTTTTAAGGCGATTTCGTCTACATTTCCCGGTGCCACGGCCTAGTTAACGTAATTATTGCAACTTTTTTTACATTATCTTATAGAATACTCTTGTCTTGAGTGACAATAGGCCTTAGAATCATTATCGGCCAGCAAACTACATGTCTGCCCGACATTTAACTCTAAACAACATTTTTAAGACGATTTCGTCTACATTTCCCGGTGCCACGGCCTAGGTAACGTAATTATTGCAACTTTTTTTACATTATCTTATAGAATACTCTTGCCTTGAGTGAAAATAGGCATTTGAATCACCATCGGCCAGCAAACTACATGTCTGCCAGACATGAAACTCTAAACTATATTTTTATGGCAGTTTTTTCTACATTTCCCGGTCCCACGGCCTAGGTAACGTAAATATTGCACTTTTTTTTTACATTCTCTTATATAATACTTTTGCATTGAGTGACAATAGCCCTTTAAATCACCATCGGCCAGCAAACTACGTGTCTGGCCGACATCTAACTCTAAACCACATTTTTAAGGCGATTTCGTCTACATTTCCCGGTGCCACGGCCTAGGTAACGTAATTATAGCGACTTTTTTTACATTGTCTTATAGAATGCTCTTGCCTTGAGTGACAATAGGCCTTAGAATAACCATCGGCCAGCAAACTACATGTCTGCCGGACATTCAACTCTAAACTATATTTTTATGGCGGTTTTGTCTACATTTCCCGGTGCCACGGCCTAGGTAACGTAATTATTGCGACTTTTTTTACATTATCTTATAGAATGCTCTTGCTTTGAGTGACAATAGGCCTTAGAATCACGATCGGCCAGCAAACTACATGTTTTCCCGACATTTAACTCTAAACAATATTTTTAAGACGATTTCGTCTACATTTCCCGGTGCCACGGCCTAGGTAACGTAATTATAGCGATTTTTTTACATTATCTTATAGAATACTCTTGCTTTGAGTGACAGTAGGCCTAAGAATCACAATCGGCCAGCAAACTACATGCTTTCCCGACATTTAACTCTAAACAACATTTTTAAGATGATTCCGTCTACATTTCCCGGTGCCACGGCCTAGGTAACGTAATTATTGCAACGTTTTTTACAAAATCTTATAGAATTCTCTTGCCTTGAGTGACAATAGGCCTTAAAATCACCATCGGCTAGCAAACTACATGTCTGCCCGACATTAAACTCTAAACTATATTTTTATGGCGGTTTTGTCTACATTTCCCGGTGCCACGGCCTAGATAACGTAATTATTGCAACGTTTTTTACATTATCTTATAGAATACTCTTGTTTTGAACAATAATCCTTAGAATCACCATCGGCCAGCAAACTACATGTTTTCCCGACATTTGACTCTAAATGACATTATTAAGACGATTTCGTCTACATTTCCCGGTGCCACGGCCTAGGTAACGTAATTATAGCGACTTTTTTTACATTATCTTATAGAATTTTCTTGCTTTGAGTGACAATAGGCCTTAGAATCACCATCGGCCAGCAAACTACATGTTTTCCCGACGTTTAACTCTGAACTACATTTTTAAGGCGATTTCGTCTACATTTCCCGGTGCCACGGCCTAGGTAACGTAATTATAGCGATTTTTTTTACATAATCTTATAGGATACTCTTGCCCTGAGTGACAATAGGCCTTAGAATCACCATCGGCCAGCAAACTACATGTCTGCTCGACATTCAACTCTAAACAACAGTTTTAAGATGATTTCGTCTACATTTCCCGGTGCCACGGCCTAGGTAACGTAATTATTGCAACGTTTTTAACATTATCTTATAGAATACTCTTGCCTTGAGTGACAATAGGCCTTTGAATCACCATCGGCCAGCAAACTACATGTCTGCCCGACATTAAACTCTAAACTATATTTTTATGGCGGTTTTGTCTACATTTCCCGGTGCCACGGCCTAGGTAACGTAATTATTGCGACTTTTTTTACATTATCTTATAGAATGCTCTTGCCATGAGTGACAATAGGCCTTGTAATCAGCATCGGCCAGCAAACTACATGTCTGGCCGACATTTAACTCTAAACCACATTTTTAAGGCGATTTCGTCTACATTTCCCGGTGCCACGGCCTAGTTAACGTAATTATTGCAACTTTTTTTACATTATCTTATAGAATACTCTTGTCTTGAGTGACAATAGGCCTTAGAATCATTAACGGCCAGCAAACTACATGTCTGCCCGACATTTAACTCTAAACAACATTTTTAAGACGATTTGGTCTACATTTCCCGGTGCCACGGCCTAGGTAACGTAATTATTGCAACTTTTTTTACATTATCTTATAGAATACTCTTGTCTTGAGTGAAAATAGGCATTTGAATCACCATCGGCCAGCAAACTACATGTCTGCCAGACATGAAACTCTAAACTATATTTTTATGGCAGTTTTTTCTACATTTCCTGGTCCCACGGCCTAGGTAACGTAAATATTGCACTTTTTTTTTACATTCTCTTATAGAATACTTTTGCATTGAGTGACAATAGCCCTTTAAATCACCATCGGCCAGCAAACTACGTGTCTGGCCGACATTTAACTCTAAACCACATTTTTAAGGCGATTTCGTCTACATTTCCCGGTGCCACGGCCTAGGTAACGTAATTATAGCGACTTTTTTTACATTATCTTATAGAATGCTCTTGCCTTGAGTGACAATAGGCCTTAGAATAACCATCGGCCAGCAAACTACATGTCTGCCGGACATTCAACTCTAAACTATATTTTTATGGCGGTTTTGTCTACATTTCCCGGTGCCACGGCCTAGATAACGTAATTTTTGCAACGTTTTTTACATTATCTTATAGAATGCTCTTGCTTTGAGTGACAATAGGCCTTAGAATCACGATCGGCCAGCAAACTACATGTTTTCCCGACATTTAACTCTAAACAATATTTTTAAGACGATTTCGTCTACATTTCCCGGTGCCACGGCCTAGGTAACGTAATTATAGCGATTTTTTTTACATTATCTTATAGAATACTCTTGCTTTGATTGACAGTATGCCTTAGAATCACAATCGGCCAGCAAACTACATGCTTTTGCGACATTTAACTCTAAACAACATTTTTAAGATGATTCCGTCTACATTTCCCGGTGCCACGGCCTAGGTAACGTAATTATTGCAACGTTTTTTACAAAATCTTATAGAATTCTCTTGCCTTGAGTGACAATAGGCCTTAAAATCACCATCGGCTAGCAAACTACATGTCTGCCCGACATTAAACTCTAAACTATATTTTTATGGCGGTTTTGTCTACATTTCCCGGTGCCACGGCCTAGATAACGTAATTATTGCAACGTTTTTTACATTATCTTATAGAATACTCTTGTTTTGAGTGACAATAGGCCTTAGAATCACCATCGGCCAGCAAACTACATGTTTTTCCGACATTTGACTCTAAATGACATTTTTAAGGCGATTTCGTCTACATTTCCCGGTGCCACGGCCTAGGTAACGTAATTATTGCAACTTTTTAAACATTACCTTATAGAATACTCTTGCCTTGAGTGACAATAGGCCTTTGAATCACCATCGGCCAGCAAAATATAAGTCTGTCCGACAATCAACTTTAAACTACATTTTTATGGTGGTTTTGTCTACATTTCCCGGTGCCACGGCCTAGATAACGTAATTATTGCAACGTTTTTTACATTATCTTATAGAATACTCTTGTTTTGAGTAACAATAATCCTTAGAATCACCATCGGCCAGCAAACTACATGTTTTCCCGACATTTGACTCTAAATGACATTATTAAGACGATTTCGTCTACATTTCCCGGTGCCACGGCCTAGGTAACGTAATTATAGCGACTTTTTTTACATTATCTTATAGAATTTTCTTGCTTTGAGTGACAATAGGCCTTAGAATCACCATCGGCCAGCAAACTACATGTTTTCCCGACGTTTAACTCTGAACTACATTTTTAAGGCGATTTCGTCTACATTTCCCGGTGCCACGGCCTAGGTAACGTAATTATAGCGATTTTTTTTACATAATCTTATAGGATACTCTTGCCCTGAGTGACAATAGGCCTTAGAATCACCATCGGCCAGCAAACTACATGTCTGCTCGACATTCAACTCTAAACAACAGTTTTAAGATGATTTCGTCTACATTTCCCGGTGCCACGGCCTAGGTAACGTAATTATTGCAACGTTTTTAACATTATCTTATAGAATACTCTTGCCTTGAGTGACAATAGGCCTTTGAATCACCATCGGCCAGCAAACTACATGTCTGCCCGACATTAAACTCTAAACTATATTTTTATGGCGGTTTTGTCTACATTTCCCGGTGCCACGGCCTAGGTAACGTAATTATTGCGACTTTTTTTACATTATCTTATAGAATGCTCTTGCCATGAGTGACAATAGGCCTTGTAATCAGCATCGGCCAGCAAACTACATGTCTGGCCGACATTTAACTCTAAACCACATTTTTAAGGCGATTTCGTCTACATTTCCCGGTGCCACGGCCTAGTTAACGTAATTATTGCAACTTTTTTTACATTATCTTATAGCATACTCTTGTCTTGAGTGACAATAGGCCTTAGAATCATTAACGGCCAGCAAACTACATGTCTGCCCGACATTTAACTCTAAACAACATTTTTAAGACGATTTGGTCTACATTTCCCGGTGCCACGGCCTAGGTAACGTAATTATTGCAACTTTTTTTACATTATCTTATAGAATACTCTTGTCTTGAGTGAAAATAGGCATTTGAATCACCATCGGCCAGCAAACTACATGTCTGCCAGACATGAAACTCTAAACTATATTTTTATGGCAGTTTTTTCTACATTTCCTGGTCCCACGGCCTAGGTAACGTAAATATTGCACTTTTTTTTACATTCTCTTATAGAATACTTTTGCATTGAGTGACAATAGCCCTTTAAATCACCATCGGCCAGCAAACTACGTGTCTGGCCGACATTTAACTCTAAACCACATTTTTAAGGCGATTTCGTCTACATTTCCCGGTGCCACGGCCTAGGTAACGTAATTATAGCGACTTTTTTTACATTATCTTATAGAATGCTCTTGCCTTGAGTGACAATAGGCCTTAGAATAACCATCGGCCAGCAAACTACATGTCTGCCGGACATTCAACTCTAAACTATATTTTTATGGCGGTTTTGTCTACATTTCCCGGTGCCACGGCCTAGATAACGTAATTTTTGCAACGTTTTTTACATTATCTTATAGAATGCTCTTGCTTTGAGTGACAATAGGCCTTAGAATCACGATCGGCCAGCAAACTACATGTTTTCCCGACATTTAACTCTAAACAATATTTTTAAGACGATTTCGTCTACATTTCCCGGTGCCACGGCCTAGGTAACGTAATTATAGCGATTTTTTTTACATTATCTTATAGAATACTCTTGCTTTGAGTGACAGTATGCCTTAGAATCACAATCGGCCAGCAAACTACATGCTTTTGCGACATTTAACTCTAAACAACATTTTTAAGATGATTCCGTCTACATTTCCCGGTGCCACGGCCTAGGTAACGTAATTATTGCAACGTTTTTTACAAAATCTTATAGAATTCTCTTGCCTTGAGTGACAATAGGCCTTAAAATCACCATCGGCTAGCAAACTACACGTCTGCCCGACATTAAACTCTAAACTATATTTTTATGGCGGTTTTGTCTACATTTCCCGGTGCCACGGCCTAGATAACGTAATTATTGCAACGTTTTTTACATTATCTTATAGAATACTCTTGTTTTGAGTGACAATAGACCTTAGAATCACCATCGGCCAGCAAACTACATGTTTTTCCGACATTTGACTCTAAATGACATTTTTAAGGCGATTTCGTCTACATTTCCCGGTGCCACGGCCTAGGTAACGTAATTATTGCAACTTTTTAAACATTATCTTATAGAATACTCTTGCCTTGAGTGACAATAGGCCTTTGAATCACCATCGGTCAGCAAAATATAAGTCTGTCCGACAATCATCTTTAAACTACATTTTTATGGTGGTTTTGTCTACATTTCCCGGTGCCACGGCCTAGGTAACGTAATTATTGGAACTTTTTTTACATTATCTTATATAAAACTCTTTCCTAGAGTGACAATAGGCCTTAGAATCACCATCGGCCAGCAAACTACATGTCTGCCCGACATTTAACTCTAAACCACATTTTTAAGGCGATTTCGTCTACATTTCCCGGTGCCACGGCCTAGGTAACGTAATTATTGCAACGTTTTTACATTATCTTATAGAATACTCTTGTTTTGAGTGACAATAGGCCTTAGAATCACCATCGGCCAGCAAACTACATGTCTGCTCGACATTTAACTCTAAACCACATTTTTAAGGCGATTTCGTCTACATTTCTCGGTGCCACGGCCTAGTTAACGTAATTATTGCAACTTTTTTTACATTATCTTATAGAATGCTCTTGCCCTGAGTGACAATAGGCCTTTGAATCACCATCGGCCAGCAAAATATATGTCTGTCCGACAATCAACTTTAAACTACATTTTTATGGTGATTGCGTCTACATTTCCCGGTGCCACGGCCTAGGTAACGTAATTATTGCAACGTTTTTACATTATCTTATAGAATACTCTTGTTTCGAGTGACAATAGGCCTTAGAATCACCATCGGCCAGCAAACTACATGTCTGCTCGACATTCAACTCTAAACAACATTTTTAAGATGATTTCGTCTACATTTCCCGGTGCCACGGCCTAGGTAACGTAATTATTGCAACTTTTTTTACATAATCTTATAGAATTCTCTTGTCTTGAGTGACAATATTCCTTTAAATCACCATCGGCTAGCAAACTACATGTCTGCCCGACATTAAACTCTAAACTATATTTTTATGGCGGTTTTGTCCACATTTCCCGGTGCCACGGCCTAGATAACGTAATTATTGCAACGTTTTTTACATTATCTTATAGAATACTCTTGTTTTGAGTGACAATAGGCCTTAGAATCACCATCGGCCAGAAAACTACATGTTTTCCCGACATTTAACTCTAAACTACATTTTTAAGGCGATTTCGTCTACATTTCCCGGTGCCACGGCCTAGGTAACGTAATTATTGCAACGTTTTTTAACATTATCTTATAGAATACTCTTGCCTTGAGTGACAGTAGGCCTTTGAATCACCATCGGCCAGCAAAATATAAGTCTGTCCGACAATCAACTTTAAACTACATTTTTATGGCGGTTTTGTCTACATTTCCCGGTGCCACGGCCTAGGTAACGTAATTATTGGAACTTTTTTTACATTATCTAATAGAATTCTCTTGCCTTGAGTGACAATATTCCTTTAAATCACCATCGGCTAGCAAACTACATGTCTGCCCGACATTAAACTCTAAACTATATTTTTATGGCGGTTTTGTCTACATTTCCCGGTGCCACGGCCTAGATAACGTAATTATTGCAACGTTTTTTACATTATCTTATAGAATACTCTTGTTTTGAGTGACAATAGGCCTTAAAATCACCATCGACCAGCAAACTACATGTTTTCCCGACATTTAACTCTAAACAACATTTTTAAGACGATTTCGTCTACATTTCCCGGTGCCACGGCCTAGGAAACGTAATTATAGCGACTTTTTTACATTATCTTATAGAATACTCTTGCTTTGAGTGACAATAGGCCTTTGAATCACCATCGGCCAGCAAACGACATGTCTGCCCGAACATGACTTATCGAACTTTCAGTTGAGTGAAGAAAGTTCAGTGTCATGGGCTCTCTTACTAAAAGCAACACAAAGGTCAGAAATGATACTTAAAGTCTAAGATTTGCATTTGTTTCTCAAAACGCTCCTAACAAAATGACGTTCAAAAGTGACGTCATGATCATATAAAGTAGTCGCCCTGTTCAAAGTATGGAATAATTATGAAATTGCTATTTTTACAGTGAAATGTTGCGTTTATGTTTATGGTTGCCATACAATTTATTTTACAGTAAAATGTTAAAAATCTAATAGTATAATTGTTTTATTAAATTTCGTACTATAATACTATCGTAAAATTTTGAAGCCTTATATTATATGAATAATTTCAATAGATTTTTATTATTTTCACTTTATTTGGATATTTATGATCATTTTGCATCCTTTCAACTTAATTTTATTGCTTAGTTTAACATGTGTCATCATCCCTATTATCTAGATTAAACTCTGTAGTCATTTAATTCTATTCCGTACTTTGCCTATGCTGCAGGAAATGTAGACATTATCGCCATAAAACATAGCCATAAAATGTACAGTTTAAGAGTTAAATGTCGTGCAGACTTATTTTTTGCTGGCCGATGCCATGGATTTATATGTAGTGACTTTTTCCCTAACCACAGTTGAACTTCTTATTACGGAGCAAAATAGTCGTTCATAGGAAGTTGCAAACAAAAGTTAGTTACGAATATGCGAGTAATATGTGTTTAATAAGTCCGATGCGTTGCCTTCAAAACGTTTAACATGTTTAAAAGGGTCAATAAGTACGATGCGTGAAATGCGTCCGACTTGTTTAAAAATACCAATAAGTGAAGTAAGTCCGATGCGTCGAATACGTACAACTAATGCGTTCAATACGTGTATTGCGTTACGTCAAATGGGTCTGACTCGTTTAAAAATACCAATAAGTCAATTACGTCCGATGCGTCAAATACGTACAACTAATGTGTTCTTATATATGAATAAAATTAAATATTGCTATTTTATTTGGAGGTCTTACACTAATTAATGTTAAATTAGTTGTTTTTGTTGATTACTTGATTTTAGTGTACCTCAAGTTTGTGCTATCAATATATTGACAAAGTACCTAGGTTTTAAGTACACAAATTATTGTGATAATGATTTGAGTTGATTATTTTCTTTCGTCGTTATGCTACGAGTTTTGCAAGATAGTATTTGTGATTTAATTTAGATATATAATAATTTGTATTATAGGGTTAAGGATTTCTTTGACGTATGGCTTTTAAGATAAGCACTTTTTTTTAATGTTATCTTGCTGAATATTATTGGACCTAAGGTTGTACACCCGTTATAGTTATTTTGATTGATAATATTGCAATCATTATTAGTTTTGCATTGTTCTTGTTAGGTTAGGGTATAGATTAGATAATTTAACATACTTTATGATTCTTAAGGCTTTCAAGTAGGAAATAAAATATTTTTTTCGCGTATTCCAATCCAAGGTTTGTTAATTGAAGCCTTTCTGTACGAGAAGCGAAGTACAAAAAACGCGTTGATTTGGATTTTTAATAAAACATGCCATAGGTATTTATGTTTCCAATAAATGAGTATATAATGAAAAATAGATTTCTTACGGCTTTATGATGATGACTCAAGGTTGTGATAACTTTCATAAATATACCTACTATTTTCACTCGACTTATTAGATAATCTCAGTATGTTTCGTATATTTGTGTATTCCATGACTGATTAATCGAACCGATGTAAGTTTTTAACATAATTATGTAACTTTAAAATATTTCCTTAGAAAACATGACAAAACGAAAAACTTACACTTCTTCACCGCACATACCCTTCAAGTCAATTTTGACTGAACTTGGATGTCCATCTAAACCATCTTCCTATCGTAGATCTGATAAATATTACGAACAAATATGTAAAAAGTTGAAAAAAAAGAACGTCTAGCGCTCTAGAAAGTATATATACACGTATTGGTTATTATTATTTAAATCTGACTTGCTTATATTTCCGCCTAAAAATGATTCGGATTCGAACTATTCGTAAGTTTTCGATAATAGCATTTCTCAGGTACTGGTATCAAATGATGCTACATCGCTGCCAAAGAATAACTCAATAAGTCCTATATATGAACCATCAGACGAGTACAGTTGCGATTCGCCGCTAGCATATCATTCGTCAGCTTCACTAGTGACTCAGGGTGAGACCGTTTGTCTAGTAGACACACTAGAGAATGATTCCGTTAGCCGGGTATCCAAGTCATCAGAAGAGTGTAGTTTTGACTCACCACAATCGCTGCCGGAGGTCGAGATCGGCTTTTCTAAAAAAACATTAATTCGTAATCCTGATCTGACTGACGAGGATACCACAAGTATTAAGTCCAATTGTTTAGTAGACGACCAAACAGTGGCACCTAAAATAGCTTCATTGCTTCCAGATAAAGACTTATTTTTCCGCGTATCCGAGTCATCAGACGAGTGTAGTTTTGAGTCACCACAATCACTGCCAGCGGCAAGATCGGGTTTTATAAAAAAACATTCAATCGTAACCATGGTCGGGCTGACGAAGATACCCCAATCATTAAGCCCAATTGTTCAGTACACGACCAAACATTGGCACCCAAAATAGCTTCATTGCTTCCAGATAAAGACTTAATTTGCCGCGTATTCGAGTCATCAGACGAGTGTAGTTTTGAGTCGCCACAATCACTGCCAGAGGTTAATATTGGATTATCTAAAAACACACTTAATCGTAATCCTGATCGGGCTGACGAGGATATCCCAATCTCCCGAAAACATGAGCCTGTTCTCCCGGACAAAAACCTGAACAAACATCTTAAGTTTAAAATGGCAAGGCAGGCTGAAGACCGAATTGTTTGTCCAGTAGACGACCTAACAGTGGCATTCAGAATAGTTTCACCACTACCAGATAATAGCTCTTTGGCTTCAGGTTGTGAGCCATCCGATAAATTATACCCTGCTACGCCATGTCCCCTACAAGAGACTGCGAATAAATTTTCAATTGCACAACATAGAATTGCTGACAAAGATATTACAAAAACAAAAAATGACATATCCCCCGAGACTGCTAAAGTCGACAAAGATATACTAAATTCGTCAAGTCCGACAAATAATGTCCCTATTCTACCACCATCTGCCAGCAATATATATGGTATCGACAAAAAATTTAAATGTGTAGTACTAGAGGGTAGTTTCATGGAACAAACTTTTCAAAAATAATGAGAAAAAATTGGACATTTTTACCTATCCATACATTTAAAAAAAATACGTTAATAAGTATGTTAACAACACATGCATATTAATAATTAATTACGTAAAGTACAGATCTAATGGAGAAATCGTCGTCAACTGCCAGTGCAAACATGAATGTTGCAAAAGATTTAAACTGGTACTGAAACCTAATAAAACTGTTGACGTTTTTAGTCAAGCTATAAACTACTCTCATTCCACTTTACTAACGTCACAAATTCGAGGTATTGATAGGTTAATTAAAATAAAAAAACTTCATGAGGTTAATCCTTCAACCTACAAAAAAAATGACCTCATTAATTTAAATACTGACACGTTACAGTTGACGAAAAATTTACAAAATGTAAAATCTGATTGTACAATAAGAAAAATAAGATATGAAGCCCTATGCTTCAACGATCGGTCCAAAAATGACGTGATGGACCTTATACTATACCAACAAGACCATTCCAATTACATTATTGAAGTCTCTTTTCCATTTACGGTTAAAATTCTCAGTCAAGAACAAATATTGGTTTTAAAGTCACAAAAAGGCAAGGGCCCGTTACTACACTTGGATGCTACAGGTAGCGTAGTTAAAAAACCAGTCTGTGGAGAATTTTATGTTAAATGTAAGCGTATATACCTTTACTCCGGTGTAATACAAATTCTCTCACATAACAGAATATTTAGCGTCTTCGATATGATTACTGCATGTCATAACACAAACTCTGTTTATAAAATGCTTTATGAACTAAGACGTCATTGTGTCGAAAACAATGTATGGCCAGTATTCTCAGGCGTAGTCACTGATATGAGTTTTGTACTCATGAATGCTAGTTGTCAAGCGTTTAACAATTGTAGCCTATTAGAGTATTTAAAACACGTGTATGATCCCTTAACGCACGAAGAGAGTACAGAAAAACATATAACGCCAATTTTTTTATGCTGCGCACAACTTATAAAAATTTTTTGTAAAGAAATTGATGCATAATGGCCAATCCCGTCCTCACGAATTCATTAACAGAAATTGACCAGTTTATTGCAAATATTTTCATTTTATTACACAGCGTGTATGTGTCGGAGGATGTAATAAAAGCACAAGAGAACATAATTTCACTGTGTAGATCCAAATTTGACGACATAGTTGAATCCCTTATTAACATGGGAATGACAGTTACTTCGCTATTGAAGGATAGGGACACAAAATCATCCATTTATAAAAATAGTCCGTTCTACAGACGTGCTATAGATGTAATAAAAAGAGTCGAATACACAGATGTTGGTATAAATAAAAATACATTCCGTGATCCCGCGCTATTTCAGATAATACTGGATAGGTATTTACCGTTTATACCCATGTGGACAAACTTATTAAAGGACAAAAGAGTAAGCAATGCTCCAGTAGAACATTACTTTGGACATTTAAAAAATAATGTTTTAAAAGGGCAAAAAAATTTGAAATGTTCGCAATTAATACGAAAACTAAGGACCGAGACAGTTTCTAAATCAAAAGAAATTATACACAATATTCCAAAAACGAGACTTACAAAACTTCAAAAGGAAAATCAAAATCAGACAGAAATATGGAAAAGAAAATCCATAAGTGATCAAACGCATTTTGTTGGTCGATTCTTAAAAAAACCGAAACCCCTTGATGTCACGAAGTTAACATCCGATGTTTCCAGCTTACAACCAGTTCCATTACATTTAGTTGAAGATGAAGAAGAAATTTTAAACTGCTTTTATTGTGGTCATGGAACTGCGAGGGGCGCAGATGAAACTACTAGTTGGGTCGCATGCGATAAATGTAATAAATGGATTCACTTAGCCTGCGTAAATGACCGAAATGAAAATGTATTCAATGAATCTTTCATTTGTGACATTTGCAAGTTAGTTCCTAATACGACTGCCAGTCCGGTTTCTACATCGGAGTTTAATCATAAAGATATCTCACCATATGAACATTTACCTCGGCATGTAAACGGACTTTTCAAAAATTCTAAATTTTATGATGTTTTACCAGACAAGAGAGGATATTTCGTAACCAGCTTGCCCCTACCTAATAAAAACTCGAGAGGTCTTCTTATAGAGGATTTTAAAAGTTTAGATCCAGGTGAAGAACTGACCAACTTTGTAATGGATCACATTTTGCACACGTATAATTTCGAGAACAAATTTAATATAATCAGTGTGGCAAAATCTAATCACATATTCGAAAATTCTAGCAAATTACCAGAATTTATTGAATCTATAAATTTATCTGTTGAAAAAGGCAATGTGTTTCCTTTGTGTATTAATAACCATTATACAATGGCAATTTTATATTTAAAAGAAAAAACAATGATAGTTTTGGATCCCCTGGGCATGGAAAAAAATATTCGATCATTTTACAAAAATAAAATTAACGAATTTCTTGCAATGAAAAAGATTTTAACGGTTATAAAACGAACCAAAACGCCTCGTCACGTTTTGCAGCAAGATAATTACAATTGTGGCCCTATATTAATTCATTTCTTTAGCCTCCTTGTGCAAAATAAAACCCTTGTCCAAAAAAGGGACTTTGATGTATATCGCGAGGAACTAAAGTGCCGATTACTTGAATATAGTGACAGCATGGAGCACGTATGCTTGTTTTGCAGTCAAACAATGGATTCAAAAGAGTTCAGTTGTTTGTGTTGCAAGAGATCTATACATTTCATATGCTACGTAAGTCGCGAAGACCAACAAAATGGTTTAACAGTCAAAGGAAAAATGAAAAAGTTTGAATTTTTATGCGATCTATGCCACTACAAGAAATCAATGTTAGATTAAATATCGTACTCCCGTATGATATATCGCATTTTATTGTTGATTAATGCTGTATAATGTCTGCCTTATGTACAATTGTAAATAAGGTAGGTACTTAATAATAAATATAAACTTAACTAGCTGATTTGAAATGTTTTTCAAGCTCGTCAATATAATTGTAAATATATTTTTTAAGTCGATGATTTGAATTCCGTTATTTAAATTTAAGGGACTTTATGTGTGGTTCATGCTAGCCTTTATACTTTATCAAATCCTGGTGTTCTACTATAAATATACATATTCTGTAATTTATAAGTAGTTTAAAAACTAAGGACCGAGACAGTCTCTCAATCAAAAGCAATTATACACAATATTCTAAACACGAGACTTACAAGACTTCAAAAGGAAAATCAAAATCAGACAGAAATATGGAAAAGAAAATCCATAAGAGATCAAACTCATTTTGATGGTCGATTCTTAAAAAAACCGAAACCCCTTGATGTCACGAAGTTAACATCCGATGTTTCCAGCTTACAACCAGTTCCATTACATTTAGTTGAAGACGAAGAAGAAATTTTAAACTGATTTTATTGTGGTCATGGAACTGCGATGGGCGCAGATGAAACTACTAGTTGGGTCGCATGCTATAAATGTAATAAATGGATTCACTTAACCTGCGTAAATGACCGAAATGAAAATGTATTCAATGAATCTTTCATTTGTGACATTTGCAAGTTAGTTCCTAATACGACTGCCAGTCCGGTTTCTACATCGGAGTTTAATCATAAAGATATCTCAGCATATGAACATTTACCTCGGCATATTTTTCTGATTCTGATTCTGATTCTGATGTAAACGGACTTTTCAAAAATTCTAAATTTTATGATGTTTTACCAGACAAGAGAGGATATTTCGTAACCAGCTTGCCCCTACCTAATAAAAACTGGAGAGGTCTTCTTATAGAGGATTTTAAAAGTTTAGATCCATGTGAAGAACTGACCAACTTTGTAGTGGATCACATTTTGCACACGTATAATTTCGAAAACAAATTTAATATAATCAGTTTGGCAAAGTCTAACCACATATTCGAAAATTCTATCAATTTACCAGAATTTATTGAATCGATAAATTTATCTGTTGTAAAAGGCAATGTGTTTCCTTTGTGTATTAATAACCATTATACAATGGCAATTTTGTATTTACGAGAAAAAACAATGATAGTTTTGGATCCCCTGGGCATGGAAAAAAATATTCGATCATTTTACAAAAATAAAATTAACGAATTTCTTGCAATGAAAAAGATTTGAACGGTTATAAAACGAACCAAAACGCCTCGTCACGTTTTGCAGCAAGATAATTACAATTGTGGCCCTATATTAATTCATTTATTTAGCCTCCTTGTGCAAAATAAAACCCTTGTCCAAAAAAGGGACTTTGATGTATATCGCGAGGAACTAAAGTGCCGATTACTTGAATATAGTGACAGCATGGAGCACGTATGCTTGTTTTGAAGTCAAACAATGGATTCAAAAGAGTTCAGTTGTTTGTGTTGCAAGAGATCTATACATTTCATATGCTACGTAAGTCGCGAAGACCAACAAAATAGTTTAACAGTCATAGGAAAAATGAGAAAGTTTGAATTTTAATGCGATTTATGCTATTACAAGAAATCAATATTAGATTTAAAATCGTACTCCCGTATGATATATCGCATTGTATGACGTCCAGATGCTCATTCTTTTGGGAAATAAGGAATTGAAAATGAATAAACACTAAAATATCACTTTAGTTCACGTCGTTCTCGCTTAGGCATCCTCTACAAATTTGCAAGCGCAAATCGTTACCCGTTCATCAATATAAATAATTTTAATGTAAATACAGGTATTCTGTGAAGTTATTACAATAATGTTAATCTTATAATTTGAGAAAACTCCTGGGAATGTTTTATATGTGGGTACTTTATTTGTCTGGGACAAATAATTGGTTGAAATTTTATTTCTTGTCGTACCTGTCTGTCAGAGATAATACCTGAGAATAATAGATTGGTTGGCAGTTAAATTCTTGTCGTATGTGTCATCCTGAAATTGCACTTTGGTGCAATTTTAGTGCAGTTTTTTTAGGGAAAAATATAAAAATATGTTTTTCTGTCGTACAGTACGTCATTGTTTAGTAGTCAATGGAAATATCTGGGGAATCGTGACGTCCAGATGCTCCTTCTTTTGGGAAATAAGGAATTGAAAATGAATAAAGACTAAAATGTCTCTTCAGTTCACGTCGTTCTCGCTTAGGCATCCTCTACAAATTTGCAAGCGCTAATCGTTACCCGTTCATCAATATAAATAATTTTCATGTAAACACAGGTATTCTGTGAAGTTATTACAATAATGTTAATCTTATAATTTGAGAAAACTCCTGGGAATATTTTATATTTGGGTACTTTATTTGTCTGGGATAAATAATTGGTTGACAATTTATTTCTTGTCGTACCTGTCTGTCAGAGATAATACCTGAGATTAATAGATTGGTTGGCAGTTAAATTCTTGTCGTATGTGTCCTCCTGAAATTGCACCAACTTTTAGTGCAGTTTTTTTAGGGAAAAATATAAAAATATGTTTTTCTGTCGTACAGTACGTCATTGTTTAGTTGTCAATGGAAATATCTGGGGAATTGTGACGTCCAGATGCTCCTTCTTTTGGGAAATAAGGAATTGAAAATGAATAAAGACTAAAATATCTCTTTAGTTCACGTCGTTCTCGCTTAGGCATCCTCTACAAATTTGCAAGCGCTAATCGTTACCCGTTCATCAATATAAATAATTTTAATGTAAACACAGGTATTCTGTTAAGTTATTACAATAATGTTAATCTTATAATTTGAGAAAACTCCTGGGAATATTTTATATTTGGGTACTTTATTTGTCTGGGATAAATAATTGGTTGACAATTTATTGCTTATCGTACCTGTCTGTCAGAGATAATACCTGAGATTAATAAATTGGTTGGCTGTTATATTCTTGTCGTACGTGTCCTCCTGAAATTTTAGTGCAGTGTTTTTAGGGAAAAGTATAAAAATATGTTTTCTTGTCGTACACAGTACGTCATTGTTTAGTTGTCAATGGAAATATCTGGGGAATTGTGACGTCCAGATGCTCATTCTTTTGGGGAATAAGAAATTGAAAATGAATACACATTAAAATGTCACTTTAGTTCACGACGTTCTCGCTAAGGCATCCTCTACAAATGTGCAAGCGCTAGTCGTTACCCGTTCATCAATATAAATAATTTTAATGTAAACACAGGTATTCTGTGAAGTTATTACAATAATGTTTACCTTATAATTTGAGAAAACTCCTGGGGAATGTTTTATATGTGGGTACTTTATTTGTCTGGGATAAATAATTGGTTGAAGATTTATTTCTTGTCGTACCTGTCATGCATTGTTGTTTAATTGTCAATGGAAAAATCTGAGGTACTGTCATGTCTAGATCCCCTTGAATTGGCGTGTAAGGTATTGAAAATTAATGAATACTAGACACGTCGTTTTAGCTTTAGATTTAGCTTAGTTAGGCACTCTCTACAAATGTTATCCTAAATCTCTTACCACTAACACAAACGATAAAGAAAACTTGTAATTAGATTGTAAATATAGAAAATTTAAAGAAAATAATATACTAAAATAAAATATTTAAAAATGACCAAATAGCATGGACGAAACAAACATTCTTATTAATAAATATTTAGATTTCTTTAAAAGGGAATTATTTCTTTTAGAAAGAATTTTAAATGCACACAAGATTATGCATGACATATCTACAGACAAATTTCGTCTAATATACTGCTAAAAAAAGGATTCTAAAAACGAGACAAAATTATCTTTGAGTCTAAAACTATAACTCGTAGTCGGCAGGTAGGTATGGGGGCTACGACAGGAAACCTCCAAGAGTGCTCGGGCCCTTCAAATTCCCCTTCATCAGGTTGATTCGGGGGAAATGGAAGAGTCTTGGCCGGTGTACCCCGGGGGTAACGGTAATCGATCATTTGATGAATCTCAAGGATTGTTTATCGTTGCTGGAAACGTCCTGTCACTTAAAAGTTTTATGTAGAATATTGCCAAAAAGTACGAAATACCCAACTCAAATTTGCGAAAAAACTAAACTAACTACAGAAGATCAAACGGCTTGAAAAAATGACCTAAATAGAATAAGTATTGTTTTGTTAAATGCGGTTGGTTAAAATTCGGTGTAATTGATCCATCGTTTGCATGTTGCTAGGTTGTTGTTTGCATCTGAGTACCGATTTTATTCGATATAGGTTTCATTGAAAGTACTTATTAGGCCTCAATTATCTGTGTTTTTCGAAATTTTTAATCTTTCGGTCCTATCCAACGACATCGCACGTGATACGGCTCCAGAAGAGAAATCCAGGGTAACGTAATTACACCAACACTTTTCTTTGCTGGGTGATTCTTTCTCTAGCTTCAACACAAGAGCCTTCTACGAGTATGTAGAAGGAAAAGTGAAAAAAGTTAGAATAATTTCGTTAACAATGCAGTGGTGCCGGGAAATGTAATCAAATATTTCTACAAAACTGTATGTCAAATTGAAGCGTAAATATGTTTTTCTGCTGGCCGATAGTAGTTCAGAGGCCTATTAACACTCAAAGCAAGAGTATTCTAGAAGAAATTGTGAAAAAAGTTGCAATAATTACGATACCTAGGCCGTGACACCGGGAAACGTAGACAAAATCGCGATAAAAAAGAAACTTTAGAGTTACATGTCAGGCAGACATGTTTTTCGCTGCCCGATGGTAATTCAAAGGCCTATTTATTGTCACTCAAAGCAAGACTATTCTAGAAGATTGTGAGAAAAAAGTTGCAATAATTACGTTACCTAGGCCGTGGCCCCAGGAAATGTAAACAAAATCGCCTTCAAAATGTAGTTTAGAGTTAAATGTCGGGCAGACATGTTTTTTGCTGGCCGATGGTGAATCAAAGGCCTATTGTCACTCAAGGCAAGAGTATTCTATAAGATAATGTAAAAAAAGTCGCAATAATTACGTTACCTAGGCCGTGGCACCGGGAAATGTAGACGAAATCGCCTTAAAATGTAGTTTAGAGTTAAATGTCGGGCAGACATGTAGTTTGCTGGCCGATGGTGATTCAAAGGCCTATTGTCACTCAAGGCAAGAGTATTCTATAAGATAATGTAAAAAAAGTTGCAATAATTACGTTACCTAGGCCGTGGCACCGAGAAATATAGACGAAATCACCATAAAAATGTAGTTTAAAGTTGATTGTCGGACAGACATATATTTTGCTGGCCGATGACGATTCAAAGGCCTATTGTCACTCAAAGCAAGAGTATTATATAAGATAATGTAAAAAAAGTCGCTATAATTACGTTACCTAGGCCGTGGCACCGGGAAATGTAGACGAAATCGTCTTAAAAATATTGTTTAGAGTTAAATGTCGGGAAAACATGTAGTTTGCTGGCCGATGGTGATTCTAAGGCCTATTGTCACTCAAAGCAAGAGTATTCGATAAGATAATGTAAAAAACGTTGCAATAATTACGTTATGTAGGCCGTGGCACCGGGAAATGTAGACAAAACCGCCATAAAAATATAGTTTAGAGTTGAATGTCGGGCAGACATATAGTTTGCTGGCCGATGGTTATTCTAAGGCCTATTGTCACTCAAGGCAAGAGTATTCTATAAGATAATGTAAAAAAAGTCGCTATAATTACGTTATCTAGGCCGTGGCACCGGGAATTGTAGACGTAATCGCCTTAAAAATGTAGTTTAGAGTTAAATGTCGGGCAGACATGTAGTTTGCTGGCCGATGGTGATTCTAAGGCCTATTGTCACTCAAAGCAAGAGTATTCTATAATATAATGTGAAAAAAGTTGAAATAATTACGTTACCTAAGCCTTAGTACCGGGAAATGTAGACAAAACCGCGATAAAAATGTAGTTTAGATTTAAATGTCGGGCAGACATGTCGTTTGCTGGCCGATGGTGATTCAAAGGCCTATTATCACTCAAGGCAAGAGGATTCTATAATATAATGTCAAAAAAAATGCAATAATTACGTTACCTAGTCCGTGGCACCGGGAAATGTAGACAAAACCGCGATAAAAATGTAGTTTAGATTTAAATGTCGGGCAGACATGTCGTTTGCTGGCCGATGGTGATTCAAAGGCCTATTATCACTCAAAGCAAGAGTATTCTATAAGATAATGTAAAAAATGTCGCTATAATTACGTTACCTAGGCCGTGGCACCGGGAAATGTAGACGAAATCGTCTTAAAAATGTTGTTTAGAGTTAAATGTCGGGCAGACATGTAGTTTGCTGGCCAATGGTGATTCTAAGGCCTATTGTCACTCAAAACCAGAGTATTCTATAAGATAATGTAAAATAAGTTGCAATAATTACGTTACCTAGGCCGTGGCACCGGGAAATGTAGACTAAATCACCATAATAATGTAGTTTAAAGTTGATTGTCGGACAGACATATATTTTGCTGGCCGATGGTGATTCAAAGGCCTATTGTCACTCAAGGCAAGAGTATTTTATAAGATAATGTAAAAAAAGTTGCAATAATTATGTTACCTAGGCCGTGGCACCGGGAAATGTAGACGAAATCGCCTTAAAATAGAGACTTAGAGTTAAATGTCGGGCAGACATGTAGTTTGCTGGCCGATGGTTATTTTAAGGCCTATTGTCACTCAAAGCAAGAGTATTCTATAAGATAATGTAAAAAAGTCGCTATAATTACGTTACCTAGGCCGTGGGAAATGTAGACGAAATCGTCTCAAAAAGTTGTTTAGAGTTAAATGTCGGGAAAACATATAGTTTGCTGGCCGATGGTGATTCTAAGGCCTATTGTCACTCATAGCAAGAGTATTCTATAAGATAATGTAAAAAACGTTGCAATAATTACGTTATCTAGGCCGTGGCACCGGGAAATGTAGACAAAACCGCCATAAAAATATAGTTTAGAGTTGAATGTCGGGCAGACATGTAGTTTGCTGGCCGATGGTGATTCTAAGGCCTATTGTCACTCAAGGCAAGAGTATTCTATAAGATAATGTGAAAAAAGTTGAAATAATTACTTTACCTAAGCCTTAGTACCGGGAAATGTAGACAAAACCGCGATAAAAATGTAGTTTAGATTTAAATGTCGGGCAGACATGTCGTTTGCTGGCCGATGGTGATTCAAAGGCCTATTGTCACTCAAAGCAAGAGTATTCTATAAGATATTGTAAAAAAATCGCTATAATTACGTTACCTAGGCCGTGGCACCGGGAAATGTAGACGAAATCGTCTTAAAAATGTAGTTTAGAGTTAAATGTCGGGAAAACATGTAGTTTGCTGGCCGATGGTGATTCTAAGGCCTATTGTCACTCAAAACAATAGTATTCTATAAGATAATGTAAAAAAAGTCGCTATAATTACGTTACCTAGGCCGTGGCACCGGGAAATGTAGACGAAATCGTCTTAAAAATATTGTTTAGAGTTAAATGTCGGGAAAACATGTAGTTTGCTGGCCGATGGTGATTCTAAGGCCTATTGTCACTCAAAGCAAGAGTATTCTATAAGATAATTTAAAAAACGTTGCAATAATTACGTTATCTAGGCCGTGGCACCGGGAAATGTAGACAAAACCGCCATAAAAATATAGTTTAGAGTTGAATGTCAGGCAGACATGTAGTTTGCTGGCCGATGGTTATTCTAACGCCTATTGTCACTCAAGGCAAGAGCATTCTATAAGATAATGTAAAAAAAGTCGCTATAATTACGTTACCTAGGCCGTGGCACCGGGAAATGTAGACGTAATCGCCTTAAAAATGTAGTTTAGAGTTAAATGTCAGGCAGACATGTAGTTTGCTGGCCGATGGTGATTCTAAGGCCTATTGTCACTCAAGGCAAGAGTATTCTATAATATAATGTGAAAAAAGTTGAAATAATTACGTTACCTAAGCCTTAGTACCGGGAAATGTAGACAAAACCGCGATAAAAATGTAGTTTAGATTTAAATGTCGGGCAGACATGTCGTTTGCTGGCCGATGGTGATTCAAAGGCCTATTGTCATTCAAGGCAAGAGTATTCTATAATATAATGTAAAAAAAAATGCAATTATTACGTTACCTAGGCCGTGGCTCCGGGAAATGTAGACGAAATCGCCTTAAAAATGTACTTTGAGAGTTTAATGTCGGGCAGACATGTTTTTTGTTGGCCAATGGTAATTTAAAGGCCTATTGTCACTTAAAGCAAGAGTGTTCTCGAAGATAATGTGAAAAAAGTTGCAATAGTTGCGTTACGGGCCTCGGCTGCTAAGTTGTGAAGTTAGCGGCCAATGTTGAATTTATAGCTATTTAGAGTTCTTATCTTTAGAATCAATATTTTTGTTGTATTTTATTGATAACAAATACATATATATCGGTTCGGCTTATTTTCCACAGTATTCTTGTCGAGAATATACTTGACTTCTTAATTTGGTCAGGTTATCATCGGCCGCTAACTTTGGCCGCTAACTTCACACCGGTTAACGAACAAGTATGCAGCTAATGAAAAATTTGTCTCAAATCGCGCGTGACCTCCCTTTAGTTGAACAAACGGTTATCCGGGGTCTCGGCGGCCACATGTTTGTAGGGAGGCTATCACCTTACAATCAGCAAGGCCTCAACCGAACAACGTTGCTTTTATTTATATTACTAAAGATTAATAAAATCAAAAGTATACACCTCGACATTGGCAGAATTCACCTCGCTAAAATCGGCGAAGAGTAAAAGCCATATATATAAAAAAATGTGCGAAAGTGATGCATGACGTGATAGGCGATAAAATGACAACCACGCTGGCCTGGCATTACAATTTGATATTTCTTATATGAAATTACTAATAAATTTAATTAACTCGGAACCTTAGTGCAAACAAAGCTTAGTGCACTAATATAACTTGACAAATATTTATTTAACACAAAAATGACAAATTATGTACATATAACAAATAAAACTAACTGAAACTAAAATAAATCTAAATAATTAACTCTAAAGAAACTAAATTAAAACTAAAATATATCTAAGAGGCCCCTACGGCATGGTACCGAAGACGCTGGCAACATTTCCTCTCTGGATTGCTAAACTAATCCGTTGAGCAAGATAGCTGCCAGCTCTTCGGTCTCCTGTGGCATCTGAGTCTCTTCGACAGGTCTTTGAAGAGACCCAGAGCGCTAAGGCCTCACGGATCAAGGGTCTCGACGCCGAATGGGACAAAATGATATTCGACACCGAGACCGCTGAAATGACTTACTTGTAAATTATATCCCGCGCACCGATAACATAAACACAATAATCCAAAAATATCCTAATGTCATAATTTTTTTTATAGATGGCCGCGCATTTTTATCAGTGAGATACTCTTCCACGCTGTAGTAAGCATTGTGCAACAGACCAGTTTTTATATATGATTTTAATCTAGGAAAGGGTAAATCTAGAACATCCTTTGGTAACTTATTGTAGAAATACTTGTGTCGTCCCAAAAAAGATTTTTTAACCCTCTTAACTCGAGATTTGGTGATTCTATTTTGTGATTATTTCTTACACTTTTAAATTTTTGGTAAGAGGATATATTTTTTAGAGCATATATTATGCAGTCATATATGTACTGTGATGCCATAGTGAATATTTTTATTTCTGTAAAACGTTGTTGTAGCGAATCACTATAACTCATGTAATGCACTTTGTAAAATGACGAATCATTATTAAATCAGGTAGAGACGTTTGAAGATCGAATGTCGCTCTTGGATTCGTATTTCTGCGTACGGTTAGCTACAGAGGTGTCTACGGTGTAGGCTCACTGACATTGTAGAATCGGTACCTACTAATTAAATATAACGATATCGTAAAATAATTACGAGTATGACCGTCAATCGACCACCAATTTGGTTCCCTATAATCCCTATATCTGTAGAACCTTATCAATTATCATAAAGATAGTTGCCCGTGGATACGTATAAACGTAACTCTGCTCTACTAAGCTAGCTATTGTGACAAGGTTGCGTAAGAATCAAATTGATCGACTGTACCAATATTTTCACATACATTCACATAACAGCTAAAACTAAAATCATCAATTTCCATCCCGAAGGCAAGTATCAACGTTAATAGCCATTTTAATTAATCTCTGCAACAATATGGCAATAATTAGTTAAGCAATTAATCATATTACAATTTGACACAAACATTGTGCGGGCTCTGCTCTCATAAAACGAAAAGAAAACAAACATTACACAATCCTCCATGGTTATTATGCAATTTTAATCCGTGCAGTCGGAAAAACTAAGAACTAACGCTACACCGTTCTAAAAGTGGCTCAAAATGTATGCCGGTGGCGCTGTGTTTGAACTGCAAAACTAAGCTGGCATAGCGTATGACGTCAACAAGATGGCCGCTCCATTGATAAAGTGTCATGGCGGCGGCGTTGGCGCGAAGGCGCAGGCCCGGGGGTTATACAGCCATTGATAGTGTGCAAGAATCGTTACTTAGTACGACACGACTATGGGACGACTTTTTAATGAAGGGTAGTCTAACCTTCACTATCGTCCATCGGCAATTGAACCTAAAGTAGAACCTCGGTTATCCAAACTATGATTAAGACTAGTTTGGATTATCAAAGTTTGGATAATTGAAATGTGGGTTTTTGAGATGAGATCAAACAAAAACAACACCTTTTCACATAGCAACAGTCTAGTATATTAAAATTTGACCTGCAGTGCAGTGAGCAAAAAGCTTGAATATTAACATTGTGCATTTTTGATATTTTGGAATGGTTAGGGAATAATTTTGCACGAATTGCTTTAATTATCAGTATAAAGTACTCTCATTTATGTGGTAAAATACAATATTCATTTATTGCGCTATCGTACACAAACATGACAATTTATTTTACACTAGCCTTTTCCCGCGGCTTCGCCCGCGTACTATAAGTACCTAAAAAGGATACGATACCCATGTTGATTTTCAGACTTTGTGACCACATTTGCCCCTTTTAGGGGTTGAATTTTCAAAAAACCTGAAATACATGTTTACTCATTTATCGTTAGGAATACTCCTGTGAAGTTTCGAATAAAATAGTCTAACAAATCTTGATTCGCCATACAAACTTTGGACCCCCATTTTACCCCCTTAGGGGGTGCATTTTGAAAAATCCTTTCTTGCATCCCTAGACCTTATAAGGAACCTACGTGCCAAATTTGGAATCTATAGAACCAGCGGTTTGGGTTGTGTGTTGATATGTCAGTCAGTCAGTCAGTCAGTCAGTCAGTCAGTTTCTTCTTTTATATATTTAGATTAAAAATTTAACACTTTCTGAACTTTGAAATTATTTATTCGATCAGGTCACGTGTCCGTCTTACGAATTTTCAATCTGACGAATCTGTCGGTCACGTGACCTGTCGCGAGTTTAACATTTTTTCCCCATCACAAAAAGTGCACAGCGCCGCTAAAGAAGTATTCACTTCAAAAATTCGCGTCAATGTTCGGATAAACTAAGTTATTAGCGACGCGGACGATTGACGGTTTGGATAATCGAGGTTCTACTCTAGGTATTTTTTGACTAATTGAGTAATTGTAATTTTGCATTGTATCGTTTTTATTTATCATTTTACGACATACTATATTGTATTAAGGTGTTATATTGCATGCTCTAGTATATTTAAGTTTTTAGTTTTAAGAATACATTTTGCATGCCGTAACGCGGCTAAATGTGTGATATTTTTTAACCATAAAACTTTTACCTATTGTTACCACATTTAACGCAAATAAAGAACTTACTTAAGTACTTACTATTTCATTTTGTTTAAATGTTAATTGAACAATGTTTCGATGGGGAAAGCTAATTTAATACGGCACTCTTAAGGGTGGTTCACGCTATAACGTTCCGCGTCCTACACGACACTTCCGACACTTCATTTTGTATAGAGAACATCACGTGATCTCCGAGGATCACGTGACGCTTTCTATACAAGATGAAGTGCCGGAAGTTTCGTGTAGGACGGGGAACGCTGCAGCGTGAAAGTTCTAATTCACTAAAATCCGTTACCATAAAAAAAATACACTAATATGATGCCGTACAAATAAAATCAATCTGCTTTCAAAGTTCCGTAATTTTTTTACGATCATATAAAAATCAGTAGAAGTACGCCTACGCCGTGAAAACAAAGCCTTAAAAACTGAGCTTAAAAATTAAAAAGTTTTAAACGATGTGATAGTCATCGCTCGCGAACGTCCATACCTACGACCAAAGAGAATAAATAGAAGAACACCGTCTAAGAACATTAGGCTCCAAGTTTGATACCTTTACTAGAGGGCGCTGAACGGCCCCATACATTATACAGTAACTCTTATGCGCCTTCTGAACCAGAGTTACAGAGATACTTACATTATCTTTGGTACGATCCAAAAATCGTTACTTGTAAACGCATTTTTGCAAGAGCAGCCTATTTTCAAACAGTGCAATAAAAGCTATAGGCTCGCTTCAGATGCCTGCCCCGTCGCCGCTGGGTCGCACGTCGCACGCCTGCCAGTATTAAAACGCCGCGAATTTATAATTTGAATTCTGAACGAAAAAATTCGGAACCGGTTCAAACTTCGGAGTAACCGGTTAAAGATTTTGAACGAGTTGGTGTGATTTGGTAAGTTTAATTGGGTTTTTCAGTAACAGTTTAACTTAGGTATATGAAGTTATATTAATTTAAAGTTATTTAATATTTTTATGTATCCAATGTTTCTTTGTATATGTATGTGTCAGTCTGTCAGAAGTTGAAAGTTTGAGACCATTTGATGAGCGTGAAGATAATAGAGTATTATGATTCCATCATCCCTCTGTCTCTCACTTCAATTCTCTTGAGAACTGGATGTACAAGTGATGCTTCAAACTCCAAAGTTGATAGATAGCACTTTAATATAATTGAAATATAAAATCTATTGATTGGTAACAATACATAATAAGCAAGTTAAACATTACTTTGAATATTTTGATCGTGGTTTAACAATAAAATATAACCTGAATTTTTTTTGGTCGATTTAAAAAAATATATCTGTATTGGGTAGATATAATATATCATTTCATTCAAGTTATTATAAGTAAATAAGTACATTTGGTCGTCATTTATATATGTTTTTTTTTACAATCCTTAGTAGACCATTAATACCTAAAGCAATGTATTTTTACGATTCAATATAAAATACTATAGCCCATATTTTATTATTACATAAAACAATATTACATTCCTGAATCACCAGATGCTACGAGCGTAGCGTGCTACGTAGCGTAGACTGCTACGGTTAGTCGTTGTAGCATTAACGTGTTTAATATATCGGTGTGCTTTTACAGCCCGAGAATTTTCGAAGATTTCTACATATAGTCACACATATTAAAGTACTTAGAAATTAATTTATTGTTACCTAAACCTTATAACATGAAACCTTTTTTATTTTTGAATGAATTGATATTTTTTTTTAAGTTTTGAATTTAATCTTTCGTGAGACATACTAACACTATATTAACTTCATACGGCTGTACTCACTTTTATTTCATCACTTTGTTTGCCTAGCACTCATAGTGCTTGAAGATACCTAAGCTAGAGACCTAAGCTCACCGAAACATGTTGTGCGTAGTGTCTAAACACTTGTGAGTACTGCCGTATAAATTTTTTAAGTATAGTTGTATTAAACTGAACTCAATCTTATAAACAGACGAATCAATACGGGCGACCATGCAAACCGGTTTTTCAATGCTTGTTGACTTGACTTGTATTTTGCTGGTTAAATATCTTCATGTGGTACTTTTCTTTTCTTTGCCGGTTAAGACGAAACAGATTATCTGCTATTTTCTAAGCTCGTTGCCATTCTCCTGGTATGAGTATGCAACTAAACTATTCTTTTTCTTAACTGTTTAACGCTCGAGATCAATCAGAGCCACAATAAAAACGTGATTTCTTGATTTAACTGATTGAATTCCACAAAACACTCAAATCATACGAATGACAACATCAAGCAGTCTCTTAAGGGTTTCAACCAGATGAGACGGCTTACCTAGTTCACAGGACAAAAAAAAACCTTAGTGTAAACGGCGGTTACAACCTTATTGACAATGTTCTAGTACCAATGCGCCCTTTAGCGACTTAAGCGCCTAATGCACTAGGGACACTTTTTGCTAAGGACGCCATATTTATATATGCTGTGTTTATGACGCACACATGTCATATTGGAGACGTTTATTATCATAAGCATTGACTTGTACGATCATAAAGAGAAAGCTGACAATGCATTTGAACTTTAAAGCTATACCCATAAAGATAAGTACATATATGTAGCTTTACATATGGGCCGTGGTTTATTCTACGACTTTTAAAAATATAATAGAATAGAATAGAATAGAATATAGTTTATTCGTAAATACACAAATGCATAATACATAGGGAAAGAAGTAGAAAAAAAGAGAAAGTGCCACGAAATGGCCTCATCTCAGCATGGTGCTAGCGATTGCTAGCGCTGGTCTTCCGATGAGACCATCAGGTGAGAAAATCACGATAGGTAAGGTAACACATCACATAACATCAAAGAAACAACAGCATCAACAAACAAACAACATCAACAAATAACATAATTTCTCACATCAGAATAACGCTTTTGCCTAAGGTTTTTGCCTAAGAATAGCTTTTTGACTGCATACTAGTTAAGGAGCATACATATTCTGTCTCTTTCTCTCGTTGTATGTGTCTCTTTCTCTCATTGTATGGAATCTGGAACAGCGACCTCTATAAAAAGTCACCGGCCATTGGAACATCACAAATTCGTTACTTGGAAAGTGATACAAATAACACGCTGAGTACAAGCATATATGGTTTCTAGTTCAATGTATTTTCTGTGGTGTATAGGGAGAGGCACCTCACACATATTGGTGACCTTCTCGTAAAGTATTTGTAATAAGTTTTTTTCCTTAAGGTTTCACCGTTGAACACTATAATTAAAACGTGTACCTACATTATTTTCAAATTGATAAAAAAAACAAGCGCAAGTGTGGGAAGTTCGAAAAACCCGTTCGGCTAAAAATGTTGATGACAACTTCAGCCAGTCTTTCTCCGGGACCGCGAGGACAATGTCGTTCTAAAAAACAAAGGATTAATGACATGTGGTTAAGTCCCGTTTAGTTATTTATTTTCTCATTTACTTTAAATTTATTTTTCGATTAGTACTTCATTTGTATCTAAAGAATAGACCCCTAGCTTAAAAGGTCAGCACAAACCAAAACACTTTAGGTGGAATAAGCCCCCGTTATCTGGTTTCTAACCAATTACCTCTAGGAATTAGGCATAGGACATTAGGTCGGGGTAACTAAGCTACAAAGCCACTATTATATTAAAGTAAATGGAACGTTTTCGTCCTTTTTGTGCCCTCACTAACACAAGCAGGCTTATGGTTTACATGCGTTCTTACTTTATATTTTACACTACAAATAAACTATCTAATTAGCATCCCAGCTAGCATTTGGCGGAGTAGGGTTCGTAACGTGTTGTTCCACGAGTACCTACATCTTTATTTTCTGGATGAAAAATTATGTACGTTTTTAATAATTATCTGGAATCTTAAAGTACCTAATGCATCAAAGTTTATTTTTTATTTCAGAGACAGATCGTGATCTACCCTAATCTGATGCAATCTGCCTAATACTACTGTATTTTAATACAAAACTTGATACAGATATATATGAAACGACCTAATCTACCTAATCCAACTGATATTTTAATCCAGAACAAGATAGAATCTCTGTGCCGGATACATTAACAATACAATAAGAACACAACCTATCTCAAACATAACGCCAACACACAACAAACAATCAATCAATATTGGAGTTGTATTGGAGTTGCGTTGGAATATTTCTCAAGCAAATTCTGATATTTCTGATTTAGATGTTTGTGCCGTAGCTGTATTGCGTTGTTAATGCATTGGAGTTGTATTGAAGTTGGATCGTGTCTATACGTGTTTTAAAGTTAGAATACGGCCCTCTGTCTCTGTATTAAATAAAAGACTTTAGAATGCACGGTTAAAACTTGTAACCATAAAATAAATTTGTAAAATAAAATAAAATTTACAGTAAACGTTCTAGTGCTCACAGCACGAATGGCCAATAGTTGACACCCTACTGTCATTGTCCTTTATTGAACATGGCCTAAGTTTAAAGATGGCAGGAACTGGGACAATGACGACGTTTACTTTACGTATTTATTACTATATTGTATCAACGTTTTCTGAATTTCGAACGAAATCTTTACTTTAGACAGTTTTAAGTGTTAAGTAAATACAAAATAAAAGTTTTTTGAAACCTTTTTATAAATTTCGGTTTAAGATTTTGTAAATTGATAAAAAAGTTAACGTTTAATTACAGTTCTTCAACTCCAGGCTAAATTTATAAAGCTTAACATTTATATTCACCCTTTTAAAAATGTAAGTACTATTAGTTTCATGGATCATATTTAAATATAAAAATATCTTTTAAACGAGAGAAATTTACTTTAAAAGGCTTTATTTGATATGTAGATATCAGAGAAAGAATAGATAGGGCTTAACTTATTTAAATATAAAACTCCTCGGGGATTTTATTCTTAAATCCGAATTTGTCATATCAAATAATATTCAATACGTGTTCGTGGCGTTGCGTGCGTAAAATACGGGAACTACTCAATCCATTATTAAAGGTATAATATCAATAACAGATTAAGGTCAGATTTTAAATCTTGTCGCTGCTGCTAGGTCACTTTACGTTATGTTTCGTGTTCACGAGTGTGTTTCGCAAGTCATTGATATCTTTATATTTATTTATTTAATCGTATGGCTAAATACATTATTCCTAAATGTACATTATTATTATTGGGCTGCGTTTTCACTAGGCGCAAGCAAGTCTGCAAAATTGCCATTGAACTTTCTCTTAGGGCAGTCGTAGTTTATGTGGTTTATACACCGAAAGAACGAGATACACAATCAACCCAAAAATATTTTGTTACTCAATAAAAATTTCAAGGTTAAAATACCCAAAAATTACCATGTATACCCAAAAAATGGTCTCACAATAGTCCTGTAAGAACGACTCGTACAGCAGTTTCTTTGAGTCTTATTACGGTATAACACTGGCCGGTTACAAATTATCACGAGCCATATTTTCGGTAAATCTGGTTTGAAACTCTACCTCTACTATATATCCTAACTCAATGGGTTTATAGTCTGTGTTGGTGCTCCGCAGTCACACGAGAGGGAATCTCGCCATCCGCATTTAAACATATAATCGCACAGCGTTCATGCCCAGTTCGATATCTTTATATGATAAGTATGATATGATAGTCACTTGTTAGTTCTGAATAAGGGTTGAGTTTATTCACCGTTACGACTAATATATTTTTCTAATGCTGTACCTAAGTCCTCGGGAACTGACATATTTCTAGTCTGTATCTGAATTTAATTTAATTTAAAACGCGTTTCAATTTTTTTAACGCAATTATTGTAGTACTTTGCGGAGGAGTCACGACAAATTTTCATCACTACGCGTACTTTAGCTTAGAGCAATCCCAGCGGCAGCTGGCAGTTAAGCCATGGAGCTTTGCTTGCTGGTACGATTGTATTTTTTCTTATATAAACATCTATTTGTTAAAAAAATGAATAAAGTATCAACTTTATTATATTATATTTACGCCTCTGGCTCACAATTTTTTATTTATTGAACTGGCATTCGTAAAAACAGTTTTAACTAGTTCTAGGTCTTTGTTAATAATTATGTTTAGTTCGATAAAAAATGTCAGAGCCGTAAAATAATGAATGCCCGTGTACTATCTCAGGTTTTAATGGCGCCTTGAAAGCTCCACGCTATTATTTCACAATTCCAGCAAATTCTTGCTACCTCGGTTATCGGCTCTCAAATCTTTTACATCCAGTCTGTAGAGCCAGATTTAGAAAAAAAGTAATACTTATTTTTTTATGTTTTTTTTAAACATGGTCTAAAATCACTTTTTTCGATATTCAAATGCTGTGAAGGATCATACGTATACGAAATCTACATATTTGGGTTTCTCTTTAACATCTCTAAAAACAGATGAGAGATTTTAGTTTGAAACTAATCAACGCGAAATTTTTAAAACCTTTCTGCAATATAAATATAAGGATAGTACTCACATTTTCAGGAAGGTTTAATACATAATGGATATGTTTTCCGTCTGGCGCGTGGGTGCACATGGAAAATCCAGTAACCGGTTTAGTGGTTAATATTTGGTAACGTGGGTTGAATGTTGATGTTCAGTTGGTCGCTTTAAGCAATGTACGCCTCCGATACTCTGAGAACGATCAATTCTCAAAGGAATACTTATTTGTCCATATTAGATTGGAACAGTCATTCAAATATGAAAGGAGCGCTTTTTTGCGCATATATCTTACCCAATCCAACCATTATTACCAATATGTTTACTGCGAAAATATTATTACTTTATAGTAAAATATTATTTTATAAAACAAGTATAACTTATGCCACTCACAACTTTATTCAAACCCGTTAAACTTTGCAGTGAAATGTAGATTATTAACCGGTTACACCATATTTTTACCGGAAGTCGAAATCCCTTGATTATGACACCCAGATGATTAAAGGCGTAACCACTGATAATGAAAATAAACTATATTTTTGAATCGTGATTTAATTTTGATTAGATTGATACGCACAGAATGTAGGCTCGAGTTTATTTCTAGCCATAGCCATATTTGGCGTCGCGTGGGCCGAATGTTGATGTTCAGTTGTTAGACTTGTTAGCTTCAAGCAATACACGCCTCCATTGCTGTGAAATGGCACATTTCTAAAACTAGCAATAGACAAGAATTCAATGACAGCTTTAATTTGATATTTCAAGTCGTAGGCTCTTAAGCTTATAAGAATTATTAGATCGAGTAAGGGTTATTTTATTTATTTTTTTATTTTTATTTTATTGGTGTTCAGTACAGTACAACAACAGCCATAGATACAATTATGATGTAATAGTAGTTACATAGAAAACAGGCCAATAACAGTCATCCGTTATTTTACAATATCTAAGTTTACAACAGAAAATTTAAAACAAAATTAGTGAAATTAATATTATTGTTTTCACAAAAGCCGGATACAATAATAGTACATACCTGAGGTAAAGAAAATGAACTTACGTTAAATTTTTTACATAACAAAGATGCTGCATGCAAAAAACAAAAAAACAGACACTAATAGAATTTCATAAAAATGTAAGTTAGCACTTCAAACCTTACGTAGGGACCCATGCTTGTAATACAAAAAACTAAGTCGAAAACCAGAGTAATAACTATAACAAACAATAAAAAATCCACCTGTGACACTTAAGATATCAAATAGAAAGCTAACAACTTAAGTAAAATAAAAAAAATACAATGTGAGTGTAAATATAACCGATTAGTTTACCCTTAGCACACAGAAATACATCAGGGTAATTATTATTATTCACGGGTACATCAATAGATACCAGTGAACCAGCAGGCGTTGGGACTATAGTAAACAAAATGGTAAGTAATGGTGTTGAAGTAGGCTTGGTTAAAAATTGGGCTATTGTACAGAGATCCGGACACCTGCCATAACAATGATGAAACACGTCATCGAGGCAGGCGGTGACTCGCCGCCGACTAGATGGGCCCCTCAAACTGCCGTCGTAAATACGGCCAGGAGCAACATCGGTGTGAGCGGTTCAGGGTGTGGAGAGGTGTGCACCGCATTCTTCCAGTGACTGTAGGAGGAGCTACTGTACCAACTCACGACTTATGCAAATTTCACTTTCATCCTGCGAACATATAGCTCTGACGGCTCCTCTCTGTACGGCAAATTAAGGCAAGCCAGAGTCGAGAGTCCTGCGGGTCCCCTTGAGGTCCACTCCGACCGACGAAAACACGCCGGAGACGGAGACCCTGACCGACTCTCTGGAGCACTCGGGTCCGCAGGGTCGTGACTCCCCAACAGCTCGCCACAAGCAGCCCTGTGAGCTGCTTATTATTATTATTAGGATTATTCCACTTATAATTTAAGAAACTCAAAGGAAGATCATAACTGCTTACTTTAAATACCTGTAACAAATACTTTCGAAATAATAAAATACTACAATGCGCATTGGCTTTTCATGCTGACCGTATATATAGTTACATACATATGTATAAACAAAATTAGACTAACGAAGTTGAGTTATTACTCGTACAAGTTGGCGAGTGTGTGGGACGAACGAATGTTGATGCTAACAGGAGGATGTTCCCGTCACTTACAGAGGCAGGCTGAAAACCAAGTACAGTCAAGTGCAAAAATACGTATCGAAAAAATCGTCTCATAAATATGGTACTACGCACTTATTACAACGGACTACGATACTATGGGACATATTTTTGAGTAAGATGAGTACACCCATACTTTTACACTTGACTGTACCTATATAAGTGTACACTTATGATTGATGGGTACCCACCAATTTTGCATTTGGACCTCACACAGTTATATAACATTTTCGTCCGTGAAAAACAATCATAAACGCAATTTGAAATATGCCGTTACCATAGTCTACTTATAGTATGCTTACATTGCTTACAATGTACTTAGTAAGACATAAAATTATTAACGATGTAGTAAAGTTATCAACAAAAGCTGCTAAGCCACCATGGGATCTATAAGTAACCATGGGATCCATAAGGACTAAAACTTAATTGGTGAGAGCTCCTAGATAGCTTGTCCAAGATTACCTTGCAAGCGATCGAAATGACACGCTTCTAGTCCAAATCCACATCTGCATGTTAATAGCTGATATGGTAAAATAGCCTTATATTACTATGAATTTCATATAACTATGAGCCTTTTTGACTTTATATGGCTTAAAAATCAAGAGAACACCGATTATTGAACAGTTGGACTATGCAGCTCTGCCGTTGTTAAACTCAAGTCGGTACAATGAAAACCACCCTGTATGGATGAGCCTTTTTGACTTTATATGGCTTAAAAATCAAGAGAACACCGATTATTGAACAGTTGGACTATGCAGCTCTGCCGTTGTTAAACTCAAGTCGGTACAATGAAAACCACCCTGTATGGATTTTTAAACAAAGTGAATTCTCATTTGTTTCCTTTCCTCTAGTTCATGTTTGATTTACACAAGCAATTAGGAGTTGAACCTATTCTGCATGAGAAATAGTTTTGGTCTGCGCAAAAATATGTGACACGCTCCTATGGCCCTACAAGTAAGAGCGTGTCACATATTTTTGCGGCCTTCGTGTAGGAAGATACTATTGCCGGTGATTGTACATTAATGAACTTCGTTTCCTGATATCATTGTTTTAATAGATGATAGTTTTCAATGTTTTAGTACCTATACAAAAACAGCATTTAGCGTTAGCGTTGCCTATCACGCAACAATGCCGCTGACTTTGCAGTGCATATGCCGTGAAACATATGACTTTGCCTTTTCAACATGACTTTGCCCAACGCGTCACTTTTCAATAAAAGCGGAATATCACAAAACTAGTAACTTTATCCATGCTTATTTTAGATTATATTATTTAATAGTTCATAACCATAAAGCTAATCATTTTATAGTTAATCGCATTTAGGTAAAAGTGGGCAATGATGCAAACAGTTTTTTTGGCCCACCTGTTTAAAACTCTTTTTCTAAACTACTTTACCTGCTTTTTACTGTACCGTGTTAGTGGCACGGATAAGGTATACAATATGAGTAGAGGATTATTGAGAGAACTACTCCAATTTATAGCTTGTTTCGCTCGCTTCGCGTCGCTCAACGTCGCTAAATTGGTGTAGTTCCTCTCAATATTCCAGTTACAACAGTGGGGCAGAATCTGAAGTGGGGTAGAATCCGAATTGCGTTTGCGATACATCATTAAGATCGCCCGCAGTTGCAGCTTTTCATCCTGGTGGTGTTCCTCTCAATATTCCAGTTACAACAGTGGTCCAGAATCCGAATTGTTTATCTAGGTGGTTTCTCACTGTATTTATTACAAGTCCTTAACCAACAAATTGTAATATAAGTCATTGAGCGAAAGGTTTCGTTTAAGTTTCATAAAAAAATGCAAAAGGCTTAACACAACGGATACAAGCTAGCATTGTACCCACCAGTTCCAGTTCTCATTGAGAACCAGATCTCGTAATGAACCATCGCCCATATTTCTTCGGGTAGAGGTTTTACGGGCTAGGTTATTACGGTGTTTGTCACACTCAAGGCATTACAGAATTGGCCAGAAACTGTGCTGCCACGAGCATGGGTTGAGATTGATATTTAGATTGACATTTAGATCGAGATTGATATTTAGATTGAGATTCATGGTGGGATCTCCAAAGTTACTACGAGCGTCTAGCAACATGGATCACCCGTGTCATTACTGAACACAAGGTACAGTAACACGCCACCGCGTATGTGTATAACCGTCACCACGTTATTAGTGTGTAGTGCATACATACCCTGCCCAAGGTAGGGTTATTAAAACCAAGTATGTTGCACACGCCACCGCGTTACCAATTAAATGTCGCAAGGTTGGCCAAGCCTCGCAACAATGAAGAGGTAAGAGCACTGAAGCTACCGCTCGGTATAGCCACAGATACTCCGCCAGATCATACAATACAAGTTTTATATATATGAATCAATATTAAAAACTTCAAAAGCGTGATGTAGGCCTGGCTATGTGATTGGATGACACGTATGATGCAGTTATGACGACATGATTTGTATTTTTTTTTGTAAGCTAATAGCCTAATTCAATCATAGTTCTATTGGATTAAAGTCCAAAATACATTTTCTGATACTAGTTTAAAAACCACGTGTTAACTTGGTGTCATAATGTAAAACCGCTTAAACGATAACATAGCTTAATTATATAATCAGTCTTATTCATTGAAAATAAAGTATAATATTATTTTAGTCTAAAGTTACAATAGGTACCTTTAAATGTAAGAAGAAGAAGGTTCTAAAGTTGTAACTTCTCACACCTAAAGCATATTGTATAAATAAGCAAGGGAAAGAGTATTGAATTCTATGTTGCATTCCAACGATGTCGATACTCAACTACAATGAGTAAAATAGTCAAAGAGTAAAATATACGGACTGACAACTATTTCTACCTAATAAAAGCAAACCTCGAAATGGTCTCTATTATTTAAAATTATGATGTTAGTTTAAGTTATTGGTTGTCGTAATGATTTAGTTTATTTTTATTAGATTGAAAAATGTGTATGATATTAATATGTATATGTATAATTTTAATATAAAAAAAAAAAAAATCGTTATTATAACTAAAAATTAACATAATAGTCAGCTAGGTAAATGAAAACTGTACTTAATGAGTCCTACAGAACAATTAGGTTCGCGTGTCTCCTGTGAACATTAAAAAAGTTAAGGGTTTTTAAGCCTAATTTCCGATGCTCTTTTTACCAGCTTTAAGACCTCCCACATCGCACACATATACCGTTAGTTTCTGTTCACAGAAAGACGATTTTTATTCGATCAATCTGTATGACCATAATGTTAGTTTGCTGCATTTCAGTCGAAAAATAGATATTTCAACCAAGGAACAAATTATCCCTTAATCGAAATAATAACCTTCTGTTTTGTTAGTCACTTCTATCGTGGGTCTCGGTTACGTTTCAATGTACATTGCGAGAAATTGAAGTCAGCAAATATTGTGGGAAGCTACTTATAATTGTCATCAATTTGTCTAACACCATGGACAAATAAAAAGTAACGACTGCTAACATCATAAATTGATAATACCTCTATATGCAGTAAAATGATTTATATGGAATTATAAATATAAACTAACCGAATGTATGAATAGGTAAGTTATGTTTTAGAATTATTGTTTCATTCATAGATCAGGATTTGTTTCTTTCTATCATCATTTTAATTGTTTTAAGCATGATGAGTCCGACCGGTTTCGGCCATGGCGACCACTTCGTCTCCTACGTGTTTTGGTGCTCATGCGCGCATAGATGTTTTAAGCATAAAGTTTGACAAAAGACATTTATTTATACTACAGTAAAACCTCGCTTTACGCGACTTTGTTATGCGCGGCTTCGCTTTGACGTAAATTTCAAATGTTATACATCACATTGTGCAGATTTCTGTAACTTATTTTATTCTAATTCTGGAAGCCCATACGAATACGATCCAATAGGACACAAGAGCTTTCTAAGGCGTTGACATGTATTCGATAAGGGATCTCTTGCAGCAAGTTAAAAAATATGAAGTCTTTTATTTTTACTTGTCTTTGATTTTAGTGTTGTGAATCCCCGATGTATTTAGGGGATTTCCCTTGTTACTAATAGTCCAGTAAGGGAAAGTTCAGAACTTTCATAATTTATGAGTGTAGATCGAATTCGGTATAATCTTTATTTTATATTTAAATAGAGATCAATAACTTATGAACTATGAGAAAGATAATGAGAATATTTTACTGAATAAATAGGTTTAACCTTGTTGTACCAGTACGAGAACGGTTTTGCTTTTTATTACTCACAAGTACGCGATTCATATTTTGCTAGTTCCTATAATTTGAATAGGTATTAATAGTAAAAATTAATTTCTATTACGTTCTGGTGTTGCGCTAAAAATTATATAGATATTTGACGAATGTTTAATATTTTATCGTTTATAAATTAATGGGAAGAAAATTTGAAAACATATTTAGCTTTAAACACTGAAATATTCCAAACGATGACTAAATAAACCGCATTTCTGAATTATCTTTCTTTTTTTTTTATAGGTTTAAATGAGGTTCTCGTACTGGACTATAGGCTATACACGTGTTGCAAGGTTTGCATTTGCGGGTTTTATTTGATAATTCGATACCTACTTTGGCGGCGCTTTGTGTTAAACTGGAATAAACAAGTTTTTGAATACGATTTAAGTACAGTTATCATAACCATATATATTTTTTTCTACAATAATGTCATTTGAGTCTAAAATTGAATGATTGCATTTGGTCCTTTAGTCATACATTCTTATTTTGCTTAAACAACAAGTCATCAAATATTTTATTATAAAACCAAACGTTTCTTTATGTTATTTTTTAAACATTCTGCATACCGTATCGAAGCTGTTCGTTGCTGAGACCTTCATTTAAAATGTCAGTAAGTGTTCATTTTTTTAATTTTTTATTTAATGTGTCAAAAGTAATGCTAACCTAATTTTTGTTATTATTTTTGAAGGTCTGACTCTGAATATTCTGCCCCTGCACGTACGCCTTCGCCTGAGCTTAGGAAAAAATCTCCGAAGAATTTAAAGAAGAGAAAGGCGTCCCCAACACCCAGGTAACAAATTAATTTTAAGTATGTAATACAGTTTTCAAAGTTATATTTAATAAGTATATTATTATTTTTTATTTCCTTATAGGTCCGAATTTGATTTCATCAACCAACAACAACGCACGCCATCGCTATCGCCAGTCGTCAAAAAGAGAAACCCTTCGAGCAAAGGTTGCGCATCCGGCAGTAAAAGCAAGAAATCGGATTCAAGGTATTTACTTATTTAAATGTTACTATTTAAAAAGGATTGCATGTATTTCTTTTAATATTTTAAAGTTTACCAGAAATACAATTTAAATATTATATCTTTATTTCAGTTCTTCGAAGAGTAAAGCTGAAACCGACATCTTCGGAATCATACGAGGAGAGGAGAAAATCACCGGTGGAACAAATTCGAAAACCCTCAAGTCGACATCATCATTCACCAGTCGCGTATCTACGGGTTCGTCTCGACGCACAAAAATAACTGACGGTAATTATTTTATCGATCTTAAAGTGCATACAATCGATGATTACCAAAAGTCTGACCCAGAGGAACGCTATAAAAATGCATTAGCCTCGGTTAAATTGCAATGTGATTTGGATTCTCCAGAGTGGGATAAAATCCAAAAGTTTTTGACTCAAGCCTTCAGTATTTTCGAAGATTGTGAAGCGGTTTATTTTACTAATTACAAAAAAAAATAGTTAAGTACCCAAAAACCGATATAACACTGACATTCCTTTTTAATTAGTCAACTTGAATTCTTTTCGAAAAAAAAAACTATTTTATATTTATAATTCCATTACGTTTAAAAGGATAGATGACAAATGCAAGTTAGTGCTAGTATATTATGGATACAAGTTTATTGATAAATTTAAAAATGCATAGTGCTTATTATCTAGACATACAATTATAAGTTTACAGTAATTATAAACAATTTTAATTTTCATTATATTTAACAAGATAAGATATTTAACAAGTCGGACAGGTATATTATTCTATATAGTGATTTTACGTTCAACTGAATGAGACTAACGATATACAATTATAAGTATTTTTAAAAATGGTATTTTCCGAATTTTATTGATCATTTTTGTTATCCGTGTAGGCTTATCCATGTTTTGAATAGCGTTCTACATTAATGAGGCATGATTTGCATTCGTCATCCATTCTGAGTAGCTATTACAACGTATGCTGTTAATAACATCATTGGTGTTTTAAAATAAAAACATTAGATTGTGTTTAATAACTTTCTATTTAGAACAGTTTCGTTAACGGTATTATTATTATTATTACTTTTGATTCAATTATCATTTCATAATGCCTTTTTGCGTACCGTGTAGTATGTCCGTAGAAAAAAGAAATTGGGTAGGCCATGTTCGAAGCAACGCACACAAAATAATTGTAGGATCAAGTAAAGTACTTAGCGATGGCGTTGAAGTAGTCGATTCAGCATTTCGGAAGCGTATTGTAACTTATCGTATATCAGCAAAAAACGACTCAAGTCTCGGATCTATAGATGAATTTATGAACTCTATTAGAAACAGAATAAAGTCGCTTTTAGATTATGCACTTCAAAAACATACGTGCGTAAAAGTTAATTTCGAGCTTTTTGGGATGTTTCTAATGTTTAAAGATAATAGCCAATCGATCAAGTCATTTGGAACTAAAAATAAAATCTTATATTTAAGTTATGATTTTGAAGCACTGTTTTGCGAGCTAGTTAACAATTTAAAGAAAAAAATTGAGGAATTTCAAGACCGTGATAGCGGGTGGTCTTTTGTTAGTAGCTCACATTTAGAGATAAACATAAACAAATATCAACCATTACGTGGTTCAAGCTATGTTGACCTGCCAAAATTCATTAAAAACAAAAAAGCATGTATAAATATACAAAACGATGATCAATGTTGTTTTTTATGGTGTGTAACCGCGGCTTTGTATCCGTCTATCAAACACCCTGAAAGAGTGACATCTTATCCTAATTTTCGTGAGGTTTTGGATATTTCTCAAATGAGTTTTCCAATCACATTTGACGACATTAGAATATTTGAAAAGAATAACCCTACGATCTCTTTAACTATTTTTGGTTTAAAAAAGAATAAAACTGTAATTGGTCCTCTTTATAAGTCTGAAATATTTAGTGAACAGAAAAATAGAAAAAATATTAATTTGCTTTTATTGGACGATGGCAGTCACCTTCCGCATTACGTTTTGATCAAAGACTTGAGTCGTCTTGTGCGTAAACAAATAACGAAACATAATGGTAAAATACACTTTTGCGAAACCTGTCTGTTATTTTTTTTGAAACAGGATGAACTGGTTAATCATTTGTGTACTGGTATAGTTACTGTTTTGCCTGAGAAGGGGTCGGTAATTAAATTCAAACATTTTGAACATAAACAGAATGTTGCATTCGTGATATATGCTGATTTCGAATCATTACTGCAACCAACTGAAACTAGTAACTCTGATACTGACACAAGTAATAATACTAACAGTTCAGATGCTACTCAAGAACATATCCCTAACACTACAACTTTACATCATCATATACCGGCTGCCTTTGGTTATTATATCGTTTGCAACGCAGATCCAAGTTATAATCGTTATTACTCTTATCGCGGTACTGATTGTGTTGATAAATTTATTAAAGCAATCTATGAAGATGTTTCTAAAATTTATAAAGTTTTGAAGAAGAATATTCCAATAATATTCAATGAGAATGAGGAGCTAAACTTTTTGAACGCTAAACGTTGTCATATTTGTAACCATTTTCTGTTTTCTGATCGGGTTCGTGATCACTGCCACATAACTGGAAGATATCGCGGAGCAGCACATAGCATATGCAACTTGCAATATAAGCATCCTTGTTTTGTACCCATATTTTTCCACAACCTATCCGGTTATGACTGTCATTTATTTATAAAAAAATTGGGTGAGGCTCCTGGAGACGTCAGAGTTGTACCTAAAACGAAAGAAAACTATATTTCTTTTACTAAATTTATTCCAATCGATAACGATTATTTCCAGCTCCGTTTCGTGGATTCTTTTAAATTTTTAGATACCAGTTTGGACGAACTAACTAAAACTATGCAAAAAACTGACTTTGTTCACTTACGTGAGTATTTTCGTGCTGACGATGAATTTCAATTACTGACACGAAAAGGTGTATTTCCCTATGAGTATATGGATGAATGGCAGAGATTTGAAGAACAACGTCTTCCGTGTATTGATTCGTTTTCTAGCTCACTTACTAATGAAACAATTTCCGATGAAGATTATGCCCATGCGCAATTAGTATGGAACCAGTTCAAAATTCATAATTTAGGAGAGTACACAGACCTTTACTTGCAAACAGATGTTCTTCTATTGACCGATGTATTCGAAAAATTTCGCGCTACTTGCAAACAACACTATGACTTAGATCCTGCTTTTTATTTAACTACACCTAGTTTATCATTTGATGCAATGCTTCTAAAAACTGGGGTAGAATTAGAGCTTATAGATGATTTTAATATGCTGAAATTGATCCAATCTGGAATAAGAGGTGGGATCTGTATGGTGTCTCAACGGTATGCTAAAGCTAATAATGTATACTTACCTCGCTATGATCCAACCCGGTCGGACTCATATCTTATCTATATAGACTGCAATAATTTGTATGGTTACGCTATGTGTCAGTACTTACCTTTATCACATTTTAGATTTCTAGCAAACCACGAAATAAGTGCTTTAGAAATCTCGCAAATCCCTGACGATTCAGATTATGGTTATATTCTGGAGGTGGATATTATTTACCCAAAAGAGTTACACGATAAACATAATGATTTACCATTTTGTGCTGAAAAATGTATACCCCCCGGTGGAACGCAGTGCAAACTTGTGCCTAATTTATATGATAAATACTCGTATGTAATTCATTATATACACTTGAAAACATGTCTTAAACATGGTTTAAAATTAAAAAAGATACATAGAGTAATTACATTTAAACAGGCTCCTTATTTAAAACAATATATTGATATGAATACTAAGTTGCGTCAAATGACATCGTCTGTTTTTGAACAGGACTTTTGCAAATTGATGAATAATAGTATATTCGGAAAGACTTTAGAAAATACTGAGAAAAGGGTTAATGTTCGTTTAGTTAATCAGTGGAGTGACAATAAAAACAAAACAAAAAAGAAAATTACAGCCGATAAGTTAATTGCTAGACCCAATTTTCACAGTGTATCAGTTTTCAGTGAAAATTTAGTTGCAGTGCAGTTGAAACCAGATCTCATTATTTTGGATAAGCCCATTTACATTGGTTTCACAGTTTTAGAGTTATCTAAAAGTCATATGTATGATTTTCATTACTCAGTATTTAAAAAGTTTTATGACGATCGCATACAAATGTGCTATACGGATACAGATAGTTTTGTGTATCATATACAGACAGAAGACTATTTTAAGGATTTAAGAACACATTTTTTGGCTTATTTCGATACTAGTTGTTACAATGTTGACAACAAATTTTCGTTACCGGTTCAAAATAAAAAAGTACCAGGACTTTTTAAGGATGAAATGAAAGGAAAAATGCTTATAGAATTCGTAGGACTACGATCGAAAGTATATTCTATTAAAACCGCCAATGATGTTATTAAAAAAGCTAAAGGAGTAAAAAAGGCTGTTATACGCGATTTTGGAATTTCGGATTACGAAATAACACTATTTGTAAGAAATGCAATTAAAAGAAGAAATGTATTATTCAAGTCGATAAAGCATGAGATATTTACACAAAGTGTAAATAAAGTTGCACTCTCAGCTAATGACGATAAACGTTTGATTTGTCGCGACCAAATAACAACAAAAGCTTGGGGGCATACCTCGATATTGTTTAATAGATAAGTTGTATTAAGTATAATCAGCTACAAAGAAGAGATATCCTCATGTCAAACATAGTAGTATGATATTGCGGTTACTTCTCTCTGCAGCTGATGGTACATATCATTTTTAGAAACCATAAATGTAACTAGGTTTAAATCTAACCTTAATGTTTTGTATTATTTACAATTCTTACATTGATCTTAGTAAAATCTTACATACCTACAAATTGTCTAAAGTGTTATTTTATACAAATAAATGCAGTGTCTTATGATGTTATTGTTTTAATTTGTTCTTAGAACTGTCCAAGTTAACAATTCCACATTCTAATCTTTTAGGATGCTTTGGTAAACTATCTCTCATATAAACTCCCCGAAAATGTGGAATGTCCGATGAGTGATTTAGAATGTCAATATTTGAAAGAGCACGTCTGGGTAACCTCTTATTTAGTTTTTTGATGTTTTTATGCATAATCCTTTACCATTTTTATACGGTCTAATATGTAATCCTTTGCCTAATGCAATAGATTCCATCATTTTGTTATGTCGCTCAGATTCAGCTAAGTTCTTTTTTGCAGTTTTGTAATCACCTACAGCTTTAGCAATTCCAGCAGCTCCTCCTGCTAATGACCCTAACGCCGAAAGTCCAGCAAAAATAGGTATCAGAGGTAAGAAACCTCCTGTTTTCGGGATCGGTATTACGCGAGGTAACCGTACCTTAGTGTTGTTGGCAAAAACTTTTTTTGCGACAAGAAGTGCACGATCCGTTATATTATGACCTTTTATTTTAGGGTTCTTTTTTAATTCGGTGCGTATCTTGGACACAAAACGTTTGAATGATTTAATACCTGCACCAGCTTTTATTTTAGATTTCATTACTTTACTCACTATCCATGAGCCTATCTTTTCTCCTATTCCTGCATGTTTCGACTTGGTTCTTTGTTTTGCCATTTTGTGAAGTTCTAAATCAGCAAGGTGTCTATTAGGTAAATCAGAATATTTATCATAAGCTATATCGTGTTTCATGCACGCGTTATCCAGCGCATTAATTCCTTTGTCACCTCGTTGTAACCTTTTGTGCAACTTTGTGCCGGGACCGCAATAATTATAACCAGGTAAGTGTAATTCAAAAGGTAAGTTGTTAATAGCACTGTTTAAAAGTCCTCTTCCTTTCGTATATCGAATCATAATGACAAATTTAATATAAGGAAAGCGAATTTATTACATATATTAAACAATAGCTTTTCTATCGACCCAACTATTTTCGCTATCACTAAGTCCCAACCACTTAACGTATAGCTTTTTACCCTTTTTTTTGATCACCTTCTCTATTAGATAAACATCCGGATACTTAGTTTTTTGAAGTTCTTCTTCATAAAATGTGCCTAGTATCAAGTTTTTCCGTTGGTCTTCAATATAATATGTTACAGGACGAGTATGGTTAACACGTTTTATTGTAAAAAGTTCTGTAGACCAATTAGGTGTATAACCTTTACAAAAATCACTTTTATACTTGCTTATACGTACATGATCTCCAATTTTAAATTTATTCAATTTATAACGCACATTAGATTGCGAGTTTGCAATGTTCTGTTTTACTATGTTTTCATTATCTAAACTTACGTCAACTGGTTTAAATTTTGTTGTGCGATGTACAGTTTGATTATACGATTTTACAATATCGTCCAACGGTTTACCAACCCATTTATAGTTACCAACGAGACTAAAATATTTGTAAAGTTTAGACTTGAGTGTTTTTATCAGCCTTTCGACAATAGACGCCTTTTTAATTGAATACGTCGAGTAATGATTTATTTTTAAAGATTTTAAATACCAATCCAATTCATTATTGTAGAATTCTTTTCCTAAGTCTGTCTGCAAATTTGTAGGTTTTCGTTTAGTTGTGTTTATAATGAGGTTGAACGCATCTTTGACTTCCGTTTTAGTTTTAGACTTAATAGGCGTGCACCATGCATACTTTGAAAATGTATCAATAACAGTTAATATATATTTGTTTCCTTTATTAAACGTGTGTAGTTTCTGTAAATCAATCAGATCAGCTTGCCATAAATCGTCAATTCCTTTTAATACAACTGATCGTCGCTTAAAATTTTTTCGTGCTGACCGATGGATCTCGTTCACTATTTGTTGTTTTGCCATTATTTAAATTTTTTTAAATATTATCTGTCTCCTTCTTTGTATAGAAGTTTAGTTTTAACTGAGATACAAGTTGTTGAATTTGCTTATTTATTGTATCAACCATAGAATCTATATACTTCTTGTCATACATGTTTTGAACATATTGGTCGACGTACTCCTTGTTTACTGCATCATCAGGTGATAAAGGTTTCGCAACTCCCTTCAAAATAATGTCCTGCATCTGTTCGAAGCAAAGCCTTATACTTAAGATCAGAAATCGTACTAGAACGCAAGCGTTTATGAACATGGTGACCAAATTTGTCAATGTTCATTTTTATTGTGTTTTGCTGAGAGTCAAACTAAAACTGATAAAAATCAAGATTATTTTATTTATATATTATTTACTAAGCCTGCTTCGCGTAATTCTTCAATGATAGATATGATTTCGTTATCTAATCCTGTATTGCCAGCGTCACGCGATGCTATTAGCAGTTTCAATCTTTCAACTAATTCGTTTGGATCGTCCCAATACACATAAGAGACGTCTGCTTTTACTTTCTTTATTGTTGGCAAACCATCGCCGGATACATGCATTTCTTCACTTAATGAACGTTGTTTAGATAATTTAAAAAGTGGTTTTATGATGTGTAAATATTTCATGCCTTTGTTGCTTTTTATAGGCTTATTTGGATCAAAATCACGTCTATGAGCATTTGTTTTTAATAACAAGGTTTTATACACTCGTTTATCGTCTGCGGTAACGATATCAAAGTTGGGTACTTTCTTAAACAACAAATCGTTTAAACCTTGTGTTAAGCAATAATTTTTCCCGGCTATTATTAGTTCTTTTTCATTTACAGTAATTGGAGTCGATCCCAGCATTAGCTTTCCACGCTCCGTTCGTACACCAAAAGGAATGTATATGTTTGAATATTGCTTTTGCCACGCAGGATCTTCGCGAGGGGAAGCATACGAATCTACTGTTCTAAACGAATCATTATTTGTTGTATCAGAATCATTTTGGTTGACACCATAGTTTGATGTGGAATCACCTTGACTAAAATTTCCATCGTTTAATTCATAATCACTACTTTCTACATCAGATTCCGATGATTTCCTTAGTAATGTTTTATTGGCTACGCTTTCCCTCTTTCCATCTTCAGAGGGACTATATTTTAATGTCTTTATTGCCTTATCCCATTTAAATTTATTGTTATCGAAATCTGCGTCACTAATATTCAAGTTGTTATCATTATTTTTTAACATTTCATTAAGAGGTTCTGTGACTGGTTTTAACATTGTTTCCAACATCATGTCATTGTTAGATTTAACATCACGAAGAAGCTTCACTTTTTTTCTTACTGCTTCAGCAGATCGTAGTACCTTTTGTTTAAATATTTTTTCATTGTTCATTTTAAGATCCATGTCCGATCTAGGTGGTTTCATTGTAAGTAATAAGATTATTATGTAAATTCTTTATTTATGTAGAACTACAGTCTATCAACTATAATAAATGTATCAAAACCTTTCCTATAACAACCTGAGTTTCTATTACAGTCTTTATTTATAACTAAGTAGTTAAAGGGCTCGTTCCATACTTGCCCACACATTTCACGAAATTGAGACCATGACATATCACTCCCCACATGTTCATCATAAACATGACGTAAATTAACATCATCTTGCTTAAAAAGAATGATTAAATTTGCATTGTCCCTTATTAGTTGTTTAGGTATTTTACTATACGTTTGATTCAAGTAGAAACTATCTATATTTTTATGTCTTCCCATCGCAAAGTAATCCCGTATATTATTCTGGTTTTCACATGCAACATCGTCAAATATCATGATTGAGTTATTAATAGCCGCATGAGGACTGAGTACCTCATCATTTTCACTATATTTTTGATAAGAAACTGATGGAACCAAATTTAAAACTTGCTCCAGAAATTGGTACATAGGTTGGAACAATGTTTTAGAATATACATATACATTTTGGAAGCGTAGACCATGTTCATGTAGCAGCAAACCAACAATTAAATTAGTTTTTCCACAGTTAGAAGGACCGCATATTATACAACGAATAGTGTCAGGTAAAAGTAATCCATGACGGAAATGGCGTTCATTGTGCGAGACACAGACAACATCCAACTGCAATCTGTGAGGCTGTTTTATGAATTTCATTTTACGATTAGACACGTGCAACGAATTCGGAAGACAATATGTAAATAGCATATTTTAAGAGCTTTAGAGTATATATTAATTGATTCGATCTGTAATGTAGGGATTTTAAGATACTAACTTTACCAACCATAGTAACGGAACATATCGGAACACCACCAGGATGAAAAGCTGCAACTGCGGACGATCTTAATGATGTATCGCAATTCGGATTCTACCCCACTTCGGATTCTGCCCTACTGTTGTAACTGGAATATTGAGAGGAACTACACCAATTTAGCGACGTTGAGCGACGCGAAGCGAGCGAAACAAGCTATAAATTGGAGTAGTTCTCTCAATATTCCTCTACTAATATGGACCATTAACCTGGGGAAAAATTAAAAGATCACAAAAAGCGGACAAAGTTGTATACTTCTACGGCAGGGCTTATAACCGGTTTTCGCAAAAAGCCCCGAAATAACCCAATATGTTTACATATTTTATGGTTTTTACGTAGAACTCGTATTGTTTTTAGGTTATAACTTTATATTGTAAGATTTTTCGATTAAATACGAAATAGTAAACGAAACAACGAAAAAAAAAACCGGTATTTTAGTATGGAGCAAAATACCGGTTACAAGCCCTGTTCTACGGTACTTCATTAAATCAGTAAGTATTGATCATTTTAAACATTGACCGCTATTGAGTACTAGGTACTAATTTTGAAAACTTGCGTAACTACCTACCTAGTTCAATTCACAGCAGATTCGAGAGTTTATTTCCATGGGTTTTGTAACAAATTGACTTTGTTCTTGAAATTGAATCGGCCCACATTTTGCAACTTAACTGTAAAGCTTAAGGTTCAACTTAGAATACGCAAAAAGCTGGCAATTATTTACTATATTTGAACCACGGCCTACGTCAGAGGTAGGGGTTTCACTCATCAATCTCGAGAAGGGTTGTTTGCTCGCCGTGTTTGCACTTGAGCTCGGCCTTGGCCATGGCTAGTGACAGCCCTATAGCTACGTATTCCATTCAACTCATTTATTATTGAAGGACTTCGCCCATTATAATAGTATTTTTTATGGTAATAACTTTGTATGTACAGTCAAGTGTAAAAATATGGGTGTACTCATCTTACTCAAAAATATGTCCCATAGTATCTTATTCCGTTGTAATAAGTGCGTAGTACCATATTTATGAGACGATTTTTTCGATACGTATTTTTGCACTTGACTGTACCTAAATATCACTGTGAACAAATTTAGGTTGGTATATTCTAATATTTACAAGTCTATCTAAATATTAATGAATAGACTTTTCTGTTATATTCCTACGTATAGGCTATCAAAGAGATTTGGAATTGGTCTTCTTACTCTGTACAGTCAGCATCATATATACCGTGGCTGTTAAGATACCCAAATATATTGTCACATCCAGAGTAGTAATTAATAATAACTCAAACAAAGTAATCTAATTCTTCAGACCATTTACTGTTTACAAATATACAGGAGCACTCTCAAATCCTAATACTTGACAACAGTCAAGCCGGCAATAATACCGGTACAACCACACCGCCACTGGTTGCGTAGCAGCCAAAGTATTCATAAATATGTATACAACATGAAATTAAACTTTATTCCGGATGCAATAAGGCTTATAACGGTTACGTAGCTTAAACTTCTTAGAACTTTAAATTTTGATCGTTCATTTTGTCACTTACATGCATATCGATTTGATACGTTGTACTGACATCAATATGTTTTTGAGCTCTATGTCATTAAAAATAAAGTTAATTTTTCTAGCGTGTCCCGTAATATTGGATACTTTGAATGCTACGATACCGATGGTGTTGTGGGTGTTCCAGTGCTAACAGCGGATTGGAAGTAACCAAGTATTAGGCGTTGTGCGTGCTCCGCTATATTTGTACTCGTCGGATGGCCCGGAGAATTTGATCACTCTGGACGAACCGGTATTAATGGTTATTGTAGATGTTGCGGTAAATTTGGAAGTATTCCCTGTCACTATCTATTTGATGCTGACTGTACAAGGTGTAATAAAAATACAGGTGATGCGTTTAAGGGCGTAATTGGTATCGTATTCTAAATATGAAGAACTAAGAAAAAAAATTTGCGAACGAAAAAAAATTTTTTTTTATCAACCTTCCGGTTGATCGGCTGGGACGACGTGTCCCAAACAAAAAAAATTTCCGCGTCAAAAAAAATTTTCTTCTACTTTTTCTTAGTCGTAATCTCGTAATACGATACCCTTAAACGAATCACCAGTATTTTTGTGACAAAATGTAGAAATCTCCGGTCAAAATATCAATGAGAAAGGGTATACAGTAGAACCCGCTTAATACGATTTCTCGCATAATACGCCATTTTATATCAGCCCCTGCAACTAAAGGTCTCGCGGGACAGCCCGCTTATAATGCGTCCCTTGAAAATCGTCATAGCGAATATTACTGTATACTATTCTCTCGTCCCTTACACCGCAAGGTACGACACATTTGATCATTTGCACCGAGTGACTCGACCTCGCTAAAAGCTCCTCAAGGCTAATCGGCGAAGTGAGGAGTCAGGATATTTGTCAAGCTAACACGAGCTAATTGCATTTCTGACCGTAATAAAAAAAAATACCTTGAATTTTCCACAACCATCTCGTTACAACAAAATTGGTAACAAACCTAAAATAGTTTATTTTCTACTCCTGCATTACAATTTGTCAATAAGATGACGGGCCGTCTTCTCCATAAGGGCACACGGGGCACGTGCCCAGGGCCCCTATCCTCAGGGGGGCCCCGAATGTTTTTTTTACAGTCAACGTTGTCCCTAATTGAGCGCCTGAGGGCCCCTGATTCTCAAAGTGCCCTAGGGCCCCGTCACGTATTAAGACTGCCTTGATGGCTGACAGGTGTATTCAAAACGTATAGTGTAGGTACTTTATAACCGTTGTCTGTAGTATTCCATAAGATGATTGCTAAAGGATGTTCTTAGGGATTGTTATTCAATATTATAAGTATTATAAGGCATTATAACACTGTTGCCGGGGCCCGCCCGGCGCCGGCGCCGGGGACGGGCACAATCCGCCGGGAGATTGAAGTAACTAAATTGAATAGAGGCAGGAGGTTGTAAGTCATTCGTCGAACTTAATCCTTATCGGCTTGCCTATTTTATGCACTCATATAAAAAATAGTGCATTAAAACTATTGTAGTGACATAATTAAGCTTTTCACTCTCGTACCTTACTTAGGCCACGAAACTTGCTGAGTGTAATAGTACATTACTTACCTAGGGCTGTAAAAAAAAGAAAGCCCGAAATCGCAGGTATTTGGGACCCGAGCCGCAGGCGAGGGTTGTAAATATGCGATAGAGGGCTTTCTTTTTTACTGCCCGTGGTGAGTACACAATTTTACGTCCCCACCTGGCCATAATGCGAGTTTTACCGTAAGCGTAGCGAGCGGTAAAACTCACATTATGGCCAGGTGTGACGTAAAATACTATTATACAATCGTGACACAATGAAGAGCTTTTCAGTGGACACGTAGGGCTTGCAATTCGAATATTTCGAATAGTAATTTGTATGGAAATTACTCGTATTATCCGGATAATATCCGAATAATTGCAAGAATTAGTACCGTGTAGCATAGCATCAATCTTCCGGTGGATTGTGCCGCCCTTTAAAATATGCGACCATAAAAGCTCTATCGAAAAGTATGCGCCAGAAGTTCGGTTTACAAATTCTTATTACAAGTATAAAAGTCGAGGATTACAAAAATATTTATTTTAAGCTTAACAAGCAATAAGTTTTAGGTAAGCAAGTTTTAAGCGAGCTTAGAACATATTTAAGGTAGCCTTGTCTGAAGTGAGCGCTCTTAAGTTTACTTAAGTATTAAAAGTTTATGTTTAGAATTCTTACGAGTATAACCTACTTTTAACTTCTGGCTATGATATAATCTAGCAAATTACATCATATGGGGACATGGGGATCAGGCGCGCGCAGAGTTTACAAAGGCTTCGCGTCGCGCCTGGTAGACGCAACAGGGGGCTTAGCCAAGACGACAATCGTTTGCAGAAAACGAATCGAAACGCTATCAATCTCTCTATCGCACTAATATGGAAGAGTGAGCGAGAGCGTGTAGCGTTTCGTTTCGTTTTCTGCAAACGATTGTCATCTTGGCTACAGGGCCAGGTGACCAGAAGGCTGACCAGTATTTCGCTCAGCGAATAAGCATTGCCATTCAACGTGGAAATGCGGCCAGCCTTAAGGGCACACTATACCCATTGGTAGCGACGTAGGAGATATTTATTATTTGTAGCTCTAGTTTTAATTTATATTATTTAAATACATATTTTCCCATAATATTACATCAAACCCAGAACTCTAGGATTTTTTCTTCAAGTTATTTGCAATCTTTGACCTCCACCACTTTACAGCTGTCAGTTAGTTATTATTATTATTTTTACAAGTTCTTAAACCTTCTCAGTAATCACGTAATTACTGGTATAATGAAGTGCACGGGCCGAGGCCAAGTGTATTTCATTTCAATTTTATATTAGTTTTCTAGTGTATTTTGGGTTTCATTATCTACTAGTGTGTGTGTGTGTAGTGTGTAAGGGTGTTGGAGTTTGTGTATGAGTAGGCAGTTGAATATCAGTCTCTAGGAATTTCCGGACTATTCTACATGTATTTAGGATCACAGCTTTTTGCATTACAGTATATGAGGATGGTGACAGAGTTAGTGTCTTTAAAGATATATGTAACTGTTGTGGTATGACGCCTGTACTTGATAGAACAATGGGCACTATAGTAACATTCTTAAGCTTCCAAATCCTGGCTATTTCATCTTTTAAATCTGTGTATTTACTTAGTTTTTCAGCTATTGTATTTTGTAAGTTGTGGGTATTTGGGATGGCTATGTCAATCAAAAGGGCGCTTTTATTTATTTTGTCTACTACATTATTATTATTATATCTGATGTGGCCAGCTTTCCGTCTATTGTCTTAAATATACTGACTAAAGTTGGCAACACCGATCAAATAATACTAGGGATAAACAATCAGCCCAAAAAAATGGCCCAACGATAGTACCGCAAGAACGGCTCGTGCGGTACTTTCTTTGATAGTCTTATTACGGTATAAGACTGGCCGGTTACAAACTTTCACGAGCCATATTTTCCTTAGAGAATTCAACCCAGATGGAGTACATGGGTCTGTCATTTCCGATACAAAAAAAGTCTGCCTTTTTTTGCGCGGGAGGGGAACGTCAAATGTATGGCTATTCGTACGTAACGTACAAATAGCTACGTCAGATAAACGTCAGTCCATAATGTGTATTACCACTTATATGTTTTCGGCAGAGGGGACGCCTGTCAATGGCGACTCCGGTTGGTTGAATTCTCAAAGATATTTTCAGTAAATCTTGCTTGAGTTTGTAGCTCCTTTACATTGTTGGCAAGTTAAATAAAAGCTTGTAAGAAAGAGATATATTTTACTGCTTCACTTTGTTAATTAATTAGCTTGCCTTGCAAACCAAGCTTTGTTATGGCCTTGCTGCAAGCTGTGTTTAAAACTTCCTAATATGCCTTTCAGACTCTGAATGCGAAATACCCACGCATCTGAATCGCTGCACTCTGACTTCTTAACTTAAGAAGAGCCTCTTAGGGTATACACTCAAGGGCAGTTAAAATGGATCACACTTTCTATGATAATTTTCAAATATTACGTTTACATTGCCCTCCTTTCATTTCTCGTAGGAGTAGTATCGTTATAGAATGTTAGTGGGAGATCGGCGCACGCCCACTACCGTCCTTAGAATTGGAAGTATTTTAATATCCTCGGATTATTCGAAGGGAACCAAATACCCACACAAGTAGTAATTATTCCACAATGTATTGTTCAGGACTGTAAAGTACATTGATACGATTATTTGGTACGAGTATAGGTATTAGGTATTTAAACGTTTTTTCACACCACCTGCTCGACAATGCCAAATTATATATCATGCAAACCTCACCGAAAGCAAATCATTATAGCCCTTGGCTTTAGCCGGGTTATAATGTTGTACTAAATCGCATTATAACCCGCTGGTTAATAATGTGATTTCACTTCCCATAGTTCTTATTGTTATGTGCTTAAAGTCTAATTTGGTAAAGTCCGCAGGGTGCACAGCCCCGCGACGCCAGCCGGGGCCCGCGCCGCCGCGTCGAACTGATTTGAAAATCGAATTTATTCGGAAAATCGTTCTGGCCACCTTTTTTAAATACCTAAAACAAATGCCGCGAGTGTCATAAGACGCTGCAGTATACGGAGTAAAACTGCAGGTTCTATAAAAATTGAAGATAAAATTTGAATAAAATGGACTAATGTATCAAGAATCAATTTTTAGGGTTCCGTAGCCAAATGGCAAAAAACGGAACCCTTATGGATTCGTCATGTCTGTCTGTATGTCTGTCCATCCGTATGTCACAGCCATTTTACTCGGAAACTATACGACGTATCTGAATAAAATTTACACATAAGGTGTATTTTGTATGCCGCTACTTAGTTATGTAGATTTGAAAAAAAAAATTAGGGGGGGGGGGGGGCGCTCCATACATGTAACTATTTTTTTTTGACTAAATATCAACATGTGACACATCAATGATAGGTCTTTAAAAATAACATTGAGGTTTCTTTGACCATTTTGTGATTAAGTGAATATTTTCTGAAATAATCGCTTCGAAAGTCAGAAAAATTTTGCCCCCCCCCCCCTGTAACTTTTTAACCGTAAGTCCAAAAATATGAAAAAAATTGAGGAGATGCGTCTTACCATATACTTTCTACGCAAATTGTTTTGAACATTATCGGGTTAGCTATTTTTGAGTTATCTTTATCTCCAAAAAACCATAGGCACCAGATACGACCTTTTGGTATTAGTTTGGTTCCATTGAAGGTACGGAACCCTCCTATGTGTGGTCCGACACGCACCTGGCCGGTTTTTACTTTTGATTTACTTTAATAAAAATCCGTTTCTAGTAGCCTTAGCTATTTTATTGTCTCGCAAGAGGTGAGAAAAGTAGAGTATACTCCTCGGGGATAAAGCTGTTTTTGTCACGGGCGCGCTTGAAGCCCTCACTGCACTCAGGACTCAGTCTTGATTCCCTCGCTTCGCTCGGGAATTAACTCATAAACCCCTCGCTGCGCTCGGGATTAAAATCTGGAGTACTTCGTTACGTTCAGGATTCAATATTGCGCCCGTGACATAAAACAGTGCTTTATCCCCTTGGTGTACAATCTACTATTATAACATGACGGTGGCATACAAGCATACTGCCTTAAACCTAGATAAAAGTTTATTTTACATGTGGCACGTCGATTTTTATAAGTACATTTAGAAATAGTCCGGTTAATTTCATAATTTCAATGATAAACACAAAATGGGGTTGGTAGGGATAGAAATGAGGTGACTTCGAAAAATTTCTAGAATTGACATGTCTGGATTATGAAAATTACAATAGCCAGACTTGTTAAGAGAATATTTTATTTACGTAGCGATTTGACAGCCATGGTCTAAAATACCAAATCGTCCCACTGGCATCCCTACTCTCCCCATTCATGACCCAACTGCCCACGTCATCCCCTCTTACCCCGTTTTACGGTACCTAATAATTCCCCGGCGTGTCCATTGCATACGTGTGCCTAGCTGCCTAGAGACTGTGTTTTCTTGGAGCCAGGAAAACTATGGATGCAAGATTTAGAACTAGAGGCGTGCGCCGCGCCGTCGGACCCACGCCGCCGCCGCCGCGGATTTCAAAATCCACGCCGTTCATTTTATATTCGGGAAAAATTTGGCAACGCAATGACTGATAAAGTAAAGTCAAACAGTCATGTTGAAAATTTAACAACGCGAATTTATGAATAAACCATAAAACATCACCTCTATCACAATTTTAAAATCATCACTAGAAATGCTATTTCGGAAAGGAAGACAAGGCTGAGGTGCCCTAGAAAAATATCCTTAATTAATTTTAAACAAAAACGAACCGACTTCACTTAGCATCCACCATTCCAACAGCAAATGCTCGAGCTGCTGTAAAAAATACTCAAAATAACTATAGGTGTGCCTATAATAGTTGAAGAGTTCTCTCGATTTCTCCAGGATCCCATCATCAGATCCTGACCTGGTTACAAATGGACCAACTGTGAAGTATACTCTTTCAAACAAAAAATAATTTTCCAAATCGGTCTAGCCGTCTTCGATAATCGGTGAACATACATAAAAAAAATTTAAAAAATAGCATAAACAAAAATTCCGACGAATTGATAACCTCCTCCTTCGAAATCTTGAAGTCGGTTGAAAAGCAAACGTCATTAAACATTGTTTTATTTTCCATGTGACGGTTTCTAAGTAACGCGAACGGTTTAGTAGTCAAAAGTAACCTTAACGCCGGCATGGCGCGCCTACGCCGCCAAAAATTCTCGACGCGCTTGGAACGTAGTCCGGCAGCAATTTCTCGGTACGGACCGATAAAAGATGGATGATAATAGACGTGCATCATATGCAGAACCGTGAATTTCTTAAGCAATGACAAACAGGACAAGCCAATATTATAAATTACGTTTATGTAACAATATACCTTAATCCTCAAAAGACAGACCGATGAACGAGTTGGCATATTTTACGAACGAAGGTGTGACTTGAATAAATCACATTAATGTATTCAGATCGATACCCGTCGTGCTGGATCGGGCTAAAAATATCTCACGAAGAAAATAATTATTTTGACAAAGGAATTGGTATTAGGATATTGTAATGACGGACGCCTAAAAGCGCCTTGTTAATAAGCGGGCGACTATTATTTTAAAGTCAAAATCACATATTCACTAAAACTTTCTTTATAAATAAAGTTTCCCAGGAAATGTATGTATGGGATCTCATGCATTCTACGACACATCTCTTTCCGGACAGACCACTCATTAGGAAATATTGTCTATAAATCTGGTTTTATTAACAAAAATGTTTATAGGCAACTAGCCTTTTCCCGCGGCTTCGCCCGCGGACTATAAGTACTCAAAAAGGATACGATACCCATGTTGATTTTCAGACTTTGTGACCACATTTACCCCTTTTAGGGTTTGAATTTTCAAAAAACCTGAAACACGTGTTTACTCATTTATCGTTAGGAATACTCCTGTGAAGTTTCGAATAAAATAGTCTAACAAATCTTGATTCGCCATACAAATTTTGGACCCCCATTTTACCCCCTTAGGGGGTGAATTTTGAAAAATCCTTTCTTAATGCATCCCTAGACCTTATAAGGAACCTACGTGCCAAATTTGGAATCTCTAGAACCAGCGTTTTGGGCTGTGCGTTGATATGTCAGTCAGTCAGTCAGTTTCATCTTTTATATATTTAGATGAATGTGGCTTTAAGGCTATGTTAATTGTCAATCAATTGATCCCATTAGTTATCTACAGTGAATAGTTTTATCACTAGTATTTAGAGGGTGACATAAAACCCTCTACCTGTCATGCATCCTCACTCGACAATGCTGAATTTCAATAAGTTTCATAAAAGGTTTGATGAGTATAAGTAGTTAAGTGCCAACACTTACTTTTGGGTCTGGGGGAAATTCCTGAAAAGCGAGAATAAAAAAAGAAGGTACCGTATTCTGATATTAAAATACAAAAAAAATACATTAAAAACACAATCTCAAACATAACTCCAACACACAACAAATAATCAACCAATATTGAAGTTGTATTGGAGTTGCATGGGAATCATTTTCAAGCAAATTCTTAATTCAGAGTATTCAGACGTTTAGGCGCTGGCTGTATAGCGTAGCGTAGTTAATGCATTGAAGTTGTATTGAAGTTGGATCATGTCTAACCGGGTTTAAAGTTAAAATACGGCCCAAGGACATAAAAAAAACAGAAGAAAAAATGCTCAATAACTTTAAACACATTTTATTAAGAGTCCATAATCCATATACTTACCTAAATATAAACTGAACAAATGAAGATTATATTATGCCATTAACTTACAGCGGCATATAAATAATTACGCGAATAAATTAATAAACTAAACATTACTTAGCAAATAACTCCACACATCTGAATTTTTTGTTATTCAAATTTGAGTAAAATATAGTCAAGCTGAGCTTTCACCCCACCTAAAAACTGTGAAAGTCAAAAGTACAATCACAATTCTTTATTCTTCAATTTGCAGAAATTACAATATTACAATGCATCTGTGAAAGTCAAAGATCCACGGTTCTGACACATTATTTAGGAATTTCACTTATACTTTACTAAAAGTTCGTAAACAAAACCGCGCACGAGTACCCTTCTCAAGCTCGACATTGGCACGTGAAATTTAAAAAGTTAACAGATTTGCAATTAAAACTTGAAGCTTGGTTGGTAATTAAACCAAGGGGACTGGTTACCTGGAACACCTCTCCGTTTGAGTTTAATCGTCATGCAATCAATTATAAAATAAGAAACTGGTCTAATTTAAATGATGTGTTACATTGAGTAAGGAATTATATTTTTGTATTTAGTAAACCATGTGTTAAATCGATAGTTGATTGCCCTGATTTGTACCGAATCGCCGATGTGTAAGTTCAGTTCAAATAAATAACGAATTGGGGCAATCGAAATTTCTTTTTACTTACTAACTAGGATATACTTGTAAAACAAACCATAGGTAGGTATTAGGTACCTATAAACGTAAACTCACAAACTACTATCCTAAAGAAGTTTTAATTTGATATACCTATAACTTAAACATTATTATATTGTACACTTTTTTTACGAATAAATTCTGCGGTATTGTTCTGTCCTCAATTCAAAAATTAAGTAAGTACCTACCACTCTTCATCAACAACATAACTAAAACTTAAAAATTGAAGATAATATGGCCCAAGATTGAAAAGCAACTGCAAATCTCGCAAAATATGAAACAAGAAACTGAAGGGCTTCTTTTTCGTTCGGTCTCACTGAATTTCGGATCTGAAGAGTGCAGTGCTCTAAAGTCTAGATTGCGATCTCATGTAAACATGTGGAACATTCATGTACTTAAGTGGGAGGAAGATCAAACAGCCGCGTGAAATATCTAATGGAACTGACAAATGAAACTCGAATCGAATACGACGCTATATTCCAAGTTCCATTTCAAACGGCTGGTTTCAAATATATCATGATTTTACCGATAAAATATTTACTCGCAGATATATGGAACTCTAACTTTCAATTCTCGTTTCGTGAAAATCTAATTTGATGTCTATGACATAGAGTTCACAATCAAATTGACATAGGGGTTAGTATAGAAAACGCTAACGATTTCGTTACAAGCGTGAGCGCCTGAAACAAGCGTCCCCCGGGTAGTGCGTGACCTCAGACACGCCAGTTTTTGTTTGTTGTTGCTTGTTGCGTATCAATTTTGTGTAACCTTGAGGTCTATTCGACAAGCTCGCAAAGGCGTCTTCTTTTCTTATTTAAAAGGAAACGATCAGGTGTGTTCGTTCGTACTACATTCAAGTTGTAGCATATCGTATTCAATTTATTTATGAAACACATACAATATTATGAATTTAAAAAGTCAAGTTCAAACTACTTTGCTTACAAAAAATGACACAATACAACAAAACACTTAACTAAAATAGAAAATTAAACAGTCAAAACCCACTCTGAATTGTACCCGGATCAAAGGTCCCCATTATTTCCGCCTCATTTCATCGTTTCTAAGATGCAAATACCTCAATGTCGATGACGGCCTAAAGACTAACTAAAATGAGTATACAAAACGGAGGTATACAATAATTGAGATATGCAGTGCCCGTACGTAATATAACTTCAGTGACAGAATCAACTAGAAATTAATCTGGGATGCTATCGACAAGTAATCACACTTATACCTACATGAGTTATTAATTAGACGAATAGATTTGAATGGAAATACTAATGTTGTTATTAATTAAACAAATAGATTTGAATAGAAATGCTAATGCTATTATTAAACGAAGCTTAATTGTGTATCTGGCATCACTGGCATGTGAGTGATCCGATATTAATGAATGTAGCAGAAACGTAGATTACTCAGAAAAGCTATATTAGATAGAAATCAATCGAATATTCATGACATTCTCCGTACCCTCTAATCGGTTACATGTGTACAACTGGCTTCAATATCATTAGAACCACGGCAGATGTTATACAACATAATATAATGTTTCACGTGAGATAACTAATGTAAGAGATACCTTAAAGATGTTATGATACCCTTGAACTGTGTTCTATTTTAAGTGGAGATCTAATAATAGTATCGTTATGCTCCAATGTTCCCATTGTGAACAGTGCGATGGACTGAATTAAAGTCCTTGTGACCCAAATCCATAGTTTTATATACTCGTAATATTATAAGATAACCAGAAATTTAGAAAACTTAAATGCGTTATTGTAACTTCTCATTTCAGCGTTTTCCCTGCTACTCTTTGAGCTTTTTTATCAAGAATTGGGGTAGACATTTAATTTCTACGAAAACGATATGTTATCACCTTCAAATTATATAAAACAGAGAAGTTTCTAGCCAGGAATTGTAGAAATAGGCTTGTTTTGCTCACAATGTTTTTTTTATTAAAAAGCTAAAACACAGCTATGAAATTACTTGGATGATTATTTATTAATAAAATACAAGCCCAGGAATCAATTTTACAAAGATGATAAACTGCGCCTCTATTCGACATGGCATAACTGACAGTAGGTAGCGAGACAACTATGAGATCACACTTTTGTGACAGTTGAAATTTGGGGTGGAATCACTCAAGAGTGACATCTAAAATGGTGGCCATAGCCATAGACAAAACGCTCTAGCGAGACCTACTGACAGATTGACAATTAGGTGTGGACACGTGTGGCCAGATGGATTTCACTCTATCACCTAGCGAGACAAGTGTGAGAGCCACGTCTCGCAGTTTGGCATGTCGAATCCCTGGCCCTGATCAAAAACATATATGAAGCTCGAAGGACCAGAAAATGTGGCGTAATCGCATATTCCATATCCCATATTCCAGGCACCAAAATTAGTGCTGGTGCTGTGGCGTCCTCGGCCGAAGACCTCAAGCGCCGCAAGTATGTAGCTTTAGAAAGCAGCTACATATTTGCGGCGTTAGGCGTTGAAACTTTAGGGCCGTGGGGGCCAAGCGCGCGCCGACTATACAAAGATCTGTCGGCGCGCCTAATAGAGGCTTCTGGTGACCAGAGGACTGGCTACTATTTTGCTCAACGAATAGCCATCGCCATTCAGCGTGGTAACACGACCAGCCTTCTGGGCACCTTGCCCGTTGACAGCGATCTGGGTCAAATTTTTTATCTGTAATTTTAAGTAGGTTAAATTATTAGGGTAGGGTTTGGGTTTATTATGTTTTTTGTTACACTTATACTGTTATATGAATAAATTGTACCTCGTTAACTACAGCGCAGAAAATGTTAAATTTTGTTATTGGGTATTTTTAAGTTTAAACTAACTAATTCCCTATAACTAAATAAAAATGGTACACACTATGTAAGACATTATTTTTCTGTTATCAGACTCGAGTTTTCATCCTAAAACTTAATAATCTTGGTCCTACGCATATATTTTTTTTAAGTAGGAACGTATTTAAATTTCTCAAGTCCATCATTAATCGCCAATCTAAAAGAAAAGCCCTTTTATTCAATTGAAAAATATATTCTCCTTACTCATTCAGTTTTGCCGAACTTAAATTGCTCATAATTCACAACTTCGCGGCTCCATTGGCACAATGGCAACACTTTTCCAGCTTTACTTTACAATTGTAAATGGATCACAAAGAAATATCGCAATGTTTTTAAGTTCTTATTCTTCGAAGTGATATTTTCATCTAAGCCTCTCAGTAAAACAAATTCGAAATACAGCTTTACAAAAAGTGTTTTTTTGTGGGAATATAAGAAATTCTTGCTATGAAGAACTTAAAGCATTTGAAAGTCCAGTCCAGACACTAATCAGTCAGCTGCAGAGAAAAAGACCCCCCCTGCATACAAACTTTGTATGCAGCGTGGGCCTTTTTCTCTGCAGCTGACCGTACAAAGGAATAATTTTTAAGAAAAAAAAACCGACTTCAATGGGGGTAGCCGGTGAAGGATTATTGTAGATAGATGGTGCACTTAGATTCCATACAATGAAATAACTTGCTTAAAAAACGCAGCGGAGAGGACCAATCGCCAAACGTGAACTATGCGTCGTTGAAGAGTTCCGTTCTGATTATCATCAACAGTTCCACTTCATCAAATGTCACTCTTTTGAATGAAAATGCTTGATTTGTTGATAAAAATACAAAAGTCACTTTATGTATGCCTTTAAGATTTGAGGAATTCCCTCGATTCCTCGTGGAACTCATCATCAGAACTTGAGCTTGACGAAAATTGGTCCTGACAATCTAACTTGCTTAACAAACATAGCGAAGAGGAAGAATCGCCAAACATGAACTATGCGTCGTTGAAGAGTTCCGTTCTGTTCATCATCAGCAGTTCCACTTCATCAAATGTCACTCTTTTGAATGAAAATGCTTGATTTGTTGATAAAAATACAAAAGTCACTATGTGTAAGCCCTTAAGATTTGAGGAGTTCCCTCGATTCTTCATGGATCCCATCATCAGAACTTGAGCTGGACGAACATTTGTTCTGACAATTAAACTTGCTAAACAAACACAGCGAAGAGGACGAATCGCCAAACGTGAACTATGCGTCGTTGAAGAGTTCCGTTCTGATCATCATCAGCAGTTCTACTTCATCCAATGTCACTGTTTTGAATGAAAATGATGGTTTTGTTGATAAAAATATAAAAATCACTATATGTATGCCTTTAAGATTTGAGGAGTTCCCTCGATTCCTCATGGATCCCATCATCAGAACTGCGTTTTGACAAAAACGGGACCAATCTGTATATATATACTTACAATCAAAAAAAGAATTTTCAAAATCGGTTCAGACATGACGGAGTTATGGAGTAACAAACATAAAAAATAAAAAAATAAAAAAAAAACATACACGCCGAATTGAGAACCTCCTCTTTTCAAATCTTGAAGTCGGTTAAAAAGTAACCTAGACCGCACCGGATAGTGGGCACCGGAGTGCCCACGGCCAGGGCTGAGATCGAACCAGGGGCCGGAGTTTAACTTTAAAACACATACGTGTCTATACAGACACGATCTAACTTCAATACAACTCCAATGCATTAACAACGCAATACAGCTACGGCATAAGCATCTGAATCAGAAATATCAGAATTTGCTTGAGAAATATTCCAACGCAACTCCAATACAACTTCAATATTGGTTGATTGTTTATTGTGTGTTGGAGTTATGTTTGAGATAGGTTGTGTTGTTATTGTATTGTTAATGTATTTTAAAATTAGAATTCGGCACCAGAGCGTTTTCTGCATTCGCGTAGTGTGACTACTTAAAATATGTTTATTTGTGAACCAAAATATTTATTAAAATAATGTGATTTGTTCTTCAGTACTTCCTTTTAGTTAAAACAACAATATTTTGATTGGGATCGCGGTTGGCGATATTTAAATTTACAAATACCCACTGTGCAACACACTGACACGTGAAATCAGTTAAAAAAAACCGGCCAAGTGCGAGTCGGACTCGCGCACCGAGGGTTCCGTACAAACCTTTACAACTTAAAGGTATTATAGACCTGAGTATTTGATATGAATTTCAATTTAATACCTCTACGCGTTTACGAGGAAAAAGGTAGTAAGTTTAAAATTTAAAAAAATATTTATTGTATGATTTTACTAAAAATGTCTACTTTTCGTAATTTTTCCTTTGTCTGTACTATATGAAGTTTCTTCGTGCCAAGTTTCAAGTTTCTGAGTTTACGGGAAGTACCCTGTAGGTTTTGAGTTTCTTGCGAGTACTCAGTTTCAAAATATGCGACTTAAATTGCTATTTCTTTTGATTGCGTTGACATAAAAGTTTGGTTTTGCTACATCTGAAAGGTCCTATAGCCCTGAGTATTTGACATGAATTTCAATTTAATATCTCCACGCGTTTACGAGAAAAAAAGTAGTAAGTTTAAAATTTAAAAAATGTTTTTTTGTATGATTTTATTAAAAATGTCTACTTTTTGTAATTTTTCCATTGTCTATGCTATATGACGCTGCTTCGTGCCAAATTTCAAGTTTCTGAGTTCACGGGAAGTACCCCGTAGGTTTTGCGAGTGCCGAAAAACTAAAATTTGCAGCATAAACGACTGTATCTTTTGATTGCGTTGGCTTTTGAGTTTGATTTTTTCACAGCTCCAAGGGGCAATAGACCTGAGTATGTGGTATAAATTTCAGCTTGATACCTCCACGCGTTCCTGAGAAAAATGGTCTTGACAGACAGACAGACAGACAGACAGACAGACAGACAGACAGACGGACAACAAAGTGATCCTATAAGGGTTCCGTTTTTTCCTTTTGAGGTACGGAACCCTAAAAAGATTTAAAGCTAATAGAGAACGAAAAAAACCGGCCAAGTGCGAGTCGGACTCGCGCACCGAGGGTTCCGTACAAACCTGTAGGTATATAACTAAAAGTTGACGTAGAAGTTTGATTTTGCTACAGCTGAAAGGTATTATAGACCTGAGTATTTGATATGAATTTCAATTTAATACCTCTACGCGTTTACGAGGAAAAAGGTAGTAAGTTTAAAATTTAAAAAAATATTTTTTGTATGATTTTACTAAAAATGTCTACTTTTCGTAATTTTTCCTTTGTCTGTGCTATATGAGATTTCTTCGTGCCAAGTTTCAAGTTTCTGAGTTTACGGGAAGTACCCTTTAGGTTTTGAGTTTCTTGCAAGTACTCAGTTTCAAAATATGCAACTTAAATTGCTATTTCTTTTGATTGCGTTGACATAAAAGTTTGGTTTTGCTACATCTGAAAGGTCCTATAGCCCTGAGTATTTGACATGAATTTCAATTTATTACCTCCACGCGTTTACGAGGAAAAAGGTAGTAAGTTTAAAATTAAAAAAAATATTTTTTTGTATGATTTTACTAAAAATTTGTACTTTTTGTAATTTTTCCGTTGTCTATGCTATATGACGTTGCTTCGTGCCAAATTTTAAGTTTCTGAGTTCACGGGAAGTACCCCGTAGGTTTTGCGAGTGCCGAAAAGCTCTAATATTTGCAGCATAAACGACTGTATCTTTTGATTGCGTTGGCTTTTAAGTTTGATTTTTTCACAGTTTCAAGGGACAATAGACCTGAGTAATTGATATAAATTTCAGCTTGCTACCTCCACGCGATCCTGAGAAAAATGGTCTTGACAGACAGACAGACAGACAGACAGACAGACAGACAGACAGACGGACAACAAAGTGATCCTATAAGGGTTCCGTTTTTTCCTTTCGAGGTACGGAACCCTAAAAATGTTGCGAAATCAACTTTTTATTTTGTTGATGTTCCTCTAGTTTTATGTTCAAAGCTATCATAAATACAAAATTGTAAAATCGAATTGGAATAAAACATTTTAAACACATAAGTTAATTTCATTGAATCGTTACAAGAAACGACGGACCAAAGTTCTTTAAACTATGTAAAGAAGCCGTGTTACAGACACCGTGTTGCTTCTAAAAGCGTCATCAGCGACCTCCGATCGATTCCTTGGCCTTTGATTGCTGTGCCATATCTATTATTCATGGTGCTAACTTTGTATGGCGGAAACTTCTTTTTTTAAACTAGAGACTTTAAACTCTGTGGGAAAATTACTTATTAATACACAATAAAACTACTTTCAGTGTTTTGGAAAATTCCACCCCAGAGGGGGTTACATAGGGGTGCTAAGTTTGCATGAGGGAAATTACTTTTGTGAGCTAGAGACTTTTAAATTTGTGGGAAGATAACTTATTAAAATACAATAAAAGTCCTTCAGCGTTATGGAAAATTCTACCCCTGATGGGGTTAAATAGGGGTGCGAAGGTGCTATTATACGCGGACCAAGTCGCGGGGCGGAAAGCTAGTATAGTATATGTACAAAAACTTCATCGATTAACTTGAGGTAAGATATAATTTCTATGTTTAATTTTCACTTTTTTCCTGAATTCAAACTTAAATCGTTTCACGAAAGAAAATACAAATCTCAAGTGGTTGAGTTATCTCCAGATGGATCCATGAATATAAAAATACCTTAAGGGCTGCCCGTCGTTGAAGATCATCCGTTAAAATGCCAGAACACAGGAGATTTTATATAAAATCACGTCTCTACTCAAGATAAGGCGTCCCGCGTTTCTCGCAAACCTTACAGTTATCATGACATGTTAAATGCCCCTTTTACTTGTGCTTTGGCATTATTTCCGTTTGCGAAATGAAATGTTATGTAAGTCTGGTTTTTAATCCCACTTGAAAATTAATGCTTAACCAAAGATAATTTGACTTTTTTCTATTAATTAATCATGCCGGCTGTATCTAGGTCGAAAGCTTCAGCTGATGCCTTGAAGACCATATATTCACGTGACCAGCTGACGATCTTTCCACTGTGATTGGGCTGATGATTTTTTATAAGTATTTATAATATCATATAAACTATGATCTCACAAAGTTTCAATCGGTGATCATGTAATTCATTGGCTGCCGATGCCGTTTCTCAACCCACCAACGGCATTGCAGCTGACCTTCACGAGGCTTTATTATACATCGCCCTTAATCTTAAACTTGAGAAGTTATCGCCTGGGACGCGATGACCAACGAAATTGGTTCCTGGCTTACGGCCTATAATAATATTAATAATCGACGTTACTTAAAATTTTTTATTCTTTCTCAAAGTAAACCATTTTCATCATCGCTATTTAAAAAACCGACCAAGTGCGAGTCGGACTCGCGCACGAAGGGTTCATGTCTGTAAACTAATACCATACAACAGACACCTCTTACAAGAGGTGTCTGTTGTATGGGAGCCCCCTTAAATATTTATTTTATTCTGTTTTTAGTAGGTATATGTTGTTATAGCGGCAACAGAAACACATCATCTGTGAAAATTTCAACTGTCTAACTATCACGGTTCATGAGATACAGCCTGGTGTCAGACGGACAGCGGAGTCTTAGTAATAGGGTATTAGGGTTCCGTAGCCAAATGGCAAAAAACGGAACCCTTGGATTCGTCATGTCTTTCTTCTGTCTGTCTGTATGTCACAGCCATTTTACTCGGAAACTATACGACGTATCTAAATAAATTTACACATAAGGTGTATTCTGTATGCCGCTACTTAGTAACGTATTTCAATTTGAAAAAAAAAAATATTTTAAGGGCTCCATACATGTAACTAAATTTCAAAAAAAATGTTTTTACCAAATATCAACATGTGACACATCAATCGATAGGTCTTTAAAAATAATATTGAGGTTTCTTTGATCATTTTGTGATCAAGTGAATATTTTTTGAAATAATCGCTTCGAAAGTCAGAAAAATTGTGTAGCCCCCCTGTAACTTTTGAACCGTAAGTCCAAAAAATATGAAAAAATTTAAGGAGATGCGCCTTATCATATACTATCTACGAAAATTATTTTTAACATTATCGGTTTAGCAATTTTTGAGTTATTTTCAAAAAACTTCTTCCATAGGCATCGGATACGACCTTTTGGTATTAGTTTGGTTCTTATTCCATTGACCAACGATGCCTTTAAGCCTGTAGCTTGATATGGTTAGTACAATACAAATTGAGAAATTATTAGGTACATTACTCTATGAAGCAGCTTTACCAGTGTCCAGTGTTACTAGTTTTTCGTTTTTATTTTATTTTGTTTTTATTTAGTATTTGGACACTTAGAGACGATATACATCTCTAAGTCTTACATTCGCAAATATTTATATGTATAGATATATATTTAATGATCCTGACGCTTAGAGACATGTACATCTCTATGTCACTTTTATATTGTAATTTAGTTCACGCATGTAAAATACGAGCACAGAATATTGTTTCTCACCAGACTAAACATGGCTAGTTTTTATTAATTAATAAAGCCCGCCAGCTTGAACATGTCATGCTCGCTTAAAAGGCTCTGCTTATGGTGGCGTCGTTGATCGGGTCGCCACTTTCCCGAAGAAAGGTTGAGGGAGGCGATGGCTGAGATATGCGTCATACTCGTGAACGGGTGCTGTTTGTGGAGACCGGTCTGTTTAGGCTAACTGGGGCAACACATTTACGTAACTTTTTATTAATCAAATTTAATTTTAGTTTAATTGGCTATAGACACAACATTCGGTGCTTGATTATCCATATTTTTTTTATTATATAGAATATATAGATCAAGACACTTGGAGACCTTATACATCTCTAAGGATAATTTAGAAATAGTATGTTTATTGTATACTAGAATCACTTACTTTTTTTTTTATTTCAATTCAAAATTTGTTTCTAACTGTTGATGATGGATTATTATAATTTGGAAATTTATGTAGAAGACACAGTTCAAGTAAGAAAGTATATCAAACTTGTATGTAATTCATTTTCAATAGTCAGATTTGGACTCATCTTTTTTCTTTGGTATTTTTCTTAAACTATAACCTATTGTTGGTTAATCTAACCTTGGTTTGATATGTTTTCTTATAGAACAACGCACTTATATGTATTGTTTAGTTTTGATGTACTGTTGTTTTGAAAAAATAAGTCCCGCCGAGTTTCTTGCCGGACATAATTCTTCTCGGGTCAGAGGTGTAGGGTTAGAACCGGTGTAGTTTGATTTTTTTTTCTCTCTTTTACTTTGACGTGTAAAAGTGCCCTTGTGGCCTACTTACTGAATAAATGTTTAAGTTTGAGAATTGGAGGTACGGAACCCTCCTATGCGTGGTCCGATAGGCACTTGGCCGGTTTTTTTACCATTTGGGTACGGAACCCTAAAAAGAAATCCTTTGAGAAATACTTTTCTTTTACTACTTACTACTACATTTTTATCCCAATTGCTTTCAAATAATTATTAGCATAATATTCTTTACACTATTTGCATGTGTTACAGCTTCAGTTGATATTGAATATGTATTTTATGTTTGTTGTAAAATTACGGTTGCCTTCGTTGTTGCAAAGGCAGCTGCGATCGATATGTCTGACATCACAGTATATTAGGGCCAGGGATGCAAATAGCGCTCTCTCAATTTCATCAACTTGCATCTAACGGGGTCAGACAGCGCAATATATTCAAGTGAATGTATTGCGCTTACTGGAAACCCTTTTTCTTAAAACTTTTATATCATTTATTGCATGGGTGTTGTTAAAAATATTGTGGTAGATCTCGCAAGTCACTAAATATAATATCTACAAAGTTTGTACAAAAAATCAGACATACACAGACAACACGCGTAAACTTGTTTTAATTAAAAACTGGCCAAGAGCATGTCGGGCCATGCTCAGTGTAGGGTTCCGTCGTTTCCGGCCTATTACAATACATCCGTTCAAAAGGTCATTTATTAAGGGATATTAAGCGGCGCTTACGTCATTTTATTATACGACATTTACGTCCGTTTTACTATGCGTTTTTGAGTTAAAACTCAAAAACGGCTCAACCGATGTTATTCAATATAGTTTTCGTTGGACGTACCTACTTATCAGATCTTTGGGACCCACGGTTCAAAAGTTAGATGGCGGGACGCCCTTTTTAGGGTTCCGTAGCCAAATGGCAAAAAACGGAACCCTTATGGATTCGTCATGTCTGTCTGTCTGTCCGTCCGTATGTAACAGGCATTTTACTCGGAAACATGTTACACATCAATCGATAGGTCTTTCAAAATAACATTGAGGTTTCTTTGACTATTTTGTGATTAAGTGAATATTTTCTGAAATAATCGCTTCGAAAGTCAGAAAAGTTGTGTAGCCCCCCCGTAACTTTTGAACCGTAAGTTCAAAAAATATGAAAAAAATTGAAGAGATGCGCCTTATCATATACTTTCTACGAAAATTGTTTTTTTTTTCTACGAAATTTGAACATTATCGGTTCAGCCATTTTTGATTTATATCCAAAAAACTTCTTCCATAGGCATCAGATACGACCTTTTGGTATTAGTTTGGTTCTTATTCCATTGAAGGTACGGAACCCTCCTATGCGTGATCCGACACGCACTTGGCCGGTTTTTTTTTATTTTCGGAGCTATTATTTAAAATCGTGTTGGAAGACCTCTATTCTTTTTTAGTGACCTTTCCAACGATAGGGTTAGAGCGAAAATAAAATTCAACCCCACTTTGTACGGGAGGTACCCCAATAAAAAGTATCATTCCAGTTTTTATTTTACGACTTTGTCGGCGTAATGAATGCACATACTCATACCAAATTCCAAGTTTCTAGTGCTAACGATCACTGAGCTAAGTCACGGGCGGACAGACAATCAGACAGACGGAAGGACATGGCGAAACTATAAAGGGTTCCTTGACTACGGAACCCTAAAAATTAATGAAAGTCAGTTAAACCTCAAAATCTAAACGCAAAATAATCGATATATTGTAGTCGGGTTACTAACGTTTAACATTTCCTCAGTGTAATGCACCCGCCTCTCCCGTGACGTCAGTTGCATTGATCGGCCTGCAGAGTTCGTTGCAGGTCACTCTAATCTATCTTTGGATAGAAAATTCGTTCCATTTTTGAGCAAAACATATAAAATAAGTAACTATAACGAGATAAATTCTTCACATTCACGCAAATTTTTGTGTGAATATACCTTTATATTTAGTGTCAGTTTTCGTAGTTACATTTCACGGTTATCGAGGCCAAAAAAAACTAGAATCTATTTTGAACTTTGAACCAAACATGACGGGCTCACGAACGGTAAAGTAATAAGACCATCCTTAAACTACGTCCGGACTTGGGTATGTCCTTAAACTATGCCAAAAAGAGAGGTATGGGCACTGCGAATGGCATCTCGCTTAGTTTGGTAGGGCACGTTCAGTGAATGTCATCTCGCTCAAATCTGGAGCAGAGCCCGACTGGGGAAGTACCTCCACCTTACAGAAAACCACAGCCAAATAGCACTAGACCCTACTCATAGTGTTGTGTTCCTGGCTGGTGAGTAAGGTTGCCAAAGAGCTCAAAGAGGACCCAGTGTGTTGACGATGAGGGACCTTCTTGTTCCTTTAGCCGTCAACACAGTGAATCCTCCTTTTTTGTAAAGGGTCGGCAACGCGCATGTGACTCCTTTGGAGTTGCAGGCGTCCATAGGTTACGGTAGCTGCTTACCATCAGGCGGGCCGTATGCTTGTTTGCCACCGTCGTAGTATAAAAAAAAAAATATGACAGCTACACCTCTCGCCACGGTGCTGCCATCTAGTGTAAAACTCGATCGCGAAAACCCTCATTTACATCACAATTAATGTAGTACACCGTCCAACGTACAAGGAGATATCATTACGGTGAGCCTTCATTAAATAAAACGAAACAGGAAAGAACAGCTAAGGCTGCAAAGGCCAGATGAAAGCAATAAAAGACCAATAAGCCCTTTACACTGATTAGAAAAGTCAAAGGAGCTTTAATAAAAAAGTGAAACTTGAGACAATAGAGTGGGAGTCCACGCTCGACCGGGCACTTTGAGAAGGCATTCTTTGAAAGTAAGTACCCTTTTAATATCATTTGGAACTTGTCTTAAGCTAGGTGCACAGCAGAGGACATTTTGGAAACATTACTTGTAACTGATGATAGGTATTTAATGTATTGATTGATTTCCTGGTATAATGCTTGGTACAAATCGATTTTTCCGTCGTAATTGCGCCATGTATGCCGAAAGTCTGACTTTGACCGGCAAGCTACACGTTGATAGCCAACGCTTTATAATTATAACCATGCAGTATGTATTCGATTTTGTGACCTTTCAGGTCCGCAATGATAGTTTGTTAGCAACAAAAACAATGGCGTGCATAATTGCCTGACTTTAGTCCAGCGTAGTATTTATCAAACACTCCACGCTTCAACATGAATTAATAGCATTAGGGCCTGCCCGTGACATGCATGTAAGCCAAGAATGATTAAGACATGGATTGACAATGCCTATACAAAATCGCGTTCCCTTATTTCAGGCTAAAGCGTCATCTATCGGTCACCACAAACACTAAATTCCTACTTAACCTTTCTGTTAAGCCCATTGGTTGACTGGTAGAGAATGCCTTATGGCATTAAGTCCGCCATTTGTACCATCTTATTTTGTGCAATTAAGATTAAATAAATAAATTCTAGTTTCTAATATTTTGTTCGGCGATTAACGCTGACAGAATAACTCGACTCCAGACTCAACAGATGGCGCTGTGGCACTCAGTACCGAAAACAGACGTATAGCCTGAAGGTTCGAGGAACGCGATTTTGTATAGGCATTGTCCATCCATATCTTAATCATCCTTGATGTAAGCTAAGTAGTTTTAAAAACATTAGTTGCACTTTTTTTTTCAAAATTATCAAGAGTGTCTAGTGCTTTTACACAATGTTCTATTTATGATTATAAGCTATACAATAAAAAACCACTTAAAATATTGAAACTAACAAATAATTTGAATAAATACTAAAATGACAGTACAAAAATCCTACAAATCCACAAAATAAAATTAAAATATACCTCATTAACCTACACTTAGCCTAATTTATCTAATTGTAAAATTTGTGCTTGTAACTGTATGAGGTGTGCAATAAAGAGTATTTATTATTATTATTAGCCTAAAAAAATCCCTTCTGCATCGTACCCGCCTCAAAGGTCCTCATAATGCCTGCAGCATTCCCCTCTGAACTGCTATGGAGACCTGTTGGACCAAGTACGACCCAGAGCGTGAATCCCCACCTCTCTCCCGCAAACGCTGGCCTATTTCTCTAAAAAGACGGCGGGCTTCCACATGCTCCACGGTCCCGCCTTCTCTAACGCCACCGGCACAAAATCGTACGCCGATGCCAGTGCGGAGTATTTGACACAGGCCGCAATTCGAAAAATAAACACACACACTGGACAGACACAGCTCCAACCCAACTCAACCCAACTCAACTCAACGCTATAACGACATTGACATTTGCTATTCGAACAGATTTTCATTCAACATTGGTCTCACATTGGTCTCACATTGGTCTCACATTGGTCACACATTGGTCTCACATTGGTCACACATTGGTCACACATTGGTCACACATTGGTCTCACATTGGTCACACATTGGTCACACATTGGCCAAAAAATAATATTTAACTTTAAACTTTGTACTAATAATCCATATCCATACTAATATTATAAATGGGAAATTGTGTGTGTTTGTTTGTTTGTTCACGGCAAAACGGGGCGACGAATTGACGTGATTTTTTAAGTGGAGATAGTTGAAGGGATGGAGAGTGACATAGGCTACTTTTTGTCTCTTTCTAACCCCCCACTTCCCTAAAATGGGGGGTGGAAGTTTGTATGGAGTATTACGGGAGGCAAAGGGGAACCGTGTTACCCCGAACTTAACGCGAGCGAAGCCGCGGGCAAAAGCTAGTAGTTAATAATTTGTTCTGTCAAACATTTACACGAATGAATAACACTTAACTGCTTTTACTACTTTTAAGTAATCCTAGACTAATTGCTAAAGTCAATTTACACAACTGATGTAACAAGGAATTTCATTACAAAATTACGAAATAAAATACCAACCTAATGCCTAAAATTGCCGGGCCGCAAGCAAGGCTAATTTTAGACGCTTTAGGTTCTACATTTGAAGGTCGAGATATTATTTATACAGAACATTTTAAGCCTAGTCCTTCATAAAGGTATTCATTGTTCCTTTCCTTTTAGGTGGTTTTGAATGAATTAGGTATTTAATTAAAATTGACAGTTAATAAAATATTCTGTTCGGTTTTCGCTATGAATACTAGTTTGAATGAAACGATGTAAGGAGATTGTATCTCGTAGATATTATTTTATTTGAAACGTTGAGGAAAATTGTTCTAAAGATGAAAATCCATGGATTTATAAGTTATTCGGTAACGTTTTTGTCATATTTTTCGGTAGTACCTATTATTAACTATTAAGGGGCTGACAACAACTAAATTCCCTCCCTATCTTATTCAGCGCGAGTGAAAGAGAAACACTGTGTTACGATTAGTATGGGAGCTCATTGCAAATTTTACAAAATAATGAATTTAAAAAAAACGACGCATTAATTGAGAAATATAAGGCAACGAAGTTTTTAGTATTAGTGTGGTGGAATTTTGTCCTTAGTTACAGACGTAGAAGTCAATAAACTAAAGACATACAACTGTTTAAAGCTAATTTTAAGATGTAACTTTGGAATTATTTTCTATCGAGCCGATTTCGTCCAATCGTGTATCGGACGCAACGAAGTTCTTCCAAATATAACGAATATTAACACACATTTTTTTTACTTTCTCAAAACAAGTAGTTATAGCTGAAACACTGTTTGAGTAAAGTCAATTTGAAGGTCATCGGGTGTTGTCAGCCTCTTAATCTCTCGTGAGACTCTAACATATTACAAATATTTATAAGGGATAGTAACCTACGGGTTACGGCTTACGAGCCGTAAGTTGATTGTGTCGGATCTTTGCCACAACACAACTCAATCCGCTCAATCGATCTTGGGGTCCGCTTAGTAACCTTATTCCTTGAATTAGCGTAGGCATTAGGTTTTACAAAAGCGACCGCCATGTGACCCTGTCCTTCCAATCTAAGGGGAAACTAGCCCTTATTGAGGTCCAGTTTCCTCACGATGTTTCTCGACACCGAAAAACGAATGGTAAATGTCAAATGATATTTCGTACTTAAGATCCGAAAGCTCAGTGGTATGAAATGGGCTTTGAACCCAAGATTCCGGATGATGATTTAGATGATGACCTACGGCTAAATTACGTGACTAACCCGTTATTTGTTAGTACCTATGTTTATTATGAACTATCGCAGTTATGGCACCAAGTGTTTTGGTAGTGCTCGTCATATAAAATGTAACAATATAATTTCTTTTTTTATTTTATTTGAAAAGGCAAGTTTTTTTAAAGAATTACGTGTTAAATGTGCCTTCACTTTAGTATTTTTTCATAGACTTATTATCTTCAAACCAATTTAAAATAAATACACTATCAAAGAGGGTTTCCGGAATTCCAGGTGGCAGCACTGTGATGAGAGGTTTTTTTTGAAAACAACTGTCAAAACCCACCAATATTTTTTTATCACTATCACTACATAGTATAAAACAAAGTCGCTTTCCGCTGTTTGTCCCTATGTATGCTTAGATCTTTAAAACAACGCAAAGGATTTTGATGCGGTTTTTTTAATAGATAGAGTGATTCAAGAGGAAGGTTTATATGTATAATACATGCATAATATAGTAGAGAAACACTAATAATTTCAAAGGTTTCTAATGTGATGTCGTAAATAAACACATTTTCTTGCGCTTACATTGCAAACGCTGGTTGAACCCTACTAGATAGATAAAAATAATGTAGTACAGTATTGTACACCTTAAAAAGATCTGCAAAAAAATCCGCAATGGTATATGTCTATCTCTTAGGGATAACCCACAATAACCATTTTTTATCCCGGGCGAAGCCGGGGCGGGTCGCTAGTTAAACATATGTAATTATGTCAGTTGGACCTCTCGCCCCGGTTCTGTCACCTGTAGGCCCAGCACATGACTACATGAGTGTAACGACAGTATCTCGCGGTCGAGATAGACATCTGTCACTTACTGATGAATACAGTTAAACAGTGATAGATGTCTATCTCGACCGCGAGATACTGTCGATACACTCATGTGCTACTTGGTGAAAAATCATTTCAAGAAACCGTCATTTATTAATTTACCGTTCACCTCTGTTACAGAACACTCTGTACTTACATACTAAATCTGTACTAGCCCTTAATGAATGTCAACGTCAGATCCACTCACCGAAACAAATTAAATTGGCTCGTCCAAAACTCAATGGGAGCAATTCAATTAAGCCGCACAAGTCATTTAACCCCTTTACATACCCCACGGAGTCCCACATAGGGAAAGGTGCTAGGTCAAATCTCGGTATCTGATCTGACATACACCCAATTGTAGTTTACGAAAATTATGCTTCAGCAAAGTCGGGACACGTTATGACGTGTCAGGTACCGTGGTACCTACTACAAATCTCGTTTGAGCGCATAAATATATGTGCAGCGGCATGTCTGTACACAATGGAGAACATGCGTGAAAAATATTTAATTGAATTAGTTCAATAAACACGTTCAACAACCCCAAATTAATATAAATAAGTGGAAATCCGTAATAGTTTTTAACAGTTTTTTAAAGATATTGCGTTTTAAAAACGTAAAATTTTAGGCATTTTTTTATACCTGAAATGTATTTTCGAAACCTCAGTTCGATTACTTATGTTCTAACAAGAAAAAAAATGTATGACAACTATACAGCTAAACGCATTTTTTCGTGCCAAAAATTACAAAAATCTTCCAAAAACTTGTTCCTTCCAAACAGTTTTCTGTAACTTTGAGGTCGGTGACGTCACAAACCTCACTCTTTTTGTATGGGGCGTTTTGACGCGCGGCGCAGACGCCTAACGTATTTTCACATTTTTGACGTTTCAGGGCTATCATAGATAGTAGGTTTATTAGAGACATTTGAATCTACAGGGAAATAAAATCGAATGACGGCTTCCAAAAAAATCATGCATGTTCCTAATTCAATGTGTGCATGAGTTCTTAGGGCTCTGTCATTCAGTTATTTTTCAAGTTTCCGCTGTTGTAAATGACGTTTGACAATACACCGATATTTTGCATTGTTTTATCGACGTGCTGCCAACCTGGCTTATCCTACTGATGAACCTACTAATCTCCTATAAAGGTGCGACCACACCGCTGCTTAAAATACGGCGACGTTACGGAATCGCAGTGACGCATCGTATCCATAGCGTTTTTATCGAATGCCCCCCAAACCGCTGCTTAAAATACGGCGACCCCAAGTAACAAAAGCTTCTATAACTAAGGCCTTTTATCACCAATCGGTGATATAGTAGGCCTATAATGGTAACCATTGTGACTGCTTGTACTATAAAGGTTTTTAATAGAGCGTTTTGGTTCTATAAATTAAAGAACAATTTAGTTCTATAAGTTAGCTCTTAGAACGCTTAAAGGACCATAAAAAAGAATCTTTAAAGTGTTGCACTGTAATAGATTTGCAAAAAGCGATTATAGTACTATTTAATACTATAGACACTTTACTGACACTTTTATGTACCTATTATGCACTAATAATGCGTCGAATTAACTTTTATAGTACTAGTATTGTAGCAGTATCGCAAACACTATTACAGGATCAATCTGCACTATAAAAGGACTTTGCACGACCATTACATAACGTTTTAGCTTTTTAAATGCTCCCTCAACATCGCTATAGGGCTACCCAAATCCATTAAAATATGGCTGCCGTTTTCTGAAAGTGATAGCACATTAGCAGCACGACTGGAGCCCACGTGTACTATAGCAGCCACAGTCGGGACAAGTCCTAATTTTATTAATTAAAATTTAATTAAAACAGTAAAATTATGAAGGCGCATTGTCAAATTTGAAATCAGCATAATGATTTTGTCAATACAATTATTTTCGCAAGTGCAAGTACCAGTAGAATTACGGTTCACGAATGTTTTTTAGTATGTACCTTTATATGTCACTTTAAGGAACTAAAGGGACATGGCGAATGACTTACAAATATATTTGTTTAATTTCTTGTGAAATAACCTCACGACGACGACAGCAAACAACACGAGGCTTTTGGTGATAAAAAAGATCACTGGAATTGTTTACGGCGCAAATTAGCACTATAAACATGTTTTGGTTACTTTAATAGTTCCTAATTGTGACATAAACATTGCAGACATTTCAATTATAGAGCTGATTTATCACAGTGAGAGCCTTTATGTAATGTTTATAGAATAAATCAGTGATAAAACTAGGGCCTATTTGGGGTTAGGTAAAGGTTTACGACACCATTATAGTGCTAATCATGAACACTAATTAGCACGTTCTAAAATGTTCTCAGGACTTTTATAGTGCCAAATTTTGCTACTTACGGAATCGCAGTGACGCATCGTATCCGTACCGTTTTTATCGCATGCCCTACACACCGCTGCTCAAAATACTGTTTGGAAGGTTCGCGTCAAAAATGTTTCGTATGGGGCACGTCACTGCGTACACGTTGCGTCTGCGTATTTTGAGCAGCGGTGTGCTGGAGAGCATGCGGTAAAGTCGTGACGTTTACGGCACGTCATTGCGATTCCGTACCGTCACCTGTAAAAAGAAAAAAAGAAGAAATAAAAAAAAGGGGCCTTTTTTTATAAAGGCCCCTCTGGCATGTGCAATTACTAAATTTGTTTAATATTTAATATGTGGGTAGGTTTGCATATTGTGATAGTTTTTGAACGGAGATAATTGTATATTTTTCCTCAGTCGACCCGTTGACCATGAACGCTGTAAAGTGTTCGAAACGTCGGGATGTAACTTAAGCTCAGTACACGCGATATAATCCGTTTTTAGTTGTTTTATTTTATCAATCTTGTTCTTTTTTGTAGGGTTGTTCAAAATTATTTTCAAACGCCAAAAGCCAAAATGATTTTTCCTTGATAAGGTTATATTAAGATTTTTTTTAAATTAAAGAATAAAAACCCAGAGGAATGAGATTTTTTCTCGCGCTTTTGTGACAGCATCCCCTTCTGGCGTCTCTACGATCGTTTCTAAGTTTCAGGGTGTTAAAGGCCTATTAGTGTCACTCCGAGGCATGTACACCATATAATATACAGCCTTGGCCAAAAGTGTTGAGCACCATTGCGATTTTCATACAAAACTCGAAAGTTTAGACCGGCGTTTCTATCTTTTTTGAAGTTATTTTATCAATTAATTCAAACTGAACAGGAGGGTTAGCCAAGATGACAATCGTTTGCAGAAAACGAATCGAAATGCTATCTGTCTCTCTATCGCAGTAATGAAGAGTGAGCGAGAGCGTGTAGCGTTTCGTTTCGTTTTCTGCAAACGATTGTCATCTTGGCTACAGGGCCTGGCATGTTTTGTTGAAGTGAGTAGTAACTGCATAGAATATTTGCAATTTGTCGCACCGACTTAAATTCGCATTTTTGGGACCTCCACGTTTCATATTTTATAGGTACCTTGAAAGTGTTATTAAGTGAAGTTTTTTAGATATATCAATAAAATATAACATTTTACGTCATCGTACATTGTTATGATACGGAATTAATACCTATCATCAAAATTGTAAACAAAAAAGAGCTATACTCAACACTTCTGGCCAAGGCTGTATGTACTATACCTACTTGTAATATGTATGTTTCAACGTTTGGGTCCCATTTGTGCGTCGCTGTCTTATGCCAATCATTTGTCATCTTATTCGCCTTTCAAATTACTCATGCGAAACGACAGCACACATACAATTAGATGTAAATGGAATATTTTTCTTTGTCTTCCCGTAGATAAATTATAATGTTTTGTCTCCAAATTTTGACAAAATTTACTTACAAAAGCCTACTAAACGACTGTATAGATCAGGGATTCCCAAACTTTTTTTAGGCACGCCCCCCTGCTGCCTAAAATGAAATTCCCACGCCCCCTTCGCTTCGATGCATGGAAACTGAAGTAAATGAGCTAGCTAGCCCTGTTCAAATTTCCCGAGGCCCCGCGCCTCCCTTAAAATGTGGGGGGCCCGTAGCCCACTTCGAAAACCCCTGGTTTAGATCGAATTAGTTCTAAGCAAAATGCATAAAAAGAGACAGTAAGAAATGTTTGTACTCCAAGTTTAATAGCATTACTAGATGGCGCTGTACGGCACTATACATTATGCGATAACTGGTTCAGACGGCGCTTCAGAGTTACCGCATAATGTTTGGGGCCGTACAGCGCCATCTAGTAAAGCTATTAAACTTGGATCTCTTAGACTGTGCCCTTCTATTTATACATTCTCTTTGGTTCTAAGTTAAGCAAATCTTATGCTAATAGCACTAAAATTACACAAAACTGATTGTTACATAAGTGATTTTACGTTGCCTGTAATGTTAATCATTATAGGACAATTATATAATAGGACAATCTTACAAATCGACTAAATAAGCCTTATGTTGTGGGTACTAGGCGACGATATATATAATAGATACATATGGATAAATACTTAAATACATAGAAAACATCCATAACTCAGGAACAAATATCTGTGATAAACACACAAATAAATGCCCTGACCAGGACTCGAACCCGGGACCTCCTGCTTCGTAGTCAGGGTCATTACCGACTAGGCTAGGAGGCCGTTCATCATGCAGTTAACCAAACACCGTTTAAAAACATATTTAAAAAATCTCCTTTGAACTTAACCTTGGCCACAGTTTCCCAAACTCTCTAATCCGCCGGACAGTCATTAAGTTGACCAAGGTCACTGCTATTTTGAGTTGGCTTGTTCAGGCGAACGTGCGGCACGCAACCGCAGTGAGGATTTCATATTTCCAACAAGTGATATTATTACCCCTTTATTTATAAACTCTCACTCCTTCCTTTTCTGTCACTTTGACAGTTGTGTTTGTTGGAAACAGACAAAACATAAATTAACTAATTGAGGCCTGATAGACCGTGAATGTGTTGTATATATGTCTTAAATGAAATATATATGTGCCTATTTGTATGTATTTACAGGAATATAAAAATATAATATATGTTCATGTTTATTTATGTATGTCTGATTATTATTTCAATGTTCTTTTTTTTCTACTTTGCCCCTCCTATTCACTATTTTCTGGAAGAGATCGCTTATTAGCGATAGGAACGCCTGTTGTATGCCTCATTTCACGTAGGTACCTACATCATGTATTTTAGATTGTGTTGTAATTTGTGAGGTATGCAATAAAGCATTAATTAGTTAATGCATTCATTCATGCATGCATTAATTCATTCATTCATCTAGTCGTAGATAATGTTTTGCATAAAGATTAATACTGACTTTGCGGTCTTCCAGTACAACACTAGTGTTAGAGCAGCAAGTCGAGTAACTAACCCCCTTATTCATAAACGTCTACTAAAGTTAAGAGGCCTCTGATAATAGTTTTTCCCTTTCCGTCCAACCTATTGAGAGAAAGGGACAAACGATTATCAGCGATCTCTTAACTTTAGTGGCCGTTTATGAATAAGGGGGTAAGCCTCTGCCTAATCCGAATCTAAAAATAAACCAAAGCTTTTCTGAATTTTATTGTGGTGTGGTGTGGGCGAATAGAAATTTTACATACAAAAATGTATGGCCATGACACACATACTAACATAAAATCCCATAAAGTGCGTGAGTTGCAGAGTTGTTTTAGTAATACTACCCCTGTCGATAGCGTCCACTAAGTTAGAAAACCTTAACACGACTTTAGGGTCAACCTTAGGGACGCAACACTTGCAACGCTGAAAAGTTGGTGTTTAGCTTTCTTGCTTAGGAATATTCAACGCCGAACAAGCCAAAACAATTAAAATCCAGAACGATACTAAACAAAGAGATAATACAACTACAACTAGAGAACAAATCAAATTATTTTTAATAAATATTAAAATGCAGAAGACGCTGATTCGATCCCAGCCTTGGGCACCGAAGGCCTAGATGACTTTTTAGGGACGGCCCCGGTCCGTCTGTCCGTCCGTTCGTCCGTCCGTATGTTACAGCCATTGTACTCGGAAACTATAAGACGCATCTTAATAAAATTTAAACATGAGGTGTATTTTGTATGCCGCTATTTAAAGCCTGACCAGAAATATATGATCATGCACCATGTTGCGGAATTTCATTGGAACTAATTTGTTACACTGGCAATAATTTTAATGACAGAATGATATGCATGTGTGAGTGCATGTGATAGGCTGTCACGGTTGTCAAGTGTCATTGAGACGGTTTACTTGAATAATAATAAAGTGTTGAATATGAAATAATAAACCACAAAAATATCCCAAAATTATCCATATTCAAGAGCGAAACCAGGGGGGTGTCACTACGCAGTTTAGGTACATTTGGCCGGCGCGCCTCCCGGGCAGGCGTATGGCAGCGGGCTGCCGCCGCTCGGCTCGCACGGTAGTCGTGTCACGTGGCGCTCACGCAAAATTGAAAATACACAATGGCTTCGAAACCTAAATCTCGATCTAATCCGCATAAAATATATTGTTCTGTTTACGGATGTCTGAATAAACGGAAGAACAAGGAAGCAGAAATAAACATTTTTTTAATTCCGGACGATATTGAAAGGTCCCAAAGTCTTACTCACTATAGGTAAAATAAACATCCTTAATTTATTGAATATTCATAATTATTTTACATGTTTTTTTAAAGTGGGGCATTCCACTCATACAATAGTATGTTATTCAATCAAATACAAACACTGAAAACATTGAAAAAATAATCAACCCAGCAGGACTTGAACCTCGCATCGATACGCCTTACCGGGGCTCGATCGCTTTACCAATTAAGCTATGGGTTCAGTTACTGAGTTGACGAAATTCTCAATGCCTTCAATCATCTTTTTGCATTTATTTTTACATCGACTTTATAGCAGCCGTAAGCGACATCTAGGTGCTAACTACTAGAGTTAGATACCCTTCCCGCCGACCCTTTTTACAAGTGTCACAACGGAAATTATAGATGGCGCTGCTATCAACTCATAATTATTTTACATGTTTTTTTAAAGTGGGGCATTCCACTCATACAATAGTATGTTATTCAATCAAATACAAACACTGAAAACATTGAAAAAATAATCAACCCAGCAGGACTTGAACCTCGCATCGATACGCCTTACCGGGGCTCGATCGCTTTACCAATTAAGCTATGGGTTCAGTTACTGAGTTGACGAAATTCTCAATGCCTTCAATCATCTTTTTGCATTTATTTTTACATCGACTTTATAGCAGCCGTAAGCGACATCTAGGTGCTAACTACTAGAGTTAGATACCCTTCCCGCCGACCCTTTTTACAAGTGTCACAACGGAAATTATAGATGGCGCTGCTATCAACTCATAATTAATCTATAATTTCCGTTGTGACACTTGTAAAAAGGGTCGGCGGGAAGGGTATCTAACTCTAGTAGTTAGCACCTAGATGTCGCTTACGGCTGCTATAAAGTCGATGTAAAAATAAATGCAAAAAGATGATTGAAGGCATTGAGAATTTCGTCAACTCAGTAACTGAACCCATAGCTTAATTGGTAAAGCGATCGAGCCCCGGTAAGGCGTATCGATGCGAGGTTCAAGTCCTGCTGGGTTGATTATTTTTTCAATGTTTTCAGTGTTTGTATTTGATTGAATAACATACTATTGTATGAGTGGAATGCCCCACTTTAAAAAAACATGTAAAATAATTATGAGTTGATAGCAGCGCCATCTATAATTTCCGTTGTGACACTTGTAAAAAGGGTCGGCGGGAAGGGTATCTAACTCTAGTAGTTAGCACCTAGATGTCGCTTACGGCTGCTATAAAGTCGATGTAAAAATAAATGCAAAAAGATGATTGAAGGCATTGAGAATTTCGTCAACTCAGTAACTGAACCCATAGCTTAATTGGTAAAGCGATCGAGCCCCGGTAAGGCGTATCGATGCGAGGTTCAAGTCCTGCTGGGTTGATTATTTTTTCAATGTTTTCAGTGTTTGTATTTGATTGAATAACATACTATTGTATGAGTGGAATGCCCCACTTTAAAAAAACATGTAAAATAATTATGGGTTGATAGCAGCGCCATCTATAATTTCCGTTGTGACACTTGTAAAAAGGGTCGGCGGGAAGGGTATCTAACTCTAGTAGTTAGCACCTAGATGTCGCTTACGGCTGCTATAAAGTCGATGTAAAAATAAATGCAAAAAGATGATTGAAGGCATTGAGAATTTCGTCAACTCAGTAACTGAACCCATAGCTTAATTGGTAAAGCGATCGAGCCCCGGTAAGGCGTATCGATGCGAGGTTCAAGTCCTGCTGGGTTGATTATTTTTTCAATGTTTTCAGTGTTTGTATTTTATTGAATATTGGTTGCCCAGAAAGAATATCAGGAACTGACCGTCATATTTTCAAAGGAATGCGGCTGTGGCGCCTGTGGCATACCTACTTTCGTGAGAATCAGACATACTATCTCCGGATAAAAAAAATATGTTTACAGAATCAACGTTTGTGATTCCTACATATTGATCTTAAAAATAATAAATCAGTATAGGTGTAGGTATAGGTGCAAAAAGTAGTCAAGTGACAGCCCCGTGCCGACACTCGCAGCTCGGTAATAAAACTGCGGCGCGCAAAGAAGGTTCACGGTTCGTGCGCGGTTATAAGTTTCAATTTTGCTTGCAGGCGGCGAGTACGGTTGCTACTTATATATCCGGAAACAAAAAAACAAACAAACGTACACGGCTGAAAATAGTTTTATTAAATGAATAACTGGATCCCAAGTTGTTTTTCAAAGTATTCCCCTTGATGATCTATGCACTTTTGCATTCGCGTGAACCAATTTTTAAAGCACTTCTGCCACTCCGCCTGAGGTACCTCCATAACGTGTTGTTTGAATGCGTCGACAGCATCTTCAGCGGTCGAAAATCGTTGACCGCGTAATTTATTCTTTATATTTGGAAATAAATAAAAATCGTTGGGTGCCAAGTCAGGGCTGTACGGCGGATGACCCGTTAATTCCACATTTTGACCCTCCAAAAATAGAGTTGTTTCGCGTGACGTATGACAGCTGGCATTGTCATGATGAAGAATGATTCTTCGTCGCTGGTTAGTTTTACGAATTTGTTCAAATACTTCCGGTAAGCAAATGGTCGTGTACCACTCTGAATTAACCGTTCTATGGTTTTCTAGTAGCACTGTAGCTACATGGCCATTAATACCGAAGAAGCAGGCCACCATTTGTTTCAATGTACTTTTTGCACGAGTAACTTTCGTAGGGTTCGGCTCATTTTGAAACACCCATACCGTTGATTGTTGCTTCGTTTCGGGATCGTATGCATAGATCCAGGATTCGTCACCTGTATAGATGTTATAAACGGTTTTTGAGTCACCACGGTTATATTTTTTTAACATTTTATTGCACCATTCGACGCGAGCATCTTTTTGCTCTTTTGTTAAGTTGTGGGGTATCCAACGCGAACAAATTTTTTTTACAGCCAAATAATTATGTAATATGCTATTAATGCTGGTCATAGAAATACCCAGAGTCGCCTCTATCTCGCGGTACGTAACATGTCGGTCGTCCATTATAAGTTTTCGCACAGCCTCGATATTTTGTTGTACAACGACCGATTTCGGGCGACCTGCCTTAACTTCGTCCGTAAGCATACTACGTCCACGATTGAACTCACTAAACCAGTAATACACAGTAGTTTTAGATGGGGCTTCATCACCAAAAGTTGAAGTTAGTTGATCTATGCACTGTTGTTGCGTTAAACCACGCCGAAAATCATAATAAATCATAGCACGAATATTTTCACGAGTGAGTTCCATTCTTGCTGCGAGATGACATTTAAAACCCGTCAAAAACAAAACACGAGCGTTAATAAGAAAGAAAAAATATACCGGCCAGTACTTAAAAAAGTTCAAATTTTACCATGGAGGTCAAATATGCTATTTAAGAAGATTGTAATCCCGGTTTCCGGATATATAAATAGCAGCCCTTGTATAGGTATATTTTATACCTAAATCTGACTTTTGTGAAAGAGTGAATTTTCTGTACGGTAGTACTATTAGTTATTCTGTGGCGAAACATTGTAAATAGTGTATATAATAAAGTGCTGTAAATAATACACTCGGGAAATGAAATTATTTCGCTGTGAATCATTTTCAAATTAACATCAGAGCTGACAGGTAAACAAATCAAGATGTTACTATACCATAGACAATTATACGCTCTATGACTGTTGCCATATAAATGAGAATAATAGCGCCCTCTTGACAATAATCATATATGTCTGGTGAGGCTTTAGTTATGTAGTCAAATTGCAGAAAAAAATATTTCCAGGGGCGCTTCATATGTACATCTAACTAAATTTCAAAAACTAATTTTTTTTGACCAAATATTAACATGTTGCACATCAATCGACGGGTATTTAAAAATAACATTGAGGTTTATTCGAACATTTTGTGATTAAGTAAATATTTTCAGAAATAATTGCTTCGAAAGTCGGAAAAATAGCGTCTCCCCTGTAACTTTTGAACCGTAACCGTAAGTCCAAAAAATATTAAATAAATTTCGTCATTTTTTGAATTATTTCCAAAAAAACTTTTCCATAGGCATCAGATACGACCTTTTGGCATTAGTTTGCTTCTTATTCCATTGAAGCTATGGAACCCTCCATTATTCGTGGTCCGACACGCACTTGGCCGGTTTTTTTCTTTGTATATGACATCTATTTAAGTTTATAGAGAGATAATATGTGCATAAAAACACTGCTTTTGCGAGAATAAGCGCGTGGAAATGCGATTCAACATGGCATGGACTACAATTTTTTTGCTTAAAAGACGAAGTGGACTACATTAATGGAGCGCACAAATTGCCAACCACATAGAAAGCCTTTTCGATTAAAATGTGAAAAGTGAGATAAAAATGGTTTTTACGTCACACCTGGCCATAATGTGAGTTTTACCGCTCGCTACGCTTACGGTAAAACTCGCATTATGGCCAGGTGGGGACGTAAAATTGTGTACTCACCACGGGCAGTAAAAAAGAAAGCCCTCTATCGCATATTTACAACCCTCGCCTGCGGCTCGGGTCCCAAATACCTGCGATTTCGGGCTTTCTTTTTTTTACAGCCCTAGGTAAGTAATGTACTATTTGTTACGCTCCCTAATAGAAACATAAATGAATAAGTACTCGTTAGTAAACGAATAAGTCGTTTGGGCTTCACAAACACGGGTTCTATTTCCAGGCGAATGCGTGGTCGACACTGCGTAGGTGCCATAGGCCACACAGTTAATTGAACCTTCGTATACCTTATTACAACTACATAAGGTCCATAACAGTTGACTGTGTTTCTGTACTCACAGTAGACGTCAGCGCGCTCTATAGGAATTTAAGGAAGCATGGAATTAATTTGAAAGGAACGTGCGGAATTATTCCTGGCGGGTAATATTTATGGCGGACATTATAATAATAATAATAAATACTCTTTATTGCACACCTCATACAGTTACAAGTACAAATTTTACAATGAGATAAATTTAGGTAGAGGTAACAACAGGCGGTCTTATCGCTAATGAGCGATTTCTTCCAGACCTTTTGTTGCGCTAGCGGAATAATCAGCTACAGTTTTGCATAACTACAAAATTGAAAACCGATACATATGACTATGACCCTAAAGCAAGGATGATTAAGACATGGATTGACAATGCCTATACAAAATCGCGTTCCTCGAACCTTCAGGCTATACGTCTGTTTTCGGTACTAAGTGCCACAGCGCCATCTGTTGAGTCTGGAGTCGAGTTATTCTGTCAGCGTTAATCGCCGAACAAAATATTAGAAACTAGAATTTATTTATTTAATCTTAATTTCACAAAATAAGATCGTACAAATGGCGGACTTAATGCCATAACGCATTCTCTACCAGTCAACCAATGGGCTTAACAGATAGGTTAAGTATAATAGGAATTTAGTGTTTGGGGTGACCGATAGATGACGCTAGTGCTTTAGCCTGAAGTAAGGGAACGCGATTTAGTATAGGCATTGCCAAACCATGTCTTAATCATCCTTGCCCTAAAGTTAATCGAATCGATATACCTGTCTTACACATTTACCTCTTCATATATATTACACATGAAAATGAATGAGGATGAAAAACAAAGTCCAACGTGGGTCAGTTCGGGCTGAACAGGTTCATTCCACAATACGCAGGAAACTTAAATACCGCGAGCCATCCGGTTACCTCGCGGACACTGAAACTACGCGTCATTGCTCTGAATATAACGCCTAAACGTCTGAATCAGAAATATCAGAATTTGCTTGAAAATTACTCCGATGCAACTCCAATACAACTTCAATATTGGTTGATTATTTGCCGTGTGTTGGAGTTATGTTGAGGATATATTGTGTGTTTTAATGTATTGTTTATGTATTTTAAAATAAGAATACGGCACCAGTTCATTCGAATTGTAAACTATAAAATCCTGCATTTAAAGTTAAAATAAATAATATACTTATAAATAACTGACAGAAAATAACACATTTGAAATAACTCAACAAGGCATGCAAGATAGTTCAAATATTTATTAGTATTTTTGAAATAACACATGAGAGCATACCGTTATATCATAAAAACTAAATAGCAAGTCTTGATCAAAGACTTATTTTTAGTATCACTTTGAACCAGAATGTTGCGATGGTAAATATAGAACATCATTACACAAAAGTCCCAGCCTAAGTAGTTACTCCCAACGGAAGTTTTCAAAGACTGGAATACTTTACAAGTTAAGAGACTCTTCGAGGAACGCGAGCCGGTGGGAGGATATTAATTACATTAATATTTACGTAAGGTTTTTTCTTGACTTGGAAATGTATGTTGAATTGAAAGTAGTGGTACAATTTTTGTAAGTGTACCTGTGTAGATATAAAGTCCTTTTTTCTAGTATTATTTTCAAATTGCAATTTATGTATTTTTTTTATGAAGACAGAACACATAAATGTTGTTGGTAACACGTTAGTTAGGGTACTTGCATAACAAATAATTTTCCGGTAAGTATGTTACTAGATTTAGTTATGAGCGACTTAGGTGCGTAGCAAGTAATATGCGTAGCGAAATACGTACGTAGCAAGTTTAGTGTAACAAGCTACGAGAAGTAAGTACTCCTAGGAATAGAATAGGACCTGGTGCCATATTGTAATTTTATAATATATAAACAATACATTAAAAACATAATCTATCTCGAACATAACTCCAACACACAACAAATAATCAACCAATAGGTACTGAAGGTGTATTGGAGTTGCATTGGAATAATTTTCAAGCAAATTCTAACTAATCTAATCCAACTTTAATGCACTAACTACGCAATACAGCTAGCACCTAAACGGCTGAACCATAAATATCAAAATTTGCTTGAAAATTATGCAACTGCAATACAACTTCAATATGGATTGATTATTTATTGTGTGTTAGCGTTATGTTTGAGATAGATTGTGTTTTTAATGTTGTTTATGTATTTTAAAAAGAAGAAATATAAATAACATGGTTAACATGTCTTTACAGCGCCTAGTACATCTTCCTAAGTGTCTTCTACACGGTGGCCATTTTGTGACCCTATTGAAAATTTCATACAAGTTTTGTTGTGTGGAGAGCTAGCCTCGTAAAATATGACGCAATAACCAGAGCGACGAAACCCCATCTAGTTAATTTGCTATACTATTCTTATTCCTGCATCCGAGCATCTGGCCGCTTTTCATTCTCATAATTTCCGTGACAGTTCATCAATTTCCACGTGCCATTGGAACAACAGGGAATTGAAATGAAAGTCACACATATACTCAAGCAAGGTAAAATAACTAAAATATTCCTTGTTCGATGTAATTGCGTGTTCTTAATGACTATAATTAAGGATACCTACACTAGCAGCTCATTAAACGTTTAATCTAGTCTGAGCACGTTATTCTCACTCGTTTGAATTAAATTAACGTTTGAAAACAATTGGGCGATGAGGTACTTAAAATAATAGAAGTAATTGAAGTAAGTATATTTACTTTAAATGTGAATGTAAACATTATTATAGAATTTGTAGCTCCCAACCTAACATTCAATTTGCAAGTAGTGGTGTTTAATCTAAATCAAGATAAAAGTAAGGGCTGACCAAATATATAATCATGCGCCATGTTGTGGAATTTCATTGGGACTAATTTCTTGCACTGGCAATAATTTTAATGACAGAATGATATGCATGTGTGAGGGCAAGTGGTAGGCTGTCACTTTTGTCATTTTCATTGTGACGATTTATTTGAATAATAGTAAAGTGTTGAATATTAAATAATAAACGACCAAAAAATCCCAAAATTATTAATAGTCGAGAGCGAAACATTGTAAATAGTGTATGTAATAAACATCTGTAAAGGTACGGACAGACGTGCTCAAAAAAAAGCATGTTCATAAGCTTGCTTAAAATTAGCATGCTCTGCAACTGTTCACATTTGCCAGCAATAAGCATGCTTCTTTTAAGCATACTCATAAATAAGCATGCTCAAAGCATGCTCAAACCTGTTCAGACGCGCTCGGAGCACGCCCCCTTCCACCCGCGCCTCAGGTAGCATGCTCGAAAATCAAACGTCGGTTGATTTTTAAGCATGCTGTAAATAAGCATGCTCATTACTAGCAATGTGGTGACACACTTGCTACTAATGAGCACTTGCTCAATAAAAGCATGCTTTCGTGCTAGTAATGAGCACGTCTGTCCGTACCTTTAATAATATGCTCGGGAAATGAAAGTATTACGCAGTGAAATATTTTCAAATTCACAGCAAAGCCGACAGGTAAACAAATCAAGATGTCACCATACCATAGAGAATAATACGCGCTGAACTGTTGCCATATAAATGATAATAATGGCGCCTTCTTGTCAATAATCATATATTTCTGGTCAGGCTTAACATTTTATTTTTATACAATTCTTCTTTTTTACATAAAAGTGCATTAACCCGCATTCTTTATGTTTTAAACTTATCTCACTTTTGTGCAGGAAGGGCCCTAAAGGTTTTCGCAGGGCTTTTTAAGGGTGAGACGCTGTTTTTTTATTAGTTTATGCGTACAAAACAAATGTACTTATTTATCTCTAATCACCTTGTCATGTTTGTTTATTAGTTTATGCGTACAAAACAAATGTACTTATTTATCTCTAATCACCTTATCATGTTTGTTTATTAGTTTATGCGTACAAAACAAATGTACTTATTTATCTCTAATCACCTTGTCCGAATAAGTTGCGGCTTTCTACAAATATTTCTTAGGTGGTACTTACGTCACCGAAGTTAGAAATACCCTAGTAAATAAGTAAGCTATTTTGCTTCTGCTGGGCCGTATTCTAACTTTAAAACACGTATAGACACGATCCAACTTCAATACAACTCCAATGCATTAACAACGCAATACAGCTACGGCATAAACATCTGAATCAGAAATATCAGAATTTCCTTGAGAAATATTCCAACGCAACTCCAATACAACTTCAATATTGGTTGATTGTTTGTTGTGTGTTGGAGTTACGTTTGAGATAGGTTGTGTTCTTATTGTATTGTTAATGTATTTCAAAATTTGAATCCGGCACCAATGCTTTAACTTCGCAATACAGCTAGCGCGTAAACGTCTGAATCAGAAATATCAGATCAGAATTTGCTTAAAAATAATTAGGATGTAAGTCCAATACAACTTCAATATGTGTTGATTATTTGTTGTATGTTGGAACTACTCGTATGTCTGAGATAGGTTGTATTTTTAAAATTGATTATGCATTTTAAAATTACAATACGGCCACCATCTCTTAAATAAGTTGTATCTTAATGTAAAAAACCGGCCAAGTGCGAGTCGGACTCGCGCACCGAGGGTTCCGTACAAACCTGTAGGTATGTAGGGGTTTAAAATTATTAAAAATGTTTTTATTATATGATGTAACTCAAAATTTACGGTTTTCGCAATTATTCCTTTATCTGTGCTATAAGACGTTGCTTCGTACCAAATTTCAAGATTCTGAGTTCAGTGGAAGTAACCTGTAGGTTTTGATTCCCCTGCGTGTTTCGAAAATTTGCGGCATACACGGCTGTATCTTTTGATTGCGTTGGCTTAGAAGTTTGATTTTTTTACAGCTTCAAGGGACAGTAAACCTGAGTATTAAACATAAATTTCAGCTTGATACCTCTACGCGTTCCTGAGAAAAAGGGTCTTGACAGACGGACGGACAGACGGACGGATGGGCGGACGGATGGACGGATGGACAACAAAGTGATCTTATAAGGGTTCCGTTTTTTCCTTTCGAGGTACGGAACCCTAAAAAAAATGGAATGAAAAACAAACTCAATATATAGTTCAGCTGTAATTTTGTTGTATGTTTTAAACTTCGGGATTCTCGTAGACGGAGAGCTAGCCACGATATTATGCTTATTTCTAGATCTTTACATCTGGCAGATGTAAAGTGGTGGAGGTCAAAGAATGCAAACCACTTCAAGCAATCAAATCCTAGATTTCTAGGTTTGATGCATTATTATGAAAAATTATATAAATAATTAGATTATATCATTCATATCATTGCCATAAGTGAGTGAGGAGAAAGTAATGCCAAACGACGTATAATGTTACTCATAGTTTGTCGCCTAATGTTTTTGTTTGCGTAATAATACGCAATGTTTTTTGTTCTAATGTTAAAATATAGGTCCTGTCCTTTATAACTGAGATAACTTCGGCAGTTTTTACCTATTTCGATATCAATATTTTCCAATAAAAAAATGTTACTTGTCTGTCACGCTGCCCTACACCCATTAAAAACTGCCAGATGCTCGGATCTAGCAATAAGGATAGTATAGCATTCTAACCAGACGGGTTTTGTTGCTCTCATTATTGTGTCATATCATATCTGACGTTGCCCGCTTGATCCATTGGTGCACACAATTAAATTAGAAAACTGAATGCAACTGACATTAGCAATTCATAGATACTCTATAAAAAGAGTGTTAATTACTTTCGAGTATAAGATACCAAAATGATTTCAAAACAACCCTTTATTGATGAAAATACCGTATAAATTATTTATTTAGAAGAAATATTCACACCGGCTTCTCAGTTAATTGCTTTGCTTGTTTTCAACCCTTTCGCAGCCTTCGAAATTCTGAATATTTGCACAATTGTGACTTTGATGAACGGTGAAGGTCATATCGGATGATCTTTAGAAAGCTAACAAGAAGCCGAAGTTTAATTTTCCTGAGTAACGATGGATGGAACAGTCCAATTAACGATTAACGATTTCAAATGAAAATATCGAATGATGTTTATCAGCGCATAATTTAATGCCTAGCGGCAGCAACAATGCATATTGCAAATTGTATTTATAATACCTACTTACCTTCCTTTTTATTTTTCATACACTGTAGGACAAATTTGAGATCTACAACTAGTTTTTAAATATCTTATCTCTACAAAATGTATGGTCCTTTGCCGCCATTAAACTCGGTATATGATTTGTGTTAATTGTGCTTTATTGTTTTTTTTTTCTTTGTGTTGCCTATAAAAAAAATATATTTATTTTTTGTCTATAACTACACTGCCGTCACTCGTTAGTCGTAATAGGTCCTCACTGAAAACCAGCGCCGCGGCTTGCCGTGGCATTACGCTGAATGGAGGTCCTTTTTATCGTCCGTTTTCTATACCATTGCTTGTAAGAGGCCTTATTCCCATGAACGTTCCTCAATTTCATGAAATCTTAATCGATAGATGGCGGTAGCGCTCAGTACGCGACCGCTGGCAATGATCGACGATCGAACGATCTTGATCGTTTTCAACTTCAATTACAAGTAATAGTACATTACGTACCAAGGACTGTAAAAGAAAGAAAGCCCGAAATCGCAAGTATTTGTGACCCGAGCCGCAGGCGAGGGTTGTAAATATGCGATAGAGGGCTTTCTTTTTTACTGCCCGTGGTGAGTACACAATTTTACGTCTCCACCTGGCCATAATGCGAGTTTTACCGTACGCGTTGCGTGCGGTAATACTCACATTATGGCCAGGTGTGACGTAAAATTCTTTTTACGCATAAGTTACACACAGGCTATTTATTTTCTTTTATATGGAAGATACTACTAATTAAAGTATGTAGTAGGGACTGTTGGGGATACTTTTCGAATTAAAAGTATAATAAATTTCGAATTTCGAAAATTAGGTTTATTTAGTATTGTATAGACTGTTTTACACTTATGTTTCATTTTTTACCCTCCTTCAATATGCCTTTATTCGGTAGGAAATATTTTATTACTTATACATACATAGGTGGTATTTTTTTTATTCCAATATGGCTGAAATTTTTTTTTTGTAAAAATGGTCATGGTTGCAAATTTCGACTACTTCGGGTGTGTAGATTACGAAAATGATCATCGTCATGGTAGTCATTTTCGACTAACTCAGGATGTGCAGAATTTAAAAATAATGGTTATTTTAAAAACAAAGAAGGCGGTCATACACTTTATGGTAAAAATCGTTATGGTAGTAATTTCCGATTAATTCAGGGGTGTAGATTTCGGAAAAAAGGACGGTTTTAAAATCAATGATGGCGGAAACGGAAAATTCTGTCAAAATCGTCATGGTAGTCATTTCCGACTAATTCGGGTAAGCAGATATCGAAAATAATGTCTATTTTGAAATCCAAGATGGCGGTCATACACTTTTTTTTGTAAAAATCGTCATGGTAGTCATTTCCGATTAATTCAGAGGTGTAGATTTCGAAAATAAGGTCCGTTTTAAAATCAAAGATGGCGGAAACGGAAAATTCTGTCAAAATCGTCATGGTAGTCATTTCCGACTAATTCGGGTAAGCAAATATCGAAAATAATGTCTATTTTGAAATCCAAGATGGCGGTCATACACTTTTTTTGTAAAAATCGTTATGGTAGTCATTTTCGATTAATTCAGGGGTGTAGATTTCGAAAATAAGGTCCTTTTTAAAATCGAAGATGGCGGAAACGGAAAATTCTGTCAAAATCGTCATGGTAGTCATTTCTGACTAATTCGGGTAAGCAAATATCGAAAATAATGTCTATTTCGAAATCCAAGATGGCGGTCATACACTTTTTTGTAAAAACCGTTATGGTAGTCATTTTCGGTTAATTTAGGGGTGTAGATTTCGAAAATAAGGTCCGTTTTAAAATCGAAGATGGCGGAAACGGAAAATTCTGTCAAAATCGTCATGGTAGTCATTTCCGACTAATTCGGGTAAGCAGATATCGAAAATAATGTCTATTTTGAAATCCAAGATGGCGGTCATACACTTTTTTGTAAAAATCGTTATGGTAGTCATTTTCGATTAATTAAGGTGTGTAGATTTCGAAAACAAGGACCGTTTTAAAATCAAAGATGGCGGAAACGGAAAATTCTGTCAAAATCGTCATGGTAGTCGTCTTCGACTAATTCGGGGGTGTAGATCTCGAAAATGATGTCTATTTTGAAATCGAAGATGGCGGTCATACACTTTTTTGTAAAAATCGTTATGGTAGTCATTTTCGATTAATGCAGGGGTGTAGATTTCGCAAATAAGGCCGTTTTAAAATAAAAGATGGCGGAAACGGAAAATTCTGTCAAAATCGTCATGGTAGTCATTCCGACTAATTTGGGTAAGCAGATATCGAAAATAATGTCTATTTCGAAATCGAAATGTTGGTTATACACTTTTTTTGTAAAAATCGTTAAATTTGTCATGGTAGTCATTTTCGACTAATTAGGGTGTGCAGATTTCGAAAATAATGTCTATTTAGAAATCCAAGATGGCGGTCAAACACTTTATGGTAAAAATAGTTATGGTAGTCATATCCGATTAATTCAGGGGTGTAGATTTCGGAAAAAAGGACGGTTTGAAAATCAAAGATGGCGGAAACGGAAAATTTTGGTCATAATCGTCATGGTAGTCATTTCCGACTAATTCGGGTGTGCAGATTTCGAAACTAATGTCTATTTAGAAATCCAAGATGGCGGTCAGACACTTTTTTGGTAAAAATCGTTATGGTAGTCATTTTCGATTAATTCAGGGGTGTAGATTTCGAAAATAAGGTGCGTTTTAAAATCAAAGATGGCGGAAACGGAAAATTCTGTCAAAATCGTCATGGTAGTCATTTCCGACTAATTCGGGTAAGCAGATATCAAAAATAATGTCTATTTTGAAATCCAAGATGGCGGTCAATTACTTTTTTGGTAAAAATCGTTATGTTAGTCATTTTCGGTTAATTTAGGGGTGCAGATTTCGAAAATAAGGTCCTTTTTAAAATCGAAGATGGCGGAAATGGAAAATTCTGTCAAAATCGTCATGGTAGTCATTTCCGACTAATTCGGGTAAGCAGATATCGAAAATAATGTCTATTTTGAAATCGAAGATGGCGGTCATACCCTTTTTTTGTAAAAATCGTTATGGTAGTCATTTTCGATTAATGCAGGGGTGTAGATTTCGCAAATAAGGCCGTTTTAAAATAAAATATGGCGGAAACGGAAAATTTTGTCAGAATCGTCAAGGTACTCATTTCCGACTAATTCGGGTAAGCAGATATCGAAAATAATGTCTATTTTGAAATCCAAGATGGCGGTCATACACTTTTTTTGTAAAAATCGTTACAGTAGTCATTTTCGACTACTGCAGGGATATATATTTAAAAAAAAGACCGTTTTAAAATACAAGATGGCAGAAATAGTAAATTTTGTCAAAATCGTCATGGTAGTCATTTTCGACTAAATAGGGTGTGCAGATTTCTAAAATGATGTCTATTTTGAAATCCAAGACCGCGGTCATACACTTTTTTAGTAAAAATCATCATGTTAGTCGTTTTCAATTAATTCAGGGGTGTAGATTTCGATATAAGGACCGATTTGAGATGCAATATGGGTGTTAAAGGACAATTATTGTAAAAATCGTCATGGTAGTCATTTTTACTAATTTACGTGTGTAGATTTATAAAATGAGGACCGTTTAAAAATCAAAGATGGCGGAAACGGAAAATTCTGTCAAAATCGTCATGGTAGAAATTTTTGACTAATTCGCGTAAGCAGATCGATATCATTATTTTCGATAAAATAATGTCTATTTTGAAATCCAAGATGGCGGTCATACACCTTTTTGGTAAAAATCGTTACAGTAGTCATTTTAGACTACTTCAGGAATGTACATTTCAAAAATAAAGACCGTTTTAAAATTCAAGATGGCAGAAATGGTAAATTTTGTGAAAATCGTCATGGTAGTCATTTTTGACTAATTTGGGTGTGCAGATTTCGAAAATAATGTCTATTTTGAAATCCAAGATGGCGGCCATACACTTTTTACTTGAAAATCGTAATGGACGTCATTTCTAATCAATTCTGGGATGAATAATTCGAAAATAAGGACCGTTTTAAACTCAAAGCTGGGGGAACTGAAAATTTTGTCAAAATCGTCATGGTTGTCGTCTTTGACTAATTTGGGTGTGCAGATTTTGAAAATAATGTCTGCTTTAAAATCCAAGATGGCGATCAAACAGTTTTTGGTGAAAATCCATATGGTAGTCATTTCCGATTAATTCAAGTGTGTAGATTTCGAAAATAAGGACCGTTTTAAAATCAAAGATGGCGGAAATGAATAAATTTCAAATTCGTCATGGAAGTCGTTTTCGACTATTTCGGTAATTGTCGAAAATAATGTCTATTTTGAAATCCAAGATGGCGATCACACACTTTACTTGTTATGTTAGCCATTTTCGATTAATTCAGGCGTGTAGATTTCAAAAATAAAGTCCGTTTCAAAATCCAAGATGGCAGAAATGGTCATTAATTTATAAAAATTGTTGGTATTCAGATATGTCGATTTCAAAAACAAATTCTGTTTTAAAATTCAAGACTGCTGCCATATACTTTTTTGTATCCCCGATTGAATCGAAAATGACTACCATAACGACAAATTGAACGATTTTTACAAAAAAAGTGTATGACCACCATTTGGATTTCAAAATAGACATTATTTTCGAAATCTGCACACCCTAATTAGTCGGAAATGACTACAATGACGATTTTGACAGAATTTTCCGTTTCCGCCATCTTTGATTTTAAAACGGTCCTTATTTTCGAAATCTACACCCCTGAATTAATCGAAAATGACTACCATAACGATTTTTACAAAAAAAGTGTATGACCGCCATCTTGGATTTCAAAATAGACATTATTTTCGATATCTGCTTACCCGAATTAGTCGGAAATTACTACCATGACGATTCTGACAAAATTTTCCGTTTCCGCCATCTTTGATTTTAAAACGGTCCTTATTTGCGAAATCTACACCCCTGAATTAATCAGAAATGTCTACCATAACGATTTTTACAAAAAAAGTGTTTGACCGCCATCTTGGATGTCTAAATAGACATTATTTTCGAAATCTGCACACCCTAATTAGTCGGAAATGACTACCATGACGATTTTGACAGAATGTTCCGTTTCCGCCATCTTTGATTTTAAAACGGACCTTATTTTCGAAATCTACACCCCTGAATTAATCGAAAATGACTACCATAACGAATTTTACCAAAAAGTGTTTGACCGCCATCTTGGATTTCTAAATAGACATTAGTTTCGAAATCTGCACACCCGAATTAGTCGGAAATGACTACCATGACGATTATGACCAAAATTTTCCGTTTCCGCCATCTTTGATTTTCAAACCGTCCTTTTTTCCGAAATCTACACCCCTGAATTAATCGGATATGACTACCCTAACGATTTTTACCATAAAGTGTTTGACCGCCATCTTGGATTTCTAAATAGACATTATTTTCAAAATCTGCACACCCTAATTATTCGAAAATGACTACCATGACAAATTTAACGATTTTTACAAAAAAAGTGTATAACCAACATTTCGATTTCAAAATAGACATTATTTTCGATATCTGCTTACCCAAATTAGTCGGAAATGACTACCATGACGATTTTGACAGAATTTTCCGTTTCCGCCATCTTTTATTTTAAAACGGTCCTTATTTGCGAAATCTACACCCCTGCATTAATCGAAAATGACTACCATAACGATTTTTACCAAAAAAGTGTATGACCGCCATCTTCGATTTCAAAATAGACATCATTTTCGAAATCTACACCCCCGAATTAGTCGAAGACGACTACCATGACGATTTTGACAGAATTTTCCGTTTCCGCCATCTTCGATTTTAAAACGGACCTTATTTTCGAAATCTACACCCCTAAATTAACCGAAAATGACTACCATAACGATTTTTACCAAAAAAGTGTTTGGCCGCCATCTTGGATTTCAAAATAGACATTATTTTCGATATCTGCTTACCCGAATTAGTCGGAAATGACTACCATGACGATTTTGACAGAATTTTCCGTTTTCGCCATCTTTGATTTTAAAACGGACCTTATTTTCGAAATCTACACCCCTGAATTAATTGAAAATGACTACCATAACGATTTTTACAAAAAAGTGTATGACCGCCATCTTCGAATTCAAAATAGACATCATTTTCGAAATCTACACCCCCGAATTAGTCGAAGACGACTACCATGACGATTTTGACAAAATTTTCCATTTCCGCCATCTTGTATTTTAAAACGGTCTTTATTTTCGATTTAACGATTTTTACCAAAAAAGTGTATAACCGCCATCTTGGATTTCAAAATAGACAATATTTTCGAAATCTGCACACCCAAATTAGTCGAAAATGGCTACCGTGACAAATTTAACGGATTTTACCAAAAAAGTGTATGACCGCCATTTGGATTTCAAAATAGACATTATTTTCGATATCTGCTTACCCGAATTAGTCGGAAATGACTACCATGACGATTTTGACAGAATTTTCCGTTTCCGCCATCTTCGATTTCAAAATAGACATCATTTTCGAAATCTACACCCCCGAATTAGTCGAAGACGACTACCATGACGATTTTGACAAAATTTTCCATTTCCGCCATCTTGTATTTTAAAACGGTCTTTATTTTCGATTTAACGATTTTTACCAAAAAAGTGTATAACCGCCATCTTGGATTTCAAAATAGACAATATTTTCGAAATCTGCACACCCAAATTAGTCGAAAATGGCTACCGTGACAAATTTAACGGATTTTACCAAAAAAGTGTATGACCGCCATTTGGATTCTCACACCTGGTATCTACACACCTTAATTAATCGAAAATGACTACCATAACGATTTTTACAAAAAAGTGTACGACCGCCATCTTGGATTTCAAAATAGACATTATTTTCGATATTTGCTTACCCGAATTAGTCGGAAATGACTACCATGACGATTTTGACAGAATTTTCCGTTTCCGCCATCTTCGATTTTAAAACGGACCTTATTTTCGAAATCTACACCCCTAAATTAACCGAAAATGACTACCATAACGATTTTTACAAAAACGTGTATGACCGCCAACTTGGATTTCGAAATAGACATTATTTTCGATATTTGCTTACCCGAATTAGTCAGAAATGACTACCATGACGATTTTGACAGAATTTTCCGTTTCCGCCATCTTCGATTTTAAAAAGGACCTTATTTTCGAAATCTACACCCCTGAATTAATCGAAAATGACTACCATAACGGTTTTTACAAAAAAAGTGTATGACCGCCATCTTGGATTTCAAAATAGACATTATTTTCGATATTTGCTTACCCGAATTAGTCGGAAATGACTACCATGACGATTTTGACAGAATTTTCCGTTTCCGCCATCTTTGATTTTAAAACGGACCTTATTTTCGAAATCTACACCCCTGAATTAATCGAAAATGACTACCATAACGATTTTTACAAAAAAGTGTATGACCGCCATCTTCGATTTAAAAATAGACATCATTTTCGAAATCTGCACCCCCGAATTAGTCGAAGACGACTACCATGAAGATTTTGACAAAATTTTCCATTTCCGCCATCTTGTATCTTAAAACGGTCTTTATTTTCGATTTAACGATTTTTACCAAAAAAGTGTATAACCGCCATCTTGGATTTGAAAATAGACAATATTTTCGAAATCTGCACACCCAAATTAGTCGAAAATGGCTACCGTGACAAATTTAACGGATTTTACACAAAAAGTGTTTGACCGCCATCTTGGATTTCAAAATAGACATTATTTTCGATATCTGCTTACCCGAATTAGTCGGAAATGACTACCATGACGATTCTGACAAAATTTTCCGTTTCCGCCATCTTCGATTTTAAAACGGTCCTTATTTGCGAAATCTACACCCCTGAATTAATCGGAAATGTCTACCATAACGATTTTTACAAAAAAGTGTTTGACCGCCATCTTGGATTTCTAAATAGACATTAGTTTAGAAATCTGCACACCCGAATTAGTCGAAAATTACTACCATGACAAATTTAACGATTTTTACAAAAAAAGTGTATAACCAACATTTCGATTTCAAAATAGACATTATTTTCGATATCTGCTTACCCAAATTAGTCGGAAATGACTACCATGACGATTTTGACAGAATTTTCCGTTTCCGCCATCTTTTATTTTAAAACGGTCCTTATTTGCGAAATCTACACCCCTGCATTAATCGAAAATGACTACCATAACGATTTTTACAAAAAAGTGTATGACCGCCATCTTCGATTTCAAAATAGACATCATTTTCGAAATCGACACCCCCGAATTAGTCGAAGACGACTACCATGACGATTTTGACAAAATTTTCCATTTCCGCCATCATGTATTTTAAAACGGTCTTTATTTTCGATTTAACGATTTTTACCAAAAAAGTGTATAACCGCCATCTTGGATTTCAAAATAGACGATATTTTCGAAATCTGCACACCCAAATTAGTCGAAAATGGCTACCGTGACAAATTTAACGGATTTTACCAAAAAAGTGTATGACCGCCATTTGGATTTCAAAATAGACATTATTTTCGATATCTGCTTACCCGAATTAGTCGGAAATGACTACCATGACGATTTTGACAGAATTTTCCGTTTCCGCCATCTTCGATTTTAAAACGGACCTTATTTTCGAAATCTATACCCCTAAATTAACCGAAAATGACTACCATAACGATTTTTACCAAAAAAGTGTTTGACCGCCATCTTGGATTTCAAAATAGACATTAGTTTCGATATCTGCTTACCCGAATTAGTCGGAAATGAGTACCATGACGATTTTGACAGAATTTTCCGTTTCCGCCATCTTTGATTTTAAAACGGACCTTAATTTCGAAATCTACACCCCTGAATTAATCGAAAATTACTACCATAACGATTTTTACAAAAAAGTGTATGACCGCCATCTTCGATTTCAAAATAGACATCATTTTTGAAATCTACACCCCCGAATTAGTCGAAGACGATTACCATGACGATTTTGACAAAATTTTCCATTTCCGCCATCTTGTATTTTAAAACGGTCTTTATTTTCGATTTAACGATTTTTACCAAAAAAGTGTATAACCGCCATCTTGGATTTCAAAATAGACAATATTTTCGAAATCTGCACACCCAAATTAGTCGAAAATGGCTACCGTGACAAATTTAACGGATTTTACCAAAAAAGTGTTTGACCGCCATTTGGATTTCAAAATAGACATTATTTTCGATATCTGCTTACCCGAATTAGTCGGAAATGACTACCATGACGATTTTGACAGAATTTTTAGTTTCCGCCATCTTTGATTTTAAAACGGTCCTCATTTTCGAAATCTACACCCCTGAATTAATCAAAAATGACTACCATAACGATTTTTTTTAAAAAGTGTATGACCGCCATCTTGGATTTCAAAATAGACATTATTTTCGATATTTGCTTACCCTAATTAGTCGGAAATGACTACCATGACGATTTTGACAGAATTTTCCGTTTTCGCCATCTTCGATTTTAAAACGGACCTTATTTTCGAAATCTACACCCCTGAATTAATCGAAAATGACTACCATAACGATTTTTACAAAAAAAGTGTATGACCGCCATCTTGGATTTCAAAATAGACATTATTTTTGTTATTTACTTACCCGAATTAGTCGGAAATGACTACCATGACGATTTTGACAGAATTTTCCGTTTCCGCCATCTTTGATTTTAAAACGGACCTTATTTTCGAAATCTACACCCCTGAATTAATCGGAAATGACTACCATAACGATTTTTACAAAAAAAGTGTATGACCGCCATCTTGGATTTCAAAATAGACATTATTTTCGATATCTGCTTACTCTAATTAGTCGGAAATGACTACCATGACGATTTTGACAGAATTTTCCGTTTCCGCCATCATTGATTTTAAAACCGTCCTTTTTTCCGAAATCTACACCCCTGAATTAATCGGAAATTACTACCATAACGATTTTTCCATAAAGTGTATGACCGCCATCTTTGTTTTTAAAATAACCACTATTTTTAAATTCTGCACATCCTGAGTTAGTCGAAAATGACTACCATGACGATATTGACAAAATTGTCTAGTTTTCAAATAAAAAATCATTTTACGTCACACCTGGCCATAATGTGAGTTTTACCGCACGCTACGCTAATTGTGTACTCACCACGGGCAGTAAAAAAGAAAGCCCTCTATCGCATATTTACAACCCTCGCCTTCGGCTCGGGTTACAAATACCTGCGATTTCGGGCTTTCTTTCTTTTACAGTCCTTGGTAAGTTATGTACTATAATAATATTAAAGTAAAGTAAATATTTCAATCTTTTATTTCAAGGATCTTTATAATTCAATCGCACTTCTCGCAACTATAGGGCAATGGAAACCGGTCACTACGTGTTGGGGATTTCATACAACGTTACCCGTTTTAGTGGCCTCTTGGTGTATCTAGCTGGCAAACTTACGTAATGCGCGTAGGACGATTTAGCACAGGTCCGTCGTCTGTGAGCTCTCGTTCCATACTGAGCTAGAGGCGACGGCGCGATGTGTTTTGTCAAGTTTTTAACCGATTTAGAGTCATCTTCAAAAAATTACACTTTATTTAAATTTTGCGTTACAGTAATGATTTTTTTTTTCGTGGTAGATCTATAGCTGAACTTTAATATATTTATATCTTTAGGGCAGAATATTTATAGGACTTCCGTGAAAAAAATTAAATGTAAACCTGTTTTCATCAAAAAAATTGCAATATTCAGAAGGTATTTTGTCTATTATCCAAGATGAATCTTCAATTTTTCTTACCATGGCCGTCTTGAACATGATATACTGAATTGAATTGTATTCAAATTTTATGAGAAAGGTTCCCTTTATTTGAGTAATCTGAAAAAAAACCAGACGTCTAACTGCAAACTCTGAAGAGGCCTGCCAAGAGAAGCCATGTTTTTCAGGTTTTTTTCTCAAAAATGTAATATTTTTTCCCATGGCCGTCTAGATAAAGGAACGAACTATTATATGCATTAAAAGTTAATTTAAAAACACAAAGCATTTTCGCTATAACCTCCGAAGAAAATGATGCATTTCGCAAATTACGCGCATTTTGGGAATAAGGCCTCTTAACTGGTGTGACGTAAATAAATGTATTTTCTTTCTTTCTTTCTTTCTTTCTTTCTTTATTTCTTTCTTTCTTTCTTTCTTTCTTTCTTTCTTTCTTTCTTTCTTTCTTTCTTTCTTTCTTTCTTTCTTTCTTTCTTTCTTTCTTTCTTTCTTTCTTTCTTTCTTTCTTTCTTTCTTTCTTTCTTTCTTTCAATTCGACAAATGAGAACTGACAGTCGCTGGTGAGACCACTTTGACACATTCTAGTACAGTCACGTCAGAAAATATGGATACATTTAATGTGACAATAATATGTAACCACGACTCTATTACCAGGAGTAAAGTCGTGGATACATGTTTGTGTCACATTTAATGTATCCATATTTTCAGACGTGACCGTACATGTGTCAAACAAGTAGTGATCTCGCATGGATATCCACGTGTCACAGTTTGGCATGTCGAATAATATGGTCTAAGAGCTGGCCACGTCAGATATGACACAATAATGAGAGCAACCCATCTAGTAAGATTGCAATACTATCCTTATTGCTAGATCCGGGCATCTGGCAGCTTTTAATGGGTGGATGTCAGAGTAACAGACTAGCAAAGTTTTTGAATTGGAAAAAAGTAATACCAAAATAGGTAAAAACGGCCGAAGTTATCTTATTTATAGAGGACGGGGCCTATATTTTAACATTAGAACAAAAAACATTGCGTAATATTTCGGAAACAGAATCAGTAGGCGACCAACTATGAATTAGATTATACGTCGTTTTCGACTGCTTTCCCCCTTCAGAAACTTTTGGCAATTATATGATCTAATTATTTATATAATTTTTCATAATACTGCATCAAAACCAGAAATGTATCCTTAAAGTGGTTTGCATTCTTTGACCTCCACCACTTTACAGCTGCCAGATGTCCGGATCTAGAAATAATCATAGTATAGCTACCTCACGACAGGGGTTTCATCGCTCTCATTATTGTGTCATATCTGTCGTGGCTAGCTCTCCGTCTAATATTAGGGGTTCAGGGTGCATAAGCCAACGTGCCAATCGTTAACGCTCCGTAGCGAACGAAACGCAACTGTCACCGTCGCACTAATATTGAAGAGTGATAAAGAGAGGTGACTACGATTGGCACGTTGGCTACGCACCCAGTTCAGATTAAGCCCATACTTCTAACATTTGAAAAGAATTCTAAAACTATACCAGTTACTATTTATAAACTATTTTGTTCTATAGGTTTTGCTTTCTATCCGAAGTTTTTAATTCATCAATTTATTTAAAACGTTCTTTGTTGTGAGCACTAAAGTCTTAATCATATTTTTTACAATTTAAATCGTTGAAAATTTTCTTGGGCGATGTAGAAACCCCTACCATAAATCTACTTTAATTGGATCTATTCAAATTTTAGAGATAGTCTCTTTAAATTGAAGAGATAATCTATATTAAAATTTAAAAGATTATGTCTTAAAGAATAGATTTAAGAATACTTAAATAAATTAAATATGATTACTCCTTTAATTCTTCTAAAAGTATTTTATTGGTCCATAACACTTAAATTTTTAGGCCAAACTGAACCACATCAGAATACCCAATACAGATCTTTATTGGTAAAAACACATTTCACATGTCAATTTCAATATTTACAACAACAATATGTTTTTTTTAGATGTACGGATCGTCACCCCTATTCGACATGGCAAACTGTGACACGTCGAGGATATCCATACGAGAATTGGGAGATCACCACTTGTTTGCACATGTACTATGTAACTACCAGAGTGTTTGTATTAAGTTTTCGGTTATCGAATTGAGCCTCTTAATAGAATGATCCTTAACTTAAAGAATTCTAGGTAGAAACTAATACAATCCCAATTTACGTAATTATGTTGTTATTTACGTAGTTAACCGCGCGGCGCGGCGGAAGCGACCCCGGATATCCGGGAGCGTATCCGATCGGTGGGGTCTAGGGAAATAGAGAACTGATAACAAATCTGATTAAAAACACTGTCAAGTGCGAGTTTAAATCACTCCTGATTTAGGTCACAACACAAACAAATTAAAACCACCTTACTCGTATAATCTTTGTTTCACGCCGATATAATATACCGGTTTTGTATGGATGGCTGGCCGCCTGGAATAGCAGGTCCTATACAAAAAATATTTTTATCTACACTCTCATTGTAAGTCCTCTAAAACGTGTTCAAAAACAATGGCTAGCATTACCACAACCGATTTTACTATGATAAGCTTTTATCTGTGGCAGTAACGTAATTCTAACTTTACATGCTCATATATTGATACGTAGTTTCAAATTCCGAACATCGAATTTGATAACATAATGTAAATCCTGTCCTCCTTCCCGACCAACGGCACGCGCCCGCCCGACCGCCGGCACAATCGAGTTGGCCATGGCGGTGCAATGGCGGTCATTCTATGGTTTCCGAACACTTCATTTAGGATATATAATATGAGTGTAGATAAAGCAGTGTATGCAACTGTACGTAATTAGGCCTTAAAACGCAACAGCTACATAAACTACTATTTTTTGCATCCAAAAAATTTTACACTTATTTTTTCTTTGTCGCAATACGATGCCAATTTATGCCCTCAAACGGATCACCTGTATTTTTGTAACACCTGTATACGGATTACAAATAAACTGGAAAACGACCTATTCCCAATTTAAATTAGGTACCAGCTTTGGTAATTTGACTCCACAAATAAGCTACCCAGTTGATCTGCTTTTAGTTCCGATTAATTTTATATGTATCGGTCTTAACATTATGTTTTACCAAACTCGTTTGTTGGCGTCGTGTCAAAATAAATTACATGTACGCTAAAATACGACTTGAGATGAGACGTAAATAGCCCAAGTACCCTGCGAATTTATTCACCAATCAAGTTGAAATATGTCGGGGAAGAGACATTAGGCCGCTTCAAATTGACCAGACCAAAATAACCTAGCAAGCCTAGTTCAGAAATATGCTGAGTTTTGATGTTAATTTCGAAAAGAAAAATGCGATATCTCTTAAAACGTCTCTCTCTCTCTCTCTCTCTCTCCGAATCTTTTTATCATTCGACTTCGACTTGATTCTCTGGTAAATGGACCAGCAAACGTAGCAAAAATGACTATCGTTTATCGTTTACGCCAATCAAAAGTACGAGTAAATAATGGTAATGGAGTAAATAACTTTTTGTTCATATTATCTGTCATTCGATACATTTTTAGCTTTTGTGTATCAACTAATAGACGGAGAGCTAGCCACATCAGATATGATACAATAATGAGAGTGACCAAACCCCTCTCGTTAGTTTGCTATACTATGCTTATTTCTAGATCTGGCAGCTGTAAAGTGGTGGAGGTCAAATAATGCAAACAACTTCAACAAAAAACCTAGAGTTCTGGGTTTGATGCAATATTATGAGAAATTATATAAATAATTAGATTATATCAGTGCCAAAAATTTTTGTTGGGGGAAAGTAGTGCCAACTGATGTGTAATTTAATTCATAGATTGTCGCCTACTGTTTATGTTTCCGTAATAATACGAAACGTTTTTTGTTCTAATGTTAAAATATAGACCCTGCCCTTGATAACTCAGACAACTTCGGCAGTTTTTACCTATTTTGGTATAACTATTTTCCAATTCAAAAATGTTGCTAGTCTGTCACTCTAACCACCACTCATTAAAAGCTGCCAGATGCCCGGATCCCCACAATAAGGATAGTATAACTAGCTAACCAGACGGGTTTTGTGTCATTGCTATCGAGGGTCTACGCATACTATACATTATACACGCACATTGTACCTAATCATGACGGATCGACGCGGCGCCGATCGCTCAATTAGCCTTTGGCAATTACCCGTCATTTGTCAACAAACTGAATTAGCGAGGTAATCGAGCCGACTACTGGCTTAACCACCGATTATCTAATAGACATATAGATAGTATGTATTAATGCAAAACTATACTTTAATGGCCTCCTAGCCCAGTCGGTAGTGACCCTGCCTACGAAGCAGGAGGTCCCGGGTTCGAATCCTGGTAAGAGCATTTATTTGTGTGTTTATCACAGATATTTGTTCCTGAGTTATGGATGCTTTCTATGTATGTAAATATCTATGTATATATTATAATATATAAATATCTATCTAAATATCTATATATTATATATATGCGTCATAGTACCCATATACCCATTTTAAATGTCCTTTAGTTTCGCTTTAGCAAAGTGTTGTAAAACCACATCTGAAAAAAAAAACATTTATTAACAGTAAATATGCCACAGGGCGGACGCGCCATAATACAAAACCCGTTTGAACGCTTATGTGTGCACGGCACGTCTGTACAGTAAAAACTTCAATGTGTGCGTGAGTTCTTACCTTCAACCTGGCTGATAACCTACTAGTTTCCTACCAAAGTTTAAATTAAAATTTAATTATCATTTATTTTAGGCACTGTGCCCATAAAAATGTTAGTTATGACTTATATACACTAATGTTAGTCGAAAAACAAAATTCAATTCTGATTAATTTTACAAAACTTTAATTTTACAAAGCTACAAAAAATAAGAATTTATATTACTAAACATTATACAAGGTCGGTATGTCCCCCATGTGAATACTATTCCAGTGTTTTACCACTGGACAGTGGACTCTCGCCGGAATGGTATTCAGGAGGCCATTGGGGCTGGCCTGCACCCAGCTCATCAGTGAAGCCTCTCGCTTCCTCAGTATTGTCCTAAAGCCATCCATATACACTATTTTCAAGGAAGATACCTGATGTGCAGGATGTGCTACAGTGTCGTGCCCCAGCCCCAACAGAATCCTGAAAGCGTTATTAAATTGAACACGAAGGGCATTCTGCGATGTTTGAGAATATTTGGTCCACAGGCTGCAGGTATAAAAGGTTTGACAATAGGCTCGGAATAATGTAATGTTTACATCACGCGAGCATTTGTCAAACTGTGAACCAACATATTTACTCTCACCGTCAATGTCCTCCTTTCCCGTTCAATAGGATATCAACATTATCAGAGTTACTTAAACTCTTTTACTCTTTTTAATTCTTTTCTACCCCATTTAGCCTGACAGGTGATACAGACTTTGATTTTTTATTAGCTGCGTTAAAATGAGTAACTGGCTTTAATGTAAGTATCAAAAAAATACCAAACTTTATTAAAAAATAAAATAAAATAAAAAATAAATATAATAGGACAATCTTACACAAACCGACCTAGTCCCACAGTAAGCTCAATAAGGCTTGTGTTGTGGGTACTAGACGACGATATATATAATAGATAGATATAGATAAATACTTAAATATATAAAAAACATCCATAACTCAGGTACAAATATCTGCGATAAACACAAATAAATGCCCTGACCAGGATTCGAACCCGGGACCTCATGCTTCATAGGCAGGGTCACTACTGACTAGGCTAAGAGGCCGTTAAGCGCAGCTAAGCAGCTAAGCGCAACCATTTTGCGTTTTGTTCAGTACCTAGTCGGTAGTGGCCCTGCCTACGGAGCAGGAGGTCCCGGGTTCGAATCCTGGTAAGGACATTTATTTATGTGTTTATCACAGATAAGATTTTTCCTGAGTTATGGATGTTTTCTATGTATCGTCGTCGAGTACCCACAACACAAGCCTTAATAAGCTTACAGTGGGACTAGGTTTATTGCTTAAAGCACCTACTGGAACTACCAAGTCTTGTACCAAAACTTCATACGGCCTCTTTCAGCTTTTTAATATTGAATCATATTGCGAAATCGAGTTTTCTTCCAATATGTGATGAATAGAATAGTCGGATATTAGAGGCGAAGGTCCGGGCACGTGTATAAGACGGCCTTAGGGGACTCTTTTATTACGTTAAATAAACTAGGTGTTTTTAGGAGTCCGTAGGCCGAAATAGTAGTTTTCGATACAAGAGCGAGAAGTATGTCATTTTGCACGAGTACCGAGGTTACTTGGCCCGAGCCGAGAGGCAAGGGTCAAGACTCGGGACGAGTGAAAATGACACTTCTGCACGTGTGTCGAACAACGTTTTTTAATACAATTGCGAAAAAACTACAATGAAATAATAGTAGATTGTTTGACAAGGGTCTAAAGTAGGCCATATTACCACCAGGTGGTTATTTTCCCGACCGAAGTGAGGGAAAATTGTTCGAGTGGTAATGTGGCTTTTAGACCACTTCGATTGCGAGAAAATATCATAAAAAATACTTATTATTTACGCACAATAACTAAACTAAGGTGAAATTATGGCCTCCTAGCCCAGTCGGTAGTGACACTGCCTACGAAGCAGGAGGTCCCGGGTTCGAATCCTGGTAAAGGCATTTATTTGTGTGTTTATCACAGATATTTGTACCTGAGTTATGGATGTTTTCTATGTATTTATCTATATCTATCTATTATATATATCGTCGTCTAGTACTCACAACACAAGCCTTATTGAGCTTACTGTGGGACTAGGTCGATTTGTGTAAGATTGTCCTGTAAAAATATTTTATTTATTTATTTATTATGGTATAACTTGACGGTCTTTTATTTTTTTTAACTTTTTTGACATAGATACAAAATATAAATACCGCGAATAACTAAATGCCACAGACGACGGTATAATTAGCTCTTTAAACAGTTTAAACACACTTTAAAGCGTTTCCCAAAAAATTAAATATTTTTTAATGATTGTGAAGTAGGAACTAAAAACCACCTCATGTTTATAGAAATAAATTGCGTTTCCTGATTGGTCGATTTTAACACTACTGTATTCTGATTGGTTGATATTAAATACAATGTTTTTTTTTATGGACTTAAATTATTTTCACAGTATATGCACCAAAAAAGTATCTAGCGTTCCGATTAACTCCGATATGTGTTGTGATTGGTGGATTTAATATAGTGAAGTGTTCTGATTGGTCAATTTAAAATGTTTTGTAAATTATAAATATGTATACATATTACCATATTAGCCCTAGAGGCTAAATGTACTACTTTAGTCCGCCTTGGTAAGCATAATAGGACACACTTTTTGAGCATGAGAAGTGAAAAATTACATTTATATTCTGTCAGTGTACGCAAGACAGCTTCGTTCAATCGCGCGTTGTTCAAGTAATACTATTGGGTCTCGCATAATACTCCTTTATGCCCAATCGCGCGTAGTTCAGGTGGGTCATTTATAAGCGGGTCTCGCATAATACTCATTTATTTAAAATTCTGATCTGCAAATCGTGCGTAAAATCAAACTTTACGCACGATTTGCAGATCAGATTACTTTTTAGCACTAGTGCATAAAATCAAACTTTACGCACGATTTGCAGCTACATAAAGTAAACTTTTTGAGCAATTGTATTAAAAAATATTTTTATGAATATTGATTTTGAAATATCTGCGACAGATTTCCTGTTGCAATGTATGTACAGTTATTTATGCTTACATGCTTATATGTATTTGTCAAAGTAATGTTGTTAATGGGATCTTGAAATTTCAGGGTTCTAGCTTACTTTTAAGCTTTATCGGCCGCAAAATATACTTACTACTGTCTATTTTTTTTTATTAAATAACAAACATACAAATAATTACAGACGACTATAAACTAAAACTTAAATACTTAAAAACAAAATAATTAACTCTAAAATAAGACTAAACTAAAACTAAGGTATATCTAAATACGGCCGCTGCGGCATGGTACCGAAGATACTGGCAGCATTTCCTCGCTGGATCGCGAGACTAATTCGTTTACCCAGATAGCTGCCAGCTCTTCGGTCTCCTGTGGCATCTTTGAGTCTCTTTGGCAGGTCTTTGAAGAGACTCAGAGCGCTAGAGCCCCACGGACCAAGGGTCTGGACGCCGAATGGGGCTAAAATATATTCGACGCCAAGACCACTATATTTTCCCACCTTGGCTTTTTCGGCCGCCTCTGCTGCTGCCGCTGCCCTCAGGGTGGTTCGTTGGAGATGTGACGGGGCCAGTGTGTCTACGCAGGTTGCATCCCACACCAGCACCCGTCCCATACTCCACGGAATCAAAGTCATACCGTCCGGTCTCCTGCCGTCAGTTCTAGAGATGCCGGCTGGCTCTAAAAGAGCCGGCACATTAACTGATGCAAGAGACCGGCGGATGATGTCATTAAGGGCAGCATGCCTTGAGAAGCGGCCCGCGCTTCTTTGGCAGGAAAGTCCGTGGTGGCCCAGGTAGTTCACATCGGTTCCGCAGGGGCAACGATGTGGAGCGCAGACCGGGACCCCGAGACGGAGCGAAACTGAAATGCGGAGGGTATCGGGGTCTAAAAAGGTTCCAACATTTGGGGACGGATGTGCTTGCAGCCAATATCCGGCTTCCCTGGTACTGGCTTAGTAGATAGACAAGAATGGGTTAGTAGATTATCCAGAGTCAATTTACACGTGATGTCGTCCCAACTCCTTTGTGATTTTGGGTGTTCGGGGAAATTTTGACTGGGGCAAGCAATAGACCAAGCATTTTTGGCGTCAGCCAAGCCCGAAGTCTCACAGTTTGAACGTAGGATTTTTCCTATGAGACTGGAAGAGCTGTGTACTGACGACAAAAATGCCGGTAACGCGACACTAGAAATTTTGCGGATCCCTAACCCACCGTACCGGATGGAAGGATGTCACAAACTTGGATTATTTATTGGGCCAGCAAACATGTCTGCAAAAAATCAGAACTACCGGATTTGACGCACAGTATTACTTTCAGGCAGGGCTTGTAACCGGTTTTCGCAAAAAGCCCCGAAACAACCCAATATGTTTACATATTTTGTGGTTTTTACGTGGAAATCGTATTGGTTTTAGGTTATGACTATATATTGTAAGATTTTTTGTGACTGTGGTGACAAGGTTCCTGGATTATAGTAGGTTCGAGCCAGGATAGAAACCCAGAATTTATTGCTAAAGTTATTTTTTTTTATACTACGACGGTGGCAAACAAGCATACGGCCTGCCTGATGGTAAGCAGCTACCGTAACCTATGGACGCCTGTAACTCCACAGGAGTGACATGCGCGTTGCCGACCCTTTACAAAAAGGAGGATTCACTGTGTTGACGGCTAAAGGAACAAGAGGGGACCCTCAACACACTGGGTCCTCTTTGAGCTCTTTGGCAACCTTACTCACCAGCAGGAACACAACACTATGAGTAGGGTCTAGTGCTATTTGGCTGTGGTTTTCTGTAAGGTGGAGGTACTTCCCCAGTCGGGCTCTGCTCCAGATTTGAGCGAGACGACATTCACTGAACGTGCCCTACCACACTAAGCGAGATGCCATTCGCAGTGCCCATACCTCTCTTTTTGGCATAGTTTAAAGACATACCCAAGTCCGGACGTAATTTAAGGACATACCCCGGGTCCAACGCAGTTAGCAGCAGAATTAGATAAGCGGACATGGTAATCAAAATGATGTTGACATTGCACTTAGGGTGGGTTGCACCACGCATAACTAACGAACTCATCAACGTTCCATCCTTGGGTCCAGGACTGCTCGCTGAGTTGAATATTAAGAACGGATTCTAAATTACTTTTAATGAGACAGTCTATTTGTGATAAAAGATTTTGATATTTCCAAAGGGGACAGCAGCGAAGCACATACGTTAATTTAGGAACGAATAGGCAAAATTTTATAATAATGAGAGCATAGTGTGAGCTTATTTCATGTGACCGATGAGAATGATTTTGGAATTTGGAAACAGAATTTTGAACGTAACCTGAAAAGCTTTCTTCGAAAATGGGAGATCCCAGGAGGCAAAGGTTACTCTTATCGAGTATTTTAATATTTGGTGCAAGTTGGTTGAATTTTTGTATCAAATTATCAGTGTTGTTACAGGAATTTTGTACAAATAGTTCGCATTTATTGAAATTCAATTCTAAGACAATAGATTTGAATTTACTAATAATTACAGAGAGATCCGATAGTACTGAGTCTGCGTCACCTCCTAGGGTTCCATCATCCAAGTACCATACGTTAAATTTTGAAGTTAAATTTTGGATTATAGGGTTTATTGCCAAACTAAAAATTGTGGGCCCCAAGGGATCTCTTTGTTGGCAGCCGACTTCAGATGACAATTCGTTTGATCGGTACATCAACTTTGTAGTTTCCGCGTAACAGTGGAGAAGATAGTTGTAGATTTCAGGAATATTTGACTTAACTTCTGCCAACAAGGTATCTCTATCCAGAGAATTAAAAGCATTTTTAACGTCAATTTTGAGTAACACTTCGCACTGGCCGTCGCTGAGGAAGGTCCGAAGGGCATGTACGGCGGCTTCGCATCCTCCTTTAATTCCGAAGCCTAATTGAATAGGTTCAAAAGATTTCTGTAATTTTGGAGGGATGTGCCGAACCGCAATTTTGGAAGCTAACCGGCGAAGTGTTGCGGCAACAGCAATCGGTCTCACCCCTCCATCTTTTTTAGTTAGAGCGATCAAGTTTGCGCCGTAAAAACGTACGATATCCGGGTGAATATTGCCTGCATACATGATGTTTATTAATTTGGTGATATTACTGATGAGTTGCTCACCTATATCTCCTAAGGACGGAGATGTCAGGCCCTTAAGATGTCGAGGGCTGAGGCCATCCAGTCCTGCTGCAGAGCCGGTTTTAAAAGATAGGATTGCATTGAACACGTCGATGGGTTTAATCTGCAGGCATGACTGGGTTGCTGTTGGAGGGTCGAAAAAGTAGGGGATCACAGGAGCTGTGGGATGTTTAGTAAGTAAGGCCGAAAGAGTTTGAGGGTTATCTGCAGACAGCACGTCACTAGAAAACAACAGTCGAGCGGCTCCTTTCAGGTCTCCCTCGCTAATCTTGTTTTCAATGATTTTTATTTCATTATAGTATGTTGCAGAGGGATGTCTATGTATGGTTAGAGGGGGTGAATGAACTGAACAGTTATTTTTAATTTTTTGCGTTAAATATATATTATCATCGTCATCTACTTATATAAATATACTTATACTTTTTAGGTCGACTGGTGGAGAATGCCTTTTGACATTAAGTCCGCAAAATTTTACCAATAGTTACCAGACATATTCTAACAAAATACTTTTCAGAGAGGTTTTAAAGCTCGATCTCCTGATATTCCATTGTTCATGTCACTATAGATCGGCCTGCTGTCTCACGCGTTCTCCGAGTCGTCCCTTATCAGACCTTGTCAGGTCAGTCTTGTCACTGACAGGTCATCTGACAATCCAGGCTGAAGGCAAGTCAAGGGATGAAGAGGGACGTATACGGTTCGCACCTGGTTGTTCCAAAAACTTGCGTAAGCACTTCACTTAAAGTTCACTTTACTAAAACACTAAGTCTTTTTTCTAATTCTCGTAAATTAATTTACTTATCGCAGTTTGTTATTGATTTCAACTCGCAAGTACTTTAACATTATTGTTTCAGGAAATATACGAATATATAAAAATAAATAGTAACAAATGTTACGATTTACAAAAAATCAATTTAAAAAAATTGCCAACTGATTTTACACACTTAAGTTGTGTTAAGCTTAGGCTCTTAGTAACAATTTCATCGACTAGAATAAACTTCCAATAGTTCTAACAATATTGACATCGTAAGTACTCAATTTATTTAAAGTTAAATCCCTAAGTTTGGTTAAAACTAGGCCCTTCAAGAACCTATAAAGATTAACTATGTGCTTAAACGTAATTTCATACAATATAACTATTTAGGTAAGTTACGCGTACAAATGCTGAAATAAAACGATTTACTTATTCGTCACCGTCATTTATTTAATAAGTCCTATCAAGCTCGTGCCGACTCCAAAATGAGGTATAAATCCATCTCGATGGCAGATAATCTTGTTATGTGAGCGACAATTGAGTTGCAAATTCGAGAGCAAGGGCCCTTTGATTCCATCAGAGTGCGACAGCTGTATTTACTTATAAATAAGGGCAGTCAGATTATATCGGATTTACATTGGTATAGTTACTCACGCTACTCCGTGTCGAGTCCAAGGATTGCCAACCGTACTATCATTTAGTATCGTACTATATAATTTGGTTTGATGTACTGTTGAAAAAATCCTTAAAAGGCGAAAATATTATATCTTTGGAACGTCTCATGAGGTAACAACAAGGTGTACTATATTTTTTTCATGTAGGGTTGGAAAATACTATAATTCTCCCCAAAAAAGGTGGCAACCCTAAGCCCAAACCTGGGAATATTTTAGAAAGGGTTGTGCAAAATTTAACTTAGCTGAATGATGTGTAAGTAACAGTCATGGATCTATGAAATAATTGTGGATACCACGCCAAATGTTATTCCATGATAAGGTGATTTTGGACACACGCATATGAGCTAATCATCTCTCAGCGTTCAGTTTTTAATGAGTGCGTGTCGCGCGTAAACATTAGAAAAATCTGCTTACAGGGCGCCGCTGCGGCTGCACATTTAATAGTACATTGTGATACAAGTGCGCTAAGTTGATCATTACATACGAAGCGATATTATGCGCACGAACGCACGTGAGTGCGCATAAGGAAGCTGAGCTTATGCAAGCACACGCGTTTCATACGACGTTTTTCAACACACTTGCAAGGAAATAACAGAATAGTATAATTAATAACTTTTGATAAATACATTACTTGTCAGAATGTTTACAGGATAGAGGTACTTACGAACCTAAGATAATTAAATTTAACTAACCTTTTTTGTGATGTTATTGTCAAATCATTTCATAAAATTAAAGACTTCACATTTATTGTGCAATAAATTATAGTATTTTTCTCTTAAGTATTGCTCACTAGATTTTTATGATGACATTTTACTAGTATGTATCACAATTTTGAAATATATTCGGTTAAATTAACGCTAAAGTTGTCTTGTTATTCATTGAAAATATAATTTGTTTAAATTAATAAAACACGACGAGAAAAATCTAACAAATAAACAATGATTTGAGGTTAACTTATAAATGGCGCGCAATTTTCTTTTTTGGATGTGCGTGCAGCTTGAGGCAAAGGCGCGGACGTATAATGCCAAACAGCCAATATTAAAACAGACAATTCGTGTTTAAAACGTAAATTATTATGTATTACGAGTAATACAATAAGTTAAAGTTATTCTTATTCACAATCAGGATTGTATAATTTGTATTCTATCGTAAATGTGTATATGTTTAATATATTTAAATTTTTTTTACTTTTTTAGAATGTAAACTCATAAAGAGTTAAAAAAAAGTTAAGGTAATACCCGACTAAATTACAACGATTCGTCTGCGTACGTACAACTTTGTACTAGAGTTCAAACGTCACTTGATCGGATTATTAAATTATCCCACTAGTTGGATAATTATTGTGAAATGCACGCGTGTTTAATATCTAGGATTATGAGCATAAAAGCGGTGGAATAAGAACCTCATTACGAGCAGGTGTGTTGAAAAATATATATCGTTGTAGCACATAAATAAACTTTGAGTAAGTTTACTACTAAAACATGTGAAAATAGTCGTTCTATGTCCTAAATGACTACAGTGACGATGTTTACTTATATTCATCTTTAAGGGATAAATTTGCACCAATTTATTTATTTTGTCTGTTTCTAACAAACACAGCTGTCACAGGGACAGATAAGGACAAAACACAAATTAACTAGTTTAGGCCTAAGAGGTCCTTCCAGTCTGCTGCGTACAAGATATTGTACGAGTATCGAACATAGTAACGTCTCGTGTAACGCAAAATCTGAATTCAAGAAATTCATTTTCCAATTTTTAACTCGTTACTCTGTAAAACTGCACACGTGTTCAAAACTTCGAATAAAACTCGAAGCGACGACGCTGCAGCGATGCTGAGGCCTGAGGCGTAGCCAGAGGTACATTGGAAGTTACAACATTCCAAGTTTGAAGTTTCACAAAATCGATGTCACATCAAATAAATAGTAATATGAAAAGGCATATTTTAAGTGTAGTGTATTTTCTTACGAGCGTTAGGTTAGGTACTAAGCTACTAAGGCGTATAACTCTAAAAGGAGGACTTTTTTCGGTACTTATTAATTAAGTCAGTGTAAAGGCTTAAAATATTTTTAGCGATATCTCCTTTTTTTAACAGTTATAATTAAATAATATGAAATGAATGTTATGTGACAATCTAAGACGCGTCGCGTACGCTCAATAAGGTTTGTGTTATAGGTACTAGACGGTATAAATAATATACACAACCTACACACGAAAATACCTACATAGATAAAACCAATAACTCTGGAACAATTTTTTGTGTTATACACACAATAGTATTTTGTGCAACAGGTACATAATAAGGGTTCTTAAGATTCGAGGGTCGAAGTTACAAAATGAGGCGAAGCCGAATTTTGTAATAACAGACCCGAGAATTTTAAGACCTAATTATGTACCGTTGCACACGAAACTTTTTCTACGACAGTAGCAAAAACGTAATTAATAAATAATTTTAAAGTTCTTAAGTATCACGAGTACATAAATCAATTTTGTTTTAAGATTTTTCTATCAACTAATAACTCTTACTTTTGTGCCGAAGTCTTCGGATATTCACTGTGAAGTTTTCTTGTCACTTATTTTATGAAAATTAACGTAAACTTCTAGATATTAACATAATATACGAGTTTAAATACAAAAATTAAGCCGTACATTGTGTTGAAACTTTTTAAATATTAACTTTTTGACTAAATGTCATAGACAGACCACGAGTTTGTTTTCAATTGCAAAAAAATATGGCTTCGTTCAAGTAACTCTCAATGCAAAAGTTTACATTAAAGTACTATTATGTATGATTTTCATAAATATGAAAAATAAATTATTTAAGATATTAATACTTTAAAAAAGACATGATAATGTTTTTATCATAGTTTGTGCAAAAATAATTTCAAGTATATATCAATTTGAAAATATAATTTATGTTGTAAACAAGAACGAACTCTTTTTAGACATGGCACCTGGAAGTCAGTGTATTAAAAAAAACAAAAACAGTTGCACAATATAATAAATAAATAAATATGTTTTGTGTGACTGCTAGCAGTTATAGAAAGTACCTATAGACAAATAGACTTTAGCGCCTTCACTTAAATGATGTAGTTTTAGATACCACTATCAGTCATTTAATTGGCATATAGAAGTGCTGGAGTAGAAAAATATATGACAATACAACTACCTTAACACTGGAGTCACAGGACCTCTGGCTACGTGGGCAAGGTCACTACGTAAACTTGAAAACTAAGAAGAATAACAAACTTTTATGTACCTACCTAGTTTACTTAGGTACCCATTGTTAGAGTGTAGGTACAACGCCCCAAACTTAAACGACGTGAGTTCTAAAACTCAAGTTTGAAGTATTCGGAACAATCTAAAGTCGATAAGCAGAGTTTTAAAGCGTTATAAAATGATTTCTAAAAGGCTAAAGTCGGCTTTCCATAGTGAATCACTCGTAAATAGACTGGCTTTGTGCAGTTAGGATGCTGAGTATTAACATCCTAACTGTGACACTTTTTAACTTATGATTTTTTTACTATTTTATTTAATATTTATTTTTCGGGATCTATTCGAGCGATTTGGTTCAAATTTTAAAATTATGTTATTTATTTAGATTTGCATCACCACCAAAAAAACGAATACTGGTTATCATAAAAAAAGATATATATAAAAGAGAAAGTTTTTTTTAATGTGGTTGTGAAGTAGTGACACTCCACTAGATTTTTTTTCTCAGAATAGACCATACATTGGCATAGGCCTACGCAGCTAAATATCTTTGAGTAGCAACAGAAAGAGTCAGGTATGACACAATAATGAGAGCAACAAAACCAGTCTAGTTAAATGGGTGGAGGTCAGAGTTTCAGACAAGCAAAATTTTCTTGTTGAAAAAAAGTAATGCCAATATAGGTAAAAACTGCCAAAGGTGTCTTACTTGTATTTATAGAGGACAGGGCCTATATTTTAACATTAGAACAAAAACATTGCGTATTATTGCGGAAACAAAAACAGTAGGCAACGAACTATGAATTATATTATACCGTTATACGTCGTTTGGCACTACATTCCCCCAACATAAACTTTTCAAATCCATAACTCTAGGACTTGTATTCATTCAAGCGAAACGGTTTGCATTCTTTGACCTCCACCCATTGAAAGCTGCCAGATGTGCGGATCTAGAAGAGTAAAGATTTTTATTATCACACATAAACTTACAATACAGATGAGAACCAAATCTCTTAAGTGGTAATTATTGCCTAATGATTTTTAACTAAGTAACAAATTTATAGCCTAAACAATGGAGCTTGGTGAATCATGAATCATGAAAGACATCTACATTGGGATGACTGAAATAAGCATAATATGGCAAACTAACTAAAGGGGTTTCGTAGCTCTCATTATTGTGTTATATCATATCTGACGTGGCCAGCTCTGACGTAGCCAGCTCGCCGTCTAAGAGAACCTTCACACGTAATAACGAAAGTCTTATTAACTTCGGATACAAAGTGTTAGTCTATATATAATGTTAATCTAATATACTTGTAGGATCTTTCATGATCCCTTCCAGCTATCTCACACGACACGACCTATTTGCTTTAGCAACTACCTGATATTAGGCTTCTTAATCGGCATCGACCGGTGAAAATGAGACGATAATTTGCAAAGAGCTTACCGTTTAGCTTATTTTGTTACAAGACGACCAGTATAGCTCTGACCTGATCACGGTTCTAGGAATAAAATTATACTTAGCCAGAGAGGAGTAGATTAAACCATGTTTATACGGACGTTGGGTTAGGTTAATAACTGCTGCTTCTCATGTTGGGCCATATACTTTACTTTGCCAGATATCTTTCAAACAAATAAAAATTAATTAAATTCAAGTAAGTTAAAGGATGATTCAGGCTGTATTGCTCCATACACTACCAACACTTCACTCCATGGACCACGTGATGATTTCTATACCAAATGAAGTGCCGGAAGTGTTGTGTAGGACGCAGAACGTTACAGCGTGAACCATCCTTAAATCTGTATTATTTTCTTATTTATTATCACTGACTCTACGCCGACTCAAATTAAACACTAATTAATAGGGTTATTAGATATGGCTTTAGTTCACTTATCGATTTTGTCAGCTTACATAAATAGACTTTTAAAATCATAACATTCATAACCCTTCCTTTTGGTTTCGTAAATATGCACATACTAGCTTTCCGCCCGCGACTTCGTCGGGGTGGAATTTTGAAAAACGCTGAAATTAGTTTTTTGCCTTGAAGTTAGTAGCTTACAAACGAACTTTCAAGTGTGTTACAAATTTTTTTTAAATCTCTAAGTATACAAACTTTCAACCACTTTTTTACCCTGTTAGAGGTTGAATTTTGAACAACGCTGAATTTACTTTTATTGTTTTTTAATTATAAGTAAACGTACGAAGTTTCAAATCTCTAACTCAAATTTTTAAACCCCATCCATACAAACTTTCAACCCCCTCTTTACCCCCTTAGCGGATGAATTTTGAAAAACCTCTTCTTAGTGGATACTACCATTATAAAAACTACTTATTGTGAAAAATTCAGCTGTATAGGTTCAACGGTTTGGGCTAGGCGTTGATTTAAGTGAGTCAGTCAGTCAGTCATTCAGTCAGGACTTTTACATTTATATATATAAGATGTATTTACATTTATACAAAATACTTACATGGACTGCTAAAATTATAACCCTTCCTTTTGGCTTCTTTGTAATCGGGTAAAAATAATCCTCCATTATAAATTAGCATTTTTGCAAACGTTATCCAACGAAGCGTGCACTACTGATAAACCAACGCAGCCGATTTGCCGACGTTACGCTCGAGTTAGATAACGAGGGTTAATTCCAAGACCAATCTCAACACTACCCTTTATCTGATTTAACAATATTTTACCACGTTGAACGTGAATTTAACTAGGTACGTTTATCTTTTCTACTTTCTAGTATTTTATTTGAGCTTTTGTTCGGTAAACTTTGATAGACAACAATAGGGATGATAACACATGTTGAATTATGCAATAAAATTTTGTTGATAGGATGCAGAATTACCAATATATTTTAAAGTACGAAAAAAAAAATCAATGATACCATTCAATTTTTAACATTTTACTGTTAAATAAGTTGTATTATAACCATATACATAAACGCAACATTTCACTGTAAAAATAGCAATTTTGTAATTTTCCATACTTTAAACAGGGCGACTACTTATATGATAGTGACGTCACTTTTGCACGTCATTTTGTTAGGAGCGTTTCGAGAAACAAATGCAAATCTCAGACTTTAAGTCTAATTTCTGACGTTTGTGTTGCTTTAACGCAATTGGCCGCATATAGACATTTGATCCTCACAACAAAACAAATCGATTGATACCATACATGAAAAAAAATCACCATGCCTATTACCGACCGTTGTATTTTTACGAAAGCGTATCTGAACGTGCCTAACATTTTATGATGTCATAAAAATATTCCAGTCTTTATATGTATAGGTAATGAAACCACTTCAAAATAAAACCCTTTAGAAGATCTTACATAACGTCGATACGTAATAGGAATTGCATAAACATAAATTTTAATAAGCAGAATCCTTACAGCGGTAGCTCGACTACAATGTCCTATACTCGTATAACCTACATAATAGTTGATTAATAGTTGTATAAGCATTGTGTGAGCGGGGGCGGTAGTTCGTTATTTAAACTGGGTTAAACAAGAACAGTTAGAACTAAAATGTTCAAATTTTGTTCCTTTACGGTATATTGTGATTGCCCCTTGTGCAAATTAGCTTATTTATTAGCTATCTGTTCAGTCCTAAAACCTAACTGGTACCTACCAATTATATGCTATACCTATGGGTATATATGATATATCAGTATAGTAAAAACTTATTTCAAATAAGTTAAGCAAATTCTTATAAAATCCTAATTAATAACTTCCATTAAATCAATTAGGGATAACTTCATCTAATTCTGGCTAATCTCAAACCAACGCTTGAGAAGGTAAAATTATGCAAATGGGAGGTTAAATGTAGCTTAATGAGGGGCTAACGCTGACTTTCTAAATATTCAGTGTTGTGTCAGAGACAATCGTAAAGAATGATAGCATTCCATACAAAATTATTTATGGTTGGTTTTATCTTTTTTCTACGTAGTTTTTGGTACAGTTTGTTATTCTAAGCTAGCTTAAATTTAGCCTTAGAGATTTGTAGAACTCGATGACCATTTATATTGTTTTTAATCAATCTAAAAACGTTTTTTTAATTAATACAAAACAAACTATCGTTTTAAGATAGCAAATCTTAATATTTGACAAAGTAACAATTTATGTTTATAATGGAGAAAATTTCAGCAAAAAGAATGTGAGTATTACACTTTGAAACAAGCACGACAGGTAGGTATTTATGTCGTGTCTTAAAATGGCGCGGAACAAAACAGAAATTCCTCGTTAAAAGTTAAAACAAAATACTCCAATTTTCCGAGCCAACTGTACGTCCAATAAGTTACCCGTTGACGTCCGTAAGCCGATTTGCGAAGTACAGTCGACTTTATAACAGCACTTTACTGTAATGTAAAAGGCAACGCTGGCAGACAGGTAAATTATTTAAAGGGTTGAAATAGCAACACTAGGAATTATTAAGGGGATGTAACACTGCTTTTAACTAGCGTAAATATCAACCCGAACCTTACGAACCGAAGATTAATATGACGATGATATGACAAGTACGTAGATACATCCTATTATAATATAGGTGCGTAGATATACAATAAGATGTATAATAGATATATAATAAGTACATAGGTAAAGAGAAATATCCAAAAGTAGATATGCGTATTGTTGTCCTGCGTGCGTACTAACCATTTTTGAGAATGTGTAATTAAATTTTACCTACAAATGTTTAGTGTTCATGGATTAGTGATTTATTTAAATGCGAGTAGTGTCCAATGCAATTTAGCTGTTGGTGATTGATAAAATCAAATAACTGTTAGACACCAAGCAACAACTCTCAATAGGAACGAGCGACCGTGTTTGCAACTGAAATGTATATTAAAGAAAATTATGTCAAAGGTCAAATCTGATAATCGTTACCTATGTATCAAAAATAATCGCATTTTCACTTGAACACTCATAGTCTCATGATAACGATAATAAACCGGCCTCATGGTGGGGATATTGGAGATGTCGGTTTCCGCACGGGTGACTGCTCCACGTGGGAGCTTGATATACAAATTTACCCCTCATTCAAACTACTGCCCTCGCTAATACAATGCTTATACAACTATTATTCATAAACGTCTTATTTAACTAATAAACGTGTGTCATCTGTCACTAACAGTTGTGTCTGTTAGATGCTTCTAACACACAATAACAAACAATACATTAACTAATTGAGACTTGTAACTCTTGTAAGACGTGTATGCAGGGCGTTAAAGTCTGATTAATCAAATTTTGAGTAGCAGCAGAAATTCTCGCACAATAAATTCTTTTTTACATCAATTCAACTTTTAATAAATAGAAAAAAAACAAGACTTAACTAAAAACACATTTTTTTAAGCGCATCTTTAAACACATTTTATTTATTATTTTTAACGCAACAGGCACAGTATGTAGCCCAACAAACCCAGATTGCAATTTAAAACAACAGAGTAAATCCATTCGGCCAAAATGAATCCGCAAATTTTAGAGCCCTCGAACAAATTGAAATCGATTTGAAATTGGACGTTACAGATTTCTACGAATTTAAACTCTTTGGAAAAGGGACACGATTTGTAATAACTTTGCGAGCTTTTCTTGGTTTAGTTGTGGTTCAGCGAGACGCTGTTGTAAAGCATTTTGAATTTAAACAAGTAGATACCTAATAGGTACTGATGACGGTGTTTTGTTATTTTATACAGTCGGTTATTTAGTGTAGGTCATAGACTAATTAACCCAAGACCCCCCATAGCCGAGCGACCCCCGCTGCCACGCTCGAAGTAATTTCACTCTGTAATAAGACGCTAATATTGAAAGTGACAGTAAACATAGTACGTCTCCATGGCAACCATTAATGTCTGTCTCTCGCTTACGCCCCATGGAATAGTTGCGCGTTCCCTGTCTAGCATTGCGAGGTCCCCTCCCACACCCCTTCTTTTTGGCAGCTTAGGTTTCAAAGAAATAACGCGCTAAGCGGGGTATAGAGATATCTTGTATATGGTGTAGGTATAATAAGTTACGAGAGACGGGCAAAAACTTCGGCAGGCAGAAGAGAGATAGGATCATTAAAAATCTAGCACCGTGTCTTTTTAGACAAAACTATGATCCATGAAATGATAATTGTAATCTACATTTAATTGTTGCAGGTATAAAACATGCGTCTTGTAATGCCGGGGTGTATAAGTGACATACGCATCAGGCCCTGGCTGCGATTGCTGATCCTAACGCTCTTCATGACCATATACCTCACACTTGGTAAGTAAAATGTAACGTTTGGTGGGAAAAAAGACCTTCCCGCATGTCAAAAGGTTTTCAATGTACCTATTAGCTTCTGGATAAAAACTTTGACTTTGAGCATTGAACTCATATCACTCACAAATGCCTAAAGAGAATTACATTCAGCGCTCAAAAGTAGCATAGAATAATTTTTACCAAAAAAAAACCGACTTCAATGGGGGAGAATGAATGAATGAGAATGAGAATTCTCATTCAATGGTGGAGAAATCATTTAATGGTGGAGGCAGGTAAATGACAGATGGTGTACTCATAGACTACATACAATGAAATAAATAAAAATGTCTTAATAATCTAACTTACTTAACAAACACAGCGAAGAGGATAAATCGCCAAACTTGAACTATGCGGCGTCGAAGAGTTCCGTTCTGATCATCAAATATCACTTCTTTGATGCTTGATTTGTTGATGAAAATAGTAAAATCACTATATGCCTTTAGCATTTGAGGAGTTCCCTTGATTCCTCATGGATCCCATCATCAGAACTCGAGCTTGACAAAAAATTGTCTTGAAAATCTAACTTGCTTATATAACAAACACAGCGAAGAGGACAAATCGCCAAACGTGAACTTTGCGTCGTTCAAGAGTTCCGTTCTGATTATCATCAGCAGTTCCACTTCTTCAAAACACAAAAGTCACTATATGTATGCCTTTAAGATTTGAGGCGTTCCCTCGATTCCTCATGGATTCCATAATCAGTACTGCGTTTTGACAAAAACGAGAACGAGACGAAAAATCGGTTCAAACATGACGGAGTTATGCAGTAACAAACATTTTAAAAAATACAACCGAATTGAGAGCCTCCTTCTTAAATCTTGAAGTCGGTTTAAAAAGAGGTCTTTTTGGTAAAGAGAGCCGTGTGAATGCTAACTGTAATTATAAATCAAAATTTTAAGCTAACAACATGTTCTTGGAGCTTGATCTTTATAGAAGCTACCCACGACCTTGGCAAAACAAATAAGGTCCCGTTAATGGCACTCGCATACAAATAATAATCTATCCTATTGGATTCCGATTTCCTTAATTCCTTATAAATATAACCCATATATTTTTTAAGGTTTTCATTGAGAGCACAGGTAAAATAATTTCAAAATGACTGGTCTTATTTTATAGCTTTAGGTACCTAATGCTTAAATTTAATATTTATCAATTATGAAAATTAATAAGAAAGGAATTCTGTTCGCAGCACCCATGCTTAAACACAAATTTCGCGTAGAATTAGGGGGATTTTCCGTCCAATTTACAGGTTTTCTTTCACTTAAATATTAGGAATGTTTTCTGGAAAAGTTGTTGCCTGACTGGTAATAGGCAGACGTAATGAATTTAATTTGTAAGGCCGGTGAGGCAATGTTGCTCCAGTGGGATAGATGGGGCGGTTAGACAATTTTAAGTGTAGCTACTATGCCATTAAGTGACCATATCCTTTTGTTGTTTTCCATGAATATAATTAGACACTAATAACATTCAATTTAACTTACATTAAATACTTAGGTACTTACTTACTTTAAATACACAGTCAATGAGAATTAGTGTAATAATTACTGTGTATAAGTACATAACTATGTTCCACTGAAATAACGGTAACTTTTTAGTTTTATCTTGGTACTCGATTGATGGTATCAAACATGATCTAGCAAATTAATCTGCTGTCAGTTCGCAAAAGCCGAGAAATAAATATTCAAATCACGCGCGCGACATTTCGAAAAGCATTGAAAACGAACCAATGACCGTCATTTGTAATTTTGAATCTGAAAATGTGCGTTTAGGTACTTACCTATTCTTATGAAAGCGTTGGGTTTCTAAAATTTATCTAGATTTGTTTACTTTAAAAATCGCTGTATTTGCTTGTATATATTAATAATTTTGATTTCATTTTATTTACATTATCAACAAAAAAACTCTTGGGATTTTCGCGAATAAAAATTCTTTTTAGTGTTTTATTATTAGAATATGATACTAATTATGCCCTTAACGGTCCACTAGCATTTTTGTAACACCTTTTTTTTTTAAAAGTGTTAAAGCTGCCGAAAATAAACATACGAAACATAAATATTATGTATTATATATTAAAATATGAATAATATATAGGACTTTTTAGATATAAGATATAGATGCTTCGTTTTAAAAGATCGCTCTTGCGAATGATACCGAAATAGCCTAATATTTTTATAACTAGTTCAAAACCTACTTTGCAACATTGTCCGACCTATCGGATATACTATGTAATAGCTTGACTCCTTACAAGAGGCACCGGAGTTCAGAAATTAGATTTCACAAAGATTACTATATTTACTTCGTAATAGTCACGCGTTATGACGCCCCGTCAAAATATGGTTGTCTTTTTTTAACAAATGGCACTTATTACAAGAGCAAGGAGCAAGAAGTGACAGTACGTGACTAACGGCGTCAAAGAGATTCAACACGCGAGGTCTATCGCATGTTTATCTAGTCTGAGACAACCATGAAGTTAAATACAATCTGGAGATCATACTTCGACCACAAAGTGAGGCCGAAAGAGAAGGTAATGTAGGGAGCTGCATTTCATTCTAAGTAGGGTGACCATATGTACTATGATGTATGTGGGATTGGGATAGTATGAAGATAAATATAAAATATGCCTGTCGTAAGTATTGTCCAGAAAGAGAAGTCTCATAGTTCATATGGGAACTTAACTTATACATTCTACGAGTATAAGGAGCTGGCCACTTCAGATACGTTGACACAATAATAAGAGCAGAGAACCCCTCTAATTACTTTACTATTTTAAACTTATTGCTAGATCCAGGCATCTGGCAGCTATTTATCGGAGGACGTCAGAGTGACAGACCAGCAAAATATTTCAGTTAATAGGTAAAAACTGTCGAAGCCTATCGCTAATATAATAACAAAAAAGTAAAAACATAGCCTAGTCGGTAGTGACCCTGCCTATGAAGCAGGAGGTCCCGGGTTCAAATCCTGGTCAGGGCATTTATTTGTGTGTTTATCACGGATATTTGTTCCTGAGTTATGGATGTTTTCTATGTATTTAAGTATTTATATGGATATATCTATTACATATATCGTCGTCTAGTACCCACAACACAAGCCTTATCTAGACACACGGTAGTGTGTCCGCCAAGTTCGAGCAAAAAAAAGCGACACACCGGCCGTGGGTTATATTACACGAACCATTTCGGGCCAATTTCGACCACCCTATAACTCAAAACATATTTTATCTACGCATATGAAATTTCGAGTGTCTGTTGACATCCCCTTAATTGTCTAGAATACAAAATTTCATTATTCTACCTATAGCAGTTCTTGAGATATTGACGTCAGAAAATCGATATTTTTACTATACACTCACTGACTCACTGACTCACTGACTCATCAAAAACCTAGACCACTTCCAATGGTCCTACTGACTTGAAATTTGGCATGGAGATAGGTCTTAAGGTCAAAGTAAAGGGAAAAATCTGAAAACGGCCAAGTGTGAGTCAGTTTTAATAATAGCGAAGGTGTAACTTTGTTCTACTATGAAGTCATAATAAACTAAGTGGGTCTATCTTCCAATGGTCGTACCGACCTGAAATTTGGCTCGAAGGTTTGTCTTTAGGTCGAAATAAAGTAAAAATCTGAAAACGGCCAAGTGTGAGTCAGTTTCGAAAACAACGAATGTGTAATTTTGTTCTACTATAAGTAGGTATGGAGTGGAAATGAGATTAGACTTATTTAAATTTAGATACATACCAATTTAAGACAATACATGTTTGTCTTAAAGACAAGAACAATAAAATTGTTCACCACTCTGTGTGTGTCTGTTGCGGGAACTGAACCCACGATTTACGAAGTACAAAGCAGGTCACTAGGTACACTAGGTGCGCTAAATCAGTCAAACAAAAATGAAAAGACTATTTTTTCTCGCATAGTCTAAATAATTTCTAATTTTACAACTAATAAAATCGCAGATTCAAGAACATGGAAATCATATATACTCTAAGATGGAATTATATATACTACTGCCCATCTCACCCTCCGATACGCCACGGGATGAGATGGGATGGTGCACTTCTAGGGCTACATAATAGGCCACCAATTATAATACCTACTGGTAGGTAGGTATTACCAAGTTATTAATTATCTATGTAGGTAGCGTACTTACAAACAGAATAAAGTACGTTATTGATGTATGTAATTATATGTAAGTAGGTACATTTTATAGGTGTAGGGAGCCAGTTTATTTGTAAAAATCACCTATAAATAAATAGTAAAATAGAATTAGACGCTTAGTATAAAGGGTATAGTATAAAGTACATACCTAAGTGGAATGAGACATTTCCTAAAGCAAAAGTGATAAAAAAATAATAAAGAACCTACACCTAACAAAAATAAATGAAATCCCATCAAAAACATAAATGTGAAAGGCTGCCAAGTTCGATACTATGGGAATGCTTCGCCTATAAAAGAAGTGAGATCTGAATTAGTACCAAGTTCCATAAAAATACCTCAAATCATAAATAGTTATAGGAATGCACACTTGATTTCCAGCAATTTTTAAGGTACATTTTGAATAAGTATCACGTTACATAGAAATACCTAAAATTATAATAGTCAGAGAAACGCACACCAGTTTTTTTAGCAGTTTCCTGATAACATTTATTGGCAAGTTTTAATAGAAAATTATATACTTGACACATTGCAGTCCAAAGGTGTCGATTCATTGCATTGAAAAGGTGTGTGGTGTGTGAAAACTTGCCAAGTAACATCATTAAAAAGTACTGAAAATAATAAATGTTATCAGGAAACTGCTAAAAAAACCGGTGTGCGTTTCTCCGACTATTATAATTTTAGGTATATCTATGTAACGTGATACTTATTCAAAATGTACCTTAAAAACTGCTGGAAATCAAGTGTGCATTCCTATAACTATTTATGATTTGAGGTATTTTTATGGAACTTGGTACTAATTCAGATCTCACTTCTTTTATAGGCGAAGCATTCCCATAGTATCGAACTTGGCAGCCTTTCACATTTATGTTTTTGATGGGATTGAGCTTACTGTGGGACTAGGTTGATTTGTGTAAGATTGTCCCGTAATATTTATTTAATATTTATTGATTTCTTTATTATACTGTGACTACTACAATTTTTTGTATGGCCTTGTGCCATTTTAGGACCCTTTCGAAAGGGCCTAAAAAGAGCCGCGGGCCACTCCTGTCCTGTGTAAGTAATACTTAGGAACAGACCATGTACTTATGTACATTTCTGTAAAAACAGCAAAACCGACCCGCAGCTTGCCGACATCATAGTCACCCTATTGTTTGACAATCTTAAGTTGTTGTTAAATCGTAAAATTGAATGATTGTGGATTACCGGTGAAAGGAAAGTCTACTTTATTGTAAAGTCTCACCCATGCACCCTTTCACGCAACATATCTTGACCATTTTTACTTAAAAATTTTGTTACGAAATGTTGTTAAGCTGAGCGGCGTCATTTGAAATAATATCAGTGACATATTATGTCAGCGATGGGCACAGACTACTTAGTAGATACTACGTGTGATGGGACTGATGGGATGGGGATACCAGACCGTATTTTAAATATTACAAAACTTACTACTGTCTGCAATATTAAATGCAATTCTAATATTTATGTCGTAAAAAAATTCAAAGCAGCTAAAAGGGAACAAAGTATTAATTCAAAATCTTGCAATAAATTATTATAAGTAGGAAGTAACTTCTAGTGTGTTACTAAAATAAATGTATATAAATAAAACCACATTGGTAAGTTTCATAAGTTGGCAGCATTGTGCGAGTGAGACACCGCCCCCTACATTATGCTCTCTATCGGACCGTTTTTATTACTTTTTACTAGTGACCTATGAACGACTGTTTTGCTCGGTAATAAGGTTCAACTGTGGTTAGGGGAATATAGTAAAAGTACTATCCGGATTGTATTCTGATCCGTGGAGACGACATCAAATAGGATGACATTGTCATTTAATTAGGCGAGTGGGCAGTCAAGTGATAGAGTTAAGAAATAATCAAGGAGGTATTATTATTACTGATTATTGTTTATCTCATGAACAGGGTGTTTTACGTAGCAAATTTGTTTTCCAGTTTTCTCAATAAATAATAAAACCTATAATATTTTATATATAAATATACTCCAGGAACGGAATACTATCAGCTGTAAAACTATTTGTAATAGCTCTTTAAAGATCCCTGCTGGAGTTGTCTCATGTATTAGCGTTAAAATTGCGGGCTTTTTCCATAACCCCGTAGCGTTAATTTCAACTAGGAAGTGTTATAAATCGTCCCGGCCGAAACTTCTCAGGTTTTTGCCCATTTTTAGCGACGTGATTGGACTGAGGATTGTGAATTCTATTTATATACGAATAAAGCAATTTTTTAAAATCAGTTTTTGGTTCGTGTAATATTAAACGCCCATTCCATAATACGTCACTTTGTTGTACTGTTATTAAGTATTTTTTTTTTTTTTTTTTTTTATACTACGACGGTGGCAAACAAGCATACGGCCTGCCTGATGGTAAGCAGCTACCGTAACCTATGGACGCCTGTAACTCGACAGGAGTCACATGCGCGTTGCCGACCCTTTACAAAAAGGAGGATTCACTGTGTTGACGGCTAAAGGAACAAGAGGGTCCCTCATCGTCAACACACTGGGTCCTCTTTGAGCTCTTTGGCAACCTTACTCACCAGCAGGAACACAACACTATGAGTAGGGTCTAGTGCTATTTGGCTGTGGTTTTCTGTAAGGTGGAGGTACTTCCCCAGTCGGGCTCTGCTCCAGATTTGAGCGAGATGACATTCACTGAACGTGCCCTACCACACTAAGCGAGATGCCATTCGCAGTGCCCATACCTCTCTTTTTGGCATATTTTAAGGACATACCCAAGTCCGGACGTAGTTTAAGGACATACCCCGGGTCCAAATTTCAATACGATACAATTTTTAATGGCATACATGTATACTTGGCTTGACTGATAAAAAGCATTTTCGTTTTTGAGATACGTATTAGTTATCACTATTACTAACATTCTGAAAATATTTAAAACTAGCTTTTGCCCGCGGCTTCGCTCGCGTTAAATTCGGGGTAACACGGTTCCCCTTTGCCCCCCGGAATGCTCCATACAAACTTCCACCCCCCATTTTAGGGAAGTGGGGGGTTAGAAAGAGACAAAAAGTAGCCTATGTCACTCTCCATCCCTTCAACTATCTCCACTTAAAAAATCACGTCAATTCGTCGCCCCGTTTTGCCGTGAAAGACGGACAAACAAACAAACAAACAAACACACACACTTTCCCATTTATAATATTAGTATGGATATGAAGCTGTGACACGTCGTAAGATTATTGGCATCAAGAAAATCTAATTAGTGAGATCAAAGTTCGATCGATTGAACCGCCCCAGACGCCTCCGAGCGCCGACTTCGGGCGATGTTAGTTAATTTCGAAGTTTACAACCTTTTAATTAATTAAAGACCTGAACTATTGACTTTTGGTTTTAGTTAGGATCATTTGCGCTTAATGCTTTAGGGTATGCAAACCGGTTATAAACTAAACCGAAATAATCGGTTATAACCGGTTATTTTCACAAAATTAAATAACCGATTATTGAAAATACGAATAACTGGATTCGGTTCTTTTCAGTTATTTATTCAATGCTATTTTTACCCAAAATTGTATCATAAAAGGTTGTAAGTTCGTAGTTTTTCGTCTGGAATTATGTTTTATATGACTCTTATATGATTTTATAATATTTCTAGGTTTCTCTCCTATTACTTTATTTTGGCGAGCGATTCGCAGCATGGTCATACTTGCTAACCTAACCTATATAACCACACCCCAACCCACCACGACCTTGAACCACAAAATTCCTACTTTCTTTCGAATAAAAGACCCATTGTAGCTCTCCTTACATTATACAATTATCTTATTGATTTTTGTTTTTGGACTTTTTGAAGGTTTTTTTATTAAATTTCAATAAAAATACCCCAAACCGATTATAACCGCTTATCGGTTATTTTTCGGGTATAACCGATTATGAAATTTCATCGGTTATTGCATTCCCTATACAGCTTATCACTTTCCGCTCCAGGGGCCGTATTCTAACTTTAAAACACGTTTAAGTAGACAGATTCTACTTCAATACAACTCCAATGCATGAACTACGTACGCAATACGGCGCCCTAAACATATGAATCAGAAATATCAGAATTTGCTTGAAAATTATTCTGACGCAACTGCAAATACAACATCAATCAATATAATAATATTATTGGTTGAATTGGAGTTTCATTGGAATAATTTTCAAGCAAATTCTTGTATTTCTGATTCAAACATTTATGCTTTAACTGAACCACCTATTTGACAGTTTACATTTACAAAATGAAACGAAAAGGGATTAATATCTAATACCTAATATTTAATTAATCTACCAGTGGCGGGGTATCCATAGAACTCGGTTTCTACCAGCTTGTCTGTATTTAAAGACTTGGTACCGTATTAAAAGTTAGGTCAGGTCACGTCTCTGGCTACTTTTGAATTGGAACAGAGAGACTCGACTCAGGTCAGGTCGATTCACGAAAAGCTGGCAAACTGTCATCATTTTTACAGGCATTCTTGTGAATTTACCATATTAATCATCTATTATTTTTCTTGGTATGTACGCTATGAGGCATTCAAATAATCTAAGTTAATTGATAGATCGGTGGGGAAAGGACAAAAGAGACCCAAAAGTTACCCAATACCTGGAACACCTGCTCCGCAAAGTTTGAGAATATTATCCAGTGCAGAAACAGTACGAAACCATTTTTGGGGGTCCGTAGCCAAATGGCAAAAAACGGAACCCTTATGGATTCGTCATGTCTGTCTGTCTGTCTGTCCGTCCGTATGTCACAGCCATTTTACTCGGAAACTATACGACGTATCTGAATAAAATTTACACATAAGGTGTATCTTGTATGCAGCTACTTAGTTATGTAGTTAAATTCGAAAAAAAAAATATTTTTAGGGGGGGGGCGCTCCTTTAGCTGAGTCTACTAAGTTCATCATCATCATCATCATATCAGCCTAAAGACGTCCACTGCTGAACATAGGCCTCCCCCAAAGAGTGCCACAATGACCGGTCCTGCGCCACCCGCATCCAGCGGACTCCCGCGACCTTCACCAGGTCATCAGTCCACCTTGCGGGGGATCTACCCACGCTGCGCCTTCCGGTTCGTGGTCGCCACTCGAGAACCTTCCGCCCCAACGGCCATCGGTTCTACGAGCAATGTTACTAAGTTGTTCAACAATAAAATCTGTCCATGTTGGTAGCATGCCGTGTTACCGGCATCGTAAATCAGTAAACGAGCTATCAACATAACAATGAAGTCGGTATGTTGTTAGTTTGTGTACTGATTTACGATGCCGGTAACACGGCATGCTACCAACATGGACAGATTTTAGTAGTTTTACTTAGTAGACTCAGCTTTTGTTTGCATCATTATTCACAAATGTTTTTACAAAGATTTACAATAATAAATATTTATTTCGAATGCGTAGTTGCTTCAATCAAATAATTTTAGGGTTCAGGGAATTCTATTCCTTCTGTTATAAATCTGTATGCTATCTCGAACGACGTACAATGTAGGATCCGCGAACTTGCTAAGTACGTGCCATGTTGCCCGTGTTATTTTAATTATACCTCTTACATGTACTAACTCGTACTTCCATAAGTACTTCCTTTATTGTGAAGACGTTAACTTCATTACGTTTATAAAGGAAGAGACACTCGGCAAAATTAAGCCTTGTCACCAAAGATATCAAAGTGACGAGACTTAAAGGCGCAACACACATTTCAGCGGAATCCGTTGCTGAATTCAGTTATCATAAACAAAGATACGAGCCGAAAAGCGGAAAAATCCAACTTCCGGCTGAATTTTGTCTTTGAAAAGATAGGTTTTCTTTGAAACAGGGTATAGCATAATAAGCTCAATAAGGCTTGTGTTGTCTACCTAGCTAGGACCGGTTCAGCCGTTTTCGAATAATCGGTGAACAATAAACAAAGATCCCGACGAATTGAGAACTTGCTCCTTCGAAATCTTGAAGTCGGTTGAAAACCAGTTATTCTCTATCAAACAGCCTATGGTAAGTACAGACAGGGACTTTAATTGTGAAGCAATTTACGGTACTAGCTATTTTTAACCGACTTCAAGATTTGAAAAGAGGAGGTTCTCAATTCGGCGTGTATGTTTTTTTTTTTTTTTTTTTTTTTTTTTTTTTTTTTTTTTTTTTTTTTTTTTTTATGTTTGTTACTCCATAACTCCGTCATGTCTGAACCGATTTTGAAAATTCTTTTTTTGATTGTAAGTATATATATACAGCTTGGTCCCGTTTTTGTCAAAACGCAGTTCTGATGATGGGATCCATGAGGAATCGAGGGAACTCCTCAAATCTTAAAGGCATACATATAGTGATTTTTATATTTTTATCAACAAAACCATCATTTTCATTCAAAACAGTGACATTGGATGAAGTAGAACTGCTGATGATGATCAGAACGGAACTCTTCAACGACGCATAGTTCACGTTTGGCGATTCGTCCTCTTCGCTGTGTTTGTTTAGCAAGTTTAATTGTCAGAACAAATGTTCGTCCAGCTCAAGTTCTGATGATGGGATCCATGAAGAATCGAGGGAACTCCTCAAATCTTAAGGGCTTACACATAGTGACTTTTGTATTTTTATCAACAAATCAACCATTTTCATTCAAAAGAGTGACATTTGATGAAGTGGAACTGCTGATGATGAACAGAACGGAACTCTTCAACGACGCATAGTTCATGTTTGGCGATTCTTCCTCTTCGCTATGTTTGTTAAGCAAGTTAGATTGTCAGGACCAATTTTCGTCAAGCTCAAGTTCTGATGATGAGTTCCACGAGGAATCGAGGGAATTCCTCAAATCTTAAAGGCATACATAAAGTGACTTTTGTATTTTTATCAACAAATCAAGCATTTTCATTCAAAAGAGTGACATTTGATGAAGTGGAACTGTTGATGATAATCAGAACGGAACTCTTCAACGACGCATAGTTCACGTTTGGCGATTGGTCCTCTCCGCTGCGTTTTTTAAGCAAGTTATTTCATTGTATGGAATCTAAGTGCACCATCTATCTACAATAATCCTTCACCGGCTACCCCCATTGAAGTCGGTTTTTTTTTCTTAAAAATTATTATCTTTTGTTTATTACTCATTCTTTGAAATGTCCAATGTAAAGTGAAACTAAATGACTACTATTAATGTCCGTCACCGTACCTATAATTTACCTATAATTTTTTATAGTCGTTCGGAGCAGGAGCAAGGCACGCCCCTATGGTCGCAATTATCCCAAATGACCTTATTATACAGGATAACAGGATGTAACGAAAATACTGGGCCTTTATTCGACATGGCATAACTGACAGTAGGTAGCGAAACAACTATGAGATCACACTTTTGTGACAGTGGGGTGGAATCACTCAAGAGTGACATCTAAAATGGTGGCCATAGCCATAGACAAAACGCTCTAGCGAGACCTACTGACAGATTGACAGTTAGGTGTGGAACTGTGGACACGTGTGGACAGATGGATTTCACTCTATCACCTAGCGAGACAAGTGTGAGAGCCACATCTCGCATGTCTAACCGAGGCCCTGGTGATCCGTTTAAGGTACCATAATAGGTATCGTATTGCGACTATAATAAATAGTCGTCCTAGCCGGTGAACCCTCCATACAAAACCATTATTATTTTTGCGTCAAAAAAATTATTTTCTTACTTTTTCAGAATTAGAATACAATACCAATTATGCCCTTAAACGGATCACCAGGATTTATGTTGCATCCTGTACGTAATACGTACATAGTATACTATACTATACGATTTGTTCATGTTTGAAAGGTAAAACGCCTAACCCTAATCTAAGAGCAAAGCCATTTGCAAATTACTGTGAAGTTGTTTTAATACAATAAGTAAGTATGTATAAAATTTCAGAGTTCGCAAATATCCGATATATATCAAAAGTTTGATATATGCCTATTTTGTATGAAAGCCATATTATTATATTATTGTATTATTTATGTGCATATGTGTTACATAAACAACAAATTATATTTTTAAAAGATGTTTTTAGTTTTTTATATATTTAGGTACATAAAAATCTTAAAATCCGACAAATTAAACCAAAACATAACTCAGGCAAAAGCAACTAAAAAACATAAAATCTTAAATATCAAAAAATCAACTCAATCACATGAAACTTATTTTATAAATTCTAATCAGTCAATGCTACCTACACATAGGTAACAAAACAAAAAACATCATCTGCATTGATATACTCGTATATCATAAAAAATCATTGGATATATATCGGACATATATCATGATATTGATGTATATCCTCGAACCTTGTAAAATTTATTATTTTCTTTTTCAGGGGCGCTGATATTCCAGCTGTTGGAGGGCCAGAAAGGTCAACCAGACGACCAAAGGGCCCGGCAGGTCCAGAAGTACAAGCGTGACTTCATGCGGGACCACCCTTGCGTCTCAGGTTAGTAATTCCGTTTTAGTATGCCCGCCTGGTGGTACGCAGCTAGCATGGCCTATGGACGCCTGCAACTATAGAGGTGTCACATGTGCGTTGCCGACTCTTTAATATAGAGGAGGTTGTTCCTTTACACTCGTAAGTGTAAAGGAACAACGAGGGTCCCCCGTCGTCAGCATACTGCATTCTCTTTGAGCTCTCTAGCAAGCTTACTCACCGGCAGGAACACAACACTATGAGTCTGATGCTAGGGGCGGCGATTCGAAAAATAAACACACACACTGGACAGACACAGCTTCGACCCAACTCAACCCAACTCAACTCAACGCTTTAACGACATTGACATTTGCTATTCGAACAGATATTCATTCAACATTGGTCTCACATTGTTCACACATTGTTCACACATTGGTCTCACATTGGTACAACATTGGTACAATGTGTGACCAATGTGTGAACAATGTGAGACCAATGTTGAATGAAAATCTGTTCGAATAGCAAATGTCAATGTCGTTATAGCGTTGAGTTGAGTTGGGTTGGAGCTGTGTCTGTCCAGTGTGTGTGTTTATTTTTCGAATCGCGGCCATGAGGGTCTAATGCTATTAAACTGTGGTTTTCTGTAAGGTGGATTGGTGTGAACCGGAACGCCCGCTACAACCCCTAGATTAGAAATAGAAAACATTTATTCGCGACAACAACAACATGCAAACATAAATACTTAATCTAAGGATAATAATTAATTACATGGTTGCCACGAAATGACACATGATTACAGAATTAATGACATAATAGGTAGGTAAAGTGTTGGGTACAGTCGACATCAAAGATATCTTTACACTTTTGCAGCTTATTACAGAGCAGAAAGGTTCAAATTTTAAAGATGTCTTTGATGTCAACTGTACAAGTAGTGATTATTTGAATGCAAGTGCAAAAATAAAAATGTCCGATGCCCGCTCTTGACAATGGATAATTAGGGGATTTTTTTGTCGGTTATTATTTATTATTCAACACTTTATTATTATTCAAATAAACCGCTACAATGACACTGACAATAGTGACAGCCTATCACATCACATACCCTCACACATGCATATAATGCTGTCATTAAAATTATTGCCAGTGCAAGAAATTAATTCCAATTAAATTCCGCAACATTGCGCATGATCATATATTTCTGCTCAGGCTTTAGTTTCATCGGTGGGGGTAGCTGGTATAGGCTTTCAAAGATTTTAAACAAACAAAAGCGAGCGCGTCAGTAATTGAAACTGGAGGCTTCTGACGTGTCACTGATTATGCAGAATGGATGAGGGAATTGAGATTTACGATTAGCTTCATACAATAACCTCAAAATAAAATTGATTCCGTCAGATTAAGAAAATTCCTAAAGAAAAATGTCAGAATATGTATGTATTATAGCACAATCAAAGCATCAAACTTGGATCAAAATGACTGAATCCACAATCCACTAATACTAATCAATTTTTAACTGTCCACCAACCAACCCACCAAAGGCGCCGGCTAAAGTGGTTGAGGGAGATTTCCACGGGTTGCAAGATATTACTAATATCACTATCTCGAGTAACTGCTAAAATCCCCTCTTGGGCTCCCCTACAACAAGAGATATCGGAGGCAGATATGTATCTCTTATAGCAAAGTGCATGGGTTTTATTTAAAAAGCCGATTCAAAAGCTTCGAGAACCTGGGACTCTCAGTACGCGCGATCCGTTTAATTTTAATATTGTTGCAACGCACTTCCGAAAATTTCTTACTTACAACCACTCACCTAGTCACCACCCAATCACAAAGGAAAGGATGGATGGCGACGCCATTCAATCTATCATTTTATTATCACAAACAATAAAAGGGGATTTATGGTCTTAGGTACCTACTCGTAAAATGATACGACTTCTTATAATGAAGTCCTTATACCTATTTAATAGTTCCTATGATAAACCAAGTGAGTGTCGGATATTGAAGACTTGGAAATCCAATTGCATTCTATAAGTACCTACATACGTAGTAATGTGAGGATTGGGACCGTATTCTAACTTTAAATCACTTCCAACTTCAATATAACTCCAAATACTCCAATGCCAATACGTCTGAATAATAAATATATCAGAATTTGCTTGAAAATTATTCCGATACAACTCCAATACAACTTCAATATCGGTTGACAATTTGTTATGTTTGAGATCATTTTGAGATACATAGATTGTGTTTTTAATGTATAGGTACTGTAACTTTATGCCAAACGTTATTTCGTTGGATGTAAATTATTATGCGTAGAGTACATATTCAGAACTTGGCTATGCCAAAATAGTTTATGCTAACAGATTATGCTTAAAGTTGTTATGCAACACAAATTTATTACTAAAAGTTATGCCAAAGGGAACCGTTGCTTTTTAATGCATCATTACGTGTGGCTTTTTTAAAGACCAGTGACCATGACTGACTTTCGTCCAAATGTTTATTAGTTTGGTCAGTTTATCACTGGTTATTATGTATTTATGTCGACCACACGACACGTTATCGGTTTACTCGTATACATTGTAAGTAAACTTATCTGTTTAGTAATTATTGATATAATATCTACGTAGGTTACCACATTTTTTGATATTGGAAGTCCTTAAAAATAATCCAATGTCAAATGTTGGAAAATTCCTATTTCTTCAGCTATTCATCTTAGCGAAGAAAAGTATCATATTACTTGACGTAGGTAACTAAGTTGGACATGTCGTAACTTTTGTCGTTTGTCTTTCTTAGTTTTGTCATTAAATATACTGGTTTTTCGGCTCTTGCCTAACTTAATACATTTTATTAGCGACTAAAATAAGCCTGGGTTAGTGGTTGTCCCCAAAAAAATTCGGATATCATAGTTATTTATTGTTCATGGCAGTTTTCAATCCATAATTATGTATCGGTGACTAGTCTTCGTCCGCGACTTCGTAATTATTTCTATCAACTCCTTTTCACCCCATTAAGGGATGATTTGCGTAATAAAAATTCGAGTACCCGGAAGTCAAACTATCTTCTTATATAATTTCATCTAAATCGATTTATAAATAGTTACGTAATATGAAATGTAACAGAGTAAATTTTATAAATGCGTAGTATTATTTGGTGATATCATTGAAAGGAAAATCGGCTTGAAAAAAGAATTAAACAGACAGACAGTAATATAAAAAAACAAGGGTTGCTTATCTTACACAATATTATCCTTAAATATGACGAGGAAAGTAACTTAGCGTGGGCATTTTGATACGTATCCAAAATGCCACGACGCCAAGAGACGGGACGAATTATCTCTCACTTGAGACCTTTCCTTACGAGTACAACGACCAATCGTATATAAATTATTGTATGTAGGCGTAGCAAGCTATCTGTGATGCAATATAGAGCGTGAACCTTAATATCTTAGGGAAAATGCCTGTAATAAAACATGATTCCTCGTATTATAATAAAATAATTGCAATGATATGTTTTTATCGGAAGCCACGCCACTGCTGTTTACAAATGGCACATTTACGTCATTTTATTTATCTTGGTACTTGATCTATATAGATCACAATGTAATTTCTTTGAAAGAAGAGGCATTTATGTTATTTTCGTGTTCGTCATGTCGCGTTCCGTAGACAAAATGGCAAAAACGGAACCCTGTATGACACTATGACAGAGGCGTTTTACTTACAAAGTGTAAGATTTATCTTAATACAATTTTAATATAAGGTGTATTTTGTATGCCTCTTAGTTTCGTAGTAAAATTACTAAAATATTTTTAGGGAGGGCATTCCATACATGTAACTAATTCTCAGAAAAAAAATTCTCACTAATAGTGACTAAAAAAAGCGTTGTAATAAAACAGAAAGTGCCTAGGTGGAGGAGGGCATCCACACTGTTTAGTGACAATTCATAGGCCTTAAATGCCTGCAATGGAAGATGAGATGACATAATATACCTTCACCGAGAGAGTAAGTATCCACTACAAGGCCTCAAAAAGCTGTTGATAATCGTTAATCTATATAATTTAGTTTGATATTTCTGTTGTCAGAAAGTGACAATAGTTTACAAAATTTTATTAATAAGGGTCTTCCTATCTAACTATCCCGTCTTTATCACACCGACTACAAAAAACTTAAGTAGGTAGGTCGGTAAATGAACCTCTTTTCTTATCTACCAACACATGCCGTAGATTAAATACTTGATGCATCACTCGAACACACCAGTTATCCAACAGCCCGCGCGCTGACCGGACCCGACCGCATCTACCATTACGTTAAACCGGAAAATGTATCAAAATGGTCGTTTCTAAACTCGAAAAATGCCGTCGTGCAACTAAAGTGACAGAGACTATAGCGTTATTCGTTGAACCGAATCATCCTAAGCGGTTTTTCAAGTACAGTTGACCAAAATTTAACGTTCCGCCGTTTGGAACACAAATTTGAAACTTTGAAATTTGAGTTCGAAATTCGAAAATTGACTGAATAATGGCGAGTAATAAGTATGTGCGTGTTCATTCTTACGGGAGCATGAGTTCTAGAAGTGACGACGATATGGTGGTGCACTCGCAACTGTACCCTTATCCGAAGAAAATGGTGGTGCAGAGGGAGATTTTGTATGAGGAGGAGCATCCTCCGTTCCAGCCTTTAATAGCCACTGAAACATTATTTGGAAAGACTCGTTTTACATTCTTGCTGCTGAGTTACGTGGCGTTCTACTTTGTGTATCTGATTTCTGGTGCCCTGGTGTTCTCGGCTGTGGAAGCGCCCATGGAGAACCAGGTCCGCTTGGATGTGATTAGAGCGAAGCAGGATTTTATGGTGCGACATCCGGATATTTTAGGTAATTTATGGAACTAATTTTGGTATATTCTTGCAAGTGGGTAAATCCGGTATTATTTTGTTATTAGAGAAGACAACACAAACTCAACGAACTTTGAATAATTTGTATTCTCATGATGAGAAGTAGGTAAATGTTAACCTGTATTTTTTAGCTTAAGCATGTTGGTTACCTACCGCCATTTGTTTTAGGGACATTCTATAGGCGGTGTCATTCTGATGTCAGAAGTGATATGTGTCAGTTGGATGGCCTCCTAGGCTAGTATATAATATAGTAAGAAGTGACCTCGCTTAGTTCTTATAAAGAGAAGGTCCGAAGTTCAAATTCTGCTAAGGGTATTTATTTGTATGCTGATCATTATCATGTTTGTTGGTGAGTTATGGATGTATTTTCATGTTTTTAAGTATTATCTATGTATATATTATATCTATTATACATCTTCGTCTAGTACCTACCCGCAACATAGGCTTTTTTTTTTTATACCACGACGGTGGCAAACAAGCATACGGCCCGCCTGATGGTAAGCAGTTACCGTAGCCTATGGACGCCTGCAACCCCAGAGGATTCACATGCGCGTTGCCTACCCTTTAAGAACCTATACACTCCTTAATATGGGACTAGGTTTATTTATGCAAGATTTCCCATAATATTTATTTATTTATTATTGATGTACTAGTAGTTGTAGCAAAACACTTTACTGCACAAAATAAGTATATGTAGGTACACGACCAACGAAAACTACATTGAGAACAAAAAAGTACGAAGACGAACTTATCCCTTTAAGGGATCTCTTCCAGAACCTAGCACCAGACCTTGACGTCTGGTAGATCCCTACGTCTGTAATATCACTAAACTTCTACTAAGGTAGATTTCTTAATTGATTAGAGTAATCTGACATCTCCTGGTACACAAAGCTGTTTACAAATGTATGTGAAGTATCTTCTTCTTTTTCTTCCGCCTAGCGTTTGTCCCAGCTTGGGGTCCGCTTGACAACCTAATTCCATGAATTGGCGTGGGCACTAGATATTATGAAAGCGACTGCCATCTGACCTTACAACCCAGTGGGGAAACTAGGCCTTATCGGGATTAGTTTAGATCAGGTTTCCTTACGATGTTTTCCTTCACCGAAAAGCGACTGGTAATCAAACGATATTCCGTACATAAGTTCCGAAAAACTCCGCCGGGCCGGGGTTTGAACTCGAAACCTCCGGATTGAAAGTCGGACGTCTTACCGCCAGGCTACCAGCGCTCTTTACAAATGTATGTAAAGTGTTGTCATATTACTCCAATCAATTAAGAATTTTACTTTAGCTAACTCGATTGCATTGCCTATAAAGCGATGGGAACAACGCCTTCGGTACTTCGCCCCTCCGGAAGGAACAAACTTTATGGGTTTCTTGGTTGTCGGTCAATACGCCCAAAAGTTTGGTAAGGGATAGGAAAATAAGTATAAGTATTTTAATATAACCTCGCTATGCATACTAAAAGAATATGTTATTTTTACGTACGTAAAGTAAAGGATTTTGTAAAAAAAAATAAAGTAGGTCTGGTGTATTGTATGTTTCATTAAATTTTACACAAATGTTACTAAAGAGCATTGTCTAATTCGGACATATTAAAAAATCCATCTTTATCTAACTCTACAAATTTTACATTAAGCTCTTGTATGTGTCGGATTTTAATTTTAAAATACATTAAGAACACAACCTATCTCAAACATAACTCCAACACACAACCAACAAACAATCAATATTGAAGTTGTATTGGAGTTGCGTTGGAATATTTTTAAGGCAATGTCGGATTCTAATTTTAAAATACATTAAGAACACAACCTATCTCAAATATAACTCCAACATACAACAAACAATAAACCAATATTGAAGTTGTATTGGAGTTGCGTTGGAATATTTCTAAGGCAAATTCTGATATTTCTGATTCAGATGTTTATGCCGTAGCTGTATTGCATTGTTAATGCATTGGAGTTGTATTGAAGTTGGAACGTGTCTATACGTGTTTTAAAGTTAGAATACGGCCCTATGTTTCTTCTTTACTTACGTACCTACACAGTGGCCGCGATTCGAAAAATATGGGTCTCTATCGGTTCCCATAAATTTTTACTTCCGTTCTTGTCAGTCCATAACGTTTTCCATCATAATTTTTATTAGTCATATTGTCAATAGTCATAAAATTTGACAATCTAAATTGCTGGTCCGATTTTTGCAGGTCATCATTATTGTTAGTCATAAAATCTGTTACTCATAATATTCAAAGTCCAGATGGTATCTATTACATAATGTTGAAGGCAATAAACTTGCTTATAATAATTGTTTTAAGTTCTTTAATCGCAGATTATAATGATAATTTAGGGGTGTATATTGGTTTCCACAAATTTTAAGTTCCGATTTTTATTGTCCATAACGTTAGCCATCATAAGTTTTATTAGTCATATTGTAAATAGTTACATTTCCATTTCCACACAAATTACATTTCCGATAACTCATTGCGTCGAGGACACGATACTAGGTAATTTGAACAGAGGTCTTTTAATTGATAGGTGACTTATTTCAATAAAATTCATGTCATGGCTTTTTATTTCGGGTTTTTTTAATATTTTTTTTTTACATGTAATAATATTTATTCCGCATATAATTATTTTTCGTAGGGGTCGCAGTTCTAACCTAACCTAACCCACTTCTGACAACAATTCGGTTTCTTGGGGGTCGCAGTTCTAACCTAACCTAACCCACTTCTGGCAACAGTTCGTTTTCTTGGGGTCGCAGTGCTAACCTAACCTAACCCACTCCTGGCAACAGTTCGTTTTCTTGAGGGTCATTTAGTAAACGTTATACTTGAAAAAATATGACAATTGATGTTTATGTCCATAAATCATAATGGATATCATTTTATGACTATCGAAATTCGAAACAATAAGTTTATGGGAAACAAAGGGATGACATGAAAACGATATGATCAACGACTATTAGTCCGATAAAATATATGCCTTAAAATATTTCTGAATAATTATTGATAGACCTTCGAATGTTATACTCATAAAGTTTATACCTTTTGCGATTATAGTGTTTAATATTATAGATCTTTATTATTAGAACTATGAAACGTCATGCTTTACAAAAATTATGACTATTGATGTTTATGCCCATGAATTATATGGATATCAATTTCTGACTAACGAAATTCGAAACAATAAGTTTATGGGAAACAAAGGGATCCCGAAAAATATACACACACACTGGACAGACACAGCTCCAAACCAACTCAACTCTATAACGACATTGACATTTGCTATTCGAACAGATTTTCATTCAACATTGGTCTCACATTGGTCACAAAATTGGACCAATATGAGACCAATGTGTGACCAATATGAGACCAATGTGAGACCAATATGTGACCAATGTGAGACCAATGTGAGACCAATGTGAGACCAGTGTTGAATGAGAATCTGTTCGAATAGCAAATGCCAATGTCATTATAGCGTTGAGTTGAGTTGGGTTGGAGCTGTGTCTGTCCAGTGTGTGTGTTTGTTTTTTCAATAACAAGCCATTTTGTGCGAGGTGATTTGGTAGGTCATACTGAGCAACTTTTTCTTTGGGACCAACTCAGAAATCACAAAAAAAAATTTGACAGATGTCGACGTTTTCTATGGGGACGCCAATTTTTTTTTGGGATTTCGGGGTTGGTCCCGTAAAAAAAGCTGTTCGGTATGGCCTGCCTAATTACCTATCACAATTGGCTAGTTATTGAAAAAACACTGAATAAACCCGCTTAATTCCTCTTGGGTTATTTATATATCGTATAGCGACTTATCACTGGATATAGATAGGCATTTCTTCCCTGGGGTAGTAGTAGTGGGAAAGCAGATGATAAAGAAAATCCAGTGAGTGCTGCGAGGTCCAGATGGGACAGTGCAGCTGGTAAGTTTGTTACTCTTTTAGCACCACCCGGGGATCACGTGTAGGGTTGTCTAAGGTGTTTCCTACGGACGCAGAGTAACTTTAATCCCCAATTTGGGTGTATAACTGGTTCCCAATGCTATCCTATACCAAAGCTATGACCTGACACTTGTGTGTCTAGGTTAATGGTAATACTATCCTTTAAAAAAATCTACTTATATATCGTATTAAGTAGTAACATAATCTATGAAGCGTTATCAATTACAATTACGCATTATAGAACACTGGCAATATTCATGTGTTAATAAATAACAAGAGTTTTGTGACTTTTGTGATGGACATGGAGTTGTCGGATTGTTTTCAACCGACTTTGATATTTCAAAGAGGTTCTTAATTTGTCGGGATTTTTGTTGCTTTTTTATGTATGTTTACCGATTATTTGAAGGCTGCTGCACTGATTTGGAAAATTCTTCTTTTGTTTGACTGTTGGTTGATCAGGCCAGCATGTCATGATGGGATCCGGGAGAAATTTAGGGAACTCTTCAAATACTATAGGCACGCTATAGTGATTTGAGTATTTTTACAGTAACTCGAGCATTTGCTCTTGGAAAGGTCGAGTAGCCTGGGTAAAATCGGTTCTTTTTTTCTATAAAAAAAAATATGTTTGGCTATTTCCAATGAGCTAAGCCGTGGACGGAAGAAAGGTCACGGAAAAAGTTATTTAACTAAACTAGGGCTTTATTTTGACTCTCAAACTCTTTCTCTTTATAAATTTAAACTTATTCATGCTCACATAAAAACTTCGACTTTTCAAGGGTGACCTTTCTTTTGTTAATGTTTTTGATACTTTCTAAAACGGAAAGCTCACTAAAGAAATGTAAAATAGCCCCATTTGGTATACGAAAAGGCTGCATAATGGTTCCGGTTAAATAAGCAAGACTGTCGATTTAGGTACTAAACTTAAAGCAATCAAAAAATTCAAGAATCCGTTGCCATTCATAACTTATTCTGATTCTCGCAGTCTACTGAACTGAATTAGAAGTTGACATGAAAGGTATATTTAGAGCCGCGCTGGGGCTCCTAAATATATTGCTCTTAAGTCTAATCGATACCCACTAATACCAGCCAGTTTGAGCCATATTGGCAATTTGTCAAGTTGAAAATTTAGTTAAAAAAATTTGGTCGGTTTTATTTTTCAACATTTCGAGCGAAAGTCGTCCTAAATTACGTGAGTTAACCCGCTATAAATATTACAAATATGTGAGAAATATTTTTATTATCCGAAGCGCCTCTTACTAGTTTTGAAATAGGTAACTTTATAAATCATCAATCATAAATAATGATACAATGACCTAAAGATCCCCTACGTGTCAAAATTGTTTATTTAAATAAGCAGAACTTTTATAACTTTGTGTGTTTTTTTAAAGTTTATGGTGACGCTTAAGACAAGATTTTTTGACAATACCTTTTAAGTGGATAGTTGAGTTGTTTTTAAGTTTTTACTTTAAAAAGTGTTGACTGTTGATAAAAGATTTTTATTCTTCAATTTAGGCACATTACAATTCACTTATGAACGTCAGAGAGAGAAAAAAAACTACCACCGGTTGATACATACATATGTATGTATAGTGATGGTACTTAATTTTATTCGTACCAGATTATATGCCACCCCATGTACACGCTATTTAAGTACCACTTACCCTCCTTAAGTGTTTCATTTTCCAATATGGGTTACTTTTGTATTAATAATATCTATTACTTCAATTGACAACATTTCATTTTTTTGAGTGCTACTTTTTATTGTATGGCCCGAAAGAACTCACAATTTTAAGAGACCCGTATTTTTTTTATTTTTGCGAAAATCCATGTTTTTAGTGGAAAAATCCATTTACATTATTACTTGGGCAGAAAGGACGTATGTACCAGTCGTCGAAGTATCGGCTAAATGACGTCACATGTTGTGTTTCATACACTGAAAAAAACGTTGAAATAGTTACATTGATTGACAATTTACGTAAAAACCATAGCGTGACCATAGTGCACTCAAACAGTTTGACATTTGAAGCACAAGATAAATGTCAAAACTTAAAATATCAAACCCTTTGATTAAAGTAAAAAGAGGAAGATACCTGACGTTCATAGCTGACAAAACTGAAATGTGTTCCGGCACTCACACACTTGTAAATACTTACACACTGCTATAAATGCTATAATGTACATGTGCATCAGGGGTAAAAGAGATACACCAATATAGGTACTTAACAATGGCGTGTAAGCGAGATTTCCATATTTTGCGCATTGCACAAATACAAAGTGTGACAGAGACCAACTAATATAATTTACAGTAGTATAAGCAAGATGGTCATATTTCTAACAATGACGTATAGAAGTAATAAGAGAGTCATTTTGAAAAGGGTTTGAAAAAATTAAAATATTAAATTGATATTAATCGTAGTAAGTCCTTGTCGCATCAATATGAAAACGGGCAAGATGGACCGAGATAGAAAATTAAATGTCGAGTCAATAGCATACTATATTGTTTAAATATGAATAAATCTCTACTTCTGGTGCTCTAGTCGAATATTCCAGTGTTCATCGAAATAGGTAACGAACGATCGTCTCAAAAAACCAGTATAAAGGCATCTACGATTACGCGTAGGTGTTACGGATCTAGAGGTTTCTCTTTTTAATGGAATAATGGTTAGTCAAAAGAGCCGCGTATGGTAAGCGACGGTTATATTGCACTACGCAGAAACTGCGAATGATCCGTGTGGTCCTAGTACTTTAATTTCCATCGCCTACCTCGCGCACGACTCAAAAAAACCAATGTAAAGGTGTGACCTCGTATTGTGTATAGTTATAATGGTATAAAAGATTAACTTATCCTGAACGCGTTGTAAGTCTCGGGAATCAGCGCTAGGTGCCTAATTTCGTAAGTAGCGTTAGCAAATAAAACTTTTTAATACCACGACGGTGGCAAACAAGCATACGGCCCGCCTACCTACCCGTAGCCTATGGACGCCTGCAACTCCAGAGGTGTCACATGCGCGTTGCCGACCCTTTACAAAAAAGGAGGATTCTCTGTGTTCACGGCTAAAGGAGCAAGAGCAAATAAAACTGTTAGAAATTTAAGTAATATACTTTCTAGAAACGTTTTCATTATCGGGTAATTCGGGTATTAAAGATACAGGCTTTCATTAATCGGGTAACACCCAAAACTCACTAATTACTACCACAAGTTTATAGCCGTAATGAACCATATTAGTAACAAAACAGGGTTGATTTTAAATAGTTTAATAATTTTATTGCAATTACTGAGTTTTGGTTGTCACCTGACGAATTATATTTTCTAGAAACGTATTTATTCTCTGGTATTAAAGATAATTGCTTAAAAGGTTTTGACGTGTAAAATCGAAATTTATATCTACAGGCATCCGCCTAGTTCGGAAGACAGAGGCTCAGTTCCGGTGAAACTGTTTCAAACCTAATACATAAGTCTATCTTAAGCTATTAGCGTACTGTGCAAATATTAGTTATACTTGTATTAGGTTTAAGTCAATAAAGATTATTATTATCTAGACTAGAAAACTATAGGTATACATGTTTTTTCATTTATCGAAATTTATATCTTGACTAGAAAACTATAGGTATACATGTTTTTTCATTTACAGATGTTTCAAGTCAAAAAATAATTTATCTAATAAGTCTCTATAGACCGTAAGCCAGGAACAAATTTTGTTGGTCATCGCGTCCCAGGCGATAACTTGTCAAGTGGTTAAGCTGCCTCTCCGTTGGTGGGTTGAGGAACGGCAGCGATTTAGTCAATTTAAAAAAAAATGGTCATCGCGTCCCGATTGAAACTTTCGCGGATATAATGGCTCCAAAAATCCTTCTAACTTTTGAATATGGGAAAATTCAAGAGCTTGAGACCTAATAATTACTTTCAATGAAAACTATATTGAAAAACTATTGAGTTGTTTGAGCGATTTTTGAGTTATTTCAAAAAGCTGTTTATTCATAGTAAAAGGACGTAAAATATCCTATAAAAATACATTTTGATTGGGTTGTATTGTGACGGCAACTACGGAACCCTACATTCAGCAAATATTACAATTCACAAATTGTCATGCAACAGGCTCTAGTTTAAGTAGTAGCCTATGGACGCCTGCAACTCCAGAGGTGTCACATGCGCGTTGCCGACCCTTTACAAAAAGGAGGATTCACTGTGTTCACGGCTAAATGAGCAAGAGCAAATAAAACTGTTAGAAATTTAAGTAATATACTTTCTAGAAACGTTTTCATTATCGGGTAATTCGGGTATTAAAGATAATTGCTTACATTAATCGGGTAACACCCAAAACTCACTAATATAAATATAAATTTGTTTAATATTTAATATGTGAGTAGGTTTACATATTGTGATAGTTTTTGAACGGAGGTAATTGGTTATTTTTCCTCAGTCGACCCGTTGACCACGAACGCTGTAAAGTGTTCGAAACGTCGGGATGTAATTTAAGCTCAGTACACGCGATATAATCCGTTTTTAGTTGTTTTATTTCATGAATAACTATTGCGGCAACCGAAGACAATATTAGGTTTTGACATGTAAAATCGAAATTTATTTCTAGACTAGAAAACTATAGGTATGCATTTTTCTCATTTACAGATGTTTCAAGTAAAAAAATAATGTATAATACCTATTAGGCTTAAATAATAAGTCTCTATAGACCGTAAGCCAGGAACAAATTTTGTTGGTCATCGCCTCCCAGGCGATTACTTGTCAAGTGTTTGAGGGTGATGTGTAATGAAGCCTCGTGAAGGTCAGCTGCCTCTCCGTTGGTGGGTTGAGGAACGGCAGCGATTTAATCAATCTAAAAAAATGGTCATCGCGTCCCGATTGAAACTTTCGCGGATATAATGGCTACAAAAATCCTTCTAACTTTTGAATATGGGAAAATTCAAGAGCTTGAGACTTAATAATTACTTTCAATGAAAACTATATTGAAAAACTATTGAGTTATTTGAGCGATTTTTGAGTTATTTCAAAAAGCTGTTTATTCATAGTAAAAGGACGTAAAATATCCTATAAAAATACATTTTGATTGGGTGTATTGTGATGGCAACTACGGAACCCTACATTCAGCAAATATTACAATTCACAAATTGTCATGCAACAGGCTCTAGTTTAGAAGTATAAATAAAAAAAATGACATAACCATAAATAATTTGTACATACGTTTAGCTTGGTAACGGTTTCAAACACTAGGAGAACAGAATGAAATAAAAATGCATTTTTATCAGCATATTATTTGCTAACGCTACCCAAAGGGGCATGACACTCGGACATACGTGTTTCACGCGTGGGTAATGCCTATTTAGCTGTCTCGCTTACTCAATAACAAAAATGTTTTTGATAAATTTTGATAAAAAATTATGTTTGCCTATTTAAATAGTACTTACGAATGAAAAGTTATTCCGTGAGCTTTGTTTTTATGTTTTGAGCTATTAAAGCATTCAAAAAAGGTACAATTTGGCATGATTTACGGGTATTTTAGTCGTTATTCTTGAAAGCACGCTCTTCGGCGGCCATGACACGACTGATTCAATATAGGCGCCGGAACCTATATTTGATGGCACACGATCGTGCGCCTGGTACCATATCTATTCCCTTTATATTTATCAAAGATCAAACCGCTAACTTCGAAAGATATCTTAAGGATTGTTGAAAATGCCTTGCATTAAATATTACGTAATGAAAACTTACAATAGCAACATTAGCAACACATCTTAATAGCCCAGTTATTTACTGTTCTACCATCAGCTGAGGGAAGTACTATCTGAGACTATACATATACAGATGGACCTGAGGAGAGGCCCATCTTGTTGTTTTTCTTGCGCCGATGTGTGTCATTATGTTAGTTTGTTTATTATATTGTGTGAGAATGTTTATTTCATATTGGAAACGTGGCCTACGTTTCCACCACAGATGTGCTAGGTATATGAAGGTATCCGCCTAATGAATAACTGAACGAAATTAAAATCATTTTACTATAATATACCTTTTATTTCTCCCCTGATTAACACATGGTGAATTTTACTTCTCCAGTAGTAACATTCTAAGTACAGGAAAGATATTTAACTTATTATTGACAAGGGGGCGTCCATTAATCGCGTCATATTGTATAGGGGGGCAGGGGGTCAAGAAAAAATCACCAATGATCACCACAGGGGGGAGGGGGGTCTGGACACGTATCACGTGTAATTTTTTTGTTCCTTCGTGCTATACTGTATTTCAATAAAATTAAAAATTTCAACTTTTAAATGAACCAATCTGTGAAAAGCAGAGTAAAATTTGCCTCGCAATTGGACTTCTGCGTTTAGTTGAGCGGGCGAGGCGTCGCTATGCTTTATGAATAGGGTCACTTAGATTGATCTCATTTTTATCAAAATCAAATACTAATGACGGGATCCATGAAAATCAAGGGAACTCCTGAAACTTTATTAATAGGCAGATACGACCTTTTGATATTACTTTTTCGATAGTAGGTACGAAACCCTACCATACGCACTTGGCCGGTTTTTAGGATTCCGTAGTCAACTAGGAACCCTTATAGTTTCGCCATGTCTGTCCGTCCGTCCGTTCGTCCGCGGATAATCTCCGTGACCGTTAGCACTAGAAACCTGAAATTTGGTTCTAATATGTATATCAATCACGCCAACTAAGTGGTAAAATAAAAAGTGGAAAAAAATGTTTTATTAGGGTACCTCCCCTATACGTAAAGTAGGGAGTGATTTTTTTTTTCATTTCAACCCTAACGTGAGATAAATTGTTGGATAGGTATTTAAAAATAAATAGGGGTTTAGTAAAATCATTTTTTGATAGTGTAAATATTTTTGGAAATAATCGCTCCAGCAGTAAAAAAAAATGTGTCCCCCCCTCTAACTTTTGAACCATAAGTTTTAAAAATATGACAAAAATCTCAAAAATAGAACTTTATAAAAACTTTCTAGGAAAATTATTTTGATAGGTTGAATAGTTTTTGAAAAAAAATTACAAAATAATTTCTAAACTGATTTTGTGGTGTTTATTGTACCTGTAATTTCTACAAAATCACAATGAAATGCTTGCTTTCAAATAAAGTTTCGAAAAAACCCATTTTTTTAACTCTTAAGTGGGGACACTTACTGTGACGGACGGAAAACTACGGAACCCTACACTGAGCGTGGCCCGACACGCTCTTGGCCGGTTTTTTTTCTATTAAATATTATTTTAATGAAAAAAGTGAGATGTGCATATATGTAGTTTCATTTTTTTACCCTTCACGTGTACGTACGTTACGTTTTCACGTATTAGAAAACTGTACTTACTTTAGTTAGCAAAAAATTACACGTCATATTGGTCGAGGGGGGGAGGGGTCTTGAAAATATCACCAAAGATCACCATGGGGGGGGGGGGTCTAAATCAAGCCAAAAACGTATGACGCGATTAATGGACGCCCCCCAAGTCATCAGAAAGTAGAAAGAAGAAAGAAAGAAAATTGTTTATTTGGTGGTACAGAAAATAGTAACAAAATATCAACTTAATCTATTTACATCTTAATCCTAGTACAGAGCACCAAAAAGGATGCCGCTCAGCATATGCCGATAGCTAAAGATTAGCCATGGCGCTGGTTTTCAGGGCAACCAAGAGGAGAGAATGAAATTCAACTAAAGCTAACAACCTAAAATGAACAATTCAATACAGAGGTCGCAACGCACGTTAATTAAAACACAACAAACAAGGAAACTATACCTAGAATACAGGAAAAACACGCGCGTAAATAAGTTATCTTAATATCTAGAACTAGAACAGTAGATAACTAGAAACATCAGCTCATGTGTTTGTAGTTTGAAGGTCGATTAAATACTTTTTAATGTTAATTTTGAAGGAAGCTAACGACGTACAGTTTCTAATCGGTGGTGGCAGATTATTCCAACACTTCGTCGCAGCGTACCGGAAGCTGCCACGAAAAGCTGATGTACTGTGTTTCAGGCCAATAAGCCGTTGGGCGCCCCGGACTGGGCGTGTAGAAAATTTCAATTTGTCATACAAATAAGATGGTTGCATACAGTGCATAATTTCAAAAACTAACGAAGACAAGTACGCCTGGCTTTCATATTTAATAGTTTATTTTTATTTAAAAATGGAGTGAGTGCGGTACTTAAGGACCTACTTAGGATACAGGTTTAAAAATGACAAGTGTTCATACTAATAAAATAAGTATTTTATTTCCTATAAAATGTAATTTATTTACCACACTCCAAAACAACTTTGGCTCGTGACATTTTAATTAATATAATTTCACAGTTTTATCTGTAAAGGGACATTTCAACTTGAAAGCCAAATCGTCACAGATTCCGTTTGGAGAAGCACAAACAGTCATCCATTTTATGATTGTTGGCTTCTTGGAGAAACTCTTGAAGATTTGGGACGTCAGCATCACTTCTATACTGTTTCGTTTACAAATATTTAGTAAAGGAACATGAGGCTGTACTTAATAAAGGCCTTTGCCAGTTTGTAATAAGAACTCCGCGAAGATAACGAAGCTTCGGTACCTCTTGTGCCAGGCAAATTATATTTATCCAAGCTTTGCAAAAACTCACACGCGGTAAGCTCCTACTGTCAAACTGCTTTGACAAATCTTTCTGAGTTTCTCGTGTCCGCTTCGTTATAGAGGTATTGGTCAATACCCAACCGGGGTATTTTCCGGGGATTCCCTGAATTCCATCGTCAGGTCGTCGTAGAAGAAAGCAGTCCGGAATCCGTGAAAAAGCGAAAATCGTAGTCGTCGTTGAAGAATGCAATCCGGGGTCTGTTAGAAAGCGAGTTGTGGCCGTCGTAGAAGAAAGCAGTCCGTGACAAATCGCAACACGTAGATAATTAAATTAATCCAAGGAAACGTAAATTACGAGCAAATATTCGAATTGAAAGAATTAACTGTCAGCTGTCCTGTCACTGTCAGTAGTGTTGTAATTGTCAAAGTTGTCAAACGGAAACCCGGAAGATAACGTTTTTTCATAGTGGTAGTATTGAATCAGCCGTGTGACGTAATTTTCCGGTTTACATATTTTGGTGATTTTTCCAAAAATTACTGAAAAAAATATTCAAAAAAAATGGTTTTTGTATTCTACAAGTGTATTTCTCGAAATGGTTTTCGATTTATAAAATTTGGAAATTTTGAAATATTGTCAATTATGAGTCATTTTGTAGTCGTAATTGTGTCACTAATATTTGTTATCGATTATTAAAGTAAAAGATAACACTGATTGCTTCTGACACAATAAAAATACTACTAGTACAACAATAATTGGAATAAAAAAATTATTTTATATGGTGCTCTAGCTTTAACCATTAAAACTTGTATTTCTGTAACTTATGTTATCTATAATTTTGTTATATATTAATTTTAATTGACGTTATTTACATTTTGGTACACCACTTTTGTGGCTATGTTTTAGGTAGGCAGTACTTGTAAATAAAATAAAAAACAAAAGTAGATCGACACAAAATAACAAATGCTTAGCGACAAAACCTTACTCTAAATAAAAAAAATAGAAACTTGCTTGAGATAGTATTCAAATGGCATCGTTGGAACAACCGGTTATTTTTAATAGTTATGCATCCACGCATCTAATGTAACCAGTTACCGAAACTGATTGCTACATACTTGCTTAAAGAGGACCGAAAACGTGAACTTTAATTATTTATCCATTATTATATTATAAAAAGAATTTACTTCATTTTTCTGTATGACCAAACAGAGACTTAATTAGCAGTAGATTCTACTATGTACTTACAAGCTGACTTATAATTCGAAGTATTTCTCCCCGTTAAATGGGAGTCAAAAATAACTGATTAAAGATATTAATTACTACTACAAACTTTTCCGATCGAGCAATATTATATTTCAGCTTGATTTTATTAATAATTCTATATAAACCAATGATTAGGATTTAGGATAAGAATAAGATTGACAGACACAAATAGGTAGGTACCTCATTATAATTGTTAATCTACTTATTAAAATAAACTTGTGACTTTGTTATAAGTACGTAGAGATTAACTAATATCATATGATTAACGAAAAGATTATTAGACCGATAAACAATCATTAAGTATTGATAAACAAAGCACACCAAAACAAGAAAATCATTTATTGAAGGTGAGTTAGATAACAATATGGCCTTAAAATCCCTTAAGCTATTTGGAATAAGTAAACAAATTAATTCAAGAATTTAATAAAAGTATCAGTTAACAAAATTCTGAAAATAGTTAATTGAACCCTAGACCTTGGTACGAACTTGTTTTATTAGAAAAGTTTCTGATATACTCTGGTTTAGAAAGTTATCGATACATGGCAGCTTTTGAATATATCAAAATAGGTAAAACTTATTAATAGCTTTCTGTCCATCAACGTTATTAATGCAACTTTTGGAAATAGGTTTGGACATATTTAATATGTAGATTTTGGTACACAAATCAACTTTATTATCACAACTCAAGTTAAGTAAAAAAAAACGCAGACAAAATCGAAAAGGCCATAGTCGACTTTTCGTAGTGAGTCGGATCCTTACATTGATTCTGATTTTTTTTGTGAATATCACTTATAAGTAGTGGGGCGTATTTATGCTGAGTATCAACATCCTAACTGTGACGACTTTTGACTTTTAGTATATGATTTTTTTGCAATTTCTTTTAAGTATTTATTTTATTCGATCAAATGTCTGTGATAAATACACAACTAAATGCCGTTAGCATTATTCGAACACGAGACCTCCTGTTTCATAGGCAAGGACTGCTGACTAGGCTAGGAAGTCATTAAATGTATAACTCAGTTATACAAAGTGGTACTGGTACCTGATCCAAAAACAAAAGCAGGAGGTACTTAAATTATATAAAGAAATAAGTTTCTTATGAATTATTGTTAATTTCTCTATCTCTGTTTGTTTTCATTGCGCATTTGAATTGACCTGACTATCGGTAGGGACCGTGACGTGAATGATGTCATTATGTAAGGTCATTAGTGTCACAAGGTTATTATGAAATTGTTTCTAACTCAGACTTGCGATGGAGGACAAAAGCAGTAGGTATTTAAATTATATAAATATATAAGTTTCTTATGAATTATTGTTCATTTCACTGTCTCTGTTGGTTTTGATTGCGCATTTGAATTGACCTAAGTATCGGTAGGGAACGTGACGTGACGTCATTATGTAAGGTCATTAGTGTCACAAGGTTATTATGAAATTGTTTCTAACTCAGACTTGTCAAGGAGGAGGATGTTTGTATAAGACTATTACGATATTCATTACATGCTTTAAACTGGTTTTGGTCGGGAATTTTATAACGCGGTCCTTAACTTTTTTTACTTGGAAAAATTTTCGGATAGACTTAAGTATATGGGTCCAAATTAAGGGTAACTCGTATAATATCAATGGTTCATCATTAATTGTACAGCTCAGCGACGAAATAGACGATAGATGTTGAGCCTATATAATCAAAAAAACTTCGTGATGACATTCCGAAGTAGGTACAGTACAATGGTTTTTACTCCACACATCAACTGACAAAAGATGTTATCAGGGCTTTCCCATTAGCATCTTTAACTAATTGATCCAAGCTAACTTTGTTTGCTATTGTCTGAATTAACCAGTTTAATGAAGAAGTAGCACCTTAGTGCCATTTTGTGGCAAAGCTTTTATAGTTTCCGCGTTCTTGTAGCTGGATACGTAAATTTTTCATTCAATGTATGGTCACGTTTCAAAATTTAGCGCAATTTCGGATCTTAAGCTGTAAACATAAGGTCTATAAAGCATTGCACACGGCTTCTGGAGTAGACGAGCCCTCGTAACGTCTCAATTACGGTCCACGGAAGAAGATTAATATTGTATGAAGGAATTGTATGTCATTACAGCTTTGTTCTTGTAAACGCTAAAATTTTCGTCCTGAGATAAAAAGGGTTATATTATTGTGAATCTCACATGAAGATACGACTTTTTGACATAACTCGGTTGAATACCGGTCAACCTACGAGTAAGTGTCGGCGATCTCTCGGGTTATCAGGATACCCCCTAGACTTGCTTGCAATTACTTTACGTAATATATGCTGCGATTGTGCGGTCATGCACGCCCCGCTATCACGTGTCACCCACTTGTGTGTGATTGGCTGGTTTGCTATCTGGAATATTACTAATAGCTTTCTTAGTAGCATAATCAATACAAAACAAAACCTAAACCCTCTTGGATAGTTTTAATGCACTTCAATCTCTCATTATTCATTAATCACACTTAAATAAATAATATAAAATACAGTAAATACAGTCAAGTACTAAACCTAAAACCTACAGTCATTCATTGCTACCGTCCTTGTCGTTTCCGGTGCAAAAGTGTCCATAACGCTCGCGGCATTAGATACCGCGCTGGATAGCTATGGACAGCCTCGCTGGTTAGCTATGGATAGCCCCGCTAGATAGCTATGGACAGCCTGGTTAATTAATTATAAATACTAGAAATGATTTACGAGTATTAAATACACCCAGCAACCATTTTTTCTAATATCACTTAAGTAAAGGAGCTATCTTTAATTGTATTTTTAAGCCATAAGTTAATAAGTAGGTAGGTATGTGATTTTAGGGGTTAATTTTTTAATACGCCAATGACCTATCGAGATTGTATCAGAATAAAAAGTGCAATTTTACTCAAGCGCATATCCAAACACGTTCTGGATATAAAACACAGCGCACTAATATTCTAATTAATTCTACCTTTCAAAGTAAATGAATGGCGATAAATTCGTGTTTCAAAAAGCAAAAAGTAATTAGTTTTAAGGGATTTTATATGTCCAATTAAATACTCCTACGAAAAACGTTGAACATTTTCGTGCGGTGACCGCGACCGAATCACAAAATCCATCAGCACTGCCATTAATCACGCAATAACACAACAATAAAGTAACTTTATGATTATGATGCTCACAAAGGCGCCGGGAATGGTACGGCGGAATGGAAATTTCATTATTGATGTTTAGGAACTAGGGCTTGCAATTATCTGGATATTATCCGGATAATACGAATATTTCGAATAGTTTCCAATGTTTCCATGCAAATTACTATTCGAAATATTCGGATTGCAAGCCCTATTAGGAACTAGCTAGGCGATGTCGAGGTGAAATTGTAGTGGATAAAGTTATTATAGACTGCCAGATGATCTGATACTGGAATTGCTACAAAAATAGTTTAAAATAAAACTAAAAACCCTCCCTTAAGTGAATTATAATTATTAGATTTATTAGCAATGTATTTTATTTTTTATTTTAATGGAATTGATTCAAAGCTTTTTATGAGCCATGTTGCTTGAAGTAAAGATATATATATAATAATAATAAGACCTAGTCCGACAGTGATGGAAATGTACATTCTAAAATTCGTTTTTGTTGTAACTAGAGATATTATTAGTAAAAAGTCTACAAGTAATTTAAAGTAAGATTCTTGACAAGCCCTATGTCTTTAAAAAATAATTTGTTTCATAACTTTTGACTATATTTTTACGTTGAGGTTTTTACGTCAATATTAGTTACACGTTGTATAACATACGGGTTCCCTATATTATGTTACAACATCGCTTTATGTTTAATGCTATAACGTCAGACCATAATAATATTTCTCTCACAATCGTCTTAATAAAATCCAGGTAAACTTTATTAATATAAATCAGTGGCAAAGGCGTGTTATTTCATTAAACGCCTAGAGATGTAGATGTAGTGTAGGGACGCCCGGCCGGATCAGGCGGGCTGTCGATCGCTGCTCGCGTTCATTCAGCCCAGTTCCCTGGAGTTGGAGCTGCAGGTTACTGTACCGGCTGCGTTCCCACACTGGTCTCCTCGAATCTTCTTGTCTTCCTGCAGAACAGAAGGACATCCCTGAGATTGATACCCTTTAGTTCGCATTCTTCTAGCTCATCTTTCCCAAATACATTATATCGCGTTGCCGCGTACATAACGCATTCCGCTAGTAAATGCTTGCTGGTTTCCTCCTGACCGCAGTGCGGACAGGAGGCATCCCTGCTAATGCCTATTACCTTGAGGTGTCTGTTGAGGGTGTTGTGTCCGGTGATGATACCGGTTAGCACTCTCAGACTTTTCTTACCTAGTTTTAGAAGATACCTGGCTCTCCTGTGATCTATACCTTCAATCATCATTCTGGACTGCCTGCAGCCAGTTTCTTCCTTCCACCTCCTATCCGCTTCTTTATCTTTTATCCTATTTATTACTCCCCTTGTTACTTCTGCTGACATTGGTAGAGCCGGTTCTGGACCTGTGTATTCCTTCTCCGCTCCTTCCCTAGCCAGTTCGTCTGCTTTCTCATTTCCTGTGACTCCCTGGTGCCCCGGTACCCATGCCACCGTTACTTCCCTGTATTCTCCCAACTCATTCAGCTCTTCCTTGCACTCTTTGACTAGGGAGGAGGTGACCGACGTCTTCTTCAGTGCCTTCAGTGCTGCTTGACTGTCGGTGTATATAACTACCGTGCCAGCCTGTTGCCTGCTTCCCTTAACGATACGTGCGCACCTCGTTATCGCACATACTTCTGCTTGGAATACACTTGCATACCTGCCAAGTGGAACCGATACTTTCTCTCCCAGTTTGGGTATGACTATTCCCGCTCCTGCTAGTTGCGTTGAGCTCTTTCTCGAGCCATCCGTGAAGCAGATCGTCGTTGGATGCTCGACTACTACCTTCCAGTTGTCTCTTTCTCCGATGTGTATTCTGTATTTCTTATCGAAGATATCCTGTCTCCTTATGAGGTCGTTATTCACCATCAACATTTCCATGCTGGTTAGCGCCTCTCTTTGTATCAATGCATGTCTTTTATCCACGCAGCTTCCTCTCCATTCTTTGCAGGCTTTCATCCTATACCATTGCTCTGTAGCCTTTTTCTCCACCTCTAACTGTAGTTGCTTCATCCCTAGCATTACCTCCAATGCGTGCGTGGGGGTTGTTCTCATAGCCCCCGTCACCATCAAACATGCCAGTCGCTGCACCTTCGTTAGATCTTTCTGGTATTCTTTGATATGGGTTCTATGCCACCAGACTATCGCCCCATATAGCACCCTGGGTAGTATTATTGCCTTGTAGATCCAATCGATCATTCTAGGTTTCAACCCCCATTTTCTCCCCACCGCCCTTTTACATTGGTACAGTGTTCTGATTGCTTTCGCCGTCTGCTCCTTGATGTGGGTTTTGTATTTAAGCGTTCTGTCTAAGGTAACGCCCAGGTATTTTACCTCTCCCACCCTCTCCAGTTCTTCCCCTTGGAGCTTTATTGGTTTCATCTCCTCCTTCTTTCTCTTGGTTGTGAATAACACAAGCTTTGTTTTCGACGGATTTAGATTTAACCCTCTCTCTTTGCACCATTCCAGCACCTGTTTGAGACTTCTTGTCATTATGTCTCTCATGATGTTTAGGACTGTACCTCTTATTAACAGTACTCCATCATCAGAGTACGCTTGCATATACACGCCTCCTCTGTTGATCTTCTTCACAAGTGAGTCCAGTAGTAGGCACCACATAAGGGGTGAGAGGCATCCTCCCTGTGGGAATCCTCTTTTAGGACTTATGTTCTTTGATATGCCTCCCAGTTCAGCCCTTATGGACCTGTCCTTGAGCATTCTCTTTATCCATGTCGCTACCGTCGGGTTTATCCCTTCCCTTCTTAGGCTTTCCTCTACGGCTGCAAAAGATGCTTTATCAAAGGCTCCCTCGACGTCGAAGAAGCAGCCCAGTGCATATTGCTTCGCGTCTAGAGCCCGCTCTATCCTTACTGCAAGATTGTGCAGAGCTGTCTCTGTTGACTTTCCTGTCATGTATGCATGCTGATTTCCATGTAATGGATTTCCGCTGCTTTCCATCTTCTCCCTTATAGACTTGTCTATCATCTTTTCTAATGTTTTCAGTACGAATGATGAGAGACTGATGCTCCTGAAAGACTTCGCCTCTTGGTAGGATTTCTTCCCAGGCTTCGGTAGGAACACCACTCTCACCTCTCTCCAGCTCTTAGGAATATGTCCAAGTGCCAAGCTTGCCCTGTATAGCTCTATCAGGTTCTCCTTTATGATTCTGTATCCTCTCTGGAGTAGTACAGGCTGCACCCCGTCCGGTCCAGCGGCTTTGAAGGGTGCAAAGGAGTTAATTGCCCACTCCATTTTCTCCTCCTTCACCACCTCCATTGCCGACCCCCAGTCCGCGGTGCTTTGTCCTATCTGCTCCCCTCTCTCCTTATCTTCTATGCCGTAATCTGTATATTCCTTATCTTCGCAATCCGGGAAGTGAGATTTCAGCATTATACTTAGTATCTCTTCTGGTTCCGTGACTAATTGTCCCTCTACTCTTAGACTGCCTAGTTGACACGATCGTTCTCCTGCTAGTAGTCTTACAACTCGTGCTCCCTCTGAGTAACTGTGTATATCTTCCGTGTATCTTCTCCAGCCCTCCCGACTGGCCCTCTCCCTCAGTCTGGTATACTGATTCCTGGTTTCTCTGTATGCGTCCCAGCTCCGAGAGTCGTCCTTCTTCAGTGCCACTCTCATTGCCCTGCGTGTTTTCTTCCTTAACTTTTGCATTTCTTTTGTCCACCATGGCTGACCCTTCCCCGTCCTAACCTGTCGTTCTGGGCATGCCTTGTGGTACGCTGAGATCATGTCTTCTTTTAATTTGAGTGCCCCTATCTCTAGGTCCACTGTGTTCTCATATTTCGCTCCCGAGGTAGTCAATTTACTCAGCTCCTCTTCGTACTTAGTCCAATCCGTTTTCCTCGGATTCCTGATCTTCAACTTTTCTAAGCGACATTCAACACTGTACAGTATTCTGCGATGGTCTGACATGCTGTCCTCCTCATCTACTCTCCAGTCCATTATTTTGTCGCTTATCCCTTTAGATGCTAAAGTTATGTCAAGCACCTCTCTCCTTGCCCTGGTAACAAACGTCGGTGTGTTGCCTATGTTCATGATCTCCAGGTCATTGCTAGATATAAATTCTAATAGGGACTCCCCCCTATCGTTCGTGTCGCTGCTACCCCACACCTCGTGGTGTGCGTTAGCATCGCATCCAACGATAAGTGGTATTCTCTTACCTCTGTATCCGAGTACCAGTTCTTCCAGTTTACTTGTCGGCGCTTCCTCATCCCCCGGTAGATAGCAGGATGCCAGCGCCACCTTGTATCTCGCCCCGTCGTTGACAGTGAGGTAGACCTCCACCACCACTAGGTCTCTGTAACATAGTGTCATTAAGCAACCTATGTTTCTTATATTATTACTAACATATATGCATGACCTGGGGGGGTGCTCACCATTCCTCTCATAATGAAGAACTCCCCCCAGATGTCCCAGGCCTGCCACCTGATTTCTCCATGCATATGGTTCTTGCAGCAGGGCTATGTCTACCTCCTCTCTCGCTAAGTACTGTCCTAACTCGGACATTGCGTCCTTGCAATGTTGGAGGTTTACTTGGCATATCTTTGTGTGTTTTTTTGTGTTTGTTTGTGTGTTTTGTGTATGTGTTGTGTGATTCATTTTGTGAGTTTGTGTATTGTGTATTGTCTCTATCCCTCATCGTTACTCGGAGAGTTCACTTCCGACGACGTCCATACCCTCCTCTACCGTATTGACGTCGACCGGTACAGCACTCCCCTGCTCCGATGCGGGTACTTCTGTCTCCTTTGGCTCTTGGTTCGCTCTTAGAATCCTAGCTCTAATTCTGGTGGCTGAGAAGTATAGTATCTTGTTTTTCTCCTCACCCCAGTTCTCATCGACACTGTCTGAGACCGCAAAGGTCATTCGGGTCCCTAGCTCCAGTGTCTCTCTTCCTGCAGCTCGCCAGGACATTATTTGCAGTTCCGGTCGATCTGGGTTCTGAGCATAAAGGAATTCCTTTACGAACTCAGTATCCATTTCGCCCGGAATCCACACCTGTACTCTGGTCTGCTCTATCTTCCGCACGATAATCCTGTGACCGTCTAGCTCCCCGAAGTCCTGGCCTAGCAGCCACTCCCTCGACCCCGCCGTCAATGGTGTCACAAGGAAGAACCCCTCCGACACCAGTCCCGACGTAGCAAACTGAGGGGCTGCCAGACCAGACTCCCCCTTCACTATGCTCATGACTACTCCCTCTATCAACTGCGCTAACTTTTTCCGGATGAGTCTTGCCAGGGCCTCATCCACCGAGACGCCATCCTCTCGGCACACCGCCACAGCTAGACCACGGTTCGCCTTGGCGACGTTCCGTGGTCCCTCTGCGTCTCCCTTGCCTTGATTCTGGCGCTTCGGCGGAGGACGCTCCGAGCAACCCTCATCCGTACTCTGACGTTTGACCTTCTGGCTGCGTTTGCTGGGGCCTGGATCGGAGATCCCTGTGGGTGTTACCCCTTGATTTCCGATCCCCTCCCCAGCCCTCCCAGCCTTAATGGCACGTCTTCTCGCCAGTCTAGCTTTCTTCCTCTCCTCCTTCGATTGGTACTTTTGGAACCCCTCACTATCCACCGCCCCTCTTTCTTCCCTATCGGTTCCCTTCTTAGGCGGCGTTTGGAGTAGTTTGTCTTCTTCTCCTAGTGACAGGCCTCCTAGTCTCCTCTGGACATCTGGGGTACCCTGCCGTGAGATGCTTCGAGACGGGGGGCCTCCTAGCGGATTTCTCCCCAATCCCTCACTATTCCGGTCGGTCGGGTTTGTACTCCCCTTCACTTCCGCCCTTACAGGCTGCTTCTCCGCTTGCGCGGTATAAGTTGCTTTAGCTTTAGTTTCCGATTCCATGGTTTTAAGATTTCTGTGGGAAGAAAAACTCTAAGGAACGTGGCATTGCTCCCGTACCACGTCCTAGCCACATTGACACCTACGCGGGAAGCGCCACTTTCCCCGCGCATAGTCGTTAAAGACAGCGATTGTGTCGATTAGGCTCGCAGGCATGAGAGAACAGCTCCTGCGTTGCTTCCTTGTGGTGAACAGAACACTGGCGCGCGCAAGGATCTCTCCTAGGAAGTCGCTTGTGACCCCCGGAGTACCCAGTGCGCACGCGCAGGTTCCCCCAGCCACTCCAGTTTCCAGTATGGGGCGGAGCTCACACTCCAGCCCGTAACCGGTCCCCAGATACAACACAAATCCTGCTCACCCTCCCCTCGTCCGCTTGCGAGCCCAATCCACACCCTCCCCCCGCTGCCCACAGCACGGGCTGTGAGGGTCCTCGGCACGTCCTCCCACCTTGACCCTGGGGGTTTACATTCATCATTCATACTTCACCTCGGCTTTGTGTCAGTCATTCTTCCTTTCATCCCCTCTCTCATACAATCTTCATTCAGCGCCGCCCACCCCCCCTTTTGCCGGGATACTTGCAGCACCGGTAAGCAATACCTTACTAGGGAATTGTCTACCGTTGCCCCCAGGGTGCACCGTCCAGAAACCTACCCTTTCCCGTGGATCAGGATCACCGGGAATTGGTAGGCCCCTGGCACTCTTGGAGGTTTCCCGACCAGCACCCCATTTAACGCCTAAGTTGCAGCGTGTAGGTACTGTTGCCAAGTCATTACTTATTACGGACCGTTATTTGGTCTGCAGACGTTTTTAATGTGGATTTCAGGAAAAATACCCAAAAGCCTTGTCTGCAAGGAACATGAGTTACTTTTTTATATTTTACCGGTTTCGCTTTGTGGTTTTAACTGCAGCTGATTTTACAGTGCATTTGTTAAGGTGTTTGCACTCTAGAGATGAAAATCGGTCAGTACCTATTCTTTGGATATTTCCATACTAATTGTGCAGTTTTCACTGTGTGTACATGTGTGTATAGATGTTATTGAGGCCTAGGCCTATTCTAGCTGCTGCAGGGATGCCTAAGTGGATCTTCAATGAAGACTTGTTATTTAAACTTATATACATTGTTTTATTTCTAGAACTATGGTCTAATTTACGGCTTGGTATACGTGTTGGTCGTTTAAAGTGAAGTGATTGTCGTTGCTGGCTGTCGGCGGCGGTTATTCCGATTCGTTGCCGAGCTTCAAATTTCCGAAGCAAACGGCCGTCCGTGCATGACGTCACTTCGAATGCGTTCTGGACAAATGTAATGATTGTTAAGTAAATAGGTGCTTTTCAACAATTTCATTTAAATGGTTGTAGTTGCGAGACGAAGTAAAATGTTGACGCAGATGTCATGAATTTTTATTGACATAAAAAATTTCGACGCAACCGACACACTGGAATTTTTGTTGAGGAAACTGGAATTTAACAGTGGCGATCCTCCATAGAATTCGATCCTACCGGCTTGCAAAATTTTTACCCACCTGAGTACATTAAAAGAAACTAACTACTAACCAAAATGCATCATTTTTGCTGCATATTTTGTGTAACTAACACGTTTGAGAGTCTAGTTAGTACCTACCCACATGACACCCATACAAATGTGTGCATTTGTGCAATTAATGAATAAATGTGTTTACAAGTTTGTATACAGGGATGGATGGACATTTCTCTGCTGCTGACCGTACCCAGATAATATGCCTTCTGGAATATAAGAAACTTATTCGACACATTCCTTATGACACTATGAGATATAGTCTACCCTGCTCCTTCTTTCACAGCTGAAGACCTGGAAGCGCTGATAGAAGTAGTGGTGCGTGCTACAAACCAGGGCGTGCCGGCGGCGCAGAATGTCAGCGGCGGACCCAACTGGAGCTTCGGGCAGTCGCTGTTCTTCTCTTCTACCGTCATTACTACTATTGGTAAGTGAAATGTTGTTGTTAGAGATTTTAGTGTTGCAGCTGATAATAAAATAAATAAAAAAATAACAATATTATGGGACAATCTTACACAAATCAACCTAGTCCCACAGTAAGCTCAATAAGGCTTGTGTTGTGGGTACTAGACGACGATATATGTAATAGATATATACATATAAATACTTAAATACATAGAAAACATCCATAACTCAGGAACAAACATCCGTGATAAACATACAAATAAATGTCCTGACCAGGATTCGAACCCAGGACCTCCTGCTTCATAGGCAGGGTCACTACCGACTAGGCTAGGAGGTAATTAGAAATTGTTGATAGAAGTGGTCGGTGATGCGCGTCAATCAATGCGGCATTTTCTTTTTCCGTCATTACTACGTCTGATATTCAATACTCTGTCCAAAAATATATGTTAGCTAAAGTAGCTACCTCGCTGAATTTTTGCTTGTATTTCTCTAAATAAAGGTATTTTACATCCGAGGATTAAATATAGCATTTAATACGAATATATCCCTGTGGTTTATTTTGGAAACCGGTAAATGAGTAAGGTTATATTTTTAGACTTGAATTAGGTTTCAGTCTTTTCAGTGTGATTCAGCCTGTGCCCGTCAGACGGACCCTTAGTAGTAGGCCGATTAAATATTCTATTACAGAATAGAAAAGATTATGCCGTTTGTTCCGATTTATTCAGGTTATATTCGGCGAGTACCTACTTCCAAGAACACAGTAGATAACATAGGTAAGGTCAGGTAGGGTAAGGGAAAAACCCGGAGTAAGTGGAACAGTTGTAATATGATATCCATACTGTTTATCTTCCCAGGGAAAATTGTGTCCCTTTCACCACTTGACTTTACCTATATTTTTGTGTTATTATTTATTATTATTTTTTAATGTGAACTGAATTCCAATTGCTCTCGATTAACAATGCGTGGTTAAACTGTGTCTTTCTTTGACCTTAGAACACGAAAACGGCAAACCCAAATGGAATAATATTTAACATTTTGTTTTAAACATTGTAGGTATACAGCGCTTGTTAAATCTGTTCAGCCATTTGCATTATTCCATTAAAATGTGTCATCACAGCCCAGTATTTACCGAATGGATTACAAGGACTGTTCAAGGTTTGTGACCTGAATCACCCCGAATTTTCAGTTATACGGGAAGAGAGAATAACGATTTAAAAAGAACGGTAAATTTTATAAAAGAATGGGACCGTAATCAATTTATGTTCCTTGTTTTTAGGTATCTATTTGATGGATGGACCGGATTTTTAGGACGGGAATGATCATTAATCTTGTAAAAAACCGGCCAAGAGCGAGTCGGACTCGCGCACCGAGCGTTCCGTACAAACCTGTAGGTATATAAGTAAAAGTTCTCCCATCGAATTGACATAGAAAATTGATTTTGTACCTGGGTATTTGATATGAATTTCAATTTAATACCTCTACGCGTTCACGAGGAAAAAGGTAGTAAGTTTAAAATTTAAAAAAAAAAATTTGTATGATTTTACTAAAAATGTCTACTTTTCGTAATTTTTCCTTTGTCTGTGCTATATGAAGTTTCTTCGTGCCAAGTTTCATGTTTCTGAGTTTACGGGAAGTACCCCTTAGGTTTTGAGTTGCTTGCGAGTACTCAGTTTCAAAATATGCGACTTAAATTGCTATTTCTTTTGATTGCGTTGACATAAAAGTTTGGTTTTGCTACATCTGAAAGGTCCTATAGTCCTGAGTATTTGACATGAATTTCAATTTAATACCTCCACGCGTTTACGAGGAAAAAGGTAGTAAGTTTAAAACTTAAAAAAATAATTTTTTGTATGATTTTACTAAAAATTTCTACATTTTGTAATTTTTCCATTATCTATGCTATATGACGTTGCTTCGTGCCAAAGGGTTTAGCAGGCTAAGGAAGGACGTGTGGCCCCTGTGAGGAAAAGTTGAATTAGTAAATGTCAATTGTTTGTCGCCTCATAACTAGTAATCACTCCAACTTTCAGCCCTCTATCTTGAACTGTCTCAGAGATAATGTCAAAAATGTATTTTTTTAACAATTTTTTCAAACTCGTATATCTCCTAATCCATAGCAGCTAAAGCGTTGAAACAAAATCACAGCTACGTACTTTGAGTGGGAGTATACCCTATAATTTTATTAATATTTTATACGTGAAAAATAAAAGAAATAAATGTCAATTTATTTTTTGACAGCTCTTTCCAACACGTTTTTTGAAAGTACAATTATGAAAAAAATCACGTAAATTGCTTATAGTATTAGCTACTAGCATACAAAAAATCAATTGATTATATTTGGTGCAACATACTGTAAAAAAAAAAACTAACGAAAGTATTCAAGTATCAAGAGTAGGCTTCTGAACTGAAAGTTCGTTTTTAAGTTTTATGTTTGTTGCCTAGCAGCAAAGGGTTTTTAATTTGACGTATGACTGTCAAAAAAGGTCACTGAACTACTGCTGTGTTAGCATTTGTAACTAATTTTACTAACTACTAAATCAACGAAACGACGGATGTGCTATTTTGCTGTGTTTATTATTTTATAATAGTACATTACTTACTAAGGACTGTAAAAGAAAGAAAGCCCGAAATCGCAGGTATTTGTGACCCGAGCCGCAGGCGAGGGTTGTAAATATGCGATAGAGGGCTTTCTTTTTTACTGCCCGTGGTGAGTACACAATTTTACATCTCCATCTGGCCATAATGCGAGTTTTACCGTACGCGTAGCGTGCGGCAAAACTTACGTTATGGCCAGGTGTGACGTAAACAAAATTAATTGGTTTCATTATAGTAGGTACACGTATTAACATAACGAATTAAATAACTCATTAGAGCAGATATCACAATATAAGTCACTTAGATAATGACTATCGTAATATTCGTCGTCCCAGGTATAGGACAATGTTATCCTGCAGTCATCGCAATATCCTTTTAACATAACATTTTCGTCAGAGAGCGATATCTCAATACTGGTAAAGACTGTAAAAACAGTTGCTTCGCTATTAACCGTGGCAAGTTGAGCCCAAATATTTTTGATTTTATGATTTCCATCTGAAAGAATGTATATACATGAAGTTTCCGTTTTTTTTTTTATTTACATTTAAAACTTACTTTCGCCATTATGGAAAAATCGGACTCCTCTTCTACATAACGTGTTGTATATTCCCTTAAACAATTCACTATTATGTTAAATGTGCTAGCGTATAAATTGTATAATAGTATTGTATAATTTAAAGATAGCTCATACCTAATAAATCATAATGTCTAATGTTATGTTACTCGGAATCGACAAACGCTTAGTTTATACGCTAGCACATTTAACATAATAGTGGATTGTTTAAGGGAATATACAACACGTTATGTAGAAGAGGAGTCCGATTTTTCCATAATGGCGAAAGTAAGCTTTAAATGTAAATAAAATAAAACAGAAACTTCATGTATATACATTCTTTCAGATGGAAATCATAAAATCAAAAATATTTCGGCTCAACTTGCCACAGTTAATAGCGAAGCAACTGTTTTTACAGTCTTTACCAGATATTGAGATATCGCTCTCTGACGAAAATATTATGTTAAAAGGATATTGCGATGACTGCAGGATAACATTGTCCTATACCTGGGACGACGAATATTACGATAGTCATTATCTAAGTGACTTATATTGTGATATCTGCTCTAATGAGTTATTTAATTCGTTATGTTAATACGTGTACTATAATGAAACTAATTAATTTTGTTTACGTCACACCTGGCCATAACGTAAGTTTTGCCGCACGCTACGCGTACGGTAAAACTCGCATTATGGCCAGATGGAGACGTAAAATTGTGTACTCACCACGGGCAGTAAAAAAGAAAGCCCTCTATCGCATATTTACAACCCTCGCCTGCGGCTCGGGTCACAAATACCTGCGATTTCGGGCTTTCTTTCTTTTACAGTCCTTGGTAAGTAATGTACTATTATAAAATAATAAACACAGCAAAATAGCACATCCGTCGTTTCGTTGATTTAGTAATTAGTAAAATTAGTTACAAATGCTAACACAGCAGTAGTTCAGTGACCTTTTTTGACAGTCATACGTCAAATTAAAAACAATACACCCTTTGCTGCTAGGCAACAAACATAAAACTTAAAAACGAACTTTCAGTTCAGAAGCCTACTCTTGATACTTGAATACTTTCGTTAGTTTTTTTTTTTTACAGTATGTTGCACCAAATATAATCAATTGATTTTTTGTATGCTAGTAGCTAATACTATAAGCAATTTACGTGATTTTTTTCATAATTGTACTTTCAAAAAAACGTGTTGGAAAGAGCTGTCAAAAAATAAATTGACATTTATTTCTTTTATTTTTCACGTATAAAATATTAATAAAATTATAGGGTATACTCCCACTCAAACTACGTAGCTGTGATTTTGTTTCAACGCTTTAGCTGCTATGGATTAGGAGATATACGAGTTTGAAAAAATTGTTAAAAAAATACATTTTTGACATTATCTCTGAGACAGTTCAAGATAGAGGGCTGAAAGTTGGAGTGATTACTAGTTATGAGGCGACAAACAATTGACATTTACTAATTCAACTTTTCCTCACAGGGGCCACACGTCCTTCCTTAGCCTGCTAAACCCTTTCAAGTTTCTGAGTTCACGGGAAGTACCCCTTAGGTTTTGTGAGTGCCGAAAACTCTAAAATTTGCAGCATAAACGACTGTATCTTTTGATTGCGTTGGCTTACAAGTTTGATTTTTTCACAGCTCCAAGGGACAATAGACCTGAGTATTTGATATAAATTTCAGCTTAATACCTCCACGCGTTCTTGAGAAAAATGGTCTTGATAGACAGACAGACAGACAAACAGACGGACAACAAAGTGATCCTATAAGGGTTCCGTATTTTCCTTTCGAGGTACGGAACCCTAAAAATGGGTTATTTAAGTGAAATCAATAGGTAACTTTTATTCCTTATTGAGAACGTAATTTTGTTCGAATTTTTTACACAGGTTCAAATGATTGGGCTTGTTTAATTAATGAAAATTGAATAAGTAGGTAAGTACCTAATTCTTTCTAGAATATTTAAATGTAAGTAGGTACGTCATTAGCGGCTGATTGACTAAATTATTTCATTTACTTGTTGGACCAACCTTAGTTATTAACACAAAGCCTTTGACAGACTATTGATCACTGGGTCAATCGGGTGATCCCGAGAGTAAATGTCCGGTGACCTTTACTGTCAGAATCACCCGTAGTAGCTTATTTAACTAGTACAATAGGTAAAGGATACAATTTGTACATATTGAATGTAAGAGAACGAATACTTAAACTTTTTATGTCGTAATAATTTATTTCATGTCAAATATAAAATACACACAAATTGTGATTTTTACGTGAAATGCTAAATTTTAAATAATTGATAATTTTTGCTAATATTAAATATTTTTACTTTGTCGTCAAAATTAAACGTATTAATGCAAGTAAGAAGTCTTTTACTGCATATGTGAGGTTCGCAAACATCGCAGCCCAGGCGGAGAGCATGCCACACGAATCGAATCGTTGTCCAGGAATGTTCCCAAGTGGGGTGAGGGCAGTGCGTGCAGCCAAGCTCCTGACTCCGGCCTTGACACTGCTTTAAGTCTGGCCTTGTCCACGCCCTCAGCGTTCTCTAAAAGTCCGTCGAAGATACGCTTGACCCCTACGTCATCCCATAGCCGTTGGCATTCCGGTTTTTTGGGAGCTGTGGCACCGGGGTTCAGTGCCGTCCAGACCGACAAGGCCTCGGATGAGTAGGGTATGGAAGCCTTGGCACCTTCTAGTGAGAAAATATCAGTGACAAGGTCCACAACCCCACTCGCCGAAGCCAGGAAGGCCGGAAGGCTGACGTCCCGTGCTCGACGAATTCCCAGACCACCAGACCTGATGGGGAGAGATGTTAGCTCCCACTGCTCTGGGTTGAGTGCGACATTGAGCAGGCACTCTACTGATTCCTTTAATGAGTAGTCGAAGGAGTCAACGAGTGCGGGGAAAAGCCAGGTAGGTACGGTGCGTAAAAAATAGGTGATTTTGGGTACCGCAAAGCAGACACGCATTAGGAGAATTGCTACGTGAGCGGAGATGTTTTCTAGTTTTTCCTTTGCGTTAAGGAGGAGCTGTCTCCTTACCTCAAATGCTAGTGGGATGGCAGAGGGGAAAATGGGTGAGCCTAAAAGATTAAAATTTTGTTCAGTTAATTCTTTGAGACCGGGGAGTAATTGGTTAAAAACTGGAAACGAAACACGAGAATTTGGACAGCAGGAGAATAGTTCGCATTTGTTTGTGTTTACCTCTAGTCCCAATTCCCGGAGGCGGGGGAGGAGGACGACCAGGTCTTCTTGAACTATATCAGGCTTTCCCCCCAGCGTACCGTCATCCAGGTACCAAATGTTGAGAGGGGACTTGAGGCATGATATAGCAGTTTGTATGGCGAGACTGAAGACTAGGGGCCCAAGTGGATCACCTTGCTGTGCCCCAACTTGGGAGAGTATTTGCGATTCATTGTAAAATAAGTTGGAGGGGGTAGAGTAGACCTGAAATAAAAAAGGGTAAAGAGAGGGGACACGTTTTTTCACTTCAGTAAGCAATATGTCACGTTCTACTGAGTTGAAAGCATTTTTTAAATCAAGTTTTATTATGACACAGTCGCCGTTTGACGGATTCAATGAGAATGATCGAGTTGCATGAATAGCAGCTTCGCATCCGAGCTTAATGCCAAATCCCAGTTGGCGAGGTTGCAGATAGGAGGCCATTTCCTCCCTCACGACACTGCATCCTAGTTTAGCGGTCAAGCGGCGAAAAGTGCTGCCGATGGCAATTGGTCTTAGACCTCCGTCCTTTTTCGACAGGGCGCACAGAGACGCTCCATAAAGGAATGGACAAACCTCGGAGTTGAGTTGGCCGCTCAGGAGAAAATTGCATAGCTTGGTCAGGCAATCCAACAGACGAGGACCATTTTCTCCAGCGGAACCGGAAATAAGTTCTTTTAAGTGTGCTGGACGGATCCCGTCCAACCCAGCAGCAGAACTATTGTTAAAAGAGTTGAGGGCTTGTGCTACTTCCGCTGGGGTAACATAACAAGCTGATGTGGAGCTATTTGGCTCCTCTGGTAGCACAAGAGGTCGAGAAGGGGCAGGGTGTTTTGATTGTAAGGTGGCAAGGACCTCTGGACTAGGCGATGCTACCCTGTCATCAGACATAAGTATTCGTACCGCTCCTCTTAGATCACCTTCGAAAACTTTCCCTTCTATAGTTCTAAGGACTGAGGGGGCCCTCGAAGTTAATGGCTCTGCCTCTACGAATAGTGAATCTACTACTCTATCACATAAAATGTTTTGTTTAACTTTGGTAGTAAGATTACCTGTACCTGTCTTCTCGGGTGATTTTAGAGCGGAGTAGGCGAACGAAAGGAGAGCAAACCAGTTAGTTACGTCATTGTTATTAATACAAGAGATGATGAGATCGCTTAATTTACCTGCAGCCAAGTGACGTGCTCCTTTGGGTATGTGACGCAGCACACGAACCGACTGCTTAAGGTTAGCCAGGTCATCGAGGCCTAAGCCACTATGGTTATTAGCTACTGCTCGCGGCTGCGATGGCAGATCTGAGTGACTAGGAGCGATCGTGTGCGGGACACTTTTGTGCATGCGTCCTATATGTATTTTTAGGCCATGAGATGAGAAAGTGCGACTTGAGTTTGGGCAGTGGGGGCAAGAGACAGAAGAAAGGTCGTGCAAAGTTGACATGGTGGATACTTACAAAGGTAAAAGTATAAAAATATTCCGAGTATCACTATTTACAAACATTAATAAACTAAATTGTCACAGAAACACAAAAGACACACAAGAAAATATAAATATAAACAATAATTTGACGTGACGCGTGGTAGAGCGCAGACTTTTGATGGGTGTTGTCACGGAGGTGCTTCTTTTGAGCCAATCACTGACTTGTATAATATTTTTATATTTCAGTGGAGCCAATGGCGAGGCAATTGGTTAACGTGAACGAGGTAACCAAGGCAACATGAAGGCAACTATTGAGTGGCAGTCAAATGGTGTTCTGTCGAATCCGTTCTTGTAAAAACAAAGTTAATATGTAACGAGCGGCTACGTGCGATCGAGGCACGCCAACACGTGTATAGCTGATTCACAAACTTGACGGTCGAATGCGAGCTAAATAGAGGGGCGTATTGCCCGGGTTCAATTTTAAGCAATTTTTGAAAAATTTGTCCATTTCATTGACACATGTTTGACATTATTTCGTTGAGCTGTCAACGTTGTGCAGGAAGGTTCCCACGCCACCACGCCCTCAATGAAATCGTTAGGAGGGCACTCGTCTCCGCAAATGTCCCCTGCATCCTTGAACCGCCAGGCCTGAGCCGCTCAGATGGCAAAAGACCCGACGGCCTGACCTTGGTGCCGTGGAAGTACGGAAAGTGCCTGGTATGGGACGCAACCTGCGTCAGCACTTTCGCCGCCACTCATCTTGGTCGAACCGTCAGGTCTGGAGGTACAGCTGCTGAGTTAGCGGCACTCCGCAAGCGGGACAAATATTTAGCTTTATCAAACTATTTATTTGCACCGCTTGCGGTGGAAACTTCGGGATGCTGGTGCAAGGAGGCCCTAATATTTTTAAGGGAAGTGGGGCGCCGGCTACAGGAGAGAGGTCTCGACCCCCGCTCCGGGTCCTTCTTGTTGCAAAGGCTGTCTATCGCGGTCCAACGCGGCAACGCAGCCAGCGTGATGGGCACCTTTGGACCAGGAATGACTCGGGGTGGGCTTTTCGACTAAATTTCTTGTTTATCTTCCCCCCCCCTTTTTTATATGAAAATTGTATACATATTATTATCTGAAATAAAATACTTTACTCGTTTGGCAGATTCTAAATATTATTTTTTGCCATAGTAACATCGATGTGGAAATGTCAGAGTAGAGTAGACAAATATTTGGACTTTTGTCCATCCATTGTCTTGTCCTAGAATTACTGTCAAAAAGTAAAATAAACATTTTGTTTGGTAAAAAAAAAATACACACAATTATAAAATACAAACACATAAATCACTAAAAACTAAACCTTAAAAATCTAAATAAAGCCTAAATTTATACACTAATTCTAAATATTAAACATCTCACCGCGCACTCAAGTTAGATAAGTCATCAATTGATTTCATTGATTGTCTATAATGCCGTAGTTCACGTAGTTGTTGTAATGGGGGGCGTTCATAAATTACATGTTAGATTTGATTCGATTTTATGAGATTTTGCATGACATTCCCCAATTGTCACGTCACGTAAGATTTTTTTAAATAAAAGTTTAAATCAAAAATTCAAGTTTCGATAATTTGAACAAGATTGGGTTCTCAAATTTGATTTATAACAAAAAACTCCTTTAATGGAGGCCTGCAAAAACTTATGAATTCACCCTTTAACTAAAGTTTTCGGGTATAATTTGACAGAGTTACGTGTGAAAAAATAAATTACGTCGCATTTACCGAGACCTCCTCTCCCGATGTTGGATTGGGTGAGATATTGCTCACGTAAACATGGTCCCCCTTTAAACAAAATTTCTTTATTTTCCAGGCTATGGCCACGTGACCCCTCTCACCAAGATCGGGAAGATGTTCTGCATGTTATACGCGGTGCTGGGTATACCGTTGACCCTGATTCTTCTGTCTGCGCTGGTCGAGCGACTGCTGCTACCCGCCACGGCGCTGCTGCGGACCCTCAACGCTGAGCTAGGCCATCTCTACCGACCGTTCACTATACGGCTCGTCCACCTTTCGATTATAGGTAATTATTTCAAGTTTGACCTGATATCTACATACCACAAGCACTAGCACTTTCGAGCTATTGGTGCTAAGATAATCATTAGGGCTTCAGCACATCTCCTCGGTAGAATCAACACCGCGGCGCCGCTATACGATTTTGTAATTGTTTTGCGAAGTTGGAATGAACCCGAATTAATGAAACGAACGCGAAACCGCACGTGACAGAGACAGCGAGAAGATACATATGCGCGTTAGAGCAGTCGCTTTCGCTATCGTTTCGCGCTCCATACCACGGACAAATCGGCGAAATCATACAGCGATGCCGCGGTCGATTCCGCCACCGAAAGTATCGGAAGAGTCAAACTTATAGGTTCAAGATCAAGACCACAAGCTAACTATCACATTCTCCATTCCAGTGACCTTCCTGGTGGTGTTCTTCCTCGTTATTCCAGCTGCGATCTTCGCATCCCTCGAGCCCGGCTGGGACTACCTGGACTCGTTCTACTACTGCTTCATCTCACTGACCACCATAGGACTGGGCGACTACATTCCCGGAGACTCGCCTGGGCAGGAGTACCGTCCTTTGTACAAAGTGGCTACTACTTGTAAGTATCATTGCACTTGCGTTTGTGTTTTTTGCATGCATCAATGCACCCACCCTCCTACGGAAAAAAATTAATACAGCAAACCACCAAACCACCACCAATTATACCAAAACTCGACTCGAGTTTACAATAGCAAAGTCACACTCGTTGGTTACCTTTTAATCATTTTTAGGGTTCCGTAGTCAACTAGGAACCCTAAGACCCCGTTCCCACTATGTCGTCTGTCGGGACGATGTTTTATCGTGTGTCGTAGCGGCAGAACATTTTATATGCAACTGTTCACACTTGTCGGACACCGATTTTCATATTAAATTTCCGATCCGATAAAAATCGTACCGGCAAACGACATAGTGGGCACGGGGTCTTATAGTTTCGCCATGTCTGCCCGTCCGTCCGTCCGTCCGCGGATAATCTCAGTGACCGTTAGCACTAGAAAGCTGAAATTTGTTACTAATATGTACATCAATCACGCCGACAAAGTGGGAAAATAAAAAGTGGAAAAAAATGTTTTATTAGGGTACCTCCCCTATACGTAAAGTGGGGAGTGATTTTTTTTTTCATATCAACCCTAACGTGTGATATATTGTTGGATAGGTATTTAAAAATGATAGGGGTTTACTAGAATTATTTTTTGATAATGTAAATATTTTCGGAAATAATCGCTCCAGAAGTTTAAAAAAATGTGTGTCCCCCCCCTGTAACTTTTGAACCATATGTTTTAAAAATATGAAAAAATTCTCAAAAGTAGAACTTTATAAAAACTTTCTAGGAAAATTATTTTGAACTTGATAGGTTAAATAGTTTTTGAAAAAAAAATACAAAATAATTTCTGAACTACGTTTGTAATTTAACCGTATAAGCAGGTGTTTATTGTACCTGTGATTTCTACAAAATCACAATGAAACGACGTGCTTTCAAATAAAGTAAAAACGGTGAAAATCGGTTCACGCAATAATGAATTATCCCATAAAAATAGTCTTCCATACTTTAAGCTCGCGCGCAATAGTTTACTTAATTTTCCGATAGATGTCGCTGTACGTGGAACGCTCATATCATATCCTACATGGCGGTGTTATTTTAACTCTTAAGTGGGGACACTTACTGTGACGGACGGAAAACTACGGAACCTTACACTGAGCGTGGCCCGACACGCTCTTGGCCGGTTTTTTATTTTTCACTTGTACCTAGTACTTACTTATTTACCAATCACTTTTACGTTTCTCGAAGACAGTTAACATTTGTAACAGGCTTTGTTGCGTTGCGACATAGCTTCTGGTAGATACACACGTTCATCTGTAGTCAGACCTTGAAAAGTTTTCAGTGAACTTAGTGCATAGGTGTTTTAAGGTTCCGTAGCCAAAATGGCATACTTTCTACGAAAATTGTTTTAAACATTTTCGGTTCAGAAAAACTCCAAAAAAACTTCAGATACAACCTTTTGGTATTAGTTTGGTTCTTATTCCATTGAAGGTACGGAACCCTCCATTATGCGTGGTCCTACTCGCACTTGGCCGGTTTTTTAAAGTTGTTCTTTGATATCCATTTATTTCTATTCCAGTCTTCCTACTGGCCGGGCTGACATTCCTGATGCTGACACTAACCGTTTTCTACGACATCCCACAACTGAACCTCAGCACCGTCTTCTCCTCCGTGAAACTGGACGAAGACCCAGAAAAGATGCGTCTCAGCGGCTCTGGCGTCATGGGCCCTGGCTACGGTATAGGCGGGCTCGTCATGCGGGACGACTACAACCACCACGACCAGCGCCGCTCCGTCGTCCACATTCGGCCACATTTGGACGACAGCCCCAGCCCTGAGGACACCACGCCCGTCCATGCTAGGGATATGAGGGTACCGCATGTCCATTAAGCGGTTGCGTTGGACGATGGGCTGGCAAATTTAACAGAGTATATAAAGCAAAAAGGCAGACGGGGGAATAAATCTTAACGAAGAAAAACGGATAGCAAGAACAAATTACTCTACTGGTTACGAATTCGAAATATCAAAACGAATTCGGAAGTCGCCATCATTTTGAGTGTGAGCGATTTTAAATTTTGCCTCGATACAGTCACCGGCAATAGGATCTTCCTACACGAAGGCCGCAAAAATATGTGACACGGTCTTATTTGTAGGTTATATTTTTGCAGCTGACTCTACGTCCTACAGCATCAGAACCATTGGCTTTCTTGACTACATTTGAAAGGCAACATATTCTAGCTTTGCCAACTTCAATGAACCTCTTCAGTCTTGTACGTAATCATTCCTAAGTCTATGATTGTTCTTTAAGTAATTAAAGCCATTGCTACGTAAAAATCTGACAATCAATTGTTTTAACTATGTACAATGAACTTTGCGCGTAGTTGGATTGGTATAATTCAAATTCAATTTTATGTAAAAATATAGTATTTATATACCTAATGGTTGAAAAATATTTCAATATATTTAAAACATGACTATGCTCTTTTTATAAGAGAACAATAATGCGGTAGGTATGGTTTTTATTTACCTAATTCATTTATTATGATAACAGTTTTGCTCATAAATATAATTTGATTCTAAAAGAGATAATCTCGAAAACGGTATACGTTTAATAAAACAAAATCGATCACATAAGAAAACACAATAAAAAACTTTAACGGTTAAAAACGATATCTTTATGATTTACATTAAAAGTAAAAAAAAGTGTCAAAGTTATCAAGTTCTAAAGATTGCGTAGTCAAATTAATCGTAATTATGGAACTATTAGGAGTATTAGATAATATAATATCAATATGAATTATGACAGTAAAAAGTAAAACACAGCCATCTGGCATTACATTTCAAGAAATAACTTAATTTTTATGAATATTAATGCATTTATTTAGAGTTTTCACCCTTTTGTCAAGGCAGAAGTCCCTACATACGTATCAAATAAACAATTATAGGTACCTATATATTGCTGCAAAATAACATCTGCTATAAGCATTCAGTATGAAATTTTGGACTGCGTAATCTGAAAAACTTATAAATATAATATATTATAAGTACGTAAATCATTACACTCTTCACACGTGTAGTCACTAGTCTTCACACCGTCCTCTTTAAAAAACATGACAGTAATTTTTTACTTACATATCTAATCCTTTGGAAAATTCGTCGAAATCAAAACCGCTGGTGAAACTAGCTGAACTGAGCACGTTAAGACTGACAAGGATTTATCAAATTTTCGCACTTTTCTATTTTCACATTAGATTTTATATGCGGAACGGACGTAAAAAGAGATTTATAAAAATAATGTGGGCAGTGCAAACTTAGCTGTCAATCATGATATCATTTTAAGAGCAGAACTGCTATCGAAAAAACGTTACTGCTCTATACACGAATGATTTTTGCTGCTATGGAAAAACGTTGCTGCCGCATTTCAAAACGGCCGTTTTTGATAACGGCTAGCCGTAATTTAATACGGCGGATTATACGATCCGACTGCTACATATCCACTACCCTAAACAACTTCTGCTATTAAAAAGGCAGTAAATAGACTGAAAACATTTATACTCTGATATGTATATGATATAATCTTTACAACAGTTAAATATTACATCATCATTGTGACAAGATCCTGGAAAATGAAAAAAAAGACATAATTTATTTCCATGACGACTTCTTTAAATTGCCATTTGAGGAGAGTAGGTAAGTTTTAAATAATTGTTAGCAAATATAAAAGTAATTCAAGAATAAAAATGTTAATTAGCTGACTCCATAATTAAATTTATTTCATTAATAATTCTGATAACCCGTGGGTCTAATAATATAAGAAAAAGTGGCTCCCAATTTTTTTTCTAGGTCGAGGTATATACTTTTATTTCTGACTGTAGGGGACCGACATAGATAGCATTGATAGAATAGAATAGAATATAATCGTTTATTGATCATAGATCATAGATTGATTGATAGATTGATTTGATTGATTGATTCATAGATTGTAGATAGCATTGTCATGTAAATTACGGAAGTATACCTAATTCCAGCTGAATCAGACACCGGGAAGTGGAATTGCACTTACAAGATTCGTGTTATTTTCAAGTCAAATCAAAGGTACATCATTGTCGGTTGTCAATAAGGCGTTGCTGCCATAAAAATTCATTAAGAAATAGACTTTATTAACAACTGAAGATAAACTGAAGCACGTCAATATACGGGGTCAAGCTAAATAAAAGCGTGTAAAATGTGTGTAAATAATTTTAAACAAAATAGAACCGACTTCACTTAGCATCCACCTTTCCAAAAGCAAATGCTCGAGATGCTGTAAAAAATACTCAAGTCACTATAGGTGTGCCTATAATAGTTGAAGAGTTCCCTCGATTTCTCCAGGATCCCATCATCAGATCCTGACCTGGTTACAATGGGACCAACTGTATACTCTTTCAAATAAAAAAAGAATTTTCCAAATCGGTCCAGCCGTCTTTGAATAATCGGTGAACATACATTAAAAAAAAATAAAAAAAATAGCAAAAACAAAGATCCCGACGAATTGATAACCTCCTCCTTGGAAATCTTGAAGTCGGTTGAAAAACTTCGTCTGCCGTCTCAGAATATTTATTGTAATTTTTGAAATTTACGTTACGTTACGTTATTAACCAGAGATGATAAATAATATAGACAGCCACAGTCTAAGATCTTTTGGAAGCTCCAAGTCTAAAGCGCCATCTGAACGAGAGCAACCCCAAAGATACAAAATAAGTAATAGGAAATGACATTGACGTACTACGGCAGGAGTCGGCATGCGCATGCGGCTCTTTGAAGGGTCAGTTGTGGCTCTTCGAGTTCCCGTATTTTTTCCCGTATTTTCCCGTATTATTTTTCCCGTATTTTGCTATGAGCTTCCGAAAATCCCATATTTTTCCGCCATCAGGCTCTTTGTCAAAAAAGTTTGCCGACCCCTGTACTACGGTACGCTACTCATTACAAGAGGGCGCTGCGGCGCAATTGTCATTTCCCCTTACAATTTTTGTATCTTTGGGTTGTTCTCGTTCGCATGGCGCTTCAGACTTGGAGTTTCAAAAAGTTCTTAGACTTTGCTGCTCTATTAAATTATATACTCTCTGTCTAAACTAAACTAAACAAGCAAAAGCTGAACAAAGATTTAGGCGATAAGTAACTACTCCTTTATCTTACTTTTCAAGACAAACTAAATTATCTAGCAATCATTTTAATAGTTACAGCCTAAAATTAGAAATTAGAAAACCTTATAATCGTATACATTTATAAACTTTAAAAGGCACACTACATTCTTTATAATGGTAACCTAAATATTAATAAAATATCTTGAAAAAAATACAATATATATCGTACCTATACACGAAATTTTAATTAAAGTAACTCATTGATAATTATAAAGTTTATTTACATACATATGTATAACGTACGTATCAATTCAGTGTGATAGTTGACCAATAATTTAGTAGATTATCTGAATTTATGAAAAAGATATTAAATTATATATGTCTGTAATAGGTACCTATCTATCTTGATTTATATCCTTCAATAATAATGTTGGTAGTATAAATATACATATATAGAAACGTAGATTGTTGTGGCGTGTAACGCAATTTTATTTGTATGTAGATTTAACGTTTTTAGCCCATAGTTTTTGTAATTAGATCACCAGAATTTTTGTGACGCTTGGCCGAAAAATGATCATTAGGTACTTTATGAATTATGACTTCATGACTGCTAGTGTACCTAACGTATAAAATAAATAGGTCTCTCAGTCTCATAAATTGTACCATGGGATCTACCTTACTTTTTTATTGCGAGTTAAGTGGGATACACAGGCGCGGATCCAGGATTTCGTTCAGGGGGGGCACTTTCCTTCACAAAAAACCTCGCGGTCCGCACCTATGGGCCCCGTAGTATACGAGGTTTGCGTTTCAGGGGGGGGGGGGGGGGGCCGATTGCCCCTGATATCCCCGCCTGGGGATACACCTAGTGGTCCATTTCCGTGTGAACTTCACAAATTTCTAATCTTTCATCTAGTGTGGCTGTGACTGATTAAATTCACTGTTTATAAAATCCACAAAATACGGTTAACATAGCAATAGCAAATTCCGTTCACTACGAATCGAAACGTAATGACAATATTGTTGACTTATGACCTATTACAAAAGAAACATGTTTAAACTTATTTTCATACTGTAATAATAGGTAAAATAATACACGTAGAAAATTATTATTTGCCGCATCTATCTTATTAATCTTTATAATGAGTGCAAGGAATGAAATTAGATACATTTGCTGAATTCATTCAACGTGATGTAGTGTCATTTTGTATAAAAAGCTGTTTAAAGTTTCTTCAAAATTATTTAAAAATAATATTACAATAATTTGTTAATTTAGTTTCTAGTACTAGTTAAATTAAAACACTGTTAGGCGCGAAACACACTCAGCGGAATTCAACTGTCATAGACTAAAATAAGCCGGAAAGCGGACATTTTTCTATGATGACCATAAACAATATTCAGACGAAAGTTGGATTTTTCCTCCTTCGGTTGATTTTTCTCTTTTATAGCTAAATTCCGCGCAAGTGTGTGATGCGCGTTTCATTTACGAATCACATTTTTGTAAAGTCGGACAGGTATATTATGAAATTTATGAAACAGTGATGGTGCGTCCATAGAACTTGTTTTTCATCGGCAAAAAGAAAAGGATAGCCAAGTTAGCTCTGGATTCCCTACAAATATTGTATGCACCGTCACTGACACATAAGGTAATCATTAAAGATTAGGTGCGAAAATTTTTGGTAGAAAAAAAAACCAAAAAGAATATTTTATTTGAGTAATCAAATTACATAGTGTCTTTAAAACCTATTTCTACAGGGAATTATAATTGTAAAAGTTATATCATCACTATTGCGTATTGTTAAAAATAGATTCATTGAGTTTAACAATTTCCTTTCAATAGATATAAATAAAACAATATAAGTAGTCTTACATATTGTAATTAGAATAAGTGTATCGTTTTATAAAATAAAAAAACAAAATTGTACTGTATATAAATTTAGCAGCCGTGAACAGATGTGCTATTAACGTGGCAAATATATATTAGAAATTATTACTATTACATTATTTATTCTGTGCTATAACTATGATGTAAGGTGTAAACAAAAATATATACCTACCTAATCGTTGAAACTCGCGTAAGTGTACATTTTTGTGTAGAATAGACACGTATAGACATTAGTGCAGAAAAAAAAACACAAATAATAAGATGCTTTAAGTGGAAAACCGCAAATTAGACCCCAATCTGTACTGTACCCTACTTGAAGTAATTCTAAAATAAACCGGCTTGAAATGTAAGACTCAAACTTTTATTGCCACCTGTTGATTAATAGTAGTTTATCTACACTCACATTGTAAGTCCTCTAAAACGTGTTCAAAAACGGTAGGTAATGGCTAGCATTACCACAACCGATTTTACTATGATAAGCTTTTTATGTGTGGCAGTAACGTAATTTTAACTTTACATGCTCAACTATTGATGTGTTATGAGTTTTGATAACATAATGTACACCTCCACGTTCCCGCGCGGCCGCCGACACGCTCCCCCCCGACCGCCGGCACTCTCCCTCCCGACCGCCGACACAATCGAGTTAGCCATGGCGGTGCAATGGCGGCCATTCTATGGTTTCGGAATACGGCATTTAGGATAAATAATATGAGTGTAGATAAAGCAGTGTATGCAACTGTACGTAATTAGGCCTTAAAACACTCGTGTGATCTTATTATGAAACTCGCCTGCGGCTCGTTTCATAAAACCACGCTCATGTTTTAAGGACCCTTATTACGTAACAGTTACATAATACTATTATTATTTGAGTTTCATAATAAGATCACACGAGTGTTTTAAGGCCTAATTACGTACAGTTGCATACACTGCTTTATCTACACTCATATTATTTATCCAAAATGCCGTATTCGGAAACCATAGAATGGCCGCCATTGCACCGCTATGACCAACTCGATTGTGTCGGGGAGGCGCGTGTCGGGCTGTCGGCGGATGCGCGGGAGGGTGCAGGTGTACATTATGTTATCAAAACTCATAGCACATCAATATTTGAGCATGAAAAGTTAAAATTACGCAGGAGTGCTAGACACTAAAAAAAGTAAAGTGTAACAGGGCCTATAGACGTAAGCGACTAGTCAAACGATTAAAACGAGATGGAACTATAGTTAGAATGAGAGGTCAGGTGTCAAAATCTCAAAGCAAGAATTTAACTAGAGCCCGAACACGCGTACACCCGTGGGATAGACATAGACGACGATAAAAATCACTTCTACAGCCCAAAACAGAACAATTTACCATTTTTTTCCTTAGCCGACACAACTTTCTAAGAAAAATACCAGATTTTCTCGTAGTAAACACAGAAATTCTTGAAGAAATCGCGAATTATATCTGTTTGTGACCCTCCACTGCTATAAGTAATGGCGTGGAGGGTAACAAAAAATGTAAGACTATGACAAGGACCAACGTTAAAAGCACCTTCTCTGTCGTACCTATTGAAAGTGTAATAAGACCATCCCGTTCGATCTTGGTATTGTTATTACCATGCCATGCCCCATCTTCTATACCTTTTATTCTATGTCTATGGTCAAAATGCTTTTGTGATCAATCGAATGCGCATTGATCCGGCGATCAAGTCGCCGGGTTTTTCGATTAAAGAATTATTTGAAATTATTTTAAGTAAACAATTTTGTTAATTTACGATATTTATTCAAAAAATACTAAAGAATATAAATTATACAAAAACATTAGTTTATAATATATAGTCTGGCCAGCCAACGAACGCAGTAGCAATGTACATCAAACAAAAATATAGCAACACTCTAAGGCGAATCTAAAAGTAGCATTGCTCCATACAAAAGCAGCAATGTAGATCGAACAAAATGGCCACGCTCTTCCGTAGGTAGGTACGGCAGTCATATGTCAGTGAAGTTTGTGGAGAATTTGAACTCTGCAATCTCTGCATTGTATCAAATAATTTGAGTCTGATACATGATATACCTATTATTATGTATGACTTTTGTATGAATTAGAAAGTGCGAAAAAATTTAAATAACCAACATCTAAAAAGGACAGAAGATCGGAGGTGGAAATTATGCGGTGAAAATACAATAGTTAAGTGTTGAAACCCAGCAAGGAAACAAACATTGGTTGCTAAAATCATAAGGCCAGTCGAGGAAAACGAGCATATCTACTAGAAAATACAACTTTTCAGCTTAGAATGGAATAAGTTTACTAAGCTACATAATGCATATTACTCAGTAATACTCCTAATTATTATGATTTCCTTTCATTGTTTTAAGACTATTTTTAGGTACTTAACTATCGTACGAAGTGTATCATTAATTAACTAATAAAACACGTGAGATTTTGGTGTTTATTTATTGTAAGTACACATTGCTGAGGTATATCAAGGGCAAACATTACAAAGACTTGTTAAAATATCGGAAGGTAGCGGAGTGCTTGGTGCTTGTAGGTAGGTACTGCTTGTTAAACCTGATTTTTACCGCTTTCTTTCGACAATATTGAGCACCAAACGTTCTTGGAATTCATTTAGCACCAGTTTTCACTTAATTATCCGATTTACACTGAAAGAAAGAACTTCAAATGATAATTCAATACAAAACTCTGCATAACCTCAAAGCCACATTTATCACTGCATAAGGTATTTAAGGTACACTACCTATATTAATATCCTAGCTGAGCTTTCTTAGTAATTACATTAATTTATTGAACAGTGGTGGCAGATATTACGATTACTAAGTAATTAATAAAAAACGCAATCTGAAACTTAAAAATGAAAGTAAACAAAACTAAGTGTTTTAAATTTAAAAAGTTACATGCCACAGATAAAACACAAATTATGCACAATTATCGAATTATTCAAAGACAGGTGTTGCCATCCCGCGATTTTTCAAATTTGCCGCGCTTTTCTACTGACAGAAATGGTTTGCCAGACATAACGTGCTTGGAATTAAACGTCAAGTTGGGAGTGGGGATTTAAATCATGTTGACGCCATATCGCAGCGAGTGTAGACCTCTTTCTTATGTCACTGTTAAACATAACCTCAAAACCATCGAGTACCTAGGCATGTTAATTGCCGTATTTAAGATTATTCTTTTGTTATAATCAAGTTCTGCAATATGTTAAGACAGTGAAAACGTAAACCCACATTTTTTACTAAAATAATCGCCATCTTAACAATGGAAGAATCGCCGGTGTCAGCTTTTGCGATTTACAGCGCAAACCGCAAGTTTGATCAAAAATCAAAACCGAAAAATAACGCTCGGAAACTAAAACGTAAACAAAAGAAGATGAAAGAATTAAAAAACATCGTGAAGACAAAAAACCATAAAAAGAAAAAAACAAAAAACGCTCAAGAACTAGTTAAGGTAAATGTACAAAGTAAGAGAAATAAAGGTGATAAGAAAACTTTTAAAAATAAGAATAATAGTATTGAAGACATAGAAGAAGTGCCTGAACTTGTACCAGCGTTTGACGCCAGTCAGCTGTTCAATACTTCCGTCAATGGGGTATCAATCCAGTCAGACTGTAGCAATTGTAGTAACTGCAGTAATGACGGCTCCTTTGAGTTCACACCTGTCGAAACAGACAGCGCGGAGGAAGGACTAAAGGTTTTCAAGTGGATGATCGCCCCATACAACCCAGACAAATTCCTAAACGAAATCTGGGAGAAGAAACCTCTACACATTGCACGAAAAAAACATGCATATTACAAAGAAATCATGTCAACCCCATTCATTGACGACATGCTACGTACTGAACATATTCAGTTTACTAAAAACATTGATGTTACATCCTATGTTGATGGGAAAAGAGAAACTCATAACCCGGAAGGTAGGGCTCACCCACATTTAGTCTGGGATTTTTATCTCAATGGCTGCAGCATCAGACTGTTAAACCCGCAAACTTACATGCCAAAATTGCATCTACTCAATGCCACACTGCAAGAGTTCTTTAATTCATTTGTTGGTGCAAATGCATATTTAACCCCTCCTGACAGCCAAGGTTTTGCCCCACATTATGATGACATTGAAGCTTTCATACTACAAGTTGAAGGGAAAAAACATTGGCGGATTTACAAGCCTCTGTCTGAGAATGAAGTTTTGCCAAGAGTATCTTCAAAGAATTTTGAGCAGGAAGAAATAGGAGAACCGATAATGGAGACTACTTTGGAAGCTGGAGATATGCTCTACTTTCCTAGGGGATTTATACATCAGGGTATCACCATTGACGGAGAACACTCTCTTCACATAACAGTCAGTATGTATCAGAAACATTCTTGGGCAGATTTGTTAGAGAAAATGATTCCAGCAGCCCTTCATCTTGCGGTCAATGAAAATGTAGAACTTAGACGAGGTTTGCCTTTTGATATTTATGATAACTTTGGGCTTGTTAACTGTGATCTTCAAACACCAAGAAGGAAAGAGATTCAGAAGTTAATTGTATCTCTGTTTGATAAAATTAAAGATCATCTGCCTATTGATGAAGCTGTGGATCAAATGAATAAGAACTTCCAGCGTGATGCTCTTCCACCAGTGTTAACTGATTTAGAAAAAGCTGTCACTGTTTATGGAGATACTGATGTCATGGTTGATGATGGTAAAGTCACTAACAGAGTTGAGATGAGTCTTGACACAAAAATCAGGCTGCTGCGTAAAAATATCCTGAGAATGGTTTCCGAGGAAGAGCATATTAGATTATATTATTACACTGAGAATTCTCTGGAGTACCATGCAAATGAGCTACCATATCTTGAGATTGAGGAGGATATGGCACCAGCGATTGAGACACTCATCACATCATATCCTGAATATGTGGCAGTAGAAAATCTAGATGTACCTAATGATTCTGACAAGTTGAATATAGCAGATGCCCTGTGGGGGCGTGGACTGCTTATGACGGAATACCCTTTAGAAAACATTGAAGATGATTGAATAAATTATGTATTATGAATTTTACTGTGGGTTTTATTGGGTTACATTAAAACACTTCTCTCTTAAATTATTATATTTAATTCTGAATTGCATATAAATTTTGTAATTTGTGGACTTTCTGTTACAATAGTACTCTCAAACTGATATATTTTTGTATAAAATGCTAAAATATGTTTACAACTATTGTACCAGAGATGCAAACATTTCCCACCCGGTATGTTATAAACAGAAAATTCACACACAAATTTATATCCTAAGCTTAATCCTCTCTTTAATTAACCTATTTAGAAATACCATTTAAAATGTAGGTACTTAATTTTTCTAACACACACACTCGCACGCCCTTAACTCGGGCCTGACGTATATAATAACAACATAAGAGTTATGGAAAACGTTCAACAAAACGCAGTGCGCGCGCGCCTGCCGGTCAAAACAACCGTAAGTCATCAACTCGGACGTGATGTAACAAAATTGGGAGAATGTATTAAATAAAAGTAAATTGTAAAAAACTAAAAATAGATTAAGTTATCTATGGTTACATTTGAAGAAGTTTCAGTAGGCAGTGGCATGACATTTAGTATTCAACTGTACATTGATTCAATGTATTCAACCACGATATTATGCTTGGTCCAAACAGATAAACACATTTACTCTGTATACTTGACGATCAGCCGGCCTCTATGACAAACCTTAATTTCTACAATCCATTTCCTTTCGATCTTATTGCAGTTAAAACAACAACGACCCTCAATTCACGACAGCACATTATGATTAAAGTAAACCAATAGTATCAAAATATATTCTTATTACAAATCAAATGTGTCACTAAACATTCTGATTACTTTTTTAGTCTTTGTACTGATTTTATACAAAACTCCGAAATTATCGAGTACCGTATCCTAATGTCAATACTCTAGCAAAATTCCAAATTTTATCCTAGTCTTATAAAAACTTCTAAATCTATTGCCTAAAGCTAGAGGAGATGCTTCTCCCCAGCGTTGGATCCAGAAGAGCAAAATTAGACTGTTAACATTAATTTATGTTAATTGTAAATATTTACAGTGAATACTAAAATTGTTACAAATACGTTAGTAAAAGTTAGTATAATAAAATTAAGATGTATTCTTGATTTCCCATATTTTATTGTTACAAATAAACATTATTCTTACAGTCGATCACTTATTGAAAAGAAATGACGTGGCCTTTTCGTTGACACATGTTCTATCTTTAGCGGGCATTTCACACTAATAGGCCCCTGACCAATAACTGATCAATCATATACAAGTGTGTAAAAGAAATTACATAATTATAATTTACCTTCACTTAGCATTTCCCTATAATATAACAATATTCCTGATTATTCTTGTGCTTCATGATTACTGTACTTCAATATCTAAAAGTCGATAATATAAAAACATTTCATAAATATGCGAAAAAGGGATGTTGCGTGTCTTAAAACATACGTCCCTTTTTCACTTAATGGATAAAACAAGTCGGATTCTCTCAAACCAGCAATTCATCATGCTACTGGTTCCCTTCTTTTGAATTATACAATATATGTATATGACTAAGTAAATTTACACAGATGGCATTTTGACAGTGTTATTTATTAGGAAAAATAATTTCATATCGTCAATAGGGCCGGTTCAGGAATAAAACTGACAGATTTCCTTACAATATAAGTACAAAACAAGTGAACATTAATTAATAATATTTCATTCCATTTTTGAACATAATTGAAACATCTGCCAAAATGCACGTTACGAATACCGAAGTTCAGTTGTATAAAAAAAACAATACAAATGTTAAAACATTATTATGCAAGTCCATGTTGTAAAAATAAATATCTTCTAAGACACAATTGTTACGACCTTAGCACAAGGACGATACGATTTTAATAACATTAGTCTACCCAACTGGCTTCAATGCTATACGGCATTAAACAAGATGAGTAGAGAAAATTGACAACGACAGCAAGTCCTCTGTGAGGATAAAAACCGCTTAACACTTCTGCTAGCCTAATATGGTCAGATTTTTATCACCTGTCACCATAGCTGTCACGTTCAAACAAGTGCGTAAGTGCGAAAGCGATGCATGACGTAATAGGCGATAAAATGACAACCATGATACGCGTCCTGGAGTGCGATTTTTGAATCTCACCAAGTGACTAATTCTCACCGATGTGAGTGATTTCCGATAGTAAATCACTCACATCGGTGAGAATTAGTCACTTGGTGAGATTCAATAATCGCACTCCTGGTCTGAAATTATAGTCTGATAAACAGACATAGAAGTTGTAGTGGCAGGAATGAAAATGTCATAGGGACTTCCCAACGATATTAATTTATCGATAAATCGTTTTGACAGTTATGATGTACATATAATATGAATTTGCAAGTTGTATAATATAATATAATATATTATTATTATATAATACACAGCATGAACTTATTATAAATCGATTATGTAAATGGGTGTCATTCGTTTTGTTTTAGTTGTTAAAATGATTTCTTGGTTTAACTACAATAATATCCCGCGGAATAGTAAAGCAGTATTATTGCATTTAATAATATACACTTCCGCAAAGTAACGCCTATTTCCATAAATTATTTCCTCTTTTTCTTTAATTTCTAATAAGTGTTAAAGTATAACAGATCACCATTACATAACGTCGATAGGTAGCTATCAGCATTACATGTTAATTTATACTTTACCCGGTAAACTTAGTATGTGATATGTAATGTCAGTATCACTTCGAAAGTTATCGATGAATTTATTATTGGAAGGAAGTCCCTCGTTAATTGACATTTTTGCCACAAAAACTTCTATGTCTGCTGATAAAACAATTAGGATAAGACAGACTTTTTATTTGACCAAATATAATTTCTAAACTTTGGTGTTTAGATGTATGTGGACCTTTGTATCAATGTCACTGTGGTCTGGAAAAACCAGGGAAAATCTAAAAAGGCTTCCTGTTATCTACTCTAATGTCAGATTATTTGGAAGAGATAGCTCTCTAGCGATAAGACCGCCTGTTAACTGCATCTACTTTTTACAAGCTTTTTACGTGCAATAAAGAATATTTGTATTGTATTTGCATTGATTAATTTTATGTTTGTCCAAATGCACAAACCTTAAGGCCAAAAGTTAGGGAGTGTGTCGGTTTCTACGGTCAAAAGCACAATTTAAACAAAGAGCTTCTTCGAAGGTGGCATTCAACGAAAACTCACTCTTTTCTGCTTCATCCTTAAAATCAAATAAAATAAATGCACAATAAATCAATATAATCGTAAAAACATAAATTGTAATATAAACATATTTCAGACATTTTAAAAGTGTAGATGGCGCTTCAATAGTTTAAAACAAACATCTCTTAGGACATGTCGAATCCATACAAAGTGTGTAGAAATTCTGTTTTGTCCCAACAATCGGAACAGATTACATTATTTCTAAAGTATATGACATTTATTTCAATTTACAATTACAAACTGTGGGTTTGAAACCTCATGGGGCCTGTAACAGCGGTTCTAATATTCACTAGAGTGCCTCACCGCGCTCGGAGTGTCGCGCGCAGTGTGCCGCGAGGAGTCTCGTATTATTTCTTCGCGGGAGGCTTCCGCGGCGTGCGGGTGGTCTTGCCGGTGGACGTGGATGGCGTCGGCACGATCGGGGAGGGTTTGGTGTCTGGGATAGAAATAATTATTGAGTATTCCAAATTTTGAATCCATGTAAATAGATCGCAAGTAGATCCTGAATCCTAATATATTTGTGATAGTCTAGATCATTTTTGGTATGGTGTTAAATGATCCTGAAATGAAATAGAAATGGTAGTGGTTTTTCAAAATAACAATTTTTTTTGACCAGATTCATATTACGTTTGGGTTGATATGATATATCTCGAAGTAGTTTTTACTAATTTTCGCGAAAATGACTCAATGTTTCCGAAATTGAAATCCACCGGTTCCGGAAATACACTAAAATCAAAATGTTGTAGATTAACACCATATAGGGAAGGTTTTTTCCTAAGAAAAGCTTTTTGACTGCATACTAGTTAAGGACCATTCATCTTCTGTATATTTCTCATTATATGGAATCTGGAACAGTGCCAACTACAAAAAGTTTTCACCGGCCTAATTAGAACACAAAAAAATAAAGTGTAACAGCGCTTTTAGAACTAACTAGACTTATGGTATGAAGCTAATTATAACTTGAACCTTTTCAAATCTTGAGTAAACACTCTTTTTAGAAAGGCACGTTTCATCCTCCATCACTTACCATCAGGTAAGATGGTGGTCAAATGACTACCTACTTTCCATAAAAAAAAAATTCATAGTTAATTAAACACATATCTAATTGGCCAATCATCGAAATAGTAGTTTTCGATACAAGTGCGAGAAGTATGTCATTTTGCACGAGTACCGGGGTTACTTGAAGGTCAAGACTCGGGACGAGTGAAAATGACACTTCCGCACGTGTGTCGAACAACGTTTGATACAATTGCGAAAAAACTACAATGAAATAAAATTACATTTATATTCTGTCAGTGTACGCAAGACAGCTTCGTTCAATCGCGCGTTGTTCAAGTAATACTATTGGGTCTCGCATAATACTCCTTTATGCCCAATCGCGCGTAGTTCAGGTGGGTCATTTATAAGCGGGTCTCGCATAATACTCATTTATTTAAAATTCTGATCTGCAAACTTTACGCACGATTCGCAGATCAATTACTTTTTAGCACTAGTGCATAAAATCAAACTTTACGCACGATTTGCAGCTACATAAACTAAACTTCTTGAGCAATTGTATTTAAAAAATAATATCAGTAACCTTTTTATGATAAATTATTTATTTGTATTGCCATTGCCAAATTCAACTCTGGATACGGGTCTGCAATCGGAATAAACGCTACGGTAGAGGGAGAGAGTGTTGTTACCTTTGACAGTTGACCTCCTCCCTCTCGTGGGCGTGGCCGGTGGCGGCGTCTCCTTCGGTTTGACCGGCGTCCTTTTCGGCGTCTTAGCCTTTGCCTTTTCCGTTACGGCCGTGGCCGTCTGAAAAAGTTGTCAGATTAAAAAATACTGAAATGTGGATACAATTTCAATGTTCTTTGGACTTCAGGGTTGAAAAGTTTATGTTCTACTTGTAATGGTGGCACCACACTTCGCCTATGCGTCTCTTTCTTATTCTATACAATAAGAAAGAGACGCAACACGAATATTCGTCCGCATAGGCGAAGTGTGGTTGCAGCATAAAGAAGAGTTTTTGGACGTTTTTCAAATATTATTGAGTTTGTTTAATACAATATTTTAAACAAATATACTATTTTTTACTACTAGTAAGTTCAGGATTATTAATTCTTTGTAAGGTTTTTTATTTATATTTAAAATTAATAACGTCATATACCAATAATAATTAACTATTTTTATAATCCAATCAAATACAAACACTGAAAATTTATAATTTGAAGAAATTGATTCTTAACAATACATACTAAACATTATTAGCAAAAGTATTTCATTAAGATTTTTAAGTAAGGCATGCAATACATGCTGTATATAAGAAAATTCTATAAAACAGCAAAGTATAAAAGAAAAGGCAAACCATCAGAATTAAAAGATTCTGTAGAAATGTAGAAAAACACAACAAGCAAGCAATGATGGGTGAGGGTGAAGAGTTGAAGTAATATGATCAAATAAACATCAATATCTTAGCAACATCCCCACTTCGAAAGGCGCTCAACAAACAGGCTATACATTAAAAAAATGATGTCTGAATGTTAAGAACTCTTGAGTATAGTTTTTACTATTTCAAATGAGCATATTAAAAACTATAATATTCAGATATCTTAACATTTCTTACACCAACCATGTCTATCAAAAACGAACGATTTTAGATATTATATAGGTAGTATATGAGGTGTTCGCAGGACTGATAGAATCAGAAACACGGAACTGGGCTCCATAACTCGCATTGTAGGTGTTGGTGTCAAGACCGCCAAGCTAAAATGGGACTGGGCAGGACATGTTTGCCGCATGCATCCGGAAAGATGGGCCAAATGTGCTACCGAGTGGGTCCCACGGGATGGCTACCGGGGCAGAGGCAAACCAAAAAAGAGATTGCGGGATGACTTGGACGCATTCTGTAAAGAGTGGTAATGGTAAACCAACAGGGTGCTCTGAAGAACTGTTTGATATGATGCCCACGGCAGCCTTTTATCACCGCACCACTCGCCGCCGGCAGGGTGTTCATCCTCACACCCTGGAGCCTAAGGGGTCGCGCACTGTACGGTTTAAGAGGAATTTCCTCCCACGAACGCTGCGGCTGTGGAATGAACTCCCCGAGGTTTTCCCAGCAGGCTACAGTATGAGGTTCTTCAAAAAAGGAGTGTATAGGTTCTTAAAGGGTACGCAACGCGCATGTGAATCCTCTGGGGTTGCAGGCGTCCATAGGCTACGGTAACCACTTACCATCATGCGGGCCGTATGCTTGTTTGCCACCGTCGTGGTATTAAAAAAAAAAAAGGGTCGAATAGGGAAAAAGAGGGCTGGCCTTTGCCCAGCAGTGGGACCACATAGGCTAACAAAAAAAACCGGCCAAGTGCGAGTGGGACTCGCGCACCGAGGGTTCCGTACAAACCTGTAGGTATATGGTAGTAACTTTAAAATTATTAAAAATATTTTTATTATATGATGTAACTAAAAATTTACGGTTTTCGCAATTTTTCCTTTATCTGTGCTATATGAAGTTTCTTCGTGCCAAGTTACAAGTTTCTGAGTTTACGGGACGTACCCTTTAGGTTTTGAGTTTCTTGCGAGTACTCAGTTTCAAAATATGCGACCTAAATTGCTATTTCTTTTGATTGCGTTGACATCAAAGTTTGGTTTTGTTACATCTGAAAGGTCATATAGCCCTGAGTATTTGACATGAATTTCAATTTAATACCTCCACGCGTTTACGAGGAAAAAGGTAGTAAGTTTAAAATTAAAAAAAATATTTTTTGTATGATTTTACTAAATTTGTCTACTTTTTGTAATTTTTCCATTGTCTATGCTATATGACGTTGCTTTATGCCAAATTTCAAGTTTCTGAGTTCACATCAGGAAGTCCCCGTAGGTTTTGTGAGTACCGAAAAACTCTAAAATTTGCAGCATAAACGACTTTATCTTTTGATTGCGTTGGCTTTTACGTTTGATTTTTTCACAGCTCCAAGGGACAATAGACCTGAGTATTTGATATAAATTTCAGCTTGATACCTCTACGCGTTCCTGAGAAAAATGGTCTTTACAGACAGACGGACAACAAAGTGATCCTATAAGGGTTCCGTTTTTTCCTTTCGAGGTACGGAACCCTAAAAAGAGGTTCCGCTGTGGACTATGGTTAGCAATATGTAGTATTCGGTGTATGCAGAAATCTTCGATATTTATATATGTAGAGTGTAGTCTGACGGTAAGACTTGAACTCGAAGATTGTGGTCGAACTCTCAACAGTCAAAGCTCTCCGTAGATGGCGCCACATTCGCAAAGAAACATTTTGTTCATGGTTTGTATATGTCAAAAAAACACCATTTATAATCCACGGGTTTATAAACTCATTTGGTGATAGACATGATAGGGTAGGCTTTCTTGGGAGCTTTTTCTGTGTGGGGAGGTAGCATTAAAATTGGGTTGATGTCATCAAGTATATACAATTATTCTTAGCATATAATTATTTTAAATAAAGGGCTCATTAAAACTTAGAACTAAAAGGAATCGCGTAGATACTATCTCAAATCGTAATTAAAAACTGCTGAGATTATTAAATAAAAAGACTTTAACTACATAAGACTAGTTTGAGACACCTGCCTGACCTACCACCAAGGATGATTATGACAGTGATTGACAATGCTTATACAAAATCGCGTTCCCTTATTTCAGGCTAAAGCACTAGCGTCATCTATCGGTCACCACAAACACTAAATTCCTACTTAACCTTTCTGTTAAGCCCATTGGTTGACTGGTAGAGAATGCCTTATGACATTAAGTTCAGCATTCTGTCAGCGTTAAATGCCGAACAATATTTTGTTCGGCATTTAACGCTGACAGAATAACTCGACTCCAGACTCAACAGATGGCGCTGTGGCACTTAGTACCGAAAACAGACGTATAGCCTGAAGGTTCGAGGAACGCGATTTTGTATAGGCATTGTCAATCCATGTCTTAATCGTCCTTGCCTACTTTAGTTTTGCGCCAGCGATGAGTTTTCTTTGAAAATAGCTGATCGTAAAATAGTAATCCTGTTGTTTCTGAATAAAGTCGGATGAGGCAAGTATAACCATGGGACAAATGCAACTAAGTATGTAGAAATACCAGAAATACTACCACAAATAATCCTATAAAAAATATCTACTCTTAATAAAAAGGAACCTATAGTTCGCGTACTTTGCTAGAAATGGAGTTACAGGCGTCCATATGTTACGGTAACCGCTAACCATCAGGAGGGCCGTATGCTTGTTTGCCACCGTCGTGGTATAGAAAAACAGGTCTCCGTTCGGAACAACGGATATTAGTTATAAGTAGTATTTTTATATAGTTGCATTTGTCCCACAGTCACAATTACCTCGCCCAACCTTATGTAACCATTTTCAAGTATGCACAAGAATAAAACTAGTAGATAGACTCGCTGTCATACAAACGAAAAAATTCAGAGTCCACGCTAACTTTGCAGCGGCAAAACATGGACGCCACCAAAAACGTCATTTATTGATATAAAAAACGTAGCTGGCTACACTTTGTCAATAGGCAAGATGCAATATTTTCATTTATGCTTTCATTTGAAAGAATTGCACGTAGAATAGACCACGAGTGTATTAAAAAATTAAAATACTATGATTTATAGTCAAAAATTGCTGTTACAAACTGACAATTTAAGTTTTCGCGCCTAAACGGATCTACAGTTTCTGTGACGTCACTCATGTGTGTCACTCCATATTTGTTCGTTCACAGTGTCAAATCTTATTGTTTTTTTTTTTTTTAATTTATTGACCTGGATGCTAGCCTTTTAAGCCAAATCCCATAGAAAACTGTCAACCCCATTAGTTGTCATAACAGGAGTGACGTCACCAGACGCTGATTGGTGGATAAAAACACGTTCCGTTTCACATTACTCCAAATCCTAATTATTATCTGAAATTAGCATAAAATAAAGTAAAACCGTTTCAATAGCTATTATTTTATGTTTTTTCAACATTTTGATTACAAAATAATGGTAAATATGATAGCTGCATCTTCCCTATTGCGAATGGAAAGTCAATACCGTTAGCATGATCTGACTATATCAGTTACCTGTTTCCAGCTCTACATTTACTGTCTCACTATGGCAACAATAAATATATATAGACATTAATAATGTGATGATTTGTGGAATGATAATGAATAAAGAACATAAGGTATACCTCGACCCAAAAATAATGCTGAGTAGTAACACTGAAATTATATAAATACATTGGCATATTTCATTTACTTGCATTATCGTAACATGCACAATTTATCGGAAATTTCAAAGAAATCTAATTCTAAGTCTTCGGTAAAAACTATCGTAATAAAAAATAAATTTATCTATTCCAATACAAATCAGTGCCTTTATCTGCTTTTAAGATATCATTATTTACATCAAATACCGGTCTCTGTAACTCGTCTTCTGTGGATTTTGAATATTTTTTTAAGACAGGATTCATTTAGGTATTAAAAGTTAATACAAGTTGACTAGTAAGTAACCCATTGCTTTATAACAGGATATATTGGAGATTGACAATCATTTTAGTCCTGGAGTTGCAGGCGTCCATAGGCTACGGTAGCTGCTTACCATCAGGCGGGCCGTATGCTTGATTGCCACGGTCGTAGTATTTAAAAAAATAGTTCAGTAAATTACGAGCTTATGTTGAGAGATTTTAAAGGTTTTTTTTCTCTCCCTTTATCTTACTACCCGACGAACAAGCGACTAGATACATACCATTTTTAAACCGGGCGCCATCTCAACTTTTTGAATTTATAAGTTTTCAAAAAACGTACAACAAGTACCAATTGCTAAAAATATTTTATCCAAATACAACTTGTTTGTAACTCTTTTGTTTTCTGGTAAAATAGACACTGCGAGATTTTCCGTTTCAATATAAAGCCTGACCAGAAATATATGATCATGCGCCATGTTGCGGAATTTCATTGGAACTAATTTCTTACACTGGCAATAATTTTAATGACAGGATGATTATGCATGTGTGAGTGCATGACAGAATGTTACTGTCATTGTGGCAGTTTACTTGAATAATAATAAAGTGTTGAAAATAAAATAATAAACGACAATAAATCCCAAAATTGTCCACAGTCCAGAGCGAAACATTGTAGATAGTGTATATAATAAACTGCTGTAAATAATACGTTCGGGAATTGAAACTCTTTCGCTGTTAAACATTTTCAAATTAACATCAGAGATGACAGGTAAACAAATCAAGATGTCACCATACCATAGAGCTCTATGACTACTGAACTGTTGCCATATAAATGAGAGTAATAGCGCCCTCTTGACAATAATCATATATTTCTGGTCAGGCTTTATATAATTACTTCAAAACGAGCTACAAAAACCAGTAACCATCCAAAATCAAGCAAGACGTGTCGCCGTCCCGCCCCCGCATCAACGGCGGCGAGAAAGAGACGGCACATGCATCCATAAACCACACCTCTTACTCACTCTCGGACATGAATGTATATGCTGATGATTGCGGATACGTACATTTCTATATATCCGTTGTACTATGCCTACCTTGCTTGGCGTCGCCACTATGGGCGTGGTACCTGCCGATTTTCGTTTGGTTTGTATTTGAGGCGTCGGTTTCGATGTGCGCTTGGGGCTGCGCTTTGGTGTGGTACGCGCCTTTTTTACTGGGGTCGGTAATTCCTTCTGGAAGGGAAATCTGATGTTATATGGACGCGGCAGGGTAGTTGGCTGTACATAGTCAAAATGCTTAATCGTTCTCGACTGATATATTAATAGGATGCTCGATTTTAAAACTCTTACTCGGTAACAGTTTTCGTTCTATGGACGCTTGATTTTCCACCTATACAACTTAAGGACCCTCCACCAAAACTATAAATACTAAGCATTGGAAATCTAAAACATAATTTCGTTCCTCAGCATTGTAGATGGCGTCACTTGGCATTGCACCTCATACATTTTGTATGGGGCTAATGCTTCTGAATATTTAAACGCACTTTGTGAAAGCACTAGATGGTGTTACTAAAGATATTAAATCCCTTGTGGGCAGATGCGTGTCTCATAAAGATGACAGACCTTTATGTCCCACCATTATTTGAATTTTATTTTAAATTCTTCTATTCTATTTCGCGTAATTTCTAATACCCTTGTGCCCGTTAACACTTTCGCAACTGGGCAAAATTTTGAATTGGTATTGACCCCAGAAACCGACAGAACCCGCCAGGCGGGCCACGACGTGCAACGCAATGCCGCACGCTGCGTGCCCGGCTTCTGAGCAAACATTACGAGTGCCTACCAGGCGGGTTCTCGGTAGTCAAAGTGTTAAAGGGGTAAATAGATGAAAGCGAGACTAGGCTAAGTGACGCAAATCTTAATGATAAAGAAAAATATAATTTTGTATGAAAAAATAACAGTTTCCGTTTCTTTATCCATACTAATATCTAATTCCCACTTAATTTTTTTTGTAATATATCGTTAAATATCAGATCTACACTAATTAATTACACTACATATACGTCCGCAGCACGAAAATATTACATCAATATCAATACCTGACATACAACTACCCTTGGCGTTAATGCAAAACATACCAATGAATGATTCACACCCAAAAATTATAAAATGTACTGGTTACTTCAAGCCGCAAACGTGTTAGGTTAGTGATAAATGACCATGTTTATCTATAACACAGTTTAGTTACCTTGTGTGTACACCTTATAGGAATGAGATAAGGCATATTTTAGTCAGTTAAGGTGTTATGTTAATATATTAATTGCATCCCAATAGCCAATGCAAACGGCACTTTTGATATGCGTACAGAATTTAATGTCGTTCGGAAAGTAGTATTAGGGCCTGTTTCACATTTTCTAAGTGAAGTATTGGATAGCTAATTAACAAATAAATTAACTACCAGATAAAACTACCTGCAAAACTTAGCACTTTATCCACCAGTAAAGCTTATTTGAAGATTGTGAAACGCAAACGATGACTTTATTCGTCAGATAAGTGGCAAGTAGCTCATTCAGGACTTTACTTGGACATTGTGAAACAGGCCCTTAGTATTCTAAATTTTCTTTAATTAATTCTAAATTGATTTAAGATTCCATTTTCAAATTACATAAAACAGGAATCATATCATATTTAAATTTCGCTTCTCGACTGTTCTTTATTTATTTATGTCAAATTTTTCTATTATTTCCATAGACATCGTAGAAGTTTTACAACATCAAAAGGTATCTTAAAGAAAAAATCCTAATTGCACTTCACGTATCCGTGAACATTGGCTTAAAAGTTTAATACCAATTGACATTTAACTAACCGTTTTTAAACCTTACTGCAACCAGATAAGGTTTAAAATGGCGTAAAACCTGCTGTTAGTATTAGTACAGACACGGTATTTATGTGTATACTTACGGCGTCGTTGGCGGCGCGGGGGGAGGACTTGCGGGGGGAAGTTTTGGCGCGAGGGGAGGACTTTGACGCGGAGCGCTTGCGAGTCTTCTTGTCTAGCTGCGACTCGTCCGTGTACAGGGATAAGTCCACTGTGGAATAAAATGTATGTTATTATGCGTTCTCGGTCGATGATCATTTATATTCTAGGTCAGTGGTGGTCGGTGGATGTCCCTCAAAGCACCTGAAGTGGTCTGGAAGGCCCTATTGATTCTCCGACGAATTATTTGCCGATTATTTCGCAGACAACCTCTGTGGGTTTTTTGGCACAAACACGATTGGCAGAACGCTCACGTACTTACAGCCGTCCGGGTGCTCCTCGGTGACGGCGGGCTTGGCGTCGCCCTGCTCGGCCTGCAGCGCGCGCTCGAGTATGGAGCGCGCACGAGCCTGCTCGGTCACCTCATGTTAGTTCAGTACTCACAGCCGTCCGGGTGCTCCTCGGTGACGGCGGGCTTGGCGTCGCCCTGCTCGGCCTGCAGCGCGCGCTCGAGTATGGAGCGCGCACGAGCCTGCTCGGTCACCTCATGTTAGTTCAGTACTCACAGCCGTCCGGGTGCTCCTCGGTGACGGCGGGCTTGGCGTCGCCCTGCTCGGCCTGCAGCGCGCGCTCGAGTATGGAGCGCGCACGAGCCTGCTCGGTCACCTCATGTTAGTTCAGTACTCACAGCCGTCCGGGTGCTCCTCGGTGACGGCGGGCTTGGCGTCGCCCTGCTCGGCCTGCAGCGCGCGCTCGAGTATGGAGCGCGCACGAGCCTGCTCGGTCACCTCATGTTAGTTCAGTACTCACAGCCGTCCGGGTGCTCCTCGGTGACGGCGGGCTTGGCGTCGCCCTGCTCGGCCTGCAGCGCGCGCTCGAGTATGGAGCGCGCACGAGCCTGCTCGGTCACCTCATGTTAGTTCAGTACTCACAGCCGTCCGGGTGCTCCTCGGTGACGGCGGGCTTGGCGTCGCCCTGCTCGGCCTGCAGCGCGCGCTCGAGTATGGAGCGCGCACGAGCCTGCTCGGTCACCTCATGTTAGTTCAGTACTCACAGCCGTCCGGGTGCTCCTCGGTGACGGCGGGCTTGGCGTCGCCCTGCTCGGCCTGCAGCGCGCGCTCGAGTATGGAGCGCGCACGAGCCTGCTCGGTCACCTCATGTTAGTTCAGTACTCACAGCCGTCCGGGTGCTCCTCGGTGACGGCGGGCTTGGCGTCGCCCTGCTCGGCCTGCAGCGCGCGCTCGAGTATGGAGCGCGCACGAGCCTGCTCGGTCACCTCATGTTAGTTCAGTACTCACAGCCGTCCGGGTGCTCCTCGGTGACGGCGGGCTTGGCGTCGCCCTGCTCGGCCTGCAGCGCGCGCTCGAGTATGGAGCGCGCACGAGCCTGCTCGGTCACCTCATGTTAGTTCAGTACTCACAGCCGTCCGGGTGCTCCTCGGTGACGGCGGGCTTGGCGTCGCCCTGCTCGGCCTGCAGCGCGCGCTCGAGTATGGAGCGCGCACGAGCCTGCTCGGTCACCTCATGTTAGTTCAGTACTCACAGCCGTCCGGGTGCTCCTCGGTGACGGCGGGCTTGGCGTCGCCCTGCTCGGCCTGCAGCGCGCGCTCGAGTATGGAGCGCGCACGAGCCTGCTCGGTCACCTCATGTTAGTTCAGTACTCACAGCCGTCCGGGTGCTCCTCGGTGACGGCGGGCTTGGCGTCGCCCTGCTCGGCCTGCAGCGCGCGCTCGAGTATGGAGCGCGCACGAGCCTGCTCGGTCACCTCATGTTAGTTCAGTACTCACAGCCGTCCGGGTGCTCCTCGGTGACGGCGGGCTTGGCGTCGCCCTGCTCGGCCTGCAGCGCGCGCTCGAGTATGGAGCGCGCACGAGCCTGCTCGGTCACCTCATGTTAGTTCAGTACTCACAGCCGTCCGGGTGCTCCTCGGTGACGGCGGGCTTGGCGTCGCCCTGCTCGGCCTGCAGCGCGCGCTCGAGTATGGAGCGCGCACGAGCCTGCTCGGTCACCTCATGTTAGTTCAGTACTCACAGCCGTCCGGGTGCTCCTCGGTGACGGCGGGCTTGGCGTCGCCCTGCTCGGCCTGCAGCGCGCGCTCGAGTATGGAGCGCGCACGAGCCTGCTCGGTCACCTCATGTTAGTTCAGTACTCACAGCCGTCCGGGTGCTCCTCGGTGACGGCGGGCTTGGCGTCGCCCTGCTCGGCCTGCAGCGCGCGCTCGAGTATGGAGCGCGCACGAGCCTGCTCGGTCACCTCATGTTAGTTCAGTACTCACAGCCGTCCGGGTGCTCCTCGGTGACGGCGGGCTTGGCGTCGCCCTGCTCGGCCTGCAGCGCGCGCTCGAGTATGGAGCGCGCACGAGCCTGCTCGGTCACCTCATGTTAGTTCAGTACTCACAGCCGTCCGGGTGCTCCTCGGTGACGGCGGGCTTGGCGTCGCCCTGCTCGGCCTGCAGCGCGCGCTCGAGTATGGAGCGCGCACGAGCCTGCTCGGTCACCTCATGTTAGTTCAGTACTCACAGCCGTCCGGGTGCTCCTCGGTGACGGCGGGCTTGGCGTCGCCCTGCTCGGCCTGCAGCGCGCGCTCGAGTATGGAGCGCGCACGAGCCTGCTCGGTCACCTCATGTTAGTTCAGTACTCACAGCCGTCCGGGTGCTCCTCGGTGACGGCGGGCTTGGCGTCGCCCTGCTCGGCCTGCAGCGCGCGCTCGAGTATGGAGCGCGCACGAGCCTGCTCGGTCACCTCATGTTAGTTCAGTACTCACAGCCGTCCGGGTGCTCCTCGGTGACGGCGGGCTTGGCGTCGCCCTGCTCGGCCTGCAGCGCGCGCTCGAGTATGGAGCGCGCACGAGCCTGCTCGGTCACCTCATGTTAGTTCAGTACTCACAGCCGTCCGGGTGCTCCTCGGTGACGGCGGGCTTGGCGTCGCCCTGCTCGGCCTGCAGCGCGCGCTCGAGTATGGAGCGCGCACGAGCCTGCTCGGTCACCTCATGTTAGTTCAGTACTCACAGCCGTCCGGGTGCTCCTCGGTGACGGCGGGCTTGGCGTCGCCCTGCTCGGCCTGCAGCGCGCGCTCGAGTATGGAGCGCGCACGAGCCTGCTCGGTCACCTCATGTTAGTTCAGTACTCACAGCCGTCCGGGTGCTCCTCGGTGACGGCGGGCTTGGCGTCGCCCTGCTCGGCCTGCAGCGCGCGCTCGAGTATGGAGCGCGCACGAGCCTGTTCGGTCACCTCATGTTAGTTCAGTACTCACAGCCGTCCGGGTGCTCCTCGGTGACGGCGGGCTTGGCGTCGCCCTGCTCGGCCTGCAGCGCGCGCTCGAGTATGGAGCGCGCACGAGCCTGCTCGGTCACCTCATGTTAGTTCAGTACTCACAGCCGTCCGGGTGCTCCTCGGTGACGGCGGGCTTGGCGTCGCCCTGCTCGGCCTGCAGCGCGCGCTCGAGTATGGAGCGCGCACGAGCCTGCTCGGTCACCTCATGTTAGTTCAGTACTCACAGCCGTCCGGGTGCTCCTCGGTGACGGCGGGCTTGGCGTCGCCCTGCTCGGCCTGCAGCGCGCGCTCGAGTATGGAGCGCGCACGAGCCTGCTCGGTCACCTCATGTTAGTTCAGTACTCACAGCCGTCCGGGTGCTCCTCGGTGACGGCGGGCTTGGCGTCGCCCTGCTCGGCCTGCAGCGCGCGCTCGAGTATGGAGCGCGCACGAGCCTGCTCGGTCACCTCATGTTAGTTCAGTACTCACAGCCGTCCGGGTGCTCCTCGGTGACGGCGGGCTTGGCGTCGCCCTGCTCGGCCTGCAGCGCGCGCTCGAGTATGGAGCGCGCACGAGCCTGCTCGGTCACCTCATGTTAGTTCAGTACTCACAGCCGTCCGGGTGCTCCTCGGTGACGGCGGGCTTGGCGTCGCCCTGCTCGGCCTGCAGCGCGCGCTCGAGTATGGAGCGCGCACGAGCCTGCTCGGTCACCTCATGTTAGTTCAGTACTCACAGCCGTCCGGGTGCTCCTCGGTGACGGCGGGCTTGGCGTCGCCCTGCTCGGCCTGCAGCGCGCGCTCGAGTATGGAGCGCGCACGAGCCTGCTCGGTCACCTCATGTTAGTTCAGTACTCACAGCCGTCCGGGTGCTCCTCGGTGACGGCGGGCTTGGCGTCGCCCTGCTCGGCCTGCAGCGCGCGCTCGAGTATGGAGCGCGCACGAGCCTGCTCGGTCACCTCATGTTAGTTCAGTACTCACAGCCGTCCGGGTGCTCCTCGGTGACGGCGGGCTTGGCGTCGCCCTGCTCGGCCTGCAGCGCGCGCTCGAGTATGGAGCGCGCACGAGCCTGCTCGGTCACCTCATGTTAGTTCAGTACTCACAGCCGTCCGGGTGCTCCTCGGTGACGGCGGGCTTGGCGTCGCCCTGCTCGGCCTGCAGCGCGCGCTCGAGTATGGAGCGCGCACGAGCCTGCTCGGTCACCTCATGTTAGTTCAGTACTCACAGCCGTCCGGGTGCTCCTCGGTGACGGCGGGCTTGGCGTCGCCCTGCTCGGCCTGCAGCGCGCGCTCGAGTATGGAGCGCGCACGAGCCTGCTCGGTCACCTCATGTTAGTTCAGTACTCACAGCCGTCCGGGTGCTCCTCGGTGACGGCGGGCTTGGCGTCGCCCTGCTCGGCCTGCAGCGCGCGCTCGAGTATGGAGCGCGCACGAGCCTGCTCGGTCACCTCATGTTAGTTCAGTACTCACAGCCGTCCGGGTGCTCCTCGGTGACGGCGGGCTTGGCGTCGCCCTGCTCGGCCTGCAGCGCGCGCTCGAGTATGGAGCGCGCACGAGCCTGCTCGGTCACCTCATGTTAGTTCAGTACTCACAGCCGTCCGGGTGCTCCTCGGTGACGGCGGGCTTGGCGTCGCCCTGCTCGGCCTGCAGCGCGCGCTCGAGTATGGAGCGCGCACGAGCCTGCTCGGTCACCTCATGTTAGTTCAGTACTCACAGCCGTCCGGGTGCTCCTCGGTGACGGCGGGCTTGGCGTCGCCCTGCTCGGCCTGCAGCGCGCGCTCGAGTATGGAGCGCGCACGAGCCTGCTCGGCCGGCTTGAGGATCTGCGCGCCGCCGCCGCCGGGCGCTCGTGCCAGGGACAGCGTTGTCAGGACGCACTCCATGTCTAAAAAACAAACATTTAAACTTGCACTAAAATACCAACTGGACCAAGATCGACACACCGGATACGTTGAATAGCCACCAGGACCAAGTAGTCTTTTATTACATTCTAAGTGGTCTGTACTTACCAGTGACGTCATAGAAGTCCGGTTTGTAAGTCTCCCCGGACGGATCCGCGGCCTTGTCCTGGGACAACCAGCGGATCTTGATCTTGCGTGTGGTGCGGTACACGTTCTGCGTGGCCTGGCATACATAGAAACCGCCTTCGGCATTTCGGACCGCTAGGTATTCGTTCCTATAAGGAAAAAACAGTTTAACTAAAGCATAAAGAAATATCGTCAAATATAAAATAAAATTGTCGTCACTACCCACAACCCACAACACTTATCCGCATTAAGCCTTATTGTGCTTTCAGTGGGACTAGATCGATTTGTGTAAGATTGTCATGATATTTGGATTCCCCTCTGCTAAAAATATATGCAGATAAAACATGTCAAAAATCGATTACACGCCTTTCGTGCATCATTTTCAGAGAGTCAAGAGCTCCGTGAAAATGTACTCCGTATTGTTTTTAGATGTAAAAAATGTTCTATTTCGTTTAGTTTACAAAAAGCTGAAATATAATTTCACATGTAAGTATAGTTAATAGAGGCCTCTGGCTACGAGGCTGGCTACTATTTTGCACAACGTAGAGCTATCGCCATTCAACGTGGCAATACGGGCAGCCTTCTCGGCACCCTGCCCGTTGACAGTGATCTGGGCCAAATTTTTTATCTCTAGTTTTAAGTAGTTTTGAGTGTTTATTATATTTTTATCTACACTCATACTGTAAGTACTCTAAAATGCGTTCAAAAACCGTAGACAATGACAAGCATTACAACAAACGATTTAACTATGATAAGATTGATAAGTTTCTTATCTGCGGCAGTAACGTAATTTTAACTATGCATGCTCAAATATTGTTAAGCAATGAGTTTCAAATTTGGAACATCGAATTTGATAACATAATGTTACCGCCATGGCCAACTCGATTGGTCCCGCGCGAGCGCCGGCACAATCGAGTAGGCCATGACGGTACAATGGCGGTAATTCTATGGTTTCCGAACAATTAATTTAATATATATAATATGAGTGGAGATAAAGCAGTGTATGCAACTGTACGTAATTAGGCCTTAAAACACTCGTGTGATCTTATTATGAAATTCGCCTGCGGCTCATTTCATAAAACCACACTCACGTTTTAAGGACCCTTATTACGTAACAGTTACGTAAACTACTATTATTGTTGTGTTGAATTAAATTATAACTTCAAACAAAAAGAAAAAAAAAAGTAGTGTTACTTTATTTATCATTACTTTTATAATAAACTTTTACAATAAGGCTTCATTATCATAAAAATTAATTTACAAATAAACGTTATTAACAACTGACAATTATGTACCTTTGAAAACATCACATGCGTGCTACCTCGTCCCCCTCAGATTTTGGCAGACAGACTTTGTTCGGTAAAATGAGGCGAAGCGTTCTCCTTGTATAGAACTTTATGTATTTTATATATTTTTATAATGCGTCTTAACATAGTGGAAACAAAGGCACCTTTTATTATTTAACTCAGTGTTTGTCAGTTAGTTTGTTGTTTAGGCAAAATAATGCAAGCCAGATTTGAACCAGTTCATGTCTGATTGAGGTAAGATTTAGCATACCTGCTGAAAATTGTGCGAGATTCACGTTAAATAAAAATGCATTGATATAAAAAATCGGCAAATTTCTCCGAAGATTTTTTTTTTATTGACAAGATTATTATTAAGCTCGCAGTTTTCAATGGCCCTTCGAGCCGGATGCAGGCGCGGATACGGGAGCCCCCCGAAACGGAAAGCTCGTATACTACGGGGCCTGTAGGTTCGGACCGCTAGATTTTTTGTGAAGGAAAGGCACCCCCTGAACGAAATCCTGGATCCGCGCCTGGCAGGATGATGGTGATGGAGATCGAAAGTGATCATAAGTTCAGTGATAAAACAATGGAGGCTCATTATGTTTGGATTTCTTACATTTATCTTGTTGAGCAATGGTCGATTTTGTATGTACAGTCGGCGTTAAAATCTTGTTATAAAAACAACCGGCTAAGTGCATGTCCGACCACGCATAATGGAGGGTTTCGTACCTTCAACGGAATAAAATAAAATAATCATAAGGTTGGTGCCTATGAAATGGGTGTTTTGGAGATATATCTAAAACCATTGAACCATTAATGTTCAAAACAATTTTCGCTGAAAGAATATGTGTTACGTTGTGCAAACATGTATCTTCTCGATTTTTTTCATATTTTTTGGATCACCGGTTCAAAAGTTACGGAGGGGGGAGAGGCACAATGAAAAAATTGAAATTAGTCACTAAATCAAAAACTGTTCTGTTTAAAGACCTATCGATTGATGTGCAACATGATATTTGGTAAAAAAAACTGACATTCAAGTTGCTACTGTGTTTGTAAGAAAAATATCTGCTATTTTCAGGTGAATCGTTGTTTCAAAATGCACTCGTGTTATCTTCGTGACGTCACGTATTTGTATAAAGTTCAGAAACCTTTCGATAAACCCGTGTTAATAAAATTCAATGTAATAGACGTTACGTAAATGTGAAGTAAGTTTGCGTAGAACTACGTAAGAACATGTAGTACACATATGAAAATGATATTGACAAAGAAATATTCATTAAAGATAGAGAACAAAAACATTGTTGAGTAAATAAGTATGTAGTTTACTCTTAGCTATAGTTGTACCTTCTCAGTTGATCTCGAGAATTCCTTCTTCTGAGAACTGAATTTTGTTTTTTAGACAGAATTGCTTTACCAGTATCAAAAAAAGACATATTATAAAATGATTAGCACAAACACAAAAAGCTTTAAGCAACAATGAGTTCTCATCTAATAAAAGTACAATGAAATATGAGAGAAAGTTCTCGAGAATGTTTTCGAAAATTTCCCGAGATAGCAGAGATTTTTGTACTTAGAATCTTTTGTTCGGTTTATAATTATTGTAAATATCTTTCAGTGCACGTAGGAAGGTATACAATAAATAAAAAATCAGAATTTGTGCAGATTTAATGTACTTTCTCGGAAATTTTCGTTTCAGAGAACGTTGTCGCAACATTCTCTCGTTAGGAAACGTTCTCGAGAACGGCACATCTTTACTCTTAGCCTTCCAGGGCATGCAGCCTTATGGTATCATTTTGATATTGTAAAGCCACATCCACATATGACCTTACATTGCCCTACCTATCTAATTCCTGACTATGTACATATATCATCCCCTAACAAACCCTAACACAAAATACCACAGAATAACTAATAGTACTACCGTACAGAAAATTCACTCTTTCACAAAAGTCAGATTTCGGTATAAAACTATACCTCTACCAACCACTTGCAAGCAAAATTGAAACTTATAACCGCGCACGAACCGTGAATCTTCTTTGCGCGCCGCAGTTTTATGACCGAGCTGTGAGTGTCGTCGGCACGGGGTTGTCACTTGACAAGTTATTGTAAGTACCTACTGATTTATTATTTTTAAGATAAATATGTAGGAATTACAAACGTTGATCCTGTAAACATGAAATTTTTATCCGGAGATACTATATCTGATTCTCACGGAAGTATGTATGCTACAGCCGTATTACTTTGAGAATATGTAGGTCAGTTCCTAATATTGTTTCTGGGCGACCAATATTCAATGAAGTAAGGATGTTTATTTTAACTGTTACTAAGTAAGGCCTGCGGGACCTTTCAATATCGTCCGGAATTTAAAAAAATATATTTATGCTTCCTTGTTAGGGTTCCGTAGCCAAATAGCAAAAAATGGAACCCTTATGGATTCGTCATGTCTGTCTGTCTGTCTGTCTGTCCGTCCGTATGTCACAGGCATTTTAGTCGGAAACTATACGACGTATCTGAATAAAATTTACACATAAGGTGATTAAGTGAAACTATTTTGTGATTAAGTGAAACTATTTTGTGATTAAGTGAATATTTTCTGAAATAATAAAAGTCAGAAAAGTTGTGTAGCCCCCCGCCCCCCCCCCCCCCCCCCCCGGTATCTTTTGAACCGTAAGTTCAAAAAATATGAAAAAATTTGAAGAGATGCGCCTTATCATATACTTTCAACGAAAATTGTTTTGAACATTATCGGTTCAGCCATTTTTGAATTATCTCCAAAAAACTTCTTCCATAGGCATCAGATACGACCTTTTGGTATTAGTTTGGTTCTTATTCCATTGAAGGTACGGAACCCTCCAATGCGTGGTCCGACACGCACTTGGCCGGTTTATTCAGACATCCGTAAACAGAACATTATCTTTTATACGGATTAGATCGAGATTTAGGTTTCGAAGCCATTGTGTATTTTCAATTTTGCGCGAGCGCCACGTGACACGACTATCGTGCGAGCCGAGCGGCAGCCCATGGCTATACGCCTGCCCGGGAGGCGCGTCGGCCAAATGTACCTAAACTGCGTAGTGACACCCCCCTGACAATACATACTTGTATTAGATTAGACAATAGATAGGCATAAAACATGTCAAAGCCTAACAAATTTCTGCTAAAGTTGGGTATATTATCCACTGAATAATGATAATAATAAGCCCGCAGGACAGCTTGTGGCGAGATGTTGGGGAGTTACGACCCAACGGACCGGAGTGCTCCAGAGTCAGTCAGGGTCTCCGTCTCCGGCGTGTATTCGTCGGTCGGAGTGGACCCGCAGGACTCTCGGCACTGGCTTGCCTTAACTGGCCGTTCAGAGAGGCCGTCAGAGCTATATAATATGCTCGCAGGGTGGAAGTGAAATATGCATAAGTCGCGAATTTGTACAGTGGCTGGACAGCGTGGTAGAAAGCGGTGCACACCTCTCCACACCCTGAGCCGCTCAGACCAATGTTGCTCTTGGCTGTCTTTGCGACGGCAGTTTCAGGGGCCCATCTAGTCGGCGGCGAGTCACCGCCTGCCTCGATAATGTGTGTGCTACATTGTTATGGTAGATGTACGGACCTCTTATTCATAGCTCCAAACCCAGCCAAACTTACATTATAGCCCAGAACTCTCCATTTATTTGCAATAGCCCTAAAACCTGCTGGGACCGGTTCAAGGGTATCTATTGATGTACCCTTGAATGGCTTCTAGCAGGTGCATTACACAGCAAATTTCTCCAAAGGGCCTCTACGTGTTGGATCTGCATCCCCACGCAAGCCACCCAAAAGACAACCTAACTTAAGAACAAAAAGGAATAAAGGAGATAATAATAAATATTATGAGATAATCTTACACAAATCCCACAGTAAGCTCAATAAGGTTTGTTTTGTGGTTAATAGGCGACGATACATATAATAGATATATACTTACAAATACTTAAATACATAGAAAAACAGAAAACATAGAAACATCCATAGAGAAAGTAGGTAACTAATTCTTTAAGGGGCTCCACACGTTTTTCATTGATTTTTGTCAAATTTCAAGTCGACATTCCTACATTTGCACTACAGGTATAATTATAAGACAAACGGTTATCGGCTCTCAAATCTTTTACATCCAGTCTGTAAAGCCAGATTTAGAAAAAAAGTAATACTTATTTTTTTATGTTTTTTTTAAACATGGTCTAAAATCACTTTTTTCGATATTCAAATGCTGTGAAGGATCATACGTATACGAAATCTACATATTTGGGTTTCTCTTTAACATCTCTAAAAACAGATGAGAGATTTTAGTTTGAAACTAATCAACACGAAAGTTATGGCCAGAAAATCAGTTTTTTGGCCTAAAATTGTTCAACTTTGATGCCAAATATCTCGAAGACGATGTATTTTAAAGTAAATATAGGATACTATATTGTTAAAAACCGTTGCTGATAATACGACAAGCGACAAAAAAATATAGAAAACGCACGGATTCAGATAGGTCATTGGGGCCAGGGAGCCCCTTAACTGGCCGCAAACACTGTACTTTGATGACCTGCGTCTTTATTTTCCAAATATAGTTTACATAAACGTCAGGTTAATGCAGACAGGTCATAAGAACTCACTTGTAGAATACAATAAGTTTGTCATCGTTGGGTTTAGTTGGAGTCGATCGGCCAGCGGACGCAGACAGCTTAGTTGCCATGGCAATCTCAGGAGTCGGAGACTGGTACAGTTGGACCTGAAAACATTCAATGTTATTGTCAATATCTTTGTACAGTGAGTAGCATAAACAAGTTGAAGGGTACACGGAAAGAACATGTCTAGTCACTTTGACAACATTTTGAGTTATAGCGCTTTTAAAGTTTGGAACGATTCAATTAACCATACTATTTTCGTAACTAGATAGTTTTGATTACTTAAAAAGTGGATGTATGTTAAAAATTCCAGCTGTAACAGAAGTTGTTACTAATAGTTCATTGCAAGCTCTACATTTTGATACAAAAATCTCATTTTACGAAAAAAGGGCCTAGACATGTTCTTTCCGTGTACCCTTCAGTTTATTGGTGAGGTGAATATGATCTATTATATGCTTTCATCTAAACCTAACATCAAATAAAAGACAATTTATGGCAATAAAGAAATTAAATTAAATGAATGACATGTCCAAATCATTTTGAAACCTCACTTTACATACCCACTTACCTGCTTCTAACTGTAGGTACCTCAAACTCCAACGCCTATATAAATATTATTAACAAATAATAAATAAATAATGACATTAATTTTTTGATGATTGGCCAATTAAATATGTGCTTAATTAACTATGAATATTTTTTGTTTATGGAAAACAAGTAGTCATTTGACCACCATCTTACCTGATGGTAAGTAATGGAGGATGAAACATGGCTTTCTAAAAAGAGTGTTCACTCTAGATTTGAAAAGGTTCAAGTTATAATTGGATTCATACCAATATTTTATAGTCTACTTAGTTCTAAAAGCCCTGTTACACGTTTTTTGCTTCCTAACTAGCATCCTAATGGGGAAGGCCAGTGTAAACTTTTTGTAGTGGGTGCTGTTACAGATTCCATACAATGAGAGAAAGAGACAGAAGATGGATAGTCCTAACTAGTATACAGTCAAAAAGCTTTTCTTAGGCAAAACCTTCCCTATGCCGTTAATCTACAGCATTTTAATTTTAGTGTATTTCAGAAACCGGTGGATTTCAATATCAGGGCAATTCGAGACAAAACATTGAATCATTTTCGCTGAAATAAATAAAAACTACTTCGCGCCATACAAATTCAGCTTTTCTAAGCACCAATATTGGAGATGTCACTTTGACAGTTGCCTTCCCAATTTGGTATCCTAACTTTATTTGTGACGTTATCATGGTTAGGGTACCACTTTGTCGCTTATGGATTCCGAGATATCACTGATTTTTTTAATCAACTCGAAAATAGTGAAAATTGGTTTTGATTAAAAATAGCTTCTACACACTTAAAATAATACGGTGTATTGATAAAAAGTTAAACGTTTCAACTAAAAGTAGGAAAAAAACACAGTCATAGTTTACCGACTAGGGTACCACATTGTCTCTCATAAGCTTGAAGTAATATCGGGGCCATTGGAAAATGTAGTAACACGTGTTGTCTAAATCTCAGTTTACTCCCATCCATTTGCTTGACAGTTCGTAACTCATCTGCCCGTTACGTTCACTTAGCTTTATGTTATGTTACCCTTTTAACAATAGTGGCCAATAAGCAATAATTATTAAGACAAAGCAAAACTCTCTATTTTAATCTGCCCTAAATCAATCAAGTGGATACAAAATATATTAACAAAATTTATATTATGTTAGTTTATTCAATTGGATTGTTAAAAATAAATAAATAGATCACAAAGGATAGTAAAATTATTTACAATTTTAAAGTGCGTTGCGTCCAGACCGTCTTAATACGCCACGAATATGCTGCTCGTACGCTGCGCACGCGTTGCTCTAGCCGGAGAGCTAGCAACGGAAATAGGTTTGCTATTATATAGAGAAACTAGCCCTTTCCCGCGGCTTCGCCCGCGTACTATAAGTACTCAAAAAGGATACGATACCCATGTTGATTTTCAGACTTTGTGACCACATTTGCCCCTTTTAGGGGTTGAATTTACAAAAAACCTGAAACTTGTGTTTACTCATTTTTCGTTAGGAATACTCCTGTGAAGATTCGAATAAAATAGTCTAACAAATCTTGATTCGCCATACAAACTTTGGACCCCCATTTTACCCCCTTAGGGGGTGAATTTTGAAAAATCCTTTCTTATTATTGCATCCCTAGACCTTATAAGGAACCTACGTGCCAAATTTGGAATCTCTAGAACAAGCGATTTGGGCTGTGCGTTGATATGTCAGTCAGTCAGTCAGTCAGTCAGTCAATCAGTCAGTCAGTCAGTCAGTTTCTTCTTTTATATATTTAAGATGAAAATTTCTCTAGTTAGTGTGCCATACTATCAATTTTAATAATCCGGGTGCCTGACAGATGCTTTGAATACTGATTAATTACATAACAAAAACTTAAATATAAATAAGGGGAGGGATATAAGTTGGTGACAAATCAAAACTTTTTAACAGAAAATATAGTTGACTCATATTTAACAAGCTTCTGAGGGACAACCGTATAGATAATCAGTTAATACTCGTACAAAGTCATCAATCTCTCAATCAGACGTTCTTAATTTAAATGACTTGGCGTCAGCACTTACGTACCCCTAGGTGCGAGGTTGAGTAGTGTAAATCATTTTCATAATGATGTTAAATGCAAATTATTACTTTTGTAAGTCATAATTTTATTATAATAAGTTTGATCTCATAAGTCATAAGGCGACAATGTGGGATCCTAAGGAATGTTAAACTAACAAACTTGATCTAAATTAGTAAAGCTGACGAAAAGACTGTTATTTTTTATAAAATAAGTTATGTTATTGATTCATAATAATATTTGTATTAGATATATGCACTTATAGTGCGGACACTATGTTAAATAATGGAAGTAGAATTCTTATTTCTCTAAACTTATGAATAGCGACAATGTGGTACCCTAGATCACTTTACATACAAAAAATCATGTTAAAAGTCTAAACATTGAAGTCACTTTTTTGATAGAAAACTACATTACTTTTGTGTTTAATTACACTTGATCGTTAGTTTTGTTCCTAAATGAACGCAAACTATGAGAATTAAAAATTATAATGTTGATTTTGTATATTTTTTATGTAATTGTTGATTGTTTTTTGTTTTATTATAAAAAAATTATGCCTTGAGACATGGTTGTTTCACTATTTTTATTATAAACCTTACCTACATCATATTCAGAAATCAACATGAGCCAGCTGAAAATCTGTCGATTTTGAGTTATATAAAATATTTTATTTTTGATTCTTGACTCTACACCCCACGTGCATTATTATTGTATTATTTCTATAAAATGTAAAATGTTAGAGACAACATATGATTTGTCGAGTAATATAATGTATGTGGAACATTTTAAAACCGCTATCTCCATAACTTGAACCTATAACTAGGTGTTTTAGGCTTTCAAACTTTAAACTCGAATATCTCAAAACAGTACAAAGATGTTGAAACTTCAAAAAATTATTAAAAATAAAAATACTCAACATAGCGATCTCGTTCTTTATGCATACGAAGGAGAATGTTTTGAACTATAAGGAGGTACCAATAACTCAATACCGACAATATATTACCTTTACCATGACAATGTCACATTTAGTAGTAAACTTACTTGCTTAAATCAATTGATTAAATCAAGTAACTAAATAATTTAGGAAGCTGATTTAGGACAAGTGTAACAGGGCTTTATACAAGATGTCTGGTGACAGCAAGTACAGTCAGTAGCAAAAGTGGCTAATACGGTGAGGTGTTGACAATGACCTTCACCACACATCTTTCTTTCATTCTCTTCTATTGACATTTAAATCGTGTCCAGGTCATTTTGAACATCTCACCCACTTAGCTACTTCTGTTGCTGACTTTACTTAAAATAACTAATGGAATGGGTAATTTTTTTATTGCCTATGTCAAAAGCGTCATCATTTAGTATAGGGAGGTTTCATAATTTTCATATGAAGTTCTTCTTCACTTCTTAATAGCCACTTAGCTACTTCTGTTGCTGACTTTACTTAAAATAACTAATGGAATGGGTAATTTTTTTATTGCCTATGTCAAAAGCGTCATCATTTAGTATAGGGAGGTTTCATAATTTTCATATGAAGTTCTTCTTCACTTCTTAATAGCAAGTTTTTGAAAATGAGTACAAGTAATTTATGCGCACAATAGCTTTTTCATGTCCATGTGTTCTCTCAAATTTGTGGGAAATACTAGTATTTTATATTATTATACACGGTGCCCACGAGGAAAGGGAAAGATTTTAACAGTATATTCTAGATCCTATTTAGAGACAAAAATGTCATATAAACTTTTTTGAAATTCGCCTAGTTTTCAGAGTTAATACCAATTTATAAAAAATACACTTTCTATTATAACTCAGCACAAAACGCCTTTCTGATGGTGTTGTTGCCACTATTGGGCATAGTTTACACATCCTTATTGACAGATATCAAAGTGACAAGGAAAACTATGCAGCAACTAAATTTTTCCAAAAAAAAATGTACCAATTTCTTTTAGACGATAATTTTATTAATAACATTTACTTTTCATGTGCAAGAAACATTCAAAAAATAGAAAAAAAAAATTTTTTTTTTAAGCGAAATTGACCTAAAGTTGCATAATATTTTTCCTTCTTTTGGTCTCAGAAATGCGTGGTTAATTTTTTTCCCTTTCCTCGCGGGCACCTTGTATATTTTAATATACAGTTAGCAAAGTACTTAGTTAATCATCCCTGCACAATACATTTAGAGTCTATTACCCCGTTCTACTACCCAAGAAAGTGGGCTGGAGCAGTAAGTAAACACGGCACTTCCCCAGACCTAAAATTAATTCGTTCCTAAATCATGAGACTTTCCACAAAACCTCATGGCTGGATTTTAAACTCCTTTGCTTAATGCAGAGGTCGGCAAACCACGGCTCGCGAGCCGTATGCGGCTCTTTGAAAAGTCAGTTGTTTAAAAAAAAATCAAATATTACAGTGAAAACTGAACTAAAAACAGAAAGCTGTGGCTCTATAAGCTTTCAAAAATTCCATATTTTCCGCTATCAGGCTCTTTGTCAAAAAAGTTTGCTGACCCGTGGCTTAATGTATCATTCATTACACAGTAAAAAAAGTAAACATGATGTCTCACCGATTTCCTATTCCTTTTGGACCTGGAGTCAGGTGTAGAAGGATCCTCAGCAGCTTTCTTTGCTGCACTGGGGCCATCGCTGGACTTGGCTGGACTTGCATGCCTTCTCTTCCTCATTGGTGGAGTCACTGTTGCAAGCTTGAGCGTAGACTTAGGAGTAACCTTCGGTTCAGGTTTAGCAGGGGTTTTCACCTCCGGTTTTTCTGGTTTTTTCTCTTCAACTTTTTCTGTTGGTTTTTCAGCAACTTCTGAAGGCTTCTCCTCTTTTTGAGGCGTTTCAGCCTTCTTGGGAGCCTCCACTGGCTTAGCTGGTTCTTCAACAGGTTTTGGTGCTGGCTTTTCAGGTTCTGGTTCTGGTTTTTTCTCTTCAGGCTTTACATCATTTTGTATCTTAGCACTTCCCGCTGCTGGTTGTTCTGCCTTTTGTGGTGTTGGGGCTTTCTCAGGGCCTGAACTGTCTTTAGCTGATTCTGGAACAGGCTTACTGTCACTTTGGGATGGTGCAACATCAGCAGTTGGGGCCGGCTTGGGTTCAGTTGGTTTGGCTGGGGACTTCTCTGGCGCCTCATTAGCGGTAGCCACTTTAGGTTGAGCAGGGTCAGCCGCTTGATTAGCATTGGCAGGCTCAGCCTTCTGAGGAGTACTAGGAGTGCTCAAAGGCTTCTCGGGTGGCTTTGGTGTACTTGGAGATGTCTTGGCAATATCAATTTGTTTACTTGGTTCTGGATTTTGTGGTTTTAAAGTGCTGGGTGCATTTGCAGCTGATTTTGGAGAGTCAACAGTGCCGTTTGATTGTGCCTGTGGGACAGTCGAGTCAGGTTCCTTTTTCTCTGGTGTTCGTGTCAATGCTAAGGGCTGAGGGGGGACAGGTGCTGGAGGTTTGTCCTGAACAAGACTTAATGGAGCGCTGGTTGGCGCTTTAGCGGGGATGGTGACCACCGGTGGTACAGAGTTCTGAGTGACGTGCGATAAGTTACCGTGGTGACTCATATTTTGAGCCATCTGCGCCATGTTTGCAGAGACCGGCGCCATGGACGGCGCAGCGTGTGCAAGGGGCTGAACCGGCGGCACCAGCGGCTGGGGCACGGCCACGGGCTGCGTCAGGTTCTGTCCGACAAGGCTGCCTCCGAGGTTGGGCAAGTTCCCGCCCGCACCCAACCCGCCGCTGGCGACAGTCGCCTTCGCGGGACTCGTCTGCACACCCGGCGCCCCAGGCTGGGGCAAAACGGGCTTTACAGAATTCATATCACGCGAACACTCACACCGAAGCGTAAAATCTGAAACATAAGTGATGAGCTGTAGAACTGTCGCCGACGCGCGCCAACACCGCGGAGTCTCTGACCCACAACAATCGTACGTAATCGAACTCGGTCCGGCCGATAGGCGCGTAACGCGTTTAGCTCGCTTAACACGCTTTCTACGGCGGCGTCAGTTGGTAATAAAGCAGTAAATTACCACTAGCCGGTCCGGCAACAAAGGCCCATCAAGTAGTCCGATGTATGCGCTGGCCGCGGAGACGGCCGCAAAAAATATGCGTTGGTATAGCTAAGAAACTTCCGCAAATTTACGACCGCGATTTTATTACGCTTGCACTGCGTAGGTTAAACACTGTGTGGTGTCACTTTATCTCACAGGCGACGATGTAATTACATGATAAATTACACTTTTTAACACGAATTAGCATTCATTTCACTCTAGGAATAAGTACGCACAGTAGTTAGAGATGGCGTCGGCCAAACGCGCATGCGCCACCCTCTTTCTCGCGCTCGTCCAATGAAACCAAGCCCAAGCGAACGAATCTTTCTGAGAAATAAAATCTTGTCTCCCTCTCTAACAACAGAGTATGGCGTGAGTTATCTATATTGTTATCTCTTTCTATATTAATGGTCACATTCTGTTAGAAGAATGATGGATTGAACTCTTGAAAATAGAAACAAAAAACGTTTTTTTTTTATTTTTGAATGTTACGAACATTGATGGAAATATTTTTTCAAAAATTATACAATACCCGATTTATAAATATTCCGAATACGCATAATCAGAGTCTAACATACTTAATAGGGTAAACTTACCGGTTCTCGACCACTTATGCAAGTTGAAGACTTTAGCATTGATTTTTAACCAACTTCAAAATTTCGAAGAAGGAGGTTATCAATTCGTCGGAATCTTTTGTTTTTGCTATTTTTTTTAATCTATGTTCACCGATTATTCGAAAGCGGCTGGACCGATTTGGAAAATTCTTTTTTTTTAATTTTATACCACGACGGTGGCAAACAAGCATACGGCCCGCCTGATGGTCAGCAGCTACCGTAACCTATGGACGCCTGCAACTCCAAAGGAGTCACATGCACGTTGCCGTGTGACTGTGTTGATGGCTAAAGGAACAAGAAGGTCCCTCATCGTCAACACACTGGGCTCTTTGGCTTTGAGCTCTTTGGCAACCTTACTCACCAGCAGGAACACTATGAGTACGGTCTAGTGCTATTTGGCTGTGGTTTTCCGAAATTTGTTTGAAAGAGTATACTTCACAGTTGGTCCCCTTGTAACCAGGTCAGGATCTAATGATGGGATCCTGGAGAAATCGAGGGAACTCTTCAACTATTATAGGCTCACCTATAGTGATTTGAGTATTTTTTACAGCAGCTCGAGCTTTTGGATAGGTGGAGGCTAAGTGAAGTCGGTTCTTTTTTGTTTAATTTTTTTATCCTAATGCTGTACACCTGCACGTCTCAATTATTTACTAGACTTTCCTACGATACTGTAATTTCATAAAACACAGACGAATCTTTCACTCGTCATAATAGTCATAATTGTGGTAGGGTAATAGGGTTGTTTCCAATTTTTTGAAACTCAAGTATAACGTTCTTTACTGAACAAACATTGTCCTAGAATTCATGGTTTGCCTCGAAAGGGGTTTTAAAAATGGGAAAATTACAAAATGTTTTTAGACAGATACTTCGCGCCTAAAACGCTCTTTGGAAAACGTGTGACGTCACAACTCACGCTTTGACACATAACTACATAGAAGATTTGAATTGTCAACTGCAATTAAATAAGTGCGTTTTGTTATAACCAGATACTCAAAAAAAATATCCTAACACCGTTTGTTCTAAATCACGATATGATAAATCAGATTACCTAGAACTACTTTATTATTGTTAATCTTGATTATTCTAGTACTAGTAAATTAGAGAACTAGCAAACCTTAGGCTACAATATATTATCCTAAGTTTTAAGAAGAAATTATATTTTGAGTTGTTATAAAAAAATATGTTGTTATAAATTAATTTCAGGACTGACCATTGAACTTGGCACCCATTTAGGTCTCACTTCTTTTGTTGTTGAAATCAACAACCAAGGTATACAGGGTGTAATCGTTAAGTGTAGCCAGGCGATTATTCCGTAAATATAAGAGATATTAGAAATTTTCAAACTGATATCGAAAGTGCGTTACCCAATGAGTAAAATTGCATTAATAACTTTTTGAAATAAAAGTATTAATATTAAAAATATTAAGTTTAAACGCTCCCATACAGTTAGTACCTGCGACGACTCACTCTCAAAGTAGAATGTCGGTGCCGTAAGAGATAAAACTGCTTGAGATTCATTATTTGCATTTGAATAAACTGTAATAAAATGATAATTGATTGATATGAAATAAAATAAAACAATTCATTCATAAATCATTTGATAACGGTGAAATGACTAGACCGTACAAACTAGTCTTTCAACGAACGTCGTACTAAATGTATGAGAGGGTTTGAAGTTAATGTTTGGGATAGTTCTGATTTTATTTAAAAAAAGTTATTAATGTAATTTTACTCATTAGGTGACGCACTTTCGATATCCGTTAGATATTTTCTAATATCTCTTATATTTACGGAGTAATCGCCTGGCTACACTTAACGATTACACCCTGTATATAATATATTGAACATGGCTCTCATTTCACATTTATGTTTTTGATGGGATATCATTACTTTATGTACAGGAATTAGTAGTTTATTAATATAATTTAGTAGTTTCTTATTCACAATAAAATTAATACCAAATGGTTTTTGTTAATCTACTGTATTTTCTTAGATTTACGGGGTGTAATTGTGCTTTTTTAGGTTTCCGTAGTCAACTACCCGTAAAGTTTCGCCATGTCCATCCATCCGTCTGTCCGTCTATCTCAGTGATTGTTAGCACTAGAAAGCTGATATTTGGTATGAATATGTGCATTAATAACTGGAAAAATATTTTTTAACTCCCGTAAACATCAATTGGGGTGTGATTTTTTTTCGCTCCAACCCTATCGTGTTGGATATTGTTGGATAAGCGCCGCCAAATATCCCTTAATAAACTACCTTTTGAACGGATGTATTATACCAGGCCAGCAACTACGGAACCCTACAATGAGCATAGCCCGACATGCGCTTGGCCGGTTTTTTGTGTTCTTTTCTATATTTTCTTGTACCTTTGAAATGTTTGAGTGAGTAATGATCTTACACTATTGATGCGCTAAATATTGAAATTATACTAAATCCCAGTTAATAACATAATAAATACGAAAGTCGACTCTACTCATAGTTATAAGTAGTTATAATAAGTACTATAACTGATATGTTTCCATTAAAAAAAATCGTTATATATTCACGTGAAGACCTTAAAATCCATATAAAGACAGGCTATCATCAATTTTGTTGCTAATTCTTACATTACAGTTAAATTACATTACAATCAATTACTTGAAATATTATAATAAAAGGATAAAAATTTACTAGTTTCTGATTTGTTTCTTTGTATTCACCCAACTACCTATTTAGATGCCAAATTTGATCTTTATAGGCATTGATTTATTATGTATTCTACTAGATGTGACATCTAGAACATATTTTGTGCGCCATGTTTGGCGGTTGACAGCTATAACAGAATCAAAGAGTAGTTAGTATAGACTATTAGTGATTTTCACTACAACTTTTGAACTTTTGGGACAAAAAAAATCTTAGGGATGTCATCTCCTGTTACTCAATGTTTATAGGTCATCTGGAACAGGGTTAGAGTTTTGGTCTACATAGTTTAGGTCTGTAAAGGTCAATACGTAATATTATGTGAAATAGTTTTTGAGTTATGAGGGGGTCAAAGGTGGCTCCAAATGGTTCATGTAATATTACACACGGTGCTGCTCGCCAGTTCTGTTATACTTGAATTGAACTTGGCTTGACACGCTCCGGCGAGAGCGTTTTTTGTAAATTATGAGTTAAATGTACATCTGTAACCGTTATGTTGTAATCAAATCAATGGAACATCGGCAACTCGCATAAGTAACCGAGAACCGGTATGTTTACCCTATTGAATCAAAGAAATATATGTAGTTGTAGATTCACAAGATCATAAACTTAAGCTCTTCTCTTCATTTACGATGTTTAGAACATCTTACATTTCAATATTTTATGCTAAGATTTTCAGCTGCAAGAATTAGAAGAGAATATAATGTAATAATTAATACGATCACGATAAAAGAATTAGAACTACTGAAATAGTGCGATACACGGTCAATCTATATCATATCTAATACATACATTTTTTTTTATAGATCTATAATGGCCCTTAGATATAAATATTCTATTCCTATGAGGTACCAAGTTCTACTGCTAGAAATCAAGAAATACCCAATGGTACGAAGTACAAATACCAGTAGAACTAGCGGACAACTACTTCCTTTTTATTATTACCTTAGGACGGTAAATAATATCGAAATAATTCGAGAAATTATAAGCATAATATTATTCTAGTATTTCTAGTATTTATATACCTACAATAAAGTCAAATTTTATTTAAAAAAAAAACTGATTTCAAAGTTTGTCCGGAAAGAGAAGTGTCGTGGTTTATATGGGAGCTCATAGATGCTACGACACTTCTCTTTCCGAGCACTCTTTTTTTGTCTAGTAGTAGGTAAGGTAGTATGTTACCGCTGGTAACATTTTCTGAAACGTCATGTCATGTACGATAATGTCAAATGGCCAATGACTTACTGAATATTAAGTTCGGTTTCTGTGTTAAAAATTAATAAAGCACGTGTTATATTATAACATCTAATAAAGTTAATAATACAATAACATTTTATTAAAGTGAATAAGGATGGTAAGTACATATAAAATAAATTTCGCTTACCATTTACAATCAACAGGAATAACTCTTTTTATTTCAATTTACGATTAATATATTTATATCTATCTGTATGTATCAAGAAAATATGATTCAAGTTAGTGTTTCTGTATAGAGAAAGTATTTCTTGTTGTAACGCTAACCTATTATACTGCCGGTTTTTACGGTATTTTAATTGTTTTTCATAACAGCCCCTGGATTTAACATACTTTACCTACACAAAAATATAATTATCCACACGCATCACAGGTTTATATACGCGGTTTGATCGCCGACCATGATGTACCTTTGACTTGAAAACATGACATATTTGATAATTAAACCAATGCAAAATGTGATTGTCAGCCATTTCTATCCTCTTTCAAATTTCAATAAGCGGGTCCACACCTGACGCACCTCCTCGCGAAGAAGTTTCTGGCTAAGGCAAACGCACGCGCGGCCGCAATGCCTCAGGCCAGGTGAGGCACGTCCACACTAACCAAGCTGCCTCGTGCGGCAATTTCCTTGCGAGGCGGTGCATCAGGTCTGGACCCACTTAATGACAATGGCTTTATTGAGCTTTAGAAAACAGCCTGAGCAAACTCAATAGAGCCTGCAGACTGTCTGCTTGAAAACCGCATCCCATGAAATTGCGTAAACACTAGTTTATACGGAAGCACCTGCCGTCTGTCTTACCATCGCTTTTATTTTACTAGCTGGTTCTTATATTCTTATGTTTTTTTCTTGCTCTAGGATCTCCTAACCAAGCCTGCCGAGGAATTTGGTAATGATGAGACATTGGAGCACTTGTGGGCCGCCAAGGCAATGGAGCACAGTGACATTTATTTTAATGTAAGTGAAGAAACATTTAGATGTTTATGTCATTCCGAGAAAAAAGAGAAGTTATTCAAGTAGTGTATTTTCCTGGGTTATTTTGAGTGTTTATATCTATCGGATTTACTCTCTCTAAGATGTATACAAGATCCAGTCAAAGGAGGGTGGGTAAATTGGCCTATATGACCAATAAGGTCAAGCAATATGTCAATAGATAGCTTATTCTAAGTTCTAAAACTTTTACTATGACAGGTAGCCCCAAATCTTTGTGTGAAAAAGTTAACGAGGCATAAAAGTACTTTGAACTGAAACATTTCTATGTAGGTTTTTTGGTACTAAGTTCTTGTATCGCTCTACAGATTATGAAGGTTTTATAACTGTTGATGATTATGTGTCATGTTTTTTTTTTTTTGTGTCATTCTGGTTCATTTATCACACAGAAATTCGAGATTTTCCGCCATACAAAAAATTGTAGAATATGAAAAAACCTTTCCAATGATATATGGCTTGTCATTATTGGTTTCTAGGCCAGAGTCCATACAAATCTGCCCATCCTACTTTCAACATTTAGGAGACACCTTAATGTTGAAAGGAGGATGGGCAGATTTGTATAGACAGTATGAAAAATCATACTTCAATAGGCATGAATTATTGACAGTTGCAAATACTCCATACTAATATTATAAATGGGAAAGTGTATGTGTGTTTGTTTGTCCGTCTTTCACGGCAAAACGGGGCGACGAATTGACGTGATTTTTTAAGTGATGGATGGATTGAAGGGATGGAGAGTGACATAGGCTACTTTTTGTCTCTTTCTAACCCCCCACTTCCCTAAAAGGGGGGTGGAAGTTTGTATGGAGCATTCCGGGGGGCAATCAGGAAAGGGGAACCGTGTTACCCCGAATTTAACGCGAGCGAAGCCGCAGGCAAAAGCTAGTGGTTTATATACCCTCACTTGTTATTTTTTTACATATTTCTCATGCACAGTTTAACTATTGTCACTACCATGTTGCATTACTGTGGGTCTAAATATAATTTAGTTATTCATGTGTATACATTTTGTGACCTAATTACAGTGTGTATATTCAGGTTAGTTATAATTCTGTCTAAAACCTTTTTCTATCTACTGTATGGTGCAATCACATATGCGTGTTGGCATTCGCGCTCGTGTTCGCGTCGGGGAGTTTTCTGGGGAGACGAATATCTGAACGGACATTCGTGTTGGCACTCGTACGCGAATGATTCGTCAAACTATTATATAACCGACGCGAGTACGAACACGCTAGCGGAACCCCGCATTAAACAGTATTCAATTGCATCTGCAGACTGAAACCGGTATTAGACATAGCAATTTGTTGGGCTCAATCTGTCAGGTTGGGAGGTGTAATAAGAGGGAGGGCCCGTAGGGAGCTGAAGGAGGGTTAGGCAGAGGCAGGGTACACAACAGATTGGGCCCTACAAATTGCAATGTCTAATACCCGTTTGAATGTGACACTCGTGATATAGGTTTTAAGGGGTCTATACTCGCCACGATATGGCGCCAACTTGATGTCGGGATCGCAGTTGACCGTATTCTATAGACGGATAAATGCTCCTTAATTGATCAACGCAACCGCTTTGACAGCTGACCTCTCACTCTAACTATAGTTCCATCTCGTTCTAATTGTTTGACCAGTCAGTACGTCAGTAGACTCCTTTTTTTACTCGATACATTTTACATATTATATTGATTATTAATGCTTTTCAGGTCTTATGTTCCGTAGACACACGGTTGCTACGCCTAACTCAGCATGACGACCTAATATACACACACTTCAGACAAGACTTCCCAGACCTCAACGTGGCTTACATCAAAGAAAACGAAATAAAAAACAACCACAACAAAGCAAAATGGCGCGCGTACTGCGAAAAATTCAAAAACATCATCGAAGACTACAGCTTTGGCACCTTAATGAGAGCAGACACCAAGGGAGACTACTCCGAACAAAATACCATACTAGTGCCAAGAGTACAGTTCTACGCTATAGAGATTGCTAGGAATCGTGAAGGTTTGAACAATGATGTGAAGAAACGGTTCAAATGTCAGTCCAAAGCTAATTTAGAGGCGCAGGAACATAAAATGGCTGTGACTGCGTAGGTTTTATATGCCACTAATTTTATAAGGTGTTGCCGAGTAAGTTATGCAATGAAATCAAATATCTGAGAGCGGGAAAATCACTACAATTTAAGAACACTGAAATGGTCTGAATGATTTAATAAACTGCATTGACAACGTCTTTTTAGGTATTCTGAATTATAATTTAAAATATTTAAGAACATATTGTTAGTTTGTTTACACCACTTTATATAAAATTGTACATTCTTTTACGGCGCCTACGCCGTGCCGCTGACGATGCTGTAGTTGCTCTGCATCTCTAGTTTTCTTAAACTAAGACTTCTTAGGATGCAAAAGAATTATTTAGCTAGTCTGGCGAATAGGCGGGTCCATACAGGCCGAGCAGCCTCGCGAGTAGTTGCCGCGCGAAGCAGCTCGAACCAGTGTAAACGCGCCCCGACTGAGGCCACTCGCACGTTTGCCGGCCGAGGCGAGTTTAAACTGGCCGAGCTGCTTCGCGTGGCAATCTCCTTGCGAATACGAAGCTGCTCGGCGTGTGTGAATCCGCATAATTGTGTAGGCGTCATTAAGATATTTCCTGAAATACATATTATTCTGTATCATCATAATTTCCACTGCCTTAGGCAAGAAGCAAGAACCAGGAGTGCGATTTTTGAATCTCACCAAGTGACTAATTCTCACCGATGTGAGTGATTTCCGAAAGTAAATCACTCACATCGGTGAGAATTAGTCACTTGGTGAGATTCAAAAATCGCACTCCTGTTCAAAAATATCTAAATGTGACTATTGTCTCAGGCATTACCATGTCAAGTGCCAGCCAGTAGGTTAAGTTCCATAAAAGCCTAGTAGTTCTAAATACCTTCAGTCATTGATAAGGCATCTCAATGCAATGAAAGATTTTGTGAAATTTTATCACTTTGATTGATCATCCTCTGGGTTGTAGATATTGTTTAACAACCACCTTGAGGTTCAACATATTGATAGTAATTGCATCAGCTCAGCCTTAAGGTACAATTTGGACCCCGACCGCAGCAGCAGACGACGTGTTGTCGCGACACGTCGTCGCGTCATGTCGCTATTATGTTTTCGAACCCGAATGCAGACGACAGCGCGTTATTCGGCGCTACTGGCCTATAACCAATTCGTACGTTCTATCGTCTATTTGCATCACTATCTTTCAAATACGCAAGAGCGATAGAGACGGTGATAACAAATTGCTAATGCTGCGGTCTGCGGTCGGGTTCCAACTTGTACCTTTTCAAAGTTGTTTTTTGTTGGTTCTCTTGATAGAGGCTAATGCAGTGATAGTTGAGTCGAGTAGCGTAGTTCGATGGACTAAGGTAATTATTATAAGCCTTAATTAAACCTGTTCACCTGTGGCTGCTAAATATTCAGTCTTAGTGTAAGGAATAGGTAAGTAAAAATTAATGAGGTGCTCAATAACTCATACATTTTGTGTAATAAATTTTATACTACCATGTGGTGATTTATTTTTATGCTCTTTCCTTTGGATTTTAGCATATGATTGAGAGCAAGATTAGCGGCTATTTCGTTTATTAAAAAATCCCGCGCTATTAAGATTTTTCCTGTAATCGTGTTAACCTTTTAAACACTGTCATGTGTTTAGACATGGTTAATACGCTGCACGCTGTCAAAGTAACCTTCATACTTTCAAGTAAGGTTTATATTGGCTCGCTTGCGCCAGTGATATTGGCGTGTGAGTGACGTGTTTTTCTATGAGGGGCACTAATGCTGATATTGAAATTTGAATATTTACTATCTTCTGCGTGATAAGAGGCAAAAATGTCGAATAGTTCTTCCATTCCACCATTATTTCGTTTATTTGCCTGGCTATCACATGCCATCAAGACAAAAATTGCAGAAAAATTTACAGCGCTATTTAGGATTTTAACGACACGGAACACCGCTATCCAAGGTAGAATTCTTGATTGATTATAGTAATCTGACTCCTGGCATACAAAGCTCTTTGCATTGTATGTGAAGTGTTCTCAAATGACTCCGCTCAATTACGAATTTTATGTTAGCGCGAGATTCGCAAATTAAAACTGCAAGTATTTGGGAGTCATTAGCTCAGGAAAATCCTAAATCGTCCGTAAGGGACTGCAACGGCCGATCCTGTTAGAACGTGGGTTACCGCAGTAAACTAAGAATCCGTGTGACGGCTTTAGCACATCTCCGCCGCGGAACCGTTACCGCTACACAAATTTACCAAGTTCTGGATGGAATGGATCGCGAAACAATATAGCATCCGACTGCTCTAAGTCGCATATGTACCATCGCGCTATCTCTGTCACCAGGCGAAAACAGCGAGGACTGGCGAGATGTGAAACTACTGACTAGCGGACTGAACGCAAAACGGTGTGACAGAGACAGCGCGAAGGTAGATAATGCTCGTTAAGTATGTTTATCTACACTCGCATTGTAAGTCCTCTAAAACGTGTTCAAAAACGGTAGGCAATGGCTATATAGCATTACCACAACCGATTTTACTATGATAAGCTTTTTATCTGTGACAGTAACGTAATTTTAACTTTACATGCTCAAACATTGATGTGTTATGAGTTTTGATAACATAAAGTACACCTGCACGCGCCCGCGCGGCCGCCGACACGCTCCCCCCCGACCGCCGGCACTCTCCCTCCCGACCGCCGGCACACAAGAGTTGGCCATGGCGGTGCAATGGCGGCCATTCTATGGTTTCCGAACACGGCGATTAGTATAAACAATATGAGTGTAGATAAAGCAGTGTATGCAACTGTACGTAATTAGGCCTTAAACACTCGTGTGATCTTATTATGAAACTCACCTGCGGCTCGTTTCATAATACCACACTCGTATTTTAAGGACCCTTATTACGTAACAGTTACATAATAGTAGTTTATAGCCTGTTACGTAATAAGGCCTAATTACGTACAGTTGCATACACTGCTTTATTTACACTCATATTAAATATATTTAATTAAGTGTTCGGAAACCATAGAATGACCGCCATTGCACCACCATGGCCAACACGATTGTGCCGGCGGGCGGGGAGGCGCGTGCCGTTGGTCAGGAAGGAGCACAGGATTTACATTATGTTATCAAATTCGATGTTCGGAATTTTAAACTCATAACGTATCAATATATGAGCATGTAAAGTTAAAATTACGTTACTGCCACAGATAAGCTTTTTAAGCTTATCATAGTAAAATCGGTTGTGGTAATGCTAGCCATTGCCTACCGTTTTTGAGCCCTTTTTAGAGGACTTACATGTGAGTGTAGATAAACTACTATTATGGCGTTAGTACAGTCTAGTTTCGGCTTCAAACAACCAAGGCAGTCTTAATACGTGACGGGGCCCTAGGTCACTTTGAGAATCAGGGGCCCTCAGGCGCTCAAGTAGGGACAATGTTGACTGTAAAAAAAACTTTCGGGGCCCCCCTGAGGATGGGGGCGCTGGGCATGTGCCCTTAAGAAAAGACGACCCTGCAAACAACGGATAACTCGGCGAAACCGTGCTGCGGCGCCGCTAAGTCGATTCCGCCCTAGATATGTGCAAATGGCCTCATTTCGATTGAAGCGCCCCGATCAATCAGTGTCTAAATTTTTTGAGGCACCAAGTTTGTTAACTTTACTGTACGGCCCATACATTATGCTTATGCGGTAACTGAACCAGTTACCGGATAATGTAGGTATGGGGCTCATGGAGCTGTAGGGCGCCATCTAGTAAGGCTATCAAACTTGGAGCCTCAGTTCTTCTCTATTTATTCATTCTCTTTGGTACCTTTGTATTTTACCTACCTAAATAATATTAGGCTGTTATGTACAACAGGGTTGTTACAATAATACATTACTTACAAAGGACTGTAAAAGAAAGAAAGCCCGAAATGGCAGGTATTTGTGATCAGAGCCGCAGGCGAGGGTTGTAAATATGCGATAGAGGGCTTTCTGTTTTACTGCCCGTGGTGAGTACACAATTTTACGTCTCCACCTGGCCATAATGCGAGTTTTACCGGACGCGAAGCGTGCGGTAGAACTTATATTATGGACAGGTGTGACATAATGTTACTTTAATTTGCGAATCACACGGTAGATAGATGGCGCTGTTTCGTAGCGTGAAAATCCAAAATCGCCTTCGAGTTCTTATGACCACCTTCGGTCTCCATCATCAGACCAGCTTGATGGTACCATCATCTCAATAAGAGATCAAGAACTGGTTAAAATCTGGCTTGCAACATTTCACCGAAGCAAAAAAGTAATTGGCAAACACTGAGTTCAATAAAATCCAATAGCGTGTTTTATCTTTTTTATTATCTTAAAATCTAGGTGTTCACGAGGTCTCCATTGCGGTAGCGGTCTCCTCAGTGTATTTGCCCTTGTCCTTGCCGAGCGCCGCCAGACGGCCCTTCGCTCTGCGGTCGAGGATCGCCTTGCGGTCCTTGTTCATCTTAAGCTTTACGATAACACACTGAAAGAGACAAATATATGGTCAGATGGTGGTACTTTTAAGGTTTTTGTTTAGAAGGCAAGGGTTTTATCAGAGCCATGGAAGTGTATCAGCAATAGCCATACCAGGCGTATCTGCCGTCAGTCGAAACTGCAGGCGTTGATACATCTCAGCATAGTCTAAGTGAAAACGTATCATCATTTATAACGATATTCAGTACCGGAAAGTGACTTAGAGATTAAAAAATCAATTGATCATTTGATACCACATAAGGGGGCGTTCATAATTATATCTTGGGTGTTTTTTCGACGCCCTATGGAATTTTTTTTTGCTTGAATGGCCTAGCATAATTTATAAACATTTTATAGGGTAGAAAATTATGCCTCCCTCGTAATAATAAAGTATCCATTAAATTGCTAAAACTTTAATTTTGACCTCATAATACTAAAGCAACCATTAAATTGCTAAAACTTTAATTTTAAACACTCTTTATATGATTGTAATTAAAATATATGCCACGAAATATTTTGACATGTAATATTAAAAATATTATGAACAAATGAGTATGAGTAATCACCTTTGAAGGGTGGATGCCGACATAAGCGCTGGCTCCATTAGCCTTCTCCCGCTGGATCCTCTCGATGTAAACAACAAACTTCTTACGGTACACCTGGACCACTTTGCCGACCTGTTGGCCTTTGTAGTGACCGCGGACAACCTGGAAAGATGCAGTGGAATACCGTTAAGTTAATACATATGTGGTATCTCTTAAATGTAAATTTAGATTGTGTTTTTGAATTAGGTGCATTATCTATCTATACGCCGTTTTATTCTAAATTAGATAATAATTATGGCGGCTTTCACACTGCTGCGGTTTCCGCATGCGGCGCTGGTGCGCGAGCGTGATAGCGCTCTGCATGTGTATAGTGCTGTCACGCTTGTACACCATTGCCGCATCGTGTTGCGGCCCCAGTGTGATAAACGTCTATCTCTTAATTCAGTGTGCCGCTTGGGGCCTCTCTAGCTCTTTCCATTGCAATCTATCATAGGCCACTCCATCAGGTGGCTTAGCATAACATGCGTTGTCGCACGCGATCATACTTCGAGTCACTCCTGAAGTATGGAGAGTCGCGCGACAATGTAAGTCATGCTAGCAGGGCTGGTTGTAGTAGATTGAATTGTCTATCAACGCACTTATTTATGTGGCTACCTGATTGCACTTTGGAATATATGATTTTAATAAGACAAATTAGTCAAGAATTAAGGAGTTTGGAATGCCTAAATAAAACAATTTTACTCAATATTTACCAGCTGCCAAGTAAATAAATTTCAAAGAAACCAGCAGTGCCTAGTTTCTATTTAGTGAAATTATTAATTACAGAAAACAATGTTTATATTGACCATACCAATAATTGCATTTTTTGAGTTTCATAACCATTTTGACTAATGGGGTTGGCAACTGTCAACTGTTTGGCTAGATGGCGCCAGCATAGCTAGTACCCTGTCACTAGTTTCGTTCTACGGGATTTGGCTTAAAAGGCTAGCATCCAGTAAAAAAATAAATTTAAAAAAAAAACAAGAATTTGACACTGTTGGTAGGTTTGACAGGTACTAGCTATGCTGGCGCCATCTGTAAACACTTTCGCCCGGCCAACCCCATAATGCCACCATAAAAATGAAACGAGATTCCATACATTAGCAATAAACCATAAGGCAAAACAATCAGAGCCATATTCTGAACCATGGTGCAACCTGGCGACCAAGTTCCAGCGTCACCAAAGAAAACCTTCGGCTCCACCTTCCCGAGGAAGCAGTGATTGCAGTCTGTGAATGGTTTGTGATCATCATGTTATTTTGCCAATGATGCTTGAACTAACATTTTTAACTGGGATTAAAATAATTTAACTAATTATGCCACCACACAAATGAAACGAGATTCCATTAATTAGCAATAAATCATAAGGCAAAACAATCAGAGCCATATTCTGAACCATGGTGCAACCTGGCAACCAAGTTCCGGCGTCACCGAAGAAAACCTTCGGCTTCACCTTCCCGAGGAAGCAGTGATTGCAGTCTGTGAATGGTTTGTGATCATCATTTTATTTTGCCATATGATGCTTGAACTGACATTTTTAACTGGGACTAAAATAATTAAACTAATGGTACCGTCAACATCTGCAACATTGCCTATGATGCTTAATTTACCTGCTTTGAAAACACAGTTTTCTTCACGACACAATGTTTATATCTTATTTCTGAGATGGGTGAAATGCGGCCATTATTAAGAATTAAACATATACCTATTCAGTAGAGATAGAGAATAACTGTTTTTCTAGCATCATAGGTTGCAGGAGTTGACAGTAATACAGTATTTTTTAAAGCATACCTGCATATTTATTCTAAAAGTAATTTTAAAACTATGGGTGCAAATAGACATAATCCTACATAAGTATAGCTGCTTTTATGAGTTACTAAAGAAACTATGACGGTCATGTTCATTTACTAAACATGCACCACACATTCGGAACTGAAATAGTTTACTCCAATCACTATTCAGGTACTATACTGAATCTTCAAACATAACCTATAACCACGAACTGAAATGATACTTGTTTTTCATATAAAATAAAGATCTATTAGCATTAAAATTTAATTTACCTGTACTTCGTCGTCTTTGCGGATGGGCATAGATTTCACGTTGAACTTTTGCCTCAATTCCTTGGATAGAGGAGAGGACATGAGAACCCGTCTGATGTGAGAAGGTGCACTGAAATGCCTCTTCCTGTTCTTCCTCCTCGAGGAAGTCACGAGCTTGTTGTACTTCATCCTGTTCCTCTTCGCTGAAAACCGAAATATCACGTTTAGCCTTTACTTTGGCAATGTTTAGGTTAATGTTCCACTCTGCGTGCGAAACGTCAAACTTCCGCGACTATTATTTCTATTGCGAACAATCGTGATAGCGAAAATACGCATGGCGTAGAAATCGATATATATTGAAATATTGTCTAACAGTAATTTCACAACGATTTTCGTAATTAAATGAAAGATTTTAATGGATTTAACAACGTACCCTAAACAACACGGCAAAGAACCGAAATAAAAAGGATTTGTTATTTGGTGTTGCCATATTTCGAAAAGCAAAAATATCTGAATGTCATTCCAATATTCCATCCATATTTTAAAACGGCTAGTAGACATGGCAATTTGTAGGGCCCAACATGTTGTGTTGGGAGGTGTAATAGGAGGTTGGGCCTATAGGGAGCTGAAGGAGGGTGAGGGAGAGGCAGGGTACACAACATGTTGGGCCCTACAAATTGCCATGTCTAATAGCTGTTTAAGTTCTATTAGAAATAAAAAAATGTACACGTTCTATTTTTACAAATTAAGAAAACTGCATTGAATATTATTTAAATTTAATACAACACTGCGGAAGTCACTTTTAATTCTTACAATTTCAACCATGGATCATATAAATGGCAACAATAAATACATTTGCGTTCCATTGTACGGCGTTCACGTTTTAAAACTTTTGAATCGCAAGTTTTATTAGATCAAATAGAGGAAAAAAAGGTCTACAAAGAGATTGCAAAAACTGAAATTGTAACTTGTACAAAGAATATAATACTCACTAACTTGTCACTACATAGTATAATAAAACAAAGTCGCTTTCCGCTGACTGTCCCTATGTATGCTTAGGTCTTTAAAACTACGCAACAGATTTTGATGATTTTTGATGCGGTTTTTTTTATTAGATAGAGTGATTCAATAGGAAAGTTTATATGTATAATGTAGTAGAGAAACACTGACAATTTTTGAGGTTTCTAATGTGATGACACATTTTTTGCGCTTACATTGCAAACGCTGCCTGCAGAACCCTACGAGATAGATCAAAATAATATACTACAGCATTGTACACCTTAGAAAGGTCTACAAAAAAGTCCGCGATGGTATTTGTCTATCTCTTCACTATCATCATCATCCGTCATCACTATCATCACTATGTACATAGTATAAAACTAAGTCACTTTCCGCTGTCTGTCCATATGTATGCTTAGATCTTTAAAACTATGCAACGGATTTTAATGCGGTGTTTATTAATAGATAGAGTGATTCAAGGGAAGGCTTATAATATGTATAATACATGCATATTATAGTAGAGAAACACTGATCATATTTGAGGTTTCTAATGTGATGTCGTAAATAAACACATTTTTTTGCGCTTACATTGCAAACGCTGGCTGAACCCTACGAGATAGATCAAAATAATGTACTACAGTATGGCACACATTAAAAAGGTCTACAAGAAAGTCCGCGATGGTATATGTCTATCTCTTAGGGATAACCCACAATAACCATTTTTTATCCCGAGCGAAGCCGGGGCGAGTCGCTAGTAGATTTATAAAATGCACCAAACGGCCCGTTTCTCTAAAGCTTGTAACTTGTAAAACAAGCGGCAGTGCCTTTCTAATAAAAAATGTCAAAAAGTGACTTCCGCTCGTATTACAAGCTTTTGAGAAATAGGTCCAAAGTACGGATGTACCGTTTCCGGAAATATTCCCAGGAGGGAATATTGGGGAATTTTGAAATTGTCGTATTTTTATACATTTTTGCACAATATTGTATTTTCAAGGAATTACAATAGCCAAAATCTCTTTACTGGGACTCCCAGCCAAAGAATATATGTAATACTCACTAAGAGAAGAATGGTAACTACATACAAAAAAATGTCCTGTCACTAAAGTTCGTTTATACTACTAGAGCGCTCCCGTGTAAAGCACAGTAACTAATTTGACAACCAGTTTGGCCTCGTTTATTGTAGCCCATCTGTGAAGCGGCTCCCAGCACAGTAACTCTACAGGAAAAGTAAATTCCCAATATCTCTAGGTTTATTTCCAATGTTCCCGGGAATATTAGTAATATATAGTTGCTAGAAATGATCCCCTAACCAAAAGAAAAATAATTATATAAAAATATCTTTTAGGGTTCCGTAACCAAAATGTACAAAAATAAACTCTTACAGTTGCGTCATATTTTTCTTAACGTCTGCTCGTCCGTACGAGTACATGAGTCATTATGTCGCAGTCATTGTATTCGTGAATTCATAAACCGTATTTAAATGAAATTCTAACTGGAGGTGTATTTTTTGTGTACTTTGATTTTGAGTTAAATTACCGAAAAAATATTTTATTGTGGGGCGCTCCATACAGGCTGTAACAAAAATACAGGTGATCCATTTAAGGGCATTATTAAAAATTTAATTAAAAAATTAAATAATCATTTAATTCGGGAAAAGCCCATAAAAGTGTTAGTACATACAAAAAACTTACAGAACTATTGTTAGGCAAAAGTCAAAAACACAAACACGAAGCACAGAAAACAGCACAGAGACATAACCGGATGAGCAATAAACAATAATACTAAAAATAAAAATAAAATAACAATAAAAATTTAATTATCAATTGAATTCAGTAATTATTAGTATCCTATTGCGACTAAGAAAAAGTAGGAAAAAAAATTCTGGACGCGAACAAATTTTTTTTTGTATGGGACACGTGGCCCCAGTCGGCCAACCCTGCATACAAAAGCAATTATTTTTTCTTAGTTTTTCAAAATCAGAATACGGTACCAATTAGGCCCTTAAAAGCACCAGCCTTTTTGTTACACCTTGTATATTTATGTAACTAAATTTTTTTTTGCTAGTATCAACATGTAGCACATCAATCAATAGGTTTTTAAAAATAACTTTGAGGTTTCTTGTAGTATTTTTTAATAAGAATTACTTTTCATAAATAAACGCCCCGAAAGGTAAAAAAATTGTCTCATTCTTCTATAAATTTTGAATCAGGAGTCCAAAAAATATGAAAAAAAAAACAAAAACACATATCTTACACACTTTCAACAAAAAAAATTGTTCATTGAACTACTTTTATAATTTTTATATTTAGGGTTCCGTAGCCAAATGGCAAAAAACGGAACCCTTATGAATTCGTCATGTCTGTCTGTCTGTCTGTCCGTCCGTATGTCACAGCGTCGTAACTACTCGGAAACTATACGACGTGTCTGAATAAAATTTACACATAAGGTGTATTTTGTATGCCGCTACTTAGTGTAGTTAAATTTAAAAAAATATATTTTTAAGGGGCGCTCCATACATGTAATAAAATTTCAATTTTTTTTTAAACTAAATATCAACATGTGACAAATAAATCGATAGGTCTTTGAAAATAACATTGAGGTTTCTTTGACCATTTTGTGATTAAGTAAATATTTTCGGAAATAATCGCTTCGAAAGTCAGAAAAATTGTGTCCCCCCCCTGTAACTTTTGAACCGTAAGTCCAAAAAATATGAAATAATTTGAGGGCATCTCCTTATCATATATTATTAATCATTTATTTTAGATAATTACATCCATAGTTGATAGTTATAATACATAAAATTAATATTACAGAATTAAAATTGAAGCTAAATTATCTAAGTAAGTAAAGTAAGTTAATTAAGTGCCACATAGTAACATGACGTAAGTGCCGCAAAATTTCATATAAAAAACAACTTTTTGAGTGAGAGAGTGAGATCATGGCATATTTGCATTTTGCATACTGTTTAAATTGTTTAGAACAGTCGGAAAAGGTGATACAACTGATTTTTACAATACTAGTGGAATCTGCTGAACGCTGCGGCTGTGGAATTAACTCCCTGCCGAGGTTTCCCAGCGAGCTACAGCATGAGGTTCTTTAAAAAAAGGAGTGTATAGGTTCCTAAAGGGTAGGCAACGCGCATCTGAATCCTCTGGGGATGCAGACGTCCATAGGCTACGGTAACTGCTTACCATCAGGCGGCCAGAAAAAGGGTAGATTTTTTTTATACCACGACGGTATCAAACAAGCAAACGACTCGCCTGATGGCCTGAGCTATGCACGCCTAGCGTACGTAACCTATGGACGCCTGCAACTCCAAAGATGTCACATGCGCATTGCCCACCCTTTAGAAAAGAGGATTCACTGATTGTACTAGATTTTTTAGGGTTCCGTAGTCAACTAGGAACCCTTATAGTTTCGCCATGTCTGCCCGTCCGTCCGTCCGCGGATAATCTCAGTGACCGTTAGCACTAGAAAGCTGAAATTTGCTAGCACAAAGTGCTAAAATAAAAAGTGGAAAAAAAATGTTTTATTAGGGTACCTCCCCTATACGTAAAGTGGGGAGTGATTTTTTTTTTTCATTTCAACCCTAACGTGTGATATATTGTTGGATAGGTATTTAAAAATGAATAGGGGTTTACTCAAATCATTTTTTGATAATGTTAATATTTTCGGAAATAATCGCTCCAGAAGTAAAAAAAAATGTGTCCCCCCCCTCTAACTTTTGAACCATAAGTTTTAAAAATATGAAAAAAATCTCAAAAGTAGAACTTTATAAAAACTTTCTAGAAAAATTATTTTTAACTTGATAGGTTGAATAGTTTTTGAAAAATATTACAAAATAATTTCTGAACTAAGTTTGTAATTTAACCGTATAAGCAGGTGTTTATTGTACCTGTAATTTCTACAAAATTACAATGAAATGACGTGCTTTCAAATAAAGTAAAAACGGTGAAAATCGGCTCACGCAATAAAGAATTATCCCATAAAAATCATCTTCCATACTTTAAGTTCGCGCGCAATAGTTTACTTAATTTGCCGATAGATGTCGATGTACGTGGAACGCTAATATCATATCCTGATGGCGGTGTTATTTTAACTCTTAAGTGGGGACACTTACTGTGACGGACGGAAGACTACGGAACCCTACACTGAGCGTGGCCCGACACGCTATTGGCCGGTTTTTTATTAATTAGTAAGAAGATAACCCCTAAATGTCAAGTATTCCGTTTTGGATCACCGTGTTCACCGCCCAGTGCACAGTGACTAAATGTGGATTAAATGTCTGTCATATTTTTAGGGTTCCGTAGTCAACTAGGAACCCTTATAGTTTCGCCATGTCTGTCCGTCCGTCCGTCCGTCCGCGGATAATCTCAGTGAATGTTAGCACTAGAAAGCTGAAATTTGGTACTAATATGTATATCAATCACGCCGACAAAGTGGTAAAATAAAAAGTGGAAAAAAATGTTTTATTAGGGTACCTCCCCTATACGTAAAGTGGGGAGTGATTTTTTTTTTCATTTCAACCCTAACGTGTGATATATTGTTGGATAGGTATTTAAAAATGAATAGGGGTTTAGTAACATAATTTTTTGATAATGTAAATATTTTCGGAAATAATCGCTCCAGAAGTAAAAAAAAAATGTGTCCCCCCCCTCTAACTTTTGAACCATAAGTTTTAAAAATATGAAAAAAATCTCAAAAGTAGAACTATATAAAAACTTTCTAGGAAAATTATTTTTAACTTGATAGGTTGAATAGTTTTTGAAAAATATTACAAAATAATTTCTGAACTAAGTTTGTAATTTAACCGTGTAAGCAGGTGTTTATTGTACCTGTAATTTCTACAAAATCACAATGAAATGACGTGCTTTCAAAAACTCTTAATTGTCACTTACTGTGACGGACGGAAAACTACGGAACCCTGTAGGGGTCCGTTCTCAGTGTACTGAGCGTGGCCCGACACGCTCTTGGCCGGTTTTTTTTATGTCATGCCGTTTCGACAACGTACGAGTAATGGTGTAATACGATACGATCTAACTGCTTTCAAGTTTCAAAGTGATCAGTACACAGATGTGGATCAGTATCACTGTGATCAGCGTTTGGTCGACATACCATTTTAGTAGATCTCGAAGGAGAAGATGTTTTTGAAACATTTATTTAAATAAATAAACAATATGAGACAATCTTAGACAACAAGACAATTAACGGCCTCCCAACCCAATCGGTATTGACCATGCCCACGAAGAACGAGGTCCCGCGGGTTCAAATCCTGGTAAGGGCATTTATTTATGTGTTCCTGAGTTATGGGTGTTTTCGATGTATCTAAGTATATATTTAATAAGTATGTAAGTCGTCACCTTTGTTTGGGACTAGGTTGATTTGTATAAGATTGTCCCCAAATATTTATTTATTTATTAAATTTACACAAGTCGACCAAGTCCCACGGTAAGCTCAATAAGGCTTGTGTTGTGGGTACTAGACGACGTTATATATATATTGCAGTAAAACACTTCTTAATTGCATTAACACGTTTAATTTTGACGACAAAGTAAAAATATTTAATATTAGCAAAAATAATCAATTATTTAAAATTTAGCATTTCACGTAAAAATCACAATAACGGCATCTAAATAAGGGTATTTCACATTCAATAAGTTCCCTAGTGGTCAGAATGCAATTAAATTACAATAACAAAAATATTTAAATTTAGCACTTCACTTAAAAATGAAGACAACTGTACCTATTTCACTTTCACATTCAACAACCTCCCTAGTGGCCAGAATGTAATTAAATTACAATAATTAAAAATATTTAATATTAGCACTTCACTTAAAAATGAAGACAACTGTACCTAAACAAGGACATTACACATTCAATAGTTAGCAAAACCGGTAAGTAAAAATAAAGACTCGGCTAGTAATAATTTGGCTGCAGGAAAATAATGGGTTAATGAGGCGGGTGATATGGATGGTGACAGATGATTCGCTGGCTGAACGTAGCCTAAATTAAAGAGCCAGGTCTTTATACGCCCGTCAAACGAGGCAATTGGAATTTGGGGAATTTAGCAAAACAACAAAAAAAACTATTATGGCACAAAAATACTGGATACAAAGAAAAGGAATCCGATTTATAACGTTTTTAACAAAAATGTAAATAATTTGATACTCTCGAAAGCAGGATGGCTAAAGCTGTTGCTTTAAATTAAAAAGAGTTCGTGGGCAAGTGTCCGCTTTGATTTAGGCGGACCCAATAGCTCGCTGAACTCCTTTTCTCACTTGGAGAGCCCGCTGGATGCGGACTCTAACTCTCCGGTGATGTGGCGAAGAAACCCGCGGAAATCGCGGCAGCTGCAGACCGTCCCGCCGGCCCGGCATCCACAAGCGCCTTCCGGAATCCTTCCGGATCAGGCGGTTCCAGTGTATAGCACTTGCTATATAATTTATATGGCCTTTTTTGCCCGGCAATGGTTTTGGCTTTATTTTTGCTCCAATAATGTATTAATAGCACTTGCTATATAATGTTTGAAATAAATCGCACTTCACCACGATGCAACTAAGCAAATTATAGCAAAAACCCCAGACCAAATCCAGATTATCTCTTTTTCTTTCCAAAATCTCACGGCGCTCTCTGACAGACTCAATCAAAAATCAACTTTTTTCTTTTTGACAATCTGGAATACCTCAAAAATTCACATTCAAAATTAGCGCGAGTATTATCTCAATTTTATAACTGCCAGACGTATTACAAAATACGGACTGATATAAGCGCCATCTACCTGTAATGCCGTGAATCACAATGTACGCTTTTTTTATATATCAACCGTGACCTAGCCTTAGACACAGAAGTTCAGAAGTTCTAAAGAAAGTCGACAGATGTCGTACGATACGTAGCGTCATGCTACAGCATCTCCCTACCAAACAAAGAAACAAACAAACAAACAACAACACAAGAAAACACAAGAAAACTAACCCCAAGCAACAAAAAAACACAACTTAATTCTAAGGCTAAAAAAGGTACAACATGAGAACCCTAAACGAATTACAAAAAAAACAAAACCAACCAGTTATTAACATTACCCCTAAAGACTAATCTAATAGATTAAGAAGATGACAAAACGCCAACCAACGCGTCACGCGGTCCAAGACGTGACGGCCGGGATAGGACAGAAACTGCACCTGGCCACAGATCTTAATCCCTCACATCGAGTCATCAAATTATACAACCAGGCTATCATAGACCGGGAAAGATAAACGAAGCCTTAAGCACCAACGGTAAAAAAAAGTCAAACCTGGAAAAAGGAGCAAGGAAACGCTCAAACGAAAACAAAAAAACGATAAGAAACGAATCAAGCAAGGATTACCGATAAGGGAATGGCGGACTAAAGCGCATTTTAGAATTTTGAGAATACTGAACGGGCCGAAAGAAGAAACTATTTCAAGATATCTTTAATATGATAGGTACCGACGTGCTCGGAATCGGTATCAGCCAGTACATATACCTGTGGAGACACCCGTCTAACCACACGGCACCGAACGAAACGTGGAGCGAATTTACCGCCTCGAAAAGGATCAGCGGATCCACGCTGGAAATTCCGGCGCCAAACGATTTGGTCACCAACGATTATTGGCGAAGAACGGTTCGTGTTGAACTTGGCGGCGTTACGATGAAAGGCTAAAGCCATCGAATCAGAAACTTTATCGTACACCTCACGAAGCGTCTGAAGATTCGAAGCGCGTTCCATCCGGCTGAGTCCCACATCTTGGTCCACAACCTGATTCTCAACACGTTCACGAATCATTGACAACTCGCGGCCGTACATCAAAAAATTCGGTGTATAAGCAGTAGCCAAATTTATACAAGAGTTTAAATAAAGAGCGACCCGATGTAAATGACCCGACCAACTGCGTTGGTCATTTTCAACTAAAATGCTCAAAGTAGTAATCACGACCTGGTTATATGACTCTAATGCCATCGATATTGACCTCGCATTCACCAACTTCAAAGGGACCAACCAAACAAATTTGGTAAAAACGTCAACCAAAGTCAAAATATAACGACACCCATTGCGGCTAACCGGTAAAGGACCAATTAAGTCAATGGAAAGAAGATCCATTGGAGCCGGAACACGACGAGGAAATAAGCGAAGTCCACGAGGTTGTGAATTTGCAATTTTATAAGACTTGCAAATCTGACATTCGGAAAGGAACCTTGTAACATCACGGTACATATTCGGCCAATAGTATAAGTCACGAGCTTTTAAATACGTTTTCATAACACCAGGATGAACGTTGGGAAATCCATTATGAATTTCAGCAACCGCCTCTCTAGTCCTTGAAGCAGGAAGAACTATACGCCATGGATTAGGTGCTAAAGGGTTTTCGATAGATACCCTGCGCATTAAGACACCATCCCGAAGAGCAAATGCAGTAAACATTTGAGGATTGTCCAAAACTCCCTGGTAAATTCGTTCATACCAAGGATCTCCAGAAGGATCCATGCCACGCGCGAATGAGATAAGCCCAACTTGAGCGCGGGACAAGGCGTCTGGAACAACATTAAGGACACCTTTTTTATGTTCAATCTCAAAGTTATATTGGGAAATCAAAGTTGCCCAACGAGCCAAGCGCCCGGTAGGATTATCAAGGGTGATCAACCATTTAAGAGCAATATGGTCAGTAATGATCTTAAACCTCATTCCATCGAGATATCCGCGGAAATGCTTTATGGAATCAACAACGGCGAGAAGCTCATGTTCGGTTGTCCCGTATCCACGTTCAGCTTTAGTGAATAAACGAGAATAATAAGCAATTGGATGTTCAACGCCGTCAAACTCTTGAGCCAGGACCGAGCCTAAGCCAACCTGGCTAGCGTCACATTGAAGGATAAAAGGTTTCGAAAAATCCGGGCAAGCCATCAACGGAGCGCTCATCAAGGCATCCTTCAATTTAGAAAAAGCTTCACTAGCACTATCGTTCCAATCGATGGGATCACGTCCCTTTCTCTTACCGATAAGTGCCGTCAGAGGAGCAATAATCGAAGAAAAACCATCCACGAAACGGCGATAATACGAACACATACCAATGAAAGCACGTAGAGACTTGGCAGAAGAAGGGGTAGGGTAATCCCTAATAGCTTCTAATTTCTTTGGATCAGTTTGAAGACCACGCTCATTGACGATGTAGCCGAGATACTTCAATTCAGACTTACAAAACTCGCACTTATCTAAATTAACCGTAAGACCAGCTTCTTTCAACCTATCACGAACCTTACGAATAAGCCGCATATGACTGTCAAAATCACGAGACACCAAAATCAAATCATCAACATAGCCGAAGATAAAATCCTCAGACTCAGGGGTATATTCAAAATTGACAATCATGTCAGTAAGCCTCTGCATCTCGGACGCAGCGTTGGTTAAACCAAAAGGGAGACGAACGAACTCTAAGAGGCCCCTTTGGGGTACAATAAAGGCCGTTTTCTCACAACTGGCCTTATCAGCTAAGGGGATTTGCCAAAAGGCGCTCCTAAAATCCAACGAAGTTAGATATTTGGCACCTCGTAGGTTATCAAGGATGTCCTGGACGCGCGGGAGAGGGTATGAATCCCTGATGGTAACGCTGTTCAACTTCCTACTGTCCACGCAAAACCTGACACTACCATCTTTCTTGGTAACCATCACCACTGGGGAAGCCCAGGGTGATCGTGAGGGACGAATAACGCCTGACTCTAACATCTTGTCGATCTCTTCGTTGAGAATCTTGAGTTTGACTGGAGATAAGGGATAGTAACGTTGACGGATGGGCGAACCAACAGTCTCAATCTTATGCGAAAGCCACGAAGTACAACCTAATCCAGCTTTATCAGAAGAAATCTCCTCAAACTCGTCAATAACACATTGGAGTTTTGATTCCTGCAGTGGTGCAAGCACCGTACGAGGGTGGACATAGCGAACCTCATCTACTCGTGGGACTGCGACAGGAACATGATGTGAAGCGACGTAAAGCTTACCTGACAAACCATCACGGAATGCCTTCTTTAAAATGTCAATGAGACCAACAGCATTCCAAAACTCAATTCCTAAAATAAATGCAGTAGGAAGATTACTGCTTACTAGACAGGGGTGCAGAACGCGAATGCCACTAAAAAGAATGGGGACGTCCAAACCGCCTAGAATTTCAATAGGAGAATTGTCGGCGGAGACAACATAAGGCCGGATATCCTCGTGATATGTTATACCGAGCTCCGATAAGAGGGATATATCAATTAGTGAAACCTGAGCACCAGAGTCTAAAAGAGCTCTTACCGAAGAGTTAAACAGGTTGTCTTCGGAAACCGGTGTACGAAGCTTTGCGTTTAGATCGCGCGCCTGAATAACAAAATCAACCACTGACTGGTTGTCCTTCTGTGATAAAGCGCGAAGTTGGCTCTCAAGCTTGAAATCGAAATCGGCTACGTCGAAGGTTTTAACGAATTCAGACTTTAATTCCGCGTAAGTAAGACCCGGATATCTGATTGCCCCACAGACCTAAAATTGCGCTTTGCTAAAAGACAGACGAAGTGCGCAAAAGAGAAACCAACACGTATATGAACATTCCGCGAGTGCGAAAGAGATACATGATCAGTCTCCTAGCAGGACGACTTTTGACATCACTCGTTACACTTAAACACCTGCGTCGGGAGTGCTCATATTTAATCTTGAAAAATATAATATTATCCGCTGTTCATTTACCTGAAATGAAACAAAAGAAGAATGGTGTCGTGTTGCGTCCCGGATTGCACAACTACACAAATAAAAAACCCAGGCAACCACTCGTTTCACAGGTAAATATGATATTCCGATCGTTGTTTTTGAAACCATATTTTATCAAATTAGCCAAATAAATCATGTAAATAACCGTTTGATACCATTAAATATTAATGTCTCTTTTACTGCATGTGAATATTTTATCATAATAGTTAATATTAAAGATTATTTTGTGTAAAAATCAAAATTGTCATTTTACGCTAGGGTTTGACAAAATATCGTAGGGACATAATATCGATAACTGTTCGATATGAAAATTATAATTATAGCTTCGAAAGAATTATAATAAATAATAAATCTCGTATTAACATTATGTCATTCCGCTTACTTTTATCTATGAAAGCTAAATTCCACTCTTAAGTGTGTGCTGCGCCTACCACTTCGACTTCCACCCAACTTCCACTCCACCAAGATTGCATTGATGCAAGACTACATTTGCATGCGATTTTATTAGCGTCACAATTAATAACGCTATAATAAAGAAGTATGTAAAAAACAAACTATCACGTGTATAAACACTCCACAAGTGCGAGAGAAAAAAATGACAAATCTAAAGGCGTGCCGACATCTTAATTTCTGTAAAATAACATGAACCCGCTTTTTAACAGATCATATTTAATCGTGTGAAATATAAAATAATTCTGAATAAATATGAATCTTGAAGCAAATCAAATTATTTTTGTTCAATATTTTTTTGATTTGCAATTTTTAAGTAGTTACACTACTATATATAAACTGAAAAATAGATGTCATATACTTCAGAAAAAGTGACCAAACCCTCCGGTGTCCGAGGCCAGATTTGAACTGGCGTCTTCAGCTTTCGCGGCTGACGTCCTGACCACTAGACCACCCGGTCACGGCGGAACTTGACAAATTTTCTCATGTATATGCAATCTCTGAATTTGAAACGGCTAGGCGCCGTTGACCATACTCTAAGGGCATGCGCAGTACGTGCTTGCACCTCCTATCTGAATCTCTTACGTGATTCTGGTATAGCGAGAGAGATGGTGCTGCCACCTATGAATCTTGAAGCAAATCAAATTATTTTTGTTCAATATTTTTTTGATTCTATCTGGCCTCGGACACCGGAGGGTTTGGTCACTTTTTCTGTAGTTTATATATAGTAGTGTAACTACTTAAAAATTGCAAATCAAAAAAATATTGAACAAAAATAATTTGATTTGCTTCAAGATTCATAGGTGGCAGCACCATCTCTCTCGCTATACCAGAATCACGTAAGAGATTCAGATAGGAGGTGCAAGCACGTACTGCGCATGCCCTTAGAGTATGGTCAACGGCGCCTAGCCGTTTCAAATTCAGAGATTGCATATACATGAGAAAATTTGTCAAGTTCCGCCGTGACCGGGTGGTCTAGTGGTCAGGACGTCAGCCGCGAAAGCTGAAGACGCCAGTTCAAATCTGGCCTCGGACACCGGAGGGTTTGGTCACTTTTTCTGAAGTATATGACATCTATTTTTCTGAATAAATATATTTTAGTTTTCTAGAATTTTAATATGCCGTTTAGTGTAAAACATGAATATAAATTTAACGTTGCAACTTATCGATAATAAAGTCAAATATCGATAGATAATTGACCTGTTGTACTTGGCACCACTATTTTTTACGCTCACATAGACAATTTACCCACACTCTAGCATTTCAGTTTTTGTCGCACTTTTGATATTTGTCAAACAATCTGTCTATACTAGATCTGTGGATTGCCCTAAAATGTTTCAAGGCACTATCTGACAACAATTCATGGAAACGTCTGACAACATATGAAGGATTGACGTTACGCGCCATACCTTCTTCCTCGATTCGAAAGAAAAATTCGCGAACACAAGTGTCCCCGGAAAAGTTCAAGTTCCATTTCGTAAGTGAATAATCTTTGAAAGGAAAAGGCGGGGGAAGTCCGGACATATGCATCGCCTGGGGTCGTGGTTCAGAATCAAAAAACTGTTCTTCATCGTCTGCCATTGGATTTAAAATCCTCGGATCGTACGAGTTTAAAGATGAGTGCGCATGAGGTGTCTCAGCAATTGATCCTTCATTACTTAAGTGCGACATGGCGAAAAGTCGAATGTTGTCTTGCGTTGCAAGTTCAAACAAAAAATAAAGTTAATCTACCTAAAAAATAAAATCCGAAGTTCGAGTATATCCGTGGTCTAAACCAAGCGCTTAAGTCAAAGAAAGAAAATAACACTCGAAGTCTAAATGCCAAGTTAGAGTTCGAATTAAAAAAAAACAAGTTCAGTTTCTGAAAAAAATAACAAAACGCAAATCATACATTCTATGTCTGACTTACCTGCGAATTCCCTAACGTCTACGGGCTCTCACTACAGGACTCAGACTATGAAATAAGGTATTCGGGATATGTTACGGGTAATTGAGAAAAAGGCATAAGTGAAGGGCAACAGATAAATTCGTTTTTTTTAACATAAATAAAAGCAATTTTTTTAATATGACGGAATTCGGGTTAGTGATGGGACGTAAGGAGGCAGCAGGCTGAAACAAACCAAAATCAAGGTTAATAGAACCGCGACCGGTCTACGGTCACCGTCTCACAAATAAAAAAAAAATTTAATTACAATTATTAAAAGTAAATCCAGAGTTCTTTACCTTATCGGGCGCCATTTTGCAGTAAAACACTTCTTAATTGCATTAACACGTTTAATTTTGACGACAAAGTAAAAATATTTAATATTAGCAAAAATAATCAATTATTTAAAATTTAGCATTTCACGTAAAAATCACAATAACGGCATCTAAATAAGGGTATTTCACATTCAATAAGTTCCCTAGTGGTCAGAATGCAATTAAATTACAATAACAAAAATATTTAAATTTAGCACTTCACTTAAAAATGAAGACAACTGTACCTATTTCACTTTCACATTCAACAACCTCCCTAGTGGCCAGAATGTAATTAAATTACAATAATTAAAAATATTTAATATTAGCACTTCACTTAAAAATGAAGACAACTGTACCTAAACAAGGACATTACACATTCAATAGTTAGCAAAACCGGTAAGTAAAAATAAAGACTCGGCTAGTAATAATTTGGCTGCAGGAAAATAATGGGTTAATGAGGCGGGTGATATGGATGGTGACAGATGATTCGCTGGCTGAACGTAGCCTAAATTAAAGAGCCAGGTCTTTATACGCCCGTCAAACGAGGCAATTGGAATTTGGGGAATTTAGCAAAACAACAAAAAAAACTATTATGGCACAAAAATACTGGATACAAAGAAAAGGAATCCGATTTATAACGTTTTTAACAAAAATGTAAATAATTTGATACTCTCGAAAGCAGGATGGCTAAAGCTGTTGCTTTAAATTAAAAAGAGTTCGTGGGCAAGTGTCCGCTTTGATTTAGGCGGACCCAATAGCTCGCTGAACTCCTTTTCTCACTTGGAGAGCCCGCTGGATGCGGACTCTAACTCTCCGATGATGTGGCGAAGAAACCCGCGGAAATCGCGGCAGCTGCAGACCGTCCCGCCGGCCCGGCATCCACAAGCGCCTTCCGGAATCCTTCCGGATCAGGCGGTTCCAGTGTATAGCACTTGCTATATAATTTATATGGCCTTTTTTGCCCGGCAATGGTTTTGGTTTTATTTTTGCTCCAATAATGTATTAATAGCACTTGCTATATAATGTTTGAAATAAATCGCACTTCACCACGATGCAACTAAGCAAATTATAGCAAAAACCCCAGACCAAATCCAGATTATCTCTTTTTCTTTCCAAAATCTCACGGCGCTCTCTGACAGACTCAATCAAAAATCAACTTTTTTCTTTTTGACAATCTGGAATACCTCAAAAATTCACATTTAAAATTAGCGCGAGTATTATCTCAATTTTATAACTGCCAGACGTATTACAAAATACGGACTGATATAAGCGCCATCTACCTGTAATGCCGTGAATCACAATGTACGCTTTTTTTATATATCAACCGTGACCTAGCCTTAGACACAGAAGTTCAGAAGTTCTAAAGAAAGTCGACAGATGTCGTACGATACGTAGCGTCATGCTACAATATATACAGGGTGGAATTTTGTAATGCCACCTGAAGGGGAAGTACTCTTAATATTGTAGATAGAAAATTTTACTCAAAGAAAACATTCCTTTATTTTTTTAAAGAAAGAAAACTGCATTCAAAGATTTTTAAAAATTCGCTTGCCGCACCCGGTAATCGAACTGACTAAAATCTCTAAAAGTTGCATCCTGTACTTTTATTGCATCGATCGTTAGGGTCAATTATAAGGATGAAATCTATCTTACAAACTTTATAAATTAAATGAAAGGAAAACAATGAGATCTTAAATTATTAATTCAATGGATCAAGTTAAAGCACTTTTACTCAAAGATCCATCTGTTTACTTATGTTATTAATTAATAATTATCATTGACGTCATTTATCCATTAAAATGACGTATTACTTTTTAGATAAGACGGTAGCAATTCGCACGTGTTTGTAATGCAGACTCCTTTCTTAGATGCGACATAACTCCGTGTGTGACGTAGTTTAAATATGGAATGTTACATTTGAAAATAGATTTTCATCTGTTTGTTATTCACATTTGATTGTCACAAACAAATCATTTCATATTTGTTTCACGGTAAAAATGGCTTATAAAGAACAATTTGATTTTGTAAATAATTAAAATAATTTAAGATTTCATTGTTTTCCTTTCATTTAATTTATGAAGTTTGTTAGAGAGATTTCATCCTTATAATTGACCCTAACGATCGATGCAATAAAAGTACAGGGTGCAACTTTTAAGATTTTAGTCGGTTCGATTACCGGGTGCGACAAGCGAATTTTTAAAAATCTTTGAATGCAGTTTTCTTTCATTTAAAAAATAAAGGAATGTTTTCTTTGAGTAAAATTTTCTATCTACAGTATTAAGAGTACTTCCCCTTCAGGTGGCATTACAAAATTCCACCCTGTATATACATATTGTATATGAATACATAGAAAACTAATATCTGTGATAAATACACAAATAAATGCCCTTACCGGGATTCGAACCCGGGCGCTCTTGCGTAGTAGCCAAGGTAGAACCCTACCTACTAGTCGGTAGTCGGTGCCGGTGGTGACCGACTGGGCTAAGAGGCCGTTATTTAATTTACCACTGGGTCTAGGATGGTATGGTTCTAACAAAGTGACAATTGTTTCAATACTTTCGACAACGTCAAACGAAACGACAAGAATGTATGGAGATGACACGTGACTAGGTGTTTTCCATCTGTTCCCCCTCGATTTTTGAAGTGAAAACTTCTTTAGCGGCGCTGTGAATTTTTTGTGATGGGGAAAAAATGTTAAACTCGCGACAGGTCACGTGACCGACAGATTCGTCAGATTGAAAATTCGTAAGATGGACACGTGACCTGATCGAATAAATAATTGTAATATTTCTGAAGTGTTAAATTTTTTATGTAATATAAATTGTCATGTTTGTGTACGATAGCGCAATAAACGAATATTGTATTTTACCTCATAAATGATAGTACTTTTATACTGATAACTAAAGCATGTATGCCCGAAAAGGGTGGAACGTTTTTTTTTTTTTTTTCATTTTTCATTTCTCCTTGTACCTACACAGTTTATGCAATAAATATTTCTGATTCTGATTCTGATTCTGCAATTCGTGCAAAATTATTCCCTAACCATTACAAAATATCCAAAATGCACAACGTTAATATTCCAGTTTTTAGGGTTCCGTAGTCTACTAGGAACCCTTATAGTTTCGCCATGTCTGCCCGTCCGTCCGTCCGTCCGTCCGCGGATAATCTCAGTGACCGTTAGCACAAGAAAGCTGAAATTTGGTACTAATATGTATATCAATCACGCCGACAAAGTGGTAAAATAAAAAGTGAAAAAAAATGTTTTATTAGGGTACCTCCCCTATACGTAAAGTGGGGAGTGATTTTTTTTTTCATTTCAACCCTAATGTGTGATATAATATTGTTGGATAGGTATTTAAAAATGAATAGGAGTTTACTAAAATCATTTTTTGATAATGTAAATATATTCGGAAATAATCGCTCCAGAAATAAAAAAAAATGTGTCCCCCCCCTCTAACTTTTGAACCATAAGTTTTAAAAATATGAAAAAAATCACAAAAGTAGAACTTTATAAAAACTTTCTAGGAAAATTATTTTGAACTTGATAGGTTGAATAGTTTATGAAAAAAAATTACAAAATAATTTCTGAACTAAGTTTGTAATTTAACCGTATAAGCAGGTGTTTATTGTACCTGTAATTTCTACAAAATCACAATGAAATGACGTGCTTTCAAATAAAGTAAAAACGGTAAAATTCGGTTCACGCATTAAAGAATTATCCCATAAAAATCATCTTCCGTACTTTAAGCTCGCGCGCAATAGTTTACTTAATTTGCCGATAGATGTCGCTGTACGTGGAACGCTCATATCATATCCTACATGGCGGTGTTATTTTAACTCTTAAGTGGGGACACTTACTGTGACGGACGGAAAACTACGGAACCCTACACTGAGCGTGGCCCGACACGCTCTTGGCCGGTTTTTACTTCTGCCGGCACTCCCGGAGTGCACCCCGTTGTTTTTTTTCTCGAGAGATATATATATATTGATATATATATAGTATAGGTTAAGTTAGTAGGTTCCTATTTGTTCCTATATATGGCTCGCGCTTACAGCGCCATATTTACTTTCGCAGTCGAAATAGCGACTACAACACAACATCGTTTTGTATCCGGCATCGTGGCATGTCATTTATTCGCGATTAAATTATATAGGTTAAACACGTGCAAAGGGGTAAATCGCCGGGGCATGACGGGCTCAGCATAGAGCATCTCAAGTGTGCGGGCATACACCTGCCACGGGTGCTGGCGATGTTCTGCACGATGTGCTTAAGACACGCTTATCTCCCTAGGAAGCTCACTAGGATAGTTGTAGTGCCGCTGGTAAAGAACAGAACGGGGGATTTGTCGGACATAGGAAATTACAGGCCCATCTCTCTGGCAACTGTTCTTGCCAAAGTACTTGATAACCTTATTAATGAGCAACTTAGTAGATACGTGAAGCTGCATGATGCACAATTCGGCTTCCGTCAGGGATTGTCTACAGAGACTGCAATATTGTGTGTTAAGAAGGCTATCAGGTACTATAAAGACAGGAATACGCCCATATATGCGTGTTTTCTGGACCTGTCGAAAGCATTTGACCTGGTTGTGTACGACGTACTGTGGGACAAGTTAGCGAGAACGGGTATACCGAGTGAGTGCGTCGAACTGTTAAAGTACTGGTACGGCAGCCAGGTCAATTGCGTGAGATGGGCGGGCGAAGACTCAGATGAGTATAGTCTCAAATGTGGGGTTCGTCAAGGTGGACTAACATCTACCATTCTGTTCAACCTCTACGTTAATGGGTTGATCGAGGAGCTCAGCAACACACATGTCGGATGTCATATAGAAAGAACGTGTTTCAACAACATCAGCTATGCAGACGACATGGTGTTGCTGGGTCCGTCGAGCGATTCGTTACGTAAACTCATCACTATATGCGAGGGGTATGCTGAGGAGCATGGTTTTAGGTATAACACTAACAAGAGTGAGTTCGTCCTCTTTAAAGCCAAGAAATACAACCCAACAACAATACCTGAGATCATGCTTTGCGGTGTGCCCCTAAAGGGAGTGGAGAGGTTCAAATACCTGGGGCATATCCTTACAGAAGATCTGAAGGATGACCTAGATCTAGAGAGGGAGAGAAGGTCGATGGCGGTGCGTGGTAATATGATTGCCCGCAGATTTGCAAGGTGTAACGAACAAGTCAAAATGACGTTTTTTAAAGCATACTGTCAGACGTTCTACACCTGCAGTCTGTGGGTAAATTTTATACAAAGGGCATACAACCCACTGAGAGTCCAGTATAACAATATCTTGAGGATGCTGTTGTGACTGCCGAAGCACTGTACTGCGTCTAGCATGTTTGCGGAAGCGCGAAGTGATGACTTTTTCGCAATCAGACGCAAGCGTGTTGGATCACTACTTAGGCGTGTGCGTTGCAGTGGCAATAGCCTCCTCAAGATATTGTCGGAAAGCCTAAACTGCCCTACAACTAAATACTGGGTCGAAGTCGCCATTGGAAGGGCCAAATAGGAAGTTTTTTGTTTTTATTTGGTTTTTGTTTTTATTTTATGTGTTTGCTCAAACTAACATAGTTATTAAGTCTAGAGTATAAGTACCTACTAACATAATATGGATCTTTGATCTGAAATAAATAATTTTTGTTTTTATTTTATTTATTTTTTTAAGTTGTATGTAAAGTGTAATGAGATCAAATTGTAAAGTTCGAATGCCGCTCCTAGACTGGTAGGATTATTCAAACTTATTTTTAGGGTTCCGTACCTCGAAAGGAAAAAAAGGATCACTTTGTTGTCCGTCCTTCCGTCCGTCCGTCCATCCGCCCGTCCGTCCGTCCGTCCGTCTGTCAAGACCCTTTTTCTTAGGAACGCGTAGAGGTATCAAGCTGAAATTTATATCAAATACTTAGGTCTACTGTCCCTTGGAGCTGTGAAAAAATCATACTTCTAAACCAACGCAATAAAAAGATACAGCCGTTTATATAGCACATTTTCGAAACTCGCAAGGGAATCAAAACCTACAGGGTACTTCTCGTGAATTCAGAATCTTGAAATTTGGTACGAAGCAACGTCTTATAGCACAGATAAAGGAAAAATTGCGAAAATCGTAAATTTTTAGTTACATCATATAATAAAAATATTTTTAATAATTTTAAAGTTACTACCCCTATATACCTACAGGTTTGTACGGAACCCTCGGTGTGCGAGTCCATCTCGCACTTGGCCGGTATTTTTTTGACATCGCAATGAAAACCGGTTATCAATACCAGAACTCGATTGGGATGAGATTTTTGAAGTAGGTATAAATTAACCTTTGACACAGAATGAATACCTGGTAAAAGTACTACGTACAGGGCCCTATTTCTCGAAAATATTAGTTTACAAGTTTATTAGTTACAAGTTATATTTAAGTGTACCTAAAATTACAAGTACTAATATTTTCTGTTTCTCAAATAATTTTACCAGGCTAGTAACTAATAATAGAGCACTAATAAAAATATTGGTGTGGTTTGGCTGAATACATATATTACTTTTGTCATTCGGCAGATTAGAAAAAAATCTCACAAATTTTCTTGTATTGCTTTAAGTATTATAAAATACAAATTAATTTGGAAGTCACAGCAATAAGATCATAATCAAAGACATAATCAAAGACAATTGGGATATTCTCATTAAATGATATTTTGTCAAGAAAAATAAATAGGAACTATGCCAAATGGTACACGAAAATACTCTTAAATATTTAGTTATTATTTATAGTTTTCTACGTAGAAATACTCTATAAGAATGAATAAATGCTTTGTTATTCTAGAACACGTGAAATTTAATTGCATTTTCTTGATTTTTCGATATAAAAGTTGCTAATAAATTGTTCTAATAGTTTTTATTAACCTTTTGAGACTAATAGCACAGAATAACTAATAGTACTACCGTACTAATAGCTTTACATGTGTCATTTACAAGTGTAATTGTTATTGGCCTCCTTTGTGAAACAAAACTGAATTTATTAGTGTAAAATTAGCTAATATTTATTATTTAGTTGCTGACTAATAGCTAATACTTTACTATTGTGTCTTTGAAAAACGCACACTAGTAAACTTGTAAAAACTATTAGCTCATGGGCTAATATTATTAGTCTAATAAGCTTCGAGAAATAGGGCCCAGAAGGCTCACTGTGTTCTCCCTACATTAATGTTTACGTATGCCTATCATACATAACGTGGTCATCTCCCTCTATCGCATTATTTCGGCCTGGATCTAAAGCTAACAGGCCCGTAGTAACAAGCCCCCGGTACCTACTTGCAACGGTGCGATTAAACCACACAGTGGGCTACCCCTGGCATTGGGTCTCACCCTCACGCCTTCCGTTCACTGAGCGGCAGGATCAAAAGCGGTAGCCTCCGCCACTCCGCTCGTCGCGTCGCAAGTCGCTCCGCCGGTCGCGAGCATCGAGTCCGCGGCCTAACTCGTTCACTACTATGTACTAAATCTGCCTACGTCGTAGTCCGTAGCAGTGAAAACCGTCGCCAGTCATTTGATGCACAAGTGTATGCTTTGTTGCAGAGATACGTATATTACGTACTTATATACTACAGTTGGTAACACAGGACAATGTGTAATTTGTAAACCCTACTTAAACGCCCTATCAATAGAAACGGCAGCCGCTATTGAATTCATTCAGGTACAGGATCGGCGCACGCTCACTTCAACGTTACAAGACCCAAGTAACCCGTACACACCTACAATACGACCATCGAAACTTTGCTGTTACCAACCAGCCCTTCAAGTGTCAATTTAATATACCGTACAATAGTTACAGGATACTTTTCAGCTGTCAAAGTTATCAGCTACCATCATGTTTACCGTTCAGGTTATCGCGACCTTGTGACCTCTACCATGCGTGCTCTAACCAGAGGGAGCCAGTGAGACCGCAGCCTCCCTAACCTAAATCAAAAAGTCCTAACTCCAGTTTGAAGTAACGTTTTTAATTCCTTTTGTTACAAAATGGCGACGCACGTCCGAGCATGCGCGCTGGACCGCCGCCCGGGCTTTCACTCAGTGAATGGAAGACCGCCTAGCAGCGCGAACGTGGGGTGAACAATAGTGTGAGTGATATGAGCATCGCGTGATTCCAGGATGTCTGTGGCCGCGGCCGCTGTGCCCGGCCACTTGCGACCATGTGCGGCGAAATAGGTGAGTGTAGACCATATATCCATTGAAAGAAATACGGTTATCTAGCTTAGAAGACCTGTTAGGTACGCCTCTAATGTGGCTTTACAGGGTCTGTAAGTGATATAAAATGGGCCTACGGAGCTTTTAAGTGTTTAATGCCGATGAGGTTTCATCTACTTGACAGATTTGCTACTGTTACGACATACGAACGGGAATAAAGCCGTTTTTATATGTTACTTAAGTGCTGGATTTCGTATTATTTGTGCTTTTGAGTGTTAAAGGCTTGAAAGACACTCCTAATTAGGGTGGACGGTTTTCTGCCGGAGAACGATTAATTCTCTTGGAGGTATCGCATTTATCTTTATAACTGACGTTAATCGGATTCGGTTAGTGGAGATTTGGAAATGAAAAATGGTTCGTCTCATTAATAAAATTGTTAATCCTTTAAATCCAAAGATGTTACGCCTTTCTTGTATTATTGGGGTAGAACATTGGTGATTTTTAAGATTACTTGTAATTTTGTCAGAAATATAATTATATAATTACTTGAACAAAATATAAGGAAAATGCGGCGTTATCTGATAAGGAAACATTTATTTTAGTAATTCGTGTTTGATTCACTGTTGTATTTGACACATTTACTGCAAAGATATGCTCATAGTGCTACGTACGACGTCGTAAACTTAGTTTTCCCGGTATTTAGCGAGAATTTTTCGTAGGGGCCTAATGAGAATGTGTTGTGTTATCGCGGAATGTTCTACCTACTTTGCGATTGCTTCACATAGTTGTGGATGTGTAGTGTAAATTACGTTACAAGTACTATAGTACTGTGACAATAGGTACCTACTTGTAGCGTAATGACTGTTCCTCTGACTATAAGCGTGATTTACCTACGACACTAATTACTTCTGCAAGGTCAACTTTATATGTATTGTTACACTGAACCCATTAGTGCCCATTTATTTATCGTATGGCATGTCACTGGATATAGATAAATATGCATTTCTTCACGGGGTAGAAGTAGTGGGAAAGCAGATGATAAAGAAAATCCAGTGTGTGCTGCGAGGTCCAGATGGGACAGTGCCCATTGACTCTCTGTTATAAATTTAATCGAGCAAACTTTTAAAGTTCGATTGAGCTTTTGAAGAAAGATATATGTAATTATTTACTAGGTATAAAAGTATTTTTTGTCAACATAAAGATCCTGTGTTTGTTTGCTATGTTTTGTCAATATTGATACTCAAAAACTGTCAAATTGCCTAGGTACTTTCCAAAAGAGTAAAATCAGCTATTTTTTAACCGACTTCAAGATTTCAAAAGGAGGAGATTCTCAATCCGGGTGTATGTTTTTATTGTTATTTTTGTATCTTTTGTTACTCCATTACTAAGACATCTGAACCAATTATAATTTTTTTTTGATTGTAAGTATATATACAAACAGATTGGTCCCGTTTTTGCCAAAATGCATTTCTGATGATGGGTATCCATGAACAATCCAGGGAATTCCTCAAATACAGTATAGGCATATATACAAATTTTTATGTTTTTATCAACAAATCTAGAACTTGTTATTCAAAAAAACCGGTCTAGTGCGTGTCGGACCACGCATAATGGAGAGTTCCGTAGCTTCAATGGAATAAGAACCAGACTAATGCCAAAAGGTCGTATCTGATGCCTATGGAAGAATTTTTTTTGAAAATAACTCAAAAATGGCTAAACCGATAATGTTCAAAACATTTTGTTAGAAAGTATATATTAACGCGCATCTTCTCAAATTTTTTCATATTTTTTGGACTTATGGTTCTAAAGTTACAGAGGGGACGACGCTATTTTTCCGACTTTCGAAGCGATTATTTCTGAAACTATTAACTTAATTACAAAATGTCCAAAGAAACCTCAATGTTATTTTTAAAGACCTTGATGTGCAACATGTTGATATTTGGTAAACATTTTTTTTGAAATTTAGTTATATGGAGCGCCCCCCCTTAAAATGTTTTTTCTGCAATTTCACTACATAAATAAATAGCGGCATACAAACTATACATTATGTCTAAATTTTATTAAGATACGTCTTATAGTTTCCGAGTAAAATGGCTGTGACATACGGACGGACGGACAGATGGACACGACCAAAACTATAAGGGTTCCGTTTTTGACATTTTGGCAACGGAACCCTAAAAAAGTGACATTTGATGAAATGGAACTGCTGATGATGATCAGAACGGAACTCTTCAACAACGCATAGTTCACTTTTGGCGATTTGTCCTCTTCGCTGTATTTGTTAAGCAAGTTAGATATTCGAAGGAAATTTTTGTTAAGCTCGAGTTTTGATCAACAAATCAAGCATTTATATTCAAAGAAGTGATATTTGATGAAGTGGAACTGCTGATGATTATCAGAACGGAGCTCTTCAACGACGCATAGTTCACTTTTGGCGATTTGTCCTCTTCGCTATGTTTGTTAAGCAAACCTGATTTTCAAGACAATTTTTTGTCAAGCTCTGATGATGGGATCCATGAGGAATCGAGGGAACTCCTCAAATGTTAAAGGCATACATATAGTGATTTTGTAACTTCATCAACAAATCAAGCATTTACATTTAAAGAAGTGATATTTGATGAAGTGGAACTACTGATGATGATCAGAACGGAACTCTTCAACGACGCATAGTTTCACGTTTGGCGATTTGTCGTCTTCGCTGTGTTTGAAGTCGGTTTTTTTCTTAAAAATTGTTATTGAAACAATCCATGGAAAACTTACCCCGTGACGTCACGGTAATTGTTGTGCGTACTATATTATGATAAATGCATCCCCTTTTTGAGAGTTTATGACGATTGAAGCGCTTTTGTCGATAGGAAAGTACAGCCATTTGTTTACTACATACAAATAATTTTAAACTAACCGACTTCACTTAGCCTCCACATTTCCAAAAGCAAATGCTCGAGCTGCTGTAAAAAATACTCAAATCACTATAGGTGTGTAGTAGTAGTAGTAGTAGTAAAACACTTTATTGCACAAAACAAGTACCTACATGACCAACAAAAATATAGTGAGTGTACAAAGGCAAACTTATCCCTATAAGGGATCTCTTCCAGTTAACCTTTAATAGTTGAAGAGTTACCTCGATTTCTCCAGGATCTCATCATCTGATTCTGACCTAAAATAGGAACAACTGTGAAGTATATACTAGTATATACTCTTTCAAACAAAAATAGAATTTTCCAAACATGTTTAGCCGTCTTCGAATAATCGGTAAATATACATAAAAAAAGCAAAAACAAAGATCCCGACGAATTGAGAACCTTCTCATTCGAAATCTTGAAGTCGGTTGAAAAAAACATTTGACGGTCGGTTTGATACGGTGTTGTCTGCGCGTCAGTACACTGACGCCCAATGGAGTTCCTGTCTTCCCGTGTAATCATCATTCTCCTCCTAGTGTTTGTAAAGATATTGGTAGATAGGTCAATTTAAAAAAGCTGGAGCAGAATGTCTGCTATGAAAATGTTGACGGTTCGATAGAAATTTCGCGTCTTTCTTTAATAAATCTAAACCTACATGGGTATATCGCTTATAAAATGTTTAAGATACACATTATGTATTCATAGGTACTTATACCTTTTTATAAACAATAAACAATATTAATTGTACACATAAAGTAATCACAAAAATGTAATACTGAACTTAATTATTTATCCTCAGTTCGTTGCCGCCGGTGCGTGTGTTGGAAACCACAGAAATAATTAGTTCCAGATTTTCCCATAGCACTAAGGGCTTAGCTAAGATGACAATACTGACAATCGTTTGCAGAAAACGAAACGAAACGCTATCCGTCTCTCTATCGCAATATGGAAGAGTGAGCGAGAGCGTGTAGCGTTTCGTTTCGTTTTCTGCAAACGATTGTCAGTATTGTCATCTTAGCTAAGCCCTTAGTGCTATGGGAAAATCTGGAACTAATTATTTCTGTGGTTTCCAACACACGCACCGGCGGCAACGAACTGAGGATAAATAATTAAGTTCAGTATTACATTTTTGTGATTACTTTATGTGTACAATTAATATTGTTTATTGTTTATAAAAAGGTATAAGTACCTATGAATACATAATGTGTATCTTAAACATTTTATAAGCGATATACCCATGTAGGTTTAGATTTATTAAAGAAAGACGCGAAATTTCTATCGAACCGTCAACATTTTCATAGCAGACATTCTGCTCCAGCTTTTTTAAATTGACCTATCTACCAATATCTTTACAAACACTAGGAGGAGAATGATGATTACACGGGAAGACAGGAACTCCATTGGGCGTCAGTGTACTGACGCGCAGACAACACCGTATCAAACCGACCGTCAAATGTTTTTTTCAACCGACTTCAAGATTTCGAATGAGAAGGTTCTCAATTCGTCGGGATCTTTGTTTTTGCTTTTTTTATGTATATTTACCGATTATTCGAAGACGGCTAAACATGTTTGGAAAATTCTATTTTTGTTTGAAAGAGTATATACTAGTATATACTTCACAGTTGTTCCTATTTTAGGTCAGAATCAGATGATGAGATCCTGGAGAAATCGAGGTAACTCTTCAACTATTAAAGGTTAACTGGAAGAGATCCCTTATAGGGATAAGTTTGCCTTTGTACACTCACTATATTTTTGTTGGTCATGTAGGTACTTGTTTTGTGCAATAAAGTGTTTTACTACTACTACTACTACTACACACCTATAGTGATTTGAGTATTTTTTACAGCAGCTCGAGCATTTGCTTTTGGAAATGTGGAGGCTAAGTGAAGTCGGTTAGTTTAAAATTATTTGTATGTAGTAAACAAATGGCTGTACTTTCCTATCGACAAAAGCGCTTCAATCGTCATAAACTCTCAAAAAGGGGATGCATTTATCATAATATAGTACGCACAACAATTACCGTGACGTCACGGGGTAAGTTTTCCATGGATTGTTTCAATAACAATTTTTAAGAAAAAAACCGACTTCAAACACAGCGAAGACGACAAATCGCCAAACGTGAAACTATGCGTCGTTGAAGAGTTCCGTTCTGATCATCATCAGTAGTTCCACTTCATCAAATATCACTTCTTTAAATGTAAATGCTTGATTTGTTGATGAAGTTACAAAATCACTATATGTATGCCTTTAACATTTGAGGAGTTCCCTCGATTCCTCATGGATCCCATCATCAGAGCTTGACAAAAAATTGTCTTGAAAATCAGGTTTGCTTAACAAACATAGCGAAGAGGACAAATCGCCAAAAGTGAACTATGCGTCGTTGAAGAGCTCCGTTCTGATAATCATCAGCAGTTCCACTTCATCAAATATCACTTCTTTGAATATAAATGCTTGATTTGTTGATCAAAACTCGAGCTTAACAAAAATTTCCTTCGAATATCTAACTTGCTTAACAAATACAGCGAAGAGGACAAATCGCCAAAAGTGAACTATGCGTTGTTGAAGAGTTCCGTTCTGATCATCATCAGCAGTTCCATTTCATCAAATGTCACTTTTTTAGGGTTCCGTTGCCAAAATGTCAAAAACGGAACCCTTATAGTTTTGGTCGTGTCCATCTGTCCGTCCGTCCGTATGTCACAGCCATTTTACTCGGAAACTATAAGACGTATCTTAATAAAATTTAGACATAATGTATAGTTTGTATGCCGCTATTTATTTATGTAGTGAAATTGCAGAAAAAATATTTTAAGGGGGGGCGCTCCATATAACTAAATTTCAAAAAAAATGTTTACCAAATATCAACATGTTGCACATCAAGGTCTTTAAAAATAACATTGAGGTTTCTTTGGACATTTTGTAATTAAGTTAATAGTTTCAGAAATAATCGCTTCGAAAGTCGGAAAAATAGCGTCGTCCCCTCTGTAACTTTAGAACCATAAGTCCAAAAAATATGAAAAAATTTGAGAAGATGCGCGTTAATATATACTTTCTAACAAAATGTTTTGAACATTATCGGTTTAGCCATTTTTGAGTTATTTTCAAAAAAAATTCTTCCATAGGCATCAGATACGACCTTTTGGCATTAGTCTGGTTCTTATTCCATTGAAGCTACGGAACTCTCCATTATGCGTGGTCCGACACGCACTAGACCGGTTTTTTTGAATAACAAGTTCTAGATTTGTTGATAAAAACATAAAAATTTGTATATATGCCTATACTGTATTTGAGGAATTCCCTGGATTGTTCATGGATACCCATCATCAGAAATGCATTTTGGCAAAAACGGGACCAATCTGTTTGTATATATACTTACAATCAAAAAAAAATTATAATTGGTTCAGATGTCTTAGTAATGGAGTAACAAAAGATACAAAAATAACAATAAAAACATACACCCGGATTGAGAATCTCCTCCTTTTGAAATCTTGAAGTCGGTTAAAAAATAGCTGATTTTACTCTTTTGGAAAGTACCTAGGCAATTTGACAGTTTTTGAGTATCAATATTGACAAAACATAGCAAACAAACACAGGATCTTTATGTTGACAAAAAATACTTTTATACCTAGTAAATAATTACATATATCTTTCTTCAAAAGCTCAATCGAACTTTAAAAGTTTGCTCGATTAAATTTATAACAGAGAGTCAATGGGCACTGTCCCATCTGGACCTCGCAGCACACACTGGATTTTCTTTATCATCTGCTTTCCCACTACTTCTACCCCGTGAAGAAATGCATATTTATCTATATCCAGTGACATGCCATACGATAAATAAATGGGCACTAATGGGTTCAGTGTAACAATACATATAAAGTTGACCTTGCAGAAGTAATTAGTGTCGTAGGTAAATCACGCTTATAGTCAGAGGAACAGTCATTACGCTACAAGTAGGTACCTATTGTCACAGTACTATAGTACTTGTAACGTAATTTACACTACACATCCACAACTATGTGAAGCAATCGCAAAGTAGGTAGAACATTCCGCGATAACACAACACATTCTCATTAGGCCCCTACGAAAAATTCTCGCTAAATACCGGGAAAACTAAGTTTACGACGTCGTACGTAGCACTATGAGCATATCTTTGCAGTAAATGTGTCAAATACAACAGTGTTTGAGTGTACAAAGGCAAACTTATCCCTATAAGGGATCTCTTCCAGTTAACCTTTAATAGTTGAAGAGTTACCTCGATTTCTCCAGGATCTCATCATCTGATTCTGACCTAAAATAGGAACAACTGTGAAGTATATACTAGTATATACTCTTTCAAACAAAAATAGAATTTTCCAAACATGTTTAGCCGTCTTCGAATAATCGGTAAATATACATAAAAAAAGCAAAAACAAAGATCCCGACGAATTGAGAACCTTCTCATTCGAAATCTTGAAGTCGGTTGAAAAAAACATTTGACGGTCGGTTTGATACGGTGTTGTCTGCGCGTCAGTACACTGACGCCCAATGGAGTTCCTGTCTTCCCGTGTAATCATCATTCTCCTCCTAGTGTTTGTAAAGATATTGGTAGATAGGTCAATTTAAAAAAGCTGGAGCAGAATGTCTGCTATGAAAATGTTGACGGTTCGATAGAAATTTCGCGTCTTTCTTTAATAAATCTAAACCTACATGGGTATATCGCTTATAAAATGTTTAAGATACACATTATGTATTCATAGGTACTTATACCTTTTTATAAACAATAAACAATATTAATTGTACACATAAAGTAATCACAAAAATGTAATACTGAACTTAATTATTTATCCTCAGTTCGTTGCCGCCGGTGCGTGTGTTGGAAACCACAGAAATAATTAGTTCCAGATTTTCCCATAGCACTAAGGGCTTAGCTAAGATGACAATACTGACAATCGTTTGCAGAAAACGAAACGAAACGCTATCCGTCTCTCTATCGCAATATGGAAGAGTGAGCGAGAGCGTGTAGCGTTTCGTTTCGTTTTCTGCAAACGATTGTCATCTTGGCTACAGGGCTTGGGAATTCATACTGTGACTTCAAATTCAAAACGACGACACCTCAGTGGTCGACGTGGACGATCGTTATCGTTACGATGTACTGGTGCGTTCACATGTACGGTTACGCTCGGCGGGCTGCATGCATGATGCATGTGAACGCACCATTATACTGTATTGTGGACTTCTACGGCAAAGTATAAAAGCGAGGAGGATAAATGCACACAGCAATGCGTAAGATATATTTAATTCACAATTCAGTGGAGTAACTTGACAGCACGTTTCATACATCTGACAACCGCTTTGTATGCCAGAAGCATTTAAATTATTGCACTGAATTATGAATTCTACCTTAGATACTCGTAGCAAATAAATTGTTAAGAAATAGCATCTCATTGGATATTATAAATCCAGCAGACAGTCTATGTGGAGGTAGAATCCGTTTATATCATCCGTGGGTTTTTAACCTCCTACATTTTTTACATAAACAATATAGCCCTCTGCATACGGTGGGCTAAGGGGTCGTCCAGAAATCATGTCATCAATAGAGCGGATTATTTAATCTAATCATTTTTTTTTTAGTAATATTGTTATTTTTGGCTTTCCCGCTTTGAAAAAAAGTTACACGTGATATCTTCTCTGCCCCCCCTCCCCATCGTGATCATTCGTGATATTTTTCTTAAATGGATGACCCCTAAGATTTATAAGCCAATCGCATTTAAGATTGCCCGGGACAGAACGAACCCGACAAAGGTTCAAGAAACACAGACACGTGTCGCTAGTTACGTAGCCACTCACCGTGTATATAGCGGTCCCAGGTGACAACCCTAGTGTCTGACGGAATGAAGGGACCAATAATTCGGAACTCGGCCGGCCCCGGTACCGTATTCTAATTCTAAAATAATATTGTAACGCATCATTAGTGCCAGCCCCGGCCCCGCCAGCCTAGCCGCGTCATCGCCCACTACCGCCAGCCCAGGCATGCTGCCTAGCCGAGCCTCGGGGAGATGACAAGCCAGCCTATAAAAGCGTGTGCATCATCATTTTGCCGCTCTGTTTTTGATCGACACCTATAAGTGAAAACTCTGTCCATTGAATTAAAATAAATAATTTACCTATTGATTCTGTGTGAGTATTGGAGTTCTCGCCTTCCCATCTCAATTTTAAACAAAAAAGATCCGACTTCGCTATACCTTTCCAAAAGCAAATGCCCGAGCTACTGTAAAAAATTACTCAAATCACTATAGGTGTGCCTATAATATTTTAAGAGTTCCCTTGATTTCTCCAGGATCCCATCATCAGATCCTGACCTGATGACAATGGGACCAACTGTGAAGGATACCTACTCTTTCAAACAAAAAAATGGTTTCCAAATCAGTCCAGCAGTCTCCGAATAATCGATAAATAGACATTAAAAAAAGATCCCGACGAATTGAGATTTTGAAGTCGGTTGAAAACACATTCTATTTCAAACCAAGGTTGTCGACATGGCTCTGGGAGTTAGCAGACTTATGTGGCAGTGGGTGAGCTACATTGCTAGCAGCACCGATGGCTGATGGGACTGAAAGGTTCTTGAGCAGCGACCACGTACCGGAAGACGCAGCGTGAGAAGGCCCCAGACTAGATGGACCGACGATCTGGTCAAAGTCGCGGGAAACCGTTGGTTGGGAGGCGAATGACCGTTGTGGAGATTCTTGGGGAGGCCTTTGTCTAGCAGTGGACGTCTTTCGGCTGAAATGAAAGAATAATAAGTATAGAAACTCATCTTTATTTACCTAATTACATCTTGGATATGGCGTTTGGAACTTGTAGTATCTCTTACACGTCCCACGGTTTAAATTAGAATTTCTGCTACTAAGAACTGGAGAAAGTTCGGTGAAATCTATCATAATATGTGTTTTTCATTATACACCTTGGGCGCGTATAACCCGACAGATCTTAATTTTTAGGAATCTTAATTAAGAATTTCTGAGACCAAAAGAAGGAAAAAATGTTGTTACTTTATTTAGGTCAATTTCGCCAAAAAAAAATTTTTTTTTCGGTTTTTTTTCTATTTTTTGAATGTTTATTGCACATGAAAAGTAAATGTTATGAATAAAATTATCGCCTAAAACAAATTGGTACATTTTTTTTTGAAAAAATTAGTTTCTGCATAGTTTTCCTTGTCACTTTGATATCTGTCAATAAGGACATGTAAACTATGCCCAATAGTGGCAACAACGCCATCAGAAAGGCGTTTTGTGCTAAGTTATAATAAAAAGTGCATTTAAAAAAAAATGGTATTAACTCTGAAACTAGGCGTATTCCAGAAAAGTTTATAGGACATTTTAGTATCTTAATATGATCAGGAATACACTGTTAAAATCTTTCTAGTTATAAGGGCCAACCGTGTATAAGTAATATGAAACGTATAGTACATAAAGTAAATATTGTTATGAAGTCGAAAATCATTGTATAAGTACATCATTCTATTTAAAATTAATGACTGTCCAAACCCGTTCTGATGAAGTAAAAAATGGAAATGGAAAAATAATAAATTGCTCTGAATAAGTTTAAGCTTAAGATAATAATATTATTAGTATGTAACTGACGACTCGAAAGTGCTTGTTGCTATGAAAAAACTAAATTTAAACAAAAGTCAATATGTCAATGTGGTAACGATTGCGAAAACACTACATACTAACATACTCTGTAATAAGGTTCAATTCAGTTTAGCAAAAAGACGTATCTGTACGTACCTGCTATCAGGGTTATCTAAGGTACGAACCCACGGGGATAAAGGACATCCAATCGTCAATGGATCAAAAGCTTCCTGGACTACGTTCCTACTCGTACAACATCCAGTAGCATCGTTATAGCTTCGTACTCTTCCCAATATATTCTAGTGAATGGATCTCCCATTCAGAGATGTAATCAATGAAATTCGAAGGCCAATCAAATCCAAGTCATGGTCAGTGCGCGCTTATAAATTGCGAACCATTAAAAAATAGTTTAGAAACCATCGGTAGATCGGTAAATTACCGGTTTCTTTCATAGTAATTTTTGTCGGTAGCATTCCTTAGGCGCGTTTTCAAGTATTGCATGTAAGTAATGAAGAAGAATGAATCCTGAAAAATATTGTAGGTACAGATAATTCATAACAATGAACTCATTGTTATGAATGATCTGTACCTACATTATACAATATTATTCAGGATTTGAAAGCAGAACGATTTTTTAGTAAAATGAAAGTTGGTCATAGTTAGATGTCCATACTACGCTCAAGGAATGCTATGGCTATACTGAAAACGGGTCACTTTGTATAGAAATGGCAATACACGTTGACCTGATTTTATTGTCCCCGGGTGTATTAATTGTGGCAAAAAATCCACATTAACTTATCTAAGTTTTTATATAAGTCCTTTGTACGGGTGCTCACTGCCCACAATACAAAATCATAGAAAAGGTAATGGAAAAACTTTTTAATCGACAGAATTATGGTAGATGTATTTGCAAGATTTTTATGTTTTAAAAAGTGAAATGTACGGTTTTTTAAAACACCTTATTTTTTAATCGCTCCATGCCGAATCATTTGGAAAATTATCCTCACTATATTCTGGTGCGTTCACATGTATGATTTCTTTCTATGAGACAGATTCGTCCAGCCCACCAAACGTGACCATACATGTGCACGCACCAGAATATCTATAATTTGCTGTCAACGGCAAAGTATAAAAACCGGCCAAGAGCGTGTCGGGCCACGCTCAGTGTAGGGTTCCGTAGTTTTCCGTCCGTCACAGTAAGTGTCCCCACTTAAGAGTTAAAATAACACCGCCATGTAGGATATGATATGAGCGTTCCACGTACAGCGACATCTATCGGCAAATTAAGTAAACTATTGCGCGCGAGCTTAAAGTATGGAAGATGAGAGTAATTCTTTATTGCGTGAATCGATTTTCACCGTTTTTACTTTATTTGCAAGCACGCCATTTCATTGTGATTTTGTAGAAATTACAGGTACAATAAACACCTGCTTATACGGTTAAATTACAAACTTAATTCAGAAAATATTTTGTAATTTTTTTTCAAAAACTATTCAACCTATCAAGTTCAAAATAATTTTCCTAGAAAGTTTTTATAAAGTTCTACTTTTGAGATTTTTTTCATATTTTTAAAACTTATGGTTCAAAAGTTAGAGGGGGAGGACGCATATTTTTTTACTTCTGGAGCGATTATTTCCGAAAATATTTTAAAATTTTTAAATTTATACGTGCATTTTTAAATACCTATCCAACAATATATCACACGTTAGGGTTGAAATGAAAAAAAAAAATCACTCCCCACTTTACATATAGGAGAGGTACCCTAATAAAACATTTTATTCCACTTTTTATTTTACCACTTTGTCGGCGTGATTGATATACATATTAGTACCAAATTTCAGATTTGTAGTGCTAACGGTCACTGAGATTATCCGCCGACGGACGGACGGACGGGCAGACATGGCAAAACTATAAGGGTTCCTAGTTGACTACGGAACCCTAAAAACGCCCATTACGTTACGAATACCTACCACCCTACCACATTTCGGAACAGCCCCTGTAATGAATGAACCGACCGACATTCATCCAAAACAGCTCGTGATTCAAATAAAGCCATGAATGAACGAATGACACGACCGAATGAGTCCAATTTCAATCTGGTGTACTTCGAGATGTCAAAGTTTTAATGAGATATGTGCGGGTTAAGCAGAATTTAATAACGCTCTGGAGGCCTATTCGAATTTAAGGGTTTGTTATTGATCTGATACGAGCTTGACACCAATTTTAGTGCTGCCGCTACACAGCATCCATTCATATTCATATTATTTATTCGCAATATTTACAACATTACATGTAATTAAACATAAAGAATATACATATATTGTACATTATTAAATACTAAATAGGTAAGGAAGCAACACATTCATTCATTTATTACGACTTAGGTAATTTTAAATCATCAAAACTGTAGAATGTGTGTTCGAGAAGCCAACTTTTTAGTCTAGCCTTAAAGCATTTCAACTAATGAGGAACAACGTACAAAGTAACAAATAAAATACATCTTGTTCTCTACTTATATACTTACGTACGTACGTACGTACGTTAGCTTTGTCAAATTCATAGTCTTTGGTAAAATAGTCTAAAAGTTAATAAAAGACAGCAGGAACCAATTACTGTGAGTTATTAACCTCATTGGAAAACGCTTTCAATGAGGATATACACGCAAAGCAAGGCGCAGATGACGTTGCCATCGCTTAAAAATACTCCATGGATATATTAAACCCATACATACTTGCCCACCGAAATAAAGCCTGTAAACTTGTATTAGGTTCCGAACCAAAAGACACTTAGTTGCAGGCGCGGATACAGGGGGGGGGGGCAACAGGGGCAATTGCCCCCCCTGAAACGCAAACCTCGTATACTACGGGGCCCATAGGTGCGGACCGCGAGACTTTTTGTGAAGGAAAGTACGTGCCCCCCCTGAACGAAATCCTGGATCCGTGCCTGCTTAGTTGGAACCAATTATTAATCTGGGTTCTTAACCTCATTCTCACAAATCAACCTGATGTTCCAATGACTGTTACGGTCGTTTTGCGTGTTAAAGCAGAGCAGGGGCTGACTGCATCTCACTCGCGTTTATGGCGCACCTAAAAGCACGAGTGAGATGCACTTTAAACTGCGAGCACTGCGGATCGTGTCAAGCAGATTCCTGGCATATTAATAACAAATCAAGTTGTACTTTAAAATTTCGAAATGACCTCTTGTATTCGCGGATCAACAAAGGGTGACGCGATGTAGAAAATTGGGCGGCCCGAGTGTTGTATTTATCTTTTTATTATGCTTGTTTATCATTATCGTTTGAAAAACGACGAGTGGGTGGGCAAGTGAATGGATGAGATACGGTTCTCATTCGGTCTGAATGAGGTTGATGTCGCGTTTTTACGTGAAGCTGATTCATACATGCAAGGTGACCAGAGCTGCGCTCTGGGCGCCATCTTTATTTGCGCCTCCTGTCCTGGCGCCCCTTTTCATGTCCCCTTCCTTGCCTAGCATCGATGCAATTTAATTTAATTTTATTTGTCTGTCAACTGATAAGATCGACTTAAAACACAAAGTATACTAAACTAAAACTATAACCTAATTAAAACTACACATAAATTACAAAAAATCCGCACTCCGCTACTGAGCTGAGGGCGACAAATGGTTAAATGCAAAAAGCTTAGGTATTCTCCGTTGTACTGATTCTCATAAAAATAATATGCATAGTTGAATGACATGAATTAAGGTAGAATTCATAATTCAGTGCAGTTTTTTGACAGCTCTTTCCATACATTTGATAACCACTTTGTATGCCAGAAGCTGAAAAATTTCTTCCCTGAATTGTGAATTCTACCTTATGTTCAGCAGAGCGAGATTGGTGGCGTCTTTTTCCCCTCTGCCCTCGAATGGCGCCCTTATTATCTGAATGGCGCCCCAACGGGCGAGAGTCGTTGACGCCTTAGAGCAACTGCTCTACTCGTTCTACCCTCAGGCCAATCCCGGCTACACGTCGGTACAAGCACATAGTGAGGGGGTACGATGTAGGATACAACTATCTGACTCGTTACTAGATCATGCCTCTAAAGGTCATCGACCCCAAATTACAAGTTATGATATATAAAACCCATGTATTCGTCCGTAAATAATTTTACTTTTAACATAGCGAGTACACAGTATACACCGTAAACAATAGAAAATATTGCCATTATTTTCGTATTATTGTGACAGCGCGATACACAAAGGTATGTTATTACATTTTCAATTTTCCAATACCCACTCATAATTATGAGAGAGAGAGAGAGATAGAGAGAGAGAAAGAGCTCCAAACTATGCTGCTTACCATCAGACGGGCCGTAAGCTTGTTTGGTACAAAAAAAACTAAGCAGAGCTTGCGTTATGGGTGCTAGGCGACAAATATATAGAAACATCCATAACTCAGGAACCAATATGACTGTCTACTACTACCTGTGGCGCTTACGTCGTACATTCGCCATCAGATATATCGGAGCGGCCAAGGTGGTCATAAATATCTAAACAACGCCTCTATTGTCAAGGCGATAATGTGCATGTTCAGATATTTTTGAGTACCCTGGCCGCTCCGATATATTTAATGGCGACTGTACGTCGTAAAGATTCAATATTGCATTCGAGAAAAGCGTAAGCGCCGGCCACCAAAGGGTACCTTTTGGTGTGTCACAAATATTCGTAAAAACGATAAAAATACAAATAAATGCCTTGCCTGTATTTGAACCCGGGACCAGCTCCGTAGACAGGGTCACTACCGACTAGCCTACGGAAGTTGTATCAAGAAAAGCATGTTGAATAAGCAGAACATGACTTCTAAAAGGTCCAATTGTGTTCAATATTAAATTGAAATCAATCACATGACAATTTTTCTTTTCGAATTGGCCTCCAGCTCTAAAAACGTTTTTTATTCCTTTTAATTTGGGTTCCGTAACTCAAAAGGGGAAAACGGAACCCTTTGTCGTTCGTCTGTCTGTCAAGACCCTTTTTCTCAGGAACGCGTGTATTAAGTTGAAATAAACATCAAATACTTAATAAGTCTGCGGTCCCTTGAAGCTGTAAAAAATCAACCTTCTAGGTTAACGCAAAGCCTTATTTTTCAACCTCCACCAAAAAACCAAACAGCAAAAACCTGAGACCTAAAGAGGCGAAAAGCCGGACAGACGCCGGACGGACATATAATACGTAAGCATTTTTGCCCAAGCTGAAATGAAGACCTTCGCTATCGCTCGGTCAATTATGTCTGTAAAAAATGACACCAATGACACCATGCGTAGAAATAAAAGATGAGTGTAATCAGGAAACTCCACGTGTGCAAATTCATATTCCACTTACCCACGCATGCCGACTTTTTCAATCACGCTTTTTAATTGGACTGAGTGTACCCCACTTCTGTAAAGTTCCACGGGTTATCCACTGGGTGGAAAATTACACGCGACAAATTTTAATTAATAACGATGACATCCGATTAATTAAAAATGATTCGCTCGTGCGTAACTCTCGTCAGCCAGTCTCGTATCAATTAAAAGTTTACATTAAAAATAACTTTTTCTCAAACATGCAATGAAATATAGTCGTTAGGTTTCGTATAGTAATAGGCTGTTTCGGGCGCAGTTACTCGAGCAGACTATAATGGGATTTCATACAACTTTTTAGGCCGAGGCCTGCAATGTAAGTATGTAACCTTGGCGTCAAAGATGACGGCAGGTTTTACGAACGATCTAGGTTTATCTGAAATGAGAATAGTAATAGAAGATTCCTTTTCGGTGAAGGAAAGCATCGTAAGGAAACCGGACCTAATCCCGATAAGGCCTAGTTTCCTCTTTGGGTTGGAAGGTCAGATGGCAGTTGCTTTCGTAAAAACTTTGGCGTAGACATTCTACGCCAATTCATGGGATTAGGTTGTCAAGCGGACCCCAAGCCGGGACAAACGCTAGGAGGAAGAGAGAAGAGAGAGAATATTTGAGAAAAGCACTATACATACCTCGTATTCCTATGCGGTCTATGTCTACATGGCCGGGAGTTCCTGTTTTTCGGCCCCTGCTGTAGCCTGTAATGTACTGTTTGTTGCAGCTACTTTTTTATTAATACAATTATTACAAAACCATTTTTGTGATATGATCAATATAGGAAGACAACGAATCCAGCTTCTGCCCGCAGCTTTCTTTGCGCAAAATTCAATGATCGCACTTTCATAGTTACTTCCTCTCCCCCTTTTCATATAAGGGATGATATCCGTGATATCCGTGATCCTAGGACTCAAATTATCTACATAAGCAAACAGTTTCTTTCGCTTAGGTAATACATATTGGTAGGCATTTGTTTAGAGATGTGGGACAAATCATGCTGGCTACTTCAAATAGGCCCCAGTTCATTTCCAACTTCTAAAAATATATTAAGAAAAAGTTTCACTGTTTGCTCACAGAGAATCAAACTGCGTCGGTCGGCGCTTCGCCTTTCATATTACAAGCTGCTTGGTTTTCAACCGATTTCGAAGAAGAGGGTTTCGTCGGGTTTTTTTGTTTGCTATTTTTTAATGTATGTATGTTCACCGGTTATTCGAAGACGGCTGGACCGGATTTGAAAATTCTTTTTTGTTTAAAAGAGTATTCTTTACAGTGGCACCTGGTACCATTGTCATCAGGTCAGGATCAGATGATCGGATCCTGGAGAAATCTAGCGAACTCCTCAAATATTATAGGCATACGGCATACCTATAGTAGTTTGAGTATTTTTTAACAGTAGGTCAGACAAATGTTCTAGTTACAGCAAGAGCTTTTGGAAAGATGGAGGCTAAGTGAAGTAGGTTCTTTTGTGTTTGAATTTGCTGGATACCAAAGATATTACCAATGGATGAAGTGTTAGACAGTATCTTTTGCCTGCTTGAAATGACATTGGAAATGACGTTTCTTTCTTTGCTTTTTTTAGGGTTCCGTAAATGAAAAAAACGGAACCCTTATAGGATCACTTTGTTGCCCCGTCTGTCTGTATGTCGTTTAAAACCCTTTTGCTCATGAACGCGTAGAGGTATTAGGTAGCTAATACTTATATCGGCGGTCCCTTGAAGCTGTAAATAATCAAGCTTCGAAGTCAACGCAATGTGGCCACATTTGACCCTTTTTAACCGACTTCAAATTGTCTGATATACGGAACCATCGAGGCGTGAGGGGAGTATGTTAGAAGGGGAGTAGGGTAGTAGGGGAAAGGGTAGTAGGGGAGTAGGGGAGTAGGGTAGTAGGGGAATAGGGGAGTAGGGTAGTAGGGGACAAGGGTAGTAGGGGAATAGGGTAGTAGGGGAGTAGGGGAGTAGGGTAGTAGGGGAGTAGGGTAGCAGGGGAATAGGGTAGCAAGGGAGTAGGGTAGTAGGGGAGTAGGGTATTAGGGAGTAGGGTAATAGGGAGTAGGGTAATAGGGAGTAGGGTAATAGGGAGTAGGGTATTAAGGGAGTAGGGTATTAGGGGAGTAGGGTATTAGGGGAGTAGGGTATTAGGGGAGTAGGGTATTAGGGGAGTAGGGTATTAGGGGAGTAGGGTAGTAGGGGAGTTGGGGAGTAGGGTAGTAGGTTGAGTAGGGTAGTAGGGGAGTAGGGTAGTAGGGGAGTAGGGTAGTGGGGAGTAGGGGAGTTCGGGAGTAGGGGAGTAGGGGAATTGGGGAGTAGGGTAGTAGGGGAGTAGGGTAGTTGGGGAGTAGGGTAGTAGGGGAGTAGGGTAGTAGGGGAGTAGGGTAGTAGGGGAGTAGGGTAGTAGGGTAGTAGGGTAGTAGGGTAGTAGGGGAGTAGGGTAGTAGGGGAGTAGGGTAGTAGGGGAGTAGGGTAGTAGGGTATTAGGGGAGTAGGGTATGGGGAGTAGGGTATTGGGGGAGTAGGGTATTGGGGGAGTAGGGTATTGGGGAGTAGGGTATTGGGGGAGTAGGGTATTGGGGGAGTAGGGTATTGGGGGATTAGGGTATTGGGGGATTAGGGTATTGGAAGAGTAGGGTATTGGAAGAGTAGGGTATTGGGGGAGTAGGGTATTGGGGAGTAGGGTATTGGGGGAGTAGGGTATTGGGGGAGTAGGGTATTGGGGGAATAGGGTATTGGGGGAGTAGGGAATTGGGGGAGTAGGGTATTGGGGAGTAGGGTATTGGGGGAGTAGGGAATTGGGGGAGTAGGGTATTGGGGGAGTAGGGTATTGGGGGAGTAGGGTATTGGGGGAGTAGGGTATTGGGGGAGTAGGGTATTGGGGGAGTAGGGTATTGGGGGAGTAGGGTATTGGGGGAGTAGGGTATTGGGGGAGTAGGGTATTGGGGAGTAGGGTATTGGGGAGTAGGGTATTGGGGGAGTAGGGTATTGGGGGAGTAGGGTATTGGGGGAGTAGGGTATTGGGGGAGTAGGGTATTGGGGGAGTAGGGTATTGGGGGAGTAGGGTATTGGGGGAGTAGGGTATTGGGGGAGTAGGGTATTGGGGGAGTAGGGTATTAGGGGAGTAGGGTATTAGGGGAGTAGGGTATTAGGGGAGTAGGGTATTAGAGGAGTAGGGTATTAGGGGAGTAGGGTATTAGGGGAGTTGGGTAGTCGGGGATTAGGGTAGTAGGGGATTAGGGGAGTAGGGTAGTAGGGTAGTAGGGGAGTAGGGTAGTAGGGGAGTAGGGTAGTAGGGGAGTTGGGTAGTAGGGCTTTAGGGGAGTAGGGTAGTAGGGCTTTAGGGGAGTAGGGTATTAGGGGAATAGGGTATTGGGGGAGTAGGGTATTAGGGGAGTAGGGGAGTAGGGGAGTTGGGGAGTAGGGGAGTTGGGGAGTAGGGAGTAGGGGAGTAGGGGAGTTGGGGAGTAGGGGAGTAGGGGAGTAGGGGAGTAGGGGAGTAGGGGAGTTCGGGAGTTGGGGAGTAGGGGAATTGGGGTGTAGGAGAGTAGGGGATTGGGGGTAGAGGAGTAGGGGATTGGGAAGTAGGGGAGTTGGGGAGTAAGGGAGTAGGGGAGTCCGACTCGCGCTTGCCGGTTTTTTTAATAATTACAGCACCAATTCCATCTATGTATTACTTTGCCAATTTTTCCTCATTAGCTACTGTTCTAATTGCAGTGATTAGTCGGAAAACAGTGGTATGCATATTAATCCATACCTGCATTATGCATGGAATAATTACGACTACTTATGCATTGACACACTAATTTTAATGATGAAATACTAATATCAAACAAAAACACTAGTAATTAACATATTAGGTTACAAAATTACTAGGCACTCAAAAGATAAGTAATCAGTGTTCAAATTTTCGAAGGGTATATAAATAAAGTAAATCTTACTATCGTAAAACATTTTTTTTCGTAAAAATAACTTTATGCAAAGTGTTCCTTGTTGATTTGATATATGTCAATAAGGATGTCTAGATATAGAGTCCATAGTGGCCATCAAAACGGAGTTTTGCACTGAGTCACAATATTTTTTATTTTTATTTTTTATTTCATTTATTTATTAAGCCACATGTAAGCGACACACACAACAGTTTACAAATGACCGAATAATTTATTCACTAGTATTCATTAATACATTAAAATTAAAATCTGCATTGCATTGGTCAATAAATAAATATATATATGAAATGATAAATTGTTTATTAATTGAGTATTTAATTATTTAATTACATTCAAACTGACAAAACAATAGAAAAAGTAATAAATAACTATAAACTAAAAACTACCTACAAATAGAATATATCCTCTAAATGAAATTGATCAATTAAAATAAATAAATAAATGACGCGCGAAGTGACAAAAGAGACGTGATTGTAACCGTTTATATTTTATACACTAATACCCTTAAAAATAACTGATTAAATATTACAAACGATTAAAATATTCGTACTAAACTCGCTTATTGTTATCGTTCGTTTATTCGTTTTATTGGTATTAACTCTAAAACTATAGGCGAACCTAAACAAGTTTATAGGACATTTTAGTTTCTAAATATGATTACGAATATACTGTTAAAAGCTTTTGGGACAAAGGGCCATTTACACATTGATTAGTGTTAAGTGCGAGTCCATAAATTTTCTACTTGTGTTTAGTAACAAATGTATGGACTCGCACTTAACACTAATCAATGTGTAAATGGGCCTTATCCCAAAAGATTTTAACAGTCTATTCGTGAGCATATTGTATGATATTTAAAACTAGATCCTTAGCAGTCCTAACATTCATGGTTTATGTAAGTTGTTAGGAATACAGTATCGCGACTCTTTAATATATTTATCTACACCCTTATCATAACTCCCCTATAATATATTCAGAAACTATAAGCTAACGGCCTATGTATATTAAGAAACCTAGCTGTCTGTGGTGGATCGTAAAATATACATTACAATATCGATGAGTCATACTTTATTTACATTCAAATTTTGAACGCCTTCTCGTATACCGATTCCTTCCGGAATCGGCGATTCCGGAAGTTGTTCGAAATTTGAATGTAAATTAAAGTATTGGTACTAATGACAACCTACTCCTAGTTAGTCATGATTTGAAATCTATTTTACCATAAAGGTGCAATGGCGGTCATTCTAATGAATCTCAACATGTTGAGGAGTAGGTATAGTATGGTGGTAGTATATGTGTGTAGATAAAGTAATGTATGTAACTGTACATAATTAGGCATTAAAACACTCGTGTGATATCATTATAAAACTCACTTCGTATGCTATAAAATATAACGGTTACACTCACGTCACTTTAGTCACTTCGCGCGACATGTTTCGGAGAGCTCAGGTCTCCATCTTCAAGAACTAAGAGTGCTATTTGAACCGGTAGCCCACACGTGCGGCACGCCGAGCGGGACGCAGGCTGGCAGTCGGCAACGCGACGTCTAACTAAAGTGACGTGAGTGTAACCGTTATATTTTATAGTGTTAGTATGTCACTTCGTATGTTTTATTAATCTACACTCGACTCGTATTTTCATTATGTAGCAGACATAAACTACTATTAGATACATACGTAACAACAGCGCATCGATAAAGTTTTTATCCATGGGGATGAAACCGCAAAACTAATGAGGTTCGACACGCACTTATGCGCTGTCCGCAGAGCTAATGGTCCACTGGGACTGGGACTTCATATTGATCTCCGGATGTCAAATATATGTATACACAGTGCGCCTTATTACAATGACATAAAGTGTAAAATGGGATATCTTTGAAGTAAGCTGCTGTTAGTAACCGAAGATTTATAAAATTATTGCTTGCAAAAGTTTTTTCTTCTGACTGTGTACAAGTTTCTTTCAGTTTTCTTGAAAATCGTGGGTCTGAACCCTAAGTACCATTGACTTTCACGGAAGTAAATAAACATACATACCATTACATTTTAATACTTTCCGTGTCGTAGTTTGTTAGGCGCTATGCTTATGAATGATTGATCTCAACGATTTCCCGCAATGTAGAGGAAAGCTGCTACACCCGGCGAATCCGCTTAGCAGGATCCTGTAACTAATGTGACTATCTTGAAGCAAATCAAATTATTTTGTTGAATATTTTTTGATTTGCAATTTTTTTAATTATTTAAGTAGTTACACTACTATATATAAATTATAAACTGAAAATAGATGTCATATACTTCACAAAAAGTGACCAAGCCATCCAGTGTCCGAGACCAGATTTGAACTGGCGTCTTCAGCTTTCGCGGCTGACGCCCTGACCACTAGACCACCCGGTCACGGCGGAACTTGACAAAATAATAATAATTCAGAGAATCGCATATATGCAATCTCTGAATTTGAAACGGCTAGGCGCCGTTGACTATACTCTAAGGGCATGCGCAGCACGTGCTTGCACTCCTATCCGATTATATACTTTTTCTGAAGTATATGACATCTATTTTCGGTTTATAATGTGTAGGTACTTATTAGTTTGTCTTCAGTGAAGGAAAACATCGCAAGGAAACCTGCATAGACTTTCTCCTGTCCGTATTAGATGGGTGTTATGACCATAGCCTTAAAATTCTTGTAAGTCAGTGTCCAACACTCATAGATAGAAGATAATAGACAAAAAGGCTCAAATATACCGAAAATATGGGTCAACCAATCCGGCTATATTCACAAAACCTGGATAGCTTCTACCGCGAGTATACCTACGATATACAGAAATACAGAGTTTATTGGTAAAAAATGTAAAAACACATTTTACACGTCATTAAAATACATACAATAAGTAAGTACACCATAAATTACACTTATTTATTATCATTAGACATGTTAAATTATAAACAACAACAAATTTGTAGGTAGCTACCTAGTAGGTAGAACCTGTTATCGAACGCTGCTGGGTCGATGATACACCTGCGCAATCATGAAATCATCGATACGATAATATGCCTTATCAATCAGAAACGATTTAAGTTTATTTTTAATATTGTATCACTACTTTATTCTTTAATGTCATAAGGTACGGTGTTGTAGGCAGTCGGTCCCATGACGACAAGTGATCGTTTAGACTTGGCGAGTCGTCGCTCAGGAATTAGCAACCGTGGTTGCCTTTGCGACGAGCGCTCAGGGTTCTTTGCGCTGTATTTGTATTTGTTTATATTTGTCCTTACATACATACATACACGGGGTCAGTATGTATATAGAGGGTAAAGTTAATATTTTATGTTTTTTGAACAACGACTGAGCAGGACAGTCGAAAGGTTTTCCGTCGATTATACGCAGGGCGCGTTTTTGCATCTTAAACACCCTATCACGATCAGCGGCAGTGCACCAGAGATCGGCACCCTGCGTAAGAATCGAGTGGAAATATCCGTAGTACGCAGTTTTGATTTTATCTACAGATAAACAAGGAGCTATCCTGGACAGCGCAAAGCACGCTGCGGCCAATTTATCGCAAGTCGCCTGAATGTGTGGGGCCCACTTTAGGCCGGCGTCGATATGGAAGCCTAGGTACTTAGCCGTTTCGACTTGAGGAATTGGCATATACCATTGGCATTCTACAAGTTCATGAATGACCCGAGAGATCTTAGATTTTAAGCTGTCATAATCGTCTGCATGAACAATAACACAGGTGTCGTCGGCGAACATAACATACTCTTGGCCCGGGCATGCTTTCGTAATGTCATTGACGAGAACCAAGAACAGGATATTCCCACATACAGACCCCTGAGGCACTGCGCAGTCGCCAATAGACTCCATGGCAGACTTCGAGTTATGTACGTACGTACATTGTTTACGACCATCTAAAAATGATTTTATTATATTAAGGATACCTTCCTTGTGATCCCGTACCGCGAAAGTTTATTGAGGAGGAGATCTATCATCTCGAAGGCACGCGACAAATCGCAGAAAATAGCAGCGACTTGTCGCGAGCCCTCGAGGTGTGCCAACACCCTACCCACCACATCGCGGGCGGCGTCAGTTGTCGACCGACCCGGTTGATAGGCATGCTGACAGTTCAATAAGCTGTTCCTAGTAAAATGTTCCATAATTCTGTTACTAAGTAGCCGTTCAAAGACCTTCGAAATAACAGGTACCAGAGATATGGGTCTGTAAGACTTGGGTAAATCCAATTCACCCTTGCCCTTATAAATCGGCATAACCTTTACTAGCTTTAGAGTTTCAGGATATATACCAACACTGACACATTCGTTAAATAGTGATAGGAGTAGGGATATAACACTAGGAGACAAACAATCCAAGATATGCGTAGACATGTCGTTTATGTCGTTAGAAGTTTTACGTTTGATTTGTTTACATACTACAATCATTTCTCGCAGTGTGAACGGAGTAAAGATAAGAGGTGAGGGGGGTTGATCTAAATAACTTTGTAGGTAATTTAAAGCAGTTGGAATGCATGGTTTCGTATTATTTACATTTGCGTCGACGTAGTACTTGTCTTTAGCATCTCTGCAGACGCGGTGGCGCGAGTGTCCGCACAGTCGCCCATTGACTTACTAACAAGTACGTCGATCGCTCTGTTCTTTTTTAGGGTTCCGTAGTCAACTAGGAACCCTTATAGTTTCGCCATGTCTGCCCGTCCGTCCGTCCGTCCGTCCGCGGATAATCTCAGTGACCGTTAGCACTAGAAAGCTGAAATTTGGTACGAATATGTATATCAATCACGCCGACAAAGTGGTAAAATAAAAAGTGGAATTTTTTTTTATTAGGGTACCTCCCCTATACGTAAAGTGGGGAGTGATTTTTTTTTTCATTTCAACCCTATCGTGTGATATATTGTTGGATAGGTATTTAAAAATGAATAGGGGTTTACTAAAATTATTTTTCGATAATGTAAATATTTTCGGAAATATTCGCTCCAGAAGTAAAAAAATATGCGTCCCCCCCCCCTCTAACTTTTGAACCATAAGTTTTAAAAATATGAAAAAAATCTCGAAAGTAGAACTTTATAAAAACTTTCTAGGAAAATTATTTTGAACTTGATAGGATGAATAGTTTTTGAAAAAAATTACAAAATAATTTCTGAATTAAGTCTGTAATTTAACCGTATAAGCAGGTGTTTATTGTACCTGTAATTTCTACAAAATTACAATGAAATGACGTGCTTTCAAATAAAGTAAAAACGGTGAAAATCGGTTCACGCAATAAAGAATTATTCCATAAAAATCATCTTCCATACTTTAAGCTCGCGCGCAATAGTTTACTTAATTTGCCGATAGATGTCGCTGTACGTGGAACTCTCATATCATATCCTACATGGCGGTGTTATTAACTCTTAAGTGGGGACACTTACTGTGACCGACGGAAAACTACGGAACCCTACACTGAGCGTGGCCCGACACGCTCTTGGCCGGTTTTTTTGCTACCTCTGCACGTTTCGTTGGATATTATTCTCCAAATACTACGAGACATATCATGACCGCTGTTTGAAATTAGGTTTGGTTTGGTTTGGTTTGGGGTTTTTACTTAGTTTGACTTTAAGTTTTCTAATATTGTTTCTCTGTTTTTTTATAGTGTCATTGACTCAGACATCGTTGCAGTTTTTAACAGGGTGATACTTAATAGGAAAATGAACATCGAAATAATGCTTTAATACGTTTATAACAGATGTTGTCTTATCACCGGGGCAATTATTTTTACTCAAGACTTCATCCCTATTTTTGTAATTTAAACAACGAGTGAAGTCCTGTTTATTAGAAAGTGAAAACTTTCGTTTTAATACATGTAATTTAGAGTGGATTCGGTTATTGATATTAATAGCAATATTCAATGACAAATGATCGGATAGATTCATTTCATTACAATTTATTTTATCTATATCTGACTTAATTATATTCGAATATGCATGGTCAATACATTTTCTAGACGTATTTGTTATCCTGGTCGGCTTATTTAAAATATTTCTAAAACCATAGCATTTAATTATGTCAAGCAACTGTTTGGTAATAGTACAATTTGTCAATATGTCAATATTCATGTCACCCACTATAATTACATTATTATTTTTAATTGCAATAAAATCCAACAACTGGTTCAGTTTATTGAAAAACATCTTGATGTCACCACTGGGCGGTCTATATATACATACTATAATTAGGTCAAGGCCGATGCACTCAACTGCGCACGCTTCGAATTGCATTTCGACGGAGAGGTCAGTGACTTCCTTGCGTTCCATGGTCAGAATGTCGGTGCCGGCGAAGATGCAGACTCCTCCACCCATCCGTGAGGATCGGCAGTAGTGAGCTCGAAGCTGGTAGTTAAGTATATTTACCGAGCATATTTGATTTGGCTCGAGCCAGTGTTCCGATAGGCACAAAACATTTATCTCATCCAGAAGTTGGAGTTCACTCTCTAATTTGCAAGTATTGTTGGCTAATCGGTTTATATTCAAGTGGAGTATATTTACCAATCTTTTCTATTTTTTGTTTTTGTTTGTGGTGGTGCCGTCGTATACGTGTCAAGTATAACTTGACCTCCATATTCGTAGCATTCATACTTGCTTACGCTGGTTCTATTTTAACGAAGCGTTTGTTCGGTCCTTTGTGGCTAGTAATGGACATGTCCTCGGAACGATCGGCTCTCTTCGGCAGAAGGCGTCGTACATGACGCCTTATTGTGTGCAGATTGTGATTCTCTATACAGTGAAACCCGCTTAATAATTTCACGTTTAATACTGTAGTGTGAGTGCTACGCCACATTCACACCTTCATTTTTTTTATTTAGGGAAACAAACAGCATACAATAATACAAGGAGGTAAGCATATAAGTTAATACATAAGCCAAAACAGTTTCCACTTATAAGTAATACCGAATTCCTTTGCTCCGAAAAATTTACATGAGAAAGAAAACATGATATTGAGAAGAGTCTAAGAATTTTACAATATTATCATTATTATCAGGTTTGAAAAGAAAAAAGTAACATAATAATAACAATAACACATAATAATTTAGTGTCAAATCAAAAGGTATACATGCATATAACCAATAATTTTTAAGAAAAAAAAACCGACTTCAATGGGGGTAGCCGGTGAAGGATTATTGTAGATGGTGCACTTAGATTCCATACAATGAAATAACTTGCTTAAAAAACGCAGCGGAGAGGACAAATCGCCAAACGTGAACTATGCGTCGTTGAAGAGTTCCGTTCTGATTATCATCAGCAGTTCCACTTCATCAAATGTCACTCTTTTGAATGAAAATGCTTGATTTGTTGATAAAAATACAAAAGTCACTTTATGTATGCCTTTAAGATTTGAGGAATTCCCTCGATTCCTCGTGGAACTCATCATCAGAACTTGAGCTTGACGAAAATTGGTCCTGACAATCTAACTTGCTTAACAAACATAGCGAAGAGGAAGAATCGCCAAACATGAACTATGCGTCGTTGAAGAGTTCCGTTCTGTTCATCATCAGCAATTCCACTTCATCAAATGTTACTCTTTTGAATGAAAATACTTGATTTGTTGATAAAAATACAAAAATCACTATGTGTAAGCCCTTAAGATTTGAGGAGTTCCCTCGATTCTTCATGGATCCCATCATCAGAACTTGAGCTTGACGAACATTTGTTCTGACAATTAAACTTGCTAAACAAACACAGCGAAGAGGACGAATCGCCAAACGTGAACTATGCGTCGTTGAAGAGTTCCGTTCTGATCATCATCAGCAGTTCTACTTCATCAAATGTCACTGTTTTGAATGAAAATGATGGTTTTGTTGATAAAAATATAAAAATCACTATATGTATGCCTTTAAGATTTGAGGAGTTCCCTCGATTCCTCATGGATCCCATCATCAGAACTGCGTTTTGACAAAAACGGGACCAATCTGTATATATATACTTACAATCAAAAAGAGAATTTTCAAAATCGGTTCAGACATCGGTTCGGGTTTTTGGACCCGGGGTATGTCCTTAAACTACGTCCGGACCTGGGTATGTCCTTAAACTACGCCAAAAAGAGAGGTATGGGCACTGCGAATGGCATCTCGCTAAGTGTGGTAGGGCACGTTCAGCGAATGTCATCGCTCAAATCTGGAGCAGAGCCCGACTGGGGAAGTACCTCCACCTTACAGAATACCACAGCCAAATAGCACTAGACCCTACTCATAGTGTTGTGTTCCTGCTGGTGAGTAAGGTTGCCAAAGAGCTCAAAGAGGACCCAGTGTGTTGACGATGAGGGACCTTCTTGTTCCTTTAGTCGTCAACACAGTGAATCCTCCTTTATGTAAAGGGTCGGCAACGCGCATGTGACTCCTTTGGAGTTGCAGGCGTCCATAGGCTACGGTAGCTGCTTACCATCAGGCGGGCCGTGTGCTTGTTTGCCACCGTCGTGGTATAAAAAAAAAAAAAAAAAAAAAGACATGACGGAGTTATGGAGTAACAAACATAAAAAATAAAAAACAAAAAAAAAAATAAAAAACATACACGCCGAATTGAGAACCTCCTCTTTTCAAATCTTGAAGTCGGTTAATAAAACCAGCAAATTTAGAATTTAAAACAGCGCAAGAACAATTTGAAATTGGATTTAGGTACAACATGCAAAATACTTTATTTGTAAATTTTCTTATTTCTACTTTTAAGCTAAATTTTAAGTTTTTCGATGCTTTTTGATGGCGGAAACAAACCTATTATAATTCAGCTGGAATAAATCAATATGCGAATATTTTTTGTTGTAAATATTGGAAGAACTTGCAAGGAACCCATTACTTACATATCTTTTGCAACTGAAAGGAACAGGGGCCTATTTCTCGAATGTTACAAGTTCACAAGTCTACAAGCTTACATTTTAAACTTAATTATACAAGTGTATGTTTAATTCTGTTTCTCAAAGGAATTTACTACAAGTGTGTAGTAAATTCCTTCCCGGCCAATTTGCGTAGGAATAATACAATTTTAAATCCGGACCACACACAGCCATGCAATTGATCGAATGATTGCCATGTCGATCGACAAAAACTTCCTCGTGTTCGCTAGTTGCATCTATATCGATTAGAATTCCATCCATACAACCGCACACTAAGGGCATTCCGGCGATGTCATAGAATTTTGCAACCAGTGCGTGCATATTTTCTGGCCATATGACATATTCGGGGTATAAAGCTTCATTTACAGCGGCAACAAAGTTGTGAATGACTCTGCAAACACTGGCTTTACTAATTCCTTGCATGTGTCCTCCTGCGTGGTATTGAACGCCTGTCCCCAACCAGTGAAGGGCGGTTTGCAGCTGTAAATCGACAGACAATGCTCTACTTCTATTAGTAAGTCTGGCCAAATGTTGACCTAATATATTTCTTGGATGTTCCAGCTGCACTGCTGTAAGTCGAAATCTCTCGTTGTACTTAAAATTATTTTCCATGTACGTATAATTTATTCTGTCTCTATACACTCGAGGCCTCACCACAACCACTTCTTCATCGTCTGAAGAGTCGCTAGACCACATTACCACCAAACGAACACACGTCACTTTTTTGAATTTAAGTGACAATCAATATCATCAACTATTCCTCAATAAAATGGCCGACTTGTCTCTTCGGAATATACAAGTGTAATAATACAAGTAGTAATAAAAAGCGTTTCTCAAAAGCATCAATTACAAGTGTAAAATCAAACACATTTTCCCTAGTAATTCAATGAATGTTTACAAGCTTCAGGGTGAGTCAGTTTTTTTTATATAATACGTGTGAATTCGTTAAAAAATCACGCTAACCCTTAATATGTTAGTGGTCATTTACTGGTTCTTTCCAGCCATAGCAATGAGTTTACTGAATTTTATTTGTAATATAAAAGGCCAATTTAAAATATATTACTGATTTTAACGAAGTCCGTTCAAAACTTACACGTTTAAAATCTTAAAAATGCAATATCTTCATTTATGTGTTAATCGATTTTTACGAAAAAAACAATATTATCAGATTATAGAGACTCTTCATTATTTTGTGACAAGTCACAAGCTACAAGTGTAAAATACAGCCTTCGAGAAACGAAATTACTGTTTCAGTATATAATATCTACCTGTATTTGTCAACGATACACTTGTGAACACTCTTGTATCCCCGCTCTTGTAACAATTATACATTTACGTGAAACGGAAACTTGTGAAAAATATTGAAATACAAGCGTTACCATAGATACACACTTGTAATACAAGACTTGTACTTTTTGAGAAACAGGGCCCGCAAAGCAGTGGACCGTGTTCGGAAACGAGGACATGCCCTAGCCCTATATATAAGCACCTAGCATGTAACTTTATCCATTATACGCATTTATACTCCAACCAAGTTGTTTTACTCTAACGTCCCACACTATATGGCGACCCTGCCAGGATCGCCATGTAAAGTGTGGCGTAGTGAAACAACTATTTAAGTTCAATGTCGTATATATTCTGGATTAAATGAATCTTACATAAACTTATACTATGTGGCTAAGCATGTGTGCTACTATACATACACTACTATACAATTTGTTGCATGATACGCCATTTTGCGGAGTCTTAGTAATAGGGTCCCGTTGTTACCTTTTGGGTACGGAACCCTTAAATAAGATCAATGATGATGGAATAAATATGGACGCAATACATGTTACTTCTCAAATATATTAAATTAGATGAGAGCTAAGCGAAACAAAAATAACCTGTTAATGTCTCGTCAAACGTAAAAGGTTATTTTTCAGCAATAAATGGCGGAATTTACATATAAATTGACTTGTCAAAACCGAGTTTGCTCATTCCTTCATTACTCGGGGTCATCAAATGGAGAAAGACTTAATTTGCGGTAGCTATATTTGAAGCTAATTACAGGTATTCAGGAGCGTTTGAACTTTACGAATTGATCACATTTTGACCTCATTCGTAACGCATCTTGTGTGATATCAAAATTAAATCAATTTGCCAACTTTTGAACAATGACATTATAAGGTAACACAGCTGAAAAACAATAAGTAATTTGTACCTACGAATAGAATTAAAATAGGTCGGTAGGTACTTACCAATTTTACTGATCTTATTCATATTTTATCATGCTAACTACGATTTTAATTTTAACGAAAAAAAATAAAAACTTATCTGTACTCTGTTCGAAAATATCTAAATAGGTATACTGGGTATCAAAACCAACGTCAAGGCTATCAGATTAAGCAAATTTGACCCTTATAAAAATGGCATAATTTTCGAGATATTGGCTACTTTTATAATAAAGCTTAAAGTAGTAATTTTCCCAATGTTTAAAAAAAAATACGTTTTCATTAGGGCCTTATTTGCTTAATCAGATAGCCTTAATCAGCTGTTCTCTCAGCCCCTAAAGTCATGACGTTGGTTGTGCACCCTGTATACTTAAAACAGTAGCGTTGCCTGGACACTAAAGGCTAAGCCGTGAAGCGAGCTCTTGAAGATAAAACCATGAAAACATATATTTTAATGTCACGGAGCTTCAAAATCACGGAATATCATCTCTAGAAGTTTTATCAACAAATTTTAATATAAACAAGCTTAAATTCTCCTTTACTGTAAATATCCAGCATTTAAAGGAGCTACCCTGTCTGCTCAGGGTATTGAACTATTCTTTGTTTGCGATGAAAAGGGTTTTGCTCCCTTAAACTAAGTCCTAGGTGTGGCAACATTTGTGGTGAAAGAAACTTTATTTTCTCAAAAGATTTACCTGGATAACCTATACAGAGTGTTATTGCAACATCAGCCATATCGTACGAGGTGATTAGGTAGGTCATACTAAACAACTTTTTCTATGGGACCAGCCCCGAAATCCCAAAAAAAATTGGCCTCTCAATAGAAAATATCGACATCTGATCGGCCAAAATGCATGAATCAGCCAAAAATTTTTTTAACGATTTTCGAATTGGTCCCATAGAAAAAGTTGTACAGTATGGCCTACCTACCTAATCACCTCGCCCAATATGGCTAGTTATTAAAATAATTTTAAACAAAAAAGAACCGACTTCACTTAACCTCTCCACCTTTTCAAAAGGAAATGCTCGATCTGCTATAAAAAATACTCAAATCACTATAGGTGTGCCTATAATAGTTGAAGAGTTCCCTCGATTTCTCCGGGATCCCATCATCAAATCCTGACCTGGTTACAATGGGACCAACTGTGAAGTATGCTCTTTCAAACAAAAAAAAAAATTCCTAATCGGTCCAGCCGTCTTCGAACATACATGAAAAAAAAAACGCAAAAAAAACAAAGATCCCGACGAATTGATAACCTCCTCCTTCGAAATCTTGAAGTCGGTTGAAAACGCTCTGTATTTAGGGCAGAAACCTAAAAACTAGTAAATCGAGGAGGAGGGTCTTGCTCATCGTAGAAAAATATGCCCTAATCTGCTTTTAAATCAACAAACATCAGTTATGCAGGCTACCTTACAGCATACAGTGTATTGGCAGATTAACCCTGAGTGGACACGCCATAATACAAAACTCGTTTGACTGTTTTTTTAACACGTCTGTACAGTAAATACTTCAATGTGTGCGTGAGTACCAGTAACCCGACTGATAACCTACTAGTTTCCTGCCAATCGGCCGCCGCGGGATGGGGTAATTCCAATCGGGGCGGGGCGTATCGATATTCTATTGCGCGATGGCTATTCTGTATGAAATACTATTATTTATTCTGTGACTGCGATTTACGGACATTAACGTGGAGCGGGCTTTATCCTTTGAGAATGCAATGCTGGTTTAATGAGCAGGTTGCGATAAAATCTGCTTTGTTGTTTATGTTAATGTTATTCTATTAACATAATCTTTGTTGGTAATTAATGTTATGGATGTTTTCTATGTACTTGCGTATTTATCTATATGTCGCAGTACAATAGATAAAGCCGTTATATAGTTATAACCCTAGGGATATAATTATATGTCGTAACATAGTTATACGAAAGCGATTCATTATTATCTTACTAGGAATATAACTATAATACGTCTTTAGTTTAGTGATATAGTTATATTACTGGATTAAGTTTAGTGAAATAATTGTAGGAGTGTGGCGGAGGTATAGTTATATCCCTAGGGATATAGCTATATGCCGTATAAGACGTATTATAATCATATTCCTAGTAAGATAGTAATATTTTACTAGGAATATAACTATAATACGTTTCTAGTTTAGTAATATAGTTATAGTACTTTTACGTAATAATGCTAAAAAGTATTGTAACTAATTGCAACCAACAAAGTTGATTTTGTAATAAAAATAAAAACGAATATACTTACTGTTTTCTTTGATTCCCTGGCAGATTTATAACCATTTAACCACATTAATTTAGTCAAATACCACAAAGATAATACAAGATAGTAATATCTTACTAGGAATATGATTATAATACGGCATATAACTATATCCCTAGGGATATTACTATACCTCCGCCGCACCGCCGCACTCCTACCTACAATTATTTCACTAAACTTAATCCATTTGTTTTTATTTAGTTTTACTACTCACCATATTCTCAACAAAAAAAATAAACAAAAGCGACATAAACGTCAGGGCTGCGACTATAATTTGCAAGTTTATGAACGAGTTGCCGACCCCTGCAGATGCAATAATTTGCCGGTCTGCGCACACCAAGTCTTGTATTTAATGACAGTTTCAGGGGTAAAAACCTTTTTAGGGCTTGTAAATTAAAAAATACCCAGTTTGTTTGCTAAAATGCAATAGCATCGTTGTCCCGGGTGTTTTATCCGTATTGGTCAATATAAATTGTATGCAGTGGTTGGCGATCCCTGCAAAGAAAATCATTTTCTGCATGCGCTAGCACTGTGTACTAGAAATGTAACGAATATTGATTTTTGAATTCGCGAATACAAATGGGAATGCGAATATTTGCCGCTCATATTCGCGAATGAGAATACGACAATGGAGTCAACAGCCTTGGCATAAGGGGAGTTGTGGTTGTTAAATGATTAAGGCGTGATACTTTCAAACCGAATGTCGAGGAAACGAAAAAGAAAACCCTTCTAGGTATTTCTGCAGCCAATATTTTGGAAATGAGGACACAACCAATAGGTTCATTTTTTTTGTCGATAAGATAATAAAATACCGATTGAAATGATTGTAATTTTCTTCCAGAATTTTTCTTATCATTCAATTAATCGTTGATTTCTAAAATTTGGGGAAAATGCCCCAAAAATATTTACATTGATTGAGCGAATATGAATGCAAATATTAAAACACTAGCTTTTGCCCGCGGCTTCGCTCGCGTTAAATTCGGGGTAACAAACCATACAAACTTCCACCCCCCATTTTAGGGAAGTGGGGGTTTGAAAGAGACAAAAAATAGCTTATGTCACTCTCCATCCCTTCAACTATCTCCCCTTAAAAAATCACGTCAATTCGTTGCCCCGTTTTGCCGTGAAAGACGGACAAACGAACAAACAAACACACACATACACTTTCCCATTTATAATATTAGTATGGATAGGCGGATATTCGCGAATGCGAAAACGAATATTTGTTACATTACATCCGTACTGTGAGTGTGTACTTACCTACCTAGTATTAGTACCTCACCTACTTAGTGACAGTATCAGGGGTAAAAACCTGTTGCTTGATTTTGTAAATTTAAAATTATTAGAGATACGTTAAAAATGCAATGTCTCCTTCGAGCAACAATGTAAAGGTGTGATAGGCAGATGCGCATATCTACACTTAGTAAGCGTAATGCACGTAAACCACGTAGTAGAGCGGCTTACAGAGCAAATAACAGATAAAGCGCCTCTCCATAAGAGAAGGGATTTCCTCTCATAAGCACGTAGGGTCATAGTATATACAGGGTGTTTGGTAACCGGATGCAAAGCCGAAAGTAGGAGATAGTCTAGGTCATGTAGAACATTTTTAGCCATACTTGTCTTAGACAAATGTTATTAGTTTTTTTTTAATTTAAATTTTAAGATTTGTCGGAGAAAACTGCAAAACTTCAGACTAAATCGATAATTAGTACTTTTTTTACTGCAGGTAGATTTTTTTTTGTTTTATTTCGTATTGTGCAATGTCTATCAAACACTAGAAAAGTGATTTCAAACATCTGTGTCTAAAGAAAACAAGTTGACAGCGATTTAAAATTTTAGTTACATGAAAATGTAAACGATTTAAGTGATTTCAAAGTACGATAAAAAAAAAACTAAAATAGCCACGAATTTTCAAACCATTTTAGAAACATGCTTGGCTTTTACCCTTTTATTTAAGCTATCAAACACGACTGTAGCTACTGTATCCTTGAAAATAAGCCACCTAAACCAACTGGGTAGCTAAAATGGTTCACTCTACTTGTGATACTTGTGGTAGTTGTGGTGACGAATCTCATTATGATTTTACAATAAAACATTGGTTCTGAATACTAAGTTGGCGTTGACTTGACATTTGACTTGTTTTAAAAGGGTTAAGTGTACTGGACAAAACTACCACATGCAATTTTAACAAACAAAGGCTTGCGGCGGTGAGAGACAAAAGGGACTGATAGCGGCAGGCGGCGGGCGATAAGACAATCATGTCTCAAGCCATTTTATCTTTGAAAATAGGCTACCTGTACTAATAAGAGGGAATGTTTAGGGTAAATTAAAACAAAAGCATAAAAGATAAGTTATTTATTTTTACGATCAACACATTAAAATTACACATCATCGCTCGTTTTCAAAATGTGACCCGCCGTTTCGAATACAAGCACGAGCCCGTCTTCTTACTTCTGTGGTGGTTGTTCCGAATATCATTTCTTCCCTCATCCTTTCGAACGCCGCTTCTATCCTCTCCCTCAGCTCTTCTACGGTATTAATGACCTCTTGTGTGTAGACTAGCTCCTTAGCTCGGCCCCAAACGAAAAAATCCAATGGTGTCAAATCAGGTGACCGAGCGGGCCAAGGGATTCGTCCGCCTCTGCCGATCCAACCGTCCGGGAAACAGTTATCCAGATGCTCCCTTACAGCCAGAGAGTAATGGGCGGGACAACCGTCGTGTTGAAATGTCACTGCACCGGGCAGCTGGTCTTCGTCAATAAGCCTGGGCAAATCGTTTTGTAAAAATTCCAAATAATTTGCCCCATTTAAATTATTTGGCAAAAAATGTGGCCCAATAAGGACTCTGCCGATGATTCCAGCCCACACATTGACGGAAAACTTTCTTTGGAAGGACACTTGCTTTTTCCAATGTGGATTGTTGTTTTTGTCAGCCCATTGGTGTAGGTTATGGAAATTTGTGATCCCCTCCCGGGAAAATTTCGATTCATCGGTCCAAAGAATGCTTCGCAAAAAACGTCGGTCTTCGATATCCGCATTGAGTAAAAATCGGCAGAAGTCCACTCGGCGTGCAGGATCTCCTTCGTCCAAACCTTGAACTCCGATGCCGCGAAAAGGATATTTTCCCTCACGATTCATTGTGGCCCATACTTTCCATGTGGACAAGTTCAGATTACGAGCTACCACTCTGATGCTCGTATTCGGATCCTCTGCAAATGCCTGTAGAACGTCTTCCTCCACTTCAGGGCGATTACGTCCTGGATTCCCTCCATGTTGCACAGCAATACCATTCTCACGTAGCCTTCGGAATGAATTGTAAAACACTCTCACATTAGGCAATCTCCGGTTTGGAAAACGCTCTTGGTACATCCGTCGGGCCATCGCTCCATTACTGTCAGCTTTGCAGTACATGTAGATAATGTCGGCGTATTCTTCGTTCGTAAACTCCATGTTTACAATGAAGAAGTCGTAATTACACGTGAAGGAGCGCCTACGGCAGCTACAACTTGACACGGTAAATTGAGATGAGAGCGGGAAATTAAACCACAATGAACGTCTAATCGCAACTGAAGTTGTAACTAGACTAAATTACTAGTTTTTGCACAAATACTCATGTAGCTAATCAGTTTATCTTTGTCAATAAAGCACAAAACCGATCATCTTTGTTTAACGCCGCTCACCGCCTGCCGCTATCAGTCTCTTTTGTCTCTCACCGCCGCAAGCCTTTGTTTGTTAAAATTGCATGTGGTAGTTTTGTCCAGTACACTTAACCCTTTTAAAACAAGTCAAATGTCAAGTCAATGCCAACTTAGTATTCAGAACCAATGTTTTATTGTAAAATCATAATGAGATTCGTCACCACAACTACCACAAGTATCACAAGTAGAGTGAAACATTTTAGCTACCCAGTTGGTTTAGGTGGCTTATTTCCAAGGATACAGTAGCTACAGTCGTGTTTGATAGCTTAAATAAAAGGGTAAAAGCCAAGCATGTTTTTAAAATGGTTTGAAAATTCGTGGCTATTTTAGTTTTTTTTTATCGTACTTTGAAATCACTTAAATCGTTTACATTTTCATGTAACTAAAATTTTAAATCGCTGTCAACTTGTTTTCTTTAGACACAGATGTTTGAAATCACTTTTCTAGTGTTTGATAGACATTGCACAATACGAAATAAAACAAAAAAAATCTACCTGCAGTAAAAAAAGTTCTAATTATCGATTTAGTCTGAAGTTTTGCAGTTTTCTCCGACAAATCTTAAAATTTAAATTAAAAAAAAACTAATAACATTTGTCTAAGACAAGTATGGCTAAAAATGTTCTACATGACCTAGACTATCTCCTACTTTCGGCTTTGCATCCGGTTACCAAACACCCTGTATAGTGATGTATTGTAAGAATAGGAGATTGGTTTGGAGATTGGAGGTGACATAAACTATAGTCTGACAAGCTGTGTGTGTTTGGTGCTAAAACCCCTCTACATCCCAACCCGGCGCTGTACCTATTACAAGGAGGTACAGACCCAAACAAGATTTACTGAAAATATGGCTCGTGAAAATTGTAACCGGCCAGTCTTATACCGTAACTAGCTTTCCGCCCGCGACTTCGTCCGCGTATAATACGGTTCCTCATACAGAGTTTCGTATCCAATTGTATCTTCTTAACTAACTTTTGTTAATCCCCGAACCATCTTCTTAATCTATTTATACTTATAGCTATTTTGGTGAGAAAACGGGTAACGTAGACATACTCGTAGTTTCAGTTACAAATAAGTGTTAATATGCAAATAATAACGTAAATACTCGTATACTCTATTATTTGCGTAACTTTTTGTGAACTACATATATAGTGGTGGTTTTATTTTGCGATACGATGACCAAACTATTGTCAGAGCTAACTCTGGAACATAGAAATGGAAATGGAACGGAAATAGGAACTATAATTCCTAGTAAATTCAAACAAAAAAAATGTAAATCTCTATACAAACTTTCAACCCCTATTTAGCGCCGTTCTAGGTTGAATTTTTAAAAACGCTGAAATTGAGTTTATTATTTTTTAATTATTAATAAACGTACGAAGTTTCAAATCTCTTACTCTAAATTTTAAAACCTCACCCATACAAACTTTTAACCCCCATTTTACCCCCTTAGAGGTTGAATTTTTTTCAAAATCACTTCTTATTAGATGTACGTCTTGTAAATGTAACCCGTCCTGCAAATTACAACTTTCTAGCTTCAGTATTAGTAAAAGCCTCCCTTTCATACAAACTTTTTCTCCGTTTCAACTCCTCTGGGGTGGAATTTTGAAAAACGCTGAAATTAGTTTTTTTGCATTGAAGTTAGTAGCTTAGAAACGAACTTTCAAGTCTGTCAGAAAAAAAAATCTCTATACCAATTTTCAATCCCTTTTTTACTCTGTTAGAGGTTGAAATTTGAAATACGCTGAAATCACTTTTATTGTTTTTTAATTATTAGTAAAAGTTTCAAATCTCTAACTCAAAATTTTAAACCCCATCCATACAAACTTTTAACCCCCTTTTTACTCCCTTAGGGGAAGAATTTTGAAAAACACCGCACGAGTCGTTCTTGCGGTACTATTGTATGCGGGCCATTTTTTTGGGTTGATTGTGTATCCCTAGTATTATTTGATGGGTGAATCGCTCTCCATTGAAGCGGTAAGAAATACGTTAATAAATGTTCATTTTGGTTTTGTTTAATTCGCTTTCTAAGATATCGGTTTTCATATGTTCTTTTCAAAGGTGGTCACATACTAATACATATCTACTTTTGGTGATACTGTAGATTATCCTTAGGTATGTTATGTCCTCTTTATATTGCATTTACTTGTGCCACACTGACATACCTAATAGATAACTCCAGCTTTTAGGTAAAGTCAATAGTTTTTTTCGAATTCCGGTCCATTACTTTCAACATCGGACCTCTCACTCCAACATTAGTCCGTTAAGCTGTTAAGCCGACCAGACACGATCAGTAATAATGTCATTATTTCTGTAGCCGTCCTTTTCTATGTATACGGAGAATGAGAAGGATGAGTAGAGAAATAATGTTATTATTACTAACAGTGTCTGGTCATTTTTAAAGTCGATTACAAGCTTTATTGTGGATAAAATATCCGTCACTCTGAACGCTTGTCAGAGCTGATAAATTTATTACACGCATTGGTGACCATACATTAAACGCCCATCAAACTCGCGCTGCAAAGGGTCAAAAATGTCGACGATAAAATACAGGGTAAAATCTGGGTCGTGATCCTGAATTACTTTTTCTGACTCTGTAACTGAGTTGAGATCTTTCGATCCTAGTAGGAAAACAATGTGTCCCGAGTTTTTGTTTGATACTGGGTCGAATTCACCTAAAATTTTCCAAATAGATAAAAAAGTGAAGTATCCAACTTTAAACAAAATGGCCAACTGCTACATAAATGTGATCGCTATCGATAACTGAATTAGAAAAACTTGTTCCTGATCCCCGATTATTAAATCATCGTGTATAATCGTAGTCCTCGTTTTATTTGAACGCCAAACATCTGGACTGTAATCGCTGCCATTCATCCCTTAACAATCTTCAAACACAGAGAGAGAGAAACATAGTACAACGATTGTATTCCTTTTTCAATCCGTATTCCCGAGAACTCACTCATCTACTTTTAAAAAAAGATAAAAAGGATTTTGAGGGAAAAAGGATTCCGAGGAATAAAAGCATTCTGGATAAGCGTTTACGTGAATTTGCGGGCTCGCAATTAGGGTGCGTGGGTGCTCGCCACAGATTACACACCCACTAGATCGTTCCGTTAGTATACAAAACGAAATTTAAGTTTTATATAAAACGTTGAGATACCTTAATTTACCGAAAGGAAACATTCTTTTATTTTTCATAAAAAGTAAAATTACATCAAAAATTAAAATTTTCACTTTTTTCATACTAATTGTAAAAACAATCTTTTTTATTTTTATGCTTTCTCTTATGCGCTAAACTTGGTTGGAATTAATAAGTTTTTATCCCTGTTGGAAATAAGATCTCCATCAAGTGTCATGATAATTGTTTTTGACAAAATAAGTAAGTAGGTACCTAGTTTTTTTTTGAAAACTTTAAAACTTTTCAAAAATGTGTATGTCCCTTTTAAAAATAAAAGAATGTTTACTTTACGTAAAATAAGCTAATATTTCAAGGATTTTAGGTAGTTTTCCTCCAGGGCCCAATTTTTTTCCACACTGTATAATAGATACAGTGGAGTGGCAGCAGAGGTTGCATAATTTAACCCATTGGAGGACGTGGAATTGGCAAAATGTTCTGATAACACAATAGACTCTCGCAACGCCTGGGAATTCCATTATGGAATCATTCACTTCGCTGTGAGTTCGGTACTTCACTTAAATTATAGTCAGACCACGCGAACTCTGCATTGTATAGATGAGCAGAGCGACATAGATTTAAAAACAAAAATTTTGACCAAAATGATTGTAATATTTAAAAAACGTTCTTGTAATAAAAATATTTAATTTAGACCAAAATTTAATATACACGTTGAATTTTGAAAGCAACTGATGTCATTTTCCTTCCAATATGGCAGGGCAAAAATCCACTAGCCAAGAACAATCACCAGGGCTGTGCCAAGCGTTTTAATTAAAAATTTAATCGTTTTAGCCTACCCAATTTTCGAATATTCTCTGTTATGAAGCTATTTTCGGGCCACACGGTACGATCCGGCAAAATTTGCGGCCGCATGTACGAAATTTAGGTCTGACTAGTTAGTTTAGTCTGAGTAACATGTATGCTGCAGTTAGCTTTTTCAGTTTCACCCATGTGTTGTGTTTGTTATGTACTTTTAATTTAGAATAATTACTCAATCGCATCTTAAATAAGTAGTCATTGACATGTTTTATTAAACTACTAACGAAATACGATATGATGGATAACTCTTTTTATAAAACGGACGTAAAAGCTCTCACCGTCTTGCGTAAGTAAAATACACTTAAGCAAGGTAAACACGATTTTCTTCCAACTGCAAACAGGCGGATCGTTTAAACTGAAGTGGCGGCGGATATTAACTCGGTATCGACAACCCTAAGTGGATTTCCGACGATCTTGAGGACTTCAGTGTCTGTCAAATTGAACGCACTTGATACTTTCCGATATTTTCTGAAATGCTTAAGTTGGCTTTCTGTCCACCTGACTGAATACAGACTGATTTTTAGGTACAAGTTATTCAAGAACGTATTATAATTCTCACAACTTTTAAATACAACCTTGTTTATGAAAGTTAGAACAAAAAAACAAGTAGAAAATACTTGTTGATTAAAAAAAAAATCAGGCCATTCCATGCATACTGATAGAATCTATTAGGCGAATAGAAACCTAACCCTTTGACCGCCAAGCATCGGACGGAAAAATCGTGCCCTCAGCGCCACGCAAGGCAAACCGGTTATGTTTTGGACGTGATATCACGTGCTGTCGCTGAGGGCACGACTTTCTGTCTGCGTTATTTGACGTCTTTGACGGTCAAAGGGTTAAAATAAGTATCTTCTTTGTATTTACTACTACTAATAAATATATTCCTTCGATTTAAAAAATGTTTAATACAACTGAAGACCAAATCGAACCAGCGTCTTCTGCATTCGCGGCAGACGCCCTAACCACTAGGCTAACGGGGTCACAGCGGCACTGGTCGAATTTTCCTGTGTATAAGTGTAGGCAATCTTTGTAAATTCTCAGGCGCATTGGAGGTACGAACTCATAATGTTGTAACTTATACGATTGGCCAAATGCGCCTTAGCATTTACAAAGATTGCATATACACGGAAAAAATCGACTGGTGCCGCTGTGATCCGGGTAGCTTAGTGGTTAGGGTATCTGCCGCGAGTCAGACGCTGGTTCGATCTCAGCCCTGGGTATCGGAGGCCTAGGTCACTTTTTCCTTTTTATATGACATCTATATAAGTTTATAACTTTTTGTTTATTTGTAACTGTTATCTACGGCATGACGGCGCAAAATTTTAAAAAACGTTGATCCATCCTTATTTATTATAATTTTTAAGAAAAAAAAACAGACTTCAATGGGGGTAGCCGGTGAAGGATTATTGTAGATAGATGGTGCACTTAGATTCCATACAATGAAATAACTTGCTTAAAAAACGCAGCGGAGAGGACCAATCGCCAAACGGGAACTATGCGTCGTTGAAGAGTTCCGTTCTGATTATCATCAACAGTTCCACTTCATCAAATGTCACTCTTTTGAATGAAAATGCTTGATTTGTTGATAAAAATACAAAAGTCACTATGTGTAAGCCCTTAAGATTTGAGGAGTTCCCTCGATTCTTCATGGATCCCATCATCAGAACTTGAGCTGGACGAACATTTGTTCTGACAATTAAACTTGCTAAACAAACACAGCGAAGAGGACGAATCGCCAAACGTGAACTATGCGTCGTTGAAGAGTTCCGTTCTGATCATCATCAGCAGTTCTACTTCATCCAATGTCACTGTTTTGAATGAAAATGATGGTTTTGTTGATAAAAATATAAAAATCACTATATGTATGCCTTTAAGATTTGAGGAGTTCCCTCGATTCCTCATGGATCCCATCATCAGAACTGCGTTTTGACAAAAACGGGACCAATCTGTATATATATACTTACAATCAAAAAAAGAATTTTCAAAATCGGTTCAGACATGACGGAGTTATGGAGTAACAAACATAAAAAATAAAAAAATAAAAAAAAAACATACACGCCGAATTGAGAACCTCCTCTTTTCAAATCTTGAAGTCGGTTAATAAATGCAGGTATTCTATGGGTTATTATTGTATTGGTATGTTGAATATTTAACTAACGAACTGATATACATTAACAATGGCGGCGCAGCTGTCATCCCATAGAAACCTGTCAAACTTTTCATACAATATTTTTTTATCAGAAATATATGATTATTAGCTCCAAAACCTACTTCACCGTTGTTATGGGGGACTTCAACGCGAAACTGGGCAAGAGAGATGGTGAAGAGCTGAGAGTGGGGCAATTTGGATTTGGAAGTCGGAACCACCGGGGCCAACTACCGGCTGGCTTCTTGGAGAAGGAGGGACTCTACATGATGAACTCCTTCTTCAAGAAACGTGAGCACAGGAAGTGGACCTGGATGAGTCCCGACGGTGCAACTAAAAACGAGATTGACTTCATCATGTCGACGAAGAAGCATATATTCAATGATGTCTCTGTGATCAATACGGTTAAAACCGGAAGTGATCACCGGCTGGTGAGAGGCACATTGAATATATGTGTTAAGCTAGAGCGCTCTCGACTGATGAAGTCTACGCTCCGTCCAGCAGCACTTCAAATCCAAAACCCTGAGAGCTTCCAGCTGGAACTCCAAAACCGTTTCGATTGTCTAGGCGGCGATGTGGACGAATTCAACGACGGGTTTGTGGAAGCTGTCCATAGTACTGGGTCTAAGTTTTTTAAGGCCCAGCGGAGCAACAGAATGAAAAGGCTCTCTGACTCCACTCAGAAACTCATCGAGGAAAGGAGAGAAATGTTTCTGCAATCCTCAGCAGATGCGTCATTATACCGGCAGCTCAATAAACGGATCTCTAAGTCCCTTACCAGTGATTTGCGCCAATTCAATACAAATCGTATTGAAGAGGCCATTGAGCAGAATAAGGGCTATAAAGTTTTCTCAAGAGATTTGTCTATTGGGCAGAGCCAGCTCGCCAAATTAAAAACTGAGGATGGTAGAATTGTTTCATCCAGACCCGAGCTTCTGGGGGAGATAGAGGACTTTTATGGACAGCTATACACATCAACTAGCAGACCTGAAGTTGATCTGGCGGAAGACCCTAGAGCTAGACTGACCCGACATTATACCGAAGACATCCCGGACATCAGCCTGTACGAGATTAGAATGGCTCTTAAACAGCTCAAAAACAATACGGCACCTGGTGAAGACGGAATTACAGCCGAACTTCTGAAGGCGGGTGGTAAACCGGTCCTTATGGCCCTTCAGAAGTTGTTCGACTCCGTTTTACTAGAAGGGAGAACGCCTAAGGCAAGGAACAGAGGTGTGGTGGTATTGTTCTTCAAAAAGGGTGATAACGCGTTACTGATGAACTACCGACCCATTTTGTAAAAACTCACCTATGAAACTACCTTGAAGTTAACTGAAACTTTTCTTTGAAAGCGAGGATCTTATCACTAAGGGAAATAATAGGATTTAAACAACATAATATGACTTGAATATTCATTCAAGTAATAAGAAATTACTGTCAATGGAAAGTTAAATGACTCTATAAACTATTATATCTAATGTAACCGTTAGGTCACATTAGATATACCGCTACAGTTCAAGAGCCAAATGCCAGAGAAAAACTATAGCGGTGAAAAAAAAACTCTGACGCCCAAGTTTAACCTGCACACATACATAATAAATTTTGTAAAGATTAAAGACACACAATTTATAAAAATTATAAAATAATGGCATGATTGTCTAGTGGTACATATTGGACTACATTATGATAAGTAATAACCAAGGTCTCCTGAGGTGTGAGAAACGCTAAACAACAGAATTAAATCTAAACAATGCTCAAACAAACACAGAAAACCAGAAATTAAAAGAAATAAATACAATGTTACATAAAACAAATAAAATTTGATTTAAAATATCCTACATTAACCTACAAACTTTTAAAACAAGTATTATAACCTCCTCAATATTTAACATCACAATTATATCTAACTCCCTCCCTGCCTGGGAGTTCCCTCTCTGCCAACAAACTGTCTTGCAGTTTGGCAGAAGAAAATAATTTGTAAGACAGGGTTTATTTTACCTGAATAAATGATTCTTTTTTTTTAACTACTATTGTGAAACATACCTACTCCCTACATGATGCCATTGTTGACTATGTAAAAATCTTAAATAAGATTTGAAAAAGCAATATATTGAAATTACTGTATACATTGTATACTACTGTATATACAATGAAACAGAAGGATTTTCCTTTATGCAGTAAAACCTGTAATTGTAATAAGTTAAACATATAAGGTAATTATATTATGTTATAATGATTGATGTAATTTTATTAAAAGATTGTAATATTAATAATGTGATCATAATATGATATCTCATAATATATATATATGGGAATAGGATAATGGAACTCTGGCTCATTCAAATCTTAATATTAATCAAGATTATCATTAAAATAGAATAGATGATTGCAGTCAACTATAAGGCTACTTTTTATACCTCATAAAATTACCGAGCATACGCCGATACTATAGGCTAAGCTATGTCTACGCAAAAGGTCCCAACGTGAGTTATTCCATGCAGAACCATAAAACAAACGTCTTTTAGACTTGTATACGAATGCTTAACCCTCAGGTGACGAACATGCAGACCCTAATGGGAATGTTGATTAGCAAATCCCTCAGGTAGGCCCTATCATTGAACATGCATACCCTAATGGGTTAGCCCTTTATAAATTGGACTTGCATTCGTCTACATTATCTTAGGTTAACCCGGCCCTATCAAGCATACATGCGCAACCAACCAGCCCGACTTGCATATTGGAACATCTCACGTGTGGATAAGAATTACGAGTATGTTCAGACACCGAAGCTTATTCTAGTTAGTTGGTAGACAATAGCACCCAGCACGGCCATAAACACGTCAATAATTTGAGTGCAGCCTCTAATATTATGAAACCAGCCATTCTATTGTTTTTGTTATTCGAAATAAGAAAGAAAGAAAGAAAGAAACATTTTATTCTCAAAAAGCACACATTACAGAACAAAAAAAGGTGAGATTACAAAACTTAAACACAAAACAGAAACATTAAAAAGTTGAAAAGTAACACATTAAATACAGAAAAAAAGAAGCTTAAATATAAATATGGGAAATGCTGGTGTTTCATTAAAGTTCCACAATGTGTACAATCAAGAACAGGCAAAGACTCAGCATAATGTTGCAAATTGCAGGTGAGAAATTTGCAACGCTGTTATTCTGTCTCAACCTTGCGGAGTGACATAAAACCTAAACAGGTACACGAGTAAAATTAAAAATAAGTAAATATGGATGAAAATTCAAATTATACGGGTAGATATACAATAACTCTCTTTTCGATTTATGTCGGAAGGGAACAACATAAAATAATAAGGGGGATAAGGATAATATGAAAATGTACTTAAATATAAATATATTTGATAGGTGTATAATTGTATTAAGGTGACATTGTTAATGTTAGGATTTATAAATACATAGGTAGATATTAAATATATGATAATTTAAATGTTACGATTTATAAATACATAGGTAGATATCTAAATATATAATTTATCAACTTGACTGTTGAATAACTGTTCCAGAGATCTCGGACTTTTGGACATTTAATAATAATTCACGCAATTTACGCTGAAGGCCAAGCTTGGAATCACAGCTCCTAATCGGAGGAGGCAGATCATTCCAGCATTTTGTAGCCTGGAACCGAAAGCTGCCCCGGAAGGCTGCGCAGTTACATTTAGGGACTATGAGTGGTTTATAGTTGGCTGCAATACGTATCGCTCGCTGTTGTTGTCGCCAAGCTATTTTCGTCAAGAGGTAAGGAGGTTTGCCTAATTTAAAGACGCCAAAAAGAAGAGAAGCAAGGTGGAGGTGTTGCCTTTGTTTCATTTTAAGCAAATTTGCATTACACAGGTAAGGGGACACAGATGTTCGCGGAGGAATCGTAAAACAAAAGCGAGCGCAAGCATTCTGTACCCTTTGAATTGGCTTTTGGGTTTTGACAAATAAACAAGGACCAATGACAAAATCGCAATAATTCAATTTAGACAGCACAAGTGATTCACAAAGTTTGATTCTAAGTTCCACAGGGATAAATTGGCGAATATTGTACAGCACCTTAAGCCTGTAGAAACAGTTACGGACTGTGTTGAGAACATGTTCTTCGAAACGCAAGTGAGAATCCATCAGGACTCCAAGATTGCGTGCAGTGTACACCCGCTCAATAGGAACACCACAAGCATGTACCTCATTGGTGCAATCCGCAAATGAAGATATTTGTTTCTTACTCCCAAGAACGAGATATTTGGATTTTGAAGGGTTTAGCACTAGGGAGTTCTTAATGGACCACGCGGCAATATTCGAGAGATCCTCATTCATGCACTGTACCGCGTCACTTACATTATTTTTGTCAAACGAAACCATCAATTGCAGATCATCAGCGTATATGTGATATTTGCTGTGTTTTATACATTTAATGATATCAGATGAATAAAGTATAAACAACAAAGGACCAAGAATAGAGCCCTGTGGAACACCTCTGTTGACAGGCTGAGCCTTAGAAAGATTAACTAACCCACCACAGCTCCTGACTTCAACTAGCTGATGACGATAAGTGAGATAGCTATGGAAAAACTTTACTGCCGAACTATCAAAGCCGTAGTACGACAACTTAGATAGCAAGAGTGATATATTAATCGAATCAAAAGCTCTCGAAAAGTCAAGCAAGGTCAGTATTGTACCCATACCTTCGTTCTGGGATAACAGTATATTGTCGACAACATCAAGCAGGGCCGTGCTCGTTATGGTGTTTTCTGAAACCAGATTGCATCTGAGGCAGTAGGTCATTGGATTCACAATGACGAAGCATTTGATCATATACTACTTTCTCTAATATTTTAGACATAACAGGCAACAAACTGATCGGACGCAAATCACGAACGCTAGTGGGATTATTTATTTTAGGTATTGGACGAACTAGTGCAGTTTTCCACATGTCGGGAAAGGTTGAAGTTGCAATTGCCTTATTAATAATCACAGTAATAACTGGCAGGACTTCAGGTAGCATAAGTATGATCATATCTAAAGATATGCGATCAACACCCATTGCATTCGATTTAAAACCAAGAATGATTTTAGATATTACACATTCATCAACGCTGTTTATTTTAAAATTACTTGAACCATGGGAATGATATTCATAGAAGGTCAGGTCAGATATTTCTACTTCATCCGAACCTGGTACATCCAGAAAGTGGTCATTAATTAGCTCAGGGTCATTTAAATGGTCCGGAAGGCCGTCTGTGCCCTTATTGGCGGGTAAAACATAACGCTTTAAGTTTGACCATAGAGTTTTGGTGTCTTTTATATGCCTGTTTACGTGATGTTCGTAAAACGCTCTTTTTTCGAAATATAAACTCGAATTAAATAGTGTTTTTAATGTCTTATATTGTGCCTTCTGATCGTCATTTTTAGTTTTGCGATATTTTTCATGTGCATCATCCCTGAGCTGTTTCATAAACCGTAAATTGCTAGAAAACCAGGGAGTAGGTTTATGTCGAACCGTTAATTTTTTTTCCGCTGCGTAAGAATCGAACAGACGAGTGACATGTGAATTGAAAGCTAATACCATGTCGTAAACATTGCTCATATTCATTACCGTATTCCAGTCAATCTTAAGCAAGTCCGCATTGAAAGTAGCTAGATCAATGTCTTTTAGCGGCCTATACTGGATGACCGTAGGAGTAAATTTCGGTTTTTTTATATGAAATTCGGCTGTAACAATAGCATGACCACCAAGTTCTGGGATGTGCTTAACGTCAATACTCGCGACTGAGGCGTCTGTACATATTAAGTCTATGAGAGTAGCGCTGGTTTGTGTAAAATAAGCATGAACACAACTATTATTTTATTTTATAAGCCAGTTGGATTAGGGTTTGTTACCTTTTACCCAATAATGTATTCAATATGCTTAGCGTTTACAATAAGGTTTTATTTCCAAGTTGAATCATACTTAAAATGTAGTTGTACTTATAGACTAAATTGACCGCATAACTAAGCTTTACGTTCGTAAATCTCAGTAATGTATAATCTCTCAAAGTAGAGTTCTGTACATATTACCTATTATCATCATTGACTCCAATGCAAACCGTCTCATCCATATGCTAAAACAGTTAAACATGATATATTTATATATATATATTGGAGTCTTTAACGGTTTACTATCGGCAAACAAATGATACAGACTCTCGTGGTGCGAGGTCAGCGAGTAAACTCGTCAAGAATCAATTCAATCCAAAAAAAGTACGCGGTCCTGGCCAATTACTTATTTGTTCCGCTGGCTGTGGAAACCACCGGTTGTTGGTGTGCCGAGGCAAGGGTCTTTTTAAGGGAAGTCGGGAGGCGTATGCGAGAGAGGGGTCTGGACCCTCGCTCCGGATCTTTCCTGATGCAAAGGTTGTCTATCGCCGTTCAACGTGGTAACGCAGCGAGCGTGATGGGCACCTATGCATCTGGAGGGTCACGGGGTGGGAGATATAATTGATTAATGGTGTATTAGGCTTAGGTGTAGTTTTCAGTGCTCGTTTAAATTTTCTTGTGTGTAGTTTTATTGTTTAGTTTTAGATTTATTTTAGTTGTTCGAATAATTTGTTATATTAAAATGCTTTGCCCTTTGTATTTGTAATAATAATTTACTAACTAATAAAATTCAATCCATACCTTAAAATATACTTCCTGTATGAATCTAATTTAGACTCATCGAAATAGCATATTTCTCTAGAATGAATTCACAGTCAGAACCTCTGAGGAAAATATACGTATGAATCATATAAAATTCATCCAAGCAGTCTATTTTGGAATATATAAGTTCACATGGATCACCCTTTTCAAAGATCTCCAAGTTAGATCCACTAAAGACAGAATACCACTGTTGGAAGAACGGTCTGACCCTATAATAAAACACAGTTGCGTATTCCATCAACCTGGATCAAAACCATTGCTTAGCATAAATATTAATAAATAATTTTGGGTAATACCGTTACCTTTGTTACCAAGTACCTTTTGTCATAACTGGAAGGAGTCTTTACAACTTGTCGACATTTCCAGTTATAACTACCTCATCGTTGGAACAATCACTATTTAAATAATATCCATTGTGACTGGTTCTCAACGACTACAATATTATAAATAAATATAGTGTGTGATTTTTTTATATATACACATCTATATATATATATATAACTCAAAGGTGACTGACTGACATAGTGATCTATCAACGCACAGTCCAAACCGCTGGTTCTAGAGATTCCAAATTTGGCACGTAGGTTCCTTATAAGGTCTAGGGGTGCGCTAAGAAATTTTTTTTCAAAATTCATCCCCTAAGGGGGTGAAATGGGGGTCCAAAGTTTGTATGGGGAAACAAGATTAGTTAGTCTATTTTATTCGAAACTTCACAGAAGTATTCCTAACAATAAATGAGTAAATACATGTTGCAGGTTTTTTAAGAATTCAACCCCTAACAGGGGGAAATGTGTTCAAAAAGTCTGAAAATCAACATGGGTATTGTTTCTATGGTTTATCGGGTCGTTGATTACGAAAACAACAACGATTTTAAAATCCGACGTGGCGGACGTGAAATACCATCTCCCCTGTTAGGGTACAATGGGGTTGAAATGTCTAAATATCCATATGGGTGTCGTTTTTGTGATTTTTTGGGACGTTAATTAAGAAAATGGCATCGATTTTGAAATTTAATATTGTGGACATGAAAATTCTTGAAAGTATTTGTGCCAAATTGCAATCTTCTTCTAAATATATAAAAGAAGAAACTGACTGACATATCAACGCACAGCCCAAACCACTGGTTCTAGAGATTCCAAATGTGGTACGTAGGCTCCTTATAAGGCATAGGGATGCACTAAGAAATAATTATTTAAAATTTACCTCCTAAGGGGGGAAATGGGGTTCAAAGTTTGTATGGGAAACGAGATTAGTTCAACTATTTTATTCGAAACTTTACAGGAGTATTCCTAACGATAAATGAGAATACAAGTGTTTCAGCTTTTTTGAGAATTCAACCAATAAGGGGGAAATGTGGTGACAAAATTTAAATATCAACATGGGTATTGTTTCTATGGTTTATCGGGTCGCTGATTACGAAATCAACACTTAAGGGGGTGAAATGGGGGTTGATAGTTTGTATGGGGAATTTTTAAACGTTGAACCAATTTAGATGAAACTCGGGCTAGAGATAATTTCTGTACCGGGAAACGACATGGGATAGTTTTTATCTCGAAAATCGATCTTTAAGGGGGTGAAATGGGGGTTGGAGGTTTGTATGGAGATTTATTTACCGCGAACCGATTTAGATAATTTTGTTGTGGATATAGTTTGAGTCCCAGGAAACAATATAGAATATTTTTTAAGCCGAAAATCAATCTTGAGGGGTAGAAAACATGTTGGTAGTTTGTATGGCGAATTATTAACCGCTGAACAGACGATTGAAATGAAACTTGGTACATATTATATAGATTGAGTCGCGGTAAATAATATAGTTTTTATCTCGAAAATCAACCCTCTAGGGGGTGAAACGGGGGTTGAAAGTTTGTATGGGAAATTAATAACCGTTGAACCTATTTAGATGATTTGGTATGGAGATATTTTGCGTTCTGGGGAAGGATATATAATAGTTGTTATCCCAGAAGTCATTCCTTAAGCGGGTAAAAAGGAGGGTGGATTACTAATTCCACGCAAATGAAGTCGCGGGGAAAAGCTTCTATTCAAGAGTAGAAATCTGTATTAATCATAATCTCTCAGTAGTAAGTCGTTGATGGCGTAACAATTAAACAATTATTGCAATAATTTCTCTAAAATAAAAAAATGAGGGAACCGCCGTCTTCAAAACGTGGTATACCGAAACCTCCAGAATGTAACGAATACTTTTCCGGAAACCACTTCTAAATCGGTTCAGCGAAACACAAGATGATCGCGGACAAACATACATTCCTACATACAAACATACGAGTCTAACTGAGAACCTCCTTTTTTAGTACTTTTAGTACGCGGGCGAAGCCGCGGGAACAAGCTAGTTTTAGTATATAAATGGATAGGTGCTGTTGACGAGATTACTATCAGTCTATATACTTAATGATATAGAATCATTATATAGATATTAAATTTACTGGTATGACCAATCTATATGTATGTCAACAATAGCATTCTGTAAATGATATCCATGAGATGTCAGCTATCACAAATAATCTGCAATTCACGCAATCCGAGCTACATACCAAAATCAAGGCATCTACGATGATCAAAACCATTTTGACTTCAAGTATCATTTAACTAGTGCAACATAAAGTATTATCTATTCCTTCAGTGGAAAGATCGTGTGATTTACAAATAACCAACAGCTGAACTAAATCAGTGGAAAGGAAGTGCGAGTAACTTAGGACTTATATATACTATTAATAGTTTATTGAAGATGTCAACTTCGTTAACAGTAGCGTTAATACTTAAATAAAATGTATTGTTAAATCTAGATGATAAGAGTAAACGTCAACATGAAGTATGTATATATTATAAGTCATTCGTACTCGTGTATCCCCACATTATGAAATCACAATAATCAGATATAAATTACTAGGTATGTTGCACGTTATTCAAATATGGTTGAATCAAACATAATAAAGCCATATTTATTGGTATAGCACGTATAATTTTATAAAGATCAATCTAATATTGTCTTCGGTTGCCGCGATAGTTATTCATGAAATAAAACAATTAAAAACATGAACATGAACATGGAGGTAATTGTACATTTTTCCTCAGTCGACCCGTTGACCACGAACGCTGTAAAGTGTTTGAAACGTCGGGATGTAATTTAAACTCAATACACGCGATAAAATCCGTTTTTAATTGTTTTATTTCATAAAGATCAATCTCTTATTTAAGTAAACTCCAAAATCGGATATTTTGTAACTGTACTAAGTACATAGAAACCGTACTAGCATGGAACCTCGCTGACGCTTAACGTTAAACCTATTTTGTCACCCGTCGGTGTAATAAAGAGAAGTATGGAACTAACTCACAAGAACGCTTTTCGTATATCACCATACGTGGCAACGTGGAGAAGCATCATCACGGGCTGCTGCTTCTGGCCTCTGGAGTTTGCTCAGGATAGCCGCCTGCTGTTCTGGCAGTGATCAACACACGATGTCAGCGAGCAGCGTGCCACGTGCAGCAGTCGTACGTCCGATGCTCGTGTACCGGAAAACACACACATGCACAAGTTTATAACAGTAATAGTAAAGGTGTTTCTCCGTACTATGGTATATACCTAGTCGGTTACTAAGTTCTGTTACTAGAGTTTTCACTAAACAAATAGGAATAGGTAGCAACATTTTAATTATTCATGAACATAAATCTTATTTAATAGTCAATATATAACAATATAATGGATTGAAAATTATTGTCGCAGTTTTTCAGAATTATTTATAACACTCGGAAAAAGGCGTTAAAAATATACGTCAAAATTACACTCCTTGTTCATGTTGATTTTAAATCCTATTTATTTTTAATAACGTTTAAGACGCATCAGTCTTGCACAATTCGGTAGCTATATTCTTTAGCTTCAATTTGGTATATGTATAGTTCACGTGGGTCTATCTGATAAAATACAAGACTATGAGTTGCAAGTGTCGCGAATATCGCGAAGCAGTTCGTGCTTGCCGGGTTTTCGGATAGATGGCGGTAGCAGTCACGTTCGATCTCAATATCGCTTTTAGTATGGACGGATTTTTTGAGGGGGGTTGTAGGGTAGATACACGGACGACGGGAGGAGAGAAGGTTGCGCGCGAACAAATTAATGGTGAGCGCTTTAATATTTATCTTTCTACTCGTATCAGTTCATGGACTTTCTTACTGTGTTATTATGATGATCATGTGTCTTGTGTTATTTACCAGCGTGTATCAGTGCTCAGAGAGATCTTGGATCCCAGTGAGTTGTCAATGGTTATGAACTCAGGGTAACCATAGTGTGAGGAACGGGGTCGCTGTAAGGGGAGGTGGAGGCGACTATTTAGCCCGAGATACCAGATGGATAATCACGGGAGGCTCATAGGCCGTAGGAGTAATCAAAGGAGATATCGTCAGCTCACACCATCAACATCCAGGCCGTGTCTACGTATAGTATCTGCGTGTCCGTTAACATATTTACATCATTCCTATTCTCTAGTCAGTAAACTCATCGGCTCAGTATACCAGAAAAAACATGGTGAAGCTGACGACAGCAAGTATGCTTGTTCCATAGCAGTCTAAATTTATGTCTTTTGTGCAAAACTTAATAATAGGCAATGTTTCAAATGGGAATATCTGTGGGATAAAATTGCAAGAAAGTTAAATGATGGTCACACAATTACCTCTAATAAACAGGTTTCTTATAAACAAGCAATGGAACCTTCTAAACAAAGGTGCAATATTTATTTTATGCACTTTTGTAAAGTGTGATTTTCTTAAATTTACCGCGTGTTTGCGTCTTCAGGCAATCTTGTGCTTTACAAGGATTTTAAATAAATTTCCCATCTGAGTTGTTTATTATTATACCATATTATGTTCATTAGAAATTAGGCTATTAAATAATTACTTTAAATTTTTATTTAAAACTTTATTTTATACTTTATCATTATCAGTCAGAAATCTGGTAACAGAACTTAGTAACCAACTAGGTATATGTATTTTTAGGTAGGTAGCCAATTGTACTAAATATTGAACCTATCAAAGTACCTACATTTATTTATTGGGCAACCTAATAATAGTTTTCACTATTTCACTCTATAAGTAATAAAGATTCTCAATCAGTGTTTAACAAACACCGTCAAAAAAAGGTAAAGTAAATATCTTTACGTCACACCTGGCCATAATGTGAGTTTTACCGCTCGCTACGCTTACGGTAAAACTCGCATTATGGCCAGGTGGGGACGTAAAATTGTGTACTCACCACGGGCAGTAAAAAAGAAAGCCCTCTATCGCATATTTACAACCCTCGCCTGCGGCTCGGGTCCCAAATACCTGCGATTTCGGGCTTTCTTTTTTTTACAGCCCTAGGTAAGTAATGTACTATTATAATATACTGTTTATAATTACGTGAATTTAACCACGTACGTTATTTAACCGTATACGTTACTAAGCAACAAAACTGCTCAATAATGTTTATTTATTTGAATAAGCGGTAGAAACCTTTAACGTAATTATTACTTTAAAATGTACAATGGTATTTGCAAGTAAGGCATAGAAAACATTGATTAACTAATATTTTACATGACTAACATGGTACTAGCTTCCATGTGCACCTGAAAGCCATCACCATGACTAGATAGAAAATGTAATTACCTATTATAGTTATTAAACTAAATCAATGCATATACCATCATATTCAATTTATCGAACCTTAGTAGAATTTTATTACGGCGGCATAACGCACACTAATGTTCAAATATGCTGGTGAATAATAATTTTACTGAAAGGTAATAAGGTAATACAGCACAGATGAAAATGAGCATAAAGCAATGAATCAAAAACAACCCACCGAGAGGACTGACTTCTGCTGGATGGATTGACTCTTCGCAATGGCACCGAAGTCTCGCAATAGATCGCCTTGGTCCGGAACAGCTCTGCCGACAGCTCCCTGAAGTGCTCGTCAAGGCTTTAAGATGGATCCAACTGGACAGGCTGAAGATCTGTACGCCCGAAGTTGCATCCCGCTACTGCCGCGCTCACGCTGCGGCAACGAACCTTCAGAAGCTTACGGCGAAGGCGCCCTCTCACAGTCGATGTAACCGGGAATTTGAGAAATAAACAAGGATTAACAAAACATATTTTCCCATAGTTAGCTTACTAATTTTACGCCCTATTATGGAATATGTAGAATTACTTATTTATCTAGAATGAAACTAAAACTTTAACTACAACGACGAATAAATATTGTTAATGTTATAAAATAAACTAATGCAAAGGTAACTACTAACTTACTCGAAGTATATAATTCGAGAATGACTGTTAATTATATAGAATAAACAAATGGATTAAATATGATAACCTGATAGATTATCTATTTAGAAAACGTAATCTAAAGAATAAATATTCATTACGGAACACTAGATAAATACGTAACCCTCTGACGTAAGCAATGAAGGAATTTTATATAAAGATTCACCGAGCCTGAGCAAGCGTCGATGGCTCAGCCGGTCAGAGCGATCGGACCGGTGTTCCGAAAGGTAGCAAGTTCGAATTCTGCTCGACGCGGTGAATCCTTCAAGTTCAACTAAACCCGCTAATGATTAAGACCTACAATTGTATTTACTCATCGAACTGTTTCTACTAACAATAATTTAGATAACGTATACCTTCCCCTTTATTTACCATATACGAATTATTAACATAAATACGCAACGACGAATAAATTAAACCCGTGAATCAATACTTTGATGACCTCATTACTATGAATTTAAAATTGCACATAAAATATTTACGTATACACACCGACGCACAATACACTTAGAATTATTAACCTTCCTATTATGCATCCTATTTAGTTGGTTAAATGACAAGGACAACCACACATACTAATAAAACTGATTACAAATTTTATAGGTAATTCAACCACCAATTCAATGACACCATGCTATGCAATACGAGTAAACTGTGATCCTACATTTTAATTATAATCTTCAACTATACCCACTTCGCACGCCCTTTATATATACCTGTAGGCTATGAAGTCTTTTCCCGGTTTATATCAAATCTATGCTCGTAATCACCATTCTTTTGTTAAACATTTGACTAACCACTATGTCACTCAATTAAATGGTGAAACACAACAAAATAAATAGACGTACTTAATAACGAACTGAAATTCTCACCAACCGCAATCTACACATAAACCAATGATTTTACTTTTTATTTTGGTTAAATAAACACGCCTCGATAAGACTATCAGATTATCTGCTGAATAACAAACTTAAAATCTCAACACGTTTCAACCCGCAACTACCCACTATTCTGTAAATATTAACGCGACGGTCCGTAATACGCACTTGCTATTAAAACCCGAATAAATCTAAATTTCTTACCGAGACAGCTAGTAGTTACTGATGTTTGCGAGCTACGTGGAACAGGAGATTCTTCATGCAATGGTCTCGAGCGCTCCAACAAGGTTCCTCATCTCCGTTACCATAGAAGCGCGCGGGCCGTGGATTTCTGTTGTCTATCGAATGCATCCATCTCTTGATAACAGATCTGTGAAGAAACTCAAACACTATTTGTACTTTACAGCCTAAACTCACTGATCTCCCGCTCTGCTGAAGAAAAAGCCCAGATATTTCCTTCCACAACCTTATATAGACTTTCATGTCTTGAGATGAGAACCCCCGAAACCGACCCCCGCTAATTCAAACCAATCCATTCAACAACTTTTATTTTGATTGGTCCAACTAACTCAGCTTGATTCTGATTGGTTCCCATTTTTCCCGCGTATTTTACCGAGCTATTCTATAATCTATCGTGAACCATAGATTAAAGACAAATCTAAAACAAACTTAAAACAAACAACATTAAAAAAAATCTAAAATTATGTTAATTTTATTATTTTACGTTTCAATAAAAAAGTAAATAATCATTCATTTTGTTTATAAAATAGGCTCAGATCTGTCCATAGAGAAACTGAACCACTCTGGCAACGACTAAATTAAAAAGGTCACCTATCAAGGAACATAATTTTGTAAGCTACCCTCACTTCATTTTCGTATTGTAGCAAATTGATTGTCATTCGAAGTCAAAGACAAGGTATAGTTCAATAGACCTTTACTTCTTACAATATAGCTTGTTGTTTTCAGATGTCGGTCTGTAACAATTTCACTTCTGAGCCATGTCTATAAGCTGTTTTCAAGAGTCATTACGAATCGTCTCGCACGCAGGCTAGATGACTTCCAGCCTCCCGAACAAGCCGGTTTCCGAAGAGGCTTTAGTACCGTAGACCACATCCATACGCTCCGTCAGGTTATACAGAAGACTGAGGAGTATAACCTGCCCCTCTGCTTAGCGTTCGTGGACTACGAGAAAGCCTTCGACTCGATCGAAACCTTGTTATACATTTGACTAACCACTATCTCACTCAATTAAATGGTGAAACACAACAAAATAAATAGACGTACTTAATAACGAACTGAAATGCTCACCAACCGCAATCTACACATAAACCAATGATTTTACTTTTTATTTTGGTTAAGTAAACACGCCTCGATAAGACTATCAAATTATCTGCTGAATAACAAACTTAAAATTTCAACACGTTTCAACCCGCAACTACCCACTATTCTGTAAATATTAACGCGACGGTCCGTAATACGCACTTGCTATTAAAACCCGAATAAATCTAAATTTCTTACCGAGACAGCTAGTAGTGACTGATGTTTGCGAGCTACGTGGAACACGAGATTCTTCATGCAATGGTCTCGAGCGCTCCAACAAGGTTCCTCATCTCCGTTACCATAGAAGCGTGCGGGCCGTGGATTTCTGTTGTCTATCGAATGCATCCATCTCTTGATAACAGATCTGTGAAGAAACTCAAACACTATTTGTACTTTACAGCCTAAACTCACTGATGTCCCGCTCTGCTGAAGAAAAAGCCCAGATATTTCCTTCCACAACCTTATATAGACTTTCATGTCTTGAGATGAGAACCCCCGAAACCGACCCCCGCTAATTCAAACCAATCCATTCAACAACTTTTATTTTGATTGGTCCAACTAACTCAGCTTGATTCTGATTGGTTCCCATTTTTCCCGCGTATTTTACCGAGCTATTCTATAATCTATCGTGAACCATAGATTAAAGACAAATCTAAAACAAACTTAAAACAAACAACATTTAAAAAAATCTAAAATTATGTTAATTTTATTATTTTACGTTTCAATAAAAAAGTAAATAATCATTCATTTTGCTTATAAATAGGCTCAGATCTGTCCATAGAGAAACTGAACCACTCTGGCAACGACTAAATTAAAAAGGTCACCTATCAAGGAACATAATTTTGTAAGCTACCCTCACTTCATTTTCGTATTGTAGCAAATTGATTGTCATTCGAAGTCAAAGACAAGGTATAGTTCAATAGACCTTTACTTCTTACAATATAGCTTGTTGTTTTCAGATGTCGGTCTGTTACAGTTTCACTTCTGAGCCATGTCTATAAGCTGTTTTCAAGAGTCATTACGAATCGTCTCGCACGCAGGCTAGATGACTTCCAGCCTCCCGAACAAGCCGGTTTCCGAAGAGGCTTTAGTACCGTAGACCACATCCATACGCTCCGTCAGGTTATACAGAAGACTGAGGAGTATAACCTGCCCCTCTGCTTAGCATTCCTGGACTACGAGAAAGCCTTCGACTCGATCGAAACCTGGGCTGTACTACAATCTCTCCAGAGGTGCCAAGTGAACTATCGCTATATCGAAGTGCTGAAGTGTTTGTACGAGAACGCCACTATGTCAGTCCGACTCCAGGACCAAAACTCGAAGCCTATTAGCGGGGAGTCAGGCAAGGAGATGTTATTTCTCCTAAACTGTTTACCGCTGCACTGGAGGATGTTTTCAAGACTCTGGACTGGAGAAGGTTAGGCATCAACATAAACGGCGAGTACATCACTCACCTTCGGTTTGCTGACGACATAGTAGTCTTGGCTGAGACCATGGAGAATTTGAGTACGATGCTCGATGACCTCAGTAAAGCCTCCGAGCGAGTTGGTCTAAAGATGAACATGGATAAGACGAAGATCATGTCAAATACCCATGTAGCACCAACTCCCGTTACAATCGGAGACTTTACACTCGAAGTTGTGGACGATTATATATACTTAGGACATACTGTCCAGTTAGGTAGATCCAACTTCGAGAAAGAGGTCAATCGACGAATCCGACTCGGTTGGGCAGCGTTCGGGAAGCTACGGCACATCTTTTTATCCAATATTCCGCAGTGTCTCAAGACGAAAGTCTTTGACCAGTGTGTGTTGCCAGTGATGACATATGGTACTGAAACGTGGTCGCTTACAATGGGCCTCATAAGAAAGCTCAAAGTCACCCAAAGGGCAATGGAGAGGGCTATGGTTGGAGTCTCTCTGCGTGATCGCATCAGAAATGAGGCCATCCGCAGCAGAACCAAAGTAACCGATATAGCCCTCCGAATCGCTAAACTAAAGTGGCAGTGGGCGGGGCACATTGCTCGTAGAACCGATGGCCGTTGGGCCGGAAAGGTTCTCGAGTGGCGACCATGAACCGGAAGGCGCAGCGTGGGTAGACCCCCCGCAAGGTGGACTGATGACCTGATGAAGGTCGCGGGAGTCCGCTGGATGCGGGTGGCGCAGGACCGGTCATTGTGGCACTCTCTGGGGGAGGCCTATGTCCAGCAGTGGACGTCTTTCGGCTGATATGATGATGATGATGATGATGATATGATTATTGTTAAGAGGGCGCTATTATTCGCATTTATATGGCAACAGTTCAGTATAGTCATAGAGCGTATTATTCTCTATGATATGGTAAAAAATCCATTTTTAGAGGTTACATAATATTTTTTATATACACTCACATTGTAAGTCCTCTAAAACGTGTTCAAAAACGGTAGGCAATAGCTAGCATTACCACAACCGATTTTACTATGAAAAGCTTTTTATCTGTGTCAGTAACGTAATTTTAACTTTACATGATCATACATTGATACGTTATGAGTTAAAAATTCCGAATATCGAATTTGATAACATAATGTAAATCCTGTCCTCCTTCCTGACCAACGGCACGCGCCCGCGCGACCGCCGGCACAATCGAGTTGGCCATGGCGGTGCAATGGCGGTCATTCTATGATTTCCGAACACTTCATTTAGGATATATAATATGATTGTAGATAAAGCAGTGCATGCAACTGTACGTTATTAGGCCTTAAAACACTCGTGTGATCTTATTATGAATCTCGCCTGCGGCTCGTTTCATAAAACGACACTCGTATTTTAAGGACCCTTTTTACGTAACAGTTACATAAACTACTATGAGTTAATTTAGGTTATGTATTTAATTTTAATTTTCTGATGTGGATCCATTTTGGGTAAAAGCCTTCTCACACATTTTCCATTTATCTCTATCTTGAGTATACAGAGATTAAAATTTTTAATACCGCGACGGTGGCAAACAAGCATATGGTCTGCCTGATAGTAAGCAGTTACCGTAGCCTATGGACGCCTGCCACCCCAAAGGAATCACATGCGCGTTAACTACCCTTTAAGAACCTATACACTCCTTTTTTAGGGTTCCGTAGTCAACTAGGAACCTTTATAGTTTCGCCATGTCTGTCTGTCCGTCCGTCCGTCCGTCCGCGGATAATCTCAGTGACCGTTAGCACTAGAAAGCTGAAATTCGGTACTAATATGTATATCAATCACGCCGACAAAGTGCTAAAATAGAAAGTGGAAAAAAATGTTTTATACCTCCCCTATACGTAAGTGGGGAGTGATTTTTTTTTTCATTTCAACCCTAACGTGTGATATATTGTTGGATAGGTATTTAAAAATGAATAAGGGTTTAGTATAATCATTTTTTGATAATGTAAATATTTTCGGAAATAATCGATCCAGAAGTAAAAAAAATGTGTCCCCCCCCCTCTAACTTTGAACCATAAGTTTTAAAAATATGAAAAAAATTTCAAAAGTAGAACTTTATAAAAACTTTCTAGGAAAATTATTTTGAACTTGATAGGTTGAATAGTTTTTGAAAAAAAATTACAAAATAATTTCTGAACTAAGTTTGTAATTTAACCGTATAAGTAGGTGTTTATTGTACCTGTAATTTCTACAAAATCACAATGAAATGACGTGCTTTCAAATAAAGTTTTTTAACTTTTAAGTGGGGACACTTACTGTGACGGATGGAAAACTACGGAACCCTACACTGAGCGTGGCCCGACACGCTCTTGGCCGGTTTTGAAGAACGCTATACTGTAGCCCGCTGGGAAAACCTCGCTGGGAATATGATCTAACCATTTCTTTTTTTTGGTTTTCCTTTGCGTCTCTTCCCTGCTGGTCCTTTCCATTTTGCAGATTGTAGTGTCCATCTTCATAGTCATAGTCATTTATTTATAATATATAAAATATTACATGTCTCTGTATCTGGCTATATGGAGGGCATCTGTGAGCTTAGTTTTCTTTCTTATGTTTTCACTTCTATTTTTTTTGTAGTTTTCTAATTTTAAGAAGACTTCTCTCCATTGTACGTTGGCATGTTGTAATTGCGTTTTTTACTTTATTTGTATACAAATTATAAATACGAGTATATATTTATATTGCATAATAAATATAATAATATATATTTTTACCAAAGTATTTAGGTATGACAGATGTAGGAATATGACATTATACATATAACTGCGAACAATTCTAAGCTCCATACTAAAGACTCTTCATTAATACCTACATCTGTCAGCATCATGTAAATACGTCTGCTTGTCACATAAAACTATTAACTCCCACACGCTCTCGTAACTCATTGACCTAGTTCCCGGGCCCTTCGAGACGTGCGCCCCAATTGCTAATTCCGGGCACCTTTGACGGGTTAAAATGACTGACACCGTCTCATAACGTCACCTTGTACACTAATGTACAGATGTCGGTGACAACCTTATGCTTTGAAAAAATAGATAGTACAGAAAGTACGAGAGTGTTCACTGCATATAACTGGTTATTGTCCCGAAAACTTAACATAGACAGACTAGGCGACTAAAGGACTGAGGTAGGAGCGGGCAGAGGGGGTGAGGACGCTTAGTATCCGCGCCCCCTGCTCGCTCCTCCTTCAGTCTCCTTAGTCGTCAAGCCTTCATAATCTTCTTCTTCTTCCTCAGCGAGTATGCGCCCACTGTTGGGCATACGCCTCTCCAATTTTACTCCAAGAAGCCCGATTCATGGTTTCGCTCCTCCAGAGTGGGCCAGCAATCTTTTTACCCTTCATAATGTAAAACTTATCTAGTTTACCAGCTACCATATTAATATTGATAATATACCATGTTTTGCTTTATTAATACTCGTATGTATTTTTCAACCAATCATTTCGTTAGATAACCGTTACTTAGTACGGTAAAGTTGCCCGTAAACTTCCTCCCTAAACAAAATAAGATCCTGTCAGTTTAGCATCCAACAACCCCCTTAAGAATGTGAAAACAGCCTTCTAAATTATTTCTCCCATAACGTTCCATTTTACGTAATTTCTCTGAGCTCCGTCAAGCCGAACCCGCTAAGTACAGCGCACGCCGTTTGCTTAATGAATCCTTTTAATTATTAATGAAGTGCCTCGACAGGGCGCGAAACGGACACCGCTAGTTTTGACAGTGAAATGGAACGCGCTTTCGTCCTTATTTAAAATGTTTTAAAGGTTACGCGCTAATAAATGTACATGTATTAATTTCTCGGTGTCAATTATTAATTACGTAACTGAACCACACTAGTGACTCCATTTTACGAGTGCGAAAGTCAAACTTTTTAAATAAAAATTTACTTACAGCAGGATTTGAATTAAGAATTTGATTTTTAAGTATGTGGTCGCATACACAAACTTTTTTTAAATAGGTAAGAGCTTACGATTACGATAAGGGATTATTACCGTTACGTCCGGGTAACCTGAGTTTCCAGAGTACATAATCTTTTAAAAGTCTCTCTACGTAAGGTTATTTTTTATTGGACGTACAAAAGCGCTATTTTAAGGTTTTTTTATATTTTAATATTTGAATACAATCGCAGGACAGTCACGTGATTGTTTAAATGTATGTACAATAAAAGGTATTCCTAACACACCTGGGCTTATTATGAATTACGAGAATACTTTACGGACTAGCGAATGCACCCTCAGGCAGTGGTAACACAAATGCCTGCACCAATAAAAATAAATCGTTTAAAAATAAATTGCATCGAAGGCAATCAGGCAACTAACCGAGCCTGCGTCATGGATAGGTCACGGTGGAAATAGAACTAGTAACTAGTACACAAAGGTACGCAATAGTGCACAATAATTAACCCTTATGCCGTAGTAATAAAGTTTACGATCGGTCAGTTAATATGGTTCTGAGAATTCTCTTTATAGTTCTATTGAGAAATGGGAAAGACGGCTATAAATATCAAATGAAATGGTTTGGTCATGATCAGCCAGGAGTCAATTCATTGGCTAAAAGGATTTTAATATTTTCAATGTATATCGTGAGCATAACCGCTTACTCTACCCTACTGACGTGGGGTGGGTTATATTGGTTTCTTTATTCAAACCAAAGAAGTGAAATTACAAGTATACATGTGTATGTATACTTGTAATTTCACTTCTTTCGTCGTAAGGTCGTTAAGGTTGTGGAACTATTCTAGCTATATTTTTGCCGCTAACTGCAATAATATTTTGCATAACGATAGGATAGATACTTGACACATCTTATTTTTGCGCGCTTTATTGTACAAAATAAAATAGCAGGTACAATCAGCAGAAAAATAAATTAAACTGATGAGCAGTGATCGTAGATTTTTCAGCAAAACCGGTGCAATGACGTTTATTTGTGAAATTGTTATTTAATTACCAACCATCTCTACATTATTTCTTAGTTATTAATGGTGTTGATTTTATTTGATAGTAATTTTAACAATTTAAAAGCCTCAAAATAATAATAACCCTAGCACGGCACCAAAAATGCTGAAAAATCTACGATCACTGTTGATGAGGTTATTCGAATTGATCTTGGTACGACCCGACTGCTAAAAGCAAAAATTAAACAAACATTTTTTTTTAATCTAGCCTGCCCAATATTTAATTATTTATTAATTTATTAATCCAACAACAAAGTTACATTACAGACAGAGACTCTGCAAAACTATCTCAATAGTTTGACTGCAGGAAGTGTTAAAAATAAACAGATTTTTTTATAAAAGCTTTCCCGGTTGAGTTTTCCTGCCGGATTAAGGTAAACACGAGTTGACCTCTTTACTTTATACTTCGGAACAGAGATGAACTAAGCCGGAGACACACTGGGCTGATCTAACAAAATTCCCCGATTTGTGTACAATAGGCATGACGATTGTTTTTTGTCTATGACATCAATCGATTCGTTTTGTTGCAAGGATCAAATATTATTTTACTGTCAAATAAATTGTACAACAATACAACAGTAAAATTTTTGAAATCGAATGGTATCATGGTTTTTATTTTTTTCGTACTCCATGAAAAACGTAGTATTTCGAAATCTTGAAGCCATCTTTGAACCATTTCAATAGAATATTTTTCAATTTCACTTTATTAAAATATATTATTAATCAATATTAACTAAATATTACCAAATTCAACATGTGTCATCAAAGTCATCATCCCTTTTTTCAATTTAAGATTTTTTAAATTTATGAATTATTATATGATAAAACATAATAATAATTATAATAGTCGTGATCACAAGGTATTACTTATATTGCTGGAATAAAATGTGATAAAAATAATACGGTGACATAATTAAATTATTTTGACTGTAACAAAATAATAATTTAGTTTTGTATTGTTTCAGGTAACTACAAAGTACAAGTACCGACTTTTGTGTTGTTGTTAGAAATAATTCTAGTAAGTTGTGATTGAGTATAATTGTGACGTTTTCAAATCAAAGCTACATCATTGCCGATTGTTAATAAAGTTTATTTGTTTATGACAGTAACGCCTTATTGACAGCCGACAACGATTTACCTTTGATTTGAAAACGTCACAATTAATGTAAAGCCTACGGGTACGGCCTCAGTGGCGGGCGTCCGGCGGCGCGCCTCGTTTTGAAGCTCAACGCAACGCTGCTCGACCAGCGTGTGTTTAACTTCAAAGGGATTTGAGCAGCTTTAATAAAGACCACTCCCGTACGTATTCATTTGTTTTCCATCAGTCGCTGCCGCCGACGTGATCTTCCGCGATATTACGTTACCGTCGACGACAAACAAAAAGCGTCTGCACACAACTTCAAAATGGACCTGGATCCTCTCGGTGTGCCACCATCCTTACTCAATAAACCGGAGATTCTTCTCGCTGTTACGGCTGTTCTATATGTTTTGTTCCCCACAAATTGATCAATCAAGTAAGTTTTTACTAACCCTGATTAACGAGGTTATTCAGGGTTAGTCAAAACTTAAAGCTCTGCTCGTATCGGCAAAGGTTGCGTTATTTTCGTAGAGACCTCAATGGTGAAAAGTTTTTATAGGCCCTCTTTAACGATTGTAAAAGATAATGCAAATCTACAGGTTATCTTTCTTAATGAAGCTTTCCGCGCCCTTATTGTAAAGTCGTTAAAGCTTTCTCTCTAATGGTTGGGTTGTCTTGCTCTTAAGGAAAAAAAAAGTGTATTACTCGTCTTTTTTAATAAAAACTATGTATAAAATTCAGGTTTTCACATAATGACACATCTAATAAATAATTTTCTACATTGTCAGGCCAATCATTTGCCTATAGACAGTTATAATACTAGTTTAGAAATATAGTATAGACAGTTATAATAGAAGTTTGAAAAAAGGCGGGGTGTGGCAACCCTTTGAACTCCTTTTTCTTTTTTACTTTTTTGACACGGATGGAGTACTTAATTGCACTCCGATTTCAATTCTCGTCCAAGCAAAACCAACACTCAGAGTTTTATTTATAGAGCAACGACGAGAAATCTTGGGTAGCAAGTTTTTAATACATTGCCATTTTTAGGGTTCCGTAGTCAACTAGGAACCCTTATAGTTTCGCCATGTCTGCCCGTCCGTCCGTCCGTCCGTCCGCGGATAATCTCAGTGACCGTTAGCACTAGAAAGCTGAAATTTGGTACTAATATGTATATCAATCACGCCGACAAAGTGGTAAAATAAAAAGTGGAAAAAAATGTTTCATTAGGGTACCTCCCCTATACGTAAAGTGGGGAGTGTTTTATTTTTTCATTTTAACCCTAACGTGTGATATATTGTTGGATAGGTATTTAAAAATGAATAGGGGTTTACTAAAATTATTTTTTGATAATGTAAATATTTTCGGAAATAATCGCTCCAGAAGTTAAAAAAAATGTGTCCCCCCCTCTAACTTTTGAACCATAAGTTTTAAAAATATGAAAAAAAAAATCTTAAGTAGAACTTTATAAAAACTTTCTAGGAAAATTATTTTGAACTTGATAGGTTGAACAGTTATTGAAAAAAAAATACAAAATAATTTCTGAGCTAAGTTTGTAATTTAACCGTATAATCAGGTGTTTATTGTACCTGTAAATTCTACAAAATCACAATGAAATGACGTGCTTTCAAATAAAGTAAAAACGGTGAAAATCGGTTCACGCAATAAAGAATTATCCCATAAAAATCATCTTCCTTACTTTAAGCTCGCGCGCAATAGGTTACTTAATTTGCCGATAGATGTCGCTGTACGTGGAACGCTCATATCATATCCTACATGGCGGTGTTATTTTAACTCTTAAGTGGGGACACTTACTGTGACGGACGGAAAACTAAGGAACCCTACACTGAGCGTGGCCCGACACGCTCCTGGCCGGTTTTTTACCCCCTAGGTACGCTACCAATTGTGAAAAGCGAGGGAAACATAGAGGTATAATTTCTATACGTAATGGCTCGATTTCGGGGAATAGCTTGCTTTCTTTCATCAATTTTAACATGAACAATATTTATCCGTCGGTGGGTAATGGTCGGCCCCTCTATAAATTTGAGCCACAAGAATACTTTTATTTAAAAAAAGAACCGGTTGATTTGACTGTTCTAGCATATCTCAGGTATACTTTTACGATAAATAACCACTTTTCAACCAATAAAACCAACACGGTAAATTCTGACGTCACAGCGAGTCAGCCATTTCGTGTCGGATAATAAATTACAAATGGCGGCACAAACCGCTCAAGTTATTCCCACGTTGCGGATTTAACGACATTGCCATAAAGTCTATAATCGCTTGTAACATGTGCAAATGTTGAGGTATTTCTCTGACGTGACTGCCTCGTAAATCCCAGTCCAAGGAATTGACTTGTACAGCCGCAATCGAAATAAGAGTAATTTTCTGTATGTCCACCCACTGGAGATATTGTTTCTAGGTTAACATTCTTTAAATCTAAATGATGATAGATAGGTAAAATATGAAATATAAGTGTGTCTTTAGACTGTAATTACTTAACAAAATCTTGGGAATTGAATTGAACGCAAGTCAATGAAGTGATTTATATACAGGTCCGCTCTGTATACTCGTAATTGTCAACCACGCTACCCACGAGCACTAATAAGGCAACATAACATAACATAAATACTCTTTATTGCACACTTCAAATAATAGACACAAAGTATACACAAGTTACAAACAAAAAAAGCAGAGGCAAAACAATTGGCGGTCTTATCGCTAAAGAGCGATCTCTTCCAGACAACCTTTGGGAAGCGGAAACCTTTGTAAATAAACAAAAAAGTAGGTGTTGCAAAGCAAATAAACCAAACATTAATAAACTTACACGTATAAAAGAAAGAAAAATATATAAATAAAAAATAAATAAACTTACATAGCTCATACATACATATATATTTAATAAATATAATAAAATAAGAAAATATTAACTAGGACCAAACACACTACATGCCACAGGTTGTTAAAACGGTTAATGGAGTTGCAGGATATACGGATCATGGAAGAGACAGATAATGTTCTTTAAGTTGTTTCTTAAACACAGCAAGAGATTTAGCACGCCTTAAGTCTAACGGTAAATTGTTCCAGAGCCTTACAGCCTGAAAAGTGAAGGAACTGTTATAAAATTTTGAAGAAGAAGACGGAACATTAATTAGCAATTTTTGAGCAGATCTGGCCGAAAGCAAGTAACTAAAACATTCTTTGAGGTAACGGGGAGTTGCGGGGTGAAAAAGAATGGTGTATTAAAGAGATAGAGTGTGGCAGTCACGACGAAGACGTATAGGAAGCCAGTTGAGCTGAGAGCGGAAAATGGAAACGCGATCATACTTGCGTAACCCAAATATGAAACGGATGCATAGATTTTGAATGCGCTCAAGTTTATTCAGCTGATCTTCAGTGAGATCGATGTACGAAATATCGGCGTAGTCCAAAATAGGGAGAAGTAAAGTCTGAGCGAGCGCAATCTTGGTGGGTATTGGAAGAAAATTCCGGAGTCTTCATAAAGAACCAACAGCAGCAAACATTCTCCTACTGACTTCGCCCACTTGAGGAACCCAAGATAATGTCCGGTCCATAATAATGCCCAGGTTCCTTATTTGATGAGAATATGGAACATAGACACCATCAAAGTAGATAGGGGCCAGATTTTCAAAGTCAATCTTTGAGATAAGTATTGAACTGCCAATAATAATTGCCTGGGTTTTTGCCGGATTAACAATAAGCCCAAAACTTCGGCTCCAGTTTAGTATGCCCACCAGGTCATTGTTTACTGTATACCTTTGACTAAATTGAGTAAATATATTAGCTACGTGTAAATTTACACATATAAAGTACCTATTAACTTAACAAGATCCTATGCCCTTGCCAGTGTTATTAGGAATTCCGTTATCTCAGACACAGCTAAGACTAACTAAATCATGTTGTTAAGTAATTTCCCCACACAACAAACACAATCTTCAAAGACAACTACTGGAGATAGCTAAACACAATCTAATTTATATATACATTCTGTCAGGCGGGCAAAGGTCGTCTACATTTAAACAATTTCAATGTCAATCCTTTGTGGTTGTCCTAACCCTTCTTAATACACAGTTCTAACCTACACTATTGTAATAGACCAACAAATTCAATTATAAAAGGACATACGCGTCATAGAATTATAATAAACTTGGGCCTTCTTAAAATTTAATAGACCATGAAGCATAGGGCTGTGTAAAATTAATTGCGTATTTACTTTGAGTTTTACGGTCGAAAAGTTTACGAGTTACGGTTATTTTAGTTACAAACTTTATGTTTTTTACAGATTGCTATAAAATCATTTAAAATGCTTTATGAATCGAATAAAATCCCTAATACTTATTTCGGCAAATATTATGAAGGAAAGTCGTAGCACTAGGGCGTAGCGCTACGGGCGTAGCTTAACATAAGAGCATTAATATGCGTTACGTTAATGTATTAAAACTGATAATAAAATTGTTTCGATTTATAAAAGCGAAAGTGAAGTTACTACACTAAATATAAAAAACAAACGCCTAGATACTGACAGACGACATGATAGGTCAGTTTCGCCAAAAAATATTTTTGAACATTTTTGTACATAAAAAGTAAATGTTATTCGTTAAAATATCGGCTAAAATAAATTGATACCTGTCAATAAGTGCCATCAAAAAGGCGTTTTGCACTGAGTCACAATAAAAAAAGTTGTTATTTTAATTTGTATTATTAGACGAAACTAGACAAATCCTAGAAAAGTTTATATGACATTTTGGTCTTTAAATATTTATTTAAAATTTATGACACATTAACAAATATACAGTTACAAAAATGTGTTATAAATACAGCAACAATATTATATATACATTTACATAATAATACCAGTAAATATATATATAAATGGATATGACCTGGAATACACTGTTAAAATCTTTTGGGTTCCTCGTGAGAGTCGTAAGCACGATGTATAATCAATTTCCACAGATAAATCCAGTCTTCATCGAGACCGTTCCTATTAAATTCCCCACCCTTCATAACCCGAAACAGCTAAGTCACCGTCACGGCGGGAATTTAATTAAAAACTGCGTTTGTATTGCCGCCCCCGCAACCAGGGCACAGCCTAACTCCGCATTTGTTTTAACACAGAAGTGATTAAAACCTATTGAGTTTGCATGTCCTTTACCCGATTCAAGGAGATAGCCAAAAATTGTGCGAGTATTCGCATGAAAATAGCTTTTTCTCAAACATGCAATGAAATATTATCGTTACGTTTTTTATAATAGGCTTGGAAGTAAGGCATGCAATACTGGTATTGCTTGTATGGGCAATCCCGGAATTCCGGTATTAACCCATACAAGAAATACCGGTATTGCATGCCCTACTTGGAAGTATCCGGTTTCACGCGCAGCCTCTCGAGGGGGTTGTAATGGGATTTCATACAACTTTTCAGCCCTAGGCCTGCAAAGTAACCTTAGTTAAAGATGTCGAACAGATAATTTTTATTTTTGATTTTTTCTCGTGACAGGTAACATCATGAACCATCTTCAGGTAGATGAAGGAGACTTTTCATCACATAGGGTCACTACCTATTCAATTTTACGAACTACATTTACATGTCATTGATATACATCATTGATAAATAGGACTTACCACAAATAAGGCCTAGCTTCCTATCTTGATTGAAAAGTCTGATGGCAGCCGCTTCCATAAAAACGAATGTCGATTCCAAATCTTGAGATAAGATTGCCGAACCTACTCTTAGGTGTCATTGAGCTGTGGCAAAAAGCTGAGGCAAACACTAGGAAGATGACAATTAAAGGGCGGCTGACGGATGCAAAATGGTGTCGAATGCATAACATGGATAAGACTATAAGTATTATTTACTTTGAGTATTATTTATGTTGAAAATATATGCAGCTTTGTTATAATTCAGTATAAATTCTTACAGTCGTGAAGATTAACTTTACGAATACGCGCTTCTTACGCCTGTCGATTCATTACGCCAGTCATTTTGCCTACATGAGTGGATAGTGAACTATAAAATGAATGGACTGAAAATACATATATGGAGAAAAATATATCATTATTATTATTAAATGATTATAACTATACTTACTTACTTATTTGGTGCAACGACCCAAAATGAGTCCTGGCCTCCGACACAAAAGCACCCCATTTAGCTTTCACGGGCGCCGAGCTCCTAAAGATCCGCTCCTACTTTGTCTGCCCAGCGATACTTAGGACGATCGACAGGACGCCGTCCAGTCCGTCAACCCAAATATGCTCTTTTTACAGAGCGATCTTCTCCCATCCTCTCGAGGTGGCCAAGCCAGCGGAGAGATGCGCTTTTGTCATATCCATATTCCGGATATCGCTCGACAGTATTTTGACGTAATTTGCATCCGTCAGCCGCCTATTTTGATAATAATAACTTTCAGGCGTGGACTGTACCTATACTAAATGTTCGAATATTTACAGTAAAATTTTTACTCCCCATAAAACAATAGAGATCAACCTTATTTACGATTTGTACCAACAAGATGGCGTCCATTCCAATCAATTCGGTGATTCCCCTCGTAAACTCACCTTTCAATTTACGAGATGCTTTACGATCGAGAAGGAAGGCTGTTGCCGTGCCGAATATATTTTAACGACCGTTTTTATACTTATATTAAGATCTTTGTTACCTAATATTGTTGGCTTTGTCTACTTTGATCGACCTCAATAAGTCTGGCTAACCAAAATCGGTAGTAACATTAGAAGTAAGAAGCTATACCTATCCTTTTTTTAATGGTGAGGGTACTAGCGTAAGAAAAAGATAGTATGACTCTTCTATGCTTGAAGTGAGATAGTCCCTGGTCAAACTAAGCCTACGCCTGTGACTTCGTCCGCGTGAAGAACTTTAAACCCATTGTCACCTTACTCCCATTATACATAATATTTACACAATGGCTAAAAAACATCGTCTTAAAGTTATAAGTATTCTCCTTATAGATCAAGAGTAGGCCGTAGGCAACCCTACATCATCGATTAGCAGAATTTGGCTTCTGTAGGGCAATGCACGATGAAAAGTTACGTATTTAAGTACTTGGTAGCCTGAGCTAATAAACATGGAGTATTTTGTACTTTTTGTGGAGTTATAATTTGTTCGTACGTATACATTGACTTGATACGTAGATTGTCGATATCCGCTCGCTAGCTACTAATTTATAATAAACATAATAATTAAAAGATAATTTCTCAGAGTTGTGAGTAGTTACAGTATCGGTATATTCGTAACTTCGGATATTAATTGGGAAACGGTCCATAATTCACACTTGAACAACTTCTCAACGTGGAAATTTGTGGACCAAGTTGGAGTCAGTGTTTTAATTGCCAGATTTACAGTATTTACACAAGCTCAAAACATATTTGGACAGGAAACTACTAAAAAGGATGTGTTGAATTTGATACCATTAGGATACTTAGATGGGCAGCCCTATTATAATGATGTGAGGAGCGATTCCTCCTCACAAAACAATTCAAACAACAATCAGATTGTTGTTTGAATTACAAAAAAAACATTAGTTACGTACGTTTGAGTTAAGTACGTAAATTCTGTCACTAATAAACTAAAATTAATAGGCAGACAAACTTACTATTAAATTTAGGACAAATGCACACATGGTAGCTGCACACAAAAACATAATACATAAATAGATTATTCTAAATAACTAAAAAATACAGAAAATCGCCGAGGTATTCAGTTTTCATTGTACTATCGCCCACACTGCTAATTGCCCATCGGTAGACCTTATACCTTTTGTAATAAGGTCCACCGATATACAGTCAAGGCTGTTGCAGTTTGTACGTACATGTTTCCCCACGCCTTGCTCGTTTTTTACCCTATTCGACGATACAGAGCCACAAAATAACATGCGAAAATGTAAAACGTGTTGACACGACGGCTGACATGCAAAACACGGTATAACACATTATGACATGGTGAGCTGCTAGCTCGTAATACGTTGTCGAATTTTCTAGCATTTTGAACTTTAACTGTAAGTAATAGAGTCGTATTTCAAACGCATGTTTCAGGTTGATGAGATGTTGCGGAAGTTGCTCGTATGCAAAATTGTAACGTGTTGTAATTGAGTTGTGTACAGCCTTTCAAAATGGCGGGAAAATAACATGCGATTTTGTGAATTTTCCGCGTGTTGACAGTGCCTATTAAAATTTTATTTTTCTGATTTAATGCGATCGATTTACATTGCCGATGTGAATTAAAACGAACGGGGTTTTAGGTAAACTAATTACACTAATAAGGTTTTTATTTATAACAGAACCAAAATGCGTTCTTTCTGAAAATAATATAATTATAATTGAAACAACAAGGTTTAACGGAGAATTGTTTTTTTGGAATTCGGTTCTAAATACATAGTATATACATTTAACGGCCTCCTAGCCCAGTCGGTAGTGACCCTGCCTACGAAGCAGGAGGTCCCGGGTTCGAATCCTGGTCTGGGCATTTGTTTGTGTGTTTATCACAGATATTTTTAGTTCCTGAGTTATGGATGTTTTCTATGTATTTAAGTATTTATCAATATTTATCTATTATATATATTGTCGTCTAGTACCCATAACACAAGCCTTATTGAGCTTACTGTAGGCCTAGGTCGATTTGTGTATGATTGTCCTAAAATATTTATTTATTTATTCATTTATTATTTATTTATACAACAAAATATCTCATATCTGCGCCTCATTTTATAAAATCTACAAATTATTATTTTACTGTTTGCCTGTCTATATAAATAGGTATCACATTTATTAGAAAGTAAGTATTGCCACGTGAAATACGACCATGGCATCGTTTATTTCGTCTAAATACAATAATATATAACAATTGCTTCTACAAGAGAAATTGGAAACGGTATGTTATTTTGGTATTTCGCCGCTGTTGTTCGACAACATTTAATTTGTGTTTGTTATGTTGCACGAAGCACTGTGTAGTTTACACTAATTTGGCAACCTATCTATTCTGCATGAACCACTATGCATTTTACAATAATTTCGCGTGGTTTTCGGTATTTTATGTTTATTTATTGATTACCAAAAACAATACAAGTGTATAAAACGTCGTCGGGAGGCACCCAAAATATTTTTACCGATGCATTTATAAAGCCAAAAGGTAGGAAAAAACATTATATTATGAGTTAAGGCCAAAGTTCATCCAAATCCCTTCAGTGGTTTTTTTTTTAAGAAAGACCAAAGACCTAACATCAAAATAGCCAAAGGTATAAACATACAAACTTATGCATTTATTTATAATAATGATATATGTATTTATATAAATAGGGTAGTCTGAAATCCCCCTTGTCTGAGCTAAACGTTGCAGACACAATTAGTTTCACTAAATCTTAATTTCCCTAACTGAGTTAGCGAGTGTTAATTTCGCTGCTCCCGCTAGAGATGTGTAACTACCCGGGTAAATACTCAAGGACGGGTATTTACCCGATATTTACCTACTCATGGGTAGTAAGTATTTTCGTTTTCGTGAAAATTATATGTGCCAAGCTAAAATTTTAATTTAAAGTTAATTAAAAACGCTGATACGCTGATTAGTTTTTAAAAATCTGTCGAATTATAAAGGTCTAATAAAATACTTTCGTAAGTCTTTGAAATCCAAAATATCTTAATTGCTTTTTATGAACATTATAGATAGATAAAAAATTACTGCTGTATATGAATAAAAAAATGTGCTAATTTAATCGCACCTCGGAAGGCTCATAACTCTAAAATATGTACTTATTTTTTATGTTGTGAGATTTAATAAGTACATACAAAACTTTTTGATATTAATGATAGATTCAAAGAAAAATATATTAAGTGACATTTTAACCTTCCTAAACCTTAACATTTCCCATACGAATCTTATGTGTGAACATTATAGGTTCGTTAGTATTGCCCAATTCAGAAAATAAGACCCTTAAGTGACATTAATTTCTTATTCGACATATTTAATATTTATATAAAAATTGTAATTGAGATTTTCTATGAATTACGAGTATTTTGTTATAAATTATTACAGCTTGAATTATTTTATTTAAATAATTGCACCCGCTGTACATCTTTACAACAAACTAAAACGACATGTTTAATAAAAAACGAATCTGTCCCCTGGTTTGCGTGACTTCAGATAAATAACTTTTCACCCGGGGTGTATACCGCGGTACTTACTTGGGTGGGAATTGAAATTGGGTAAATACGCACGATCCGGCTCTAGCTGCCGCGGCGGCATGTATGAATACAGCTCGTGTATTTGTTAGTAGTGCTTTTTATATTATTAAGCTTTCTTCTGTGCTTACACAAACAACAAAAAAAAACATGAACCCATGTATTTATAATAACAACGTTTAGAAAACAACGATTGGAATTAGCTAGCAGGATATCACTTGTCAGAGATCCAATCCGGTTTAATGTCAAATTGAAATCAACTATGGACAGATCTTCGAATCCCACACAATACATAATGGACGACGAACTGTTACATTTAACTGTAAATTTTCATAAAACAACATTACAGCATTGTAGCAAAAAAAGATGCTACCATTGTAGCATCAACTGAAAAACTCATTAGTTTTTCTGTTTTATGGCATGCGTAGTTCATTAGGCGACTGCAATGAGGGCTACCGTTTTTTTACTCACCAGTTGGCGCCACTGTAGACTGAGGTCCTGAAACACAGCTGTTATTTTTATTAAGTACGTTTATGAAAACCAAATTTACGCTTTAAAAATGTTTAATACAATAGACCGTACTGTAAAAATATCGACGAGGCCGCAGTGTGGCGCAGTTCCGCTTTATTTGGAAGAACAGGAGGATTTTCTTAGTTCCGCTTTTTAAACATTCACATTTGATGACTCGTAACTCATAGTTGCCATAATTAATATCCTGGTATGGCAAAATATTCACAACATTGTTAAATTAAAAATAATTCCGCGAATCCCATTTAATTACTATGGAATTTGACATTTCGAAGACCTCAGTCTACACTAGCGCCCCTAGCGGAAATTTCATACGAAATAGTCATCATTAACCTAGCCCTGTTCTAGCTTCAATTCAACGGGGGATCGATTGCACATGGCTTAAAGTAGTTACAGCCAGTATTAAGGCCGGATTGATTGTAAATTATTTACTCACGTCATGATTTCGAAGGAGGTTCGCAATAGTCCCGACCGTCTTACAATCGTTGACACGACGCGCATCACACAAATGCAGCAGCGTTTGCGTAATCTACAAATATGTCTGTGACGGGAAATCACGTCTTAACCCTGGCGTGCGTAGTTCATTAGGAGACTGCAATTAACCCAGTACTGTTCCAGCTTCAATCTAACGGGGACTCAATTGGACGAGGTTTCAATTCAAGGGATCGACGATTCTCTGATTAAGGGGATGAGGATTTTCTGATTGGATGTAAATTATGACGGATTAACATATCGCTGTCAATATGTCATGGACCTACATATCATGGCGGGGCGCCCATTGAAAATTGAAATCAATTTCCGTTTGCTTGGCTAATTTTCAGAGATTTAAGTAGGTTTCCTAATTTATGAATAAAAACCGGTCAAGTTCGTGTCGGACCACACATAATGGAGGGTTCCATACCTTCAATGAAACAAGAACCATACTAATACCAAAAGCTCGTATCTGATGCCTATGGAAAAAGTTTTTTGGAAATAACTCAAAAATGGCTGAACAGATAATGTTCAGAACAATTTTCGTAGAAAGTATATGATAACGCGCATCTTCTCAAATTTCTTCTTATTTTTTGGACTTACGGTTCAAAAGTTGGGGGGGGGGGGGCTATTTTTCCGACTTTTGAAGCGATTATTTCTGAAACTTTTCACTTAATCACAAAATGTTAAAAGAAACCTCAATGTTATTCTTAAAGACCTACTCGTATCGATTGATGTGCAACATGTTGATATTTGGTATTTTTTTATTTATTTAGTTACGTGTATGGAGCGCTCCTTCTGAAAATATTTTTTTTCTGCAATTTCACTACATAACTAAATAGCGGCATACAAAATACACCTTATGTCTAAATTTTATTACGATACGTCTTATACTAGAGTAAAATGGCTGTAACATACGGACCGACGGACAGACGGACATGACCAAAACTATAAGGGTTCCGTTTTCCCCATTCTGGCTACGGAACCCTAAAAATTGCCCTTGTATCTGGTTACTATCTCGCGAGCCGTGAACTTGATTTCTAACATCACGGTTAAAAAAATGGTGGAACTATGAAACAAACCAAATTAATGTATATTAAAGTATTCTTTTGCGTAAGTGTAAAATCAATTTTAGGTGTCTTCTGCTAGCTTCAAAATCATACTAAAGGATGGTGCAGAGACAGAGGCCGTCTGTAAAAATGAAAACTGCTAGATAAGAAAAATAAAGTGACACAAATTTAATTACGTGTTCAGTTTTACTTTTATTTATAATACATATGCTAAAAATACGTGAGTGTCGTGGAACACTCGGTTGGAACGAAGTTTATGTTATTAAATTTTTGACTTTTCTTTAATTTTCGATATTTTTAAATTAATTTTTAGACATTTTTTTGACTTTTTTAAATTTTTTTGACCTTTTCGAGTTTTTCTTGTTTTTGACTTTTTTGACTTTTCTGACTTTTCACTTCTCACTTTTCACTTTAACTTCACTTTATTCTATTCTATTTCATTTAATATGTTTCTCAATCGTGTGGCTTTGTGTCGCGTTTTCGTGACGGTCACGTGACTTTTTTTCGCCTAGCCCCCATCCGCAAACCGTCCGATAAGGAACTTCGTTCCAAAAATTATAACCACCTAGTTTAGCAAATTTCAGTAACTTGGAGCGGAACCGATTTAACAGTGTTTTTCCGGATTTAATTACTTTTTTTAGAAATCCGCTTCCAAATTAGCTTCATTGCTGTTAACTAACTTAGTTAACTCGCAACATCGCTGCTTACAAATAGTCCAAAAAAACTGCATTGGTCGAAGCTGTGGTTCATACATTCGGGAGGTAGTTCTGTTTTGACACAATGTCGATTCCAGCCTATCTGAGTTTATCAAGCACAGGTTTCATGTGATGTAGCGAAAGGCCACAATAATATAAGCCTATATGTATTAAGATTCCGAATAAATGACGAAAAGAGTTTCTTAGTACACTTTTAGGTATAATTTCCCCGTTTACTGTACGGTTAGTCACTAAGGGCTCGGAATGTGCCCCTCTTCAGAAATGGCCTGCCAGATCATGTAACGGCTTTCAAATCGCCCAGTCGATAGCAGAGTGTCTTCGATAGGTGTCTCTAGTTCATCGCCCGACATGTAGCATTTGCCTCCTGCAAATTGCGTCAGATCCGGCACGTAAGTTTCATTATTGACTTAGAACGGTATTCGTGCTCGGTACGTTTCATTATATTTTTTGTAGGATATAATGAACATTAAAATGCATTTCACCTTCAGGATGTCTTTCCACCAGAGCTATGCTATGCAGCTATGCTGCGAGGATGCGTAAGGCACGCGTTTCCATTGGTTGGTGTTATTCAAACGCATCCACACCACGGCCTCCTAGCCCAGTCGGTAGTGACACTGCCTACGAAGCAGGAGGTCCCGGGTTCGAATCCTGGTAAGGGCATTTATTTGTGTGTTTATCACAGATATTTGTACGTAAGTTATGGATGTTTTCTACGTATTTAAGTATTTATCTATTATATATATCGTCGTCTAGTACCCACAACACAAGCCTTATTGAGTTTACTGTGGGACTAGGTCGGTTTGTGTAAGATTGTCCTATAATATTTATTTATTTATTATTATTTATTTATAGCATAGCTCTGGTGGAAAGGCACCCTAAATCCAACTGTTTATTTCCGTAGTAATAGAAACGGCTGTAAAACCGGCCTCTTTATCTGGACCACCCCTTAATTCAAGCATCCGAGTATTCGACCTCCAATTCCCATAGAGGCTACAGCCAGCCTACTAGCGACTATAAAATAATGACATAAACAGGCCAAGGAAACCTCCCCTCGACCAACGAACTTGGCCGACATATCTTGGCCTCACTGCCAATGTTAATGACATGGACGCGTAGGAATGTTCAGTTCATTTTGAGTGCTCATGGCCGTGAATACTGGCCTTTGAACCGGTAATAGAATATAATACAGCTTTATCTGACAATGAGACAGCTTAATTTAGGACACATACACATACAATATAATAATGATCTATTTGAGTAAATGTTTTTTTTAGGGTTCCGTAGCCAAAATGGCAAAAACGGAACCCTTATAGTTTCGTCAGGTCCGTCTGTCCGTCCGTATGTCACAGCCATTTTACTCGGAAACTATAAGACGTATCTTAATAAAATTTACACATAAGGTGTATTTTGTATGCCGCTACTTAGTTATTTATAAAATAATTTTTAATAGGCCATAATGTAAATAATTCGCACGATATTCTTGTAGAAACTTTACAATTAATGCAAAACTCATTTGGATAAACAAAACTTCCAATTAAAACCCAAAGTGGCAAAAACGGAACTTATAGTTTCGTCATGTCCGTCTGCCTGTCCGCCCGTCCGTCCATATTGTGTAACAACCATTTTACTCGGAAAGTATTAGACGTATCTCAATAAAATTTCAACATCAGGTGTATTTTGTGTGCCGCTACTTAGTTTTGTCGTAAAATTGCTGAAAGCCTGCCTACTTTAGGAGGGGGGCGGGGGGGCACTCCATACATATATCTAATTGTCAAAAAAATTTTTTAACCAAATATCAATCGATCAATCATGTTGCACATCAATCGATGGGTTTCAAAAATAACATTGAGGTTGGTTTCATATTCCCAGAAATAATGGCCCCCCTGTAATTTTTCCATCCAAAAAATATATAAAAAAATTGTATATTGTATATTCTTTAAATGAAAATTATTTTGAACATCAAGGTAAGGTTAAGGTGTTTTTGAGTTATCTCCATAAAACATCTTTCATAGGCAGATATGACCTTTTGATATTAGTTTTTTCGATAGTAGGTAGGTACGTAAGTACGTAACCCTCCATTATCCGTGGTCCAACCATCACTTGTTTTTTTTGTTCGCGTCGGGATAAAAACCCTCTGATTAGGGTATACCTTAATTTAATTAAGGTAAGGCTTAATTTTTTTTGTTTTAGAACCATACCCCAGTCTGTTATCTATGCTATATTTTCCGTTTCGCTTACTTTCCAATTAAATCACGTCTCATGAACAAGAAATTGGTCCAACTTTTTGTTAACTTGGAACAGAACTGCCGAAAACTAGAACTGATTGTTTCCAGCGCTATCTGCGTCATGATTTGCGCGTTTACCCTCATTGTTTATCATGTTCTCACGCAATAAATTCCTTATTCAAACTGGTTTTTCAATGCACATACGACTCTTATGCGTAGTCTACTACTCTCGGTCGTCTACATGTTAGATAGTCAGTAAATATCAAAATATGTAATTCCAGATTTTTAATTCGAATACACAGCCCGAGCGTGTAAACCGCTCGTAAATAAAAAGGTTATCATGCGAATGTGGTTTGCAGAATTTGCATGGAAACAGGACAAATTGGACCCGGCTTAACGTCCTGTTCCATTGCATTCTGAAAGAGTTCATTTTAGCATTTCCGTTTAAGTGCGGGATTTATAGTCACTTTTTGTGCTAAAAAAACCTAAATGGAGAAGGCAAGGAAGAGTAATTTTAACTTTTTTCTCGTGTTGGTTAGTTTAGATTGCTGAGAATATTTAGTTTCTACCGTCCAAACTAGAAGTGTATATAGTTTTCTTTACTAATGACACAGTGCAAGTCCTATTAGCAGAACTTTATAAAATAATCTAAGGCAGTAACCGTTTGGTAACTAAAATTTCGTAACCAGCTACAGAATGGGAATCAAGATTCCCAGTTTGAAGCCGGTTACGTATTGGGCCAGCATGTTACCGTTTGGTAACTAAATTTGGTAACTAGCTACAAAACAAGAATCTAAAATTCCCTGTATGTAGCCAGTTACGAATTGGGCCAGAGTGGTACCGTTTGGTAAATAATTTTTGTAACTGGCTACAAAATGGGAATCCAAAATTACATTAAATCAATAGGTAGGTAGGTTAGGTTCATTAAGTAGCTTCATATGCCCAAAGGGCAAACCGCCCAGAAATAGGAGCCCCGCGAACGGGGCTCCGTCTAGTTAGGTTGTGAAGGAAATGTTTTTTGAAAAGAAACTGTCCGATAAACTCTAGCTAACTCAAACAACCGTGGCTACGAATCAGTAATTCAAAAGTCCCATTTTGTAACCAGCTACAACCCGGGATTTATTTTTCCCGTTTCGAAGCCAGTTACCAAACGTGGTTACAAATCGGTAATGGAAAAGTCCCAATCTGAAACCAGTTACGAATTGGTACTTCTTTCCCGTTTCGAAGCTGGTTACCAATTTTTAGTTACCAAACAGTACTAAATGTCAAAGCTACATTGAATATATATTAACTTGTTAACGTGGTTGGCGGTTGGCGCATCGACCCAAAATGAAAGCATATTCGAACTTAGTAATTGATATCAAAACGATATCATGTTTTAAAGTGGACATCAATCAGTAGTTAATAGTAGGTTTGAATATGCCTCTTTACTTTCTGACACAACATTTCATATTTGAAAATAAAATAAGTAAGTGTGAAATAAAGTTTGGTAATTATACTTATATGTAGGCACGTAATCATTTTGTAAATAGGGTGTAAAAAAAGCTTCTCTTTTTAGCTCGCAACGGAGCGAGGCTAGCATCACCGACAAAAAATAAAAATAAAGTTACGCGATGCAAATATCTCACCAACTTTTCTATTCATGTACATTTCGTTGATGGATCGCTTGCCCCCGGGGCCACGGTGACAGTCGTCAAAAGTGATGGATCACTTGTTTGTAGCACCTCTATAATCGCTGTTTTAAATGGTGTAAGCAAATATGAGAGGACAAAGGCACTTGAAAAGGAACGTTATCATTACGGTTAGGATCTGGGTTATAACATTTAACACTCGTATACCACTGTGTGACGATGAGCGTGGAGTAGCGCTGGAGTCAAGCACCTAACTAGTCTACAGCTACACGTAACGGAAACTCGGTGTAGCGCCATCGAACTGCAGAGAGAGGGCGCCGCATTCTAATTTAAAAATAGATTAACAATACAATAAAATTACAACCTATCTCAAACATAACTCCAACATACAACTAACATTCAACCAATATTGAAGTTGTATTGGAGTTGCGTTGGAATATTTCTCAAGCAAATTCTGATATTCCTGATTCAGATGTTTATGCCGTAGCTGTATTGCGTTGTTAAATAATGCATTGGAGTTGTATTGAAGTTGGATCGTCTCTATACGTGTTTTAAAGTTAGAATACGGTCGTATGTCGATGCTTTAAATTTATCATTTCCCGCTCTTAAGAAATATTTGAAGATACTTTAATGTCAAAGAGTTATTTCAGGGTCGAGGACTATATGACGGACAAAGATGCATGGCCCCAACCAGAAACGAATACAAAATCATCTAACATTTAGAGAACACAGTTCAGATAGGAAAGCATATCAAACGTTTTGTGAAGCAGCGTTTTTTGGACCCGGGGTATGTCCTTAAACTACGTCCGGACTTGGGTATGTCCTTAAACTATGCCAAAAAGAGAGGTATGGGCACTGCGAATGGCATCTCGCTTAGTGTGGTAGGGCACGTTCAGTGAATGTCATCTCGCTCAAATCTGGAGCAGAGCCCGACTGGGGAAGTACCTCCACCTTACAGAAAACCACAGCCAAATAGCACTAGACCCTACTCATAGTGTTGTGTTCCTGCTGTTGAGTAAGGTTGCCAAAGAGCTCAAAGAGCTCAAAGAGGACCCAGTGTGTTGACAATGAGGGACCCTCTTGTTCCTTTAGCCGTCGACACAGTGAATCCTCCTTTTTGTAAAGGGTCGGCAACGCGCATGTGACTCCTGTGGAGTTACAGGCGTCCATAGGTTACGGTAGCTGCTTACCATCAGGCAGGCCGTATGCTTGTTTGCCACCGTCGTAGTATAAAAAAAAAGCAGTCAGAGTTGGATTTTTTTTCTTTTTAATTAAACAATATGGTCATTGTCTGTCTCTCAGGCTATTTTGATATGTCTTCTTTAAGAACAACGTATTATTGTGTATATTTAAGATGTGGGTATTACTGTTTTGTAAAAAATAAGTCCCGCTAGTAGTGTGCCTAGTAATGTGCCTAAATTGAAGAATAAATATGTTTTATCTTTTTTTTATCTTTAGTTCATCCACTTCTAAACTTGTAGCACTACACCGATAGCATGGATTTTCCGGTAAATACTTAGCGAAAATAATTTGGAGGCTTAACCTTTTCGACGCTTTGATAGATGTCAATGCACTCATTCATACGTCAAGCCAATAATGAGTTTAGAGTAAAACGTATGGTATCTTATGAAGTTACGACCGAAATATAAGTCGTTGGACCCGGGTATGTCCTTAAACTACGTCCAAGACCACCGGTGGACGGGCAGCAGCGTCCCTCAAATTCGGTGTACTCGACTGCGATCGCCAACCCGCCTGCCAAGCGTGGCGATTATGGCATTAACCCCCCATCATGCAGAGCACAAATAAACCACGGCCCCGAGTTTCCGGCGACCCCCGGTGCTCTGGCTATGGTAACGGTCAGGGACATCAGCGGGGTCAGGGGTGCTAAGAATCCCCGGCAAAGATCCGGCTATCCACCCCCACGACGACTGGCCCTGGTAACGCACAACATACGCACTATGAGGACTGACGAAAAGATATTCGAGCTGGAAGAGGAACTGAGCAGGTTACACTGGGACATTGTAGGGTTGTGCGAAGTTCGTAGGGAAGGGGAAGGCACGACAACCCTGAAGTCTGGTAACTTGCTCTACCACCGGGAGGGCGACCAACAGTCCCAAGGTGGTGTCGGGTTTCTCGTTCACAAGTCCCTCATAAACAACATAATAACCATCGACAGTGTGTCGAGCAGGGTGGTATACCTAATACTCAGAATATCCAAAAGGTATTCGTCGAAGGTCATTCAGGTGTACGCACCAACCTCGTCACACTCCGATGATGAAGTAGAGGCTATGTATGAGGACGTAAGTAGGGCCATGCATACTTCTACTCATACTTCTAAAACCTACTTTACTGTTGTTATGGGGGACTTCAACGCAAAGTTGGGCAAGAGAAGCGGTGATGAGTTGAGAGTGGGGCAATTTGGGTATGGGCAACGGAACCCTAGGGGTCAGAGGCTGGCCGACTTTCTGGAGAGAGAGGAACTCTTCATGATGAACTCTTTCTTCCAGAAGCCACCTCACAGGAAATGGACCTGGATGAGTCCTGACGGGTCCACGAGAAACGAGATAGACTTCATCATGACCGACAAGAAACGGATATTCAGTGATGTCTCTGTGATCAATAGGATAAAGACCGGTAGTGATCACCGAATCGTAAGAGGCACACTGAACATCAATATTAAACTTGAAAGGTCCAGCCTGATGAAGTCTACGCTCCGACCTACTCGAGCCCATGTTCAGAACCCCGAAAGCTTTCAACTCGAGCTCTCTAACCGCTTTGCTTGCCTAGATAACTTGGCTTCAGTGGACGAAATCAACGACGGGCTAGTGGAAACTGTCCACACAGTAGGGTCTAAGTTTTTTAGACCCCGCCGTCAAGATAGACCTCAGAAATTGACCGAGCAAACCTTAAACCTCATGGCTGAACGACGCTCGCTACAGTTGCAGTCTCCCGATGACGCGAAGTCATATAGGCAGCTCAATAGGCGGATATCTAAGTCCTTGCGACATGATCTGCGTCTCTTTAATACTAACCGTATTAAAGAGACTATTGAGCGAAACCAAGGCTCCAAAGTGTTCGCAAAGGACAAGTCTATTGGGCAAAGCCAGATGACAAAGCTGAAACGGGAAGATGGCAGCATAGCGTCGAGCAAAGCAGAGGTTTTAGGCGAGATCGAGAGGTTCTATGGACAGTTATACACTCCGATCGCAAAGCCCGTTGACAGCTTGGGAGGAGACCCAAGAGCCAAGCTGTCCCGACATTATACCGAAAATATCCCGGACATCAGTCTGTACGAGATTAGGATGGCCCTGAAGCAGCTTAAGAACAACAAGGCGCCGGGCAAAGACGGAATCACTTCAGAGCTTCTAAGAGTGGGTGGAACACCGGTACTTAAAGTCCTCCAGAAGCTCTTTAATTCCGTCTTGTCCGAGGGCATAACGCCTGAAACATGGAATAGAGGCGAGGTGGTGCTGTTCTTCAAAAAAGGTGATAACAGCCTATTAAAGAACTACAGACCCATCACGCTTCTGAGCCATGTCTATAAGCTGTTTTCAAGGGTCATCACGAACCGTCTCGAACACAGACTTGATGACTTCCAGCCTCCCGAATAAGCCGGCTTCCGAAAAGGCTATAGTACCATAGACCACATCCATACGCTGCGGCAAGTTATACAGAAGACCGAAGAGTATAACTTGCCATTATGCTTAGCGTTTGTGGACTATGAGAATTCCTTCGATTCGGTGGAAACATGGGCGGTGCTTGAGTCCCTTCAGAGATGCCATATTGACTATCGGTACATCGAAGTGTTGAAGTATTTGTATAGTAACGCCACCATGTCGGTCCGAGTGCAGGAGCAGAGTACGAAGGCGATTCCATTGCGAAGAGGCGTTATCACACAGGCAGTTTTGGGGAGACGTTATCTCTCCAAAACTGTTTACTGCCGTAATGGAAGACGCCTTCAAGCTCCTGGAATGGCAAGGACTTGGCATCAACATCAACGGCGAATACATCACTCACCTTCGGTTTGCCGACGATATCGTAGTCATGGCAAAGTCGATGGAAGAACTCAGCATGATGCTCGATGACCTCAACCAAGTTTCACAACGAGTGGGCTTGAAAATTAACATGGACAAGACGAAACTTATGTCAAATGCCAATGTTGTGCCCATCCCAGTCTCTGTTGGGAACTCGGTACTCGAAGTTGTTGACTCGTACATCTACCTAGGACAAGTAGTCCAATTAGGTAGGTCCAACTTCGAGAAAGAGGTCAACCGCCGAATCCAACTCGGTAGGGCAGCGTTCGGGAAACTACGCAATGTCTTTTCGTCCGACATACCTCAGTGCCTCAAGACAAAAGTCTTTAATCAATGTGTGTTACCAGTGATGACTTACGGCTCCGAAACGTGGTCTTTCACTATCGGCCTCATCTCAAAACTCAAAGTCGCTCAACGAGCTATGGAGAGGGCTATGCTCGGGGTTTCTCTACGTGATCGAATCAGAAATGAGGACATTCGTAGACGAACTAAAGTCACCGACATAGTCCACCGGATTAGCAAGCTGAAGTGGCAATGGGCAGGCTACATTGCACGTAGAGAAGATGGCCGATGGGGCCGAAAAGTGCTCGAGTGGAGACCACGAACCAGCAAGCGCAGCGTAGGACGTCTACCCACAAGGTGGTCAGACGATCTTGTTAAGGTCGCCGGAAGACGCTGGATGCGGGTCGCTTCCAACCGGTACGTGTGGAGGTCCAAGGGGGAGGCCTATGTTCAGCAGTGGACGTCTTACGGCTGAGATGATGATGATGATAAGTCGTTGGCGGTGAACCTGTGGTGCTGATATATGGGTCGTTGACCTCGAAAAGGGTAACGACGATGTATCGTAATTAGGTCTAAATAGGTTAAGGTAGTTAGGTAGCTATTTTATTTAGTACATTAATTATGTTTAGTGAAAAAAACTTGCAATTAAATAATTAGGAAAAGTTCTTTGATTTTTTCAATCACATATATTTTCAAAAACGCAAACATTTACCAACGCCAACACACTGCAACATGTGTGTGTTGTGGGCTTATTATACAAGCATTTTATTGCGCGATCATTCAGCTAACGCGCGCACTTAGTATTTACAAAGACTACAAACCGAAAGCATTTTTAAATTCTTCTCATTTTGTAAAGCGTTTTTTAAATGGTTTTCGCCCGTCTATTTTGGGTGTAAAAACGCCCAATCGGCATTGCTTTGATCGCCGGGGCGCGCCAGCCACGCTCTGCTGATCGCTGAGGGGTTTTATTTTTATATTTCATTGTGGGGAAATCTGTATAACAAGGCGTTAAGTCCAGTGGTAACTTTGGTAAGGCGTGGGACTTCCCATCGGTGCGTTCAATGCCCCGGCTCGTATGCATACGCATATTATTAGGAATTTTACCAGTCGCTTAGTTAATGAAAATGTCATAAGTAAACCAGACTAAGACTGAATAAGGTGTACTTTCTCCTATGAGATAGAACATCGGATTACAGTCGCTTTCATTAACTACTAGTACATGTATCGATTCTTGGAATTATGATGTGGCCTCCAGACTCCCTTGGTGAGCCGTTGCACGTTAATGTCATTGTGAAATAATCTAATCCTCGTTTTTAGGGTTCCGTAGTCAACTAGGAACCCTTATAGTTTCGCCATGTCTGCCCGTCCGTCCGTCCGTCCGTCCGTCCGCGGATAATCTCAGTGACCGTTAGCACTAGAAAGCTGAAATTTGGTACTAATATGTATATCAATCACGGCGACAAAGTGGTAAAATAAAAAGTGGAAATTTTTTTTTATTAGGGTACCTACCCTATACGTAAAGTGGGGAGTGATTTTTTTTTTCATTTCAACCCTAACGTGTGATATATTATTGGATAGGTATTTAAAAATGAATAGGTGTTTCCTAAAATCATTTTTCGATAATGTAAATATTTTCGGAAATAATCGCTCCAGAAGTAAAAAAATATGCGTCCCCCCCCCTCTAACTTTTGAACCATAAGTTTTAAAAATATGAAAAAAATCTCAAAAGTAGAACTTTATAAAAACTTTCTAGGAAAATTATTTTGAACTTGATAGGATGAATAGTTTTTGAAAAAGAAATACAAAATAATTTCTGAACTAAGTTTGTAATTTAACCGTATAAGCAGGTGTTTATTGTACCTGTAATTTCTACAAAATTACAATGAAATGACGTGCTTTCAAATAAAGTAAAAACGGTGAAAATCGGTTCACGCAATAAAGAATTATCCCATAAAAATCATCTTCCATACTTTATGCTCGCGCGCAATAGTCTACTTTATTTGCCGATAGATGTCGCTGTACGTGGAACTCTCATATCATATCCTACATGGCGGTGTTATTAACTCTTAAGTGGGGACACTTACTGTGACGGACGGAAAACTACGGAACCCTACAGTGAGCGTGGCCCGACACGCTCTTGGCCGGTTTTTATGGGTACAGACACTGCATGAATAAGCAAAATACGAATATAAACGTTTTGCTAAATATATTGAATGGAAATAAGTAACTGTTTATTCTAATATAAACAATATCTAGTTTCGTAACACGTGATATGTAAATCAGATCAAGGCCGCCATACACTTGACCTAGTTTGGGGACGCCATCCCATGGCGGGCGTTTGGCACCCTGTGAATAGCATGGGAGCGGACAGTTCTTTCCATTGGATACAATTTTCCCTATATAAGGGTGTACTCATATACGTAAAACATACGTTTATGTCATGCTTTATGATTGCATATATTTTCTGTGGGTGTATTTACAAGTTGTAATATTTATTATCCCAACTGATATCGAAATAAGTTTTTAATTTATTTTACATTTTAGAAAACGCCCCACGATTGTAAACGAGCAAATATTAAATAGTTAGTAACCAATGAGTAACACCGCCAAGCACCGTAAATTATCAAATTAAAATTTTCGTTTTGATTCGAATTAGCATGTTTTGAGGATTCGGTCAGTCAGTTAATCAAAAGGCATTCTTTGGAATTCAATGAGGCCCGAACGACGAAACATGTGATAAATTCTTATAAAAATACAGTTTTTGGGAGGAAAAGTATGCATTATGTAAGAATATTTAAAACCATAGGAGTTATAAGCTTGATGTCCCGATAATTTGTACAAGTAGGTAATAACCAATAATACAAATTAATGGCAAACTAATGGTACTGGCATGTATTCTAAAATATATTGTTTTGTTTTTTAACTCGCGCGACATTTCAACACAACTCCAATGCATTAACTAAGCGATACAGCTAGCGCCTAAACGTCTGAATTAGAAATATGAGAATTTGCTTGAAATCCGATGCAACTCCAATACAACTTCAATCTTGGTTGATTTTTTGTTATGTTTTGGAGTTATGTTAAAGATAGATTGTGTTTTTAATGTATTGTTTATGTATTTTAAAATTAGAATACGGCACAGTGTTTTTAAAATATTTGACTACCAGTCTTTTATTTATAAATTTGTATCAATGTTGTTTAATAAAGTAGAAATAAAATACAATTCCGCTATCACAACAGCTGTCTTGAGAAATACAGATTCGATTACAGATCAAATCCATTTAGTCTCTAGGTTATTTACAACTGGGTAAATCTGAGCTGGGTAAAGAAATAACATTGTTTCTGCAGTGGAAATGAGGATATAAATCACAGATGGTAAATGGTTCCTACTGTATTTTCTTTGGAATCCTACATAGTTATTTTTTTAAATTGATCTTTGAAACAAATGCTTCGCATACCGGACTTATTTAGCGCGTGTTCCTTATTAAGGTATCGTGTATGAAATTTCCGCTAGAGGCGCTAGTGTAGACGGAAGTCTTCGAAATGTCAAATTCTATACTAATTAAGTGGAATTCGCGGATTATTTCTAATTTAACAATGTTGTGAATATTTTGCCATTGGATGTGAATGTTTTAAAAGCGGAACTAAGAAAATTCTCCCTTTTTCCAAATAAAGCGGAACTGCGCAACACTGCGGCCTCGTCGATATTTTTACAGTACGGTCAATAGTATTAAATATTATTTAAGCGTAAATTTAGTTTTCACAAAAGTATTTAAAAAAATTACAGCTGTATTTCAAAACCTTAGTCTACACTGGCGCCAACTGGTGAGTAAAAAACCGTTTTTTATGAATCTCCGAATAGAATTAGGGCTACCGTTAGCCCTCAAGACTTGCTCACAAATCGTGCAATTACACGCATGCGTAGCGGGAGTTATAAAAAAGTGAAACTCCCTAGTGAATTGTGGACAATGATGAAAAATATTGTGTGTATATCAGAGGGTAATAATATTGCAAACTCGAGTTACAAATGCCCTCGGCTTCGCTCTCGGGCATATATTTCTCTCTATTACTCATTCGCAATATTTCTCTGACCTCCCCTTGTTTATCAATGTAGGGGAAGATTGACACCATTCGTACACTTTTTACTCTAACCTTTGTAAAAAAATAACCATTAGTTGAATACTAATAAATGATAAACTACTTAATAGTCCACTTATTTTTTTTTAATAATGGCGTCATTTAGTCTTTATACTAAGCGATAAAGCCAAGCTATGACGATTTTCGTAAAATGTGGATATTGCATAAATGTACCATATGCGGATTCAAATACCAGTTTATATTTAAACTACAATGAAGTTTGAAGAAATATTTATGTTGTAAACGAGCTATATTAACTTAAATGAGACACATTCATACAGCAAGACTTTTCATACTTTTATGACCATATGAATGTATCCCAAACAAAAAAATCAGGAAATAAATAAAAACAAAAATAATTATAAGGGATATCCCAATTTTAATATATATATTATATTGTTTGGTCATTAAGTATGCAAAATAACTCTGCAATTGTAAAAAGAAAAAGATAAGTGCATTTAAACATGCACCAAGCCTTTAAAATCGAAATATGGCTAAGGGCGTCCATGGGCAGCGTTCATTGCTTACCATCAGGCGATTCGTCTGCTCGTTAGCCTCCTATTTCATAAAAAAAAAAGGTATGAATGTTCCCCGCATACGAATGGTGCCAATCTTCCCCTACTGTTAGTGACGCTAATTATTTTCCACATCACATCGCTTACGAATTCTAACCGAAACCCACCTGCATTATAATTCCAAAGGCCAGTTCCGGCTTTAATTATGAATAGCCGAGGTCGGCATGCTGGTAATATCAGATTCCGGAGTATGTTCCCATAGGCATTGCGAGCACGAGCGAGTCGAACATTCGACGACGATCTATCTTTAAGGCCCGCAGACACTGTCAGTGATAATGACATTACTTCTCTACTCTTCCTTCCCATCCTTCATATAAATAGAAAATGACGGGTATAGAAATAAAAACAATATTACTGATAGTGTCGGGACCGCTTTCGATCACCAGACTTTTAAGCGGTCCAGACACTATCAGTAACAATGTCATTATGTCTGTACCCGTCCTTTTATGTATATGAAGGATGAATAGAGAAACAAAGTCATTATTACTTTGAGTGTGTGGGCCTTTACTAATGTTGAAACACAAAGACTATATCTTGCACTTGCTGGCAGATAAGAAAATTGTTTAATATAATATTAAGAAGAAATGTAAGGTGACATCGTTACCCTCCACATAAGATTCGAATCTTATGCGGATTTATCTGGCGCTAACGTTGAAAAGGTTAAATAACTACGTTGGTCATTTTCGACTCGTTCAAGCTTAGTAAGCGGTTGGATTGACACACAGACGATCGCGAGCAGACATACCAAGGGATCGCGGCATGTGGCGGTACGGGTTGAAATTGTAAATTGTGAGTGCTTTAAGGGTCTGCTAGACCGTCGTCAATAAGGCTGCCGACGGTCCAAGGTCACCCAGACCTTGGTTGGCAGGGCTTGTAACCGGTTTTCGCAAAAAGCCCCGAAATAACCCAATAAGTTTACATATTTTATGGTTTTTACATAGAACTCGTATTGTTTTTAGGTTATGACTTTATATTGTAAGATTTTTCGATTAAATATGAAATAGTAAACGAAAGAACGAAAAAAAAACGGTATTTTAGTATGGAGCAAAATACCGGTTACAAGCCCTGTTGGTTGGTGCTTCATACAATTTTGCTGGAAACACGGTCCGTCCAGACCAAGGTCGCTCTGTCGGAGGGGCTTGTTGGCGACCGTCTAGCATACGCTTTACTCCTCTGACTAGTATCAAATTGTATCAAATATATAGTGGCAGCTGATGTGGCTTAATATATCGCAACACATTCCTATGGTAACGATGCTTAATGTTCGTTCCAATAATTTGGCATCTGTGGTTGTAACTGTATTTGACGCCGGTTAATGGGTGTACCTACATGTGTAATTACATGAAAATCAAAGATTGATTGAGTTTTGTTTCGCCTGATGCAGTATATATTTTTTATGCAGTTAAGGGGAAAAAATGGAGTTAAGGGGATAAAATTGGGTTGATATAGTACATAATACTAGTAAAATTGCACGTATGTCTCGTGACGGAGGTACAAGTACTCTTTGTAATTTTTTTGGTTATTATGACTATACTTCGTTTTTTTTAAATTATAAATATCTTAAAAATTGTCGTAATGCGGTTTTTGGGAAACCGATTTTAAAATCACCATTTTGAAACTTATAAGCGTTTAAAGGAAAAAAAGTAATCTCTTTTAAAAATAAAATTGATATGGCTGCAAAAATTAAAAATACATTGGCAAAATCGACCGTTAATTTTCTAATCCGAAAAAAAACAAGGTATAGGAACATACACACTGCATTATACAAACTGTACAAGTTTTGTACATATAATGCTGTACATGTAGTCTGTGCTTTTGTCTAAAACACTTAGATTGATGCTGCTACGTAGGCTAGCTACGTCGTAGCAAAGCTACCGCTGCGTCTACGGTTTTTTTCATTTTCTATAATTCGATATCCTGCTTAACACTTTCCGTACCACCTAGTGTTACGCGCTAAGCTCGTAGCCCGTAGCCACGTATTTGTCGTATGTAGCGCGTAGTAGCTACGAAGAGAGAGCCCGACAGTCGGGTTCCTGGTCGTGAAAGTGTTAACGACAAACAATACACATCGTATTTTTGCAAACTGTGTAAGCTACAATTTAATATGGAACTTTCGATGCATCTAATAAGGAAAAAATTCCGTTCGTGATGTTCCGAAATTAAACATCCATCACAAGTATCACAACGAAGGATCGTAACGCTGCAAAAACGCTAAGTCAGCGTAATTTAGACCCGGGTCTAGTCAGCCTTAAGTAAAATGACAAGTACGCACCTTCAAGTTTTAATATGATGCTCACATATCAATTTTAATGCATTTCTGCGGCATTGAGTCCGAGACACACTGTTATGATAATCAATTTCATTTAGTACCGTTTGGTAACTAAAAATTGGTAGCCAGCTTCGAAATAGGAAAGAAATACCAATTCGTAACTGGCTTCAAATTGGGACTTTTCCATTACCGATTTGTAACTACGTTTGGTAACTGGCTTCGAATAATAAATCCCGGGTATCGTGTAACTGGTTACAAAATGGGACTTTTGAATTACCGATTCGTAGCCACCGTTGTTGGAGTTAGCTGGAGTTTGTCAGACTGTTTCTTTTCAAAAAACACATGTCCTTGACAACTTTCGTAGACGGAGCCCCGCTTAGCGGGGCTCCTATTTCTGTGCAGTTTACCCTTCGGGCATTTGAAGCTACCTAAGGAACATAACCTACCTACCTATTGATTTAATGTAGCCAGTTACAAAAAATGTTTACCAAACGGTACCACACTGGCCCAATTCGTAACTACATACAGGCAATTTTTGGTTCCTGTTTTGTAGCTAGTTACTAAATTTAGTTACCAAACGGTAACACGCTGGCCCAATACGTAACCCTCTTCAAACTGGGAATCTCGGTTCCCATTCTGTAGCTGGTTACGAAATTTTGGTTACCAAACGTTACTAAAGGATTAATTTCGTTAGTACTTTTTAAATCAAAATTACTAAGTCAGTATATGAGTAAGCAATCAATTTTTTTTTTCTCAAAGACACTCTCATAAACCTCCACGATATAAATATTGCCACAAAAAGTACAATTTTAAAAGCTGTCATAAATATGAATACTGCCTTTACGACAGTTTTACAGCCTGGAGATTCATAAAACTTGGTTAAAACATTACCCTGCCGAGAGAATGGATGCACAAAATATCTCTTGAGCCAGTAAAATGAAATTTATTAAGTCTTTGACGGAATGGGGCCGCGGTGGCGAGTATTTTTGTTCCTTAATACCGGTATTGGGGCAAATATGTCACTTTCTGAAATTGTTTACCTGTTTATACTTAGCAGATAAAGGTGGCCTTCCAATTTGATATAGGTACCTTTATTTTACACACTTTTTTATTTGTGTAGGTACCTACAAACACGCCGTTTAGTTAAGTATGCCTAATGTGTCAGTGTACACTCGACGTCAAAGATATGTCTACACTTTTGCACTATATTACAAAGGGGTACGGTGAAAAAGTGTAAACATATCTTTGACGTCGACTGTACTACATTTCCCGTTTAGTTAAAAAACCGGCCATACTGGAGGTTTCCGTACCTTCAACGGAATAAGAACCAAACTAATACCAAAAGGTCGTTTCTGATGCCTACTATTTTTCTAACTTTCGAAGCGATTATTTCTGAAAATATTCACTTAATCACAAAATGTTCAAAGAAACTAGGACGTTATTTTTAAAGACCTCAGAGCTTGAATTTGAAAAAATTGTGCGCATCGAGAAAAAGTTGTGAATTTTTGGCCATGGATGAATATTTTTTAGTATTGGAGGTCTGTAAAATTTTTGGACCTTCACGTCAAAATCAGGGGTCCCGTGCAATATGTTATTACTCTCTGGTAAAGGGTTAAGGCTGGGGGTTGTGTGGTATCATTTCCGTATAAAACAGACATGCAGAATTCATTTTTGATATTAAAAAAGTAAAAATCCAGATTTAAAAAAAGTTCTGCGAAGAGGAAAAACACTCAAAAAAATATAGTTTTTTCTTGAACTATATTTTGAGAAAATATAGTTCTAGAAAAAACTGATTTTTCAACATGTCATGGTACAATTTAGATAATAAAAGCATTAAATAAATAACCGAAAATAACTGTACCCGGTTATTCGAATTTTCAAAAACCGGTTATCTAATCTTGGAATTATAACCGGTTATAATTGATTATTTCGCTTGATTATAACCGGTTTGCATTGTATACTTGGTTGTTGCAGAGTAATTACACGAAGTAGTCTTAAATACCAAGAACATCTATAGACGGAAAATTAATCAAGACACGTAATAAAAATACGGAATCAGTAACTTTATTACATGTATTTCCATTATTACGGTTGACGCTTTCTCTATTATGCACTCGAGTAATCCAATTTTTTTTAAATCAGTTCGCCTAATAAATGAGATCGGAGCAGAGTGGAAATGGAATTAAAAAACGACACAATGGGAGGAACAGGAAATACAGCTCTGTTGCATGAATTCAAATATTTACAATTGTCATCTTATATTTCTTACAAATTTCAAGATTTTTACGAATAAAGCTTTGATGCTTTATTAAATCCTTCCATTCAAACGAGAAGGAAAAAAGTACCTTAATCTTAGCATTGAAGGGAATGACAATAAAATAAGAAATACGAAAATATTAGTTCGGAAAATCTACACACAGTATCTACACTCGTACGTTAATATTTACTTTTTTAACAACTATTTACATAAAATTATAATTATTTTACTTGTTTTAAAGTGGGTATTCCACTCATACATTAGTATGTTATTTAAAACAAGTAAAATAATTATGAGTTGATAGCAGGTGCCATCTGTTATTTCCGTTGTGACACTTGTAAAAGAGTCGGCGGGAAGGGTAGCTAACTGTAGTAGTTGGCACCTAGATGTCGCTTACGGCTGCTATAAAGTCGATGTAAAAATAAATGCAAAAAGATGATTGAAGGCATTGAGAATTTCGTCAGCTCAGTAACTGAACCCATAGCTTAATTGGTAAAGCGATATCGAGCCCCGGTAAGGCGTATCGATGTTTGTTCAAGTCAAACTGGGTTGATTATTTTTTTCAATGTTTCAATGTTTGTATTTGATTAAATAACATACTAATGTATGAGTGGAATACCCACTTTAAAACAAGTAAAATAATTATGAGTTGATAGCAGGCGCCATCTGTTATTTCCGTTGTGACACTTGTAAAAGAGTCGGCGGGAAGGGTAGCTAACTGTAGTAGTTGGCACCTAGATGTCGCTTACGGCTGCTATAAAGTCGATGTAAAAATAAATGCAAAAAGATGATTGAAGGCATTGAGAATTTCGTCAGCTCAGTAACTGAACCCATAGCTTAATTGGTAAAGCGATATCGAGCCCCGGTAAGGCGTATCGATGTTTGTTCAAGTCAAACTGGGTTGATTATTTTTTCAATGTTTCAATGTTTGTATTTGATTAAATAACATACTAATGTATGAGTGGAATACCCACTTTAAAACAAGTAAAATAATTATGAGTTGATAGCAGGCGCCATCTGTTATTTCCGTTGTGACACTTGTAAAAGAGTCGGCGGGAAGGGTAGCTAACTGTAGTAGTTGGCACCTAGATGTCGCTTACGGCTGCTATAAAGTCGATGTAAAAATAAATGCAAAAAGATGATTGAAGGCATTGAGAATTTCGTCAGCTCAGTAACTGAACCCATAGCTTAATTGGTAAAGCGATATCGAGCCCCGGTAAGGCGTATCGATGTTTGTTCATGTCAAACTGGGTTGATTATTTTTTCAATGTTTCAATGTTTGTATTTGATTAAATAACATACTAATGTATGAGTGGAATACCCACTTTAAAACAAGTAAAATAATTATGAGTTGATAGCAGGCGCCATCTGTTATTTTCGTTGTGACACTTGTAAAAGAGTCGGCGGGAAGGGTAGCTAACTGTAGTAGTTGGCACCTAGATGTCGCTTACGGCTGCTATAAAGTCGATGTAAAAATAAATGCAAAAAGATGATTGAAGGCATTGAGAATTTCGTCAGCTCAGTAACTGAACCCATAGCTTAATTGGTAAAGCGATATCGAGCCCCGGTAAGGCGTATCGATGTTTGTTCAAGTCAAACTGGGTTGATTATTTTTTCAATGTTTCAATGTTTGTATTTGATTAAATAACATACATAAAATTAATCTATTAAATGCCAAGCAAGTGTATACAAAGTTAAAAGCTCATTTTTTTACTAACAACTTGTTCACTGCTTGGGCTTCAAGAGCCGCGGGGCTGCTTAATTACACTGCAAATACTTCATCAAATATATCGGAGCGGCCAAGTTAATCAAAAAAATCTGAACATGCACTTTATCGCCTTGACAATAGAGGCGTTGTTTAGATATTCCGCTCCGATATACAGTACCGGACAATATCATCTTTGTTTTTTTGTATGAACATGTATAGAGTGAACAATATAGGTTAGTTGGTACGTTGCATATTTTATTAGTAATTTTATGCAAATATATGATGAATATTGTGAATTACAATAGGAGGCTCAGCATATTACAAAAAAGGTCTTATAAAAAAATAAGTTGAGAACATATTAAAAACAAACCTCTATGAAAAAACCATTATATGAGATGAGACCAATTTTTCTCATAGCAGGGGAAATCGCTTAAAAATATTAAAAAAAAGTTGTACCGAAAAAAAATTATGGTGACTTGTCTGGCAAACCAAAATCCGCAGTAACAATAGAACTAAAATGCTTTAGGTACTCATTAGAGTTTCTGAATTCTAGACCCATTTTTATTCTCGAATTTCGAGAATTCACAACCCCTATTTCTCGAGTTTTTTCGAGTCTCCAGTCTTATTTGAAACCGTTATACATTATTTAAATAAAACAAAAAAAATACAAATTCATAATTACTTTTAGACTCTGTTGAGTGATCGGCTTAGATATCATTGATTTCAGAGGCTTTTCATCTTCATTACCAGCAGTTTTACTGGTTAAAATACTCGTAGGTTCTGACTTATATTTTTAAGTTATTTTATGAATGTTTTCTAGATGTCTGAATAGTCCACTTGTATTCGAGCTTTTCATAGATTTTTTATTCACTTATTGCATTATTAAGCCGCTTCATTTTTGATTTTTGTAAAATATTGCCAAACTTTTGACTTCTTCATCTTTATTAATATTTTACAGTTAGTCGTGTGAATATTAGTGAATGCAATCCCGACTCGCGATTGCAAATTCGAGATCCCGCGGGATTAGAAATATCAATCCCGCGGGATGCCGGAATTTTCGGGATCCCGACTAGATTAAAAAAAAGTAAAATTCGATTGAATTAAAACGATAATAACGGCATGTTAGTGATGGCGACGTTAATTAAAATAACATTAATAGACAGAAAACAAAAACCTTTATTCTTTAATATTGTTGACTAAATCATCATCAGTTTTCCTTGGAAATTAACAAAGGTAATCAAAACAATAAGGAATTAGAGAGTATTACAGGTGATTTTGAAAGTGACCTCTTAAAAAATACCCTTTGTTATTAAGAGTGTTATCTGCTAAACGGCATCTTACATCCGTTGCAATGTACCCAGCTGCTGAGAATGCCCTCTCCTGCGCCCCGAGTCGACGTGTGTAGCGTCGCTGACGACTGCCGCCCAATCCCGTCAATCCCAAACGGGATCCCGTCATATTATGCGTCGGGATTGATCCCGAAAAATTACACGGGATCTCGCGAGATCGGGATCCCGCGGGATCGGGATTGCATTCCCTAGTGAATATATTACTATACCTAAATTACCTAATAATAGTCGGGCAAACTCAACGTACCTCATAAATAAACATATCCTAGGACACACTTAAGCTTTAGTCAGGTAACCCAAATTTTAAATTCGGAACTCGAGAATTCTCGAGTTTCGGTCAATTTTTTCTCGTCTCGAATTGAGCCAAAACTCTAGAGTTGTCTCGAGTTCAAGAAGTCTCGAGCAGAAACCCTGGTACTCATATCCCTTTTTTAGTGTTCATGGTATTAGTACTACTAGTGTAAGAAAAATACAGTATGATCTCTCTGTATATCTATGCTTTAAGTGAGAAACTCCATTCCCAAATTATACCTATAGGTACACATACAAAGTTTGACAAAACCCAACTAGTATTGCTACCTATTATGATGAGTAATAATCCGCAACCAATCTCATCGTCCATTATACCGTACACACAATACTAATGTCGCTATTATGATAATATGTTTTCCTATCCTACTTATTTTTTTGGTGAGCTCTAATTTGTTATCTTTTATTTCCTGTACCGATACTTTTTGTAAGGAACGGATATTATGCCATTAGGATTGTTTCGAGTTCCCGGATTGTCTTACCTTTGCTTTTATATACCGAGAAATTTTGTTCTTTATCAACAATCAGTACATTTTAAGAAAAGGTTTATTCTGCAAACATATGTACTCACGCACACACACATACAAACACATACATTACATGTTCAAATATAAAGATATGTAGTTGTATATACGAGTAGTTGATACTGTATATGATATTTTTTTCATTATCTTTTTCTTTTAATTTAAGACTCGGTTAATCTGTGCAGTAAAATAGAACAAACTGCTAGTGTTAACTGTATATCCTCAGTCAGCTAACTATGCAAATGAGGCTTGCGGTTTGTCCGTCTGTCAATTTGACTTGGCATGTAAATACGGGCGTACAAACAAACATGATGAGCGGTCGCTGTGATGAGCGAAGCGTGCAGCGGAAAAACGAGTGGAGACAAAAACATACAAGACCCAGGTGCCGTATTATAATTTAAAAATACATATACAATACATTAATAACACTATCTATCTCAAACATAACTCCAAAACACAACAAACAATCAACCAATATTGAAGTTGTATTGGAGGTGCATCGGAATAATATTCAAACAAATTCTGATATTATTACGCTATTTAATTATACGCTGATCAAAGTCATTACCCCCCTTCTTGCTTGTAGTCTACATGATGTATGCCATTGGAAGGCAATCAGAATATAACTATGATACAACAAAAGAGTGCTCGTCTCTTACGGTCATTGTCAGAGAGTGATGTAATTTTACCTTCGCTTTGAGTAGTGGTAATATCGAATTGTTATTTATTTATCGTATGGCTACATGTCACTGGATATAGATAGGCATTTCTTTCCTGGGGTAGTAGTAGCGGGAAAGCAGATGATAAAGAAAATCCAGTGAGTGCTGCTAGGTCCAGATGGGACAGTGCAGCTGCCAAGTTTGTAACTCTTTTAGCACCACCCAGGGATCACGTGTAGGGTTGTCTAAGGTGTTTCCGACGGACGCAGATTAACATTGATCCCCATCGAATTGTTGACACTAAATAAGCCGATTATAATACCGCCATATGACGTACAATATTAATAATTATAATTGACACAATTGACAAAATTGACACTTAATTGAGCGAGAATAGGATGTAATATCTAATGAATTTCGCAATGTAACACAGGATCGTTATGCGTTGTAACTACGGCTTGCAATTCGTATATTTCGAATAGTAATAGTTTGTATGGAAAAAACTGGTTACCCAATGTTTGTTTGTATAGTAGCCATATTTGTAACTCAGAAAAAGCCTACAGCCCAAAGCCGCTCGCCGTACGCTCCGCCAGATTAACGTAAACGTAGCTTTAACGTGGGAATATTTAAGCCGAGAGAAGAGTAGTTAAAATTATTTGCATGCTGAAATAGGAAATGGCGAGGCGTTGGTTTACTATACAGTTAATGTCAGTTATTCTTGTTTTACATTTACGTTAGTGAGCTTTGAGATTTCATGCGGTAATGATGTTGTCTTGCTAAATACAAGGATAGTAGTGTTATGTACTTCTACCTACTTTGTTTCAAGATAGTGTATAGATTATTCTGTTAGACAGTGTAATGCGAGGATACTTATTCTTTTAGTTTAAATTTTTAGGTAATAAACGAAAACAGCACTTACACGTAATAGTTAATGTATGACTAACTACTCGTGTTCCTCATTGCAAGACTAAGTACTTATCATATGTACTGTGCTATATATTTCCTAAAAGTAAAAGTTAAATAAACTGCTTATTATCTGCTGTCTTTCCGGTAGTGTAAATCGGTTGCATCGCTAAAGGCTAATTTAAACAAGTTGTGGCTTTCAAACGAATCCTAACAGTAAGATAAGTATATGCGGTTATAATTTTCATATTATTTTATGTTATTTTATGTATAGTATACATTCTGTATTAACTAACATTCTGTATTGTATTCTGTAATAACTCATCTTACCGTATCGTACATTACCTAATAAGTCTGCCTAGCACGTCCAACTTTCTCTCTCAATTGCTCAAATGTAAACTGGAAGAAATCCCTTAAAGGGACAAGTTCGCCTTTGTACGCATATGTTGTGTTATATGTCTTTCGTTGTGTTTTCTTGTACAATAAAGTGTTTTACTACTACTACTAAATACTAATGCTGCACGTGTTCTAAAATTTGGTTATCTCTTAAGTACTTATTAACAGAATCTTATATGATTTTTGTTCAAAATTCAGCATTAAATAATAAGATAAGTCAATATAGCCGCCATTTTGAAGTCACCCCTAACTAGGTATAGACTCCTACCAAAGAAGCGAGCAAAATTCGTTTAAAAACTTCAAAGTCTGTTTAACCCTCTTCTGCCTAAAGGTTGTCTCACACTGGCGTAAAAATGGCGCATTTTATGAGAAGCTTCTCTAAATTCATCACTGCAAGAAAGTATTCACGCAAGTGTAGGAGAGTCTTTATACTATGTTCCTCGATGTAAAGGTTTAAAGTGTCTTAAGTCTGAAACAAAGTTTTGGCTTCAATTTTGTGCACAAGTTTTAGTTATAAGCCCTTATAAATTGAATATAGTAAGTACTTCTAAAAATGGGTATACTTGAACGAAAGTAGGTATTTTGACAGAATATTCGAAATTAAAATTTGATTTGGTACTAATGCAGACATTTATTTTCACTAAGTATGAAGTCCAAAACTAGACTTAAAAATTATAAAAAATCATGAATTGTTATCGTAAAATGAATTAGCTAAAACTTTAAAATACCTAGAAATTATCTGCCTTTCATACACTACTTTTCATACACTTAGTGTGTGGTTTGATGGAGCTAGACGTAGTCGTGTCGTAGACGTCTGGAGAACCCCTCAAATTTGTATTATTACAAATAAAACATGCCTAAATCACAAAATTTTCGAGTTTATACATAGGTATGCGGTTAATTAAGTCCCGTTTGTAATACGGTGTAAAAACGTGAAATCAGTTATCTTGTTTATCCTACAATATAGTAGTAAATTGTTGTTTGTTTGTTACAGGCGTGCCCGCACACGGCCGGCGCTCTGGTCGGGGCGCAGCGCCGCCCCCGGGCGCTCCGAGTTGACAGCATGCTAATCGACAACACCACTGCCAACCTCACCGACCTGGCCGACCTCCCCGCAAGCCCGTACTCTCTCGTCCAGAAGATTATCATCGCCATCATCGCCAGCTCCATCTCTGTCCTCACCGTCGTCGGAAACTCTATGGTTATGATCAGCTTCAAAATCGACAAGCAACTACAAACGATTAGCAACTATTTCTTGTTCTCGCTTGCCGTTGCTGATTTTGCCGTCGGTCTGATATCCATGCCCTTGTACGCCATGTTTACAATCTATGGCTACTGGCCGCTCGGGCCCCATGTATGCGACACATGGCTGGCTTTGGATTATCTAGCATCAAACGCGTCGGTTCTAAACCTGCTCATTATCAGTTTCGACAGATATTTTAGTGTGACGCGGCCGTTAACTTATAGAGCCAAAAGAACTACACGGAGAGCTTTCGTCATGATAGCCAGTGCGTGGGGTTTCAGTTTAGTGTTGTGGCCTCCTTGGATTTACGCGTGGCCGTATATAGACGGTGAACGCAAGGTGCCCCCGTATGAGTGTTACATTCAGTTTATAGAGACGAATCAGTTTATTACGTTCGGGACAGCTATAGCCGCCTTCTACGTGCCAGTGACTGTGATGTGCATATTGTACTATCGAATATGGCGGGAGACGAAGAAGCGGCAAAAGGACTTGCCGAATCTACAAGGTGGGAAGAAACACGACTCGTCTAAGAGGTCCAACTCCAGGTAAGTTTTAGCTTTATAGAATGATTAAAGTAATTAACTTACTTAAATGAATAAATTAAAAAATACCACAAATACTCAGTCGCCCAAGCATGTCAAGTATGTATTGCTCCATTTAAGTGACGCAAGTAAACAATAACAGTCCGAAGAAATAACTCACTCCGTCAAAGAAAACAAAAGTTCAGCATCTACCTACTTTATAGTGGAAATAGAAAGCAACTTTTCCATTTACATTACTCAGGATAAAGGAGTTCCCATAAAAGACAACGGTAGTTTCAAAGTTTTCGAATTTATTTAAGTAACTGATCAAGGGTTCTCGCTACTCGATACAAGAAAAGGCTTTCACGGTCTATTCGGGATCGAAATTTATTTTGCTCTATCTCCCTCATTCGTTGGAGTAATAGGTTATAGTGAAAAAGACGGCACGACCGCACGACGGGATTGAAGGCTCCCAAGGCAGTTTGTCTTGCAGACAGGTTGGTCCATGTAGATTTATCTCTGCGATAGATTAAACATCCATCGTCCAGATGGATGGAGATTGATAGTGGATTTGTAGGATCTTAAACGTAAATAAAAGGCACGCGTTTGAAGCTTCGATGCCTTAAATGCCGAGATGGCGAGAAACTTAGAGTAGAATGTCCTTGTTGCCCTCTAAGTTAGGGTGTCCCTTATATTGTAATTATGAGAAATTAATAACGCATACCCCCTAAATGTATTTGTTTTACCCCAAAACACTAGAAAAAAAATCAGGACATTCCTGTAACTCTAACCCGTGCCGACTTGCATCGTAATTTCCCTATAGAAATTACTATGAAGAAATATGGGCAGAAGATAAGTTGCTACTTTTTTATCGGTATTCGGTTCGTAGCGAGATTTTTTAAATACAGGAGTAGGATGCACTGATGATATGAAAAAAAAATTTTTTTTTGGTCATTTTCATACTTTGTATGGGAAAATCGGATAAAAATCGGGTTACAGTATGTGCATTGTAATGTGCCTAAATTGAAGAATAAATATCTTTTATCTTTATCTAATTTCACAAGATCACAATATATGGGACACCCTAACTTAGAGGGCAACAAGGACATTTTTTTAAAGTGCAAAAAAATGTCATTTACGGAAAGTCTTCCCGTTCCTGAGACCGGTAAAGAAACGACTTGCATTTTATCCTAGTCAGACGTACACAAGACAAATGTGTTGACATTATGCACTTTTTCAAGCAGCGCAGACAGGACACTAAAGCTCGAGCGTTCGCGGCGCGCCGCCATTTTGAAATTATGTCGTCGTAAATATTTTCAGAACCAGGTATTTTAAACAGCTTCGGTACTTTAAGAAATGATCTCTCTAACTAATCACCTCTCCCTATTAACTTTTGTAATAGTTTATCTTGAATATCTGCTTAAAAACAATATAATAATTCCATATCTACATTATCATGGATTCAATCATGTAGTTCGGGTATTTGTTGTTGTTAATTTGTTAATGTAGGCCAACTACCAAAAAGACTTAACTATACGAGTCATACCCAGGGCTTGAAACCGGTATTCGCATAAAACCCAATATATTTCATTATTTTATGGTATTTATGTAGAACTCAGCATTGTATGTAGGAAATGACTCTGTATTATAGGATTTACTGATTAAAAATGGAATAGTAAACGAAAGACTGAAAAAATACCGATATTTTAGTATGGAGCAAATACCGGTTTTCAAGCCGTCATATCCACTGAAATTACCGGAATTTTTATTAAAAAGTTTACGATATTCGCCATCTTCTGTTCATGAGTAGCCAAATGTGCACGAACAATGACATATTTTAATAACGAAAAAGCAGTAAAATAATGTAGAATTTTCCCCTCAGTAACCTACAGTAAATTAGTAGGTATTTATTTATTCTTATCGCCTGAGGGCTCAACTCATAACTGTGGCCAATTGATTTGACGGTATGATATACTATTATTTTGGCAAGTAAATGGTTAAATAAAATAAATAGACAAATTATTATAGGCGAGCTACAGAGCTACACAGTGCATCCTACTCGTAGATACTTAGGTTCAGTGTAGCTTACTAGCGGCGTACAAAGGTTCAATGCCTGTACCTAATTACAGCATGGCTTGTTAGCTCTGTTGTCGGGAGCTGAACAGAAAATCCACTGGATGTTAAATTCATTGCACTAGACTTGTAGTAGTCTTAACTAGCGACTAAGGTTGTATATAATGCCATCTTTTTCGCTTTGGCGGATATAAACATGTGTAAAGGAACTACTTCTTAGAACAAAGGTGCCCACAGAGAGTTTTAAAGATAATACAGTATAGCTGCATATTAGCTATCATACTAAAGTTCTCCCCACCACCAGCCCATTCAAGGTTCACTGCAAGGCACGGACCTTCCCCCTTTGTACAGTCGCCATCAAATATATCGGAGCGGCCAAGGTACTCAAATATACCTGAACATGCACATATCTGACGGCGACTATACAAGAGAGAGTGAGGTATTATTTTCCCACATTATATGTATACCTAACTCAATATGAATTAGGGACGACATATACGTCTTACATTTGTTCGCAAAATACATGTATACTCATACTAACGTATATAATACTACAGTTTTCCTCTTATTATTATATAAAACGTTTTTATTACGCCTAAATAATATTGGATAGAAAGTAAACTAAAATGATTTCACCATCAAAAGAAAACTCGTAAGATTAAAACCCAGTTCAAAGTCGGCTAATCCGTTTATACCGCCATCTGAGGCTGAAAAGGGTTTTGTAATGAACGTTTTTTACAAGTTTTTATTTGGCAGATAGTTCTCAACCAACTTCAAGATTTCGAAGGAGAAGTTGTTGTTTGTTTACCGATTATTCAAAGACGGCTGGACCAATTTGAAAAATTCTTTTTATGTTTGAAAGAGTATACTTCACACTTGGTCCCATTGTAACCAGGTCAGGATCTGATGATGGAATCCTGGAGAAATCGAGGGAATTCTCTAACTATTATAGGCACACCTCTATAGGTAATAATAATAATAGTAAAAATACTCAAATCACTATTGATTTGAGTATTTTTTACAGCAGCTCGAGCATTTGCTGTTGGAAAGATGCTAAGTGAAGTCGGTTCTTTTTTGTTTATAATGATTTGTTTACTAGCTAGTTTAGTTGTGTCAGAGTGCCAGATGTTCGATTAAACTGAAATTTAGCATACATGCATAATTTGGATGGCAATACAATATTTTGGGACCATCGAGCTGGTCTGATGATAGACACTGAAGGTGTTTATAAGAACTCTGTGATAAAACAAAGGGTGTTCATTGAGTTTGGGTTTAGAACTTAGAAACATCTCGTGGAGCATGAGCAAGTAAATGATTTTTGCAAGAAAACTACAGTCGGCGTTAAAAGATTGTATTAAAATATCTTTTTAACGATTCAGACATGACGGCGTGATGGACATGGAGTAACAAACATCAAAAAAAAAAAACAAAAATAAACATATTATCAAATTGAGAACCGCCTCTTTTGAAATCTTGAAATGCGGCGACGGTGTGCAAGCGTGACATCGCTTTACACAATTTACACATGCAGAGCGCTATCTCACTCACGCACCGGCACCGCATGCGGAAACCGCAGCAGTGTGAAAGCCGCCTGAGATTCGAACTCGCTCCTCCGGGATACTAGCAAGTCGCTCTACTTAGTGCGTTACTGTTGCCTATCAGAGATGTTTGCCATTTTTCCTTAATATATTAACAAATTATTCCTTTTAGGGTTCCGTAGCCAAAATGGCAAAAACGGAACCCTTATAGTTTCGTCATGTCCGTCCGTCCGTCCGTATGTCACAGCCATTTTACTCGGAAACTGTCAGATGTATCTTAATAAAATTTGGATATATATATGAAGTGTATTTTGTATGCCGCTATTTAGTTATGTAGTTAAATCGCAGAAAATAATATTTTTAGGGGGAGCGCTCCATACATGTAACTAAATAAAAAAAAACACCAAATATCTCTTTCTTTAAAGATAAAATCAAGGTTTCTTTCAAGATTTTGTGATTAAGTGAATAGTTTCAGAAATAATCGCTTCGAAAGTCAGAAAAATTGTGTCCCCCCCGTAACTTTTGAACCGTCAGTCCAAAAAATTTGCGAAGATGCGCCTTATCACATACTTTCTACAAAAAATATTTTGAACATTATCGGTTTAGTAATTTTTGAGTTATCTCCAAAAAAACATTCATAGGCTTCAAATACGGCATTTTGATATTAATTTGGTTCTTATTCCATTGATGGTACGGCACCCTCCATTATGCGTGGTCGGACACGCACTTAGCCGGTTTTTTCGGTAATATTACATTTTCAGTGTGATTTTTGAGTTACCTATGTCAACTATCTATCATACCTATAGTCCTGGGACGCAAACTGAACCTAAAAACACGCTTGTTCGATTGGGCGCTTGAAAAACGCCGAAACCTCAGCTTAAATCTATTCTACGTGACTAATGCATATACAGTGTGCTTAATGTAATGATATACAATATAAACACACACGGAACATATTGCTTTGCAAATAGCAAAGTATCCGAAATTGAATACATTTATCCTTAACTTGAGGAAAAGGTAACCGCGGGCCGTACCCCGTATTTGCTGACTCAACAGCCGGAAAATTCATCCCGACATTAAATATTATCCTTCGGGAATTTAATGAAAATAATATAAGAACTTTACCTCTCGGGCCTCGCTTTCGTGGGCAGCGTTCGTTTTTTTTCGCTTAGATAATTTGGCGTTCAGGAAAGTAACTGACAATCGTCCGGACGTTCTTCCTACACGAAGGCCGCAAAAATATGTGACACGCTCTTATGGCCCTACAGATAAGGGTGTGTCATATATTTTTGCGGCCTTTGTGTAGCAAGATACTATTGCCGGTGGCTGAACTAGACTGTAGCCTGTAGTACAAATTACAGTACGTAAATTACATTAAAATCCAAACATGATCCATAAGGAGTTTTCGAACTGTTTTATTGCACGCCCGCTTTGAATTGAATAAAAGTGGCTTTATTCCCGGCGATTGTAAAATTTTAGTACTGATTCTAAGTTATAGTTAAAGTGGAAATAGTTTCCTCTAATGCTTAGAAATAATTGAAAAGTAGAAAAATCCACTGCCTCCGGCGAGACTCGAACTCGCGATTCTGGAATACATGCCCATCGCACTGACCAACTGAGCTACTGAGACTCACCTGATGACTGCGAATTTCTCCACTATGTCCTTTATGCGTCGTAGGGGGACGCCTTTTTTCCGTTCGGTTCCTCTATATCAAAGATCTGTTCAGTTTCTAAATTTTGGAGCTTACTACCGAAAATAAACAGCTCCAAAATCATAATGTAATCTAACAAACAACACAGTCAACGCACCGTAATAAACATGCAACAAAACGAAACTCCAAATTATCTTGCGTTACCTTCAGTCCTTTTTACAACGAACCAATAGAAACAGCTACAGTCAGGCTTTTAAAATTTTCATTCCTCCCCCTAAAGGGGTGAAAGGGGGTCACCTCACAGTAAGACATTACTCCCCCCCTCAGATTTACGGGCGACGTGATACACGCATTTATTATGCATGGAGGTGACAAATTGAGATCAGGCTATGTTTAGTATTCCTGATGCCTGTGATGATGGTTGGATAAGTTTTATCTTGGATGATGCGCGCTTAATTTGGTTTAAGTACGTTGTTAGTTAAGGCATAAAAAAATAATATCTTGGTTTATCTTGTTGTATATTATAACTATTATAAGTAGTAGTATGTAACCATACAGTATGTAAACCAAACAAAACCATCTCTCAAAACTACTCGAGTACATTGTTAATAAATTGTTTTTACTAGCTTCTGAGCATGTTTGGGGAATTTAATTTCTCTTTTTGCAGTTGGTTAATGATCTTTTTAACACCATGTGCAGCGTGTTTACTTTTTTGACATGTGTCAGTTTACGCGGACTGCGCACTGTTGATATGTAACTAGGGGCAACTGATCAACATTTACGTTGTTAGGGCCAACGCTCATGCGCTTCGAGTGTTGTTTATAGGTAACCTAGGTAACAATTTATATAATGGCGGAAATTCAAACATCAACATGAAGTTTGACACCATTTTGTCTGGTGACATTTTAGCGTGCTGTTATTAAGATTGCAAACAAATAATAAAGAGTTACAAAATATTGATTAAATTTAACTTTTTTAGAGATGTTATTCAATCAAATACAAACACTGAAAACATTGAAAAAATAATCAACCCAGCAGGATTTGAACCTCGCATCGATACGCCTTACCGGGGCTCGATCGCTTTACCAATTAAGCTATGGGTTCAGTTCAACTCAGTAACTGATCGATGCGAGGTTCAAATCCTGCTGGGTTGATTATTTTTTCAATGTTTTCAGTGTTTGTATTTGATTGAATAACATACTATTGTATGAGTGGAACGCCCCACTTTAAAAAACATGTAAAATAATTATTTTTTAGAGATCACATAAAAAGAGTCCGAATTTAAATAAAAGATGTACCATACTCATATTTCTGATCTAAAAATTTACGGGTTTTATTTAAAAAAATGTTCTCTACTTAATTAAATTTTCCTCCTGCACCAACTTGCAAGTCTCTGTTTGGCCCAATGGTTGACTAGTAGTAATAGATAATGGCATTTGACATTAAGTCCGCCATTTGTACATTATCACTAATTGTGAAATAAAGTTTAAATATTTAGATAAATATATTAGTATGTAGTTGAAGGTTTTCAGAGGCAAACCGAGCCATAAATTTAATTTAAATTTAATTGAGTTGATTTCAAGGAAGTTTTTTATTATTTCTCGCTTTAAAAAAATAATAATTAAACCATCATGCAATCAATCTATTAACTACATTGTGTGTGTTTAAATATAGGTTTAAATAATGGCTAATATTATTAGGTAATTTTATGATTTATGAGACATGTATGTAACCCTTCTTGTACCCTTGTGGAGCTGCGGTGCAGGACATGGACCACATTATCAGCGAGTGCCCGCTCACCAAATATCAGGGCAATCCAGTGGACTTGTTCACTAATAACGTAACCCGAAGGATCCAGACTTTGACTGTATTCTTATAAAGAACGATTGTCTAGATAATTTGCCATATGACTAATTATAATTAATAATATTAACTATCCGCGAATAAATATAAGTGAGATTAATGATAACTTAAGTAATCATAAAAAAAAAATTAGTAATCATTATCAAACTTAATACGGTATGCGAAATCAGTAGTTGCCAAAAAGCTTAATTCATATCTTTACCGTAACCGGTAACCATGTTACAAAAATCGAAATTGATTAAACTGTTATCGTTATATTTTATCTTCACAGTCCGTACCATCTAAGCTACCTTCTTTGAGAAGTGAGGCTTAAACCATTCTATTTTTACCTAAAGTAAGCCGCATTTAATCTGCCCTCTTCTAAGGACGTCTCAACAGTTGATAAAGGAGTACGTCTCTCTCTTCCGATCAAAGTATTATTATACCTCTCAAAATGTCTCTTGTTTAGTGGTGGCGTTGCCATGGTTGTTAACAAGCTAGAGGTGAGTACAAAGGAAAAGATATCAATTGGGACATGATGATTTTGAAATAGTAGTCTTTCTACGTTGTAGCCTCAAGTATGACTAAATTAATATACAAGAATGAATTTTTAAACGTATATTTTTAAATTCACCCCTCAAAAGTGAAAAAGGGGTTGAAAACTTTTATGACTACGAATTCGCGGGCGGAAGTTTAGACGCCGTTGTTTTTAAATTACCTCCTGTAGGCAGTTATGCACAATACCGCGTGTATCTTTGATATAACCGCAAAAGGATACCAGACGCAGGTTTTGAAGTTATACATCGATATCGCAATAAATATTAATGTAAATAGCGATACATTGCGTCCTGAAATATTTTATATAAAAAAGGCGTAAAACTATAATAAAATATATGAAAATATGTTTATTAGGCTTTATAATAACTACCCTTAGCGTATTCGATTATATCAAAAATGCACGCTGTATTTCCTTACCGTCTACTAAACTTAACTAATACAGCTCCATACATTTTACTAGTAACACACATTTGGACAAATTCATCGACGTCTACGGTGAAGTATAAAACGAACATTTGGGTAAGGACAGCAACTACACACATTCAACTAATTAACCAAAGTGGAAAGATAAGTACTATAAACATAGGCAGTAAACCCGTCCCATTAAATAACCAAGGAGCATTATTTACAGCGAATAGGTCAAAGTATTAGTCTTGTGCGTCGTTGGAAATGCATAGACATCTTCACAAAGAGCTTCCCCTCTCAACTGTACTGGAGCATCAAATATACAAGAATACTCTTTCAAGGTATAAGTCTGGAAATGGGGATGCGTGCGTGGCGACAAAAGATTCATTCCGGTTTTTAAATGAGGAAGATAGATACCAAGCATTAGTTTTATGGAACAAATATATACTGTTACGAGTAAAGAGGAAGAGGCAAAGATAATGTATAATGTACACACAGATTCAAAATTGCATGGACATACTCGTATGAATGATTCCATAAATTTTTTTTTTAATATCACGACGGTGGCAAACAAGCATACGGCCCGCTTGATGGTAAGCAGCTACCGTAACCTATGGACGCCTGCAACTCCAAAGGAGTTACATGCGCGTTGCCGACCCTTTACAAAAAGGTGGATTCACTGTGTTGACGGCTAAAGGAACAAGAGGGTCCCTCATCGTCAACACGCTGGGTCCTCTTTGAGCTCTTTGGCAACCTTATTCACCAGCAGGAACACAACACTATGAGTAGGGTCTAGTGCTATTTGGCTGTGGTTTTCTGTAAGGTGGAGGTACTTCCCCAGTCGGGCTCTGCTCCAGATTTGAACGAGATGACATTCGCTGAACGTGACCTACCACACATAGCGAGATACCATTCGCAGTGCCCATACCTCTCTTTTTGGCGTAGCGCCCATTCAAGTCCGAGCGTAGTTTAAGGACATACCCCGGGTCCAAGGGTCATAATGTGTCCATGCAATTTAGAATCTCAATGTACCTTAGGTTATCCGACTGCGCTAAGGGCTATGATTTTATGATATGAGCCTATGAACAGAAATTATGTTTGCCAAAAGCTTAAAATAATAATGAAACGGACAGTCTATGTCTAAACAAAATCCTATTCCTCGGAAAAAAATATACTACACGGTCCCAGTTCTATCCAATTTGCAAGGCGCTTACACCTTTGGTTATAATATTGGAGTTCAACTGTTCCATACGAACGCAGGTTGAGTAATTTTCGAGAGAACTATTTAGCGGTCTAAGTGACAGACAAAATGGATAAAATATCATGAAGAAACGTGCTTATTTGGAGGAACACGATTTAGTTACACATTGTCAGTCCTCTTGATTTATTCGTTTATATTATGTGGTGTACGAATTAAATTTTTGTTGAGTAGTTCTAGTTTGTTCCACCGTAGCGTCGAAACATCAGAGTCAATTTATACAACGATAATATTTAACAAGGAGGAGTTGGAAAAATTAGTTGTTCAAATGTTTTTACTTGGTAAGTCTGATCACTATTATAATTAGGTTTCTACCCTACTACTACTAGTTACTACTCTAATAGGTCCTAGTGTGTCTTCTAGTAAACTATACCTACATAGGATAAGCAAACATCACCCGTGAAAGCCTTCTTGGCTTGCCGGTAATGGATTCTGATTGAGATTGATGGCTAGGGTTAAAACGCCATGACCCCCTATATAGTCGAGTTCTATGAAGTACAGTTAGCTGTAGCTAACTACGTTTACTAACGTAAGTGTTAGCGTTTTGTAAAACGGTAGTTTAAAAAAATTAAGTGCGTTATTGTTTAATAATATCATAGATAACTGAGTAAGGAGAAGTATAAAAAAATATCGTGCTCCAAGTTTGACAGCTTTAATATAAGGTGTTAATTTATAAGTTGCAGATATTTTAACAGGTGATATTTTACTTTAAAACAAATAACTTTAAATAGAAATTAAGAATATTTCATTCTTTTTTTTTCATTTACCGAACAAAAAATTAATTATAATTAAAAATAATCACCATGTGCATTCAACTGACAAGACGTTTAATACTATCTGCCATGTCACTCATATCAACAATTTTTTGTCTTAAATGTCACTATGGTTCGGCAAATAACATGACATTGACAATCAAGTAATCGACGTGAAGTGGTGAGACAGTTAGGTGTTAGGTAAAAGAGGTACTAGAATCTGATCAAAGAGTTTCTCATTTAATAATCACATTAACAGGGTGTTTTTACGTAGAAAATTTGTTATTCAGTGTTCTCCATAATAACATCATAAAAGCTACAATGTTTCATACTTAAATATACTCCAGGAACCGAGTACTATCAGCTGTAAAAATATCTGCAACTAATAAGTTAGCACCTTATAGATGCCGCTTATAAGACGCCATATATTTAGTGGTAACTTAATTGTCAAACGTTAACATCAACTAGAGTTGCTACATTAAAAGTACAGCGTTAATTAATTTACTGTGCGTATCCCTAAAAACAAAACTCTCCTAGATCATTTTAAACTATAAGAAACGAAAGTACATACTTGTATTAAAATCTTTGATTGCTCACCAAATAATACAAGAATGAAACACTTGTACAACAATGTCTCGATTGTCATCTGATATTGTGCAATGATCTGTAGTGAAAAGATAAAATAAAAGTATGTTTCTTAAATTCTACGTAAAGCATTTTCGAATCGGTATTATTTGAAGGCGTCGCACAAGACACGATCACTCGAATATCTACATATTGGAGTGTCTCGGCTGAATCACTGCATACCGAGTGAGAGATATCGTCAAAATCTAGAACTCAAACGGTGTTGTTAGGGTTCGGTAGGAATCCTTATATCCATGTCCGTCTGTCCGTCCGTCCGTCCGCAGCCTAGCTCGGCGATCCGTAGTAATAGAAAACTGACATTTAGTATGAGTAATTGTATTAATCACGCCGAACAATTGGTAAAATAAAAACTGAAAAAATATTAACATTAAGGATACCTCCCGTACACATACTCGTACAGTACAGTGGGAGGTGATTTTGTGTCATTGTCGAGTACTCTGGTTTTATTTAAAAAAAAACTAACGCGATACCCGCTGAAGCAACCCGATGAAGCTAAAGCAATTGGAAAAACTTTCTACTCTGTCAATGTTTTTTTAAGCCAAACCAAGTCAATTTCAGTACCTACTAAGCCTCTTACATTTATGTTTAATATTATATAATTGTAATTAAAATGTGAAGGGTACACGGAAAGAACATGTTTAGTCACATTGAAAACATTTTGAGTTATAGCGCTTTTAAAATTTGGAACGATTTGATTAACCATACTATTTTCGTAACTAGGTGGTTTTTATGAGTTAAGAAGTGGATATAAATACGTTAAGATTTACATCTGTAACAGAAGTTGTTACTAATAGTTAATTGCAAGCTCTACCTTTTGATATAAAATCTTATTATACAGAATAAGTGGCTAGACATGTTCTTTCCGTGTAGCCTTCATGTATGAAATGAAATCATTCGACACTTTGACACGCAATATTAAAATATTATGAATAAATGAGTATGAGTACAAGTATCGATGTAACTTTTACTTGTCGGGTAACGTATTTTCGATAGTTAAATTTTTTTAATGATAACGTATATTTTAACGGAATCAACTGTTTATGATCGATGTTCTGTCCAGTGACTAAGTAATATATGCTACTCGTGTACACTACGCAATATCTAAAGTGCATTAGATTCGTGATTGATGCGAGCCCAAGCTAGTAATCGAGCCAGTGAAGTGACTTACTTTATGGATCACACTACAAATTGACATCTAAATCATAGCGCTAGCTTTAATATTTCACAAGTTACCCGAGTCTAAACATGGTCTATAACAATTCGAGCGATAATTGGACTGTAATGGCAAATTTACAAAGTGAGCCCGAATTATTCTACCTATATGGAACTAAGTTGACGCTTGTAAATTAGGTCTTGTTTGGACTCGTGCAACTTGTGAAATGTTAAAGCTAGCTAATATAATTTTGATGACAATTTGTAGTGGATTTACTGTACTACCTGTTAACAATAAAAAAAATACAGTCAACGACCTCGTTTTTGAAAAAAAATAATGTAAAAAGAAAATTGTTTTTAGTAAATTTTTCTTATTACAATTTATTTTCGAGTACGTGTGGAAACTTTTCTGAAACATTCTTGACTAAAATTTATGCCCTAGTTTGTAAGCTGCAGAAAGACACCTCTTTTGTACATCTGCGACGGATATTTTGACAAATAACAGTTGATTTACGGTAGAGTGTGGTTTTTTTTGAAAGCGGGCGTGCTGTTTGGTGGGATGGTTGCCGGGGGACAATCCAGGACCCTTCCGCGACCAGACGTGAAATAGAGTGTGGTGTCATAGAACTTTAAAGGGGTGCAGTTTAAAAATGGTTGAGAAAAATATGGTATGGGGGTTGATTTGTCGATAAAATTCATCCAACATTTGTACAAACACATTGTATAGGGGTAATGCAAGTAGCATGACTAGTAGACGAGATGAAATGAAATTATTAAGTTATCGTTAAAAGTCACTTTGCAATTACATCCGTTTTTAGAAATATTTATGATAGAGCGTGACACCTACTTTTTAGAGCGTGTTTATTTATGCTCTGTTTAGTGGTTAAGTAATTTACAGTCGCCGTCAGATATATCGGAGTGGTCAAGGTGGTCACAAATATTTGAACAACGCCTCTGTTTTCAAGGCGATAAAATGCATGTCCAGATATTTTTGAGTACCTTGGCTGTTCCAATATATCTGATGGCGACAACTAGACAACTAGTGTACACTACACAGTATCTAAAGTGCATTACCGTGATTGATGCGATGCGAGTCCTAGCTCGTAATCGAGTGAGTAGAGTTAGGGCTGACCCGTGACAACTGCCCTGCCGATAGTGCCGACTTACATCATGTCAACATTAGTGGTAATGAAGGAATATTCATATTCATTTATTCATGCTTTTATGTTACATATTAAAATACATGTCACATATTACCCTGTAGCCCTTACAGCAGAAACTTATAAACTAGAGCTTAACTATTAACATGAGTCTGGCTATAGGAATATTACACAACTTTTTGGCGGGAAATTCAAAAAATCTTGGGCTGGTCACACCTTGTGTAGTAGGAATTATAGTTTTGATACTAGAAAATATTTTAGGTTTTCTGTACACACGTAACGTACCTAAACCATTTAATGAAACCCGTCAATGTTTAGATCAGAAATATGAGTCTAGTACGGTCAGCTGCAGAGAAAAAGACCCACGCTTTATACAAAGTTTGTATGCAGTATGGGGGTCTTCTTCTCTGCAGCTGACTGTACATATTTCATTTATTTATTTTTCTCTGTATTATTTGTTTACTATCTTAATAATGACAGCACGCTAAATGTCATTAGACAAAATGGTGTCAAACTTCATGTTGAAGTTTGAATTTCCGCCATTATATAAATTGTTACCTAGGATACCTACAGTACAGACTGTAACAAAAATAGTGGTGATCCGTTTAAGGGGATCCGTATAATTGGTATCGTATTGCGACAAAGAAAAAGTAGAAGAAAAATTTTTTGAAAGCAAAAAAGAATGTTATTTTTGTATGTGACACGTCATCCCAGCCGGCCGACCCTCCATACAAAACCCAATTTCTTTGTCGCGTTAATTTTTTTTTTCTTAGATTTGAACCATTAGACTATGATTCCAATTATGCCCTTAAACGGATCAGCAGAATTTTTGTTACACCTTATATATAAACAACACTCGACGTGCCATAACAACGTAAATGTTGATCAGGTCCCCGCTAGTTACATATCATCATATCAATATTGCGCAGTCCGCGTAAACTGACAGAAGTCAAAGAAGTAAACAAGCCTCACAGGGTGTTAGCAAGATCATTAACCGACTACAACAAGAGAAATTCAAACAGAAATTAAATTCCCCAAAACATGCTCAGTCAGAAGAAGCTAGTAAAAACAATTTAATAACAATGAACTCGAGTTCCCTATTCACTAGTTTTAAGGGATGGTTTTGGTTGGTTTACATACTGTATAGACATGTTTCGCCAAGATATTTTTATTTATATTACATTTTTTTATCAAATTACTACTGACCAGTCACTCCACAGATTTCTTCTAATTATTGGTTTTCAGTAAGTAAATTCTTACGTTCCAATGTTTAGATTGTATTGAAAATTTCCAGTACTTCTAGTTTATCCGTTTCTTTACACACGTGTCCTGTTTATGAGATTCAGGTATGAATAAATCACGTACTTAATGGAAGTTATAGGCAAATGATAGAACTAGTACTTAAAGTATCAAAATATTAATAGAACACCAACCTATAAATTGTTGACAACTTGTAAACATTGCAGTTTTTCGTTATACAACACGCTTCACGTCAACTTCGCACATTGTCGTAATTATTTACGAGCTTAAATAATAGTTTGCGGGCTTCAATCGGTATAGTCATTCATAATATTATTTAAAATAAACCCCTTATAAACCGTGGACAATTTGAATGAATGACATACATTGACAACTGACTTTTAACTTTTTTTTAAATCATAGATAATTGGTGATACAACAAGGAAATATTTGTCAACAATATTTGGCTAGTCAGACTCTATCCTATTTACAATATTTACAGAACTACGAGTATATACAAACATGTTTATACTAAACAATGTCAATTAAACATCTTGGTCTTTGAAAAAATCTTCTATGTCATAATAGCGTTTTTCTATTAATATCTGTTTTAATTGTTTTAAAATTATGTCGATGTTTTTTTTGTTTTTAAATTTTCGCTTAACTTATTATATATTATAATTGTCATGGCGTGTGGGCTTAAACTATGTAATTTTATCCTAGACCCCATAACTCTTACTAAATTGTTTCTGAACCTAGGCTCATAACGCCGGGTCTGGTCTAGAACAGTAAGTAGTATGACCTGTATGAGACACGATACAACTACTCGTATGTATATATGTAATTAGAGCGTGTCTCTGTTTAGCCGTTGAGTAATGTGCGCCATTAGATATATCGAAGCAGCCAAGGTGGTGACAAATATCTGAACAACGCTTCTATTGTCAAGGCTATAAAGTGCATGTTCAGATATTTTTGAGTATTTTGGCCGCTCCGATATCTGATGGCGACTGTACGCTAATACTGGTCTACAATGCACACATATAGAAATGGGTAGTGAGTAAAAACTCACGAGTAAATACCGAGTAAATACTTAATCTTTACTCAAAATACCCGTATTTACTCATTTATACTCAAATTGGTGGGTATAAACTATGTAGATGCGGCAGGGGTATAAAATTTTTAAACATATGTGTATTTTGTAAAACGCTATTATGTAGTAAATAAATAAATGGGTCTTCAAAATTAACTTGAATTTCTAAACACATTTTTTGATAAATTGATTACTTTTGGAAAAAAATCGTTCCTAACGGCCAAAATAATGTTTATCACTCTATAATTTTTGAACCAAAGTTCAAAAAAATATGAAAAATTGCCCGGAGAATAGGGCATAGAAAACACTATTAAAATAATGACTGTAAACATGATCGGTTAAGCCGTTTTTGAGTTTTCCTTAAAAAATCTTTAATAAAAGGACGTAAGTGCCGCATAAACAGACACGCACTTTTATTTGTATGGGGTCAGGTTTGCTAATGGCCGATTTACCGTTTACCTGGTTATTCCAGTAACCCAATGGCGGACCTGTGGATTCTAACCTGGTCATCATTACCACTCACTGATAATTACCTTTTTTTTTCAAAAACTAAGCGTCCTCTATGCGTGCTTTAATATGAATATTGTTATTACACGTTAGAACTATTCAATAAAAAACAATTTAGTTCTTAAATCGTACTTTTTTAAATATTTTATTAGTAATAGTTTTTACTCACCGAAATGAGTAAATACGGGTATTTACTCACCCCTACCCATGTCTACACACACACTCACACAGTATCTAAACTGCATTACTGTGATTGATGTAAACCCTAGCTCGAAACCGAGTCAGTGGACTTAGGGCTGTCCCTGTGACAACTGCCGACTTACATGTCAACATTAGGGATGATGAAGGAATATTAATGGGCTTCATAACATGATCCTAAAAGCTCTACCAATCCTAGGTTTCGTAGTATAAAAGAGGGTTATATCATTTTAAATAAGTAAAAAGTTAAATACAATGGTTTTCGAATTTACACCTATTAATGCATGGACACTTTATGAATGGATTATCTATAAATTCCTAAGAGAATTCAACCCGGAGTCGCCATTGTTGTCATTTTCTATACAATAAAAGTCTGCCGGTTTTCGCGGGGGAGAGGATCTTCAAATGTATGGCTATTCGTACGTCACGTACAAATAGCCACGTCAGATAAACGTCAGTCCATACATGTGTAGGACCACTGGTCATATGTTTTCGGCAGAGCGGAATGCCTGTCAATGGCGACTCTGGTTGGTTGAATTCTCTAAGATTAATTCCATCCATAACATGTCCATAAAATTTTACAGTAAATGGCACTTGGTCTCTTGGTACCTAAATATTAACGTTTCAGCGAAAAATCGGACGTTGCGTGTTTGTGTTGCAACCGAGTAACAACCCTAGTGCTCGAGTTAAAGTAATGCTTGTAGTCTGCCTCGAACGGAGAACTCGCGATTTACTTCCAAAGCGTTGACTATTATAATAAGACCCGCTATGAAGATCGTTTCGCGCCTTCTAGCTCCATAACCCCTTGATCGATCCTGCTCATAAACGAACTCTCAAATTATACCTCTAATAATATATATCTCTACTACAACCTCACCAAATTTCATAAAGATGAGAAAAAAATACTAAAGTTATCGCGGAACAACTATTCATAATCAAGAAGCCATCGAAATGCACAGCCGTCTAGATAGCCAGCTGAGAGTTCCGTTGTGTCCGAAGTTATCTGTAAGAACTTCACTTCGCTTATGTTCGCTCGTTCGCCTAAGTGCAGGTATTTAGTAAAAATCGCGGCAAGATGTTCAAAAACTCTTTCCTACGAGCCGTTTACGTGCACCTGTTTTCTCGGGCAGTTTTCTAGTGCACAGGAAAGAGAAAGGAATATGTTATTACTATGTCCCTCTCACCAGAAAGTATCCGATGAATGGGTAAATAGATGTAGTTCGAAACCATAGTCGCATTTTAAAGTTCATTTTATACACAAAGTCACACTTTAGTTAATATAAATGTAAAATCTAGTAAGTAGTATACTTTATCTACCTATACACCAATATCATAAATCCTCTATTCCGCGTTCGGAAACCGTATGTAATTACCACCATTATTGCAACCAGTAACGTAACATCAGTGTATTACCTGTGACAGTGTGGTAAAAACGTATGAAAATTCATTACCTACGGTAACGTAATGGAAATCTGCTCTCCTCTCCGACCGCCGGCACGCGCCCGCCCGGTCGCCGGCACAATCGAGTTGGTCATGGTGGTGCAATGGCGGTCATTCTAATGGTTTCCGAACACTTAATTTAGGATTTATAATAAGTGTGTAGATAAAGAAGTGTATGCAACTGTACGTAATTAGGCCTTATTAGGTAACAGTTACATAAACTATTATTTCTATACTGGGTCATCAAAGGCATTTATTTAAATGCAGCTTGAAGCAAATGTCGCATCGCACAGCCCTTTCCCACACACACAATGAATTATTATCTAGATACCTACCGCCGCTTCCGTCGAGATACGTCTCCTACATTCTAGTTTCTATTTCCTAGAAAAGTACCTATACCTTATTGGATAGTTATGATGGTCCCACAGCAACACTAATGTTTTTTAACGTTATAAAATACCGTTTTAACAAGGACGCCGTTGTTACCTTTTCTAAAGTCACGTTTCATTGTTTGGCTTCCAATTCACAAATATTTCTATACAAGGTGTAATGCTGGTGATTTTAAGGGCATAATTGGTATCGTATTCTAATTATGACAAATTAAGAAAAAAATATTTAGGATTGGCAGGCTGGGGAGACGTGTCAAAAAAAATTTTTTTTTCGCTTCCAAAAAAGTTTTCTCCTACTTTTTTTTACTAACAATTCGATTCCAATTACTTATACCCTTAACCGGATCACCAGTATTTTTGTAATATGCTGTATGACCATTTCAAGTAATAATTTGCCATTTAACCAATGTTCAACAAAGTGACTTGTAATAAAAATGGCTGTAAATACTGTTTCAAGACTTACAAGTAATATTTTTAGGAGCGCAAATTCGTGTCACATTAGTTGTAAAGTGGCCCACATTCATGTGCCAGAACAATATAGACCTTATCCTTTCCATATAAAGTACAAAATTCTTTAGCGGTTGCTACAGTAACGGCGTTTTAATTTTGCTAGCAAGCAGACATTGATTGATAGAATCCGTTGCAGGCTCCGAAGTATGTTTTAGCAAAGTTTTTCCTATTTTCCCTTTTTAAGTATTACCTATTAATGTATTCCGTTAGTTCCTATTGTGTGAATTAAGTAGATTGATAAAATTTTTACAAACACAAATCTTACGACATTAAGGAAATTTAACATATAACTAGGTATACTTAGGTACTTATCTATTTAATAACCTGTCTAAAGTTCGAGATTTAAAAATATTCTTTCAAAGTCTAAAAAACACTTTTTAGTAGCAAAAATGTCGTTTACTTTCAAAGACATTAGCTAATTACTTAGCTTTTTGATGTCACTTAAAACGTTATAACTATCTCGTGTCTAGAGAACCGAGCGTAAACAAAAAAGGTGCACTAATGAAAGTGTCGGAAATGGAGATTGCATTTTGTAAGTCTCTTATTAAACAAAGTAGCAGTTTTTTTGTTTTAAATAACCCCTTGTTTTCCTCTACCGGGTTGAAATTGAAATGCTTAATTATTTTTTGTTTCAATTTCCGTACCATACTTCACTACGCGCTACGCTTGTACCCGTTCCTAGCGTTTCCTCGTAAGTAGCGGAAAGCGCCTACAAACAGAGATCCCGCTTAGCGGGTTCCAGGGGCCGTATTATAACTTTAAAACACGTATAGACACGATCCAACTTCAATACAACTCCAATGCATTAACAACGCAATACAGCTACGGCATAAACATCTGAATCAGAAATATCAGAATTTGCTTGAGAAATATTCCAACGCAACTCCAATACAACTTCAATATTGGTTGATTGTTTGTTGTGTGTTGGAGTTATGTTTGAGATAGGTTGTGTTCTTAATGTATTTTAAAATTAGAATCCGGCACTTGGTGCCGTATTCGAATTTTAAAATACATAAACGATACGTTAAATTGTTTTGCCTCTGCTTTTCTGTTTGTGACTTTGTGTCTATAATTTGACGTGTCACACGTCAAATTATAGACACGTCACGTGTGCAATAAAGAGTTTATGTTATGTTATACCTATTATGTTAAAAACAGAATCTATCCCCAATAAATCCCAAATAATTAACCAATATTGAAGTTACTTATATTGGAGTTGCAACGGAATTAATTTTCAAGCAAATTCTGTTATATCTTATTCAGACGTTAAGGCGCTAGCTGTATTGCGTATTTAATGTAATGGAGTTGTGTAGAAGTTGTATCGTGTATAAACGTGTTTTAAAGTTAGAATACGGCCCCTGTTAGTATACATAGACTTGGCTATATCAGTTGACCAATGAAGCGAGGTTTTAAGGGCAAGTAACTTTGACCCGACTGAATACTGTCATTGAATATTATTTTTTGTAACACTAGTAATATCCACTGTCACTTATTAAAGCCGTTTCGTTTTTGCATTTCAAGCAGTTACGTCGGTATCGTGCCAACAATCTCGGGAGTTATATGCGGAATTGAATTTGATATTCACCAATAGCTTGTCGGAATTCCAGGCTAGTCTGACAGTTGGCCAAAATGTACTCACCAGTGTAAGACAGTCAGAACTTGCGGTAGTAAGCCAAGCAATCTCAACCTAAGCTGCTTAAAATAAAGTTCAATTTCACTTAAATCCAGTAAACGTGCAAGCAATATTTCAAGGGTGATATTCCAATTGCTTGCTAGTGCGGTAGCGGATTTTGATTTTCTTTGATTTTTCTATGACATATGAAACGAAAAATAGGTAGCTATTGAAAAACAATAAATGGTTTGCTTATGCTATGTTGTTGTGTTCGAATAGTTTCCGTAAAATTGGTTTATTTTCCTTGAAATGAAGGAAATGGAATGGCGTAAAGACAAAAATAAATCGCATCCGAAGTCAAGATATAGTTTACCCAACTCTTATTCTCAAGGACATTTTGACTGTCTACAGTCGAGTCGGACCAGATCTCAAGGTCGCGTTAAACTTTCGTCTGCACTAGATTACCCGACTGACTAGGGCCGCGATTCGAAAAATAAACACACACACTGGACAGACACAGCTCCAACCCAACTCATTACATTGGTACAACATTGGTACAATGTGTGACCAATGTGAGACCAATGTGAGACCAATGTTGAATGAAAATCTGTTCGAATAGTAAATGTCAATGTCGTTATAGCATTGAGTTGAGTTGGGTTGGAGCTGTGTCTGTCCAGTGTGTGTGTTTATTTTTCGAATCGCGGCCTAGCGCTTGTCCGAGTTGAGAATATCCTATTCTCGGGTCACTTCCGATTTCCGAGGACCATTTTTTAATTGTCCACCACAGTCATTTGTCATTGTCACCCCCCTAGCGGAAGGATGTAGTTGTACACTGCAGAGAAAATTAGATCTTACCAACCGTTACGGCAAATTAAAACGATTTTGTCTTAGAATGTTAGAGTTGCTGTTTTATTTACTAGCTAGTTTTTTGTTTGACTGCGTAAGGTAAGGGTGAAGCCAGACGAGCGTAATTTTTGAGTTGTGAGCCGCGTAATATTCGCGTAATTTCTGTTACATACAAATGGTCTAAGAGCTGGCCACGTCAGATATGACACAATAATGAGAGCTATGAAACCCATCTAGTAAGATTGCAATACTATCCTTATTGCTAGATCCGCGCATCTGGCAACTTTTAATGGGTGGATGTCAGAGTGACAGACTAGCAAAGTTTTTGAATTGGAAAAAAGTTATACCAAAATAGGTAAAAACGGCCGAAGATATCTTATTTATAGAGGATGGGGCCTATATTTTAACATAGAACCAAAAACGTTGGCTAATATTTCGGGAACAGAAACAGTAGGCGACAAGCTATGAATTACATTATACGTCGTTTTGGACTACTTTTCCCTATCAAAAACTTTTGACAATGATATGGTCTAAATATTTATATTTTTTTATTATAATACTGCATCAAAACCGGAACTCTAGGATTTGAATTCTTAAATTGGCTTGCGTTCTTTGACCTCCACCACTTTACAGCTGCCAGATGTCCGGATCTAGAAATAAGTATAGTATAGCAAACTAACGAGAGGGGTTTCGTCGCTCTCATTATCGTGTCATATCTGACGTGGTTAGCTCTCCGTCTAAAATGAGACAACTCATTTGCGTCGCCGTATGGCAAAATAGGGCTTGTTGACCAATGTTGCAATGACCAGCCCTCCGCAAAACCAGGGTTTCGGCCTGAACTTGCGACTACGGACTATTTAACAACCATAAACCAATTAATAGAAAAATGGTATAAAAAATTTGACATTCAACTTCATAGGGCTTTATTTGGACCTTTTACTTTATTTGGACAATTTTTTTATTGTCCACCACAGTCATTTGTCATTGTCACCGCCAAGCGGAAGGACGTAATTGTTCACGACAGAGAAAATTAGACCGTAAATTAAAGCTGTTTTGTCTTAGAACGTTTGAGATGCTGTTATTTCTAGATTTTGTTTTTTTTTGTCAACTGCTCGCAAGTGGTAAGCATTTGAAGTGCCTCTTTAAAATGCTAACAACAAAAGCAATTATCAAAAACCGGCCAAGTGCGTGTCGTACCAACATGATAGAAATAGATTGTTATTTGGAGATAACTCGAAAACCCCTTAAACGATAATGTTCAAAATAATTTTCATTGAAAAAATTTACAATGATGTATCTTCTCAATTTTTTCATAATTTTTGGATCTCCGATTTAACAGTTACATGCAATTGTTTAGACTCTCGTGCTCATTATGTATGAAAATATTCAGTAAATCAAATACCTAATGTTCCAACAAACGGCAATGTTATTTTTAAAGAACTGTCGATTGATATGCAACATGTTAATATTTGGTAAAAAAAACCGGCCAAGAGCGTGTCGGGCCACGCTCAGTGTAGGGTTCCGTAGTTTTCCGTCCGTCACAGTAAGTGTCCCCACTTAAGAGTTAATAACACCGCCATGTAGGATATGATATGAGAGTTACAGCGACATCTATCGGCAAATTAAGTAAACTATTGCGCGCGAGCTTAAAGTATGGAAGATGATTTTTATGGGATAATTCTTTATTGCGTGAACCGATTTTCACCGTTTTTACTTTATTTGAAAGCACGTCATTTCATTGTAATTTTGTAGGAATTACAGGTACAATAAACACCTGCTTATACGGTTAAATTACAAACTTAGTTCAGAAATTATTTTGTATTTTTTTTCAAAAACTATTCATCCTATCAAGTTCAAAATAATTATCCTAGAAAGTTTTTATAAAGTTCTACTTTTCAGATTTTTTTCATATTTATAAAACTTATGGTTCAAAAGTTAGAGGGGGGGGGGGGGCGCATATTTTTTTACTTCTGGAGCGATTATTTCCGAAAATATTTACATTATCGAAAAATGATTTTAGAAAACCCCTATTCATTTTTATTTTAAATACCTATCCAACAATATATCACACGTTAGGGTTGAAATGAAAAAAAAAATCACTCCCCACTTTACGTATAGGGGAGGACCCCAATATAAAAAAAAATTCCACTTTTTATTTTACCACTTTGTCGGCGTGATTGATATACATATTAGTACCAAATTTCAGCTTTCTAGTGCTAACGGTCACTGAGATTATCCGCGGACGGACGGACGGACGGACGGTCAGACATGGCGAAACTATATAGGTAAGGGTTCGTTGACTACGGAACCCTAAAAATTGACTATAAACTTAATAGAAATACCAAGACAACAATGAAAGCGTGGTTTAATTATATTTCCTAAAAATTACCTATGAACCTTTCCAGTTTATTTAAAGAGAGAACTTACGACTATGATTTTACAGTTTTTTTTTTCAAAATAACTCGTGGTGTGAGTTGTGGTTGTATAATGATATTAATGATAATATTGATAATGAATGATCAACGATAAACAAAACATTTTGCACATTGCCCGGCATTTTATAAAATAACTGGGGTAATTATAAAATGCCTGATATTATACAGTTAGGAAATATTGTTTCACGTAATATTGGTATTATAAAGTTACGTTAAAAAACCGTAAACATCGGCACGAGATGAAAATGAACGGGGTCGATAGCGTTCCAATATGCAAATCTAATAACGGGGCACGGCTGAAGGTGAATGAGACCGGGTTTATGGCGGGAAACACGCGTTTATTGTGACAACCCTATTTGAAGGCGCTGTGAGAATCCAAAAGATTTAAATTACGCATTTCTGAGGCCCAAAGAAGGTCGAAACATTATGTGACTTGAAGAAAATTTCGCCAAAACATTTTTTTTGCTTTTTGGCTGTTGTTGTCGCACACCAAAAGGCTCGGGAAGCGATAGGCACGGCCTCATCTCATCGCCCATACGAAAACAAGCCGACACCTCGCCCTTCCGATGACGCTAAGCGTAAATTACAGTAGTACCTATGGGGTTTCTTATAAAGAATACTATCGAGGCTGCACCTATCCCGCGCCGAGCCTATTGGTGAACGACAACCTTTATGCATAAAGAGTAAAGTGTCATATAAGTGTTATTAGTAACACTATCGCTTAAAATGAATCGGTACTTTATATTCGTAAAAAAAACTAAATTATGTAAAGTTTTCTTTGGCAAAAAGGCATTTTGCACTGAATCACAATATTTTTTAAATTGGTAACTCAAAAACTACGCGAATTTCAGAAAAGTTTATAGGGCAGTAGTCTATAACTGTGATCAGAAATAAACTGTTATTTGGAGTCGTCGTGAACACGTTGTATTGTAAATGTAGTGGCATAGATACCTACTCTTATCCTTTTATAATCTTATCCTCTTATCATTTTTCGAATATCCGGCTGATTCGGAAATCGTTCAGGAGATTACTGTGATGTTACTAAAAATACAGCATCGTACTTATTAAATAGGTACGTATACTTTTTCGTTTTCAAGATATGTAACAAAATATTATTATCATCTTTGTTTATTTTCCTTCTTAGACTAGGCTTTTTACAATACTTTTATAAAAGTGTAATATAAAAATACATCTAAAACATATAAAAACAATAAAAGCATTATATAAAACCTAACCTAGGGTGCCGCCGGGCCCAGCAGGGCCCAGGCTGCCGGTGGTTAGGGCCGCAGAGTGAGGAACCTTCGGACTATGCAAGCCGTGTCCTAGATTAAATATTATTATTATTACCAATTTCATATAAAATATAAACTATTTTAGAAATCAGATAATAAATACTAAGTTAGAAAACCGCGCGATCGCTACACATTTACAAATGCGCACACAAATGCTTTTGGTATTTTCTTTTGTCTAGACATATATTTTATATAATCGTCACTATAAATTCGACCTCGCAAACGGTCACACCTGCGCCTTCAATACCAATGCAAATTCCACAAAAAATGTAGCAAATTTTCCACAGTCGCACAATCGGAGCCTATTGATATTTGCGGCCCATTCAAAGCACGTAGGTACAAACTATGACAAGACTATCAGATCTGTCCTTCGTTACTCTATGTCCGTTGTACGGCAGGAAGGACGTGTCATTGAGCGAGACGCCACTATTGCCGTGTCTGCCGCGTGAAAGGGACGGACAGCCGTCATTGTGTTGCGCCTCGATTGTTACAACTTTGTATGCAAAGAGGAAACTCCTTTTATGTCAGACGGTACGTTGCTTTACGACTGGATTCTATTTCTTGCTTGCATTTATATAGGGATTTGTTTCTGATATGAGTTTTTAACACACCAGGTTTGTTGTTTTAATCTCGTTAGATTACGTTTTACAGTTATTTCGTATTATATTAAACATAAATTAAGTTTCGGCTGATATGATGATGAAGTTTCGAGATCTGTTACGCTATTACAGTCAACATAATATATTTTCTTAACTAGCTATCAGGAAGTTTGTTTACTCACTATTAATAAATGTAAAAGCCGATTTTAAGTTCAGCACATTAAAGTTCTCATCTCTTTTCACCCCCTTATGGGATGACTTTCGTGATAAGTTGTATCCTTTCTCCTTCCATGGAACTCAAACCATTTCCATACAATTTAAAATATTAATGTTATGCAGACTCCTATCTACTCCCTATATTTTTTTTAGGATTGCCACATATAAAGGAGGATGGGCAGTTTTGTATGTACTCTGGTCTAGGAACCAATAACGACAAACCGGAAATCTTTTTTCATATTCTATAATTTTTTGTATTGCGGGAAATCTCGAATCGCTGTCTAAAAAAGTAATGGCAATGATAAAAAAAAATCTATCAATGAGATGATTTTTACCCTTTAATTCACTTATTTCTTAGATTAGGCTTTTATAATATTTTTACAAAAGTAAAATATAAAAATACACCTAAAACAAAACACACAAAAATTATAAAAACATAAGAAACCTAACCTAAGGTGCCTCCGGCAGCGGAGCAAGGCCCAGGTTGCCGGTGGTCAGAGCCGCAGAGAGGAACCTTCGGACTATGCGCGCCGTGTCCAGGATTACCGCCTTCTGAATCTGACCCCTTGATCCAACCACTCTTCGCTATGAGACCGTTCGCTATGAGACCGTTTGCAGAAACAACTATTGGCAATCGGCACAATGATCGCCGAATCAACCTCCCACATGGCGGTTACCTCGTGAGCGAAGTCTAGGTACTTGCTGGACTTGTATTTCTCGGCCTTCACGAGGTTCTCGTCACACGGGACGGTGATGTCGACGAGTATGGCCCGGCGTTGCGATCGATCTATTACCACGATATCATCAGGCTTATTAGCTACAATAGTCCTGTGCGTGAGGCAATTCGTGGTCCACAAGACCGCATAAGAGAGCACGCTGCTGGGGTATAATCTGGCTACGAGGTTTTGTCTGTGCAAGTACTCGCCGTTAGCAAGATGAGAACAAGCGGAGATGATATGCCTGAGTGACTCTCCGGGTCGGCGGCATGTCCGACAATAATCACATTGTTTTTAAATAAGCGAAGTAATCAATCTCCAATTCGAAAAAACTCTTAGAAATAATCATACGAAAAGTGAATCTGGTACCTGAGTCATTTTAAAAATTTCACAAGGTTTTTTCATAAGCGTCTTGTAATTGTATTTTAATAAAATCAATAAAATCACAAACAAAAGTAATAAGGACATTCCATAACCCACAGCTATTGTATTCACCGGTTTTTGGTAACGTTACTGGGAAAAATGGGAATTTACTGGTCAATTTACTCCCGACACTAAAACGGACCCAGACTACAAGATTTAAGTCCCAGAACAGGACTAAAGAATTTATCTCTAAATTCTTAAAAACTTCCGAGGATGTGAAGTAAAAAAAAACATTTCTGTCAGATTATAACAAATAAAAATTGTCTAGGCGTATTTATCTCAATAAAGAATTTCACATCATCTCAGTGTACTTACCTACTAAAGTAAGATAACTCCATAATTCCCCCCATGTGCTGAAAACTATCTAAAAACCCGCGTAACTTAATATCGAAAACATTTTCACTCAATTCCATGTAGGGCCCACTCTACGTTATCAAGGTTTGGCCCACATATTACCCCACTAAAGGGAGACTCCCTACGTCCGGAAAATGTACAAGTTTTTCCACCGTGCACTATTTATGACGTCGCCTTTCTCAATTCGTAAACATTAACAACTCCAGCAATCCATTTCCAAACCTATTACATAAACAATAAAATAAAAAATCTGACTGCACGTGCGCTCACTTAGGTCTTTTATAAATTAACACGTTTTGATTTCAAGATTCACAACAATCAAAAGTCAACTTCAAGCTAACGAATGTGGATTCATAATCGCTTGACGTACAGCGTTCAGTTTTAACATTTCGCGTTACTCTGTTTTAGAATCTGCGAGTGTAGCTATACATATTGCTGGTTCGTTTCCATAGAGTATACTAGTAGGTACACTTTTCGGATGAGTAACTTGCATAGTTTTATAGTTTATTTTAGCGTGTAGCATTTGTCTGGTGGTTGTGATAAATCGGTAAAAGGTGAGTCCGGGATGGATTGTTCGGCGATTCATCGGATTGGTATTTATGTTGTGCCTTTGTGACCTCCATCGCGTTTGAAGTCCGGAACTCGTGTTTTGTCTTAATATTCGCTTGAGTTATCGTGGACATTGGGATCGTTGTATTTTAGTTTAGCTTTTGTATGTTTATGTTCTACTATAAAGTTTACTGCTTTCTTGGCATTGATTTATTTTGTTTTCTACTACATGAGCTATCTACAACGAATTTTGTGCACCATGTTTGGCGGTTGACAGCTGTCACTGAATCAAAGAGTAGCTTTACTAAAACAGACGTGACACTGTTTTGACAAAATTAATTATTCTGATTAAACGAACTTTGTAAGGAAACGTGATGAACTAAATTATTGTTTTATTTGTACCTAATGTTTATTTTGCTCCTTACTCTAGAGTTTTAAGAACGTATGGAGAAAAATTAATATTTTTGCCGACAAGCGCCTTTCAATACGAACTTTGAGGGTTAATGATTCTTGATATTTGTTTAAAGGTGCGACCACACCGCTGCTTAAAATACGGTGACGCTACGGAATCGCAGTGACGCATCGTATTCGTACCGTTTTAATCGCATGCTCTCCACACCGCTGCTCAAAATACGCTGACGGTACGGAATCGCAATGACGTGCCGTAATAAACGTCACGATTTTAACGCATGCTCTCCACACCGCTGATTGAAATACGCAGACATTGAGCTGCGTCAAAATATTTAAGCTTAAAATTAATATGAGATAGTTGAAGGGATGGAGAGTGACATAGGCTACTTTTTGTCTCTTTTTAACCCCCCACTTCCCTAAAATGGGGGGTGGAAGTTTGTATGGACCATTCCGGGGGGCAATCAGGAAAGGGGAACCGTGTTACCCCGAATTTAACGTGAGCGAAGCCGCGGGCAAAAGCTAGTTCTGTAATATTTTTCACTTACGATTGTTTCGACTTTATGGTAAGGAATACCTTATTTAAGGCATTGTATCCGCCCTTTTGCATGCACTTATTAAGTGCAGCAAAATTGTAATTCCATGAAAAGCTACTAAATAACATTTCTTTAAAAACTATAAAAGTCGCGATGACCCAATTTAACTGAATGAAGTTTGAAATTGCACAATAAATGTTTACTTCAACGGCTGCGCTGTTAAAAGGTTTGTTCAGTATGCATATTTTACCGGCCAAAAATGATGAAAAAAAACCTTTTTAGCACATTGATGAGCTGCTTTTGTTGGCATATCCAGCCAGGGGGCATCATTTTGGGGTGTTCTGTATCCTTAGCGCACTACATTTAGCCTAGCTTCTAACTTTGCGGCTACAGAACGCATCAACTTTATTTTAAATGTAAAGAATACACTTTATCGTCTCTTTCTCGGCTAAACAAACCGGGATCAAAGGTTTGACGGGACTGTGACTTGAGCGCTTCCGTTCTTTGGAAGCGCTCAAGTCACATTTCCGGTGACCGACCCCGGTAGGCCGTTTACAAATGCCTGTAACGTGAAATATGTAGGTACAGTCACCAGCATAAATATATGACTATGGGCAGCCCTGCAAAAATATCTGATTCTCCATTGAGGGCAAAAGTATGTGACGACACTTCCATGGTAAAAATATGTGATGCTTTGTGGCCGGCATAAACATCGTTTTGCATCGATCAGCATAAATATCGGATCCGGCCGCTTAAAAATATCTGATTACCCATGTAAATCAGAATTATGTGGCTACTGCCACCGGCATAAATATCTAACCACTGTGAAAGCTTTAACATCGGATGACAGGTCGACCGCATAAATATCTGACATAATAACAAAATCAAAATTATGTCATCAATAACAAAACCAAACCCTATTTGGCTGGCATAGAGGTCTTAATTGTAAAAAGCTATTTGACAATTCACGAAAAGAGTGCAGACTTGTCATTGAACTGTCATTGCATATGTCTATCTCACATTTTCTATCACGAATTTGACACATTCAAATTCATATGTTTCATTGCATTAAAAGCTTCATTACAATATTTACGATTTATTCATACAGTTAGGACTCGGTGCGACTGCCGTCAATCTGCGAGAAGCGATATTTTATTTTATTAAATTAAAGAAAAAAATCGCGCCAACACTGTTATCTGTTGATTTACGTATATAGGGTAAATAAATTGTTAATTTAAAGACGCAGTACTGTTTATTTAACACATTACTTTGAACATTTACGGGTAGTATTTTTATAATATAACTTCCCGGCGACACATAATAATATCTAACTAGTCACTACAATACCAGGTTAATTTTTGTTTTGTTCACGGTCCTTGTTACTCAAGTTTGCAATATTCTTACGAATTATTCATCACTCTTGTGAAAAAAAAATGTGTCAAACAATATCAACATAAATCTTAAATAAATTAATATAAAGTCCATAACTCCCTAGGGAACACTCACCACTAGGAGGTAAGTGAAATATTGCAAAAGAGAGTATAATAGATTTCTAATCGAAAAAGCACGAATGTCATAAAATATTCACAGTTTCTCACATCCATTCGTAAATGTAGTCCTACACCGGCAGAGGCAGATTCGCCCATTAGAAATCCGGCGAGTGACTGAGGTAAAGGGGTCTATACTCACCGCGTAATGGCACCAACTTGACGTCTGGATCGCCGTTAACCGTATTCGGCACTCCACACACTTGATCTGAATTCAGTTCTGAATTCATCGATTCGTAGACAAAATCAGAGGTAAATGCTTAATTTTGTTTATGGTAGCTAAAAATGGTTTATTTCTACGATTCGTGTGTGATGCCAAGGTTCATTGGCTCCAGAGTTGGGGACTCATAATTGAAGTCGGTGATTAGATTAAAAATTCTCATTATTAAATCATCGCTGATTAAATCATACCACAAAACAATCAAGTAATTTCGCCAGGAATATATTATTAACGACGGGTGCTGATTTAAACTAAAGTAATACTAATCTACTAAAGTCAATCATGATTCGTTTAATATGATTGGAATATTTTTAAGTTGATTTATATTATTACAAGGATATAGGGCCATTATTCTGAATTGTAGAAATTTTCGTTATTATACATTTTGCATAGCGAGTAATTTCATTAAAAAAAGTGGTTTGTAAAAATCCTGTCAAGCTAAAAAGTCTGCAAAATAGACCTATCTGATAGCAACTAAATTCTAATATAGGTAACGAAAAGTGTGGGAGGATTTTGTTAGTCTTATCTCACTGCTTTATTTATTTTTTATTTACCTACTTCTTTCAAATTGAAATCAATGAACAGTTAATAGTGAATGCTCTATTGTGGACTACATATATATGAGGTTGAAAATGGCTTCGTCGTTTTTTTTTGTAAATAAATAATTTTAGGGTACTGCTCTACGATATAGACGTGATCAGATATTGAGGTAAACATCAGTATTCTCGATAAATTCTAGTTTCTATTGCAGTTACTAAAACGACCGCTCAATCTGCCCTAATCTGACTTTATCATTTACATTATCATCAATTTTGATTTAATTTTAATACAAATTTTGATAGATTGAGAATTTACCACATAATCTACCAAATTAAATTATTACTTTCGTCCAAAACCAAATAGAATGGGTAGATATTGTAGAACCGAACTCCTTTTTAGGGTTCCGTACCTCGAAAGGAAAAAACGGAACCCTTATAGGATCACTTTGTTGTCCGTCCGTCTGTCTGTCTGTCTGTCAAAACCATTTTTCTCAGGAATGCGTGGAGGTATCAAGCTGAAATTTATATCAAATACTCAGGTATATTGTTCCTTGGTGCTGTGTAAAAATCAAACTTAAAAGCCAACGCAATCAAAAGTACAGTCGTTTATGCTGCAAATTTTAGTGTTTCGGCACTCGCAAAACCTACGGGGTACTTCCCGTGAACTCAAAAACTTGAAATTTGGAACAAAGCAGCGTCATATAGCATAGACAATGGAAAAATTACAAAAAGTAGACATTTTTTGTAAAATCATACAAAAATTTTTTTTTTTCAATTTTAAACTTACTACCTTTTTCTCGTAAACGCGTGGAGGTATTAAATTGAAATTCATGTCAAATACTCAGGGCTATAGGACCTATCAGATGTAGCAAAACCAAACTTTTATGTCAACGCAATCAAAAGAAATAGCAATTTAAGTCGCATATTTTGAAACTGAATACTCGCAAGAAACTCAAAACCCGGGTACTTCCCGTAAACTCAGAAACTTGAAACTTGGCACGAAGAAACTTCATATAACACAAACAAAGGAAAAATTACGAAAAGTAGATAGTTTTAGTAAAATCATACAAAAAATATTTTTTTTAATTTTAAACCTTTTTCCTCGTAAACGCATAGAGGTATTAAATTGAAATTAGTAATAAACATACTACAACTTTTGCTTGTTATATGTTTGTACGGAACCCTCGGTGCGCGAGTCCGACTCGCACTTGGCCGTTTTTTTTTATATCGGGAATAAAAATATAATTCAAATTAGCCTAGCGCTGGAAACTCTTATATACTTAGATTTAGATGTTTTTAACGTTATCTCTAAAATCTCGGAAAATCTCGTGTCTGGGCCTAAAGTTATGCAAGGTCAAACTCCAAAAAATGGGGTTTTCGGGATTATATTGGTTTTTATAACTCCATTTAAGTTGATATCTATTAGTACATTGTATAGCATAAAATTTGCAACAAGTTTTACTCTAAAGAATTTTTTATGCGTTCAACTGTTTACAAGAACAAACGGTTACAACACTGACATGTTTAAAAATTCTCGGAGCGATTATTTTTGAAACTATGTACTTAAGCTAAAAATTGTTTTAGAAACTTCAAAATTATTTTATAAGACCTATCTAATGATATGGCACACGTTGATAGTTCCTAAAAATAATTTTATTAACATTTAGTTGCACTATGGAGTGCCCCCCTTAAACATATTTTTACTACAAAACTAAGTAGCAGCACATATATTAGACCTTGATTGAGATTTCTTGAATATACGCCGTATGTGACCCGCCCACCCATCTGTCCGTTAATCTGCATATCACAGCCATATTACTCGGTATTAGCTTTTAAACTAAACGTTTTGACACATATATCAGCCACCCGTCAAGAAAACAGCACTATACATATGCAAAGCGCTATCTCACTCGAACGTCGTCGCCGCATGCGGAAACCGCAGCAGTGTGATAGTTACCTTAACCGTAAACGAAAACTGCAATGAAATCGAACGTGCCGTTTTAAAGTTTAATGGGAGCATTAATTTGTACACATACCAAAATTGTTACCTTTACCAAAACCGTATTTTGGTAAAGGTAACATTTGGCAGCTGGCACATACGTTTTCTTTGCTCGAATACAATATTATTATTGAATCTGTATAATACATTTTATGACGTAAACCACCAAGTGATACCTTTACCTAAATATTGTCACAAATAGCCATTTATCCTAAATGTATATAAGGTCGGTGTTAATAGAAAAGTAAAATAATGTAACCTTCATTGTTTCACAATTACACTTTTTTAAAGAACAATTATGTTTTTTTTTTGTCAATTCATACACAAACTTATTATTTACATATTTTAGTGAAAACAGATTTCTTTAATATTATTTTGTCATGTTTCAAATGCCTTACATGCATACAAATTCAGACATATTTGTTTACCTTATTTTACTTTTCTATTGACACTGACCTTACTCGTACCGCCTCTGTTCCGTCAGGGAAAAAATAATGGAGCTAGTAGCTATGCAAAATCTAATCCTATTTAAAACATCATTAAAACAACTAAATCGTTAGTTTAACTAAGCATCTGTCTTACTAATGTTATCACTTCAGCTAAGTAATCACGATAGAAACTGAAAATCGTCATGATTTACTCATGTCGGTGCTCAATCTGATTGGAAAGCTCATGTTTGAAATCGTAATCATGTTTATCTACACTCACATTGTAAGTCCTCTAAAACGTGTTCAAAAACGGTAGGCAATGGCTAGCATTACCACAACCGATTTTACTATGATAAGCTTTTTATGTGTGGCAGTAACGTAATTTTAACTTTACATGCTCAACTATTGATGTGTTATGAGTTTTGATGACATAATGTACACCTGCACGCTCCCGCGCGGCCGCCGACACGCGCCCGCGCGACCGCCGGCACAATCGAGTTGGCCATGGCGGTGCAATGGCGGCCATTCTATGGTTTGGGAATACGGCATTTAGGATAAATAATATGAGTGTAGATGAAGCAGTGTATGCAACTGTACGTAATTAGGCCTTAAAACACTCGTGTGATCTTATTATGAAACTCACCTGCGGCTCGTTTCATAAAACCACACTCATGTTTTAAGGACCCTTATTACGTAACAGTTACATAAACTACTATTATATGATAAAGATTAACGTTCTAATTTTTAACTTTAGTTTCAATACACACATTTTTGCCCAACCCTGATTGGCTCATTGCTCTCCTGTTGCTTCCTTGTCGCTTGTCGGACAGGTGCCTTGCATGCAATAAAACAACGTCAATATTCAATAATTTTATTTTGCACTATTTATCTTCAGTATTATAAATTCGACCATTCTGGGCCCTCCAGGTTATACACTGAATAAGTCTTAAGCTGTATTTTCACGAATACGGCCTAAATTTTTAGGATGGTCGATTTTGCATCTTCCACTTGCAAGTAATCCATGATTTCACGGCATTTATCTAAAAACAATATTAAATTACAAATGCATTATTAAGTCGGTAGAACCTATTGATTACGTAGGTATCATGTAAGTAAACAAGAAACAACTCACATAAACTCTCAATGGATTAATTATTTAATGGAGTGGTCTATTTTTTCGTAATTTAAATAATCCTATGTTTCAATTGCTCGTAGATTTGATAATAAGACGCGCTATACATGGCATTGAATTAATCTAATTATTACGAGTTGCAATCCATGCAAAATAATAATTTAACTTGTTTATTTCTAATGTGACCTGCCATATTGACGTAAAAATTTTACTTTTTAATGATAGTTTAGGATAGTAATAAGAAGGTTGAACACATCTATTAAACGCATTAAGCTCTATTTAAACGTCATGATGAATATCAACCATACCATCATATACCATTTACTGCTTTATACCAGCTAGATAAGGTTTCGTTTTGTATATTGATGACATAATTTTGATTTTGTTATTATGTCAGATATTTATGCGGTCGACCTGTCATCCGATGTTAAAGCTTTCACAGAGGTTAGATATTTATGCCGGTAGCAGTAGTCACATAATTTTGCTTTTGATAGGTAATCAGATATTTTTAAGTGGACGGATCCGATATTTATGCTGATCGGTGCAAAACGATGTTTATGCCGGCCAGAAACCATCACATATTTTTACCATGGAAGTGTCGTCATATACTTTTGCTCTCAATGGAGACTCAGATATTTTTACAGCGCTGCCCACAGTCATATATTTATGCTGGTGACTGTACTAGCAAAAGTTTGCGAACTTTTATACTAGGCTAGGCTAGTAATAGCGGTCTAATCACAGATAATACATTCAGTTAGAACATCAATGCTCGTTGTCCGCGTTCGATGTTTGCATTTAAGTTGACCAGGTTTTTATTTATTCATCGTATGGCTATATGTCACTGGATATAGCTAGGCATTTCTTATCTGGGGTAGTAGTAGTAGGAAAGCAGATGATGAAGACAATCCAGTGAGTGCTGCGAGGTCCCGATGGGACAGTGCAGCTGCCAAGTTTGTTACTCTTTTAGCACCACCCAGGGATCACGTGTAGGGTTGTCTAAGGTTTTTCCTACGGCCGCAGAGTAACATTGATCCCCAACCAGGTATCAACTATTCAAATCATGAACTGACTTTGTGACTTTCAGAGATTAATCGTTAAGAAAAAAGCGTATTTCTTATTAAGAAAATGAAACATTACATGTATTAAAAGCACGGATTAGTTAATGGGGACATGGGGGCGAATCTACTCGTATTTGCACGAATTGATCCAAAAAATTAGGCCGAGTAATGGTGATGTTTTCTTTTATGCCGCTATTAAATGCGTATCAAGATGGTATCAAGTAAGTGTCATGAGCGGCACGCGTGATTTCATAATATTGAGGGTGCTTGCAACTTCTAGCTTAATCCTTGTTTTATGAGTCTACTATATTTTACCGAGCACTCTTAACTTTGGGATTTGCCAGCTATAAGTTATAAATACAGTAAATGTAGAAAAAAAATATCTAAAAGTGAAAGTCTTTTAGACCGTAAGCCAGGAACAAATTTCGTTGGTCATTGCGTCCCAGGCGACAGCCAGCTGTATCTAGGTGGAAAGACCGTCAGCCGATGCCCTGAAGATCATATGTTCATGTGACCAGCTGACGGTCTTTTCACTGCGATGCAGCTGACTGACGATTTTTTATATTTATAATAGGATATAACCTATCATCTGATAAAGTTTAAATCGGGACGCGATGACCGTTTTTTTTAAGTGATTAAATAGCTGCCGTCCCGAACCCACCAACGTAGAGGCAGCTGACCTTCATTACACATCACTCTTAACCACTACACAAATTATCGCCTGGGACGCGATTAGTTATTAAATTTGTTCCAGTTGATTTTCACAGCTATTGATTATACTTATTTTAAAGTAGAAAACAGTAACTGTCGGGAAGTTTAGTATAGAATAGCGACCGCTAATATATCGCCTTAATCACAATAGTCCAACTACGCAAACTCATATGCATAGGACTACATTTGCGTATGAGAATGTTTTATGGCATTCGTGTTTTTCCGTGACGTATTGGTTATTTGACGCACATCGGCACATCAACCAACCTCGAACTTGCGCTTGACCTCCTACACATTCGTGCAACCATACGTTAACCGCTAAAATGTATTTGTATGCTCTCGTCATGAATATCTGACCACGACTCTACGACCACGCTGAATTTACACGCCGGACGTCATTGGTCAGCATTAAGGGTAGGTTGCACCGAACCATCTGTCACCGTTGAAACGTTCGCAAAATTTTATTGTATGGAAATTTTCACAGAACCCTGCCGGGCGCTGATGAGTTATTCAAGAGTGGTTGGTGCAACTCTGGCCCGAACTCATTCACTGCTATGCGATGGAAGGAACGCTACGTGTCGTAGCACTCGTAGCCGATATCAGTGTTTACTGCTATGTAGTGAAAATGCTGCGTAAAGGCGTGATGACAAATTATGGCTAACTGATGCACGAGTCAAAATCTGTTGATAGAACTTTTAAGAAAAACCGGTTTGTGCTCCATACTAAAATAGCGGTCTTTTTCCATTTTTAGGGTTCCGTAGTCAACTAGGAACCCTTATAGTTTCGCCATGTCTCTCCGTCCGTCCGTCCATCCGCGGATAATCTCAGTGACCGTTAGCACTAGAAAGCTGAAATTTGGTACTAATATGTATATCAATCACGCCGACAAAGTGGTAAAATAAAAAGTGGAAAAAAATGTTTTATTAGGGTATACGTAATGTGGGGAGTGATTTTTTTTTTCATTTCAACCCTAACGTGTGATATATTGTTGGATAGGTATTTAAAAATGAATAGGGGTTTAGTAAAATCATTTTTGACAATGTAAATATTTTCGGAAATAATCGCTCCAGAAGTAAAAAAAATGTGTCGCCCCCCCTCTATCTTTCGAACCATAAGTTTTAAAAATATTTAAAAAATCTCAAAAGTATAACTTTATAAAAACTTTCTAGGAAAATTATTTTGAACTTGATAGGTTGAATAGTTTAAAAAAAAAATACAAAATAATTTCTGAACTAAGTTTGTAATTTAACCGTTTTAACTCTTAAGTGGGGACACTTACTGTGACGGACGGAAAACTACGGAACCCTACACTGAGCGTAGCCCGACACGCTCTTGGCCGGTTTTTTTTCGTTCTTTCGTTTACTATTTGATATTTAATCGACCAATCTTATAATACGAAGTTATCACCTAAATACAATATTCAGTTCTACATAAAGACTATATAATGATGGTTTTTTGGAAAACCGGTACCGAGCCCTGAAATCGACACAGCTCCTCCAATTAAAACAACAATTAGGAAAGGCATTGTTTATGTACACCTAGATTCAAAATTGCATGGACAATTTATGAATTAATTGATTCATAATGTTTCCATGCAATTTTTAATCTCAGTATACAGTCGACTACAAAGAAACGTATCCTATTTTTCACCTTATTGCGTTGTAATAAGTGGATATAACTTTTTGTAATCGACTGTACAAAGGCGAAGCATTGTTTATGAGGTACAAAGGCAAAATAAATGAAGTCTCGAGAATAATGTATTCGTAAAGTGACAGTGGTTGAAATCGGTAAAATTGTTTGTCAAATGAACAATAGATTTCAGAAACGCCATTTCGCCATATTGTGGGAAATAAAGTTATTAACTAACTTATTTAAGGAACATGTTCAAAAAAAATCTTAATCTAAAAACTCTGTTACTATAGTTACTTATGGACTAAGAGTTGGCCACGTCAGATATGACACAATAATGAGAGCAACGAAACCCGTCTAGTAAGATTGCAAAACTATCCTTATTGCTAGATCCGGGCATCCGGCAGCTTTTAATGGGTGGAAGTAAGTGTGACAGACTAGCAAAATTTTCAGTTGGAAAAATTAATACCAAAATAAGCAAAAAACTGCCGAAGTTGTCTTATTTATAGAGGACGGGGGCTATATATTTAACATTAGAACAAAAAACATTCCGTACTATTTCGGGAACAGAACCAGTAGGCGACAAACGATGAATTACATTATCCGCCGTTTTGGACTACTTTCGCCCAACAGACTTTTGGCAATGATATGATCTAATTATTTATATAATTTCTCGTGTTATGAGCATCAAAACCAGAATTTGTTATAAAAATGTGTGGTTTGAATTATTTTACCTCCACCACTTTACAACTGCCAAATGTCTGGATCTAGAAATAATCATAGTACCAAACTAACATAGTAGCAAACTAACGAGAGCGGTTTCGTCGCTCTCATTATTGTGTTATATCTCTCCATCTTTTCACCTCGCGAAATATGACCGAGGGATTAATAAACAACCTGCATACTGCTGATAACGTGCTTTGACCTTTGACCGTTAATATTGAACCACAGCCCGCATCTTCAACCTCACCTCTCTTATAAATCATCACATAAACACGCAGAGGTTAAAATAAGCCATCCTCGCTTATTTGAACGCCAAGATAAGACCCCTAGAACCGTACCCCTAATATGCCAGGGCATTACTAATCGTACAACATGTAACAAGCTTTACGCTGAGCAGGCCCGATACGGCACGGCAACCACTTTGTTAGTTCCTTCGTCTAATAATCTTTGTCACTCAAATACGCGGGAGCGAAAGGGAGGCCGATAGTCAATTTTTGAAAGGAGATCGTCAATTTTTGTTAGGTGATCTGGCCCAGATTATTTAGGACCGTTTAGGAATGGTTCCTACCTTTAAAAAATCGTCATAATTTCTAGATCAGGACGGTGGTAAAAATATTGCGAAATCTAATGGGAAAATTGAAAAATCATGCATTTAAAACTTGAATCTGACAAGGAAAATCTTTGAAAGCGTGCTTGCCTATGATTTATATATTAATGTTAAAAAAGTACCGATTTTTTAAAGATAATGTACAAAAGCGGACTTGAAAATAAAACGGCAATCATGATGAAATAATAAAGTCATATTTTGATCGTATTTATAGTTCCTGTATTTCGGTAAACAAAGACGGCTGTCAAACCATCGTTGATACTATTAACTGAACATTCCTAACACCTATTGCGAAGGGATAAGGTTTACCACCGTTAAGTGCCGATACCACTAGTAACTGACATTGCAAAATTGAAAAAAAGATGCGTTTCATTATCGAAGGAGCATGATATTATGCCATTATGAAACCCACTTTTAATATTCAAACTCCGATTAAAAATGCAAAAATACGCATTTTCAATCTTTAGGCGTTTTAATACAGTCGATTTCTAATTTAAACTTCAGTATTCGTAGGCGTATACTATTTTAATATTACAATGTTCTAACTTACCGAACAGTATCAAAACGCAGATTATGTAACGGTATACATTGACAGTGTCAAACCAAAAAAACAATCCCGTTTCAGGCCGTTTGAAGCTAAACTTTATGTCAATGCCATAAGGACGTTAACGACTTGTCTTGCTGTATTTTAACCACGGAAAAATCAACATAATGTTTATTTATTTAGTATTTCTAATTCCCGTTTCATTTTTTCGCAATATTTTGTCTACTTTAGTAATAAAATGAGTATTTATTTTACATTGGAGTACAAACTGTATACGGTTTATATCAGGTGGCCCAGAATTGACGATCTCCTTTCATATTCAAGTTTGCGCCTCATGCCCAATACGAGCCGAAAACGGGCGAATAATTTATAGCCATTTTTTTCCATTCATAGTCTTCAGCCATTTTAAACTGACTTCAAGATTTCGAAGGATTTTCTCAATTCGTCGGGATCTTTGTTTTTGCTATATATTTTTTTTCACTGTTCTAAGACAACTGGACCAATTAGGAAAATTATTATTTTTTGTTTGAAAGAGTATACTTCACACTCTTCACAGTTGGTTCTATTGTAAACAGGTCAGGATCAGGATCCTATAGTAATTTTAATATTTTTTACAGTTAGTTGAGCTTTTCCTTTTAAAAAGGTGAATGTGAAGTCGGTTGTTTGATGGTGGTTTGTTTAAAATTATTAGCTCTGTTTTTATAGTCTAATATTGCCAAAACGCTGAAGACCGTAATGTCTGTGATAGGTTAAGCCGACATGCGAGGGCTGTACTAACAATAGTAGACACATTACTGAAACCACGACCACTCAATCGAGGGAATTTTAGAGCAAGGTGGAATTGATCTTGATTAGGTCCCAACCTAATACTATAAACTTTTTTCTTTGTAAACTAACGCTACGTCCTACAGTTTTTGCAGTTCCTATAAACATAGGATTTTTTTTTTAACAAAAATTGAGATCATTCTCAGTATCATCAAAGGGAACTCTTTGTACGTTAATCTTATTTCTGATGGATCATATAGACATCATGTCCAATAAAATACTGTTGCACGACATTTATATTTCCAGAGATTTTTTATTTATTTTTTGAACGAAGTAAAGAATTTTGCTTTAACTAGGTACCTACTTTAACCATTTTAATTAATCCAGACAAATTCTACGCCAGCTAAACCAAAACCTAAGTTCGATGTCCAAACAAACGCTAAAACGTGTATTTAGGTACCCTAAGCTAGATTCTGAGCGTCCAATTTGATTTCCGTATTCAATTATTTGGTAAATTCCCCGACCGCTTTTGTCCCTGTGCAGTCGCTGTGAGGCTACTCGGACGATGGAATTAGTTCGTGCCTTCGTTGAATTCAAACCGATTTGCATTCCTCTTACGACTTACTGTGCCATTGTTAGTTATTATGATGAGTTTTGTCCTCAAAGCAAGTAATCTCTAGAGATGAAACACGCGTACACCCAAAAAGGACAGAATGCACGCAACTCGACTAATTTGGAAATCCATTTCAAGATGGCTGATAGCATACCGCAGCTAGCCGACATAAGTAGTTAAGCAAGAAATTTCACGTATTATTTTTCATGAGAATAACTTTTCTAACAAGATTGTAAGTGTAATATATTGTAAAGGATTGTAGCATACTATTTATTACATAAAACAACTGATTAAATTAGTCCCAGATGTACGATGGTCCTTTTTTGTATGAGATTTGACATACCATAGAAAAACAAATTGACAGTTTCCTTTGCCATTGTCATATTTATGCACCGACTTTATTTAGGGCATTTCTCGGCAGCTGCCCCTTTATAAACGCGTGTTTATTTCTGTTTATTATTCTTTGCTTTTTTAATTGGAACATTATAATTCATAATAATCCCATTTGTACGCAGGCGCGGAAAAAAGGGACTTTGCCAGTATGAGGAAACTATGAGATCGATTTCGGAAAGACTTAAGCTACCTACTTGACAATAATAACAGATGCTGCCCCCTACGACATATACTGCCGTGCTAAGCCGAACGCGCGCTACGCGCTATTTCAAATGCATTTGAAAATGGAATTCTGAGTTGTAATATTTAGGGTATACCTACTCGTACATTTGCATTTAATTATTTGAGATATCGCTATTCGGCTTAGTAGGGCAGTATAGTTCACTTTCGCACCCTTGCACTGTGTTGGGTTTGCTGGAGCGCGATTCGACATGGCATAAATGGCAGCGTCATGCAATACAACCACAATACAACTGAGATATCTCACTTTTGAGTGACGCTAAACTGCAATAGCTTCACAATAGTGGGATATCTACTTACGTCAAAGTCAACAACTATCGCTAGAGGATTGCCTCTATGGGCATGGGTGCCATCTTATTTGTTTTGACGTAGACGTCAGTAGATGAGGGGAATCCCACCTATACTTCGTGTTTTTTGAGATTAGAAAAACGTTGACAGAACCATGTACAGGGTTCTTTATTAGGCCATTGAGTAACAGGAGATGACATCCCTAAGAAATTATTTGTCCCATGAGTTGTAGTGAAAATCACTAAAAGTCTGACATTGGCTGTTAGACCACTGACATGATTACACGCAGGTGTCAATATTTTTTAAAAATCAAATACTAAACGTAAAGGCTTTTTGCATGATAACAAACTGTAAAAATAATTCTAAAAATAGTAATAAAAGCCATGGAATTATGTTTCATAGGTAAGTAAGTGCAAAGATTGGTGTTACACTAATTTAAAATATTAATGTTGGCGTTGCGACGCCATATTCCTTGGCGCACAGATTAATGTCGCAGAAGTAACAACATATGTGCCTACACTTAATTTACCTACATTATTGTTTAATAGTACTCAGCATAAACATATTTATACGTACGTTAGGTAATGTTTAGTTCATTAAACATATTTTTATTTTACAACGAGGGCGAATTTGCTAAAATTTTTAATGCGAGTAAAATATATAGCAAAATATTTTACGATTTCAATTTAAAACTTAAATATCTAAATATCACCCAAGTTATACATACTTACACAATGTTTTATTTCATCCGTGCGAGGAAATCAATGTCATTTTAAGTAAATATCAAGGATCATTAACCCTCAAAGTTCGTATTTAAAGGCACTTGTCGGCAAAAATAGTATTTCTCTCCATTCGTTCCTTAAAATCTAGGGTAAGGAGCAAAATAAACATTAGATACAAATAAAACAATTATTTACTTAATTACATTTCCTTACAAAATGTGTTTAGGCAGAATATGAATTTTGTCAAAACAGTGCCACGTCTGTTTTGTTAAAGCTACTCTTTGATTCAGTGACAGCTGTCAACCGCCAAACATGGGGCACAAAAATTTGTTCTAGATAGCTCATCTAGTAGAATACATAATACATCAATGTATTAGGCACGATAGATGTCACAACTGTCAAAGTGCCTACGCCGTCATTAAACATACTTAAATATATTTGTATTTATAGTAAAGCCATGCCTACGTATTTGTAAATGTTATATTGAGTATTTAACAATATTTTGGTAGTTGTTATATGCACTAAATATTTTATTTTTTATCATTGTTAATGTTCTTGTGAATGTTGCACAATAAAATACCTAGAGATGAAGAGGCTGGTTCGATTTTTAAATATTTTCTCGCGTCATCTGTTATTAGTATATCTCAGCCATACCTGGATAGTTTTTAATGTTTAAAGCTTATTGTGATTCTTATTTAAGTAAAGGTATTTGCTTGCTCTAATATAGTACGTATGGTTGGAGGGTTATGGAGCAATCAGAGGCAGACCCGAGTGGCATACAACAAGAAAAGCCACCTCGTAGTCCACCAAATCTTTTACCATCACCTAAGACAGTTGCTTTATTAATTATCATTATTTATATAATATTCTCTTTATTTCATTAATTTCATAGATTAGGTTTTTATAATATTTTGACAAAAATAAAATATAAAAATACATCTAAAACATACAAAATCAATAAAAACATAATAAAAAACCTAACCTAAGGTGCCGCCGGCAACGGATCAGGGCCCAGGCTGCCGGTGGTCAGGGCCGCAGAGAGAGGAACCTTCGGACTATGCGCGCCGTGTCCAGGATAACCGCCTTCTGAATCTGACCCTTGATCCAACCACAACCCCGTAGCGAAAGTCTCTCTAGATGTTGGTCGAGACTCTTCGCTATGAGACCGTTCGCAGAAACAACTATCAGTACAATGATCGCCGAATCAACCTCCCACATGGCGGTTACCTCGTGAGCCAAGTCTAGGTACTTGCTGGACTTGTTCCTCTCGGCCTTCACGAGGTTCTCGTCACATGGGACGGTGATGTCGACGAGCATGGCCCGGCGTTGCGGTCGATCTATTACCACGATATCAGGCTTATTGGCTACAATAGTCCTGTCCGTGATAATAGATATAATATTATTATTATATAATAAAACTATTAAACAACGTTTAGACGCATTTTTATTTACGAAAATTGATTAATAAGTGCATATTATGATTAAATAATTTTCGTGAATACTGATAAAAAAACTAGATCTTAAGTTTTCGTTATAGAAGGTACGTGCGTCACTGTCAGGTCAGTTTTTAATTTTTCACGTGTCTCTAATGTTGGCATACAAAATCTAAAACGAAATTGTGTATATATTGTTGTGTTGGATTATTTAACAGATTAAATAATCCAACACAACAATAAATACAAACTGCAGACAAATTGTTGTTATTTTTTCACAAATGTGAACTCTTAATCATGTTAACTAATCCTCTGTTGTTGTGCTTGCAGTGTGTTTAAATTGAACGTTTAGGACAGATTGGCAACTACTGTTTCTATGTTTACTCAATTTCTAATCTCAAAAAAAACGAAGTATAGTACACTAAGTGAAGTTATTATTTTAAACTGAAGCGATCTTAGCCAAAAAAATCAATAAGTAAAATGTACTCTAAAATAATTACTTTAAGGTGCATTTTCGCTCGACGTATGAGAAGGAGGAAAACGAGCCGAGAGAGATGCAAACGGGAAGACCTCTGACCCTTTCTAAAAGATGATTGTCGTTTCGAAATAATTATCATCTTTGGTCGGTAATAAATTTTAAGGCATTCGACGAACTTAATTCTTACCGGCTTGCCTACTTTGAGCACTCGTAGAAAAGGTAGTGTATACAATAGTGACACAATTAAGCTTTTCAATCTCGTACTTCGTTATGTCACGATTGTATAAAATATTATTAATATTCTCACAATATTCAACACACGACTTCAATCGCATTATAAGTATATTAATAACTGGAAAATAGTATGCTGTGGTATTCTTTCTTTGCTTATAGTATATTTATCTTGTTATCGACGATAGAATGGTATCAAATGATGAAAATTTATCTTATTCGGCTCTGAAATCATAGACAATTGTCTACGGTTGCGGAAATGTGTATGTGTATATCAAACTATCTCTATACTAAATTTCATCTAAATTGGTCCAGTAGTTTTTGAGATTAATCGGAACGTACATCCATCCATCCAAACTTTCGCATTTATAATATTAGTAGGAAGTAGGATAAATTGGAATATACTCTTCAGTCACAAAGTGAGGCCGAAAGAGAGTTTGATATAGGGGGCTGCGTCTCGTTTTGACTAAGGAGGTAATGACGTCACCAGACATAGCCAACATGACAACATGAGAACAAGTTCAAATGTCAGTTTGTGACTATTTTGTAACGAGTGCGAGTGAGACACCGCCCCCTAATATTATGCTCTCTATCAGACCGTTTTTTCTAGTCACCTATGAAGCCTATGAACGACTGTTTTGCTCGTTAGTAAGGTTCAACCGAGGTTAGGAAAATAGAGCAAAAGTACCGTTTAGACTCTACTGGCCCGTGGTTGTCTCTACCTTTTTCTATTTCACAGTAGATGACGCTTGTAAAAAAATATATATAACTATCGGTCTGCCTCCAACATAATAAAACTACGGTACTTAATTGTTTATAGGATATTTAAAAAATGTCACGTTGACCACAAATATGTGCTAAGGCTGGAAATGGGCTGGAATAAGGTATCAAATTGAGTAACTGATCCGGCTCAAGGTAAACGTTCGGTCTACGCGTCAGGTTGGCGGATTCCGTTCCCCGATCGGACGCGGCCGGTTAATTTTAATTGTTTGCATTCTTTTAAAAGTTCCAGCAAACACCTTGCTGGATACGGTTATCCGATCGGACTGATTGATTTTACTTGTTTGCATTCTGAGCTGAAGTACTCCTGGTGTAACATTTTCAAACCGCAAGTTCAACAATTTACAGCGACCGTGATCAGATTGTTTTGCTTTTGTAGGGTTAAAACCTATGGCCTTACCAAGGCTCCAAGCAAACGTCCGGTAGCCGATACGGCTCCTGATTCGGTAACCTGACCGAAAGACACACTCACTCGTCCTGTTGACTTATTTTGGCCTAACGTTAGATTTTAAAACCGCACGGCGTAGAACCCTGCGTGTATGGGGCTCCGGTATTTAGTTAAGATATGCGCCTTCGGGCGACCTGATTGGGTAACAGGTTTGTTTGGAGCCTAAACCTATGTTATATGCTTGAATATACCTCCTTTTTTCTGTTTTTAAATTCGGTACTTCAGCTGTCAACCGGTTATTGTTTAAAATCACAGGTATCAGAGAAAAGCAGATCTGAAATTATAAGTTGAACTTTTCTATATTCCCGATCTGCTCTCACTAATGTATTTATCAGTAAGTAAGAAAAAGATAGACACCATGCTATCTCACAGGTCTTCAGCTGTCATTGTCTCAGCCTTTCATGACTTCGTGACGAGATTTAGTGCAGTGAATGATAATTTTCTACTAAATATCGACATCGATATTTACTGTTGATATCCGTAACAGGTATTCCAATGTTACAAAAAATTAACAAGTGCGTGTCGGACCACGCATTATGGAGGGTTCCGTAACTACTATCGAAAAAAAATATATCAAAAACTTGTATCTGCCTATAAAAGAAGTTTTTGGAGATAACTTTCTTCAACACTATTTTCGTAAAAAAAAATACAACTGTATATTTTCTCAATTTTTTTAAAACATCGTGAGGAAACCGGGCCTAATCCTAACAAGCCTAGTTTCCTCTCTGGGTTGGAAAGTCTGGGTTTCTTATACTTGTGCTATAAGACATTTTGATTCCCTTAAGTGTGTCAAAGTATGACATAAATATAATTTTATTGCGTTAACTCAGATAGGTATATGAAAACAAGGTCATATCAATTTCGTCTCGTTCTATCTTATAGCGTCGTACTACTCTGCTATCCGCTGCGCTGAAGCATGCAATTGTAGACGGTCGACCGAGCGCGGCGGTCGGCATCATGTTCCTACGTCTGGCCACGCCTCATAGGAGATTATCTGTGGTCGCAAAATAAATAAAACCGATATAAAACATTGCAATTTCTACAGAAAGGGCATAATCTATCAGATTGCGCCGTGTAATAAAAGTGGGAGGGGTGGAGAGAGACAGGGTACATGACAAAATGGGGCCAAGAAATTGCAAATATTGCGTTGTCTAACACCGGTTTAAACAAGCGCTTTTTCAACTTACCTCAAGAGGCCTCTGAAATATTGTAGGTATTGCATTTGGCAACAATATTTGTCCATTGCAAGTAGTAAAAAATAGTCATTTTTAAAATGTTTCGAGCAAATCCTTTGATGTTTGTTCGGCGTCTAATTATTGAGCCCCGGCGTACGGCGTCAATCCATTTTTGACGCAATATATTATATTCCGGAAATCTGAACAATTGACAATTAATTATGTAAACAATAATTTAATATAATAATATTCTGTGTTTGCCTAGATAAATATTTCATATCGATAAAATATCGACATAATTATTTTCAGTTAGTTACAACACTAGCGTTGTTTACAAAAATTGAATTTTACCAATAAATCTCAATAAAATCAACTTGGAACTACGCAAAAGGTTCTTATTTTATAGTATCCAGCATGTGCAGTTATCCGAGACTATTATATTACATAATGTGTTTGAAAATTTTGAAATGAAAACAATAGTTTCTTACCGATGGAAACTGGTATTTTGTCCGGACTTATTCGCTGATTTGAACCACCTCCGGCGGTATGGAACTATGCACGACATTTCTCCCTACATATAAATAATGAATATTCAATGTATACAGCTTAATTTTCAGAAATAGCACGATAACTTGCAAGAAACCGTCTTTTGCTACAATTTTGTGTTTGACGTGGCGACATTGTGCGTTGATGGCTTTCATCGCAAAAATAATTATTTGATATTGGCTACTTCGTGCAGAAAAATATTGCGTAATCTGTGTTTCTATTGTATGCTAAAAAAAGTCTCCTTTTACTCTTTGCCAGGGATTCCCGACGTCCTGTCATAACAAACAAAATGGTCGCCATAGTCATAGACAAAACCTTCTAGCGATACCTACTGTAAATGTGACAGATAAAAACAACAGCAATAGGACCGCAATAGGATCGCAATAGAAGCACAATAGATGCACAATAGAAGTGAGATATCTACGTGTGTCACTTTCGCATCTCGAATCGGCCCTGTTTAGTGGACTATTTTGGCAACTAATGCCTCTTCGCGCCAATAAAGTAGACTTCTGTGCTGCCTCCTACAGTTTATTCATGCTCCCTGTCATAGACTAATAAACCCAAGACCCCGCATAGCCGGGCGACCCCCGCTGCCACGCTTGAAGGAATTTCACCCTATAGTGAGACACTAATGTATTGTAAGTTACAGTAAACATAGTACGTCTCCATGCCAACCATTAATGTCTGACTTTCTCTTACGCCCCACGGAACAATGGCACGTTCCCTGACTAGCATTGCGTGTCCCGCACCCCTTCTATTTGGCAGCTTAGGTTTCAAAGAAAAAACGCGCTAAGCGGAGTATAGAGATATCTTGTATATGCTCCCTGTAAAGTGTGTTATGCTCTTTAAGCCACTAATCTTTTGCCCATGATTTACCGTGCTTAACCGTCATTTTGTTTACAGCGACGAGACGAAGGAGGTGGACGGGCGGGCGCGGTCCGAGTCTGGGGACGCGGATTCCGTGTACCACGTGCGAGGCGCGCTGCAGGACTCCAGGTGGAAGGAGCAGCAGGTATTGTCATCAACTGTTGGACATACCAGCATCCAAGGATCTGTGTACATGGAGGAGGTGGACGGGTGGGCGCGGTCCGAGTCTGGGGACGCGGATTCCGTGTACCACGTGCGAGGCGCGCTGCAGGACTCCAGGTGGAAGGAGCAGCAGGTATTGTCATCAAATACTGGACATATGGACCGTAAGCCAGGAACAAATTTCATGACCAATCGCGTCCCAAGCGATAACTTGTGAAGTGGTTAAGGGCGATGTATAATGAAGCCTCGTGAAGGTCAGCTGCCGCTCAGTTGGTGGGTTAAGGAAGGGCAGCTAAATATCGTATGTTCACGTGACCAGCTGACGGTCTTATCACTGTGATACAGCTGAATAACGATTTTTTGTATTTATAATGGGATATAACTATTGCTATCATCTGACAAAGTTTCAATCGGGATGCGATGACCACTTTTTTTAAAAACCGATTAAATGTCTGCCGTTCCTCAACCCACCAACGGAGAGGCAGCTGACCTTCACGAGGCTTCAATACACATATCGCCCTTAACCACTATACAAGTAATCGCCTGGGACGCGATGACCAACGAAATTAGTTGCTGGCTTAGTTACGGTCTAATACCAGCATCCAAGGATCTGTGTACACGGAGGTGGTGGACGGGTGGGCGTATTAGGGGTGCGCTGCACGACTCCAGCTCGCGCATGTGAATCTTCTGGAGTTACAGGCGTCCATAGGCTACAGTAACTGCTTACTTATCACTTACTACTCACTTACTACTTACTTATCAGGTGCGTCGCATGCGTGTTTGCCACTGGCGTGGTATAAAAAAAGGTGGAAGGAGCGGGCGTATTAGAATAATAGAACGAGCAGAGCGTAAGCGATGCGAAGTTCTTACAAACAACTTCGGACACAACTGTCACCTGGCTCAGTAGCCTGTGACGTCCCAGTGGACGTCTCGGCATTTCGATGGCTATTTGATTTTGAAAGTTTGTTCCGGGATAACTTTAGAAACATTTATCTGATCTTTATGTATTTTTTCGGGTTGTAGCAGAGATACATATAATTTAAGAGTTCGTATATGAGCAGTATCGATCAAGGGGTTGTGGAGCTGGAAGAAGAAAAAAGATCTTCATAAGGGTCTTGTTATATTGGACAACCAGTTTGCAAATAAATCGCGATTCTGGAGTTCTCTGTTTTAGGCGGACTACTGGTAGTTATATACCTTGTGAAGGCTGATATCCTACTGAGATGGCCCTCTCTATATCTATTTGAAGATATCCTGGTGTCTGGTGAGGGCTAATGCGAGCTAAATAACACGTATAGGGCCTCATGTATGAGTAATGTAAGGCATAGCACATAGAGTCATACAAGAACACTACATCGTACCGTGCAAGAATTAAGCCGAAATTAAATTTAATCACCAGAATCTTAGGGCTACATCCGGGTTGGATCAAATTTGAACTCGGAACTATGACCATTAACCGGCCCTTCAGTTTAATGTAATAATAATTCACCTGGAAAATAGGCTTTTAGGTAAAACATTCTCACTGCTTACAGTGAATGCGAGTTGAATCTTTTTACCAAAACCAATGTAAGATGACCGCGATCCTTAAAGATAAGCGAAGTATAAACTTGTTTGTTAAATTGGTTAATCGCTCGCGCTCTGAAAGTAATTGCAATACATCAGAGCTCGGCTTATCAAACAATATCAAACTGTCTTTTCATTGATTACTTTTTAATGTTCTTGGTCCTCTTCTCTTCTCGGTTGCTTAGGTTATAGCGCGGGGGTCGGCAAACTTTTTTGACAAAGAGCCTGATGGCGGAAAAATATGGAATTTCCGGAAGCTCATAGAGCCGCAGTTGTCTGCTTTATGTTTTTTTTACTGTATTATTTGATTTAGAAAAAAAAGTTATATATTTGATATAAAAAAAAATTAAGGGGAATTCGAAGAGCCGCAACTGACCATTCTAAGAGCCGCATGCGGCTCGCGAGCCGCGTTTTGCCGACCACTGGGTTAGCGTGTATGAATTTCAACATTTTTAAACATCACAATCACAGTGTGTGATGTAGATGTCTGACCCCGGTAATAGCTTTTAATCCAGCAAGATAGTAATAACATGTGGTTGTTGTGGTTAAATACGGTCAAACGATCACTTTGAAAAATCTTGGCCAAATATATGTATACTTTAAGTACTTACCTACTATAACAGATAAAAAAACAGTTCTGGACATTATTTTATATGTAGTTTGAGTTCTATGAGGAACAAACGGTTTCAAAATTAAATTTTGCTTTGGATTTAGATAGATGTTGTTTCGGTTACGTATACAAGGTGTAACAAAAAGACTGTTCCGTTTAAGGGCATAATTGGCATCGTATTCTAATTATCAAAAAGTAAAAAAAAATGCTTTTGCACCGTGCACCCTGTATAAATTTAGTCACTACGCGCGACATGTTTCGGAGAGCCTATTAGGTCTCCATCTTCAAGCACTAAGAGTGCTAGTTGAACCGGTCCGTGATTTGTCGCTGCGGGGCACCGACTCTTTATTTCAATTCATATGTATGCCAAGAAAAGTGCATAAGTAGATGTTAGCAACTCCAGTTACAGTCCAGATAACTGTAAACTTGGCGTGTTACTAAAGGGCATTTTGTATAAAACCTCGTAAAATGGTATTCTCCACGGGATATTTAAATGTTATTACATTTTATATCCAGAAATACCCCGAATACAGCCGACGAAAGCGCAGTGAAGTTATTCACATTGCCGAATAAGCCAAGTGATGATGTGTCTGAAAACATGGTGACGTATTCTAATTTTAAAATACATAAACAATTTATTAAATACATAACACCCAACAAATAATTAAGTAATATTGAAGTTGTATTGGCGTTGTATCGGAATAATTTTCAAGCAAATTCTGATATTTCTAAAGCAGACGTTTAGGCGCTAGCTGTATTGTATAGTTAATGCATTGGAGTTGTATTGAAGTTGGATCGTTCTAAACCTATTTTAAAGTTAGAATAGTGCCCGGTAATGGATTAGCACTAATAGTATTTAAGTTGGATTGTGTCTAAATGTGTTTTAAAGATAGAATACGGCCCATGGTTAGAATTGCCGTGTCTTTTTTTAACAGGGTGATTATTTTGAAAGCACAACAGCTGATTTTAAGTGAATACAAGTTAGAGCTAGATATCACTCTAGATAGAACTCACCCACAACTAGATACATTTCCAATACTAAGCTACTTTCAAGGGAATTATCTTATAAAAGAGAAAACGGAAATTCTAACCATGTTTTAAATCTTTATTTAGTTTACAAGGGGGTTTTATCACAGAGTGGTTATGCCACTTCCGTTAACAACCCAAAATATTAATACACCTTAATCTAAATACTCAAATTCACAATATCTTCTTCTAATCTAAAGTTGTGCCATGTTACCGTGTTCGCTTTAGACTACTAAAAGGTGACTTTATGCTATAAAACTCAATAGCAAAAGTTGTCTTTTAGACTAGCACAGCATAGCATGCATTTGATTTACACACTTGTACGAGTAGGTAGTTCAAGTTGTCCGAGTGGAGCGATTTCGAACTGATTTTTCGTGTTATACTGGATCGTCTAAGCGTGCGACTCGCTGGTCTTGATAAGCAGTGAGAAATAAAGTCAGAACCAGAACTCGAAACGTCCCACTAAACGTTTAACCAAAACATCCTTACTGACTGCCGATTCCCAGAACTTAAAACGTTTTGAGTGTAAGATACCCATTCATAATGCAATTCCAGCGCCGATGTTCAAGTTTCGCGAAGTTGGGGCTCTGATATATTCCATTTATCCGGCCTTCATACTTTTAACGCTCTTACTCTATTGTTTACAACATATCTGACTGTGGTTTTGTTGTGCATCTAGTAACTTTTATGAAAATTATTTTTTTATCTTGGTTTTATTGTCTTCGGTTGCCGCGATAGTTATTCATGAAATAAAACAACTAAAAACGGATTATATCGCGTGTACTGAGCTTAAATTACATCCCGACGTTTCGAACACTTTACAGCGTTCGTGGTCAACGGGTCGACTCAAACGGAGGGGGGGGTTCGAAACGTCGGGATGTAATTTAAGCTCAGTACACGCGATATAATCCGTTTTTAGTTGTTTTATCTTGGTTTTGTTTGGTAGTTTTACAGATGGTAATTAAACTGATTAAATTATGTGGACTTTGACGCAAACCTCTCTTAATCTTTTAGTCATATTTATGTAGGGTTAAAGGGTTTGTGGGTCGGTTTATAAATACCTATTGTTTATGATGGACCATAGGCCGAGATAAAATGAAAAATACTGCGTTTAGGAAATCTCCTTGATACGCCTCCAAAGCCTAGTTGGCATAGTGGCCTACTAAGCCCTGGGTTCGAATCCCGGTATACCTAAATACATTTCTGTGACCCTAGTGAAAAAGGATATAAGTCTAATTGGCTCAGTTAATAAGGGCACAAGTCCTATAAAATGTACGGGTTATGTACTTCTTTTCACAGGTTTATTTGTTTACCCAAATACAAATAGTTATTGATATTTTATATGTATTCATACATGTATTTCTCTATTTAAATAAGTATATCGTCTAAAACCTGGGCCGCGATTCGAAAAATAAACACACACACTGGATAGACACAGCTCCAACCCAACTCACCTCAACGCTATAATGACATTGACATTTGCTATTCGAACAGATTTTCATTCAACATTGGTCTCACATTGGTCCAATGTGTGACCAATGTGTTAGCAATGTCAGACCAATGTGAGACCAATGTTGAATGAAAATCTGTTCGAATAGCAAATGTCAATGTCATTATAGCGTTGAGTTGAGTTGGGTTGGAGCTGTGTCTGTCGAGTGTGTGTGTTTATTTTTCGAATCGCGGCCCTGTAGTACTTACTGGCAATGCGTAGGTTTGGGTATCTATGTAAGAATGCCTCGAAATCCCCACAAGCAATGACTCGCAGTGCGGTGCACTGTCGCTCGACTCGGTGTTCCAAATGTAAACTTAAATGTATAATTTGTACCTCTTGTGCTGGCAATTAGTGCTTCTCCGTTACACAGTCTATGTGGCTACGAGAATAACTGCTTTAGGTAACCTATTAAATCTACACTTAAAGTTAGTGAAAACGGGTCCCCTTGTTTGAAAATTTATACAGAATGTAACAAAAATACTGGTGATCCGTTTAAGGGCATAATTGGTATTAATTAATTTAATTACTGAATTTAGAAAACTTAACTAAGACAAAAGTAGAAGAAAAAAATTTTTGACGCGTAAATCATTTTTTTAGGGTTCCGTAGTCAACTAGGAACCCTTATAGTTTCGCCATGTCTGCCCGTCCGTCCGTCCCCATCTAACTTTTAAACCATAAGTTTTAAAAATATGAAAAAAATCTCAAAAGTAGAACTTTATAAAAACTTTCTAGGAAAATTATTTTGAACTTGATAGGTTGAATAGTTAATCTTGGAGCAAATCAAATTATTTTGTTCAATATTTTTTGATTTGCAATTTTTAAGTAGTTACACTACTATATATAATCTGAAAATAGATGTCATATACTTCAGAAAAAGTGACCAAACCCTCCGGTGTCCGAGGCCAGATTTGAACTGGCGTCTTCAGCTTTCGCGGCTGACGTCCTGACCACTAGACCACCCGGTCACGGCGGAACTTGACAAATTTTCTCATGTATATGCAATCTCTGAATTTGAAACGGCTAGGCGCCGTTGACCATACTCTAAGGGCATGCGCAGTACGTGCTTGCACCTCCTATCCGAAACACTTACGTGATTCTGGTATAGCGAGAGAGATGGTACTGCCATCTATGAATCTTGGAGCAAATCAAATTATTTTGTTCAATATTTTTTGATTTGCAATTTTTAAGTAGTTACACTACTATATATAATCTGAAAATAGATGTCATATACTTCAGAAAAAGTGACCAAACCCTCCGGTGTCCGAGGCCAGATTTGAACTGGCGTCTTCAGCTTTCGCGGCTGACGTCCTGACCACTAGACCACCCGGTCACGGCGGAACTTGACAAATTTTCTCATGTATATGCAATCTCTGAATTTGAAACGGCTAGGCGCCGTTGACCATACTCTAAGGGCATGCGCAGTACGTGCTTGCACCTCCTATCCGAAACACTTACGTGATTCTGGTATAGCGAGAGAGATGGTACTGCCATCTATGAATCTTGGAGCAAATCAAATTATTTTGTTCAATATTTTTTGATTTGCAATTTTTAAGTAGTTACACTACTATATATAATCTGAAAATAGATGTCATATACTTCAGAAAAAGTGACCAAACCCTCCGGTGTCCGAGGCCAGATTTGAACTGGCGTCTTCAGCTTTCGCGGCTGACGTCCTGACCACTAGACCACCCGGTCACGGCGGAACTTGACAAATTTTCTCATGTATATGCAATCTCTGAATTTGAAACGGCTAGGCGCCGTTGACCATACTCTAAGGGCATGCGCAGTACGTGCTTGCACCTCCTATCCGAAACACTTACGTGATTCTGGTATAGCGAGAGAGATGGTACTGCCATCTATGAATCTTGGAGCAAATCAAATTATTTTGTTCAATATTTTTTGATTTGCAATTTTTAAGTAGTTACACTACTATATATAATCTGAAAATAGATGTCATATACTTCAGAAAAAGTGACCAAACCCTCCGGTGTCCGAGGCCAGATTTGAACTGGCGTCTTCAGCTTTCGCGGCTGACGTCCTGACCACTAGACCACCCGGTCACGGCGGAACTTGACAAATTTTCTCATGTATATGCAATCTCTGAATTTGAAACGGCTAGGCGCCGTTGACCATACTCTAAGGGCATGCGCAGTACGTGCTTGCACCTCCTATCCGAAACACTTACGTGATTCTGGTATAGCGAGAGAGATGGTACTGCCATCTATGAATCTTGGAGCAAATCAAATTATTTTGTTCAATATTTTTTGATTTGCAATTTTTAAGTAGTTACACTACTATATATAATCTGAAAATAGATGTCATATACTTCAGAAAAAGTGACCAAACCCTCCGGTGTCCGAGGCCAGATTTGAACTGGCGTCTTCAGCTTTCGCGGCTGACGTCCTGACCACTAGACCACCCGGTCACGGCGGAACTTGACAAATTTTCTCATGTATATGCAATCTCTGCAAGCACGTACTGCGCATGCCCTTAGAGTATGGTCAACGGCGCCTAGCCGTTTCAAATTCAGAGATTGCATATACATGAGAAAATTTGTCAAGTTCCGCCGTGACCGGGTGGTCTAGTGGTCAGGACGTCAGCCGCGAAAGCTGAAGACGCCAGTTCAAATCTGGCCTCGGACACCGGAGGGTTTGGTCACTTTTTCTGAAGTATATGACATCTATTTTCAGATTATATATAGTAGTGTAACTACTTAAAAATTGCAAATCAAAAAATATTGAACAAAATAATTTGATTTGCTCCAAGATTCATAGATGGCAGTACCATCTCTCTCGCTATACCAGAATCACGTAAGTGTTTCGGATAGGAGGTGCAAGCACGTACTGCGCATGCCCTTAGAGTATGGTCAACGGCGCCTAGCCGTTTCAAATTCAGAGATTGCATATACATGAGAAAATTTGTCAAGTTCCGCCGTGACCGGGTGGTCTAGTGGTCAGGACGTCAGCCGCGAAAGCTGAAGACGCCAGTTCAAATCTGGCCTCGGACACCGGAGGGTTTGGTCACTTTTTCTGAAGTATATGACATCTATTTTCAGATTATATATAGTAGTGTAACTACTTAAAAATTGCAAATCAAAAAATATTGAACAAAATAATTTGATTTGCTCCAAGATTCATAGATGGCAGTACCATCTCTCTCGCTATACCAGAATCACGTAAGTGTTTCGGATAGGAGGTGCAAGCACGTACTGCGCATGCCCTTAGAGTATGGTCAACGGCGCCTAGCCGTTTCAAATTCAGAGATTGCATATACATGAGAAAATTTGTCAAGTTCCGCCGTGACCGGGTGGTCTAGTGGTCAGGACGTCAGCCGCGAAAGCTGAAGACGCCAGTTCAAATCTGGCCTCGGACACCGGAGGGTTTGGTCACTTTTTCTGAAGTATATGACATCTATTTTCAGATTATATATAGTAGTGTAACTACTTAAAAATTGCAAATCAAAAAATATTGAACAAAATAATTTGATTTGCTCCAAGATTCATAGATGGCAGTACCATCTCTCTCGCTATACCAGAATCACGTAAGTGTTTCGGATAGGAGGTGCAAGCACGTACTGCGCATGCCCTTAGAGTATGGTCAACGGCGCCTAGCCGTTTCAAATTCAGAGATTGCATATACATGAGAAAATTTGTCAAGTTCCGCCGTGACCGGGTGGTCTAGTGGTCAGGACGTCAGCCGCGAAAGCTGAAGACGCCAGTTCAAATCTGGCCTCGGACACCGGAGGGTTTGGTCACTTTTTCTGAAGTATATGACATCTATTTTCAGATTATATATAGTAGTGTAACTACTTAAAAATTGCAAATCAAAAAAATATTGAACAAAATAATTTGATTTGCTCCAAGATTCATAGATGGCAGTACCATCTCTCTCGCTATACCAGAATCACGTAAGTGTTTCGGATAGGAGGTGCAAGCACGTACTGCGCATGCCCTTAGAGTATGGTCAACGGCGCCTAGCCGTTTCAAATTCAGAGATTGCATATACATGAGAAAATTTGTCAAGTTCCGCCGTGACCGGGTGGTCTAGTGGTCAGGACGTCAGCCGCGAAAGCTGAAGACGCCAGTTCAAATCTGGCCTCGGACACCGGAGGGTTTGGTCACTTTTTCTGAAGTATATGACATCTATTTTCAGATTATATATAGTAGTGTAACTACTTAAAAATTGCAAATCAAAAAATATTGAACAAAATAATTTGATTTGCTCCAAGATTCATAGATGGCAGTACCATCTCTCTCGCTATACCAGAATCACGTAAGTGTTTCGGATAGGAGGTGCAAGCACGTACTGCGCATGCCCTTAGAGTATGGTCAACGGCGCCTAGCCGTTTCAAATTCAGAGATTGCATATACATGAGAAAATTTGTCAAGTTCCGCCGTGACCGGGTGGTCTAGTGGTCAGGACGTCAGCCGCGAAAGCTGAAGACGCCAGTTCAAATCTGGCCTCGGACACCGGAGGGTTTGGTCACTTTTTCTGAAGTATATGACATCTATTTTCAGGTTGAATAGTTTTTGAAAAAAAAAAATACAAAATAATCTCTGAACTAAGTTTGTTTTAACCGTATAAGCAGGTGTTTATTGTACCTGTAATTTCTACAAAATCACAATGAAATGACGTGCTTTAAAAAACTCTTAAGTGGGGACACTTACTGTGACGGACGGAAAACTGCGGAACCCTACACTGAGCGTGGCCCGACACGCTCTTGGCCGGTTTTTTTATGGGACATTTCGTCCTAGCCAGCCAACCCTCCATGCAAAAAAATATTTTTTGGGCGATTTTTTTTCTTACTTTTTCATAATTAGCATACAATACCAGTTAGGTATGCCCTTAAATGGATTACCAGTATTCTTGTTACACCTTGTATACGTGACCCGTTTTAATTGTCCTTGTATGTACATTTTATGCAGATGTTTACACTATTGCACAATATGATTGACATCGACTGTACGGACTTGAATTCTTCACCCATTTACGGTTCAAGCTATTTTGTTTAGTAGGTACTTACTGTATGAAATGTCGAAAATAACGTGAACCCTAAATGGCTCAATAATTTAAGTCCGTGACCGTACCTAGGTAGTTTAAATCAAACAACAGCTGCAGTTGACTAAGGGCGATGCATCAAGTAATCCTTCACAAGCGACTCGCAGCGTGATTGCCGCTCGAGTGTCGGAGTTCGATTGTACGTCGAGTGCTAGCAATTAGTGCTAATCCATTACCGGGGCCGTATTCTAAATTTAATAGTACATTATGTTACAAGTGTGCTAGGTTGATCATCACATACGAATCAGTATTGTGCGCACGAACGCACGTGAGTGCGCATAAGGAAGCTGAGCTATGTAATGATCAATCACACGCGTGTCATACGACGTTTTTCAACACACTTGCGAGGAAATAACAGAATAGTTTAATTAATAACTTTTGATAAATACATTAATTGTAAGATTTTTTACAGGATACAGGTACTTACGAACCTAAGATAATAAAATGTATCCAAACTTTTTTTGTGATATTATTGACCATCAGGAACTGTTTTTAAAATATTTCATAAAATTAAACACTTCACAATTATTGTCCAATAAATTAGACAATTTTTCTTACGCATTGCTCACTAGATTTTTATGACAACATTTTACTAGTATGAATTACAATTTTGAAATATATCCAGAGGTTAAAATTAACGCTAAAGTTGTCTTCTTCGTCACTTAAAATAGAATTTGTTTAAATTAATACAACACAACGAGAAAAAACTAACAAATAAACAATGATTTGAGGTTAATTTTTAACATGGCGCGCAATATTCTTTTTTTGATGTGCGTGCAGCTTGAGGCAAAGGACCTATTATGTCAAACAGCCAATATTAAAACAGAAAATTCATGTTTAAAACATAATTTATTGTGTATATAGTAATATAATAAGTTGAAATGATTCCTTTTCGCAATTAGGATTGTATAATTTGTATTCTATCGTACTGATGTGCCGTGGGAAAGTTTCCAAAATTGCGAAATTTTCCACATATGAAAATTTCGGAAAATTCTTACATTTTTGTAGGGGATTTGAAACTTTCCATTTCTTAAATTTCCAATTTCCTATATTTCTTATGAAATTTTCTAGAAATTTCCGAGAATATTTCCAATTATTTAGAAAGTTTCCGCAACTTGCATATCTGTATTCTATCGTAAATGTGTATATTTTAAGTGTCAATTATAGTGGTATTTTTTTAAGATGTCGGAATCTTACTAAGCAATTCTACCGACACTGCCGACATTTAAAAAAAATCGTACTATACTATTTTTTTACTTTTTTAGAATGCAAACTCCTTAAGAGTTAAAAATAAATACCTATAAAGGTAATACCCGACTAAATTTCAACGATGCGTCTGCGCACATACAACTTGGTACGAGAGTACAAACGTCACTTCATCGGATTATTAAATTATTGCACTAGTTCGATACGAGCAAGCGTGTTGAAAAATATGTTTAGAACGATCCAACTTCAATACAACTCCAATTCATTAACAACGCAATACAGCCAGTGTTGGCCGAACGTTAGTGTAATTGAAAATTAAAAATTGAAGATTGAAACACGTTAGTAAAAATTGAACACTAATAGTTTAGTGCAAATTGATTTCAATTAGAATTGAAATTAATTGTAACTAACGTGTTAATCCTTTGCGAATAACTAATAATTGAAGATATTTAATTTTTAGTCTTTCTCAAAAATTGAAACATTGATTTAATTTTTAGTGTAGATTGAATTGGTAATTGACATTAATAATTTACCTAACTAAACGCGAATTTAGGTTAAGCTACGAGGTTTTGATTTTTGTTTCGATTTTGACTCTGGACTCGGGGGCTTGTATAAGCAATGGGACCGGTATCCTAAGATGGAGTTCATGCTGAACCCTGGGGATCCCTACTGGATCTCGGGTTTGGTGCATCATAGACTCATGCTGTTTGGGCTCATTCGACTTGTACTGATGAGCAGATGGTACCGGTATCAAAATCTGGAGCTCATGCTGGACCCTGGGGATCCCCACTGGATCTCGGGTTTGGCGCATCATAGACTCATGCTGTTTGGGCTCATTCGACTTGTACTGATGAGCAGATGGTACCGGTATCAAAATCTGGAGCTCATGCTGGACCCTGGGGATCCCTACTGGATCTTGGGTTTGGCGCATCATAGACTCATGCTGTTTGGACTCATTCGACTTGTACTGATGAGTAGATGGTACCGGGATCAAAATGGGGAGCTCATGCTGGACCCTGGGGATCCCTACTGGATCTCAGGTTTGGCGCATCATAGACTCATGCTGTTTGGGCTCATTCGACTTGTACTGATGAGCAGATGGTACCGGGATCAAAATCTGGAGCTCATGCTGGACCCTGGGGATCCCTACGGGATCTCGGGTTTGGCGCATCATAGACTCATGCTGTTTGGGCTCATTCGACTTGTACTGATGAGCAGATGGTGCCGGTATCAAAATCTGGAGCTCATGCTGGACCCTGGGGATCCCTACTGGATCTCGGGTTTGGCGCATCATAGACACATGCTATTTGGGCTCATTCGACTTGTACTGATGAGCAGATGGTACCGGGATCAAAATCTGGAGCTCATGCTGGACCCTGGGGATCCCTACTGGATCTCAGGTTTGGCGCATCATAGACTCATGCTGTTTGGGCTCATTCGACTTGTACTGATGAGCAGATGGTACCGGTATCAAAATGTGGAGCTCATAATGGACCCTGGGGATCCCTACTGGATCTCGGGTTTGGCGCATCATAGACTCACGCTGTTTGGGCTCATTCGACTTGTACTGATGAGCAGATGGTACCGGTATCAAAATCTGGAGCTCATGCTGGACCCTGGGGATCCCTACTGGATCTCGGGTTTGGCGCATCATAGACATGCTGTTTGAGCTCATTCGACGTGTACTGATGGTATGGTATGGTATGGTATAGTATGGTATGGTATGGTATGGTATGGTATGGTATGGTAAAGTATGGTATGGTAAAGTATGGTATGTATGGTAAGGTATGGTATGGTAAGGTATGGTATGGTATGGTATGGTAAGGTATGGTATGGTAAGGTATGGTATGGTAAGGTATGGTATGGTAAGGTATGGTAAGGTATGGTAAAGTATGGTATGGTAAAGTATGGTATGGTAAAGTATGGTATGGTATGGTAAGGTATGGTGTGGTAAGGTATGGTAAAGTATGGTATGGTAAAGTATGGTATGGCAAGGTATGGTATGGTAAGGTATGGTAAAGTATGGTATGGTATGGTAAGGTATGGTATGGTATGGTATGGTATGGTATGGTATGGTAAAGTATGGTATGGTAAAGAATGGTATGGTAAAGTATGGTATGGTATGGTATGGTATGGTATGGTATGGTATGGTAAAGTATGGTATGGTAAAGTATGGTATGGTATTGTAATGTATAGTATGGTAAGGTATGGTATGGTAAGGTATGGTAAAGTATGGTATGGTATGGTAAAGTATGGTATGGTAAAGTATGGTATGGTAAAGGGGGCGTCCATTAATCGCGTCATACGTTCTTGGCTTGTTTTAGACCCCCCCCTCCCCCATGGTGATCTTTGGTGATATTTTCAGGACCCCTCCCCCCCCTGTCCAATATGACGTGTAATTTTTTGCTAATTAAAGTAAGTACAGTTTTCTAACACGTAAACCTACTTAAAACTTACTCGTAACACGTAACGTACGTACACGTAAAGGGTAAAAAAAACCGGCCAAGAGCGTGTTGTGCGACGCTCAATGTAGGGTTCCGTAGTTTCCGTCCGTCACAGTAAGTGTCCCCACTTAAGAGTAAAAAAAATGGTTTTTTTTTTAACTTTATTTCAAAGCACGTTATTTCATTGTGATTTTGTAGAAATTACAGGTACAATAAATACCTGCTTATACGGTTAAATTACAAACTTAGTTCAGAAATTATTTTGTAATTTTTTTTCAAAAATTATTCAAACTATCAAGTTCAAAATAATTTTCCTAGAAAGTTTTTATAAAGTTCTACATTTGAGATCTTTTTCATTTTTTTTAAACTTGTGGTTCAAAAGTTAGAGGGTGGGGGACACATTTTTTTTACTTCTGGAGCAATTATTTCCGAAAATATTTACATTATCAAAAAATGATTTTACTAAACCCCTATTCTTTTTTAAATACCTATCCAACAATATACCACACGTTAGGGTTGAAATGAAAAAAAAAATCACTCCCCACTTTACGTATAGGGGCGGTACCCTAATAAAACATTTTTTTCCACTTTTTATTTTACCACTTTGTCGGCGTGATTGATATACATATTAGTACCAAATTTCAGCTTTCTAGTGCTAACGGTAACTGAGATTATCCGCGGACGGACGGACGGACAGACATGGCGAAACTATAAGGGTTCCTAGTTGACTACGGAACCCTAAAAATGAAACAAATACATGTATGTATAGTTGTATACATATAAAATAAAATTATCTTTAATAGAAGAAACCGGCCAAGTGCGTGTCGGACCACGCGGTTTCGTACCTACTATCGAAAAAGTAATATCAAAAGGTCGTATCTGCGTATGAAATGAGTTTTTAGGACATAACTCAATAATTCCTAAACCGATAATGTTCAAAAGTGACAGGGGACACACAAGTTTTTTAGACTTACGGGGTGATTTTTTCTTAAAATATTCACTAAATAAATAAAAATTCAAATAGACCTCAATTTTATTTTGAAAGACCTATCGAGTGATGTCTATCATGTCGATATTTGGTAAAAAAAATTTTTTTTGACATATAATTACATGTATGGAGTTGTGCCCCTCCTTAAAATATCTTTTTCAGCAGTTTTACTACAAAATTAAGTAGCGGCAAAGCGGCATACAAAAACACACCTTATCTATCTATCTATCTATATATATAAAAGAAGAAACTGACTGACTGACTGACTGACTGACTGACTGACTGACTGACATATCAACGCACAGCCCAAACCGCTGGGTCTAGAGATTTCAAATTTGGCACATAGGTTCCTTATAAGGTCTAGGGGAGCACTAAGAAAGGATTTTTCCAAAATTCGCCCCCTAAGGGGGTAAAATGGGGGTCCAAAGTTTGTATGGCGAAACAAGATTTGTTAGACTATTTTATTCGAAACTTCACAGGAGTATTCCTAACGATAAATGAGTAAACACATGTTTCAGGTTTTTTGAAATTAAACCCCCAAAAGGGGCAAATGTGGTCACAAAGTCTGAAAATCAACATGGGTATTGTATCTTTTTTGAGTACTTATAGTACGCGGGCGAAGCCG